>CP032254.1:2616500-3923500 GCA_005610355.1 Gossypioides kirkii | reverse complement strand
CCGAGCCCTACACAGAGTTCTCCTACTCCTCCTTCTAGTTATAATTTTAACGTGAAGAGGAAAGTACCGACCGGACCGAACCCTTCTCAGAGTTCTCCTACCCCTCCTTCCAATTATAATTTCAACGTGAAGAGAAAAGTACCGACCGGACCGAACCCTTGTCAGAGTTCTCCTACTCCTCCTTCCAGTTATAATTTCAATGTGAAGAGGAAAGTACCGACCGGACCGAACCCTTCTCAGAGTTCTCCTACCCCTCCTTCCACTTATAATTTCAACGTGAAGAGGAAAGTACCGACCGGACCGAACCCTTCTCAGAGTTCTCCTACTCCTCCTTCCAGCTATAATTTCAACGTGAAGAGGAAAGTACCGACCGGACCGAACCCTTCTCAGAGTTCTCCTACTCCTCCTTCCAGTTATAATTTCAACGTGAAGAGGAAAGTACCGACCGGACCGAACCCTTCTCAAAGTTCTCCTACCCCTCCTTCCAGTTATAATTTCAACGTGAAGAGAAAAGTACCGACCGGGCCGAACCCTTCTCAGAGTTCTCCTACTTCTCTTTCCAATTATAATTTCAATGTAAAGAGAAAAGTACCAACCGGACTGAACCCTTCTCAAAGCTCTCCCACTCCTCCTAGCTATCCGCATTACTAATCTTTGTCAATTTTATTACTATGATAATTCATAAATTTTTAAATAAAATAAATATTTGATACATTATTTATGAATTAATGTCTCAAAGTGATTTAGTTGCAAGGTTGTTGTAATTGTTGTTATAACAAGTATGGAAAAAAACACAACTAAAGGAATCAACAAATTTTCATGTAATTTGGTGTAAACCCATATCTTCAAGGACTTATCCTAAGGTGAATCCACTAAAACATCATAGTAGAAACAATGATTTAAGCTCAATCATTCATTCAATTCCCGCAATCTGACATTCAATTCAAAGTCTTTCATTTAACCCAATTTTTCCAATTGATGGTTATAAAAACACTCACTTTAAATACAAGAAATCCTTAATGTTTGCACTCAAGATAAATATTCCTAGACAATTTGTACTCACTTAACTCAAGAGGAATGAAACCAAGTCTTCAAACTAGCCAGGGAACCTCACTAACAAGTTCAAAGACACTCCTCATACAAGTATGAAAGAAATAAATAATGGGTTTGTAACATCCTCAATAATAAATAATCATGTCGTTTTGAAATGTAGACATAAATTATTGCTGGTAGTAGTGATTAATTCTATAATCGCGGATGTTCTTTAAAGAGATAAACGACTAATTATAAAATATGTTCAATTCTCATGAGCGAGGATCGAACCCTACTTAATGGACTTTTTTATTATATTTTTATATTATAACAAATGATGTTTATATAAAATTTCGTATTTCTTATAATATAAATATATCAGAATTTTTTAGTTTACTTTTACTTATTTCTTGTTTTATCTAAACTTGTTTAAAGATTGGGTTACTTGCTTAAGTATGAAACTCTATATAATATTTGGAAACGCTTGGATAAAAATATTTTATTCAAAAAATGGACATCGATAAAAAAAACTCATTTAAAATATAGGTTGAGTTCAAGCTCTAATATTCAAAGTTTAAGTCCAACTTAGTCTAGCTCATTTTTAAGCTTATAATATGTATATTTTTATTTTATTTCGTATATTATATATCAGGGGCGAAGCTAGAAAAAAATTTTAGGAGGGGCCAAAATTAAATTGTAATTTTTAGAGGATTAAATTGAAATTTTATCATTTTTAAGGAGAGTCAAAATGTAATTTTACCTTTATTAATTTAAAATTTTAAAAACTTTTAAAGACCTAAATGACAATTTTTCCACTTTAAAGAGAGCCAGGCCCTTGCGAACCTCTAAATCCGCCTCTATTATATATCATATGAGACTAAAATAAAATATGTAAATATTAAAAATTGAAGATTATGTTAGTAGAAATTTAATAAGAGAAAAGGTGTATAATGGCAGTAAATACATAAGCGAGTGACCAAGTGGGCAGCAACACCCCTAATCCCATCAGCTCTTACATCTTCAATCAGGGCTAAAGGATATTGACCCATCATCCACACCACCAATCGCCATAAACACCACCCTCTTTGTGTTGAAAACAATGGTGATTGCATGCTATTCCTCCAATCATAGTCAATAGGTCAGGTATCTAAGCTCACCAACCAGTTAATATAACCCACCGCTCCCTTTGGTTTTAAACCAAATAATTGTTCCCTAGGAGAGAGAAGGTTGCAAGTTGCAAGACCAAACTAGGAAAAAGCAAAAGGTAAGCAAAACTTCATCCTACCAAATATTATTCCTTAGGCCTATGGCGATGAATGTGTCTTGTAACACAAAAAGGGACAGTGTTGATCCATCAAGAAAATCCCATCTTTTGAATGTCCTATCATTACACACCACTAAGTGTGGGGGCAGCTTCGGCTCCTTAAGGGTCAGATTCTTAATCCAAACCCCAACTTATATTATTTTTTACCAAATTCCCTTCTCATTTCTCTACACAAGTCTTGGGTTGGGGGTCGTCGGCTTTCCCTTTTATATAAAGTTTGCTTGTCTTTCCTTGTTTTAATTCTTTCCTCAATGACGACTGCATCGGTCATGTAATAACATATACTCTCTCTTTTTTTCCTTTCATCTGAATAGTAGTTTATTAATGAATATCATCATGTTTGTGTAGAATAGTAATCACAAAGTCTTCAAATTCCTATTTGGTAGTTCATTAGTCGCTATATGCTATATATATCTATGCCCTGTAGTATTCATGTCATAATGATGCTCATTCAAGTCTAATTTGAGTCACCCGTAAAAAGTAATTATAAGGTTGTTATTTTCATTTTATAAAATCTTTATGGAATTAAGCGGAAGCTGTAATGATGTAGCTAGTCTCTTTCCACGTAACTATTATATTATATATTTGTAAATTGAAAATCTCAATTCAAAATTTTGATGATGCACTCATTGATTCACCCTTCCAACGTAACCATCAATAAAAGAGCTTGTTCTTGGGTGGAATTAATGTAATGATGTAGTATTTCTTATTTCAGAAAAATGATATAAATTTCCCCCCTCATATGTCTTATCGTAGGGACAAAGAGCGAAAAATCATGATGAATAAATTAATAATTTGGAAGAGCGTTTTTATTATTGTGTTCCGATAAGCATTTTATTTATTTATTTTTATAAAGACTAACTTGGTACCAACTAGAATAAGAAATTACCGATATACCATCATCAACTTAGACATACCAGACCAGACAAACAACTATGTAGCGCCATGTTGGATCATAAAACTCTCTCCACACCTGCTTCGGCTAAAGCTCCACAACCCGAGGAGTACATCCCGGGTCATTACTGGGAGAGTTACCAGTTCGATATTTGGGAGTGCGTTGGGTGCAAGAGTAAGGTGGAAGCTCAATTACTCTCGTAAGTCTAAAGGAGGGCTTGGTTTGGAAATTTTAGAGGAATGGAATAAGGCTTGCATGATGCTGCATATGCTTTGACAGGTCTCATTTTGTAGAGAAGGATGTTGAAATTAAGAGACAATGCTATGCTATGGGTATGATGGTAATGGGGTGATTACGATTTCAAAAATCTGGGATGGATTAGGACTAAAAAAGAAAAAGGTATGTTGGTGCATAGGCTTGTCTGATTTCCTGGATGGCCATTTTGAATCAATCGGCTCCCCACAAAAGATTAGAGGCCATTTTTTCTGATTCCTGTTGCTGCTTATTATGTGATAAAGAATTGGAGACATGGGATCACCTCTTTTTTTAGTGTGGGAACTTATGGACAGTGGTTCTTAATCTCTGTAGTAATTACACAAGTGTTGCAGCAAAAGTTGCTTTGGGCTATTACAAGGTTATAAGGGTAAATCTCTTCCTTAAATTTGCATGGACAGAATATGTTTATCTAATATGGAAAGAAAGAAATGGTAAGCTTTTTGAGAGATTGCAAAATACTAGAAGAATATAAAAAGAGTGTACAAATGGGGCTTTTAAGGAGAAGTATTAATAGGTTGGATTATGTAAATATATAACTTTGTATAGTGTGGAATATTCTTTTAAGTTGTAGATAGTTTTTTTTTTACTTTTTTAGTGCTGTGTAGCATATCTTTTTGTTTATTAGTAAGGGTGTTTAAACAGTCAATTCAGTTAATACTCGAATTAAATTATTATTAATTGAATTAATTAAAATTATAAAAGTCTTAATTGTTAATCGAACTAATTTTTTTTAAAAATTTTTTAATCAATCGAAATAATTTTAATTAATTCAAACATTTAATCGAATTAACAGAAATTTTTATATTTTTTTATTTTATTAAAATAACAACACTAATTTAAAATTATCATAACAACAACTACATTAAAAACAATAAAATTTGAGACTTGAGTGATGAAATGAAGAAAAAGTTTAATAAAAATTTTGAAAAAGTCAAGAAGAAAAGAAGATGGTCTGATGTCAAACGGTGCCCACTTAAACTTTGCTTTGAGTTTAACCATAGAAAGAAAAAAGAAAAAAAACTTAAAAGCCTTCTTTCTTTTAGGTTTTTTACTTTTATTTATTTTTTAGTTTAAAAATATATAAATCTATTATGATATTAAGCCTATTATAATAATTTGTATAAATGTAATTAATTTTAAATCCATTTTTTTATTTTAGGCTTACATAATATATTGGATTTATCTAATATATTGAGTTTGTAATATTTTATTATTAATAATTTTAGTTAATTGATTAATTATCTGATTTCAAATCGAATTAATTATTAATCAAAATTTAAAAAATTCTTAATTAATTCCTGATCGAATTAAATTTGGTGACCAACTGATTAACCGAAATAATTCGATTCAGTCGATTAATTCGATTAAAATCGAATTATGCAAAATCCTACTTATTAGCTAATAAAAGAATTTATTTAAAAAAATTGGAAGAATTTATTGTGGTTAAGTATGTTTATAAATTACACTATTTATGGACTAAGTTTTAGTAATCCGAGTAAATTTAGAATTAAATATTCTTTATTTTTAAAGTTGAATAACAGATTGAACCCAATGAGTGGCTCAAGTGGTAAAGAAGATGTTGTTCATCCTAGGAGATCCGAGTTCGAGCATCTGTATGTGTAATGTGTGTGTATTGTCAAAGAGTTAAGAAATTATGAGTAGATACGTCAAATTTAACATGTTGAATGATTTTGTGTTTAAGAGTTAGCTAAACTTAGCAACATTTTCCTATGTAATTTGCCCATATTTTGTACTGTAGGAAATCTGCTTATGTAATGCAGATCAGTCCCATACCCTATTATTGTATTTTGATTATAAATGTAATATTTTCACATTGAATGAGTAAGCATATCAGTTTTGTAAAGCTGATTGCTTCCTTGCTGCACGTTTGTGAGCAAGTATAATGTATTTTGTTTTTTTTTGCCTTACTCTGCATTCTTCTTCTTTCTTTTGCTGCTGTAAAAAACCCAACAAATGATATCATGAGCCTAAGTCTTTGTGGGCTTTTTTTTTTTTTTGCTTCTGCTGCTTGTTAAGAAAGACAAGAAGCTGTTAAAGCCTGTCATCTTTGAGGGCTACTTGTTAAGATAGCAACAACTCACCTTTGTGAGACTCCCAAACAAGCTTGAGATAAGCTGAAGGAGGAGTTCCAAAGTAAGGCAGTAGCAGCTCAATCCTGTGAAACTCCCAAACAAACTTGGGATAAGCTGAAGGAGGAGTTGATGGAGTATGTGCATGACAACACTCCACAACAGGAGGGAGTATGTTCAAGAAGAAACAAGATAGTAATGAACAAGGCAAGATGTGTTTGAAGGCAAGCTGCCAACCAAGGCTTTGAAGGAGGAAAATACTCCATTTGATGAACAAATCTTTGGCACAAAAGACCTAGTCAAGTGTGTGAGTCAGATTTGGTTGAGGCTAAGGTTGAAAATGAATTGCTTGAGTAGAGTCAGCTTGAAACAAAGCATTAAAGGACTGCCAAGTTCAAAAAAACTTGATGAATGATTGATATTTGAAGCATGGAGGCCAAGGAGGAGTGCTAAAAATGGCCAACCATGCTGCTGTTATGCTTTTGTTAAAGTGCATGCAGATTGTAAAAATGCTGCAGCACATACGCTTGCTGTAATAGAAAGGTTTGAATTTTTGAGAATTAAACTTGGTGTTTGTAGCATGCAATCCAAGGAGTGTTAAAGTTGGATTACATGCAATATTGAGTAGCAAAACAAAAGAAGGGTAGTCTGCAACAGTAACATGTAGGCTGACTTTGTGTTTAAGAGTTAGCTAGACTTAGCAACATTTTCCTATGTAATTTGCCCATACTTTGTACTATAGGAAACCTGATTATGTAATGCAGATCAATCTCATACCCTATTGTTCCTATAATCTCTTTTGGTAATGTATTTTGATTATAAATGTAATATTTTCACATTGAATGAGTAAGCATATCAATTTTGTAAAGCTGATTGCTTCCTTGCTGCACATTTGTGAGCAAGCATATTGTATTTTATTTTTTCTTGCTTTGCTCTACATTTTTCTTCTTTCTTTTACTGCTGTCAAAAAACCCAACAGTTGGCGAACTACTTTGTAAAGATTGACAGTACTAGTACTGTTGGGAAAGTAAGCTCATTTCAGTTTCAAAATATTGCAAAAGGGAGAGTTCAAAGATCATGTTTATTCAAATCCTAGTGGTCATTGTGATAATTTTCGGACTCTAGCTTTTGATGCTGAAATTTATGCTCTGCTGGTGTTTTTTCCGGAGTTACTGGTGCATCTTTAACAGGCTATTACAAGACCAAGCTTAGTATTAAATTGAATTATTAAATTTTTTAAAGGGGTCAAAAATAAAAAAAAATTATTATTCAAAGGCCTAAAAAGGCTTAATTGAATAAATAGTTATCAGGAGGGACTAAAATTGAGAAAACTTCATTTAATCAACGGGTGTCGAGAGATACCGAGCAAAGTCCAAAATTTGGTGGTGAAACAGTGATGACGACGACAATTGCGTTACATTTGCATGCTATATTTCGCATGCACGTTAAGACCAAAGTTTTGATAATTCCATACCCTGTTTTTATTTTCTTTTTTGGCGAAAGTACGTGTCAAATGCATGCATGCACTCATGATGTATTACAGGTTAATACAAAGAAGAAGAAAAAAAAAAAAGAAGAACGTTTTATCCTTTGAGATGCCTTGCAAGTTATTGTTCAACGCATGATCACCAAAATCATGCACGTGTTGTGTTTGTGCATGCATGTCATACAAGACTAAACCAGATTAGGGCAAATATCGGGAACCAAATTGATTTGAGTTATTTGACCTCAGGGGTTAATGATTAGTTTATATGCAAAAGTATAAGGGAGGAATATGAGATTAGAAAGTAGGGTTTTTTGGTTAGATACGTTGAGCTATATGTTGAAGAAAAGGGTCCACCTTGAATTATACCCACCTAAGCCAAGAGATACAAGTCAAGCAAGCAAGAAATTTGAACGTTAACTACCCTTAATCCACTCTTCCTATTATATTATAGTATATATGTTCAAAATTTCTCATGATCAAGAAATGGTGTATGCGTCATAAGGGGTTGAAGATGGACACGTTTACATTGGGTGTTTTTTCATAAAACATTTTACTAACCAACAATCAACGGTTACAAGTCTAGGTTTTCAATCAAATGCACGTGTCTTTCAAGGGATTATGGTACGTTAACTTGTTACCATATTCATACGTCCTCCATGTCAAAGATACTTGTGCTCTCTCTCTCTTTTTTATTCCATTAATTTGAGCAAAGTCCCGAAGACTTATCTGACACAAAAGGGGGGGGGGGGGGCATGGTAAAGTAAAAGAACCGAACCAATATGAATATAAGGATTCGTGGGAATTAAGGTTTTTCAAACTGATTTGAAGACCCAATGTAAGTATTGGATCTAAACAATATTTTATTATTACAACTTGCGACAATCACCAGTCATGCAATAAAAAAGTAAAAATGAGATTGAGAGATTAAGAAAAGAGAAGCACACCTCACATCTTAACTTGAGGAGGCGAATGAAGAAAAACAGAAAGAGAATGTCAAAATGATAATGTTTTTCTTCAAGTGATGATGGAGATTTAATTTGTTTCCCTAAGGAAATTATTACCATATTTATCCAAGTAAAAGGATTTACGAAATGGTGATTATAAATAATTTATTTGAAGATAGGGGTGTTCGTAGAGGAAAATGTGAAAATCAAGGTAAGTAGGGTTTAGGATTCTTTTCAATATTAAATTCAAACTCAATAATTTAAAATAAAACGGATTTAGATAAAAACTTAAAACTACATAAGTGAAATTTAATTTTGTAGGATTACATATATAATATTTTAATTAGAAATTACTAATATTATTATCAACGTAATTAATTTTATATTTCTATATTGCATATAAAAGTAATTATATTTATCCAACTTGAAAGTAAATTAATATATTTTATTTTTTAATTATATACAATTGAATTAAAATTAAGGTTATTTACATATAATTAAATTAAAATAAAAAGCGTATATGTGTAATTAATCGAAATTAAAGTTTATATACACACCGAATCATAGAAGGTTATAATTCTCTTGAAAGGGAATAATGTCACATTTATATAACCTTTTTGGATTAAAAATACAACAAGATTACCAATTTAGTGCTATTAAATACGGAGATGGAGGTCCTATAATCAACATTTTCTTTTTTAGGATAAAACTAATGAACCTTCGTGCTTATTATATATTCCTTAAATTTTTAGGACGATTACAAAATTCTCAAATTGACTTGGGTACACCCATGTTGTGGGCTTTTCAAATCTTTCGATTTCTATTTTAATTTTTTGAAAAAAATTATTATTTAAATTATTTAACTTAAAAATAAATTATAAATTTATAAAAAGTATATAAATATTTTTATAATAAAATGTTTTATTTTTAAAGTTTCATTTTTTTTAATCTTTTCACAATTAAATTAGTGTTGGATTAAATTTGTAATAATATGAAATTTGGGTATTTAGTATTTGGTTAAAATACGTCATAAGTCCTTGTATTTTTTAAAAATTTGAATTCAATCTTGTACTTCATTTTTCAAGAATTTAGCTCCAGTACTTTTCAGATTTCATAATTTAAGTCCAACTGCTAACATTGTTAATTTTTTTGGTTAAATTTATTGGTGTGACATTTTGAAATTAAAAAAAAAAAGATAACCTTGTAATTTAAAAAATAACGTTGTAATTAACTTGAATTTAACAATGTTAACGATTGAATCTAGATTTTGAAATATGAAAGATAGAAGGACTAAATTTTTGAAAATAAAAATATATGGATTAAATTTCAAAATTTCAAAGAGTATAGAAACTTATGGCAAAATTTAACCTTAGTTTTTAGGTCCTTGAATTAAAAATAATATAAAAATATGATTACGTGGCAAATAATATTATGAAACAAGCCCATAAAATTCCCAAATATAATAATGTCCCTAAATGAAAAGGTTAAAAATAGGGGGCACATGTAAACGTAGTGATGACGAAATGGGTGATGGAATGATGGAGTAAGATTGAAACGAGGGAGGGTGAGTGGGGGGGTTTTGTAGGAAAATGGGATGAAAATTTTTTGGATGAATACTTCGATATAGCAATTTTGATTGGGTCATCCATCATCCCATCTCTCTCCCTTTTGTGTATCTACTCACACCAGAACACCCCGTTTTAGTTCCGACGTCGCTTTCTTAAACCAACGGTGGACCCCTGCCTGGGATCTCCTCCCACTCTATAATTTCCCAAATTATATTCATATATATATACATATAAATATTTACTAGGTTAAATTACATAATCTCCATATTATTTATTTATTTTTATATATCGGCCTTTGAAAGCTGCTCGAGGACTTTATATAAAGGTGGAAGTGGGGCTTTCGGGTCTTTACAGGTATAGAGTTGGTGAGATTAATCACTTGTCTTGCTATTCATACTAGTTAGTTTGTGCTTAGTACGACCAAGTTATGGGTAGGCAGCCTTGTTGTGACAAACTGGGAGTGAAAAAGGGGCCCTGGACTGCTGAGGAAGACCAGAAACTCATCAACTTTATTCTCACCAATGGGCAGTGTTGCTGGCGTGCTCTCCCTAAGCTCGCCGGCCTCCGCCGCTGTGGCAAGAGCTGCCGCCTTCGCTGGACTAATTATCTTCGGCCTGACTTGAAGAGAGGCCTGCTTTCCGAGGCTGAAGAACAGTTGGTTATTGACCTTCATGCCCGTCTTGGCAATAGGTGACTGCTTGGAGCAGTTTGGTTATTATCTTTGATTGGGACAGCTTATAGGTAAAGCAATTAATTGACATTGGTTATTGTTGTTTTGTTTTATCAGGTGGTCGAAGATTGCAGCCAGGTTGCCAGGCAGAACCGATAATGAGATCAAGAACCACTGGAACACCCACATCAAGAAAAAACTTGTTAAAATGGGAATCGACCCTGTTACTCATGAGCCTTTAAACGAGCAATCTAAGACCGAACAAAGTCCTTCCCATGGTCACAATTCTGCAGATAATCATATCACAGAGAACGACGGCACCGCCGCCAACTCGTCAGAGGATAATTCCAGTACTACACCAACTGAGAATTGCTCCACCACCGATGACTCCATTTTGTTAGACAGCATTTGCAACGATGAATCTTTATTGACGAGCTTATGGCTGGATGAACCTCCCCTGGCTGATGATTCATGGAACAGCACCGTACCAGCAGCTGAAACTTGTAATGATCAGACAAGCTTGCCATCTTGGGAAGACAGCATCGCATGGTTGCTGGACTGTCAGGATTTTGGGATCCATGACTTCGGGTTCGATTGCCTAAACGACAATGAATTAAACACGGCCAACACGTACGCAAAACAGTAGCCTGATCATGCCCCATAGTTGGAAGAAGTTGTGAGTAAAAAATAATCAAAATTAGCAAAAGTTTTATGTATGTAGTTTGATTATCCTTAGGTCGTTTTTTTTTTCCTTGTATTAATTTCAGAATATTGAGGGAAGGTCCTCGCTTCTTCAGAGGTTTCTTACCTACCAATTCGAAACTGATACCAACCCCCATATCCTCAAGATGTGATATTTGTTGGTGCCTTGCAAATATTGTAATCTTTTCTTCTGTTCAACACAAGGATACAATTATTATTCATCCAAATAGAAAATAGAAAAAGGGATAAAGAGAGAAGATTAGGGACACGGTGGGCATGATCAAAAGTACTGCTAGTGGGCTTTTGTGTAGTGATACCTTTTCTATATATATATATTTGACATTATGGCAAAAGGAGAGCCACTTTGTTGTAATTTTAAGTTTTCTTTCCCTTTTCTTTTATGATTTGAAAACAGGAACTTGGAGTTTAAATAAATCTTATTGTTTTTGATAAAAGAATAGATATATTTGTTATTGAACTACAAAATTCGTTTCCTTTCTCTTAATTAGGCTTATTAATGGATGATCATCTTCTCAAGATTGATTAAGATTTGTGGCCAAATTAAATATTATATCCCTTTTTAGTCCTATAATTGTTAGCTTTGAAAAACAATACATTATAAAGAAAAACAGAGTAAAACCGTATTGTCTCGTTTATAAATTCCATAATCAACAATTTATCAATTTATAACAATTTAGTCAAAATTAATCGCTCAACTTTACGCTTTTACGAGAACTCTAATTTCTCAGTTTTCTTATTGTACGACAATCAAATTCAGACAAATTAAATTAGAGGGACTAATTTCTTTATTTTCTTAAAGGAGAGGGATGAAGTTCAGAATTTGACGAAAGAAAACTTTCAAAGTAGTAAAAGAACAGAGAAGAATAAATTCTAGTACATATACCAGAAGAAGTATTTGCCTCTTAATGGTTAACTCTTTAAGTTGATTCAGATATCTGCAGACCGCTAAGATCACTCAAAAACTTAAAATGTATATTTCTCCTCAAAGCAATAGGACCACTCTTCCGCTTGCTATAACATATCGCCAGTAATTGTCTTCTGAGTCTTAGCTTGATTTGTATGAATATTGTTGTCAATACAGGAGGACATGGGTTCGAGTGCGCTGAAGCGTATTATTCTCTCATTTATGAGTTGAGGAGGAGCTATAAATAATTCTAAATATTGTGTCAAACAGAACATATATGATTAATTTACAATAACTTAATGCTTAGTTTGGTTGTAGCATACTCTCCATTACTATTTGTTGTCACCATTCACCCTAAACTATTATAATGAGTTGAATCCCACTCCTAATTAAATAGGCAATAACTCGATCATGCTGTTTCTCTTTGCAGCGCTCTAGCAGAAGATGATATCATTTTTAGAGTTTTATCATTTTCTTTTATGGATTAATTAACAATTGTTTTGTCCATAGGGCCAAGCTTGTGTCATATTATAAAACAAAAAACAATTCCCTCCATGATTGTACTGAGTGCAGACAAAATCACAGATAAACATTCTTTGTTATCCTCCACGGTGAGTGAATGCCATAACCTTTTGAAGAATATGAATAAAAAATTATTTACCGAAGGGAAAAATGCTTGAATTATGTCATGATGGACAGATCTTTAATCCAGCGACCACCAACAAGTTAATTTTCTTGTCAAATTGACTAATTTGTGACTTGTGATTAGACCCTAAATTCAAACAAGTATTTATTAAGACTAAAAGGTTGATAATGAGTTGCTTTAGTCTGTTGCTGATGCTTTCATAATTTAAATCCCCAAGAAACCCTTAAAATAATGTTTCATTTCGACATACATGAATTATAAAATGAATGTGTGATTTGCAAGCATTTGTTATACACATTATCATTATTTAAAACCTCTGTAATCATGGTTTTTCTTAGGACACAAGCTATGATGTTTCATTAAATAAAAATCATGCAAATAAAAACTTAATTCATATAATTATTTTCAGCATGATTTGAGTGAAATAATGGAGAAGTGTACAATGAGATTGGGAAAGGTGAGTGATGGAGGGAGACACAGCATCTAAAATTCTCAACCTACATTACTCCTATGCTGACCTGATCACATTTCACCTCACAAAGATATATAGAAAAAGAAGAAGCTGTGGCTAATGTTGAATATGAGATTCATCAGCCGTGTTCTTTAATAATTAGACCATTTTTGTTAGAATCTTGGAGATTTCAAATTTTCGTTTGAAACCCTGAAAGAGTGTCCACTTCAATTGAGATGTGCAAGGAAATTTGTCTCAACAACTCTATTTCCGGTTTTCCATTTTGAAATTTTTTAAGTAGAGAAATAAAATTATTATTTGTGTTTTGTAATTAAAGTCTATAATTGGGTATTTTTTTCACGAGTTTAATTGATTTTTTATTATTATTTTATAGGAATTTTTACTACTTAATTCAAAATTCATTGAAACACCATTAGTTTAATCGAGGGTCTTTGCTTGCAACTGACAACTAGTCGTAACATATTTTCTCGTGCATGTTTTCAATCTCGTAACCATAATTCACAACAGCAAATTTTCTTAAAACTAAACAATGACTCGTGATTGTCTCATGATGAGTATCAAATCATAGTTCTTATACCAATTGTTGGATATTTGTAAGCAAAAACACAATCAACGAGATATAAGAAAAATTAAGGGTTTTCATAGGAAATAATATTTAACGTGATTCTACTCTTCAAGCTTACATCCACAATCCCAAAATAATAAAAGATCATTATATTTTAACTCGTAACTTTTGCACAGATAAAGCTACAAACTATCCTTACAAAAATGTGTGACTTTAGTACAATATAGTTACAAACCATCCTCACATAAAAAAATCCTTTAGGGATTACATCAGTAAAATACTATGGAGGCTCTTGTATTAAGAGTTAGATTATATTTTATCTCTTCTATTTAAAAAATGGATAAATTAGTCCCTATTCATTAAATCAAAGAGCAAATCGGTCATTTCTGCTAAAAACTTCATCCATTAATACAATTAAATATCAATGTGACTAAGGAAATAACTAAATAATGACACATGACATGCCACATGTACCGTATGTTGACACATAGGGACCAATTTTTAACAGTACAAATAAATGAAATTTTTAACAAAAGAATCAGTTTGCTCTTTGATCTAACATACAGAGGCTAATTTGCTCAATTTTTGAGTAGAGGAAACAAAATGCAATCTGACTCCTATTATAGGGGCTCCATGGTACTGTTATCGGATTACATCTCTTCTAAACTTGATGTCCAAAAAACCTTCAACAAGAAATCTTAATTATTAACATTTCTTACTTATTAAAAATAATCATAATGACAAATTTAACTTTTAATGTTTACATGTTTTGTCAATTTAACTTTTATTTTTTTGAGCTAAATTGATCCTTAATCCTCCAAAACTTTTTCCCGTTACTTTCCCCCAAAATTTCAATGGAATCCTTCTACTTTTCCAAACTCAAAATTAATTAATTGTTTTTTTTTTTTTGCATAGTATTAATTATTTTTTTCCAATTATGCCAAACTTTAGTTTCTGTTGAAGAAACAAAAATAAAAAAGTAGTGCACGATTGAGCATGCCAAGAAAGCGAGTGTACTAAAATGTTAAATGTAATGGTTTCATGTACAGTTTTGTTAAGTGGTGGAGTCAGAATTTTTTTTAGGGGTTGGAATTAAATTGAATATTTTTAAGATAGTACAATATAATTTTATCATTTTAATAGTTTACATTTTTATTATTTTTAAAGGAGTCAAAGTGTAGTTTTACCATTACTAATTTAAAATTTTATAAATTATAAAGAGCCTAAGTTAAAAATTTACCATTTTAAGGGCTATAATATATATACGAATGAGAAAATTGCAAAAATCTTAAACCTTGAAGGGGCCTACTTATGTTTTTGAGAGGGCCATAGTATAAATTTACAAAGGACTAAATTGAAAAATAATAAACTTGGGGGGTCATGGCCCCTGGGCCTTAAGGTGGCTCCGCCCCTGGTTCTGTCCTTTACTTTCTGTATTTAAAAATAAAAAGATGTTGGACATTTGTTTCAATTGAGAACCTGGTATATATAGAACAAATTAAATTGTTGAGGGTTGGGTTGCAATAATGCCTTTCACTGCGCTGAAACTCGAATAAGAGGATTGCTAAAGCCTGAGCTCACCTACTCACATGGATTATTCTCATTCTTCCTCCTTTATAAAGTGACGAATCCAGAAATTCTTTTGGAGTTGAAATTAAATTATAACCTATATCTTTATAGTTTTTAGAGGATTAAATTAAATTTTTATCATTTTTCAAAGGTCAAAATATAATTTTATCATAATTTAGAATTTTATAAATTATAAAAAAATTAAATAGAAATTTTTTTATTTTAGGGGTTTAAATCCGCCTCTGGTGGTACTTTTAACTCTAAAAGAAAAGTTTTTGGTAATGAAAATTTGGTTAATGCCCTTCTAGATCCTCAAACTATGCTGCCAAATTTGATTAAATTTGGTCTTAGATGATGAAAGTTCAAATGCTTTTCTCTTTTCTTTTTTCTTTTGCAAAAAAAAGGAATGCATTGTAGATTGCTTTCATCAATGTAGAAAATTTTAACTCCTAATGTACTAAGGGATTAATGAGTAAAATAGATAGCTTTATTGTGACATAAATAAATAGTTGATTTATTTACACGAGAATATTTTATTTATATAAGTGAGATTTTTTTAAATTAAAATCATAATTCGTAATTATGAGCAATATATAATATAACTACAATTACAATTAATTAATATTATGTAAAAGCAAAACAATTAATAAACGAATAATTGTATTCATAATCAAATCATTACAATGCATAAAAATGAAGTGATAGTTTGAATATATTCAAATTTAAATCATGATAAATTTAAATAAGATCCACACGTAATAAAATTAAAAATTAAAAATAAAATTTTAATTAAAAACCCACACAAAGTTTTTTTTTTTTTGAAAATAATAATAGACCTTTCTATTAATTAGGAAGAGTGTAACAAGTCAGAAAAATTTAAAAAATAAAAATAAAAATAAAATAACAATTACTGAATACTCCTAACCAACAATCCATCCAACTGTTCGACTATAGTTGGGTGTTACAGACGGTGCTTAGGTAGTGTTAGCTTAAAGTACCACATCTCATTTTTTTCTAACACTATCTAAGCCATTGGCATAAAGATTCAAAACTTTGAAGGTATATTTAAACAATTTTAAGAAAAAAAATAAAGTTCATCCACCATATTTTTCTCATTTTTAATCTAAAATCTTTGAAATTTTCATGAAATTAAAGTGAAATCTCACACCAAATTATAATTCAAGAGTGTCCTTTCATATGAAACCAACCATGGAGGCTTGAAGATGAAGATGGAAGTGAGAAAAAACATGGGTAAGTTGTTTAAATTATTATGCTATATTTATTTAATTGTATAATTTGTTGATAAATTATAAAAATTAAGTGTAATAATTAATACTTGAACTTAACAACTAAATTTATTTTAGTATCTCAATTTGAATTCTGTCAATATTTAATTATGTGTCACATTTTAACTTGAAAAATAAGAATAAAATAAAAAGTTTAAGTGATAATGTGGTACAATCATAAAATGCCACGTTATTAAATTTTTATGAACATCTAAAAATTTTTTAACCCTATAAATTATTAAAAAAATTAATGAGTTTTTTTTTTAAATTGAATTGGGCTTTTTTATGATAAATCAAACAAGTCAACTCCAGGCCCATGATGACTCATTCTAACCGAATGGATTGTCTGAATGAGGGAAAGAAATAAGAAAGCCAGCCACTAAGAAACGAAGCTTCTCTCTCCTTCGTTATAGGGTTTACGAATAAGCTCGATTTCAATCTCTCTTCTTTTGATATATCTCGGCAATAAACTCCACCGTTTCATTCCATCCTAGAGAGCGGAGCTCCCTTCATTTGTCGGGTTTTGGCTCAGATCGACTCCCGGGTAAGAATTCGTGTCTTTGTTTCACAGTTCCACTCCTTATTTTTCTTCTCCTAAAGATTCTTCTCGTTTGAATTTTTGCCAATGCCAGTATCGTTTTTACACAGCTTTTTGTTTGGAATTAGTGGTCGATCATAGGCTGGTTGACTGAATCGGTTTCCGAATTGGGTTTTTGTTTTGTATTGTAAGCAATTGAATGAATTGGAATTATAAAACCATAAATGGATTTTGGATTTCTTTGTCTTTGTTGTTTCAGAAAGTGATCTGTTTGTAATTTATGCTTTTCGTTGGTTTAAAATAGTTAATTATTTTGGAGTAGCATAGAGATACTGCATTGCCAGGTATCAAATTGTAAAATGTGCTTGTCACAGGTTTCCAGTGAGAACTCTTCATTAGTATCTAAGCTGTGACTTTAAATTTGTCATGATAACCCGTGTTTTGTATCGGTATTACAGTGACTGAAGCGCTCATATATTTCATATACTCATTTTAATTTTATTATAGGATGGATGATCTATTTTCAGTCAATCATCCAGGACAGTTGTTTGAGTTTTCATGTTGTCCTTTGTAAATCCCCTGGTCTCTTGCTTGAGTTATACGTGTGTGTTTTGTGCTATGTTAGGCACTCATTAGTTATTTGTTTTGCCTAAGGTCTTGAGCTAGATTCCTGGTGAAAGAGCTTGCTTAGTGAGAATAGGTGTGCTATGTTTTTAATCCATGGTATGTTTCTTTGTTGATGTTATTAGGTATTTCATCTTGGGTTTGTGGCGACATGGGTGATTTTCCAATCCAAATCAGCACCAGGCTTATCGACCGGCTAACTGAAGATGATGAGAAGGTGAAGAAAAGAACAAAGAAAACTAAAACCAGGGTGCCACGAGAGCCTCGCCTGCCAGAAACTAAGGTAGATCAGCCGCAAATATCTGATGATCCTGAACAACAGAAAGGGACTAGTACAGGCACCAGATGGGCTGTTCCGCCTCCCTTGTTTATGCCCGTAAACCAACCTCCTTACTCTGCCAGTGCAGAGTTGGATGCAATTAGATCTGTTGTTAAAGAGAGCGAGAACGTAGTAGAAAAGCTGCGGAAGCAGGAAAAGAACATGGTGCAGGAAGTAACACAAAAAGCCAAGGATCTTCATGATAAGGAGTTCAAGATACCAGAACCAAAGCCTATGCCTTGTTCGGTTGAGAGTAATGCTTGGATGACATGCTACAAGGAGAATACTAATGACCTTACTAAATGCGCTCCACTGGCTCAAAATTTTGCAGAATGTGCTCGCAGAGTCAGGCAGCTTGCAAAACCAGCTGATAAATAATCTTTGATAGGGGCAAATTTTCGAGTCATAGAAAGAGTGCAAGCCACTTGCCATTGCAAATAAACCAGCGGACGAAAAAATTCTACCAATTTGTTTTAACACCCTTGTAGGGTTACAGTTTGTGCCATTTTGGCATTTATCGTCTCATACTTTTTGTTAACATCTTCTACTTCTCCCTAGAGGCTTCGTTTTGTTACTTAATATGTTCAAAGCCACTTGGAATGATTGACATGCTTTTCACCATTTTAATTTTTTTAATTTTAACACCAAATATTGTTTTCGTTGATGTCACTTTTCACTACTGACTGATATAAAGCAAAACTCTAAATTTGGTAATTTTTTAAATTTTTTATAATTAAGGTATCTTTTGTGTTCTTATTATAATTCTTAAAGATTAATCTTTTTGAGATTTCCTCAAATAATATCGTTTTTATAATTCGATTTTAACATCTCCTTGGAATTTTAAATGTACAATATCTTTTATCATTGCACGTAACATTCATTGATTTAAAAATTTTACTCGTCCAAAGAATGTTGAAGCCTTAATGGGATGGGGTTTTGAGATTTTGACTATTTTAATATGGATAAGTATTTAGCCTGTTATTAATGGAGTAAAAATTTTAATTATTTTATTATTTTATTACATAAAATATATATGATATTATCTTATAGTCATTTGTCCTTTTTAAAATCCTTTTAATATTGCCTGCCCCGCTAAACAAGCATGGACAATGATAAAAATTTGGATGCTCCATGGGCTATCCTTCCAAAGCAGATCTATATTTTAACCGGTGGTGGATGGGATGGGTCGTCAAGGGTGGTTGGTGTTTAGGTGCACCACAGGGTGGCCGAGTTAGTGGTCATGGACGGGTTTTTTATAAAAATGATTTGAAAATTTTTATTATCTTAAAAAATGATTATGTTGAAAAATATATATCAAAATTACTTAAAATAAATAGTAAAAATACTAAAAGTTCATGTGATGGCTGACACACTCTGAAATTTAATTCTAATGATTGGTGTCAAGTATAAAAAATGAATGTTTTGGGTGTCTGTCATTCCATTACCAATATTTTTATATTGTTTTTAACTCTATATTATACTGATAAACGAAAATATGATATTTTGAAAAAAAATTTAGATCTCTGATGGCTGACGTCCTCTTTTTACATAAAAAAAAATATTTTTTTGAGTGTTTGACAAGTCAATTTATATTTCAAAGTTTTTCATTTTTCAAACTTTTTTTAAATTCAAATTAAAAATAATTTTAAAATTTTAAATCTCGAAAAGATGGTGTAGATCATTAGATGGCAAACACACAAAAAATTATTTTTAAATTTGAAAAAAATGATATAGGTCATTGGATGACAAACACCAAAAAAATATTTTTTAATTTGTTTGGGTGTCAATCATAGGTTGACAAACACCAAAAAAAATATTTTGGAGACCTTAAAAAGGGATGTCAACCATAGTTTGGTAAACACCCAAAAAAAATAATTTTTTATTCATATTTTTTGGGTGTCGATCATACCTTTGCAAACACCCAAAAAATATTTTTTTAATGTAAAAAAAGTGATGTCAATCATGAGATGTCGAGGACCAAAAAAATTTTTAAAAATTTGGTATTTTCTTATACCAATATAATATTGGGTTGAAAAAATATAGGGGTATCGATCATGGAGTGACAGACACTCAAAAATTTATTTTTTATAGCTGACATCAATAATTTGAGTGGAAACCTAGGGGTGTCGGCAATAGAATGAACTTTTATAATTTTTACTGTTTATTTTAAATCATTTAGGTGAATATTATTCAATTTAGATCATTTGTATAAATAAATTTTTTTCGGAATATTTATATAAAAAAAACCCAACCATGGGCAGTGCAATAGTAGATTGGTCCTACCATGGCAGAGGAGTTGGTAGCAGTTGACAGGAGCTGGCAGTGGCAATCCTGGTGACTAGGGTTTGACTAGCATAAAATAGAGAAAAATGGTTTTTTTTTGGTAAATAAAGAGACATTTTATTACCTTATTCTCAAATTGTTCTTACATTATTGATATCGATTGAATCATTTTATAATAATTTCCTAACATGAATCATTCATTTTTCTTAAGAAATGAAATTTAATAATTTCAAAGTGTCAGATTACATCATTTATTTTCCTGACGATAGTTTCGAAAGAGCACCATTCAAGCAATCATTAATCATCTCCACTATCACTAAACATATCTTCGATGCTTTTAAAATTTTTAATTTTTAGCATTAAAAATTAAGATTACATCAACTTTTAAAAATATAAAAAATCTTATTATATATTTATCAATATTTAATATTTTTTAATTTAATTTAATTTTAATTAAATTAATTAATAGATTGAAAATATTAATAAATAAACAAAACATGTTTTCTTCTTTTATAATTTTAAAATTAATTTTAGTTTTTTTAATTTAATCATCTTGTATTTCTTTGCTTCTAAATCATCTTTTAGGCTGTCAATTTTTTAATTATTTCTTATTTTTCATTTTCTTTTTTATTTCTATTTTCTAATTTTTAATCAAATTCCAAAATTTGAGGACACCTCCAATTGTGGTTATAAATGTTCAAATCTCGATTTTTTGCTAATATTTTTTTCTAGATTTTTAATGGTTGGTTTCAGTTTTCTTATTTTCAAGTTTTGCTTATGATTTTTTCAGTGTTTTTTTTTTTATTTTTTCTAGATTTTAATGGTTGGTTTCAATTTTTTTATTTTTCATTTAAATCCCTTTATAATTTATAAAAATTTAAATTAATAATGATAAAATTATATTTTAACCCCTTAAAATAATAAAAAATTAATTTAATATTTTAAAAATAAAAAAAATAGATCATTAAAATAATAAAAATATAAAATTTAATACTGTCAATAAAATAATTTCTAGCTTCGTCCTTAGATTTAAGCATTTTTTAATTTTATTTATTTTTGGGTTTTTTTTCTCCCATAGTTTCAACGTTTCTTTCCCCAAACTTTTAATTGTTTTAATTAAATTTAAATTAAATAGATATGATGTTGCAAAATGATATTTGTATGTTATTAAAAATTAATAATGTGATATTATTTTATTAGTTAGTAAAACTAAATGTTTTAGGATGAAAACAAAAGATCCCTTGTTGCCATATTCCACAAGGCACAAGCAGCTCATTCTTTGTCTCTTGTCACCTATTCCTTGATATATACCTCGATCTGCTCACCTAGATCCTTCTTCGCTAAATAGTTAGCTCCCTTTTCATTTCATGGCTCTCCTTTTCACCTTTGTTATTGCCTCTTCTATTTTGTGGTTAACATGGATGTACCTTAAATCCAAGAAGGGGAAGCCGCCACCCCCACCAGGCCCTCTAGGCCTCCCCTTAGTGGGAAACCTACCCTTCCTTCGTCCTGACCTTCACTCCTACTTCGCTGAACTGGCTCACAACTACGGTCCAGTCGTGAAACTCCAGCTTGGTGGCAAGCTTGGGATCCTGATAACCTCCCCATCCACAGCGCGAGAAGTTCTTAAAGACCAAGACATCGCGTTTGCTAACCGTGATGTGCCTGTGGTTGCCAAGTTTCTAACCGGCGGGCGTGATATAGTTTGGAACCCCTATGGCCCGGAATGGAGGATGTTAAGAAAAGTATGCGTTGTCAAGATGCTTAGCAATGCTACTTTGGATAAAGTATATAGTCTTCGCCGTCAAGAAGTACGAGAAACCATGGGTTTTTTATATAGCAAGGCCGGTTCGCCTGTAAACGTGGGAGAGCAGATGTTTTTAACTATCTTGAATGTGGTGACCAATATGTTATGGGGCGGGTCCATGGAAGGGGAGGCCAGGGCGAGCATTGGTGCAGAGTTCAGGCAAGTCATCTCAGAAGTAACAGAACTTTTGGGTCTACCTAATGTTTCGGATTTCTTCCCAGCGTTGGCGCCACTTGATTTGCAAGGTGCAGTGAAACGCGTGCGAAAGCCAATGGAGAGGTTGGACGCAATTATTGATAAGATAATCAATCAAAGATTGGAGGAGAAGCAAAGTGGGCACACAGTAGAGGAATCCAAGGACTTTTTAGAATTCCTATTAAAGTTAAAAGATGAGGATAAGGATGATTCCAAGACCCCAATGACCATGACTCATATCAAAGCCTTGCTCCTGGTGAGTCTTCTTTCAATCTTTTTAATTATTATTTGCAATGATATTATTAATATTTTACAGAATTGATTTCGGTACCAGTATGACCAAAGTTCCTTTGACTGCCCTTAGCTAACTTCTAAAAACAGTTCATAGAAAGAAAGGTTTAACTAGATGCGTATGCTTAACCCAAAACGGAAAAGAATTTAATAGGTGAATTAAAATTGGAGCCTACATGACCGATTCTTTGTGGTCTCTTAAATCATCATTTGCCAAAAACCAAAAAAAAAGATATATATATATATATCTTTGGCATTATTATTATTATTGGTTCCCAAATGGATGCCCCCGCCGTCCAGGAGTCGGTAATTATTATCCTTGGATTGTGTCCTGACCGCTATTTCAGGGGTTCCATCATGGTCTCATTGTCTTTATCGAAATGAAAACAATGATGAAATTGGATTCCAAATTTGCCTCGCTAACATTGGTTATATTGAAACAGGATATGGTGGTGGGAGGATCAGACACATCATCCAACTCAATTGAGTTTACATTGGCTGAAATCATCAACAAACCAAAAGTAATGAGAAAAGCACAGCAAGAACTTGATGAAGTAGTGGGCAAAGATAACTTCGTGGAAGAATCACACATCCACAAATTGCCATATCTCCTTGCAGTTATGAAAGAGTCATTGCGTCTGCACCCGGTTTTACCACTCCTAGTCCCTCATTGTCCTAGTGAACCCAGCACCGTGGGTGGCTACGCTATCCCTAAGGGTTCAAGGGTGTTCGTCAATGCTTGGGCAATTCACAGAGACCCTTCTATCTGGGAAAACCCATTGGAGTTCAACCCTGACAGGTTTTTGAACAGCCAATGGGATTTCAGTGGGAGTGATTTCAGATATTTTCCATTCGGGTCTGGCCGAAGAATCTGTGCTGGAATAGCTATGGCTGAGAGGATGGTGTTGTATTCGCTTGCCTCACTGTTGCATTCTTTTGATTGGCAAGTGCCTGAGGGTAAGATGTTAGATCTTTCTGAAAAGTTTGGGATTGTTTTGAAGTTACAGAATCCACTTGTTGCAGTTCCCACACCAAGGTTATCAGATCCAGCTCTTTACCAGCCATAGCTTTTAGAGTTATTTACATCCCTTCTACTTTCGCTCATTTGTATTAATACAATATAAGCCTCCATCAACCATCAACTTATTAAACAAACTGAAAACATACAAGGCATGTTCATTTGTTTATGTTTGTATAATAAATCATAAAGCTTATTTATTGTTAAATTATTACTATATGATTATTATTTAATTATAATGTCATTGTAAAATGTAATCATACATTTTACTTTCCCACGGATGCTGTTGTGATCCCATACGACTCGAGTCATAGTTAGACATTAAACGAGTACATCAAAATTAATTAAACTTGTGTAAAGGCATCACTATTAGACAACAAACCTCTTGTACAGAAGTCGGGGATCCTCAAACAAAATCAAATTCGAAGGACTATTATTCATTATTTGTCCATTCAATTAGCAACCGCATTTTGAACTCTCGATATATGGTGAATTCTTATCTTCCAATCTTGTTTGAATAAATTATTGATTAATCATAACTCAACTAAACTCTACTAAAAGCGCATTATCACATTCAAGCTCTAATTGTCTGTAACCTTTTTCCCAAACTATGCGCAGACCTTCAAGCGTGACGCATGCTTCAATTCAAAAGATCATTTCCTTATCAATCATCATTGAGAAACCACAATCGTTTTGCATCAGCATCTCTAAATACCCCTCCAACCGAAGCATAATAACTCTCTTAACTCCTCGCTCAAGCAATACACGTATCTACTCCACACCTTCTAATTCATCATCATGCTGGTATTTTTTTGCATACTGATCACAACCAGAAATTGAGGAGTGATAGTTAATGGAGATTTTTTTTTCTTTTTTGGAAGTTATGGGAGATTTTTTATTTAAAATATGATTGCAGAAACGCAATTAAGTGCCCAATTTTTGTTATATAATCGAAAGCGGAATGCAAACAAAGTGGAATAGCATTGTTAGTGGGGATGTTGAAATCAGTAAATGTGGCTAAGCTCATCCACCATATCACGTATTCTCATTGGTATCTTTGTAGTTGCCTCGCACCAACGGCCAACTTTTCGTCTCCTTCTTCAAGTGTTTTAGAGGTTTTCTCTCATCTCACTTATTCATCACATGTTTAACATCAGATAGTTTATTTTCCATTTAAAAACTATTTATTTATTCGTTTAACACAAATTCAAATATTGTATTAAAAAAATTTATTGGAATGGAAAGGTTATTATATGAATAGTCTATGCATATTACTTAAGTTGCAAAATTAGATTATGTATTTTAATTTGAGTAATTATAGTTTTTTACTTCACAAATTTGATTTTTTTTTTTTTCAATCATAAATAATCACTTGTTTTTTCTGTTATTTTTTACCATGTGTTTATTTTTTTTTTCAGACTTTATCAACTAGGAGTTTCCAATTGGATATTAGAGGTTGATTTTATGTGGAATAGAAATATTTCCATGTCATGAAATGAAAAGTTTGAAAAGCTTAAATTTAAAAAAAAAAAATAGTTTCAAATTTTATTAAAGATTAATGGTATGAAATTCAAGTTATTAAATTTAAAATTCTGATATTTGATATTCATATTTTAAATTTAGAATTAAAATTTTATTATTAAATATAATATTATTTGTCTTAAATATAAAAAATCAAATTATTCAAAAGACTATTTTTCTTACGTTTTTTTTAAAAGAGAGAATCATTTTCCAAAAAAATGAACCTACTTTCCGTTGACCAATAAATTGTTTTTTATTATTAACCAAATTATTTTGAATGAAATAAATACATGAAAATGCAAAAAATATTTTTTATAAGTAATTTTTTCGTGAAACAAACACGCACCCTAAATCTATACATTTCATTGTCCATATTCATTTTGAGCATGAAATAAATTTTTTTTATAAAAAACATATTTTTAAAGATTTTTTTATTTTTTTAATGCTTATCACATATAATAGTACAAGGTTATCACATGTTATCATATTATTAGTTGTTAGTATCACGTCATTAAATTTTAACGATTTTACAATATAGATATCAAAATGTGTGACAGATAAATTGTAAAGATAAATAAAATGTATTTTTTTAATTTATTATAATGCATAAATTTAAGTAATGATATATAAAATTTATTTTATAAATTTTAATTTAATTTTAATTAATATATAAATATATATTGAGAAAATTTTAGGAGGTGAAGGCCCTTAGCCACCATATATGGTGGGACATTGTTGAGATTGATATGTTTTAAAAATATTGTTTTCGTGGCTTTGCTTTCATTTCTACAATAGCGGTGGAGAATGAAAATCGAAACAAAGAAAATTATTTGGCAATAGTTTTTCAAATTTTTCATAAAATGTTGTTTTTAATTAAATAAAAGAATATTTGAAATCACTTTTTGTTTTAGTTAAAGGTTAACACATGGGAATATATGAAAAAAAATGATTTCAGGTATTGTTCTTAGCAAATTAAATTATATGAATGTAAAATCATAAGTAGGCTAACTCGTATATTATGCACAGCTTAAATGGAACAATTTATCCATATTTTACGGAAAATAAGAAGTAAATCGTGTAAAAAGGTTACCATCATAAAGTCAAACCTAAACTTTAATCATGCAAAAAGGTTATGATTATAGGTCAAAAAGTAACTTTGAACGAAAAGTTAGATTTTAAGGAAAATAAATAAAATTTGAAATATCAAACGTTGAAATCACTTTTCAATTAATTAAATTCTTAGGAAAATGATCATTTTTCATTATACCAAACATTACCTAAAACATTCAAGGAATTTTTACGTTTTGTATTAAAGTTGAAGGATGAGGATGATTTCAAGACCCCAATATCAAAACTATACATGAACTATGGTTTAATGTACAATTGTATATATAACTTTGATTTTGTGCAATTTTTTACATGAAATTTCAATTTGATCAAATTCTTGTAAATTATTAACACAATTATTCATATAACATCATTTTATGTTTATATACTACATACATAAATAATTATATTTATCCAATATAAAAATAAATTGATGTATTTATTTTTTTAAATGTGTATAATTAAATAAAAATTTAAATTTCAAGTATATATTTGAACCATAATTAGAGTTTCACGTATATGATTACACCAAATTAAAATTCATATATATAATTACACATTAAATCAACATTCATATATAATTTTGAGATTTATTTCTCTGTCCTAAAGAAACAGTCCGGGTATAACGGGTAGATCACTCTTTTGGAGTACAGTAGAGACACCACAACGAATGGTGAAAGTGATAGGAGATTTTTTTTTTTTTTTTGTTTTTATTTTTTAAAGTGATGGGAGATTATCGACTTCATGAGGGAGAAGGAGAGGGCTTTCGGGTCTAGGCCTTAAAAAGAAGAACAAATGAGATATGGTTTACGATGTAAATTAAAGCCCAAATATAGTACCTAAATTCCTGGACTCCCTAACCTTCTTCGCATTTTTTATTTTTTCATAGTATATAATCATTATTGAATTACATTTAGGATGGTGTTTGATACACTCATAATTAGATTTATCTATGGGTTGGGTCATTCAACTTTGTCCAAAAGTCCACCCAAAAATAAAAGAGTTTTGAAAAAAATATATACTCGAAAAATAAATTTGAACAAAATAATGTTTATTTTCTAAATAGGCTCGACCTTGGGCAAA
Organism: Gossypioides kirkii; assembly: GCA_005610355.1. NCBI lineage: Eukaryota > Viridiplantae > Streptophyta > Magnoliopsida > Malvales > Malvaceae > Gossypioides > Gossypioides kirkii. The sequence goes on along the minus strand of CP032254.1, from coordinate 3,896,264 downwards.
CCTTTTTCAACTTGAGCCCGGTTTGAATTTACAAAAAAAAAAAAAAGGATTGTTGATGTTTACTGTTTTACTATTATTTTATTATTATATTGTTACTATTTTGTTGTTATTATTTAGATACTGTATAACTCTTATTTTATTATTATATTTACTATTATTTTAGAGGTATTTACTTGTTAAGTTGCACTTATATTTGTATTATTTAAGTATTTTTTTAAAAAAAATCATTTATTCAGAATCATTTATTTTAATATTTTTAGTGTATTTGATGTTTTATGTTTTTAAATTTTTTGAATAAAAATTTTTAATACAGGTGGGCCGAGCTCCAATTTTAGCATTTTTATCCGTTTCGAATTTGAACAAAATTTTAGGTCCATTTTTCGAGCTGGGATCGAGCTTGGACCTAGAAAATGAGCTTAAAATTTATACTTGGCCCGACCTGAACCCGACCAGATCCATGGACACTATTGATAAGGTACTTCTTTTTAATTCATAAGCAACATTAAAAAATGTCATGTGTCTTTTTTTAATATTTATTTTTTAAATATTTTATATAGTCTTATAAACACTTATCAGCTTTCTGATCTTGTTTGCAGAGTCTAAAAATTATATTGATAGTGTATCAAATATTTTTTATTATATTTATATTTAATCATGTTTGAGGATCAAATTGATAAAATTTATAAATAAAGATTTAAATTTATTAAATTATTTAAAATTAAAATCAAATTGATAGAATATATAAATGTTAATAATTAAATATTTTACTATAACAATTAGAGAAAAATCATGTCATCATTTAACGATGACTGTTCAAATAAAATATTAGTGATGAAATTAATTTTTTATAATTTGATGATTAAAATAAAAACACGCTAATAATTAGATGATTAATAATATAGTTTACCTATAATAAAATAGAGATAAATACTGATAATAATATATGTGTAAAAGAAAAAATAAAGGAGAGAGTGAGAGATCGTTGATCGAGTTAATTGATTGATTCAAAACAATAGAATCGAATAGAATTAATGTAGGTTGAGTAGATTCAGCAATGAAAGGCGTCTCCTTGGCGCCCGGAGATTACATCCACTTCAAGTCCCAAGTCCCTCTTCACAAGATACCTGTAAGTATTCTTTTTCCATTCTTTTTTCTTTTATTTTCTTTCCCCTTGAATTTCAATTTTTCTTCATGATTTTTCTACTATTTTGTTTATGGGTTTTGTGGTTTTAGCTATTTTGGTCTAATTACTATGTGGGGTTTTATGAGAATTCTGATCACGGAATTGCAGTATGTTGTTCTGGGTGTTCCTAGAATTTGCCTAATTCTGTGCTTTGTATATTCTGGGTGTGAATTTCTTTCAACTGTGAATGTCTTGCTTTATGTGTGGTTATATTTTTACTCATTTGGATAGATTTTGTGTTCGATTTCAATTTGAAATCTTAAGGATTGCTTTTTGGCTTATGCTGTTTAGTGTTTTGTTCATGAAGATACATTCTTCGTGTATGCCTTTTTCAATTCATTATTATTATCGCTTCAAGACTAGGATGGTTGACCAAACCTTGTTGTTGGCTATTGCATTTCTTTTTCACCAAGTGTGGGTGAATCTCATTTTTGGAGTTTCTTATTTCTCTCACAGATTGGCACAAAGCAATGGCGATATTATGATTTTGGTCCCAAAGTAGTTCCTCCTCTCATATGTCTTCCTGGAATTGCAGGGACAGCAGATATCTACTATAAACAGATAATGTCCTTGTCCATGAAGGTTGTTAGCTTTTATTTTATCATATTTGACAAATTCTGGATAGTTTTTCTTTGTTCTTTATTTCTTTTTTGCTTCTTTTAGTTATTGGAGAAGTCCTTTGGGAGCTGATATAAGCTGTTATATCCAAAAAAGAATAGTATGAAACCTCCATAGGCTATCAGTTGCTGTGTATTTCTATATTCTTGCCCCCCTTATTGCTTTTAATATTATAATCTATTAGATACTTCATGGTTATTGCTTTGACTCTTCACTTTTTCCAAGTACCCATGTTCAACACTAGTTTCGGATCCATATCCATACATGAGTGTGGGGATATGATCCTCCAAGAACTCACCAAATACAAGTACTTGGAAAAAAATTGAACATACCCTTTTTGTTGTTAGAGAGTTAGTTCTTGGCAATTTATGATCTTATCTCTTTTTTTTTTTTTTTCTTATAACTAGAGTTTCTGAAAGAAGAAAAGAAAAGAACCATTGCCAGCATGAAGTTTCTCTGATTTTCTTTTCACTGATTGGTGGAAACAAAATATTATACTGTTTATTGTCAAACATTATTTAGACAAGTGAAGAATTATTTACTTCTTGTTCAAGTCTAATAATTTAAATTTTGCAAATATTCAGGGTTACCGGGTGATTTCTGTTGATATTCCCCAGGCTTGGAATCACCAAGAGTGGATTCAAAGTTTTGAGAAGTTCTTGGATGTCATCAATGTTCATCATGTGAGAGCTTAATATATTTGTGGCCTATGCCCTTTTCAGTGTATATTTCATATTTACTATTCCTATTATATTTTTCTGAAATAAAGAGTAGGCTGTCTATGTAAATTGGAAATATGTTGCTTCTGCTTTATTAGTTTCATAGTAAGTCCTAACAGTAATTTATGTTGAATTATAACATTTGTTTAGTAGACTGAGTAACCTGTTTCATACAGATACATTTATATGGTACATCTCTAGGAGGATTCCTAGCTCAACTTTTTGCTCAACATCGTCCAAGACGAGTTAAATCCTTAATTCTATCAAATGCATTTTTGGAGACATGCAGTTTTGCATCAGCAATGCGTTGGGCACCTATGTATGTCTTTACATTTCTTTTAATCAAGTCTAGGCTTGGTATAATCAAAATTGCTTCATTTGTTTTTGTTGGATTGTGCATATCACTAATTCATTTGCATAAGATTTGCATTACTACTGGGCTGTAAATTCGTCCGCATTTTGAATTCAAATAACCGCATGTGTGCAGTTTAGTGCCACATCAAGTTAGAACAAGTTTCCTGGAAATTATTAAGTTCCCTGTAAAATTTACTCTTTACTTTACACATGCATTTCTTGGATAGTCTTTTCCTATTTTTCCTATATAAGCTAGTCTCCATGGTATAAATTTACTTATTGCTATACATAGTTTCTTGGGTATTGAGTTCAATCAATATTCTTCTTCTTTTAGTTCCAGCTGTTATTTCTAGGTGTTTCTCCTTAACTGATCTTTATTACCTTCTGCATATAAACGTGAAAATGTTCTTAAGATATTAACTTGCCACATGCAGTGTTGGTTGGAGCCCATCTTTTTTGTTGAAGCGATATGTCTTAACAGGAATTCGTGATGGTCCTCATGAACCTTTTATTGCTGATTCTGTGGACTTTGTTGTTTCTCAGGTAGGTTTCTAGCCTTGCAACCATTAATCAGTGAATTTGCATCCTCTTCCTCTGTTTGAATTGCTCCATCCTGTCTATAAATGGTCTCTGTATTTCTACATGCTGCATGTTAGTAAAAATATAGTTTTGTTGGGCTTTTAACTTGGTTCTATGAGTTTAGAAATGTAAAACCAGTCAAGGTGGATATCATTCTGTTTATCATCTTTATGTCAAGAAATTATTTGTTTTTCCTAAAATTGCTCTCCCTCTCTCTTTCTCTCTGTCATTTTCTCTGGCTCTTTTTCCCTTTGTTTATCTGTAGTAAGAGAAAAATTGCTTTCTTTATATGAGGCCATTTGTGACTATCATTTCAGGTTGAAACACTGTCAAGAGATGACTTGGCATCCAGATTGACTTTGACAGTAGATACTGCAACAGTTGAACCTCTTCTACTTTCAGATTCATTTATTACTATAATGGATGTAAGTTATCTGAAACTTGCTTTTCATGGGTCACTAACATGTTTCTATTTTTCATGCTTTTTAAGGAAAATAATGTTTCTTTGCTAAGCTGGACAAATGATGGTCTCTCCATTAATCTTTTCCTTTAGAAGTGAATGAAATAGATATTGTACATGTATTTATTGTGACTTTATAACATTTTTTTTCGTATAAGCACAACATGATTTCCTTATAGCAGCATTTGCACTCCATATACATATTCATATTAGGAAGTTGAAAAAACTAAAGGTAAAGCTTTATCTGATAGCTCTATTGTTGACATGGTTTTGTATATGGACTTGAGACAAACGACTACTCTGCAATTCCTCAACAACTCAAAGATCACCTGAGTGAGAGGTATCCAGGTGCAAGGCGAGCTTATCTGAAAACAGGAGGTGATTTCCCATTTCTTTCCCGTCCGGATGAAGTCAACCTACATCTTCAGGTATACCTCACATATATAGTATTGTTAATACATCGAGCAAACTGTTTTTCTCAACTGGTATATTGAACATGGCAGCTACACCTGAGACAAGTTGGAGTTGAAGCTCGGCCAGATTTGGTTCAGAGCATCCCAAAGATGGCACCGGTGGGAGCCCTAGCAAAGAAAATGACGAAAAGAAGGATCCAGATGACCAACCAAAAGATAATGGAGGCAACCCTGAAAGTACGTCTGAAGAAAGCCAGTTACCTCCAAGTTCGGAAACTCATGGCCTTGATGATCAGCTCCTTAGCGATGCAAAAATATGTTCCATGGGTCATGAAGATGCAATTATTTTGATGCAGTCTCGATACACTATGGTCAATAGAATCGTTCAATCAGCTTGTGAGTTGTTTATTTTCTCTTTGCTTCCCATTTATGTTGAGTCATTGTACGTTCCTTCAAATAATGTTTGGAAATTCAGACAACTGATGTAAGTGGCATAGAACATAGTAGCACTTTCTTCTTCATTGTTGTTCATACAAGCAAACTGTTGCAGAGCCGCTCGAGTTTTCCATTGACAATGTTGTACCTGTTTTGTTATTAAAGTTATTGTTATTTAATTCAAATATTTTTTTTCCATAAATCACTATTATCTATAACGCCTAAGCATATATGCAAACAATGTTCAAGCATCCTTTCTAGAAAAAATAAAGGGTGCTATATAGTGTGTGCTGTCAATATCAGCAGCTACACATGGTTAAATTGCTTCTGCTGATTGCTAATGGTATAGAAAGAACCAGAAAATAAAATCTAATGGTGAACCAGTGAAGGTGCGACTAGAAAGATAAACGCCCTTCGGTCTTCGTCTACTTTTGCACATAAAAGGCAACCTAAGACACTCCATTAAAATAATGGATCATGCATCACAGCCCCACAGCTTTATTTAAAGCTATCAATTAAAGGACTAATCTAAGCTGGCAACGCATCCTTTTAAGCAGATGACCCCTAAGGAAACAGAATCACCTGACAACATGATTGCTTATGAAGTCTAGCCATCTAACCTATTCTCAACAATTTGTAGACGAGGATAGTGGTCCTTGGTCCTCCACTCAACTAAACCTTTCTGAAACCATCACAAGTTACAGTTGGATCCCATACTTAAATGAAGAAACCCTCGTAGCAAACCCACCTTAGACTGCAGCTCATGCAAAGTAATGTACCATCAGTTTATCACAAAGCATACTATTCCCTACTTAAATCCTACTTCTACAAACTTTATTGCCATTGGTATCAGTTGAGTTCAGATTGATGTAAGATGAATAAGATACAACACCGGAAATTGATGGAAATGAATGATCAGTTAGCTTTGTGTCCATAAGTCATTACCAAGATGGTTGATAACAGTGATCCTACAGATCGCTTTTAAGGTTCTTTGAAACTCAGTGCTATAAAAATTATAAAGATGGGTTGGGAAGAGGGACTTTCATACAACATATCAAGAATTGTGTGCTCTCACAGAATTCAAGGATTACGTGCAAACATCAACACTCCTTTCCCTAATGAGAGACAAGATAGTATTAACTGTAATTAATGCCAGCTTACAACCATTGGCTGCCACAAAACGATATCCTAGTTTCATTTTCATTCATCTTTCGCTATCAATGATGCTGTCCTTAATAGAATCAGAAATTCCCTCATCCACAACCTGTTCTTGGCGTCTTCAGTCATTGGGTAATGTGGTCTCTCAGAAGGCATTTTGCATGCTATCCTAATAACAATTAAAATAAACACCTCTCCTCTCATTTCACCAACTTTATAAGATTAATAGATAGAAAACTATACAAACACAACAACTGGCAATAAGAAAGCAATAAATATTATATTACAGAAATTAATCTGAAATATGTAGAGACATTTAAAAGACAGAACTTTGGCATGAAGAACTGAAAGGACCAATGAAAATTTTGTTGGAACAAATAGCTCAAAAACATGGAGGAAAATATAGAAATTTAAAATACAAAATTAAACCAAACATAAGAATATTAATATGAGAATACATAAGTACTACACACCAATCAAATTCTCTAAGAAAGAGTGTTACCATTAGTTCCAAAGGTTCCATAGAAACAAACCAAAAAAATAAAAATTGAAAACACAATATCCTCCGCCAGATCAAAGCTTAGTTTCCCCAAAAAAGAAAAAAGCAAGCAAGCAAGCAAAACAAACGTTAATAAGTTTTCTCACTTAGCAACCATCCTGGCAATGAATTCCTCGTAACGGATCTTCCCATCTGGCCCGACATCCACTTCCCTGATCCACTCATCGAACTCCGAAGGCTCCAGCTTCTCTCCGATGCTAGTCAGTATATGTCTCAGATCTGCAACGGAGACAAAGCCAGTATTGTCCTTATCCAGAACCTTGAAAGCATCGCGTAGCTGCCTATCGAAGGGCTCGGGTTTCATGTGCTTGGACATGAGATCTAAAAAGCGAGGGAAGTCAAAGGGCGCCGTGAGCTTCTCTTCAGCGATAATAGCTTTGAGTTGGGCTTGGGTGGGGTTACCGCCGAGAGACCTCATTAGGATCCCTAGCTCCGATGGAGCGATCTTACCGTCGCCGTCAGTGTCGAAGAGAGTGAAAGCCTCCTTCATTGATGAGACTTGCTCGTCGCTCAGATCCTTGCCCATTTTGTGTACGGTGTTTGAGTTTTTGACGGAAGCAAACAGAGGAAAATGGAAGAAAAGAAAGGAAATAATGAGTTGAAGTAGATTTGAAATGAGAGGACTAAAGATCGGACGGTCAAGTGGTGTGTCTTGTAAGGAAAAAAACGATGCCGTTTCGTGAGTTAAGAGGGAGGGGAAAACTATAAAATATAAGGTGTCATTTGTCTTGTCCCATCTATTAGTGGAGATCCATTGGGAATTGAAAACGGGTCCACCAAAATATACACTCCATTTCATTTTCATCACTTCTTAATAATAATCAAACAATATATATAATAGTTTTAACTCTATTAGTCCTTGTATGGTTATTAATATAAAAGGACGTAAAAAGACGTGTGTTGAAGTATATTGAATTATACTATTTTCTTATTCAATAGTTGGAGAAAAAATAATATAACTAAAATTTATAATGAGATTAATAATAAGATGAAGACGATGAAAACACGAAGGCCCAAATGTTATACCAAAAAAGAGATAATCAATTTCAAAATGATGGACCGGAATAAATTTTAAAGTGTATTTTTAAAGAAATTTAAAGAATATCTCGATTAAAGGAGAATTCTACGAAAAATTACAAAATTTAGAGAACACCTTAATTAATAGAAATATTCTTTATAAACTTACGGATAAAGTATTAATATAGTGCGAAATATTAATTATACATATTACACTTGAAGTCTCAATCCTTACATTTGGTACTATATGGCTACCTTGATTTCCAAGGGTCAAGGAGTGTGCCTCCTTGTTTGAGTAGGACATTGTATCTACTGATACTTAATTGAATACATCCTTTAAGTTATTGGAGGGGTTCAGTTCACCATTGGTCGTCCTCGTAAACTTCAGCATCGTCAATGGTATGTTGTTGGTGATTAGGCTCGATAAAGAGTAAGACACAATCGATTCCACTTTATGATTACTACAATAGTTCATGATGTAATAATTTAATATTTGTGATCATTCGAATATATATTTATATTTGTACTGTATTTTTAATATTTTTAAAAAAAATCTATTTTTTCATATTAAATATTAAATACAGACTTAATTTTATAAATTGTAAACACATTAAATATATGTAGAAGACATTTTTTTGGGGGGGGGGGCAATTGGGTGGATGTTGAGGCCCAAAGGATAGAGAAGTTGAGGCTCGCCCAAAGAACCACCCCTTTGTTTTGGGTTCCCTTCTACTAATTAATTACCAACATTATCGGCCCAAAGCTTTTTAACTTATTTATTCTTGCTCACTATCAATGGCCATGGCAATTTTAAGGGTTTGCCAAGCCATAAATACATATTTTTTTAATTGCAAGGGTTAATTGTATTTGATATCAAATATATTTTTAATTAATTATTCTAATTTAAAAATAATAATGGATCATATTAAATTTTTTGTAAATGATTTAATTTTGTATTTTAATTTTAAAAATATTTTTAAAACTTTTTTAATTATTAAAACAATATACAATGAATTATTAATTTAAAACGCTGTTTTAGAATTATGTTTTCCGAAATAAAAATTATAGAAAACATTAAAAATTTAATACTGAAATAATTTAAAATATTTATTAAAAGTTACGATGTAAAATAAAAAAATATGTTTTAAAAAAAGTGTTTATAGAAAACTAATTGAAAATGTTCATTAAAATAAATAAAATTAAAAAAATAATGGAAGCATTTTTTTGTTTGATTTTGTAAAATAATTAATGGTGGATACTACCTAATTTTAAAAATTAAAAGTGTGTAAAGTATTGAGAGTTTGAAAATATTAAAAATCGTAAATAACCTTAACTATAAAAATTATCAATGAATTAATTATAAAATTTAAAAATTATTGATGATTTAATTATAAAATTTAAAATTTATAAAAATATTTAAAAATATATTTTTTTAACTTTTTAGTTTTTTTTCGTTTGTCGTCAATATACCAGACAACACTCAAAGTTACTGTAGCACTCAATTTATTGTCATAATGAATTTGTTCCTCACTCCACTTTTTTAATTAATTAATTTTTTAATATTATTTTTTTACAAAAAAACCTTAAAAACATATTTTTTATAAAGCTTCTAAATTATTTTCATTATATTAAATATTGAATATTTACTTTTAGAAAATAAAAAATTAAAATTAATTTGTATATAACCATAATTTTTTAATTTACATTCATAAAATTTTCAAGCACCTCATATTGGTTTTGGCTTTTCCTATCAGCCCTGCTTTTTTAAAGAGTGTTATGGATTTTCCGGTGTCATTTTTTCCACGTCGTTTCAAGGTCTGATTAAGGGAAGTCACATCGTTCTTTATATTTTCCAGAATACAAAATCTCCAAATCTTCCATTTAATTGCCCGTCATCACGGCCGATGTTTGTGGTCATTATTACACTAATAATCCTTCATACTTTTTTTTAATTTATTTTTTTAAACAAATATGTTCCTACATTTTAAAAATTAAAATGTATTTATGAATAAATTACAAAGTGCATTCTTCAATTATTTTTTTTCATAAAAGATGTTTAAATTTTTTAAATTATCTTTTTCTTTCCCATAGAAAAGACAAGTTTTTGGTGTCGACCACATTTGACTAAATTAGTAGCTGTAGTTATTAGATGCCCGTCAATCTCAAACACATGAATATGTCTACAACCAATTATGAGATGGAAGACATTAAATCAACATTACCATATTTCAGTCTTGTTTTTATATTCGTCGTTGGAATTTGATAGGATGAATTGGATTAGAAAACAATTAATGTATTAATTCGAAGAAAGAGATTGAATTAATTGACTTCTAAATCGATATAAATTGATTGAATTGTGTTAAAGAAATTGAAAAAAATAATTTATTTAATCAAATGAGACCAATCGATAAAATTAAAATTAATGATCTAATTGATTCAATTATCGATCCAATTATAAAAATATAATTCAGTATCAGCCTAGAGAAATTTTTGTTCCAAATACAAATAGTTGTCTTCTTATGTTTATTGGAAAATTGCAAACAAGCCCTTTAAAGCGTATTTAATTGGCTTTAAATTTGGGTTCAACTTCAATGCCAACTCTTTTTCCTACTCAATGGAAACGACAATGGTGCGGAGATATTTGAAAACTCCATCACCACTTAATGGGATGGCGTGGTTTTCTTTGTCATACGTCATCATGGGCTAATATGTAATTTCCTTCATAAACTTATTCAAAAGCATCTCTAGTAGATACGATCTAATTAGTACTTGAATTTATATTCCGTTAATTAAGTTGATATCTTTGTACTAACATCGTTAGTTTATACTGACATAACACTGATAATCAATCTATCGATGACACTGAATAATCCTTTTTAATTTGTTAATGTGAAGATACCAACTTGAATAACGGAATACAAATCAAGTATCAACTAAGTACTTTTAGACAAGTTTAGGAGTACTCTACATATTAACCCTTTTTTAGTTTTTTCAAAACTAAATCAAGTTATTTAAATTTTAATGGTTAAAATATGTCATAAATCTTTGTAGTCTTTGTAAATTTGAAATTTAGTCCATGTGGTTTTATTTTTAAGAATTTAGTTCTTCTACTTTTTAGATTTCAAAATTCAAATCTAATTATTAACACTGTCAAGCTTATTTTGTTAAATTCAAATTCATTACAAAGTCATTTTTTTAGTTACATTGCTACCAAGTGAGTTTTTTGTTTTAATTTCAAAATGTCACACCAATAATTTTAACAAAAAAATTAATAGTGCTAACAATTGGACTTGGATTTGAAATCTAGAATGTAGAAGGATTAAATTATTGGAAATAAAAGTACAAGGACTCAATTTTAAATTTGTGAATAATGTAGGGACCTATGGCAATTTTAACCAATTTTATTTTTTCTACAAATCCCTAAAATATGCTTCAAAATATTTTAATAAAGCCTTCAAAATATTAATATCATATTAATCAAGTCATATGATTAGTCCAACTATAAGCTTAAGTGTTAAATGCCATCTTAAATCTAACATTTAGCACATTTAAAACATATAAACCAAAGTGCAAATACATTTATATCATTAAAGAAAGAATTTAGGTTCGAATAATAAAGACGACAAAATATTTATCCGATATTATCAATTTTAATTATTTTAATTATTCATTTAAATTCTTTTAAAAATAATTGTTTTTACTTTTAAACTTCCAAAATCGGCACTATGTACTCCATGCTTCCAAAATATAAAAGAGTGTGAAGGTGCAATTTAAAATTAAAACCCTCAAATTATTGCATATTTCTCATTTCGACTACAAGTTAAAATCCAAAACAATAATTAAGTCCCGTGACTCTATTTCCTTTACTTCCCTTCGGTCCCATCATCCTACAAAAACACTTAATTATCAAATAAAGACATGGTAATTCATTATATGCATATAAAAAAAACTCTTGTATGGAGTAGATGAATTATTGATGTATTATACCTTAAACATTATTATAACATTTAAATATATTATATAAATGATCAAATTCATTATATATAAATATATTTTATATCTTACTGTTAGAGTTATGTGATCCGAATCTCATTATTTGTTAAATAAATAAAATAAAAAGACAAACTAGGAGATCTGTAAGGGTGAAGGATTATGCCGTACAAGTTGAACCTATATAGAATTATACTTTTCCCATTAGACATTGATTATAATAAAGTTGTTTAACCCTTAAAATAGGTGTAGTTGAACTCCTATTGTATTATTGATTTTTCAACATTATTAAATTTCTTTTCTTATTTCCGTGATTTTTCTCGATAAGAGTTTTTCACATAAAATCTACGTATTTTTATTTTTTTCCTCATTACTCTACTACCATTTTTATTGTCATTATTGATGTTTTATATAACACTTATAACCATTATACACATAATAAAGCATCATTACATGAATCCCACTAAAGACCTATATATGTAGCCTAAAAAGATTAAGAAAAGCAGCTCTCTTTCAATAGTTTCAATAGAACTTTCTTTTCTATCGCGAATTGGTCGTTTATTTACAAATTAAATTATTACTTTTTATTCGTTATTTTTTTTATTATTATTAACAAATTAACAACTCAAATGATCACAACAAACTATCTTAAGAATCATTAAATTCTATATCTATAAAAGAGAGACATGATGTATCATGTAAATTATTTGAAATGTAATAGTCAAATAATTCTGGATGGTGAGAGAAAATATCTTTCATTTCTCCCTTGAAGAATTTTTTTTGTTTGTTTCCAAAAGAATATTGTTATATTACCGTGAACGGTTCTTCGTCTTTTTTCATCTTCTTCAAAAGAAAACCAATGAACTGTGAAGTTAAGATAATGCAAACGGCCAGATTTAAGTTAAGATGTAGGCATTGCAACACAACATTTAAACGACGTTCTAATCAAAGATTTGCAATTCCGACAAAAGAATCCCCATGATGGACCCTTTGTTTTCCCCTCTTTCAAAGGAAACATTAGCAGCAGTAAGTAATTAGTGATGAAAAAAAAGCATGTATTCAACTGTTGACATGGTTAGCTTTGAGAGGGAAATTAATTAATTATAATTTACGAGAATCCAAAGATTAATGAATAATAATTCTACACTTTCGTCCCACTTATTTCTGTTACAAAATTACTATAAATAAAATAATGTTGGATCAATAATTCCTTTATGATAAAGCTAATTTTAAAGGAGATTGAACATTAAATGTTGGCCTGATAGTCAGGGTATTATCGTCTCAAATGTGACAATGCTTTAAATACTAAATTAAGATAATTTAAAGTTTAGAGACCATTTTTGAATGTAAATGAAAATTCAAGGACATTTTAGTAAAAATAATCCCTTTAAAATAGTAAAATAAAGATAAATAAATTTAAAGTCGGTAGTGTACATCTTGAGTCATTAGCAATTTTAACTAGAGTGGGGGGTAGTTAGGTATTCCCTGTAGGCTCTGATTTCTATAAATAGTCAAAGCCCCATGTGAGGGAGGGATGCCTTGTTTTGTTAGGCTCCCTACCCCAATTCCCATTGACCTCCACCACAGTTTTCACATTAACATCCTTCATGCCTCAGGCTGAGCTGACACTATTTCTTTAAATTTCATGCTGCACAACTGCTACTTAAGCTTTCTTTAACAGTACTACTCAAAAGTATTTTTGAGATAAAAATTACTTTTGAGATAAAAATATTATTAAATTAGATATTTTTGAGATTTTTAAAAATATTTTTGACATTAAAAAATATTTTGAAAAAAAGCATTTTTTTTATTAAAAGGAGATAAATAAAATTTTAACTTTTTCTCAAAAATATTTTTTAATATGATATAAAGTACCCCACATGGTTTGAAATTTTAGCCATCTAAAGGAATATTTGCCCCCAAAAACAGATCTCTAATTAATATATTCTTTGGATCCATTGTAAATTACTAAAAAACTATAATGAAATTTTTTACAGATTTTAAAAACTTAATTAAAAATTTCTAAAAATTGAAAGGAAAAATCAAGATTTCTCGAAAGTTTGGAGGGGTTAGGGGGCAAAAGGATACCCCTCTGATTGCTGAGGAGAAATCTTCAATTGTTTTTTATACAAAGGAATTCAATTTAAAAATATCGTGTCTTTTCCCATGTGTTTGAAATTTTCTATACGCTTGAAATACAAATTTGTTGGCCAAGATTGTCGTCCTCTCCTCTATCTTCCACTAACTCAAATAAAATTTTATCCAAATTGGAAAAAGACTAATTTCTCCTTCAATATGAAGTACAAATCCATACGAAAATATGTCACAAACAAACCTACCACCAAACTGTTTTCACAGTCAAGAAATTTCACCATCATCATCACAATTCACAGCGCAATTTCTTGATAATCAGACCTTAAATCAAAACTAAATTACTAAGAAAAAAGGATCTAGCGATGGAAATTTGTCTCCAATGGTCACAGTCATGATAGCTAGCTGTCATCTTTCATCATCGCCCATATTTCTTTATCAATTATTCAACTCCCTTAATAAATTTGGAATGGGAACATGTTGAGTTGCTCCAAAAGTCGATATTAATTGTGCATTTTTTGTTTCAACTTTGGCATGCATTCATCTCTACACTTACTCCGCTTTTCTTGCCTTAGTGTCTTTTCTTAATTACCCCCTCTCTTCTCACTTTCTTCTTCTTGACTAACTACGAATATGGCTTCTTTTCTTTGATCTTCTTTTTCAACCCTGGAAGATTTAAGCTGAGGGAAAAGATGGGTGTCTCTCGGTTTCGGTTCTTTCTTGTTCTTTTCCTCGTATTCTACGTTCTAAAGTGGGTTCATGGGAACACGGAGCTTAGAGCTTTAATGGAGCTGAAGGCTTCTTTAGACCCAACGAACAAGGTGCTGGAGTCATGGAGAAGTGACGGTGATCCTTGCAGTGGTTCTTTTATGGGTGTGGCTTGTAATGAGCACCGTAAGGTGGCGAACATCTCGTTGCAGGGAAAGGGTCTTTCTGGTAAACTCTCGCCTGCTATTGCGGGATTCAAGTGTCTTTCTGGTTTGTACTTGCATTACAATTCATTATCTGGAGAGATACCGCAAGAACTTTCACAACTTCAGGAATTAACTGATCTTTATCTTAATGTTAACAATCTGTCTGGTAGCATCCCTCCTCAGATTGGAAACATGGCTGGTTTACAAGGTTAGTTCATCATCTGCTTTAACATTCCGTATACCTTTCAACTGTACTTCAAGTTCCTATTCAAGAACCAACCTAGTTTAAGGTCTAGGAGATATCTTTCCTTTTCCGAGACCCTACACTTCACATTCCGTCAAACGAATCACATGGTTTACGATATTTTTTGTTGTTTGCCCTATTTGATATTAGCTACCTCGTCAATATCAGAAAGGTTGAATTCTTATGCTACCAATTTGTTTGCTTTCCTTTTGTAGTTCTTACTGAGTTGTTAAGAATTTTTAATCTTTACTATTTGTTTGATATCAATTATCGTCCAAGTTCAGACATTCAAACAGGAAATTTGTTTGCCTTTGTAGTTCTGCAGTTGTGTTGCAACCAGCTGACAGGGAATATACCTACACAGATTGGGTCTTTGAAGCAACTAAATGTTGTTGCCCTGCAACATAATAGACTAGATGCTAAAATTCCACCCAGCTTAGGGAACTTGAGAATGTTAAAAAGACTTGATTTGAGCTTCAATAGCCTCTTTGATGCAATCCCTCCAAGGTTAGCTGATATCCCAGAACTGGAAATTCTAGATGTCCGAAACAATACTCTATCCGGACTTGTTCCTTCAGGTAACAATGTTTCTGTTAGATTAAGTACTGTTTTTTTGTGTCCACTTCAGACTGATTTGTAATCTGTAATGGATGATAACAAAGGTTTGAAGAGATTAAATGAAGGGTTCCAAGGTGACAACAATCCGGGTCTATGTGGAACCGGTTTTCCCTCGTTGAGACGTTGCGGTCCTTTTGATGATGTAAACATCAACCAGGTTGAATCACTCCGGCCACATTTAAATAACACTGCTCTAGAACCAGGGGTTAACTCTCAGTCATCAAATATCCAGGGACATTGCAATCACACTCATTGCTCACGTCCGTCGAGATTCCCAGAAATGCCTGTTATTTCAGGGGTTACTACGGTGGTTTTCATTTTTACAGTTGCCGGACTTCTTGCAGTTATTCACTACCGTAGGCGGAAACAGAAGATCGTAAATACATCTGGTTCTTCCGAAGAGAGCTTTAGCATTGACCAGAGGAAGGAATTTCTAAGGAATGGAAGTGTTTCACCACTTATAACACTTGATTATTCATTTGGATGGGATCCATTAGGTGATGGTTGGAACGGCATTGGATTTTCCCAGGAGCATTTGAATAAGTTTAGGTTCAACTTAGAAGAAGTCGAGTCCGCAACTCGATGCTTTTCCGAGGCCAATTTACTGGGAAAGACAAACTTTTCGGCTGTCTACAAAGGGGTTCTAAAAGACCGTTCTAGTGTAGCCATTAGAAGCATAAACGTAACCAGCTGCAAGTCCGAGGAAGCAGAATTTGTTAAGGGATTGTACTTGTTAACCTCCTTGAGACATGAAAACCTTGTCAGGCTACGAGGTTTTTGTTTCTCAAGAGGAAAAGGCGAATGCTTTCTCATTTATGACTTTGCTTCCAAGGGAAACCTATCCAAATACCTCGATCTAGAAGATGGAAGTGAACTTGTTCTTGACTGGTCGACAAGGATTTCCATCATCAATGGCATTGCAAAAGGTCAGTTTCAGATCAGGTTTTATGCTGTGCATAAAATATCAATAAACCGTCATATGTTTCTCTTTTGAATGATTTCTCCCTTGTTTTGCTCGAATAGGTATGGAATATTTGCACAAAAGTGAAGCAAACAAATCACCCATAGTCCACCGCAACATATCTGTGGAGAAAGTTCTCATCGACCAACAATTCAACCCATTGATTGCTGACTCTGGTCTCTATAAGATTTTCGCCGATGACATTGTCTATTCAACTCTGAAAGTGAGTGCAGCCATGGGCTATCTAGCACCGGAGTACATTATGACAGGACGTTTGACGGATAAGATCGACGTGTTTGCATTTGGGGTGATCATTCTTCAAATCCTGTCTGGTAAACTTCTACTCACACGCTCAATGCGGTCGGCGGCAGAAACTAGCAAGTATGAAGATTTTGTCGATAAAAATCTCAGAGGAGAGTTTTCTGAATCCATGGCAGCTAAGTTGGGGAAAATTGCACTTAATTGCACCAATGAAGAACCTAATGACAGACCAAGCATGGAAACAATTTTTAAAGAGCTAAATGATTACAGTGTCAGTTCTTGATGGGGGCATTATTTTTTTCCCAAGTTGAGAAACTGATGATGATGATGATGATGGGATCAAAGAGATCGCTGAAACTTGATTTTTGTTGGTGGCTGTAGATCTTTTTGTCAAGTACCATGATGATTTGAAGTATGAAAAGATGACAATATCGTGTAAAGTGGAGTTGCAGATAGGAGTTTCCTCACTGATGACTAGCAAACAAAAGTAGTACGAAGAGATATTGGGACAAATAACTTTCTAATCATACAATTTGATGCATAGATTTTAATTCATACATCCACAAACATTGAGCCAGCAAAACGAGCCAAGGTAGTTGACATCAAGGTTAATAACATGTCTCTTGGAGAACATCATCCCCTTATTGCTTTTATTTTCTTTAGTGAGGAGAAAACAAGTTAGCGGTTGTAAAATAAGTTCTAACAAGTTGTACCATTGGTCTATGCAACAGCAGTATGTTGTTGATCTTGAAACCATTCTACAGGCCACCAATCTGGTCTAATTGCCATAACCTTTATATCTTCTTGCCCCTGTATTGTCAATGTGTCTTTGAAGGCATCTTCGAGCCGCAACACACCCATTCCACGAAAGCCGAGTGCAGTGGTTACACTCCCTAGCTTCTTACCAGAGGTAGTGTTGATCACCTCTGAACCAGGGGTAACTTTCCCCTCCACCTCTGAAATAACAAAATGCATCAGTTGTGTTGTTGAAAGATAATTAACTTCATTGAAGCCCGATGAAGGGAGGCTACCTTTTCCGTTATTATCGAGAAATTTTAAAGGAAGCAAACGCTTGCGAATAACACCCCTATGGTGTGTACGAGCTATAAGTTCTTGCCCCACATAGCACCCTTTATCGAAACTGATTGCGTTTAGACCTGCGAAATTGTATTCGAGTGGAATCGCTTCCCCTAAACAACATAATAACAATGTCAAAACTGAGACCAGATAGATGAAACATCTTATAATAAATTGAAGAAACAAAAATAAGATGAATAGCCAAAAAGCCAAAAAAAAAAAAGCACCTCTGGAAATTTCAGTTGAGCCCTCAGCAATTCCCTTCTCTAATCTCCACATAAGGTAATTCTCCTCATCTGTTTCTTTATCCGACTCAACTAATGGTGCTGCAACAGACAACAAAATAGGAAATTGTTTTAAGGCTTTAAGCAATAGGTGAGTTGCATGACTTATCAAGAAACAATGCCATTCTAAATCGATTATTATCTCGAAGCCACGACTTTTATTTAAAACGTAGATTAAGAATGAATTTCAGCCTCAACAAAAGATCAGTGAACTCACGCATTGTACTAGACGGAAAAATCCCCCTAAAACCTAGACAATCTAATCTGGGATCCTTAAACCATTGCCATCCAACATCACTGCTATGTGAAGCTGACTTGCCAGCACGATCAACACCACCACCCCAACCAACTGAATCTGCCTCTGGTTCCTCGACAGCAGTGGTTTTTCCAGAAAGGTCACGCCCGTACCTCTGCCAGCAACTGAAATCTTCTGCCACATTCTCAATATCTACTTTAGACCTCAACCGGTATCTGCAACAGCAAAAACAGGAACAGTCATTAATTGAATTCTAGCTGGTAGTACTATAGTCATATGCCAAAAACATACAATAACATTTTCAGATATATCTCTTTAACAAATCATTTTTGAAAGAAACAACAGCGCTGTAAGAATTCCATACTGATTATGAATTTAACAAATAATAGTACTTTGAGGAATTGTAAAGCATGCAGAATAATGAGTTATCTGATAAAGCTAAAATAACAGAAAATTTGACCATAAAACTTAACCGAGAGATCCTATGAAATTCAAATGCAGAAGATAGACAGCAGGAATATATCCTTTTGAAAATCAATTTTTTAAAAATTCAGGAAAACAAAAACAAAAAATACCCACTTCTTAAGAGTCGCCAACAACTCATCCGAGATCGAGTTATCAACATCAGCCAAAATTTCCACCGACCCACCAGACCCATTACCTGGACCCGACCCAGTCCTGTCCAGCTTCTCCTCCGGCCGTGGCGGCCTATATAGGAACAAGTCATACAAAAACCTTCCTTGAGGCGTCAAAAGAGCTGCATATATAGGAGTAACTACAACAGAGGCCACGTTCGGCGTAGGAATGGGGGAGTTCTCTTCACATGGGGGTTCACCGAACCTCCGTACATCATTTGATAAAAGACCCTGAAGGAATTTGATGGTGTCGGGTCCTGAAAACCGGATTACAGAGCGGGATTTTAAGTGAGAACATAGTGGACCAAGGTTTTGGAGGCTGTGAAGGTAACGATGGTGGGAGAGAATAGAGGACCTGAAACGGTGCATTTCGGAGTCGTTTTGGACTGAAGATTTGAATTGTTTCTGTGAAGGTTTAAAGGAAGAGATGCAGGGGTTTAGAAGTGTTTGCCGTGGGCAACTTGGATGGTTGACACGTGGGCGGTCGGTCGAGTTTTTGATACGTGGCACACTGACACGTTAACGTTGTCGTTCGGAGGAAGACAAGACACCAGATGTTCGATGAAATTCTTGAATGAGATTGGATTTGTTAGAATTCTGAAGAGGAACTTGGGCTTTGGGTATATATTTGCATATATTGATCAGTTTACATGGCAATATGTTGAGTCTTTGTACCATTTACCACTCCAGTCCCCGGGGCTTAGGCTTCCTGCCAAATCTTTTTTTATTCGATGAGATCTTTTTTATTATTAAAAAAAGATGTTGGGCCTTTAATTCTCAGCCTATGTTCATTTCTTACTTTTAGTTTAAGCCGATCAAAAATATTATTACTATTAAAAATTTTATCGCGAGTATATGATATGCATGTAGAAAATATATATTTAGAATATAAATATGTTTTTAAAATTAACATAAAATAAATAATAAAATATATATTTTAAAATTAATTAATAATAACACATGAAATAAAATATGTACAATATTACAATGACAAAAAAAATTAAATTGTGATTAAAATAAAATTTAAATTTATAAATACATCAATTTAAGAATATTAAATGAGGATAATTATTTATCATGATGTTATTATCAATATTGAGTTCAAATCTCATCATGATGTTGTTACCAATGTAATTATCATGGGATCAAAACTCATTATATGTATATTTTTATTATTTTTAATTTTTAATTTAAAGGACTAAAATATTTAAAAAATAATTTATTAAAGTGGATAAGATACAATAAATTGTTTGGTGGAAATATAGGAGGAAGTTAGTTTTTAAAAATATTTAAATTAAATTTACTTTTAATTTTATTTTGCCAAATTCCTCCACGTGTAACTCAATTAAGCTTTATAATAACATCACTTGCATGCATACATAATAGTATTAGTAAAGTCCATATCTTTTTCTTTTAAAATTGGTTTTTTCTACTTTGATTTTCTTAAAAATGTGATTAATTGAACTATTACGTATACGTATGTATATATGTCATCATATTCACATTCAAAGGGGAGAAATTCCATGTTTTAACTATCGAATCAAATCTTTCAATGTTGGCACATATTCTCTTTTAAGTAAAAAAATAAATTCATGTTTTAATTATTTAATTAAAAGTTAAAGAGTTGGGATGTGTTTAAGTCTAATAGTAAAATTGACATTTCATTATTCTTTAATATTTAATAAAATTAAAAAAATATAAAAGATATTATCATGTAATCACATTAATATATATATATATTAATAGCGCTATATCGCAAAAACAAACCATTCATGTTTCATCAATGAAAAAAGTTGATTTTGCAACAACTAATTAGGCACGGTCACCAAAACGGATTAGCTTAATTCTTAAATGGCCGTAGTCATGAATTCGATCTTGTTGGTTATAAAAAATTTTTGAGGTAGTTGCAATTTTTCCTGTCAGGTTACTTTTGTAATTTAAATATTTTACAATTTAATTTTAATTTAATTTTTAATTAATTTTAAAATTTTCATATGTTCATATAATATTTGAAAATGATTAATTTTATTATTTACTTATAATACTTATTTTTGCATGTCTAATGATATGAAATAATATTTAAATTGATTATAATTACTTTAGCAACGAATGTGATACTTTATAATTCAGACCCGATAATCGAGTCGGATATAAAATATTACACAATGCAAATTTAAGAGTTAAAAAAATAAAAAATTAAATGAAAAGTTAACATAACTTTTATTTTTTATTATAAAATTGAAAGATTAAATAAATCATTTAAATTTTAACACTTAAATATATAAAAGAAAACTAATAATTTCAACCAACCTTATATAAATATTAGATTAACTTAAAATTTTAATATCACAAGAATAATCAATTTAGCTAAAACCATGAAACCCACATGAAATCATAATATGTTAATTGACTTTATACCAAGTGGAAAGATATAACTAAAAGTTTTGTTTAATTTTGTAAATAAAACTTTTAATTGAAATACTTAAAATCTTTACCTAAATATGTAATCATGGTGTTGGAGAGACATCAGAATTTGGATCACCCCCTTTACCTAATTTAAGATATTTTGTTGTTCTCATCTTTTAGGACCCGAATCCAAGTCCGTACAATTAAAAATGTTTGTAAAAACAGTTGATTGAGTAAAAGGGGATTTTTTACTAAAATAATAATAAAAAATATTATATATCAAAATAGTATATTCTTTTCATTATTTATCAAAATGGTATGTTTGGAGGAAGTAGTGTCATTTGGGTAGGCGGTACCACAGTTTATTCTGACAAAAAAATTATTAATATTAAATAAATAAAAAATTATTTAAATAATATTTTTTTAAAAAAATATTGATACGTATTTAAAATACGGGTATGGTATTTTTTTGTGGTGCTTACCTAGTAGGCGGCACCAATGGTGCCTACCTACCAGGCGACACCTGTCCCAAAGCCTGCTGCCTCTGCCGTGCCTTGCCCCCTGCTACCGTGTGTTGCCCCTACTGCATGTTGTTTCCTGCATGCAGAAAAGAAAAGTAAGATATATGGGGACCTTAAAATGGACCCCAAACCAAACACACAACACTTGAAGCAAAGAAAGTTAAAGAAGAAGAAGAAGGGAGGGTGGAACGGCAACAACAAAAAGAGAAGGGAAGGAGAGAAAAGAAAAAGAAGAAGAAGGAAGATATGTTTTATGGTTTGATTATTATTTAATTTTTTGTATTATTCTTGAAAAAAATTCATTTAATGTTGTTTAAATTTAAATGTTATTTAATTATTGTAAGAACTAGAGTTTTATTTTAATTGAAAATGTTTAATGAATTTAAATTCTAAACGAATTTTTTTTTTATAAAAAAGACTTAAAATAAATTTTAAATAGAAATTGCTTCCAATTTAAGAGTGATTCTAAAAATGACTTAAAATTATCAAGACATGGTCCAATAATTATATTAATAATATAATGGATGAAGTGACCACGTATTATAATTCTATAATTTCACATATTATTTACTAAAATACATTTTTTACCTTTCTTTATCATATATATTATATATGTATGTATGGACCCTTAGTAAATAATATTTTGTTAAAATATTTTAACAAACATCAGTTTATATAAAATATAGATTCATCAAAATATGGATAAAAAATAAATTTATTCATACCGTATTAAATTATGACATGCATGAAAAATTATGTAAAAATATACTTATTAAAAATTTATATAAAAGTTAAATGAAATTTAATTGAGATGATAAAGTTAAAATTTTAAATCCATTTTATTGATTTTATATAAAATTAAAAAAATACACTAATAATAATCTAATGGTTTCAATTATTTTACTTAGTATGCAAGTGTCACAGGTTGAGATTTTAACTCCGATCAAGTGTGGCCTCAGGGTTGGTTCCTATAACAAGAGGCCAAATTCAACTTTCGATCTTTGCTTGAGAATACTTAAGCCATGGCAAGCACAATGGAGCACAAGAAATAAAAAGAGAGTTTATATTTGAGATTATTTTATTTAATTCATTTGATATATTTAAATATTTTATATATTAAATATTTTTTAAAAATATTTTTTAAAATGGCAAATTAAAGAAAAAATAAAAAATAATAGTAATTATTTTAATATATTTAAAAAAAACATTAAAATGTGGTTAATTGCCCTTCTTGATAATTATTTTTTAAAAAGTAATAAAGAAAGAAACATAAATGTAGGAAATATTTTAATATTTTTTTATCAAACAAAACTCTTATATTTATATTTTAATAAATAATGAAATAATTTTTTAATATAAATTTAACACTTAACCCGCAAAATGTAAGAGTAAATTCAATACTTAAAATTTTAATTTATCAAAGTAATCAATATATAATTATTTGTTTTTATATATATCAAGAATTTTAATTACTTCTAGTTAAAAATTACATTAATTACTTCTGACAGATTGATAATCTCAATTTTTTTATTGCAGATATGAATATAGATTCATTAATTAAGGATGATAACCACATATTGACACATATATATATAGGTGATAAATTGTTAATTGTTAAAGTATAAAAAGTTCATTTAATTTACGATATTAAACTAAGTTATATTAACTATATCGGTAATTTAATAGTCTCAGGATGTGTACCGAAAATAAAGGGGTCACGTGAATGGGATAAATTATGAACCGAACGAACGCATCATGCCATACTTGATTGTAGTTGGATTTGGAGCTGCTTCACTGATCCGGACATTCAATTTGCGTTACGACTTAATTTTCGCTTTGGTCGAGCGGTGGCGGCCAGAGACCCACAGGTTTCACTTGCCATGTGGCGAGTGCACCATCACACTAGAGGATGTTGCACTGCAGCTTGGGCTTCCAATCGACGGGATGCCCGTTACGGGGTCATCGACGGTATCTAACCCGACTGCCCTTTGTGAAAGCTTATTAGGAGTCTCACCCGGTGATGGTGAATCAAGATTCACGGGATTCAAGTTCACATGGTTGAGGGAAAGATTTCACTATCTACCAACTGATGCCACCGAATTTGATGTGATGTGTGCCGCTCGAGCTTATATATTGCACTTTATAGGGGGTGTACTGATGCCGACGGCAAATGGAAACAGAGTGTACATCATGTACTTGCCCCTATTGACCGATTTTAATGAAATGGGTCAATATAGTTGGGACTCGACAGTACTAGCGATGTTGTATTGTGAGCTTTGTCGATGCACAAAGCCTGTTGCCGTTGACATTTGCGGGTGTCTACTATTGTTATAATCGTGGGCCCTATATCGGATGTCTTTCTTGGCTAATATCAAACACCTGCCATACGTTTTCCCACTCGTGAACAGGTGATAACATCTAATATTTGTCCACAATTATTTGATTTTTTTGTATGTAAATTTGATGTAATAAGTTGTTTTTTGTAGATGGCGTGGGAATCCGAATATCGGAAGGTCATTCACTGTTCTAATATATCGCCAGATGATCGAAACACATGCGGGGGAGATGGTAAGTTATTCGTGACATGCAATTACATGAATCTTCATTTATTAATATTAATTGAGTCATCTTACTATAACAATGTTATTTAAATTTGCAGTTCCTTTGGATGCCCTATTCAATTCCTGAGGTGGCGACTATTATTCCTGATTTTGCCCGCAACCACTCGCACTTATGGTGCCTTGACGCACCAGTTATATGCTTTCAGACAGTCGAGTGGTACCACGAGGATCGAGTACTTCGACAATTCGGGTACATACAAACCATCCCGAGAGACTCAGTTAATTTAGAAGATATTCATGGTATCGAGAAGAAGGGGAGATCGGGAATGGACTGGGGGCAAGTGCAAAAAAGATACGTTGCCGTATGGGCGAGACAGGCGGAGCGGATACCTCAACGTGACATAAATCACGGTTTCACTTTTGAGGTATCCATAAAGTATAGACAGTGGTATTTCCAAACGGGGAAATCATATATATATGGTGGGCAAATAATTTTTGTCTCCCCGTTCATGCTACCACATGGGCACCATTTTCAGCAGTGCCTGAGCCTAAGCCTGAGCCATAGCACTATTCGAAGCCTGCGCTCGAGTCGGAGCGTAACACCGAGCCGACGCCTGAGTCGTATCATCTAGGGTGGTCAGGGAATGCATATAATACGAGTTGGTCAGCGCATGAGTATCATTCAGAGTTTCTCAGGTCCAGCACTGATGAGCAGGATTTGAGATCGTCTTTGATGTTTGATATCTTCAGCCCGATACCACCACAGTTCTCTATTCTTTTCAGCCCGTTACAGTACTCTACTCCTTCTCGCCCATTACCAATGCAGAACTTTAGCCATGGCTCATTATCATCAATGACACCCGAAAGTGCGAAAGACGATGATGTTGAACGTCATGAGCACCCGCAACATGCTCGTCGACCATCACAACGTTTTACTTTTAGAACCACACCATCGAACCATTAAATGCGATGAGATGGGCCTTAGAATTAATTATGTTTATGTTTATGTTCTTATTTATGTTTATATATGCAAATATTTTGTATTTCCTTTTTCTACACAACAACTACTTATGTAGTTTAATGTCATTTGCTAAACCTCATTAAATAAATTCAAACATAAAAATTATTAAATAAATTCAAATTTAATTAGAATTAATTCCAAATTCAATCATAAACTTAATTAATTCCAACAAAAAAATGACCAATAAAAATAGCTTAAGTCGGGCCCAATCCAGATGACTGGCCAATATGGTAGGTTCGTTGGGGGCAGTTACGTTGAGTATGCCCAGCTAGCCTACATATTCCACACAGCTTGCTGCCGTCTATTCTTTCCATAATGTCCATTTTGTTACGGATTCTGGAAACATTCGGACGACCTTTCGGATTCATTCACAAACCTCTGTTCGGTATAATCTCGAAAGTCATCGGAGGCGCCTCCCATGTGGACAAGTCAGGCAGGACAAGGAACTCATTTTCCCAAATACGTAACGTGCGCTAGAGAGTGTAAACGGGGTCGATGAACTGTTCAACTTTGAGCGACACTTTAGCACAAGCTGCAACGACATTCGCACATGTATCGAACCTCCTGTAATCGCAATGTCTGTTCTGCAAATCAACCCCGTATGACCTAGGTGGGATACCAGGTTTTCGCCCAATTATCTCTGTAACTTGAAATCGTTGAAATTATCGTGAATATATTTCAACGTTCATCGTTCTCGCTATTTGACAGTTTGCATTCATTTCATTCCTGACTGTTTCGACAAAAACGTGTCCCGCGTTCATCTGGTCGATTTGTCGCGTCCCCATTACTGGCATCAAAGTAGCCAGCCTGTAGAATGTAGCCGAGAACACGGATGAAGTCGGTAGATGTCGTATTCTCTTGAACATGCCATTAATCGGCTTTTCAGGTTGGTCGTCATTTGACCATATCGATACCCGTCATCAAAACTTTGAGCCAATTGCCACAGCTCCATGATACCCAACCACTCTCACAATGGCATGTTCGTTTCATCTTTCATGTCACGCTCAAGTCTGGTCATTTTTTGTCAAAATCGGTGTGGCTCTAACTCGTACGCTGTTGGAATATTAAGAAAACATAAGTTATGCTCTCGAATTAAAACATAAAAAATATAACTTAAAACAAAATTTCTTTACTAATTCTCACAAGTCGTCTTCGTCAGTCTGCATTCTTATATTCTTTTTGAAAGTTGGCCGCAATGTGTCGACTACAATAAACCGATCTCCATGGTACACTGGTATGTCTAATGGTCGCAATAATCCCCTTCCCTCTATCAGAGATGATGCAAATATTATCGTTAAGAATAACGTACCTCCGCATTTGTCAAAAAGAATTCCCATGATTCCATATCTTCTTTATCCACAATAGTAAATGCTATCGGGAGCACGTTCTGGTTCCCGTCTTGAGCCACCGTAATTAGTAGAATCTGCGTATATTTCCCGTATAGCCAGGTTCCATCTACCTGGATAAATGGCTTGCAGTGAGGAAATGCTCTAACACAAGGATCAAACGTCCAAAATATATATTGGAAAATTCTTATTCCCGATTGTAAGTTATTATTCGGACCATAATAAGGCCGTGTCATCAACTCAATCGCAGTCTCGGGCATGTATTGTCGCATTGCGGCTATCCACCCATGCAGCTCATTGTACGATGCATCCCAATCACCGAACAACTATTCCATTGCCATCTGTTTTGCAATCCATGCTTTTCAATATGAAACTCGATAATGGGATCGTGCTTGCATCTCGACAATCAGTGTAAAAACTTTGATGGTCGAATCGTCCTTCACCATTGGAATGATATGTGTGCAGATAGTTCTGGAATCGAGTTTTCGGTGATCTTCTGACAAACGAGTTGAACTGCATATGTGAGGCCCAACAAATTTTCTTATCTCCCACTTTTACGACTTCTGGATAAATGCAGCTCGTACCCGTCAATTGTAACCTTCTGTCTAACACTTTCCAATATATAATGTCGGTTTAGACACGATGACTTTGTAGTCCACTAACAAATTCATGTTATACCGCTTAATGACAAATACGCACTCTTCCTTCGAGTCAAACCTTTGACCCACGAACAACTGTTCAGGTTCTGGTGTAAGTGCCAATCGGTGAGCAGGCATTATATCAGGGTACTCTTCGAAATCGGCTGCATATGCCGCATCAGGGTCTATAAGTGACATGTATGCCCCAGCAGGATAATTGTGCATCACAATACGTCGACCATCCGGGACCTCGTCATTTAGGCCTTCCTCATCGATATCATCCGGGACCTCGTCCATATCGGGATCACTATCAATATCGTCCTCGTGATCAAAAGGATCACTACTATCATATCCATCATCACCATCCGTATCATTATCGAGTGCAACATTAAGATCGATATTGATCCCACTTATCCCGCGAGCTACAGATTGGTTATCAACGTAGGATGTCGGAGCCATCATACTTAATGGAGTGAGATCTTCAGCTCTCTCAACATCAGTTAGCTCAGCAAATAACTGAATCGGTGCATTTTCATTACTCTGATTCCCACAATAAAGAGCGATCATTGTCTCAACATCTTCATCATCTACGAGTTCCATCTCGGTAAATTTGATAGGATCTGTTGAAAGTGGAAACTTATAGAAAAGTTTTGAGATCCTTCTCCCACAACGTCTAGCAATTTCTTCACTAATCTTTACCTTCATATTATCTACGGAGACATTTTTACGAAATCTCATTGCTAGTTGTTGACGACATTCAAATACACATCAAATTATTGTTGTTAAAATTTTTCCATCGAAAAAAACGCATACGAAAAATTGATTTTCCATCTGTTAAAAGAAATAAATAAGATTTTTTACACAAATAATATAACAAATTATTTATTCTAAATAAATAGAATTACAGTTAAAATTTTTTGCTAACCTTCTGTTTCCTTTTCTTCTTCAAAAGTTTTGCTTCCTTTCCTTCTTAAAAAATTTGCTGTTAAAATTTGCTTCTCTTCTTTTCTTCTTTCACTCAATAATTTGTGTTTAAACTGATCTGATGGGGGTTTAAATAGTTTTGACAAAGACATCACTAGTGCCGCCTACTCAGTAGGCACCATTGGTGCCGCCTAACCTAAAGGCACCACTTGTCAAATTTTAATTTTATTTAATTTAATTTTCTTTTTTATATAAAAATATATAAAATTAAAAAAATTAGCAACACTCATCTAGTTGTACTATTTTAGTAAATATGAGGATTTTTTACAATAATAATATATATAAAAAATTTAATACTAAAATAATAATATAAAATTAAAAAAATTAGCACCACTCACCTAGATAGGCGACATCACTTTAAATTTCTAACAATTTCTTTTTTTTTTATTATTTAACAAAATATTAAGGGACTTGAGATGTAAATTTTTCATTTTTTATTAGCAGCTGACAAGGTGTCGCCTAACAGTGTGGCGGCACCAAATTTTAAAATTTGGTTAATTGCTTTTTGAGCCCTTCTTATTTATTATTTTCTTTTATTTTCATTCAACACAAAAAATAGAGAGACCTATTATCAATTAATCCAAAAAATTTCTATCAAAAAATATTTTTGTAAAAAATTCAATTCCAACCGAAAATATGGTTAATCCAAAAAATTCAAAAAAATTAACATTTAAATTATTGAGGTATATATAATTACCTTGTATATAAAAAATCCAAACCGAACTAAATCGAGATTAAACTTGAAATAATTCAAAAAAAAAACTCAAATTTGAAAATACATATTTATATTCAAATAAATTAAAAAATAGCATTGATTCGTAAAAAAAATAAAAAAAGAAAATCATTTTCGAGTAATTATTTGATACATTATTTTAGAGTTTTTTTAATATTATATACAAGGTAATTATATATACCTAAATAATTTAAATGTTAATATTTTTTGAATTTTTTAGATTAACCACATTTCCGGTTGGAATTGAATTTTTACAAAAATATTTTTTGATAGAATTTTTTTGAACTTATTAGTATTATATCTCTCTATTTTTTGTGTTGAAGGAAAATAAAAAAATAATAAATAAAAAGGGCTTAAAAAGAAATTAATCAAATTTTAAAATTTAAAGTGGTGCCGCCTATCTAGGAGGCACCACTACCCCAAATGTATCATTTTAGTAAATAATGAGAAAAGTGTATTATTTTGGTATTTAAATTTTTTTTATATTTTATTGTAAAAATCCCTAAATATGAAGATTATTATTATGATAAATAAATATTTTTTTATATTTTTATATTATTTTTTATAATTTTTATAAAAAATATTTTTTTATTTTTATTTTTTTTTAATTTGAATGGATTAATATATATATATATATTTATATATATATTTATATTTATTATTTAAGTTATTAATTTTATTTTTTGTATTATATTCTGATGTATAATTTTTTTTTGCATTATTTAGGTCAAAACCCTTAAAAATTCGAGTTGGTGTCGCCTATCAGGTAGGCACCACCTTTTGTACCACTTTCGTATTTTAATATCGGATTTGTATTTATCGTGTCTACATCGGGTGTTGTTTAATAATATTTTTTTTGTCAGAATGAACGGTGATGCCGCTTACCCAAATGACACCACACCTTCAAATGTACCGTTTTGATAAATAATGAGTAAAATATACCATTTTGATATATAATATTTTTTTTGTATTATTTTAATAAAAAACCCAGTAAAAAAGTTGGTATGGGAAAAGAAATTTGACTAAAAATTACAAAATATGGGTTGACCAAATGCAGGAAAACCGACCATGTAATTATTATCACCCGCACTATCTGTATCTAATTTATTGCTTCTACTTAATAAGATAATATTAATAATCAAACTTCAACCCACTGGTTTTGTCTCCAAAAATTGCACTTCAACCTCATTTTATAGGTTAATCATAGGAAAAACATAATTAAGTCTCTATATTAAAAAAATAATAATAATTACTTAAAAAAATTTAAATTAATCTTTTTAAAGTATCCTTATAAAAAAATAAATGTGATAATATTTATGCTTATTTAATTATTATAGCATATGATTTTCACTTTATGTTTTATGTTTATCATTGGATGGGATGCGTTGCTTGATATGGACGAATCGTCGTTGAAAACGTGAATTTCTATCTCGTTTATTATCGAATGTGAGTAAAATTTATCTTACTCTAAAATTAAGTATTTCAAAATTTTCATCAATTTACGTGAATGAAGCCTATTAGAAGTGATTGAATTTTTTTTTCGATTTTAGTGGGTAAAAGATAGTAATTGGTTTTTTTTTTTTGTTGTTTAGAGTTTTCTCTAATGTTTTACTTGAAATCTATTGTATAATACCTTACTGTTTTCATTCATAAATAATTTTAATTTTTATTAAATAAATTAAAAATAAGTAGCTTAAGCGAGCAATGATGTGAGAATGCGTAACGGTTGACGTCAAGACAGAGGCCGCAGCATTTTAATGTGGAGTGGCGTCGACTTAACTTATCTGTCGTAGCAGTAGCGTCTCTATCATACGGATGAAGAAATAAAATATGTTTGCCGTTTGAGTTTTGACTTTGGTTTACACCTTCTCTGTTTATTTATATCCAAATTTTAACGTTGATGAGCAATTGAAACAGAACAAATTTTCAAACCAAAAAATAAAAACAAGAACAATTTGGGACGAGACAATAAATAATAATTGTTGAAATATGGACAAAAATGTTGATTTTTTTATAACTTCAAATATCCGGTTCACCTACAAATTTGAATTCTTCTCAATATATCTTAATTAAAATTTCTGGGTTAATACACAAATGTATTTATACTTGGATAATTTATACTTATTTGGTACCTTTATTTTTTTTATGGTAATTAAATTTGACAATGTAAATTAATTTACTGTTTTTTTTAGATAATTGACTAATACCGTTACAATATACTGACATGTGATAAAAAATAAATATTTTAATTTTTAATATTTTACCACATGTGGTGTTAGTCAATTATCTAAAAAATATATAAAGTTATTGTCAAGTTTAGGTACCAGATAGATTAAAAAAAATTCAAGTACTAAATAATTAAGTTTAAATACTTTTATATATATTAACCGGAAGATGTAAATATTTATCTAGTTGAAAAATAATTTTTGCAGGTGAAGCCCCTATGTGAGGAAATAAAAGGTAAAAAATATATTTATCTTTGAAACCAAAATGGTAGATATTATTTTATTGCATTGGTTAATGTTTCTTTTTATATTTACCCGAAACAAATTCAAGAGTTAATTCATCCGTAAAATGATTGGACTAATCGGTTATTATCCGAAATCAACAGGTCAAGAATGATAAATTAGTAGAAGCCATGAAAAAGGAATGATAGCAAAGATTTTAGAGAATACGTGAGCTAACATGAATGATTTGTATACATAGAATATAGGGTGTGAATTGGTCCATAGTATTGATACGAAATAAGATGCCGTAGGTTGAGCACCGTTTCGGTTTCAAAAGGAATTCGATATTCTTGATTTCATTAAAGACTGCCTTCAAAGAGAAGAAAACAATATTCATTACCAGGCAGGCATTATCTGATTAAATTAATTCATATCCCGTTATTGACTTGGGAAATGCTTATTCATGCAACTTATTCTTTTTAGTTTAGTGGCTTAAAATAATTAGTGAAACTAAAGCAAATCAGCAATGATCGTTGAATTTCTTTCGTTTCTTTTTAATGGAAGCCAACTCCGTACCCCAACCCATCATTATTCCCACATCAGCGCTGAGTTACATAAATTTTTTTTTTTTGGGTGGGTGGTGGCGGCGAACAAACCGGCCGAAAAAGTCAAAACGCGCATGGATTCGACTCACTGAGTCAAATTTAAGAGGCGCCGGAATCGAGCCCAGGCAGCCAGTCAGCTACAAGGGATTAATACGGTACGGCGGTCTTTGGCTCATACGGACGACGGAAATAAGGTTCTACGGAAACCCAGTTTGACTTTTACCTTCTTCTTCTTCTGGATGTTTCATTTGGACCCCACCCTCTCCAGCCATTCCTTTTCACCTTTTAAAATTAAACCCACTTGAGGACATTTTTAATATTTTTTATTGGATCCTGCGATTAAATTTAGAGGCAGAGTGGATGGTTATGCAGTCATTCTTTTTATTAAATTAAAATTAATTTATTAATTATATTTTTATAAATATTATGTAAATGTTTTTTTTTTACATCCCTAAAACAAATGAAAAACATGCATAATTAATAATAACGTCATTAGATATACCTTTTAATTAACAATTTGATTAGTCGAAACTTAATTAAAAATATAACTAAATTAAGTGCACCTATCAATTAATAGTATGATTACGGTGAGCACAAATATCGTTCTCACGAGGACCAAAACTACTAATAATAATTGTCTTCCTATTATCTAATCGATCGAATAAAGTGATTGTTCTAAATTAATTTAACTAAATTAATAAAAAAGTGCGACAAATACTAAAGCAATAAATAATAAGCGTTTTTATACCAAGAAGCAAATAATATTCAAAAAAGACTCCACTTAGATTTCATCTGTCATTATCATTCTAAATTAAGCAATTTATTCACTTAGTATTTTGTTCCGTAAAAATCCCTAAATTATGTTAATATCTCTATTAAAAGCAAATGACTCTATGTTGATTAATTGAAATTTCTTTCTAACTAAAATCCCTATTGTCGCATTAACTCGATCTGTGGATTCTCCTATTAGATTTAACTCTAATCCGGTAGATTTATGTCATCCTATTTCTAGGGTTGCATGCAACTCTACTCAATTATACTAGATCTACTCTTAAACAGGGTCTATTCCTCATTTGATTTAAGAACATCAACCAATAATTAAGTACACATAATTGAGAATAAAATCTAAGTATTTATTGCGTAAAATAAAAAATCAAATGACAAATTTCATTATAGGGCTCATCTCCCCTGGGTATTTAGGGATTTAGCTCATGCTAATAAATGAAAACATCTCAAAGACAATATAACCACAAGATGAAGAGAAATTCATAGTAAAATCAAAAGAATTTAGAAAGAGGCCTTCAATCTTCGTGAAAATTAGCTTCAAATACGACTTCTAAGGTGTTTCTTCAGTTGTTTCCTTCAATAATCTCTGATGACTTGGATTTGGGGAATGGAGGATTTTACAAAAAATTCTCTAAATTATAAAACCTAAAAGATAAATAATAATAATAATAATAATAATAATAATAATAATACTCCTAAATACTAATCTTAAAAAATAGAGTTTAAATTTAAATAAAGTCTTATGTCCAATAAATCACTTCCTAACTCTTTTACATTCACGCTTTTTGCTCTAAATTTTCTTTTTTGTCTTAAATTTAGTTCATGACTATGTGTCCAACCCGTGTGGCTCCTAAAATTTACTCTTTTTATCCGGTTTTTGATTGTTTTTCGCTCTCAAATGCTTTCTTAAGTATAAAAACATGAATTTAAAAGATTATGAACATAAATTTTATTATTTTAAATCGATTAATCATCCAAAAACGTATTAAAAATAAGATTAAAATATGTTATTTTTGGCACTTACCACAATTCATATAAAAGCATTAGCATGAATGTCAAAATTGGATATAAAATATAAAAATGGGTTGATTGCTAGAAGCAACAAAGTTTAATTATAGTAAATATTGACAAGAGGAAGTTGGGCAAGTTGATTAAAGCCGAACAGGATAGCAGTAGGTTAAAAGTTATGGATAAATTCCCCCAACTTAATTAGATGTGTAATTGTATCTTAATTAGCAAGTTAGAGAGCAGAAGGAAACCCTTATCTTTATTGTTGTAATTAGGGTGGAACATCATGGGTATTTTCAAAGAATTTATTTAACGAACTTGACATTTCAAATATCCTATTAAAAACCAGGTTTTTCCATATCAGTCATTAATACCAATCCACAGAAATCCTAATCCGCCACACGTTGGATTTGTCAGGGCCACATTGTCAACGCCCCTCCCAACACAACAAAATCCAATCAGTTTACCATTACTTTATTTTTGTCTGAGATATAAGGCAACCCACACCACCAAACTTTTCATTTCAGCTCGACAAATAAGAAAAGCACAACTTTAAAACGCTAACAGGAGAGAAAACGAAATACAAAGAGAAAAAAAATGAAGCTAGTTTGGTCTCCGGAGACGGCATCCAAGGCTTATATCGATACTGTTAAATCTGTAAGCATTAATCAATTTGTTTTTCTTTTGGGTTTTTTTTTAAATTCATTTGATTGATGTTGTTTTTTTTTTTTTGTTATTGGGTTTGCAGTGTGAACTTCATCATGAATCTGGTGTAGCAGAGCTTGTTTCAGCCATGGCAGCCGGCTGGAACGCGAGATTCATTGTGGAGACATGGTCACAGGGTGGCGCTACCGCGACAAGCGTTGGCCTGGCTGTTGCTAGCAGCCATACAAATGGAAGACATGTATCTTTAGTCCCCGACGAAAGATCAAGGTTAGAATACGTCGAGGCCTTAGAAGAAGCCGGTATGTCACCGCCCGAAGTCATCGTCGGGGAACCTGAGGAAGCAATGAATCGGTTAAACGGCATAGATTTCATGGTGGTGGATAGCCAGCGAAGGGACTTTTCCAGGTTATTAAGGCTAGCGAAACTGAGTAATCGAGGGGCAGTTCTTATATGCAAGAACGCTAGCTCCAAAAATGGTTCCAGTTTCAAATGGAGAAGCGTAATCGATGATGGTTCACGACGGCTTGTCCGTTCTGTGTTTCTTCCGGTAGGGAAAGGCTTGGACATCGCACATGTAGCCACCAGTGGGGGAAACTCAGGTTCAGGCAAAGTCCAAAGGCGGTGGATCAAACATGTTGATCGTCAATCTGGGGAAGAACATGTCATACGAAAATAGAACAATCTTGTATTTCTAGAAGAAAGAAGAAGAAGAAGAAAAGCATAATTTGTATATGTATATCAGTTTCAACTTTCTTGATCTTGACTATTGACTTGCATAGGAATTTGAACCTGAAAATGGTTTAGAACAAGTTTCCAAATACAATCACCTGTTTATATGGAGATTTTGTAGTATATTTTCTATTTTGTTTACCAATTTCCTTTTCTTTTTGATAATAAGGTTTTGTGAGAATTGAAGAATCACAACCTTGTTTCCTGTAAGAACCAGTTGAATCTATACATATTATTCATGAATAAATAAGCAGCAGCGTATGTTGGTTATAATTACAACAAGAGAGTATAACCACAAACAAGTTTTAACAAGAAATAAGGACAAAACACTCCTTTAAGCTCCCTTAACTGTCTACTTCATGACTGATTTGATGTTCAGACACCTTTAACAAAGGCTTTCTTGTCTGAAAGGGCCTTGTTTGCTTTCGAGGTAATTTTGCTTCTGCTTCCCACTGCAGCCCATGTAAGAGAATGGAAACACAAATAAACAGCAATCTAGAGAGGAATAACCACCCACATATTGTTGTCTCCAAAACAACACAGAATCACAAAGCAGCCAAAGCAGGTGGCAGTGTCCACTTGTAAATGTGAACAACTCTTACATCTTTGCAATTCTCTTCTTTTTTCTTCTGCTCTTTTGTTTACTGCGGCAGCATCAAAGATTTCATGTTTGGTTCGAGCAAAGAGGACAACATGATGAAGATGGTTATGTCGTCAAATATTAAAAGATCAGCAGCGTATCATAGAATCGCAAACAAAAGATCATGCCGCAGTAAACAAGAAATGTTGAATTCCATCTTTATTGCAAACTGTCGAGGCACTGAACATTACACAGTATGTTGCAACATTTAATGGCAACACTCTGAATAATGTTAGGACAACCTGACAATTTTGCCTTGTAATTATTTTTATTGCTTAATATCTATTTGTTATTCTCTTGTACAATACACAAATTTTCACTTAGATATTTTTAAAAAATCTCAATTATTCTTAAACTATAAAAGTGTATTTTACAATAGGAAAAAAGAACAACCATCACCCTATCGATAAATTCAAGCAGCAGTGGCTGGAGTTGTGTCTAGGGTTGGTCTCCTTAGTGTTTGGGCTAGGCTTGTTTGACCTTGTGTTGATTGTTCTATTTTTTTAGGCTTTTGGGCCTCTTTATATGTAACCATTTATGGTTTATTACAATGAAATGAATCTTTTTATAATAAAAAAAAGTGTATTATACACTAAATTTATATGGTAAGTGTCTTTTACCATATATATGATTTATATATTTAAATTAAATTTGATAAAAAATTTATTAATTTATTAAAAGCATGTAAAATTGATCAACAAGTGTTGGGTGAAATGATAAAGTATATTGCACTCTTAAGGATAGAACGAGAGTTCAAACCTTAGAGACGATTTTGTTGGGCTCCAAATATTGGCTAAAAAACAGACATGAAAAGTATAAAAAACATATAAAAATGATATTTCATACATTAATTTTACTTTATAAAAGCATATCTAAAATCAATATTTTAGTCAACCCAACAAGTGGCTCCAGTGGAAAAGAGATGTTGTTCATCCTAAGGGTCTTGGGTTCAAACACCTGTGTGTGTATCTTGTCAAAGGGTTAAGAAAGTATGAATAGATACTATCATGTAATCGCACTAGTATAATAATAAAAAAATCAATATTTTAGTCTTTTATCATACTTTTTTTTATAAAAATATCAAGTACTTGAAATCAAACCTAAATACCAGTTTTAATATCAATGATTAAAAACTACTTGAGGAGGTTTTTACCTAATAATTTCATTCAATACATTTTTGTAGTGAGCGTGAAGGCTACAATTCTGAGTGGGCAGCGAACAAAGTGAAGAATAAGGACTTGTATAATTTATCATGGATTTGGGCTTCAAATTCTTACTGGGTCTACATTAACCCAACCCTGAAATGCTCCCTTAATCACCAGTCTATTTTTAACTGTGTTGAGATTTTCATTGAAATTCTCGCATGCTCCATGTTTTCTCCCAGATCTCCTACTCCAATTTCAAGACTGTTTAATCTATGTTTTAAACATTCGAGTTCTAAAATTCTTTGGAACCCTTTATTGGCTCCTACATTAAATACAAAGTCCCCTTTAATGCTACTCTTAAATTTCCCTTTTAAATGATCATAGCCATTCATTAGTCCACTATGAGAACTGCTGGCATTACTGATTACATCATTATTCTTCTAAACTTTAGCAGCTTATTAGAAGCCTTACAGTATAATATTCCAATTGTTCAATACTTCATTTCACCCCAACATATACAGCCCCAAAAACCGTAACAATTGGCCATCAAAGGCACAGCAGAAGAAACCAGCTCCAGCCTCCAGGTGCAGAGGAGAGGGAGGGAAAAACTAATGTAGACATGTACACGTGATTTCCATACAAAAGACAGAAAACTAGGACACAACAACCAAGTCAGCGGCTCCAAACTTCTGTTGGCTGACTCCATCACTATCAGTCAGCCTAGCTAGCTGGGCAGGCCAAGGACCACATCACCTCACCGTTCCCTATCAGTCTCTCTATAATCCCATTGTCTCATCCATTTATTTCTTCTCATAAGCTCACATGCAAGACTGATGAGCTCCACCACGGGGCCCGGGCGGCGACCTAGTTGGTACGTGGTGAATTGCAGGCCAGGTCCACATAAGGGATACCAGTCAATTAATGACGGTAGTTGAGGATTTTAGGAAGTAGATGGGGGAGTTTAAGAGGGTCTTAAATGTGGCAACATCTTCACAAAGACTGTAATAAATGTTCTTGAGATTGTTGGTGAGTTCATCTTTTTGATAAATTTGAGAAAGATTATGTTCCTATTGGTCCCATTGTGAATGCCTTAACTACTCCCTACTGTGTTTTACTCACTGTTTCTTTCCCATTAAACAAGTTATATAGCACAAGGTAATTTTAGGATGTTTCTTTCTTTAGTTTCTGTAGCAGATTATAATAAAATTTAAATGAGTTGCTACAAAAACTGCCCATTCAACCCAAAGTGACATGACTTAAATTTTTATTGAAAGTTAATGTAAAATAATAATGTAAACTTGGATGGCTTGAGAGATATAAGATAAGGTGAGGATCAACTAATTAATTCATTGGCTCTGACACTGACACTGACACTGACACTGACACTGACACAAGTACCAATACATAAATGCTAAAGCTAAAGCACTACTACCAAATATCTACTCTCCAATAATACTCTATTTTCTCTCGATGAATATTAATTAAAATTCTGAAAAGTATATTAGAAATCAAAATAAGACAAAAAGAAAAATAATAGAAGAAATAAATATTATATTGATATTGGAGTTTGGCTATAGGTATAGTGTGCACGGGACCAGCCCTCATGACTTGCTTTTATTACAAGAATTCTATCGTTCCTGGCAATCAAGGTTTTAAGGTAATTGATTGGTTAGGTGTTGTTTTAAGTTCATCTTTACGGATTTTATCTGTTCTTTTTTGGATTGTAGCTTTCATGGATATTATAATCAGTAACAACCAAATAAAAGAGACTGAAACATGAGATGACAAACCCAAAAGAGAAAACATGGCTCCTTCTTCTTCTCCTTCATCTTCTTGTTCTGCTTCTTCCTCTAAATCTCCTCCTCCACCTCATCAGTCCCCTTTTTTCACTCCAGTAAGTTCCTTTTTTTTTCATTTTCTTATCATTATTTGGGTGTTTGCTTAAAGGTCCTCGTTTTGGCTGATGAAATAGTTTGATTTTCTTTTTGGTTTTTGTGGAACAGATTCAAGAATGTGAAAGGGAGGGACAAGATGATGGTACTACCCCAAAGATAAGCAGGGACAAAGGGGTGACCCCAAAGCACTTCGCAACGCCCCTCCATGCTAAAACCACTGCAAAATCCAACGCCAGGAAACGTCACGAGTCTGCTGAAAATGGTGGTGATGATGAAGATAGCTCTGTTTCTTGCAACAAGTGCAGGCCTCACTCCAGGGAGAAGATCTCCGTGGTTCCCTTAGACAACAACAATGGAGTTAACAAGCATTCCTTTTCCATGGCAAGTCCTAATGGGATATTCAAGACCATTTTCCATTCTTTAACAAGGAAGAGTCCCAAATCAACTGATGTGTTTACATCCAGAGAAGAGCAGTGGAAAATTGCTGTCGCTGAACTCACACACAAACTTATTCAAGCTACAAGAAAGAGAGATGAAGCACTGCTGGAAGCTTCGAGGTTGAAGCACTCCATGGCTGAGCTTGAGAAGAAGCTTGACAAGCTTGAAGTTGACTGTCATAATTTGAAGTCAGGTCTGGGTGAATGTAACAGCAACTCTCCTTATAGAATGGGTAAAGCTCATCATCCTCATCAAGATAGGGTCATCAGAGCTAATGAAAAAGTGATTCAACAATTCTTGATCTCTGTCTCTGAAGCTAGGTCTTCCATCAGACTTTTAAGTAGATCACTCAGCATGCAATTAAGGCACATGGGTAGCAAAGTTTGCGAGAGGATATCTCTGCTATTACAACCTTATGATATAAAGGTTTCCCACTCAAAGAACCCCAAAAGCCTTCTTCTTTATCTCGAAGCTTTGTTGAGCAATGCTTTCTTCGAAGATTTCGAATCCGTTGGGTTTCGGAAGAATGCTGTGAACCACATATTGAACCCCATCGATCGTTGTGAAGCCAATTACGGGTCTTTCAATGACTTACAAGGTTTAACATGGGAGGAGGTCCTGAATAAAGGGACGAGGTATTTCAGTGAGGAGTTCAGCAAGTTTTGTGACAGGAAAATGAGTGAAATCGTGGCTATGCTGGGATGGACCAGAGCTTGGCCGGAGCCATTGTTGCAAGCCTTTTTTGTTGCGTCAAAGAGTGTGTGGTTGGTGCACCTTTTGGCCAATTCGGTGCACCCTGGCTTACCAATCTTCAGGGTGGATAAAGGGGTAAGGTTTGATTCAGTATACATGGAGGACATGGGTGGTGAAAGAGCCATGAAGCTGGTTCCGAGCATGGTTCGGATCATGATCACACCAGGGTTCTATGTCTATGGCAACGTAATCAAATGCAAGGTTATTTGCAGGTACCACAACAACCTGGATAGTAGTTTAATCAATAAGGGCTTAACCCCATCCCCTTAGTGTTGTGAATTTACTTTTGCACTTTGTAATATTTTGGTGCTAATTATGTTAATGTGATAGCATAAATTATCTCATGATATGAAAAGGAAAGAGCAAAGTTGAAAACCAATGGCACATGTGGATTGGATGAGGCTTTTGGATCTTCCACTGTTTGTTTGTTTAATAGTATTAGTTAATGGTTTGTTTGTTGTCCAATTCCAAATTCCCTTTTCTCCATGGAAATTGGGATATGGGTACTGCCAGATTTCCAGCCATAACTGTGTCTGGGATATTTCAAGATATACTGCTTTAAGAAATTTTCTAATCCCAAAAAGGAATTTTAATTATTAACTATTTAAGGTGGAGGTAAGGTTAGGACAAAGGGTTGAGGACCACTCAACTCAATGTTTGAAGGGCATTGTCTCTAGTGATGCAGAGAGCAAGAGGTGAGAGAGTAGATTATTCCCTATTTGAATCATCCTTGCTGTGATTCGGGGTATGTTGTTTGAAACATCCCTCCATGTCATATTTTTTCACATCAGCCATCACGTTTAGCAGTTCATCATTTGAAAGGCTTAATTTACTGTTGTTTTTGGATTAAGAATTCAATTGATTGCATTTTTCTAATTAATTTTCGAGGTACTTTTTTAGAAATAACAACATTAAAAATGCATTGTTGGGGCCTCCTTGACCCTGAGAGGCTTATACGTTAAAGCTTTTATACCACAAGCAGTCCATTAGCTAGTATTAAAACGAATCGGCTGCTTTCATGTTCTGTGGGATTACCAGTGAAGAATATGGGCCTGTTTAGGGTATCAAAAGCACTGCATTCTTCTTTCTTCTTCGATTTTCGAAGTGGCATGCCACTCGTCGACATTAAAATTTAGCAGTGTCATTATTGCTATAAAATAAATTGGAGTTTGTATCACATAGTTGTAAGTTTAAGGTTCTGATCAATAACTAAAAAATATTAGATTAAGCCCATTAATTGAATAGAAAATTCAACATAATATATGAATTTTGTACTAATTTATTTCTGATTTAAATTTTATTACGTGTAGGTTTTTTTAGTAGGATGTGTTTGATTTATACTTTTGTAATGATTCACATCTAGAGGTTAAGGGTTGTTTCGGAATTGAATCTGGACAGATGCCAATTGAAGATTTGAGTAAAAGTTCATCCCCACCTCAACTGTGGTTCAATGGTTGATAAATATATTTGCATTTGTATTTTTTAACTAAAATAATTCTAAAATAAATTATATATTATTAATTTTAAATTCGGATAAGATTAAAAAAATTATGAAGAAAAGATCAAAATAACAAAACTATTACAAAGTACATAACCTCATAGTAGAAACCCCTAATGCATCATCTAATAACACAGTCGTCATAATGTGTGTGGGATGTTGTAGCAAATATAAAACCCTAAACCAGAACGCAACTGAAGTTTTTCTAATATCGGATATTAGCCACCAGTGGTGGAACTCCCATGTTCATGTCCACATTCGGTGGCAGAGGTAATGGACACTAAGGGCCATGGCACCTTCAAATAGTAAAATTAATTTATAAAGTTTTAAATTAATAATGATAAAATTACATTTTAATCCTTTAAAAAAGATAAAAAAAACTGATTTAACTCTTTAAAAATTATAAAGAAATAAGCTATTAACTGCATTTTGCTATCGTAAAAAAATACAATTTAATTTCCGCCCAAAAATCTTACCATCTCTTGCTTAAGTCCATACTGCCATCCTTGCAGCATTTGAATTGAAACCCCTTTACCACTGTTACCAGCCACACCTATAAGCCCTTCATAGAACTTAACAATCTCATCTAGAATTTGTTCATAAGATTCAAGATGATTGCCATCATCATCCACCAAAACTCTACTTGATTGCTTCTTTTGTTTAACAACAACCATGAAGTGAAAAAAACCTAGTGTTTTGATCTCTTTTGCATAACCATTAAATACTAGCTCGTCGCCTCTTCCAAATCTTGAAGATCAGCCCTTAATCTACTTGCTCAACATTACAGAACTTACACTTGATGATGAATGGACAACTAAAGATCCTCTATTTCCTTCCTTTTTCAATTTTCATTGTCACCCTAGAAAAAAAATCAACATAATGAGAGTAATCAAAACTCCTCAGCACCTTTTACAACCTTTTGTGTTTAAGAAGCAGTCGATACATAGGATTACCCAAAATTGGTTCATTCCAAGACTTTACACAGTAGACATAATAAACTCTTTGTTTTTCACCCAAAAATTAAAAATTTAAAAGGCTAGGAGGGAAATGGGCTAGTTTGCTAAACCAAACATTTGCCATACAATAATAAAAATTCTTCGCATGGAAATTATCTTTCTGATGATTAAATCATGTAAATTTGAGATCAAAATAAGGAAGGTCCAACACTCCCAATTTGGCAATACATACTTGGAAACCTTTCATGTAAGAGGAGACCAATTGGGCACCACTAAAATAGAAACTTTTATCAGGGAAAATAAATATACTGTAGTTGCCTCCTAATAACCAAAGCTGAGCCCAAAGTCTCCTCCTAACAATATCATCATTAGAGTCATGAACTTTTTCACTTTAAAAAATAATTGACTCTTATTTAATTCAATATTACAATAATAATTATGTCAATCAAATTTAAATTTGAAAAGTATGAGTTTAAACACGTAAACACGGTCCAAAAAAAGGTTACACGGTGTAAAAAAGGACAAACGAAACGGACCTTTTCCCAAACGGAGGATATCGTAGAACTTAAGGAAAGGAGGAAACTTCCCAACAGGGAAATACAATTACGATCATCCTCATTTTGTCAACATACGCAAGCGATCAATGTCACAAAAGTAATTTCACATCCACGTCGACCCCGGTCCATTACCTTTCCCAGTCCCAAACGGGGTCGCCAAATATATATTTTTTCCGTTTTTTTAAATAAGAAAAATAAAATCCCATAAC
This sequence comes from Gossypioides kirkii, assembly GCA_005610355.1. NCBI lineage: Eukaryota > Viridiplantae > Streptophyta > Magnoliopsida > Malvales > Malvaceae > Gossypioides > Gossypioides kirkii. The sequence continues at coordinate 3,852,896 of CP032254.1, read as the reverse complement.
ATCGACTTGCCTTTTTCCGCTTTTTAACTTGTTTAATAAAAATAATCATAATTAACTTCGATTTGGCAAAAAGGGAAAAATAGCTCCATTTCCTTCCCCTCTTTTGTTGGTTTCTCTTCACCTTTTCTCCTCTGATTACTCTACGATCTCCTTCTCCCCGGTTCTCCATTTTAACGGATCGGTTCATCGGAATTTCAGAAACGATGTCGTATTCGGATTCCGATTCTTCCTCCGCCTCTGGCGACTACAAGAGTTTCAGGCAAATCAGCCGTGAAAGTTAGTCTCTCTTCATCTCTTTGCTTAAAGTTTCTTTTTCAATCCAATTTAAAGTTCTAATATCAATTTTCTGTAATCGTTCTGCTTAATCTATCTCGTTTGACAATTGTTAGTACTAGTTTGACTTAGTCATAAAATTTCAACTGCATATTCTTCGGGATTAATTTGTCAGTTAAGTTGATTCCCAAGGACTAATTCCGTAGCTAATGTTTTCCAGATTTGACTGAGAATAAGCTTTTTAGGAAGTCCTCTTATTTTCATGAAAAAAGATAATTGAAAATTAGAAGGAAAAATTGGATAAAAAAAGGGGAAAGATATCGTGATTTTTTTTCATAACTAAAATGAGTGACTATATTTTTCTTGATTTTATGTATAAAACATGGATAAAAAATGTCGAATGACCTGGACATCGAACAATGCTAACTAAAGCCTAAATTTAGTGACGTGACTGTGCAACATGCTGGCACTATTAGCATTTTCTTTCTTTCCTTCTTTTTAATACAATACCTGCTTCTACCATACCCCCAACCCTTATGTCATAGGAAATATGTGATTAAGTGCACTTGAACCGACGTCCTACTGGGTGTTCTGATTGTTGCAATAGTAGCGATTCAAATTTCTAACTGAGTGATAGACTTAATCGGCAGCATTTTCCTATTTTTTGTTGTTGAGAACCATTTTAATCATTAATCATTATCTTTCTGGTGACTAGAAGAGAGACTTTTTGTATGAGCTATGGTTGGTTATACTGTATAAAGAGTATCCCACTAACTTTCTGCTACAAAATTATGCATAATATGAAGAAAAGAATAAGTTAAAGGTAGCCTTTTGGGAACTTGAATTTCAAAAGTAGTGTAAATTGAGGGTTAATGCACATACAAATGTAATAATCAGGATTATTTCTCAAATTTATGGATTTGTTGTACGCCTATTTAGTACTGAATTTGAAATAACCTGAGTAATTTATGAATTTGACAAATTCATGCGTTTTTACTTTCCAAATATACATTATATTGGAATCCAACTAATTTATTCATAAGGTATGCATTTCATTCATACAATTTATATAGTAAATGAAATGCAAATCCATATTTTCAAATTCATATTCCAAAAATAACATAAAAGTAGTTGTGATTTTTGCACATTGTAGAAGATTAGGGATGTTTGACCAGTATAGTCGAGGCATATGTGTGTTAAAAGTGAGGTGTCCAACAGTTAGAAATGCCACTGCCCCTAGGCAAGTGCTTTTTGACTACCGAAAGTTTTCTGTATGGGCTTCATCTAGTGTTTGCTATTCCTTTTCTTTCAAGGTTGTTATATTATTTGGACTGTGTTTTATTTTTATTGCTTTTTTCATGCATTCTTTAAGCATGATCTTGTTCCTGACTAATTTTGCGCCTGATTTAATGTTTTATACATAATTGATGTATGTAAAGGATTATTACATGAAATGCTTCGTTCTGCAAAAGTGAAGGATTCAAAATCTACTTGGAAGGTATGCTAATCATTTTGTTATTCTTTTTGGTCATTTATTGGCTGGCTCTATTTATTGCTATTGTTTTATTAGTTGCAAGAAATGCCATTTTTATTTCTCTTGTTTTTCAATCCCTTCTAAGTAGGTGTTGATCATGGATAAAGTTACTGTTAAGATAATGTCTTACTCTTGCAAAATGGCTGACATCACAGCAGAAGGAGTTTCACGTAAGCTGTGCTTCTTTTTTATCTTTTTGTAACTGTTGCATAGCAATTGGTCTCTCAGGGTGTAGAATTAAGCTAAATCTTAAATCTTGAAGCCTGAAGGATCATTTTCTCCAGCTACCTTAATGATTCTGGTCTTGTTGTGCAGTGGTAGAAGACATATACAGGCGTAGGCAGCCATTGCCATCGATGGATGCTATATACTTCATTCAACCAACCAAAGAGAAGTAATGTATCTTCCTTTTACTATTAAGTCTTTAACTAGTGTATTTTCCATTTTGGGCTGGGTTTTATGTGTGGGTCACATTTTAATCGATTTTCTTCCTACACTTATTTAATTTTATATTTACAGGAGCATAACAAGTAGTCCATTTTCCAACAGTTGCAAACACCATATTGAGCATTTTTCCTGTGTTATGTCTACATTCATAGTCTTAACTACCTATATCTTAGATGAATTCTTAATAAACTTCCAATATCAGAAGCTAACCTTGCTATATTTTCTAATTAAAAATCTCCCCCTATGTAAAGATGCTTGCATGGATGTATGCCTTTTTCACAAGATGAAGTTCTGTTAATCAGTTTTAAGAGAGCCATTTATGTGAGACTTATATTCCATAGTGTAACATAATCCATTACTCCTTGGTGCATGTGTGTGGTTTCTCACCCTTATTTCTGACCTTGTTTACTTTTGCAGTGTTATTATGTTCTTGTCAGACATGTCTGGAAGGACACCCTTATATAAGAAGTATGTGCAAAACTTACTAAATAAATGTCCTTATATTCATGGTTATGTATCCTGAATTCTGAGTATATTACAGCTTCTGATAAACTTTTTCTTTGGCATGTGGAAAAGGGCATTTGTTTACTTCAGTTCACCTGTTCCAAGAGAATTGGTTGCACACATCAAGAAGGATTCAAGTGTCTTGCCTCGCATCGGTGCATTGAGTGAGGTTAGGTTTTTGTTTTTCAGATTGACCATTGCTTGAAGCAACGATTGTGCAAACTAGTTACATTGTTTTGTCTTCCCCCCTGCCCCCCTGCCCTTCCATTGATTACTGAGCTGTCAGTAGGAGCTCATTGTTTTTTGGCTGGCATATGCAGATGAACTTGGAATACTTTGCAATAGACAGCCAGGTATTTTTTTTGGTCTCTAAGTTGAATACCATACAACAGACACAGATTGTCAGAATTAAAGTTGCACAAATTCAATTGAAATAGTGTTTTTTTAGCTTATATCAGGAATTATGTGGTGCCTTCATATCATTTTGAGAATCAATGAATTTCGGTTTGATTTGAGCTTGCATAAAAATTTCAAGGTCACATTTTGAGATGCAAATTTTGGTTAAAAACGAATCTTATGAAAGCCTTTGTGGTTTAAGCTTGAAAAACTTCAGTTGAGGAATAAGTATTATATTTATATGCTTTTATAAAACCGCTGACATGTCATATCTTAGGGAAGGAGATGGTTTTCTAAAACTTTAACCTTTATTTTTAAGCAATGTTTTTCATGGCAAACTTATATGCCATATTTATAACTCTCTGGCTTTTTTAGGAATCTGACCCTATAAATTTTAAAAATTATGAAAATGACCCAACTTCAAGATTAATTATGGGAATGACCTAATTTCTACAGTAAAGTTGGGTGCTGCCACTTTCCCGAGTGGCACCACCCTAAAAATAATAATAAAAAAACAATATTTTTGGTGCCGCCTAACAAATTGGCGGCACCAGACTGAAGCATGCAGGGGTAAAACTTTCAGGGACCTGATGAAGTAATTACCCTTTTCATATTGGCTGAAAAAAAGGTGCCCCTGTTAGTATGGCGGCGCCAAATTAAACTTTTGATTTATTTGCATGTAATGTCTGTCCCTTATTTAAATTAAATTAAATAGCCCTTAAAAGATATAAGAATAACAAAAATAAACCCTGCCCTTTTTTTTTTTTTAAACGATAAACTTAGAAAACTATATAAAATTCTTATTTAAACTATCCAATATGTCCCTCAAAAAATTTCCTCAAGTTTATCTAAATTCAAATACGCTAGGGAATGAATTGAAAATGTTTAAATTTAGATAAACTTGAGGAAATTTTTTGAAGGATATATTTGGGTAATTTAAATATGAATTTTATATATATTTTTAATTTTGTTGTTTTTTTTTTTTAAAAAAGAATAGGAAGGGTTTATTTTTGTTATTCTTATATCTTTTAAGGGCTATTTAAATTTAATTTCAAAAAGGGAGAGGCTTAACATGCAAATAGACCAAAAGTTCAATTTGGTGCCGCCACACTACTAAGCGGCACCTTTTTTCAGCCAATCTAAAAAGGGTAATTACTTCATCAGGTCCTTGAACGTTTTGCCCCTGCACACTTCAGTCCACAAAAAAATGTTTTTATTTTTTTATTTTTTGTAATGATTAAAGCATGATTGGGGGGATTTTTAGGGTGGTGTCACCTGGGAAAGTGGCTGCACCCAGCTCTACTGTAGAAATCAGGTTATTCCCATAATTAATCTTGAAGTTGGGTCATTTTTAAAATATATAGGGTCAGATTCCTAAAAAAGCCTAACTCTCTAGTCAAGCTTATATGATCAAACTTTGTCTAGCTAGTTGTTTTTCCTAATGATGTTAGATTGGAAAGCTTGTCACATTGTTATCAACTTAATTTTGTTTTTCTTCACTACAGGGTTTCATCACTGATAATGTGAAGGCCCTAGAGGACCTTTTTGGTGATGAGGAAAATACTCGCAAAGGTGATGCATGTTTGAATGTGATGGCTACCCGCATTGCTACAGTTTTTGCTTCATTAAGGGTATATGCAACGGTTTTTGAATCTTGATTCTCAAATGCAAGGAACATTTTCTGAGACTTTTATTTTTCAGGAGTTTCCTTTTGTTCGCTACCGCGCTGCCAAGTCTCTTGATCCAATGACCATGACTACTTTTCGTGATCTAATTCCCACCAAGCTTGCAGCTGGAATATGGAATTGTCTTGTGAAATATAAATCAATTCCTAACTTCCCTCAGAATGAAACATGCGAGTTGCTCATCCTCGATAGATCTATAGATCAGGTTTTCATCTTAATATTGGTTGCAAGTACTGACATCTGCATTGTATATTTGTCCAATTTTCTTGTAACAAATGGTTAATTTCATATCTAGATTGCTCCTGTCATACATGAGTGGACTTATGATGCCATGTGCCATGATTTATTGAATATGGAGGGGAATAAATATGTGCATGAGGTATGCTCCATCAGATTCAATGTGTGTTCTTAAATTCACCGGGAATTTTCTTTTGGTTTCTGTATACTAAGCAAGTGTACTGTTCAGGTTCCAAGCAAAATAGGAGGCCCTCCTGAGAAAAAGGAGGTTCTTTTGGAGGAGCATGATCCAATATGGCTTGAGCTTCGCCATGCACATATAGCAGATGTATGTATGGTGCTTTTGTACCTTCTACACATGACCTACATTTAACCTTTCATTTCACTAAGTACCAATATTGGATATTTTTCAGAGAAGTCAAATTGGCTTTTCAAAAAAAAAAGTAAGAAAAGACATCTCAAATTAGAGGTGCATATAAGATCTTGCCTCCCATTTATAAGGAAAAACTTGAATAAAATTGAACACATCTGTGTATGGACCATATCCTTGTCCAATACCCCTGAGTCTGATCGACATAGCGTTTCATGTTAAATGCTGATTGACCCTTGGTTTATTGTTAGGCTAGTGAAAGGTTGCATGAGAAGATGACCACTTTCATATCAAAGAATAAAGCTGCACAGCTTCAACATGGTTCAAGGTTTGTGTAAATGTTGGTTTTACTTTGTTTTATTCTAAAGAATAAAGTTCTAGGGATGTTGTTTCACCTTGCACTTTCTGATTGTTTCATCATGTTGTGATCCATTTGGTAGAAAATTCTTTCAATTGATTTTGAGTCTTTATTTTATGGTCCTATATTCATTATTTGATTATAGAAGCTGATAGTTTTCAGCTCAGTGATTTATCTACCTGGTCATAGTCATTTGCAAAGATTTCGCAACAAATTTCTAATACCGAAATGCAACTGCTGACAATTTGAGTTAAATATTCTGTATGTGATGAAGCTGTAACATTTTCTTTTTACTGATCCTATTTGAAAATTTTAGCTATGACATGACTCTTGTTTCACCTTGAAATTCAAACGTATTTATATTATAGAGACAGCGGTGAAATTTCAACAAGGGAACTACAAAAAATGGTTCAAGCATTGCCCCAATACAGTGAACAAATCGACAAGCTCTCCCTTCATGTAGAGGTTAGTTTCTTGTCCATTTGAAAGCATGGAACTATTTTCCCCTGATTTCTGAACTGGTTAGCAATGAGAAGCTATCTTTCTTACCAGTCATTTCTTACCTACCTTTTTTGAGTTCTTTGAACATATTCGTTGTCACTCTTTCATTTGAATTGCTAGATACTACTTTTTGATTCATAATTAGCTCTGTAGCATCTCTTTTTCTTTTATCCTATATTTCGTTAGTCAATATCCAAATTTCATTAAAGCCTTCTATGTGAAACAAATAATTCACATATTTGGAGGTGTCATGGAAGTCTTCACTTTTTATCTGCTCAGGCTCTACATGTGTTGCCAGACTGGTACCATCTCATTTCAGAAATGAATGCGCACTTAACTTATTAGTTGTACCTTCTTTTCATGTCAAGAACAACCAATATTCGCCTAAAATAGATGATTTTTAACGCTTTCAAGCTTCATTTGTTGCCTGACCAATTTCAGATGTATGAATCAGGATATCTTATAACTGAAAGAGAATGTACCTTATTATCAAAGACATATTGTAGGATCCATGGTTTCATGCTGGTTTGGTTTTTTATTTGCAGATTGCTGGAAAAATAAACCGAATCATCAGGGAGCAAGGGCTTCGAGAACTTGGGCAACTGGAGCAAGATCTTGCTTTTGGTGATGCAGGAATGAAAGACGTAATTAAATTTCTCTCTACTAATGAGGTAAGAACTTTTACAAGTGTAAATGGATGTCTTCTACTTTGTTAATGTTACTAAAAAATAGAAGTCACTTTTTGCAGGTAGCATCTCGCGAAAATAAGTTGCGCTTATTGATGATTCTAGCAGCAATTTACCCTGAGAAGTTTGAGGGTGAAAAGGGTCTTAATTTAATGAAGGTTGCTTTTATTTTCACTATTTTTGTTCTTTCTGTTTTGTCCCCACCTTCCCTCCTCGTCCTTCCTACTCCTACTGGATTACAACAATATCTTTTTCATACAGTGTTTGGAAGGAATGAAAGAAGGAAAGGAGGAGGATGAAAGGAAAGGCTACTCTTTCCTTTCCATCATTTCCTTTTATTAGGAAGGAAATAGTCAAATAGGTGACAGGAAGTAAATGAGTAGACTTAGACCCTTTCCTTCTCTTGTAATTTCAAACCTTCCAAATGTGAAAGATACTCTATTTTCCATTATTCTTACCAAACGCAATGAAGGAAAAATAGCGTTCCTTCCTCTCTCTTTTTTTTTTTTTTTCTCTTTCCTCACCTTTTCCTCTTCCCTTCATTTTCTTTCCTTCCTACCATAGTATGGATGAGGTCAATTGTTAACAGATAGCTAATTATAGTTATCAACCAAATGCTTTAACTTTTTGTCAGTTAGCAAGACTACCACATGAGGATATGACTGCTGTGAATAACATGGCATTGCTTGCACCGCCATCAGAGGCCAAAAAAGGTTCAGGAAGTGCTTTCTCATTGAAATTTGATATGCATAAGGTAAACTTTTGGTTGTTCAATTTCTGCTTATGGTGGTCGATCTGGTGTTGCTATTTACTAGTAAATATGAGTTATTTTCTTCTTTCATGGTTCTTTGCTTGTGAATTGCCAGAAGAAGCATGCAATTAGGAAAGACCGCAGTGGTGGGCAAGAAACTTGGCAATTATCTCGCTTTTACCCTATAATAGAGGTGAGAAAGAAACACTTCTGTGGCATGCTTTTCCAATGTATTTAGTTTTATACTATGTCCAGATTGCAAAATGCTATTTAATTAATTAGTGCTTCTCAACTTAACCCAATAAATTTGTCTAAGGCGGTGTATTATATTTCATGTGTTTCTAAATCTTTCAATGAGAGTATTTTTTGCAATTGTCTTGTTATATAATTGATTCCTACAGGCTAGATCTTTCAACAACTTATCCAAAAAGAAAGTAAAAAGATGAACTTGCAATTCCCCATCTGACATTTTAGGAATTCATGGCAGAACAGCCGGTAACACATGGATTTGTTTGTCCTTTTTCAGGAGCTTGTTGAAAAGCTTGGCAAAGGAGAACTATCAAAGGATGATTATCCTTGCATGAATGATCCTAGTCCAACTTCCCATGGCACATCTCACACTGCATCTGTACATGAAGCTCCAGTTGCTCATTCCATGAGATCAAGGAGGACACCAACATGGGCTCGGCCTCGTGGCTCCGATGATGGGTATTCGAGGTCCTGACCATGTCAATTACCTTTATACTCATTATCACCTTTTTCCCACTGCTGTATCTGCCTGTCAGGACCGGCAACCATTTCCTTAATGCTATTCCTTTCCTATTTCTATGTGATTTTTATTTTAATGTTTTTTTTCCTACCTTATCTCAGTGATTCGGTACTAAGACATGCATCAAGTGATTTCAAGAAGTTCGGCAAACGCATTTTTGTGTTTATAGTCGGTGGAGCTACAAGATCTGAGGTATGACAAAATTAAGATCTCCTTCCCCAAGACAATGTGATTATATTATTAAAATGATTGCGCATTTCTGATACTATTTTATCTCCTAAATGTCCGTGTACAGCTAAGAGTCTGCCACAAGCTTATGGGAAAGTTGAATAGGGAAGTTATTTTAGGCTCAACCAGTCTTGATGATCCTCCACAGTTTATCACGGTATTGAATTTGGAACGCTAAAAATTATTTTCTCATTTCTACTTGGCAGATATTCTTGGCCCACTAACTTTGTATTTGTCATGATATTCAGAAAATGAAGCTGCTGACAGCACACGACCTGTCTTTGGATGATCTACAAATATGAAAGCTGGAGTAGGAAACTAGGAATGTGCTTCTTTACTCCATCCTGATTTGATTTGTAATCATAGATTGTGTCATGCCATTTCATTCTTACCCATTTTTTAACACTATAATGAAAAATGCCTGCCCCTTCTTGATTGTTCATTGGGACCTGCCTGTCTGGCATTCGTTGTCATTAGCGTCGGAGCTTCATTCTGGGTTGTCTATTGTAACTGATGCACAGTAAGAAGTAACCAAGAAATTCGTCTGTATAAAATATTACTGTTGTAATTCATAGAAATAACTCCACTGAATTTTGGAAACATAAAAACATAATTGAAGCCTTATCCCATTTTGTTTACCCAAAACCCAAATTATCTGGATTTATCAGTCCGTCCAGGATGGTATCCCTCCGAATAATAGGAACCCTACACCCTAATTTTTCCATATTCAGTTCAATAGACATTTCTTATAGAGGGAATTCAGTTCTAATTTAAATTCATCTTCATCTCTAAGAATATGAAGACAATGGGCAAATGGACAAATGGATCATTTAAGAATCTGCCCATAACCCATTCTGGTTGAAGCAACTAAAATTAGATCCAAAAGGCTGAAACTGAGAATGAAAGAGATGAAGGTTGTGGAAAATGTGGGTCAAAATCAAGAGCTAGTAGGGCTGAAATTTAAAGCTCAGCGGATGGGTTCTGCATACATTGATATTGTAGGTGCATTTGGCTGTCAAATGCAAAAAGAGGCCTGTGGGGTGTACAAACCAAAAATTTTCTTTTCAACTTAACATCAAATATGGATAAAGTATATGGCAAAGTTGAGAGGATGACCAGTGATCAACAAATGGAGATACTATACTTAACCCTTTAAATAATTTTGGGGCACAACTCAAAATACACACCATGATTCTGATTTATAGTTTCTTAGCTTAAACAAAAGGTTGTAAACACAAGACAGACTTTAAAACCTAGACAATGAGAACTGATATATATATATATTCGTCAAGCTACACCCAAGATCACATTGCAAAGGCCGTGTTACTCTTCATCTGAATCACTTAAGAAATCTACACTAACAATGATGTCAAGTTGAAATCAGATTTCCATGAATGGGCATGTGCGAGAGGTATGCTGAAGAAACTGCTCCAGAGAGTTGCTCTGCTGATGAGCGGCTATTCTGATTTAAGATCTTGAGTAGGAACATAGTATGAAGCCCCATTCTGAGCACCATTAGCTTTAGATTGCTCTTTCAACTGAATCATGCCAACAATGAAATACTTAGAAGAAGAGATGAAACAAAACTCTCAATCTGGAAATCATGATGTGTGGATTACATTACAATAACTAAGGAACAGAACCCAAGGCCATGCGTTCAAAATGGACTCTAGGTGAAGTACATAATAAGCATGAAAAAGAATTTTTGATGATTGAACTGGATGATGCTCGTCTTTCAGTCAAGCCCTATGAGTAACCATCAAATGCTTAAGAGTAAACTATTTTTAACTTTTATCCATATTCTTACTCTCGTCCACCAAAGATATATTAGTATCCTTAGAAGCAAGTTAGAAATAGCTCGGTTTAAACCAATCAACCCATTCACATCCTATTACAGTATATTTTGTAGATAATCATGATTTCCCATTTGCTAAACCAAAGTTGAAATGATGGCTTTTCGCAAGTAGCAAAGGATACAAACAAAAGAAATAAGCAACTTACCTTCCTTAGGACCTTCTGATGGTATCGATAGCCCTAATCACACAAGAACGAAATTTGTTACCAAATTAAACTATCAGCTGATAGCACTAAATCAAAGAAAAAAAAAGTAACCATGCATTGCTTGATTACCTTGTCGGTGCCATAGATATAATCACAATAAGTAAAAACTGAAGCAAAGTTGCTCTGGCTTTGTTCTCCAACATAATGATGGTAATCATGGTAATCAGCACCACCATAAAATGGGATAAACCTTGTGGGTGCCCAGGGGAAATCATATCTGCATTACACAATTTATAACTAAGCTAGGCTTCCAAGCATGAAAGTCACGTGTTACTTTCTTTCATCTCTACCACTTGCAGCCATTATTCTTAAGGAAGCTTTATGAGATACTATACTCAATAACCATAAAAGAAGACATACATAAAACAACAGTAGCTTATTTTCAAGATGTTGTTCCTTCAAAACCTGCCCTTTATGACAGCAAGAGTCAACTTATACACAGGAAAAGATGAAAAGGAAAATATTTGCAAGTTCTCTCAATACAGATTTTGCCTCCATAATAGACCCAAAACCAATTTATATCAGACTTAGTAATCAATCAAATTCAGACATCAGTGGTAGAGTTATATGTAAGTAACTTTCTACTATACGAGCTTAGTAGGATATGAATACCAGTAGTTTGTGCTTTAGTTATTAACTAAAATAGCTTCCTTGCAGAAACTCTTAAAAGAGCTGCTAGATGACTACATCAATAGTAACCAGTAACCATGGATATCTTGGCAACCCAGTTAACTCAAAAAAGTGAGTAAAATGACTATACTTCACCAGAACAGAGCGGTCATTGGAAATTTTGAATTATAGCTTTCATTTTGAAAAAATATAAGGACATTATGGCATCTTTTTCATAATTTTAGCTAAAATTGCATTCCACATCTTAAATGGTTATCAGTAGTAAACCCTGCTAACTATTTCAATGTACTAAAAAGATTGTGTAGGTAAAAAGTAAAGTCGACAAGAGAAGACATGATCCTAGCATGCATCAAGAAAAAGTAAAATCGAAAGAGCAATGACCAAATTGGAAAAGTAAAATCAAAGAGGTTTAGCGGAGAAAGCATACCCACTGTGTGTCTCTATTGCTTCGATTTGCCGTAAAGCTATCCACAGCCAAAATGTGATCATATGTCCCGGAGCAATTGCAGGCCCAAGAAAAGATGGAATCCCAAGGATCAAAATTTCCAGCCAATGAGCATATGGTGCAGCAAACCCAATTGGAGCAGCGTATTCATGGTGAACCCGGTGAATTTTCTCATAGCCCCATTTACAATGTAGGAACCTGTGAATCCAATAATTGGTATAATCTTCTATCATGAAATATACCGTCAACTGTGACAAAATCTCCCACACTGATGGCAATGGCAACCCTGTTTGAATCCCAATCATCTGCCAAGGACATACATATAATCTCAACTAAAATGCAAATCCCAAGAGAAAAAACAAAATTTTCAACTATTAACAAATCATATTGCCAAAATCTCCAGCTTTCACAAAAATTGGAGGACCATTTTACCTTGATTGAAGGATAAGAGACTAACTGTAAAGGACCCACGACAAGAACAAACATCCGCATTACATCTTTATAACACTTGAACATCTCAGAGAACGACAAGCTAACTTTGGGCTGAATCTTGTACTCATGGAATCCCAAAGATTTCATCATCTCCGCAAAAACCAGCGGCAAAGGCACCAAAGAGAATATCAGAAACAAAAACAGAATGTTGTGGCCGTAAAGATAGTAATCCGATTTTTTAGCCGAGTAATTGAACCACAATGTCTCTGCCATCGTCAGGTTGCGTCCGAGGAATGTAACAGCCTCCTCGATTGTATTAAACGGCAACATTTTTTATGCGTAGCGGCGGTGGCGGTGGCGGCAGCGACTGCTGGTTGTGGTGGGTTTATTGCAGTCAGAAGATGCTGGAATCGACTGTACCTTGCATGACTTAAATAAATAGTAAATTAATTGAAACTGCGGCTAACAACAAAGTGGTAAATTATCATTCTTTTCTTGGTCGTTCGTTTGTTCCCCCAAGGGAGGGACCAAAATATACACTGCTGTTAATATTAGTTAAATTTATTTTTAGTAATTTATGTTTTTTTAATTAATTTAGGATGTATTTAACAAAAATAAATATTGATTTTGAATAGTTTTGGATGAAAAATAAATGTATTAGTTTGAATATCTCATTTTTTCTAAAAAATAATTTATTTTAATTTTTAATAAAATAAAATCAATTTATTATTTTGTACTGATAAGTATTTATCTATCTACTTATCTCATTCCAATATTTTTTAAAAAATATATTAAATAAAAAATTAAAATAATTATCAGACATATTTAAAATATTAAATATCCAAAATTTTCAATGGTAAAACACATCTTAAAAAGGTGATATTATTGAATTTGTTTTTAATATATTCATATATGGTGTAATTTTATTTTCTGCCAATCAGCTAATTGATAACATGTTATTAATTTCTTTTAGTTAAATTAAATTATTTTATTTTAAATTATGTGAATTTATAATAATTCACTAATAATATACAAAATTCTCAATGTCTCATATATTAACTCATATACACTTATTATATTTCAGCCCTTTTGACAAAAGAAATAATAAAATTTTATTAAAAAAGTTACTTAATAAACACATTTCTTAAAAATTCATATAAAAATTAACTGATGCTTTTGTTATCTTCATAAAATTAATTATTTATCACGCATAGTGTTATGAATTAAAATTTTATTATAAATATATTTATTTTCTATATAAAAAAGATAAAAATTACCTCATAAAAATGTAATTTAATTTATATATGAATAGATATTTTAAATTTTTTATAATTGAATTGACGCATGATTAATCGATGATATCAATTCAATAAAACATTTAAAACAAATATATAATACAATTAAAGATTTTATAAAAGTTATTACCAAAAAAGATTTTATAAAAGCAAACATACGTTAGATCTAATAATTTGTGGATGAAAACTGAAAAGATTTATAAATTTTGTTTTATTAAGCAAAGTTAAAAAGTAAGACATAAAAATAATATAAGTGATTCATTTTCCTTTTTCTAGTGGATAGTTATTTTAAAAATAAAATAATTTTTTTCTAAATATTCTTATTTTTTTATTGTAATATGAGTTTGATATTTATGTAATACAACTTAATCAATCAATACCACTTAACTCGTAATATTAAGCTTAATTAAAATTTTAAATGTTTTATTTCATTGAAAAATATTATTTAAAATATGTTGTATGTTGATAGAATGCGATATTTTTTCAAAAAAAAAAATTCATCAGAATAATTTGTGAAATTTAAAATAATAATAATAATAAAATTTGTGGGCAAGAATTTCTTAAGAAACTAGATGTGTATGTATGAACGTAAGTTGATGGGGAGTATGATCCACAATTTCCAACTAGTTATAGCTTAGAACTGAATCTTGTCCTCTTCTTCGGCCACGTGACCCGCCAGTTGGATACTGCCCCTTAATGCGCTCTGCCTTGGACCACCTACACGTGATTCTTTTCCCTTGGGAACTTCTAAATTTAATAATTTAATCACCTATACCTATATAAACAAAGATCCCATAAGGATCTTACACGCCCACACCTGGCATGGGTTTAGAGATAATGGTTTGGGCGGCCAGCTATATCTGCTGGGTTATGGGCCATTCTTTTGTTACCCATTGGGCTTAGAGTAAAATTTGCTGAGAGGAAATTAAAAAGTAAAGTAAATTACATCATTAATCATTAAATTATAGATAAATTTTTATTTTGGTAATTTAATTTAAAAAGTTACAATTTGATCATTGATTTATTTAAAAAATTTTATTTAAGTCATTAGATTATTAAAATCAATGCTACATGATTTTTTTTGTTTCCACAGTCTATACCAATAAAAATTTCTTTTTTACCTTCACTTTTGCAAATTAATTTTTTTTCATGAAATAATTTTGGACATCACAAAATTACGAACCAAAACTCAAACAATTTCTCTTTGATCTTCGACATTAACCATGAGATCGATTTAAATTTAAAATATATTTTTTTACTTATCGATAAATACTGATTTACAATATTAATTATCGAATTATAACTTACAGCTTACGAAACTTTTTTAAAAAAATCAACAACTTAAAAACAACCAAAAAAAACCTATAAATTAAAAAACGACGCCGTTAGAATTGGAAAATAAATAATACACACAAAGAAATGAAGTTACAGAAACAGTCATGGCGGTTGTTAACTCCCTTAACTACCAATGCCCCTTCATTCCCTTACTAACTAAACCCAAAAACCCTAATTTCAATTCTCTCAAGTTTACCCCAAATCAAGCTTCCAGGTTTCCCAGCCGACGCTGCGTTCTCGTTAATGGCACGCTCCAAAATTCTCACCAAAACACTCCCGAAGAAGGTCCCTTTTTTACTCTCTCTGTCTTTCTCTCCCTATACCAAGTCGATTAAAAGTTTCGATTCCTTATTTAACTAATTAGGTTTTCTTTATCCAATTCAGATGATGAAGTTGAGAATTTAGGGGTTAAAGCTGCTTTATCCATGCTCAAATTCTACAAAAGTAAGTCTATTTTTCTTTCTTTCAACAAAGGAAAAAAAAAGAATTGTTCTTGCTGAATTTAACTGAGTAGCAAATGAAAACAGTGGAAATATCGCCTGTAATACCAAAGAGTTGCCGGTTTGTTCCCTCGTGTAGCGAGTACTCAATGGAAGCATACAAGAAATATGGTGTTGTAAAGGGCACAGTTTTGACAGCTTGGCGTCTTTGCCGTTGCAATCCGCTTGGTAATTTAACTTTGTTTCATTCATAGAAAAAAAAAGAGAAAGATTTATAGTATTGATAATTGGGTCTAATCGAAAATTTGTGGCGATTTTAGGTGGTTCAGGATTTGATCCTCCAAGGTGGTTTGATGAGGAAAAACCAACAGAAGAATGAGAGATTTTGGTTTGTATTTCTCTGGTTATCCACATCGAGATCTATGCTTAATCGTTGAATTCTTGTTGGAACTTATATGAGAACAGCAGCAGCTGTGTTCTCACAATCTAGTTTTAGTAAGAAACAAAGCTGCTTTAGAGTGGTCTCCCTGCTCTAGTTTATATTAATACAGTAATCAATAGCCACCCAAACTTGCTATTGATTTTTCAGCATGAGTCCATTTCACGCTACTTCTATTTTAGGTTTGGTGGATATGTTGCTCGCTTGGTTTCCTCCTCGAGGAAAGCTCTTCGGTCTGGTCTTTTGGTACGTCTTTGTCAAATCTTGTCCCCGGCCTCTCTTGACCATTGCTCGTTGGCCATTTTCCCCCTTTGGGGAATTTGGGGATTTATTTTGTTATTGCACCTTTTTGGGTGCTTGTTTTGTAGATTAAGCTGTTTTGGTGCCCTTCTTTGGCTTTCTTGCAAGTACTGCTGACCCCAATTTCCATACAGGAGCTACGATGAAACTTTGCATTAAGGGGAACGTAGTTCACACTAATGATTAGTGCTCTCCTAAACGAGCATTAATCCATCCTGTGCTATAGCACTAGAGGTTGTGGCATGTCAACAATCGTTTACTGCCTTGCTAGATTTTCTGTCAGCTTGGCATGGTAACTTCTGAAATGACATTCAAGCTATTAGGGTTGAGAAAAAAATTTGATTAAATTGAGAAACCAAGTCAAATCAGCAATTCGATTCGGTTTCCCTTAGATGGTTTTATTGAATCACATCAATTGACGTTCAAAGGAGTGTAATGAAGAAAGGGTGTCGAGAACCACTGAGTATAGTGGTGTTAGGGACTTAGGGTAGGCAATGATGGTGGTTCACATTGTAATGGTGTTAGGGTAGGCAATGATGTGTGGTGGTTTTTCTGAGTTGTAAAGGATTTTGAGTAGTGTAGGTTGTGAAATTGATCTTGTGTGTCTTTTCTTACTTTGGTTTTGGTGTTGAGAAAAGGTATTAATGGGAGAGGGTTGGCTTGACTAGAGCCTTAGCCGTCAAGCACTTTACTTCATAGGTGCAGAGGCTTGTTGGAGTTGAACTAAGGGGACTATGCGAATAATATTCTTCACCTAAATGACTTGAAAAAAAATTATTTACACAAATAATTCAAATTGAATAATATTCATTTAAATGATTAAAAATGAATTGTAAAAATTGTAAAAGTCAATTTCATGGCCGACATCTCTTGGATTTTTATCCCAATCATTGGTGTCAATCATAAAAAATAAATTTATTGAGTGTCTGTCACTCCATAATCGACATCTTTATATTTTTTTAATCCGATATTATATTGGTATACTAAAATATTAGATTTTTTAAAAAAAAGTTTGAGTCCCTAACATCCCATGGTTGATACCATTTTTTTTACATTGAATTTTTTTTTTTGTGTTTGTCAAGTCATGACCGACATTTAAAAATACAAATAAAAAATTATTTTTTTGAGTGTCTATCAAGTCATGGTCGACATTTTTTTTTAGGTTCTCAAAAATATTTTTTTGGGTGTTTGTTATTGAATGGCCTATATCATTTTTTTCAGATTTAAAAATATTTTTTGAGTGTTCGTCACCCAATGGCCTACACCATTTTTCCTAAATTTAAAAATATTATTTTTTATATTTATCACCTAATGGTCTACACTATCTTTTTTAAATTTAAAAATATTTTTTTAAGTGTTTGTCATTTAATGATCTGCATAACTTTTCCCAAATTTAAAAAAATAATTAAATTTAAATAATTAAAACATAATTTTAAAAACTATAATTAAGTTAAAATAATTAATAAAACGATTTATATAAATTTTTAAATTAAAATATTACAATTTATATTTGAAAGTTTTCCATTTTTTAGACTTTTTTAAATTCAAATTAAAAAAATTTAAATTTTTAAATTTGTCATTGGATGGTAAACATTTAAAAAATATTTTTAAATTTGAAAAAAATGGTGTAAGCCATTGGGTGACATACATCCAAAAAAATATTTTTAAATCTTAAAAAAAATGGTATAGACCATTAGATGGCAATCACTCAAAAAAATATTTTTTTTATTTGTATTTTTTGGATATCGATCATGGATTGGCAAACACTCAAAAAAAATATTTTTGAAACCTTAAAAAGAAGTGTCGGTCATGGCTTGGTAGACACTCAAAAAATATAATTTTTTATTTGTATTTTTTTGGGTGTCGATCATGGCTTGACAAACACAAAAAAAAAATAATGTAAAAAAGGTGGTGTCAACCATGGGATGTCAAGGACAAAAAGAATTTTTTTTTAAAAAAAATTGGTATTTTTTGTATATCAATATAATATCAGGTTAAAAAAATACAATGGTATCGATCATATTGAGTGACAGACACCCAAAAAATTTATTTTTTATGACTGACACCAATAATTAGGGTAAAAATCTAGGAGGTTTTGGTCATAGAATAGATTTTTACAATTTTTACGGTTTATTTTAAATTATTTAGATGAGTATTATTTAATTTGGATTATTTGTGTAACTAATTTTTTTCAGGTCATTTATATAAAAAACTCAACTAAAGGGGCTATGTGAGATGATTGAATGGGCGTTGCCAAAGTTTGAAGAGATGATAGATTGACAGAAGTTGATAGGAGCTCTTCTCTATACCTTATAGGAATTGTGTATACTCACCTTATGTACCGTGGTGTTTTGGCAGGGCTTAGACCGTCTTCTTGGCTAGGCTTGGCTTCATTGAGTTTTCCCTTTAGATATTAAGCATTAGGTTATTCAATGAAGGGTGATATGATTAACGCATAACAAATATCAACTTTGCTCCTTTTTATTATTATTAATTTGTATCATATGTAAAGGAAAAGAAATCATTTGTACCGGTTAAAACGATTCACCTTCGTTAAAGGAATTTTTTTTTTGTGAATTATAATAACAAAACAAAGTCTTAATAATAATGTAATTAGCGCGGCTCGAATCTAGATCACATCTAGGACGGTGAACACTCTTGATCATCAAACCATCACATAGGATTCATTAAAAGAAGAATTTGTTGTTACAATTGTAGCAATGAAAATGGAGTATTTAATAGAGAAAGGATTGTATGAAACAGAGATATTATCCCTTTTCAATAATTTTATGACACATCAACAATTTCATCCTAAATTTCAGGATTTTAATTGTAATTTGATTTTTTTCAGGATGAAAATGTTGAAATTAAGAATGAAAATACTGATGTGGCATAAAACTATTGGAAAAGGGACACAAATGACGTGGTGTCACTGTTTCATTCAATCCTTTTCCGTATTTAATATTGTAGGTAATCCCAATCAAATTTACTAAGAAGTTTAATAAATAATTACTAAATATTAAATAAAAAAAATTGTATGTTTTAGAAAATAAAATACGGTGAATCTAATTGAATTTAAATTAATCATTCTCAAATACAGATGAATTTAAATAAAATTTGAGATTTATAAATCAAGTTAAATCGGACTTAAAAAATTAAAATTATGAATAAGCTCAATTTAAACCGGATAAAAATAAGTTCCCAGTAGTCTAAGAAGCAAAGTAGAGGGGGACTAGGTTAAAAGCCCAACATATAACGGGCTATTTTGTGTAGACAAAGGCAAAAAAGCCTTTTTAACGCTTTCAAATCCAATGGGTTATAGATCGTATTTGTATCCCTCAATCAAATATGCTTTCAGTACCAAACAAATATATAAATTGTCAGATTTTTAAAAATAAAATAAAATATCATCTAAAAAATAATAAAAATAAAAAGATGGAGTGGTTATTAAAGATGAGCTTTGGGAGGCCAAAATGGAAGATTCCCATGCTTTAAGGGGTAAGAAACGAATCAAACATTCAGGGTAAGCACATGTTTAATTAATGGAATATGTTTGGACTTCATTCTTGCGTTTTCTGCTTTGAAATCTCATTTGGACATATTCCCCAAAGCCAATACTTTTACCTCTATTCCTTTCTTTGTTTAGGCGAGCCACATCTAGGCTTATTATTTCATAGCTTTTCCAATAACATTAACTTAATTAAAATACTAAATAATACTGTAAATGATAACACTTAAAAACTTGAATCATTAATATTGTTTTTTCTAGTGTTATTTGAATCGGACTAGACTGATTAATAAGATCGAGATTAATTCAAAAAATGATTTAAATTAATTAGATCAAAAATTAATATAAATTAATTGAACTGATTAAAAAAATAATTAAATTAATTAAATTAAAATTTTAAATTTTAAATATTTTTTATCTAACCAATTGAACTAATTAAATCAACGAATCCATAATCTAATTATTCAACTACTTATCCGATGTAAAAGATATTAAAATGAAATAGTTAATAATTTCAGAGATGACGTGCGGCGGTGGGCTAGACCTGAAAGTGGTTCCCACCTCACAGCAAATTGGCTACTGCTGAAGGCCAAAAGGTGCAATGTAATATTTATGGTCAAATTTCATTATTAATCAAAGTATTACAAATAAATTATAAATTTAATTTGTATATTTCTTAATTTTCGAAATTTTCTAAGTTTTGAAAATTTAACCTTAATTCTAGTGGTAATGGATAGATTCACTTAATTAAAAATTTTCTATTTAAAAAATATTATATAATAAATATATTACTATATGTATAATAAAAATCAATTTGTTATTTTTACATAATATTCTTAATAAAATCATGTTATTTTAATTAATAAATTTAATTTTTGAAGTTTTGATTTAAGATATAAATTTGAAAAAACATAAAAATTAAAAATATTTTTTTAAAACAATTCAAACTGAGTTTTTTTATTGCAATACACACTTGTCCAATAAACCATTACAAAGACCAAACATAGAATAAAATGTGTTTAAAAATTAAAAATGTTAAATTGAAGAATATAAATTAATTTCATAATTTATACATAATATGAGACTAATGGCAAGATTAAAAAAATGTAGGGATTGGAATTTATTAAAATATAATATAACAACAAAATATATAATCGACGCATAGTACAATAATTAAATATACAATTATTATAGTTGATTTAGAAGTTACCATTTGAAAAATATTGAGATTAAAATTTATTAAAATATAATATAAAAATTAAGCACACAATTTACGTATAGTAGATGAACTGATAACATAATTTATATATACAAAATATTAAATTTTATATAAAATAAATTCTCAATAAATATATATTTGATAATGGGAGTGGGGTTGTTGGACTTAATACATTTTGTAGAGACGAGAATTTTTTTTTTTCAATTTTAACCATTTTTGGGTTCAATTTGTGAAGACATGAGTTGGGAAATTTAATTACATATCCCGTATGAGAGTAGAGACATGAACAACCCAAGCAAAACATTACTGGAAATCCAAGACAAGAGAGGAAGCAACCTGAGAAAACAACACCAAACCCAATTAGACTTAAGAATCCAATACCAAAACTCCCCCACACTCCCACGCAAACTGCCAGTAACAACCCTATTCCAACTGCCATTCCCTCTTTCCTAAAATCCTTTTGTTTCTCAATACACAAATCTTAAAAACCAACAAGAGACAAAAAGCAAAGAAACCCCGATCGGCCCTCTTCATTTTATGTCCGAAAAGAGTCTCCGACGACGGCTTCCAAGATGCCGACGACCACGAATTCCGCACCCATCGCCGACTCCAAGGCTACGGACGCCTCCCCCACATCGCCGATCGTTGAGAAGGTCGTCCAAGTACGACAGGATTCTCAAGCGATGTGCTTCTGAACCGTGTCTTTGGAGCAGTATCGGTGAAGATCAGCCAAGTAGGAGTAGTTTCGTGGGATCTGAAGCTGAAAGGGCGCCTTTCTTTAGGCCTCATACTTGTACTGACGTCTTCGCTTCTTCCCCTTCTTTGCTGGGTTTTTGTTCTCCTTCTCCATCTTCTTCTCCAAAGCAAGGTTTCGAGGTATGTTCACTGGTCAAACTTGTTCCCGTCTGTTCTTTTACACTGCTTTTGTTAAAATTCGCAGTATATATTTTGATAAAGTCATTCATGTTAGTAACCCAGAGTTGATTAATCGATTGGGGGTTGAAATCCAATCAAGTAACTGAAGTGTTGAATTATTTTGTGAAGTTTGGGAGGCAAGGCTACAACAAAGACGCTAAGGTTGTAATCAATGTATCAGTTGCAGGAAGTCCAGGACCAGTCCGGACCATGGTCAAATTGGGGTCTAGCGTAGAAGACACCATAAAGCTTGTCGTAGACAAGTATGCTGAAGAAGGGAGAACCCCTAAACTTGATTGCAATTCAGGATTGGAATTGCATGATTCTTATTTTAGCCTTCAAAGTAAGCAGCCTCATGGGGTTTTGTTTTGTTTTTTTTTTAACATTTTGATGCCGATTTTGATTGCTGATGACTGTTAATTGGGTTGAATAGGTTTAGATAAATCACAGTTAATTGGGGATGCTGGAAGCAGAAGCTTCTATCTTAGAAAGAATAGCAGTGGGCATAGTAGCAATGGTGCATCTACTTCTTTTGTTGATCCAGGAAGACCCAACCCTCCTCCTGCATTTTTGGTTCCGAGTTTCATTGCTCGAAAGTTCAGTAAAATCGTAAGGAGAACGCGTCGCCTCTGGCATGCCTTGGTTTGCTTGAAATGATGAGGTAACCTGCAGGAATTCCTGGATCATATATATACCATTATTAGAGTAAGACAACCTATTATATAATGCTGCTCTGAAAAACAACCTTAATCATATTCTCACACTTTTTTTTTTATTGCTTTCTCCCATTCTTTTTAATTGGGATCGGCCTTTTATTATTTGCCCATCATTTGTATGATTGTTTGTATCTTGTAAATTGTATATTACATTCTGAGTTATCAATTTACTTGAAGCACATGATTTGTTGGCTTGCTACCTTTAACAGTTCAATATCCTCTGTTGCTGTGTTATCAAGTTCCCCCTCCCTCTCTGACATTTCAAAACAATGAAACGTCTCAAAGCTCATGTCTTTTTGAATGGAACGGAATCATCAATCCATTGGAAATAAAAAAGAATTTAGCTTTATCGCAATCCACTGGAACTGAAGGATAGTAAGACACCACGGCTCAAAAATAAAGCAGGTTGACATAAACTAGAAATATCCTGTTTCTTTTCAGTTAAAATGTTACACGTCTGAGAAAGCGTGTTTTGCTGATGACAAGCATTTTTGTTATATTCGCCGGCAAAAGCTCAAATTTTTGGTCGGTTCGATGATCTGCAGGGTTATGTTGGGTTTTCGTTTTGATGGTCGGGTTGGGTTAGGTTAAGGTAAAATTGTAATGTAAACGTAATGAATTTATTTGGAAATGCTCCACACTACTTTTGAACCAAAAGCAAATGGTCATTTGGCTGACTGCTACTTTGCTAACGCATTGAGCCACCAGAGGAAGCCATACTTGTATTAAGTTTTACCCAACCTAACTCTGAATGATAATCTGTTACTACTACTTGGATTGAACTTGAAGAAGGACCCATCGGCTAAAAATGTAAAATTCAAATCCTTGAGAGAAAAAAGAGAGTTGTGTTTTCAGTTAAGCCCATTTGTACATCTGTACCAATATTGGAAAGTAGTGCACCATGTCAATTGTCAAGACATGTTGATGTTTTAAAAAAACATAAGAATCCAAGAAATTCTTATTGCCCAATCACCAGTAACTGTCTGTCCGCCTCCCTCTCTAGCATTTAAATTTAAAAAAAATAATGAGGTAGCTAGTTGCTGCGAGTTTCAGAAACTGGACAGCGCCCAATGATAATTCCATAACGAAACGGTTCAATTTACTTTGCATATCAAATTCATGATTACCATTCCAAATTTAATTCAATGTAACATTTATTTATTTTTAATATAAATTCATTAATTTGTTTAATGAATGGAATCATACAACTTAGAAATAAAAATAATAAACATTTCTCGTAGATAATAAATGATAAGCTCCATCAACACAACAAAAGATTTAGTCTCAGCATCAATAGAATATCATGACACGTTAATAGTTGACTTGAACAATTTAAGCACGACATATCTGGAGTGATTGCATGATAAGAAATCAACCCCAAATAGTTCAAGCTGACGAGCAAAAATCAACAAAAGAATCGAGCATTTACCAAACTAGAGAGGACTATAATAAAATCATCCCTAAAATCACTTGTAAAACTAAAGTTGCATGCATAAATATGACTAAAAAACGTGCTACAAAAATAGAAAAAAAGAAATATAGAACTTAAGATAACATGAGTCTAAATCGACTCATGGAATTATTTATTATTTTGAAAAACTACTGGTGGTTGGTGGAGTTTTAGTGAACGACAGACGTCATCTGTCTGTTACAACTTGTGAAGACAACAAAGATAACCGCCACAAAATAGATCTACAAATTAAAAAGAAAAAACATGTAGAGTGAACGAAAAAAAAAAAAAAAAGATTGGTGGGAGAGAGAAAAAGACGAACTATAACCAATTCGAAGACTAATAACACTATCGGGTAAAACAAAAAAATAAGAAACAAACAACTTAAAAGAAAAAAGAGAATGGCTTCAATGGAACATTCTATTTTCGCATGTACATTAATCTTTTCATTGAATGTAGGCATGTTACTATTGCATTTTCACAATTTTATTACATGCCAAGCCTATTCACGTGATACATGTACTAAAACATGAATCGTAATTCGTATGGTTCATGAACTTATTAACCATATAATTAATTGGTAATTATCAATAACAGTCTCTGGGCTAAGGATTATCAAATAAACATGGAAACAAATCATGGTTTCGATTTCTTACCATATATGAGCTGGATTTACTATAAAATAACAAATATTTACAAAACCCATTTCTTATACCATTCTTTCTCATTTTGATAGAGCTTATTAGTTGATATTTTCTAAGAATCTTTATCTAATACAAATATTTACTTATTAAATAAATTCAAACTAATCATCTAGTTACTAATTAGAATTTAAAAATCAATATAGGAATGAGTAATTGATTTGATTTAAGCCGGAGAAAAAGAGCATTGACATCCCATCAATCCCATAGCCATTTTCCCTAATAGAGCCACTTAAATTCACCTTAAAATCTACTTCCAGGAGACGTACGTACAGTCCAAGAGAGTGAACAATTTCCTGGAAATTTCGCGCTTCCTATTTGCTTTTGTTTACAAAAATCCAAAAACCCTTGAAGACAATCATAACGCAACGTAACTTCAATATTTTCCAGCACCATGATTCCTCGTGCTCCAGGTAGCCGGAGACTTAGCTCCATCAGGGTTCTTTCAACCTCCGAGAGAACACAACAAACATTCCCACCAGAACATCATTCCGACATCGTTCAACGGAGAGGAGGCCTTGTTGCAGTCCCGGCAAGGATGACAACCTCCTCGTCTGCGAGGTTTCCGGTTGTCAACGACGAAATATCCCAAAGGCTGAAGAAGTTGTTGCTGAATGTGAATATAGAGAGCAGCTTGGGGCCAGTCCATGTGATTATGCCATCAGATAATACAGTGAATGATTTAATCAAAGCTGCTATAGAAATTTACGTCAAGGAAAAGAGAAGGCCATTGTTAGAGGAAACTGATCCTAAGTTTTTTCAGCTTCATTATTCGCAGTTCTGCCTGGAAAGTAAGTGATTCTTTCTTCTTCTTTTTCTCTTTTTTTTTTTCCAGTTTTCGTCGAACATTTCTGGTTTTTTGTGATTTATGTGATATTATATGAAATGGGCAGGTTTAAGAGCAGGGGAGAAGCTGATAAACTTGGGATCGAGGAATTTCTTTTTGTGTTTGAAGAAGCGGCCATCTTCGTCGGACACTTTCTTATCGGAAAAGGTAAAGTTGGCATCGGAGACTCTGTTTTCTCTGACAAAACTCGGGGAGTTGTTGCTCTAAAACTCTCCCCTATTCATAATCACATGTATGGAATGTTCATGTCCTCGGTCGTTTTTGACCATGTAATATATATCTATCTATGTTCCTTTTTCAATGTAAACCTAGCAAGAAAACGGGTATAGCATTGAAAGCACAACGGGAGTTAAACTTTTCATCTTATCATCACATCACCATTTCAATCGGTCAAAAATAAAGGGTAATTTTTTTTTGATTCAATTAGTCTATATTAATTTCCGATTCAATCGGCTCAAAATTATTCTTTGAATTGATTTCACAATCGATTTTTAATTCAATCAGTTCAATTCAAATATCCTTACTTTTAATGAAATTATAAGATTAAATAATCGTAATGTAATGAATTAATAACATTGATACCCATATTGTAAATTTTAAAAAATTTATGATCAAAACATAATTATTTATTATATATTATTTTCAAATATATACCAGTGTTTTAAATATGGTTTTCTCAAATATGATTCTTTTAATAATTGGGAATATATTCTCTTAATGTTGATCAACAAATTAACTTAGTTCACACAAATAAATACAAATATATAATTTTAAATAAACAAATTTAAAAACAAACAAATGAAGATGAAGTCGGTTTAGAGGGATGGAAAACTTGTTCATTTAAACACAAATTTTTAACTGACATCTATGTCGAATTTGATCCTAAAGCATCTTAGATTTTTTTTTTTTTGAAAAATTCATAAATATTTGTTTCTCCAACAAATTGTACAACGTAGGAGTATAAGGGTAGGGGAACTTTTGTTTTTATTTGTTTCTAAAAGGGAAAATGGTAAAATATATGGTTAGAATTTATTCTATATCTTTATTTTCAAAAATTTAGGTTTTAGTTTTTTAGATTTCAAAATTTATGTTTAAATTATTAGTATTTTTGAATTTATGTAATTAAAAAATAATATTTTAATAAACTTAAATTTAATAAATAATTTTAATAATTTAACTTAAATTTTGAAATATGAAAAATAAAAAATTAAATTTTAGAATAAAATATAGAGATTAAATTTTAAATTTGTGAAGATTATAGGTACTTATGGCAAATTTTAACCGAAAAAAATATATAGTCGGAAATGTCGAACGGTAAAAATCGACAAGCCTTTCGAGTGGTAGAGTGAAACAGTACTTTTCGAGGCTACTTTTGGTCGGATCTTTCAGGCGTTTAAGAACTCAGAGCACCAAAAGCAAGCCAAACCAACACTGTTCGTCCGCCACAGTCGAACCCCGGTTTCGCTTCTGCTGCCCTCCGGGCTTTAATCCTCTTACATCGAAACAAAAATCCCAAGCGATAAATAAGACAAAGAAGAAGAAGAAGAAGAGATAGGAAGAGAGGGAGATAAAGGGAGGCATGGGAGATCTCTTCATATGGCTTATTTCTTTCTTCATCCTCATTGCCCTTCTTGTTCTCATTGTTTATCAGGTCAGTTCCCTTATTAGCCCTAGACTCCATGTTTTTTTTTTCTGGGTCTGCTTGTAATTTTGCTTATATTCCTTATATTTGGTTCAAATTATACGATGCTTTGCTATTGGCTTGTTAGGTTTTGATTATTTTATTGGTTCTTCCATTTAGTTGCTAGAAAACCACTTAATTGTTGCTAGAAATTGCGTCTGTGTTGAGGAAAGGAGAGAAGAAATAGTTCTCTTGGAGTGCATTTATCTGGGTTTTTTGAATTTTGTTGCAAAAAAGGGTGAATTGTGAATTATCAGAGAAAAATCTTAGGTTTGAAGTCCTAACTCCTGCTATATATTATCCCACAATTTGATTTTGAGGAACTTGGTGATGGGTTTTTTTGGGATTTTAAACATGAAAGAACTAAAGAAGCTTGGCAACAGAAATCTCTGTAGTGTCTAGCTAATTAGTGATGTTATTATTCTGTCTGAAGGTTGTTCTGGTTATATGAGAACAACAAAGAGGTTTAACAGCATGAACATTTTGCTGCAGCTCATGTGCTTGGCTGATTTAGAGTTTGATTACATCAATCCTTACGACTCTTCATCACGGATAAACAAAGTCGTCCTGCCGGAATTTATCCTCCAAGGATTTTTATGTGTATTCTATCTATTAACGGGACATTGGGTCATGGCGCTCTTATGTGGTCCATATTTATACTACAATGTGAGACTGTAAGTTCTTCCCTCATCTTCTTATTCTACCTTTTATATTTCCCTAATCTGTTTTGAGGAAAAGTTCAAATGGTAGTTTCTCTAGCTTTAATTCACTGTTAACCTCAAATTACTTCGTTATGGCTCCCTTGTTTGTTTAGATTGCAATGCTATGTCCTGTATCATTAAGCCCCCCGTCTGGTTGAGCAGTCTATAATGTTCCACGATCTTGTTTGTTGTGGGCTGTGTTCTTTAAGACTTGTAATTTCTAACTTGTGCAAAGGCATGAATAGGTATTAGGTAGCATTGGAACTTAATGAAAATGGAAACTTTGTTATATGTCCATACTTGGCCTGCATCATGAACGTCCTTGTTGCGAATTTGAGTATTGATTGTTTGCTCTATTAACCTCTCATCCTCTCTTAGGTTAAATACTCATGCTATAAGCACTAAGTATAAAGAAATGTGTGATTTACCGGATGAGGTGTATTATATATGGGGCTATGGGCAATATTATATCAATAAATAGAAACAATAGAATGCTTTATGGATCTTCAAGAGGGAGAAAGGAATCGGACGAGAGTCGACTGATTGGCAGGCATATTAATGACTTTAATTTGGTAACAAACAAATTTCATTGGCCCCAAGCAGTATTCTTTATCCCTTTTGTCAAGTTTATTGGATTTGAGAATTACGTTAAGCTAAAAATTAGCTTTCTTTTGCCCCTTCAATAGATTGCATGCAAGAATCTGGGCATCTTGCAGGATTGTAGTTATTTCTATGCTCTAAATTTCTTTTTACGATATCGATCATGGATAAGAGCGTCGAGACTGTTAGAGCTTATCAAATATACTCTGCGGAGAAAAGCCAGTATATTTCTATTAGGTTTCATGATTTGTTGAGTGCTTTTGAAATTGTATATGCTTTCTGTTGTCATCAGTTACACACAGAAAAAGCACCTGGTAGACGTTACGGAGATATTTAACATGCTTCCCAGGGAGAAGAAGCAGCGCCTTTTTAAGCTTGGCTATCTTGTCCTCCTCCTCTTTTTCTCCTTATTCTGGTAATTTGTTGTTTTCAACAATACACAGGTTTCTCATGTTACTTTTTATTCTTAGTAGCTGCTAACATGGGAACTTTTTATATGCATTTGATAGGATGATCTGGTCTACATTAGAAGATATGGACGATTAATCGGAGACAACAGCTTTCTTAACTTAAAGCATTTGGTGCATTGGATATTCACACTCTTTTTTCTTAATCATATTTCAACTTCTGTCTGTTGTAAACTGATATAGCATAAATTTCAAGGTTGTATGATTTGTGAGAATTTCAGTTTATTTTAGTTATATATATATATATTCAGGAATCTGTTACTTGTTTAGCCTTGTGCTTGGATTTTGCTCAAGCAATGAGCTATCTCAATTTATGCTATTTGAATCGATTGAGTTAGAAACAGGTTGAATTTGAGACAAAAATTAACAGTTGAACAGACTGAACAGGCTTAATATTTTTTTTATTATTGTTTTTATGAATTTTTAATTAATTATTTAATTATTGTTGGTCTGGTAGTCGAACCGATCAAACTTGTTGAATTAGAAATCGGTGGTCTGATCTATTCAATCATCTTTTTAATTATTAAAACACCGAATATCTTTGAGATTATATTGCATCATCACTTGAAATTTTATATGAACTTTTTAATTTTTAAGTGATGATATGGTATTATGAGATTGTACAAATTTTATAGTTAAGGACAGCGAATATGAAAGCAGAGGTGGTGTTGCATGTGGCTGCGGAGGAGCTGGTGGCCGAGTACAGGGATGGTTTAAAGAAAGGAAATGAGTTGACTTCGAAAGGGGATAAAGTGGCACTCCAAAATTTTTGTATTAACCAGGCGAGGCAGTGCATTTGTTTTATTTCATCGAAATAAAAAAAGTTTTATTTCACCGAAATAAAAAAAAATTGTACGATATTGGATCTAAATAGTTGATGGTTCAGGTGAAAAAATTTATGGGCTTACGGAACAACAATGATGAATTCCGTAAAGAATATGTTAGATGCAATGAAAGGAGCACACTTTGGACACTGACAATAGATGGCCGCGTACTTGGTTCCGGTGAAGTGCCACTTGTAATTCCTCGAGCAGTAAATGGAAGAGTGGTTACGGATCATACTGTTTCCGGCTTAACTTCGATAGATCATCGAACGCAAGGGGAAGTGGAAGTGGCAAAAGCTGAAAAAGTAGCCGTAACAAGGGTTGTGGAGCAAAAGAAGCCTATGAAATCTGCTCCTCCAGAAAGTGTTTCAACAATTGCTTTTAACGGGGATAAAATCGAAGAGGCGGGAGAAGAGAAGCCGAAGAGAACAAAGGAGGAAGAAGAAGCGGCAAAATTAAGGGAGCAACGTCGGTTAAAGGAGATAGCTAAAGCTAAGGAAGCACTGGAGAGGAAGAGGCGAAAGGCAGAGAAGGCCCAAGCTCGGGAGGCCGAACGAGCTGCAAAAGAAGCTGAAAACAAAGGTGAACTCTCCTAAAGTAACAACATTTTTCTATTGTTTACTTACTGATCAAGCAACCTTTTTTTCCCTTTCCGCAGGGACGAGTAAAGAGGGCGAAGAAGAAGAAAAACTGAAAGGCCGCCGCAGCAACCAGTGACTATGTCACATCTCAAAAATTATTTTAAATAAATTCTCACTACTACTTAAATCAAATTAAATGATTAAATTTGAATAATAAAACACATAAAAGTGATATGATTCAAATTGAAGACGAATTATTATAACCAATTATCTCAAGCTAATATATCACCCCACTTGACACATGTTTAAAAATATAATATTTCTTTTTTCATATTAAAACATTTTATGATATGGGTTTAGAAGCAAGCAGTCAGTCATATTTAAAATTTATTAATACTCAAAAAATTTTCTTTTACATTAATAATAAATATAAATATATTGATAAATTTAAAAACTGAATTATTAAAAATAATAACTTTACGCTCCCCTAACAATAATTATAGCAAAATTAATATAAAAAAACCACCACTCTGTCTCAGCATCGTCTTTCTCTTCCTCTCCTCCTCCAGTCTCTGACCAAAGCCCTCCCTTGCCGACCAAGAAATTAAATAAGGTGATGTTTGAAAACCTAAGTTATATGCTCTTTGCCTCTGCATCACTGCCATATTTGATTCTCTGTCTTAAATACTACTTTTTGTTACTCCGTCTCCTCCATTTTTTTTTCAAGGTATCGCTTTAGCAGAAATAGCTGACCGTTCTCGCCGCTATTTTCCGTTAAACTGCCGTTTTCCAGCCGTGATCGACCGCTATTGATGTGAAATTTGTTCACACCGCTATTGGGGTCTTTAGCGTTTGCGGACGGCGCCGCTTCCTCGATTTGGAATTCTTTACTACTAGTAAAAGCTAGATGTTTTTAAGTAGGAAGTTTGAAGAAGCTTTTAATCTTTTATCTGAAATGGCAGAAGCTAGGATTGTGCCCAACCACACGTGCCATATCATAGATTTGGAATTTGCTACTTTAGTTTTGTGCAAACAGCTCTTCTGGATTCATGTTCTAAGCTAGGTGATATGATAACACAAAATGGGTTTAGGGTTTTCTATTAGATGCCTGAGAAAAATGTGGTCTCATGGAATTTGATTTTATATGGGTATTTGAAAACTGGGGATTTAGGATAGGCTGAGAGTGTTCTTGATGAGATTATATTATCTTGGAATGCAATTTTATCATGGTATCCTAAATATAGGGAATATGGATCAGATACTTCATTTTAATACCCAATAATTCCGAAATGAAATTCATCATGTATGATGCATCTCAGTAGATGCTTTTCCTTTTTTTATTTTAACTAACTTGCATCCATTTGGCTTTCCACTTACTAAGTACTGGTCTGTGCGGCTGTGTAGCAGTTCAGATTTTAAGGTTTCTGCTTCATCATGGTCAACGCGACTAAAGGGCTGTTCGTTTCTTGGTAAGTAGATATTTAATGCTATACGAGTATATTTTGATGTTCAATGTTCAATTGTTGCTTCTTTTTCTCTTTTCTACTTGTTGGTTGGGACAAGTGTAATCTAGTTTTAAATGGAAACATCAGCTTCATTTTGAAGCTCTAACATCCATCGAAGAACAATAAGAACCGTGCTTTCTAAAACCTTGATTTAGTTCTTGGAATTATATGATTAATTGGAGTTTCTAAATGGGAGATTAAAACCATCCTGTCTAAAGATCTTAGTGTGGTGATTCTATTGTTTGTATGGCATTTGGCACTTGATTAGAATTCATTGATGTCGCAATTGAAGCAACTTGATCGCTTGTCAGTTTAAATGGTTAAAATAGTAGCATACAAATGTCATTTATTTTATTGCCCCATTATGTAGGCCTAAGAATCTGTGTATTTTGCATCGTGTTCATGTTATTTTTTCCCATCATAGTCGTGTTTAAGGTGTTAATACTTGCTCGTATAAATTACAAGCTTGTGCATTCAAAGTTTATCAGGTTATCAGTTTCCCTTGTGCATTATAGCTGAAAGATTCCTGTTCCATTATATTTTGCAGTGACATTCCCATGGCACAGTTTATCGTGAATTTGAATGCATCACTGCCAGCTGCACACAAGTTTATAATACATGTGCTGGATAGCACGCACTTTTTCGTGCAACCTGATGTCGCCGGAATGATACGAAGTGCCATATCTGAGTTCAGAGACCAGAATTCCTACGAGAAGCCAACTTGATTGTTGAACGCAATATATCCTTTCTTTAATGGAGCTCATATATGAAAGACCAATACAGAAGAACAGAGAAATTCTAATGTATGAATATGTGCAATTGCTGGCTTCCTATTTTCATTTTGACTTCAGACCCTGGTATAATTAAGGACTATAATTGGATGTGGATTTGGATTTTGTATGTTTGGCTATCATTCCGAAGACTTGTTGGAGGCTAAATCCCGTCTTATATCATTATCATGATCTTTATTCCTTTTGCTGAAATATTAGATGATTGTTAACAACTACTAACATGTAAGAGGATACTAAATTGGTTCCAAGCAATTTTTTATTTGAAACTTGTTGATACGTGATTTAGTTGGTAGTACCGTTGGCCAATCCATCTTTCTCTTGATATAGGTATTTAGAGGAGATGGAAGAAAAAGTGAAGAATCTCCAGAGAGAGCCGACCCCTTTAAAGAGGGTCCTTAGAAGTGCATATAAAGGAATTTTTTTGAGTCAAAGTTATGATAGTTGCTATAACAAAACTTTATAAAGTTAGTTAGTGTATTGGGGATCTGATAGCATGCTCGATCTCAAGATTAGGCTTGGTTAGGTAAGGATTTTTGAACTTTGGGTCCGTTCGGCTAGATTTGAATTTAAATTGAATAATAAAAAATATTTTTTAAAATTTAATTTTAAAAATATATAAATATTAATATGAAATTATAAATTTTCAAATATTTTATAATTTTAGAAAATAAATATATAGCATTTTATATTGGATTAATATAATTTTTGGCTCTGGACTTAGTTACTGTGTTCATTTTGATATTAAAACTTGAAAAATATAAAAATTTGATGATGTGGCACTTTAAAATCATGCCACATCATCACTTGAAAATAAAAAAACTATAAATTATATTATCATTTTATATTTATAACAATTTGTTATATAAATCACACACGCATATAGGTTACAACGTCTTAGGATCCCAGTTGACATGACAACCTATTTTTTTGACATGTAGCATATTTATCATATTGACAGATGACAACACAATTTATCTATATATATATATATATATATCGGTTTGGTAAAAGTTTTAAAACAACCGATACCATAAATATGTTTTAAAATACTATTCTTTTTTAACTATTTTTGTACTATACTATTTTAAATAATTCAAATATATTTTTCCTAGAAAAAGATTAGAGTGCAAATTTACCATCATAATATAGATAAATATTGAAATTTGCTACTCTACTTTATTTTTATTGATATTTGTCATTGTTTATTTTAAAAATATGAGTAAGTTTGACACTAAATTTCTATGTTATTGAATTTAACCACTAAACTTTAAATTTTATTATTTTTTACCTCTAATTATCATTTTAATTAAATTCTATCACTCAATATTAATTTTAAAGATTTGAAAACAAATTTTAATAATAAAACTTCTTTCAAATATTTTATTTCAAGTTAATAATAAGTTAATTTATAAAATATGAATAATAATAAATTAGCTTAAATTTTTAAATCAATGAAATAAATAATTAAAAATTAATATATATAAAAAATTATTTTTTATAAAATAATTATTTTCATTAATTTTGAATGTTAAATATTAAGATAAAATACAAAAAAAAAAGAAATTTATTAAATTCTTTTCGAATTATTTTAAATTAAAATTAATTAAAGAATTTCAATCAAGAATCAAATTTTGGAGACAAAATTCAATCAAATATATGTAAAGTAGTAAACTTTATTATAAAATTAAAGTATAGTGGTAAATTTATAAAAGAAAAGTATAATGATAAATTTACCTTTAATTTATAAACACAATTGTAAATATAATTTAAAATAAAATATAGAGGTAATTTTTAATTTTACCTAAAAACAGGGATTATTTTGCACATAAAAATATACTTTTAAATTAATAATAAACTTTTTTAATAAATTACAATATATTTTATGAATACATACAATCAATCCAATACTTAGTTTTGTATATTTTGTGAACTCGATAAGTGATTCCAGTAAAAAAGAAGATGTTATTCATCTTAGATGTTTCGGGTTTGAGTACTAACAGATATTATTATGTAATAACACCAATATATTAATTTTTTTTTATTTTTATATTTTGTTCCGTCGAGATTGGTCTAAAAATTAGAGCAAAAACTCTATAATAGTAACGGCATCACCGGATCCTTGCTAAATCATCAACCCTCCGTCCCTCCCTCAATCTGCTATTTCTTCTACCTAATAAAACGCTCTTCGGATTCTTCAAACCCCCAAAACAATGGCAATCTCACTTAATACAAATCTTCATCAGCCGTCTCTTAGGTTATATTTCTTTTACTGTATAATACATACTCGGTGTATTTCTATGCGTATATATATGACGTGGGTATTTTCTATTTTCTTCGTTTATTGTTTTGCAGTTGTGGGACTAAGGTTTACTCTGGTTTGAAGCTTCAATCTCCCTGTATGTTTGCTTTCTTCACTCTGGAGTAACACAATTCCTTTCATACAACCTAAATTTTGAACCTTTTTTTGGGCTAATTGTTACTATTTTGAAGGTTTGTTTGCAACTGGGAGACCAAACTTGACTGCGGACTTCTATACCAGAGTTAATAAGAGTCTCCAATGCGGGTAACCAGTCTCTACTTTGAACTTCTTATTATTTTTATTAATCGTGTATAATGGCTTGTAATTGGAGATATGTTCTTATTTATTTTGATTATGGGACTCTCTAGGGCAACATTGCAGTTCATAAATTTGAATTTTGGATTTTTACAGTTTGCTTATTGTAAGTAAAAATAATGTTTGAATTTTGTTTCTGGTTCCAAGGAAAAGGAAAAAAATGCATCTTTTAGTGTTTATAATTAATATGTTTGATTTAAAGCTTGCTCCTTTAAGCATATCTGGCATGTTTGATGGCTACT
Organism: Gossypioides kirkii; assembly: GCA_005610355.1. Lineage (NCBI taxonomy): Eukaryota > Viridiplantae > Streptophyta > Magnoliopsida > Malvales > Malvaceae > Gossypioides > Gossypioides kirkii. Next base: position 3,817,418 of record CP032254.1, on the reverse strand, counting down.
CTGTAGCTGTATGCCTGCCTTGTTCTGATTTTTTACCATGTTTAGTGTTGTATTCTAGTTCCTTATTTTATTTCATGGAAATGGAGCGCTTTACCTACTGTAGTCTCAACTGTATAATACGCGGCAACTTTATATTCAAGTTTTGAATTAGTTCTTCAAATATCTGCATTTCTTTGTCTGCAGAACGCGAAGCTGCAAAGCAACAAGGTCACGAGTAGGGATGATGCCAATAGGAACTCCGAGAGTTCCCTATAGAGTTCCAGGTGAAGGAACTTGGCAATGGGTTGATTTATGGAATGCACTAGTGAGTAAACTTAGCTAATTCTAATTATAAATCGGAGAACCTAGTTTCAAAGTTAACACGTTCTAGCATGGATGCTGTTCAGAGTCTTGTTATGTTGTAGATGAGTTGAACATACCCTCATAATCCTTTACTGTTCTACTGTTATATGGATATCTTTCAGTTGGAAAAGTGGTTTCATAATCTGTTTCAGCATCTGTCCTAGATTTTCATTGTTGCCTGAATCTTTTGTTTTCATGTACTTTCAAACAAGCTTTGAATTCTATTATGTGCCTTCTAGAGGCTAATGACATACTTTGGAATTTGGATGCAGTATCGAGAGCGAGTTATCTTCATTGGACAACATATAGATGAGGAATTTAGCAACCAAATATTGGCAACAATGTTATACCTTGATAGTATTGATGATAATAAAAGGCTTTATTTTTACATTAATGGTCCTGGCGGGGATGTAAGTTTCTTTTGATTTTTTAAATGCTTTTGCTGATGTATATATTTCAAGTTCTAATTTCTTATCTTTGGTCACTATCTGATATGGACTGGGCGTTGTTTACAGCTTACCCCAAGCTTGGCTATCTATGATACCATGAAAAGCTTGAAGAGTCCTGTCGGTACCCACTGTGTAGGCTATGCCTACAATCTAGCAGGCTTCCTTCTTGCAGCTGGGGAAAAGGTATCACTTCCATCTAAACCTCTGAACTTTGTGGTGTTACTTTTGCGAGTATAGGCTGTGAATTCTTGTGGCATGATGCATGAAGTTATCCCTCAAAGTTTTAAAGGTCTTAGACTTTTTTAGCTGTGCTGAACAAATAGTGATTCATGAATTTTCTTTTATTTTGGTATGGATGTAATAATAGCAACTGTAAAAAGCTATCGCCCCTGACCTGATTGGGCTTTTGTAATCCATAATTTGTGCATTAAAGCTGTTTCTAGAGCCTACTGTGAAATTTTCTTTTAACGCCTTATGTGATGCATCTGTTATTTGAAGCTGAAATGGGAAATATGATATAATTCTTTCTTGTTTTTATTTGAAGCTGAAATGGGAAATATGATATAATTTTTTCTTGTTTCCTATACATGAAGGGTAATCGCTTTGCAATGCCTCTTTCAAGAGTTGCTCTACAGTCTCCAGCTGGTGCAGCTCGTGGTCAGGTATGGCTGCATGCTACTGTGGTGAATTATAATAAAATTTTTCATTGTTATCATTTTGATGATTATAAAATTATTTAATGTCAACAGGCTGATGATATCCGTAATGAAGCAAATGAGCTTCTTAGAATCAGAGATTACCTTTTCACCGAGCTAGCTAAGAACACAGGCCAGCCTGTTGAGAAGGTGATGTTAACAGCTCAATCTCTGAAGGGATTACAATAATGTTCTTTTTTTGTTTGTTTGATTCATTTCAGCATTGCTACCATCCTTTTTTAACTCTGGGGTCTAAACACAATCACCTCAAATCTCCCTTTTCGAGCTTTCAATCTCTCTCTCGGCTAAAGTTCATTTGTTCTTCTGTTACTTTGCTTGTTGATATTCATTGTTTTACCTGTTGAAACAGAACTAACAATGAATGTGCACATGCAGGTCAACAAGGATTTAAGTAGGATGAAACGCTTCAATGCTCAAGAAGCTCTTGAATATGGGCTTATCGATCGTATAGTCAGACCGCCTCGTATCAAGGCCGATGCACCTCGTAAGGATGCAGGAACAGGCCTTGGTTAGTGTTTATTATTTCCCATAAAAAAAATGATTTGATATAGCTGTAATAATATTATGCTTCTCAAATTTATGTGCACGTTTCTGCATAAAGAAGTGTTATATTTGAATGCTTTGAAGTTAATGGATCCTGATGAAGTTTTCCCGAAAGAAAGAGCCATTCAAGCTCTATTATGTATTGATAATGGGTCATTTTTTCTCTCATCAGTGCTGCTTTTAATCGCATACCTGGGTCCAATTTACAACACAAGTTCAAAATGGGTTGGGTTTATTGTTAGTGCCCAATTCCCCAGAAGTTACAAAGAACCCAACAGAAAAGATACTTCAGTTTTGGGGTCTAATCATGATATTAGTCTCTAACTTATTTCCTCCATTTTAATTTTGCATAATTTGATTTTTAGGTTAAAATTTCACTCGATAATTATTGAACTCGTCAAGTTTTGTTATTTTAAAATTTGAACGTAACAAATATATTAACATGTGTAATGTCATGTTAGTTTATTATTTACATATTACTCGTTAAAAAATTTAGTTGATGGATTAATGATTGTCATTTGCATCCAGATAAAAATTTTTAAATTATGAGAAGTATTAAGGATTTTTTTTGAATATACTAGTGTGATTATATAGTAGTATCTGTTTTTATTTTTCTTAGTCCTTTGACAACGCATACATATTTAGCATGCACAAGTGTTCGAACCTGATACTCTTAAGATGAACATCATTCTTTTTTTCATTAGAGCTACTTGTTGGGTTCAAAATATAAGGATTTAGAACAATCCAATTTTATATAAATCTGCAACTATTCCTACAATGTAGGATTAGTAATTGAATTTAACTAAACAAATTTAATTGTTATTGTTTAGGTTAAGATAAAAATTTTAAAATTCATGAAACAAAGAGACTAAAATTGATCAATTCGAAAAATACAAAATGAAAATTGATCAAATTAAAGAATATGGATTAAACTCACAATTTTCGTAAAGTATAAGAACTAAAAACAAAATTTAACCATACTTTTATAATGTTACTGTAGCATGAGCGATTAAAAGCCCTTTTAGATGGGCGTTTATTTTCAGTGTGGTGCGTTTAATTTTTTTTTTTGTCTCACGTTACAGTACAGTTATAATATATATTTTTATGTTAATCGCGGATAAACACGCCGACCATCTAAAGAGACCTTAAAACCATAAATAGAGATGTTAGTTTTGATGCTTGTTTCCGGTTAAAGTAATTCTAGTATTTGTCTTTAGAATAAAAAGAAAAAAGAAAAATCCAGCAAATAGCATCACGCTTTCGCAACATGATTAACTACGACATGATAATTGCAGGAAAAAGGCTTATATCATTAGCACATACATTAATTAGTATAATAAAAATTAACAAATTGATGCAACTTTTGAAGGATTCCAAGATGGATGGCCATCAATAATAAGTCTAAGTTCATACATGAATAATTCAACATCAAGGGGAAATTGTTGGTTGAAATAAAATGTTAAATTGATTGCATTAGCAGCTTGATTAATGATGATGATGATAATTAATTCATATTATGAGCAACAAGCAACATGATTCCACATCGGTTGCCATGGATCCATCACATGGAGGCACCTTGATTTGTCGTTTACTTAGGCGTCTAATCTTAAAAACTCCAACACTCTCTATTGACTTTGACTTAAACCCATAATTAAAAAACACCCCGACATGTGAAAGCTAATGTGTGTTTAGGGATGGATGCAATGCAACAGCCTTGAACTGGTAAGACATGAGAAAAAAGCAGAAGAAACATGGCAACAACAGATTCGAGGCAATGGGGGGGGGGGTGCCTTTCACATGGTGCTGTGTTTGGTTCCTTTCTTAAGCCCTCCAAGATTTTGGTTTCAGATTTACAATATTAAATTGCTACTTGATTTGTATAATGAGATTGTTAAGATAAGATTGTTTAATTAGTTAGAGTGGCCAATATAGCATTCAAAGTAGTGATAATTTCAAGGTTGTTTCATCATCAGCTTCCAAAACTTTGCTGTCTCAATGGTTTGTGGGCAATGGCATGCTTATGTTGAAGAACCCAACTTCCCATGTTTTGTCACTCAATGCCCTGCCTTTGGATTAATATGACATTATTATATTTTATGAAAGAAGTTACTTTCAAACAGGACCTCTTTTTTTTTTGAACATTTTAATATTAAAAGTGACTATATTTGTGGTTATTAATATTTATAAGAAATTATCAAATATTTTCTGAATTTTTTTCGACGAAATGTCTCTGTTCTATAAATTAATTGTCTCTTTAGATATTCAGATTTTTAATTTGAATTGATATACAAAATTAACTAAAAAAACAATACCTTGAGGGTTTAATTCAGAATCCAATCTTCAACAAATTTGTTTATATATATATATTAATTCTATACAAGCTTGCTTGATTCTCTCAAAGAGCATAAAACATCCTGAACAAGCTGCAAATAATAGAAAAGTGTTGTGTTAAGTCTTTTTTTCTTTTTGTCTTGCAACATCTCGAATCTAACAATTTTCAATCACTTGTGTACATAATTCCTTATTTCAGCCGTGGGACCTATTTCTCCTTTCTAAACTAACATAATTGGAGTTAATTTATATTAAATTTTAATTTATTTCATCCAAAGAAGTAGGCATCTTGTTATGTATGAAAAATTATTGTATGGATCTTTCCCATCATATTATCCATGTTTCTTTTTTAATTATTTAATGATATTTTAATAATTTTTTCTATGCTATTAACTCAACCTCAAACCAAAATCTTGAATCCTAAATACAAATGTCGAACCCTAAATTTAAAGTTCAAGATTTAAAAGTTTAAGTTTAGATTTAATATTTTAGATTTAAAATTATGAATAATATGATAGGAAGGACCTAAATAAACTAAATTCACATTAAAAAAAATAAATAAATGAAGCGAAATTTTAAACAATTACATGTTTAGAAAAGAAAAGATAATACGAGGAATGATGAATGCGCAACATTAACTTGATCTCCAAGCATTCCATCAAATTATATCTGCCAATAAATATATTTATATTCGGATGGTAAGCAAGTACCACAATCCAAGACCAAAAAATTGGGAAAATAAAAATCCAAACACTTTTGTTTTGGAGTGATCTGAAAATGGACAGTAAAAAAATATTAGCATATAACATGATACTGATAATAATGAAATAACAGCTTTTTGTGAATCCTATGTTTACATTTAAAGGAACCAAAACTTGCTCTTACATACCCTTATCTTATGTTACATTAAAGATTCATTTTTCTTTAGGTTGTCAATTTCTTTATTTAATGATGATACTATCCATGATTTCTTTTACTAATTTCTTTTTGGTATTTAGATGATATGAGATATTTTTATTTTTTAATATTCGAGTATCTAGATAATACAGATTATATATCTATCTTCTTTCAATGCTGTATTGATAAAAAACATATATATTTGTTAAAAAATTTGAGATTTTAGAGTCAAGTCTCACCCAAAATGTGTGGGTTTTTTTTTCAGATTTATTCTAATTAAAATAAGCTAATTTTAGTTAATTATGGAGTTAATCATTGTGCTACCTTTGGTTGGATTATTATTATTATTTTTCATATGTTTTAATTATTGGTTATAACTATAAACTAATTAGAATTGGTAATTGTTAGTCACCTAATGACTCTTTTGTGACAAAGAGTTTGAGTTAGAATTAATTAAGAAATGATGCATGGTTTTGCAAGATAAGACAACAATGATGTAGCTGTACTAATTAATTACTAGCAGAATTTTAGGGGGGAGGGGTTGGTTTGGTTTCTCTGGATTCTTTGTTTTTTTTCTTTAAGCTCAGCCGTTGGCCGTAGGCTGGCAGCCTACCAACATTAATTTATAGTAACATGCAATCACCAACAACTCTTTTTCTTTTCTCTCTCTCTCCGCCTGCATATTGCAAAGTGAGCCATTGCCATTGCCGTTGCGGTTGCCTTACGTTGTGCTTCCCTGTCAGCGCCTCCAACGCGTCTTTTGTCACCCACTCAGCCCCACCCCTAGCACCTCTGGATTATGCCCCCCATTCCTTCTTTCCTTCTCCATCATGAGAGAACTCATTAATAAACCTTAACCACTCACATTCGATTACAACTAATAGTTTTTATGGGATTTATCAGTCTCTGAACGTATGATATATATGAATGAATGCGACAAGATTCACCATGTGTTTAAGCCCCCCAAAGATTGGATCTCTGATATTTTTCCTTTAAACTTTCTTTTTTTTTTCTTTTCTTTTTATTAGATATAAATCGCATGTGATTGAATATATATAATTTATTTGTGCCAACACTCGTTATATACACTCTTTTTGGTATACAAGCTGTTTTATGTTAAAAGAAAAGAACGATAATTAAACCTAAAATTATAAACACCTCCAATAAAGAAATAATGGTTTAATGGGGGAGGAGGAACTTTACCAATGAATAGGGCGTACTTACAGGAAACTTAAATATGACTGAGAAGGATAGAGTGTACTTAAAAAGATAGGGGGTAGAGACACGTGTCCAATTTGGAATCTATAAAGGACGTGGACCCAACGTTAAATATTGAGCTTGGTTTGCCTTTTGTAGGGTCAAAGTCAGGTGGTCATGTGAAATGTATGAAAAGCGAAACGCTCATACTTTTACCCTCACTCTCATTTCCTTTAATTAAGGAGCTAAACATAATTTAGGAATTACATTCCACAAATCTATTTACATATATACATGCTTCTTTTTCTTTTTAAGACACTAAAACTCTTTGTTATCAATATGGTACTCGTTATTACCAATCCGTTACTCGATTAATCGATTGGGTCTTGATCCATACTTTACGTGGTTCGCATTTTGAATTCACACGTGAGGTATTCACATCCTTCTATGGAATCGCAAGGTATGAGAACAAATGTGGGCTCACACTATTATAGAGGCGAACTCACATCTAGAAAATAAGTGTTAACCCTAGAGTAGAGTACGTGTTGACATACATGAAAACCTACCTACGACGTCACGTCCATGAACAATAAATATATCATATAAATATCTAACTTAACCCTTTTGAAAATGATACACTCTTTGAAATAATCAACAATTATATATATGATTAGCGTTAACATATTAGGGTTTTTCTTTGTAACAAAATTTGTATACAAGAAACTCATGTATTATACCTGATTGAAAAAGAAAATTCTCTTCATAAATCAAGAGAGAAGATAGTAATGCACATTAAATTTTCAAGAAGAAAACTTAAATTTAAATCTTAAAGATAATATAAATGGAAAAATCAATCACAAAATCTGAAAAGATGTAAAACAAAGAAGTTAATGTCTTAGTAGGCTATGTAAAAGAACTTTAAGGTAACTTAATAAAATAATGATGTAGTAAATATATCAGATGTGATGGATGGATATATATTTGTATTTGCATTTCTGATTTTAAAGGAATATGTGATATGTGAACTGTGTTATTAATGATGTAAGTTTGAAATTAATTAACCCTATCCTCCATCATTGTAACTGTAATGTAGTGTACATATGATGGAGATGGATTGAAAAATAATTACCATGTTTACTACATATTTAAACATTGGGAAAGAAAGAGGAGAAGTGGGGACCTCTCACCACTCTCCACCGCCCACCAAAGCCAATCTTTGCCAACTCAATTTATCTAACCCTAACCCCCCCCCCCCCCCCAATCCTCTCTTTTAATTTCTCCCTAACATCCCAAACTCTTGTGTAAAACCATGATGGAATTCAGCTGAAACCATGGGATGCTGGTGTCCTTCCTACTACTCCTCCATTAAACAACTTCAAAGATCAAAAGCCTGAAAGCAAAGCCAGAAGAAAAAGAAAAGAGCTGTCTAATCCAAGCCCTCTGGTCACTGTTGCTATTACATATATATATATATATATTCTCTCTTTGAGTCTCTTTTGCTTCCACTATCTTCCTTTAATTCTTTTACAAGCTAGTCTTTTATTATTTTCTTTGATGTTTTTGGTCTGGGATTCCTGTTTTTGTATGTAAGTTGAGATCGCTTCGAGATTGTAAAAAACAAAAGTATTATATAGCATGGATCCAGTTTCATCATCACATGGCCTTTCTCTTCCACCTCCATTTCACATACGAGATTTCAATCTTCATCACCATCCTCAGCTTCAACAGCAAGAAAATCAGTACCATCATCACCAAAACTCTGAAGATGAGCAAAGTGGAAGCAGCAGTGGGGTTAAGAAAAGGGATCGGGACGATATCAACAATAACAACAACAACAGCGCCAATAACGAAGGCAAAGAGCTTAGCCTTGAAGGCTATGGTGAAGGAGATTTCAATCGAAGACCACGAGGGAGGCCTGCTGGATCCAAGAACAAACCTAAGCCACCTATCATCATCAACCGAGACAGTGCCAACGCTTTACGCACGCATGTCATGGAGATAGGGGATGGATGTGACATTGTTGAAAGCGTCGCAACATTTGCTAGAAGACGTCAGAGGGGAGTTTGCATAATGAGTGGGACTGGGACCGTCACGAATGTGACCCTTAGGCAACCAGCCTCGGCTGGCGCAGTTGTCAACTTACATGGCCGATTTGAGATACTATCATTGGCGGGATCATTCTTGCCTCCACCTGCACCGCCAGCTGCTACGGGGATAACCATATATTTGGCTGGTGGACAAGGCCAAGTTGTGGGCGGTAGTGTTGTTGGGACACTCACTTGTTCAGGCCCGGTTGTGATTATGGCAGCTTCTTTTAGTAACGCCGCATATGAGCGGCTTCCATTGGAAGAAGAAGATGAAGGACAGCTTCCAGTGCAAGGGGATGGAATTGGGTCACCCGCTGCAGTCGGAGGGCAACAACAGCAGCAGCAGCAAGCCCTGGCTGAGTCAAATGCGCCTCTTTTTCATGGACTACCACCTAATCTTCTCAATTCTATTCAGTTACCAAGTGAGGCATTTTGGGCAACTGGTCGCCCTCCATTCTAGCTAACAGTTTTCACCACTTAATGATGCGAGTGTTGGTTCCCGTTTCACCTTCAGCTATAACAATCAAAGACTACACAAGTTTAATTTGTAGCTAGAAAATTTGGGTTTGTTGAGCAACATTTTCAGGATTTGGTTTCTTTTACTGTTAGTTTTTCTCTTTTTTTGCGTTCTTTACTGAGTTTAATTTGATGAGTAGGTCATATATATGCCTGCATGCTGATTGAATGACAGTAAGTTCATAGTTTGATTTCATGAGAATAAGAAGAAAGAGACAGCTTCCAAAATACTATAGGTTACTTACAGTACTGCTTTTTCACTATATTGTTATTGCTGCAGCTCCACGAAATTCTCATAATATTTCCCCCATTGAAGCAAGCTGCTATTATATCCATGCATGCCATTTTTGTTGTGTGATTTTACACTTGATTACTTGTTCATATATAGACACAGTTACATACACATACACAACTCTCCTCCAGAAAAGGAAGGTTCTTTCTTATACGCAAAACTAGCTATAATATCTTTTCTCTTGTTAACATTACCTCTTTATGATGATGATGATCACCCATGCATAGGACTAGGAAGGCAGCTAGCAATAAGTATAAATTAAGTTTCTCTCATTATATTGCTGGTGTGTTTATGTAAAGAGGCATGGGCAGTATTATAGTTTCCAAATGTTTTGTTTCCTGAGAGAGAAAGAAAGATAGTGGATAAGGGAGACATGAAATTATTAGGGGGAGTACTGGTTTACACGTGCATTGCTCTGAACAAGCTCCTTTTCGAGGCAATACCACAAAACACTTGCATAAAAAAGGCAACGACCAACACTAATGTGGGCTCTAAATTTAGCATCTCTCACTCTCTTCCTTATCTGTCTATTTTTGGGATTCAGGGAAGGAGAGATTCTCTGAACTGCAACTGATCTCCATCTTTAAAACTAACAGCTGTCTGCTGCTTTTTTTTTCCTTAAAAGCCAATCCTATTAGACTTATCCATTCGTTCTTGCACTGTTTTTCTTCATTGAATTCAGATCTTCCTTTCTGTCTTCTGCTCTTTCCTTTTTATTGACTAGCCGTGATTTGACAGTAAAAGAAATCACAAAAGAAAAAGATAAACAAGCCGCATTGACACAGTGGGGGGCATTCAGGGTTTTGTGTTAAATTAGAACAAACAAAATGAATTTCCAAAACAAATCAACCCTTACAGAATAAAATAATTTTGAACTTGTTTATAGACAAGAACAACCTATCTTAGTTACCCTTCTTTCCATTTCATATATACAAATAGTTTCTTTACTATAATTAGCAAACTGCACAATACAGGCAGGCAGACAGGCTCGGATGAATACATTACATATATGAGATTACATAGATAACAATTTGATTAATAAATCAGAGGTTCAGTGTGTAATATACAAAGCCAAGCGCATTCTATTTCATGCCAAAACTTCAACAGGAGCAAGGCTATATGTGTTCCTGCATATTTTGAACGTGGAAAGTATCAATCTTCTAGTCTGAATTAGTTTAAGATGGCAGGGTTCTGCACTTCAAGTCTGATACTTCAATCGAATCTTCCGTAATTGTATTAATAGTCTATTCGTAGCCGCTTCAGTCCAGCTATGAAGTCGGGGCTAGAAGCAAGTGTTCGATGTGCAAGAGTCCTTATGTCTTCACGTGGACAGTCTTGCGAGATGCGGACTAGTTCCCACAAGGCACCTTCACTTATCATGTCTTTAGCATTCACTTCTGTAATGTAGGTAGTGAATTAGATCCTCATTAGAAACGATTTTAAAGAGAAATGACTCAAGATTTTCTTAGGAAAAACAAACAAACCATGTTGTGCTAAGTGGCATAGTGCAAGCTCAATGTGGCGCCGGATTGGCAAGGCATCACTATTAGCATTCTGTACAATCCATGGAAGTGCTCCATCCTCAATCAGAAGAGATCTTCCAGTTTTGCTTCCTGTACCATTTGAGAACCCAATTACCCCACCCAGAAGACGAAGATATCATAAATATTTTTATGAACATATGCCCTGAACTTTGTTAACAAGGCATCAACGAGTTAAACAATGTCTTGACACTAGATGTGAGATTAAAAGAATTCAAGAACTTGTACTCTGAGAAAATGTACCTTGAGTTGATGCTCTTGACTCACATTTAGCAAAGTTTGCAATTCCACGAGCAACTTGGGCAAGAACATCTGGATGTCCACATTTGACAATTTCTAGCATAGCCTTAATACCACCTTCACCTCTTAGCTTAGTTTGCAGCTTATCTGGAGAACATAATGGAGTACTTGATTAAAGAGGTAAACCTGCTGGTCAACTTAACATTTAAGGAAGTTATCGATTGACCAACACATTCAATTAAGCCCTACACCAGTCTATGTTCTTTCAGAAGAACATATCATTTACATTCCTTGAAAAAATTCACATGCATAGCAAATAAGAGGATTGCAGCAGATAAAACTGAAAACATGAAGCAATTTACCATTGCCACACAGATTGGCGATGGCCCCAGCAACCATTCTAAGTGTTTGAGGATCCTTAGCATGACTTGCAGTCGATGATAATAAGCTAATGCCCCCTTGAGACATTATAAGTTCCTGGTTTTTTTCTGACAAAATAAACAAGTAATATATGTAAAAAGGAAGTGAAATTGAAAGCGAAAAGATTGATAGAAAGTGGCACCATAATGCAGTTATAGCAGTATCAAATAATGAATCAGAGGAGCTAAATTTTACCATTCATTGCAAGATTGGCAATTGCACCAGCTGCAACTCTCTGTATGGTTTCATCCTCAGAGCTTCCAAGCAGCATCAGCAAGGACTTTAGACCTCCAGCTTCTACAATCTTCTGCTGATTAGTTTCTGAACAATGGAGGTGACGTTTACAGTGTCATTGATAGATCTAATGAGAACCAGCACTATCAAAGTAATTATTATCCGGACAGAAGAGGAGGAAACAGCAAATATGTCCATGTCGAAATCCTCAGTTATGTAGGATTGAAAAATCCACTGATACTAAAATTGCTTTCCACAATATGAGAAAAACCAGAAAACATGCAACAACACCTAAACATGAAAGTGTTCTATCGCAACAATGTTGATTTTAGCAAAGTACGTCAGTGATACAAAAAAAAGGGGTAAATCAGGAACAGACAGGTAGATACCCTCAGCAGCTAAATTTGCTACTACTTTCACAGCATGAATCCGCACATCAGCATCTTCAGCTTCAAGCAGTGACAAGATCTTTTGCAATCCCACTGTAAGAGAAAGCAAGAGATTAACCATAAATACGTTATTGTTTACTATTATTTATTATGGTTCTCTTAATATAAATATAAATTCAGGAATTTCTACTACCTTGTTCGAAGAGTTTTGCTACAGAGGCCTTCTCTCCATTCCCTGAATCCTTTAGCTGCGGTCTAACTTGAGAAACTGGAGAATCTAGTCCGCCTGGGACTTTCCCAGGACCACCTCTATCAAGTCTTTTTCTAGTCTAACACAAAATGCATGTCCAGTTAGAACTTATAAAGCATAATTAAGCAATTGTCACTCAGGTGATGAATATAAAAGTGTACTTTCTATCAGACAATTTTCAATTCCTTAAATCAGGCTGTTTTAAGGAAACAGTTTGAAACATTATATTTGCAGTTTAATTACAAGGACACAAACAGTTTGAAAGTTATAACATTTACAATATACTTTAAATGTATTTTCCTCAGGAGAGGAATGATCAATTAGCAAATGAAGGATGATCAGGCAAAAGGAAAGAAGTATGGAAGTATTTCATATCAGGATCAATAGCAATCATTGGATGGACCATGCCAAACTTGTAGATTCAATAGACAACATACCTCATCTGCTTCGAAACTTAGGTGCAATAACTGACTTCGCAGCATTGATATTTCCCCTTCAAGTTTCTCCTTTTGACATACCTCATCTTCCACCATCTTTCGCAGTTTCAAAATCTCAGAGTTTGCTGATGCCTATAAATTAGAAGTATGACAGTATGGACACCAGTCTATGCCAAATAAGTAGCAGAAAGCAGTACTACAGAAATAAAATAGAGATACACAGAATTTACCTCCGACATTTTCAATTGAGCTAGTTGACTTTTAAGGTTATCGACTTCCTCTTCGGCTGCTTTCCTTAGTGAAGTTTCTTTGCTAAGTAACTTTTTTACCTCGGCAACTTCCTCAGAGATGTGTACCATCTGCTCCTACGTGGGATAAAAAAAGGACAGACATAATAAAATCGGGATAAAAATAGCTATAAGTGACAAAAAAAACTAGAGAAAAAGACAGAAAACATGGCAGCTCCCTAAATTCAGTTGTACGAGCTATCAAAATTAAAATAAATGTAATAAGAGAGATAGTCCTACACAATTATTATATTTCCACCTTTCTTTCATTGCCCTGGTTTTGCTGATTCGTCATCCATTTCTCCTCAAGCTTCTTTATTGATTCCATATAGTCCTTTTGATACTTCAGTCTTTCCTTCTGCAACAAGAAGAAGTTACCAATGTCAGTATGCATCAAGTATAAATTAGAGCAACTCAAGGCACTGGGAAAAAAAAAAACATGACCTATCATCACAAAGTTCAATGATCAGCAGCTCAGCAGGTAATTACACACTTAGTTCCACCCACTAAAACCCCCTTTTGATTTCTATGCATATTTCATACCATCCCATCCTTAAATTTAGAGGTATATGACAATGAAAGCACTCCTTTTCAAATCATTAACAAGATCTATGTTACACATTTTACACATCATGTTATTCAAAACCATGCAGAAATTTCTATGACAATTATCCGTTTCTTTCTCGTAGAAAAACTGGTAAAGTTATGACTGATAAATTTTATAGCATTATACATATTAGCAAAGTAGACACCACTTGCCAGCTGAATTTAGAATATCTACAAATTAAAAGAGAATTTTGAGGGTAGAAAACTTCTCTCTTTCCCTCCAAACGACACAAACTTCACACATATGCATATGCAAACCAACAAATGCAAAACAGGAAACAATCTTACCTCCACTGCATCGGCATAGTTTCTTTCAGCCTCAGAAATTCGGTTTTGTGCCTCTGCTGTTATTCTTTCAATCTCAACTTCAAATGCTTTCTGCTTCCTCTCATGCTCCATAATCAATTTGTCTAATTGTATGTCTAGCCTTCGAGCCAAACTTTTATAATCAAATTCTTCCTTGAGTTTCAACATATTCTCCACTTTCATAGCCTATAGAATTCAAGGAAGTGCATATATTGAGCAATCAAATGGATTAAGTACCAGCTGTTTTGTAAATTAAGATGAACTAAGTAAAATAAAGGAAGTTGTTCTTTAACCCACCCTCTGTCCAAACATTATAGTACTAGCTGTTTCTCCGCGATGACGTGGAGATGGACCTATGGTTATAACCAATGATGTTCTTGCTGTGCCTGTTAAAGAAACAAATGTCAGCAAAAAAATTTGCACTATGGAAGATGCTGGTCTTGTTCAAATGGGACTTAAGATGCTACAGAACAAGATTGTATAACTTAGCAGATATAAGTCTAATTCAGAACATCTGTGACTATAACTACATGTACATTAGTGAGATTCATAGAATAATAGCTCAGTAAGTAATAACACAGAGAAAAAAAAAAGCGATCCATTTACCTCCAAATGAATCTCGAAGCAATCTAGTAAGCTTTGAATCACGAACAGGAACATGAGCACTATTCTCTGCTAGTGCATTAATGCATTTCCCTAATGCACTAAGGGAAAGATTGATAGATTTAGCTTCCTCACGTGTATGGCCATCACTCCCTGAAAAGTAATAGCAAAGAAAGAAAGTTCAGCTTGCAGGAGAAACAAAGAGAAGATGCTTTTTCACAAGTAAATAAAGGTGGAAAGTAGGATCAATTATCACATAAACAGTCAAACTGATGGAGAGAGTTTTTTGCTCCCAATTTCATTACCTGACTTATCAATTCGCTCTGAACCAGCAAGATCTACAACAACTAACTTGCCCTTTCGTACAAGTGGAGGCCTAAGAGATCTAGCCATGCTAGTACTGTTACCATTATCACTTGAATGAGCAGGTTCTCTTCCTTTGACAGTCCTCTTCACATGCACCTAAAGCAGGAAGAGATTAATTAATGGAGTGATAAGATAAATGAAGATCAATCATGATCACCAACAAATAAGTTAGTGCAATAATATCTTAATTAAATTAATTCACCATCAAAAGAGCATGACTACGAGAAGATTCAGTGTTCAATTTTGTGTTTGCAGCATGGCGGTGAGCTTCTCCTAATCGTAGTAATTCCAAGAAACTCTGCTGATCTCTTATTTCTACAAGGGTAGCCCCAGGTAGTGAAACATCTCCAGATTTAGGCTCTTCAACAATGGAAATGTTGTCATTAGTAGGATCAAGAAGATCCTGTAAGCTCTCCATGTAGAGCTGCAGAAATTTTCAATGAACAGAACTATTAGGCACATTAAATTTTAAGACTCTTGTAACTTTGGAGAAAATGATAAAAAAAAAATTGTAAAAGAAAAGTAAGCTTAGACCAATTAGCACAATTCATGAAAATATCAGAAATCAAACACCAAGATCTGCAGTAATATGTATCTCACAGAAAAGAATATCTAATATGCAACAACCTGCAAATAGGAGACCAAAACAGAATCAATTTCTGGTGAAACTTCTGCTAAAATATCCTCCATAGCACGGACCATTATTCCACGATTAGCTGTATCTTCCTCCCCAAGTCGACCAAGAGTATATGTTTTGCCAGTACCAGTCTGACCATAAGCCATGATTGTCCCATTGTAACCATCCAAAACACCCTATGAACACAAATACACAATAACCTTGTTAATAAAATGAATAATGCATCAAAAAAGGCACCAAATCCTTTATAAGCTATGACCAAACACAGCAGTTATATACAGCAGAACAAAACGATTGATAACTTGGGAGAAGACCAACACAAAACACAATGATAGGTTGAAACTATTTTCAGCCACCGCCTCTGCTGTTGCCAAGGAAGAATAACTAATAACAAGTAAATTTCTAACAAATTCTGGTACAAGTAGAAAAGTCATGTACTCAAACCTCAACAACTGGCTTTGCAACAACTTCATACACACGCTTTTGCGATGCAAACTCTATTAGCACTTCATCAAACTCATAGGTATCTGTGTCCCAGTTGTTTTTGCGAAGCTTTAACCTTTTAAGCTGAAAGAGAAAAGTTGAAGCATTGGTGAGAACTTCACCAAACTCAAGTAATAAACACTTTTTCTAAGGTGGTTAAGAAACTAAATTCTTCTTGACTAATTGAAATGAAGTGATAATTATTCAAGCATTTGCTACATTTCTCCATTTTCATTTGAATAAACTCACTTTTAGGCTGATGCATCCCTCAAGATGCTAACCCTGACAAAATATAATCGATATGCCCTTCTCTTACTTTTCCTCAATCATTTGTACTTCAAGATCAAACAGATAAAAGAAAGCAGACAAAGACATCCAACAAAATTAAGGTCACTCAGAATTGTATCCCCTGTGCATATCCAACTGTCAGATAGCAACATAATACCTCAGGTTGAAGTTCTACACAATCAGCAAAATCAGCATCTGCTACTGACTCTTCTGCATTACGTGGACGTATTCTCACAGCCACTCGAACTCTTCCAGGAACTGAAGAGAAACATAAAAGCTTCAAATTAACAAATAAAATATACAGAACAAGCAAAATAATAGAATGCTGATCATACTCGTCAAGAAAAAATCAGTACTAGGCAAGCTATAATCATTACCCTGATCCTTTTCTTCATAAAGATTGAATTTACTAAGAATCTTACATTTGGCAGCCCTGAATAAGGGCACTGAAAGATGAGCAAATATTAAGCTTTATAAATTGTCAGCATTATAAACATACTAAAAATAAGAAAAAAGAAATAAAATATTCAAAATGAATATCAAGGAAACTGAACAAAATCCTGCTAGTTTGAGGCGCCTATTTAGTTTTGGCCCCAATCAGTGCCCAGTTTCACCCCAACAGTATCTGATCTAGAAATCTGATGGGGAGCATTTTCCTTAAAGGCATAACATTGCAATGTTGCAGTACAATATAAACCAAATATACAAGCTTCAATCTATGAAAAACAAAAATAGGAAGTTTTCTTTTGTTACCAAAATGAGTACAATATATAACTCGATTCCAATTTAATTACCCAGAATGCTGTATGTCACGACTCGACCCAGTCCATGGGGCATAAGCCGTGCCAGAGAATGTAAGCCGGAATTGTCTTTTACCCATAGGCCCCTTAAGTTTTAGCCATCTTAAGATGACCGCCTTCAGATATTCACGTTCTGCAAAATGCATTCATTTGAGGGTTTGAATCTCTCGAGACAAACCCTCATTTGTGTGTTGTGATGTGGGTTCGTATCTCTGGAGAAGCAACAAGGGTGGCACCTTTTCATGTCATGACCCAACCCAGCCAGCAGAGCATAAGCAGTATCATGAGAACACAGGTATGAGTGCACTCTGCAGAACTGATACCAATTTGACAAACCCTTGATAAAATTGTGGGGCCCAAAGAGGATAATTCCGAATTATATTCTAATGTTGCAGCCCTTGGCTATGCCTAGCGGACTGTATCAGGTCGTGACGGTTTATGACTAACTCATATCTAATTAGAGATCCATAAGCACCCACAGCTCAAATCCTGGAATTGTTCGGAACTTATCTAACCATGAATAAGTGTGATTGCTAATTAACAAGATTTTAGATTGCATAATTTATCAAATTGCTTTAACTGGGAACAACTTACGAAATTCTCTTCAATCACTTCTCAATTATAAGATAATAACAAACATAACCTTCCAAAAACATACAAAGAGCTACTCACAAAATACAAAATCAGACGGTGTATGCTATAATCATCAGCAATTGGGAAAAAGCTACCCATTATTATCAACCTCAAGTGAAAATTTCAGATATCCGACACTCTAAAACATGGAAAGAAAGAAAAACTCCACGACAAACAACTTTTATAAGATAACCAAGAAAAATGCACCATCGAAGATCTCAAACAAAACCCCGAAACTAACCTCCAGCATCATCTTTGGCAGCTCCACCTCCAAGTGATCCGGGGCTACTCTTCCTTAACCCGGAAGAAGCACCGGTCAAAGGCAAAGACTTGTTTTTTAATGCAGGCTTTGAAGGGTTGGAATTCACAGAGTGTGGCTTATCTGTTGATGCTGTTGATGTTGTTGTCGTTCCTTTGAGAGAGTTCCTATGAGTCCCATTCCTATAATTTCCACCACCACTAGCCATTTGCTTAAAAAAAAGACCCAAAATCAAAAACCTCGAAAAGATTCAATCTTTAAGGTGCCCTCTTCTTCCCTCCTGAACTCTTGTTTCTTAGCTTATCCTTTGGTTGGTTGCAAAGAAACTGCAGTAAAGGGGGGTGATTTTGGAGCGTTGAAACTGTTAAGTTACCAGAAAGAGTGTCTAAGCAATGAATTAGAGTTTTTTTTTTTTTTTGCTCTTACTAAAATACCCTTTCGAAACAGAAGTACGTTACAACTGACATGTGTTACTTGACTTCTACGTGCGCCTCGTGACGTGTTTAAACGGGCCAATAGGCTGTGGGTGTCGTGGAATAGTGAGGGAATCCTTAAATTACTGTCCTACCCTTCAGGCCAAACTGTCCTCCAACTGCTTTTTTTATCAAGTATATTAATTGCGAAAAATTCCATGGTTGGTTCTTCGAATGGTTTTTTTCTTCTTATTATTAATTTTTAATCTCTAATTAGTATTAATTGCAAAAATATAACTTTGTTTGTTAAGTAACTTGGAATATTTAAAATTTGAAAGGGACAAAAAAGTGTATTTTAAAAAATTAAAAAGAACCTAATTTCAAATTTGAAGTGTTTTTGAGTTTGAATACAAAACACTTTTCTTAAAAAAAATAGATTTCTTGGGTGCTTTTTTATAAGTCCCCTCTCATGGAGATAAATTTTCTATTTATAAGGCACGATTTTTTGTTTTGATATAATAAGATTAGATAGATTTTCATGTAAGTTAATGCGTATCTCCTAAATATGAATTTATTTGTATAGTAATGTGAATTCATACAGATAAATTATATAATTTAATTAAAAAAAATCGGATCGATCTTAATTAAATAACGAATCGATTATAACCAACACCATAACAAATCTGGAAATTCAATTGCAAGCACTTACCATTATATAACATGAGGTTCAAAAAGGTGGTTGAATTTATAATAATTCATTCATTCCTTCTTCATCCAATAATATTTGACTTTAAAAAGGCTGGAAAAAGAAAAGGAAAAAAAAAGTTATAGTTTGCTTAGGTCTTGGGTGATCCCTGCCCCACTATAAGGTACAAATAAAAAGAAAAGTAGGATGCATTGAATTATTTTGTTTAATTTTACTCCACTTTTCAAAATTTAAATTTAATCCCGCAATTTTTAAATATTTTAAATGAATCTTCAATGTATTAATATTGTATTAATTCATAAATGACAATAGCATAATTTAAAACATGTGGGTCAATTTATAAATTTATACATATTTATTACATTAATAATTTAGATATGACGTGTTAAAAAAATAATATTAATAAAACTTAGCACGGTTTTATTAACATATCAAATACAAGCTATAAATGTAGTAGGTACACACGTACTTTTAATTTATTCCACATGTATTTAATTTGTCGTATTTGAATTGCCATTTAACTCTTAAACTAATGGCTAGATTGATGGAATGACTTGATTGATATAATATTAATATTTTAAAAATGATATTTTAAAGTTTGAAAATCAATTTAAAATATACATCATGATAACCTTTTTATTAGGCTTAATATAACATTTGATACATGAAAGTAACACTTTTTCCTAATTTGGTACTTGAACTTTTTTTACCCAATTTGATACTCAAACTTGACTTTTTTTTCCAATTTGGTACCTTTTTTTTATTCGATTTGGTACTTGAACTTGTCAAATATTTTACAAATTACTCCAATATGCTAATAATGTTATTTTTTATGAGGTAGCAAAAATAACCAATGTATGACCAACATGCAACAAATGATATGATTTTTTTGTATTTTATATATTCAATTATTTTTATTTTTATTTATTTATTTGATTATTTTATTAATTGAAAATAATAAATTTCTTTTTATTTGGGTTTTTAAAACTCTTTTTTTCTTATTTAATATTAATTTGATACATGTTTTTTCAACATGAATTTCCTATAATACTAATAATATTTTTGTAGCATAACAAAAAAACTTTTAACATCACTAGTGTTTTGCATAATTTGTATAACATTTAATAAATTTAAGTATCAAATTGAACCTAAAAAAAAAGCTTAAGTACCAAATTAGGGAAAAATATCAAATTCAGATATCAAATTGGGTCCCCAAAAAATTTAGGTACCAAATTAAGAAAAAAATTAGGTACCAAATTTATATACCAAATTGAGCTAAAAAATTAGAACCAAATTAAAAAATATCAAATGTTATATTAAACCAATTTTAATCACTTCAATAGCTTTAAGTTACCTTATTTCATGTAAAGTTAAATAGAGAAATATTCATAGTTCTATAAATCTTCCAAGTTAATTCATGAAAGGAAGATGTGAAGCCAAAATCAGGTTAGTGTTCAAAGAGATGGTGAAAGTGCGCAGTTGGGCTAGGCCATGCCCAATGCCATGGTCGGAGGTTCCATCAATTGCTCACCTAACTTATTTAATGTGAATTTTAAGAATGCCTATGATTTCAACATTTTAACATTTCAACTTGCCCTACTTTGCCTACTAGTTTAATTTTCCCAAACCACCCCCAATGTCTGTATCATGCACAAAAACAACACTTTAACTTCATTAATTTTAAATATCATTTTAAAAAAAATACAAACCGAATATGCCAATAAATAATATAGCACCAACTATAAACATGTAAAAATTTACTAAAATATTTTTCGGATATATTTTTATTCTTAATATTTTATGTTTTTGTATTAAGTTAATTATAATTTTAGCTATCAAATATGTATTATTTGTGATCTGTATTGTACTTGTTGAGGAAAAAAAGAGGTTAGAGGCTTAGATGACAGTTCACACGGTGATAGACATGTGGAGAGTTGTAGTAGGGTCGTGTTTGGTTGATGTAGAAGGATAAGTAGGAGTGAGCAAAACTTGATTTGATTTTAAAAAATTGAAAATTTTTCGAATTTTGAGTTAATTAAGTCAGATTTATTCGATTTTTCGAGTCAAATCAAATAAGTAATTCAAGTTTCTAGTTAGAGTTAAGTTGAATTTTACAATTCGAAGAACTCTATTAACAAATTGGTGTAAATACCCTTTTGAGCCCTATTAATTTTGAAAATGAACAAAGTGGTCTCTCCCATAACTAAAATTAAAAAAAATCAAAGTAATTTTTAAAATTCAAAATATTTATACAAATTTCAAAATTTATATTTTTAATAAAAAAATAAAAATTAAGAATTCTAAAAAAGTCCAAAGAGTATATAAATAAACTTATAAAATTTTTACAAAAAGTATAAAATAATAATTTTGAACCTAAATAAGTAATTTTTTTGTCTTAATTTTATTTTGAAAGGGTTTCAAATATATATGGTTTCAAATTTATGCATTCTAACATGGAATTAATTATATTGTAACAAGATTTTAATTTGAGATGTTCAATTTTTTTAATTGAACTCGAATAATTTCATTCAATTTAATTTGACTTGACTCAAATTTCATTTCACTCGACTCGATTTGAATTTTAAATTGAGTTAGAATGATAAAATGCAGACTCATTAACACGAATAACTCAAAAAAAAATTCACTCGATTCAACTCAATTCGATTAAATGAAAAGCATGAATCCCTCCTCAAGGTTAGAAATTGAGTACTTGTAGGTGATAGTGATCCTCTCTTAAGTTGAGGTTTTGACACATGTACAACGAAAATCCCATTGGCCAAGTGGGTAGCATAATAATCTTCTAGATAAGTTGTAATGGAGCGAAGGGAAACTAGGCAAGATACAATACGTGTGCCATGCAAGAGATGTTAGATTGAATGTAGACAAAGAGTTACAGAAAAAGCTATCAACATTTAACTGCAACATGTGCTAAAGATGATTTAAGCATGAAAATATGTTGTACGAATATTTGTTGAGATTAGGTTGAATGATTATGAGACTTGTGAATAAAGTAATGAATATTAATTTAATTAAAAAAATTACTTTTATGAGAGTTAAATTAAATTTCATAGAATAAATATTAAAATATGACATACGTATATATATATATATATAATAAACACAAAAAAGAAAGTCCAAAACCAAAAAAGGGAACAGTTCAATCAAATAAGCAACAAATGATAATTTAGCATGTGTAATTTGGAACCCCGTCAGCTCAACCCTTGCTCCGTCTTGTTGACCCACTTGTATCAACTCTTTAGAGCGGCTAGCCGGCGAGCACATGGTGCGCCACAATCTCACTACTCCACTAGGGGGTTCCAACTGTTTCTTGTTCGCCCCTTAAACTAAACCTACAATGCGGAGTTGGGTTCCATTTTGAATTAAAATAGTATTAAATGCTAAATAAAACAACACCTTATTATCATTGGTTTGAACAAATCTTTAGTTTTCATTTGAACCGTATCACAGGGTCATGATTTCAAATATATTGTCATAAAGAACAGTCCATCAATGGCTGCATGCATATCATATCCCGTATCTCAGTAGCTATAGTGGTTTTTCGTATTCTGACAAATTTTCAGGATATTGGCTTTAATCTTGTACAATCATGGATGGTGAGTCTTAATTGTTCTGTCGCATCAAAAGTTACAATACAACCCCATTAATGGAGGGTTTGCTCCACCAGTTCATGGGAGAACCATTTCCATTTCCTGCAAGTACTAAGACATTCGTTCCATCAATACTTCACCGCCAACTTCTAAGTCTATACTCAATCAAGACTGTATATCTATCCATATATTCAATTAAGCGAAAATCCGAACTATTACTAAACTTCAATTGGTTGATAATCTTTGGATACCCTTCTCTGCCTTGTTAAAGAAAAAAACATTCACTTATTTTTGGATTTAACCCTAGAATTTTCTTTTCTCTATGAAGATCTTTCATGTATGTAAAGTTTATAGGCTACAAGAGCCAAGCTCGATACAAGTTACAAGAGCTTGGTACAACTGAACAAGAGCATAAGCTCCAACTAATACAAAACAAGTCCGAGTCGAGTAACCCAAGAGGATCTTACTCTTGAATTAGACCTCCATCATTGTTCACGAGCGAGAGCGAAGGAGATTTCAAAGTTATACCAATGGCCAAAAGCCATATGAGCTATCAAAACGAGAACTAATAATAATACCGAAGATCCGAATGGTCAGTACTCCTGATTGACCTAGAGAGACTATCAGCTGGCTTCAAGCAAGGCTCCTTCAAATCTTGGGTGAGGATGGGGAATAATTGCAAGCAACTGGGCCTAGGTGGAGAGGTGCGGCAGTGACAGGCGAGGGGGGTTCACGCAGATAGGCAGCGACAAACTCGAAATTAAAGTTTAGAATGGAATGCAAATCTTCGATAAAATTAAACAGTTAATAATGTTAATGCATGGGTCGAGTGAGATTGCCGTCTATAATTTATTTACAGTAGCAGCATAGAAGTTAACATAAACTGAAATATGGATATAATGAAAGATCAAAGCCAGAAACATTCCAAGTAAAAACTGAAACCTAAACATTCATTGATACCATTCTTTATTATGGAATCAAACAAAGCTGCCCCAACACTAGCAACGACATCAAAACACCCAGCAATTTTTCCTGTTATCCTAAACCTAACCGATCCCCGATAGAGCAACCAAAAAAAAAAAGAAGGCAAATCCATTCAAAGAACCAAGTGGAACAACCCACTAATACTTCTTTAAAACCTCTCAACCTTGTTAGCTTTAACGACGGGATTTGCTTTGGCAATCGCATCACGTCCAGTACCCTTGAAATCAAAGGAACACTCATGTTTTTCTGGGTAACGATGCTCGCCGCAGAATGTACTTCCGCACTTGCACTTGAATCCGGTCAATCCAACCTTCTTTCTGCAGATAAAGCACCTGTTCGCCGCCTTGGGTTCCGCAGGTTTATCATCGGAGACAATAGCAGCCGGTTGTTTCTCGACCACCGTCGATGAGGAACCCACATGAGGAAGCTCAAGCATAGGTTTTACAGTCTCGTCAACGACATCTTCCTGCTTCGTTTTGACGCTGAGAGATTTCTCCATGGCAGCTTTCGCCTTGGCAGCTTGCTCCTCCCCGGTACGGAGGTCACGGTAACACTTGGAACAGAGGTTCATATTCGCCGCCGTGCCGAAAAACCCACATCCGTTGGCACAAAGCTTTGGTTCCGATGGAGGGAAGCTAGTTCCTTCATTCTGTTCAGAACCCATGATTTCTTTATGCGTTTGCTTTTGGTTTCTACAATTAAAGATTAGAAAAAAAAGTTAGGGTTTTGATGATTAAGCGGGATTTGGTTCAAAAGATTAAAGGTCCTTTCGGTTCTTGATTTTCAAGGAATATCATAAGCAGTCAAAAGCTGAATTACCCCCAAAGAGCTTAGCAATCAAAATATATAGATTCTGATTATTTCCCTATTTTTTACATTGGCACATTTACCCCTTACCTACATAAGCTTTATAGATGGCTACACCGACTTATTAAGGGCATTATAGTACATGTGAAAAAATTGCGTAGCCTTCTCAAACACTGGGCCGACAAGTCAGGGGCTTGGGAGTTGAAAGAAAAAGGAAAGTGAAAGTACAAACAAATCCCCGAGATAGTTCGTTTAGTTAAAATATAAGAGGGTAATTTCGTCTTTCAAGCGCCAACTTAAACCCAGCTCCATCGATTATCAGAATCGTTCCCGAAGAATCCGGTTAAAACTTAAAATTCAAATCATCCCCTAAATTAACACGTTAAATATCCCTATTTAATATCAGCCGTCCATCGGAATTAAATCGAACGGTCACCATAATAATTATGAGTCAAATAAGGATAATAATATAAATATGAAAATGAAAATTTTCCTAACATTTCTTCAATCGATGAACATGAAACCCAGAAAATCAAAATCGAAAAAAAAACCTGTTAAGACATACATACCTCGTTAATTCGACAATCGGAGGTTATTTGTTCCTTGTTCTATTCTTGTCCTAAGTCGGCGTCGATCGATGATTTAAAAACGTGAGGAAATCCGAAGTCAGAGAAGATTTTTTTTTCCAAATCCAGAATCTGACTAAAAAAAGAAAGGAAATTGAGAAATGATTTATAGAAACAGCAGAGGAATCCTGATTCCTTTCTTGGTGGAAAACAACAGGAGCAGAAAACAGAAGACAACAAATGAGAAAACAAAAACGAAACCGAAACTCGAAAAAAATTTAATAAAACTAAAAACCAAACCAAAACCCAGATTGAAGACCTTTGGTTTGGTTTTAAGCTTTAATTTTTTCTTGGGTGGGGTTTGGTTTTGTTTCTACGGCACCCACGGTTTTTGTGTCGGCGTGGCAGGGGTACACGGTATTTTGATAGAGCTCGAGAAATCTGAGCTGTTTGATTGAATCCTGATATTGTGGTGACGTCAAAGGTGCCATTATCTGACGGTTAGTGGAGTGGGACCACCTCTTTTGAGGAAGGGTGTTTAAGGAATTTTCAAGGTTGTTTAATTAAAAATTAAAATTGTTTTATTTTAATAATTAATAAAAAGTTGCTTTCGGAAAAGCGATTTGCTCTTTACCCCTCTCTTCTTTAGCACGCTTCTTTCTCGATGCAACGTTCACGTTGAACCCGGTCCAACTGTGGGGTATAACCGGACCAAGTGGATCCATTTGATATTGAATGACATTATGATAATGACAATTTTGTTCTATTTACAACTTTAATAAATTACTAAACATACCTATTTTCTCATTATTCCTTTTAAATTTTGGATTACCTAATCATAACAACATGTTCATGTCATAGCCATGCGCTATTAAATAATTTGATCTTTTATTATAAATTGACTCACTAAAATATCTATAAAATATCAAAAGATTTTTTTTGATATTTTTATTTTGAATATAAAGTTAAAATCTCAAATAATCTATCTAAAAATAAGTAAAAGTTAATTAAGACCCTCATTGAAACGTACGTTTAATTAAGTCCTTTGAATCATGCTTCGTATTTAATTTTGGATTCATTTTTCTCTTGAAATCTTTAACAAGTCTTTAAAAAATTGATTGATTTTTCTATTATTTTACGATAATTTAATTAATTTTTTATTATTTTTAAAGTTTAACTGATTGTTTAAGTCGATTAGTTTATTAAAATTAAAAATTAATTTTAAAGGTATAAAGTATAAAAAAATCATAACAGATTTTTAGAAATCTATAAATTATTGAAAATTATAAAAAAAAATAAATGTTAATTTTTTAGATAAATATAAAATTTTATTAAAATTATTCAAATATTATAAAAAATTATAAAATATAAATAATATAAAAGTTAAATTTTACTATACCTTTTTTTTTCTCACACGCTGTCCTAAATTATACTTCTAACTTGCTTCTACAATATCTCTGTAACTTGAACACTAACTAAATTTCTTAATAACAAGGTGTATATGCCTCTTTATTCATAAAAAAAAATAAAAATTTACTCATCACCAAATGTGTTCGTGTGATGGGCCATACTCAAGCTTGATTTAAAAATATTTTTGAGCTCAACTAGATCTGGCCCACAAAAATAATTTGTTTCACTAATTTAAAAAATAAAAAAATTAATTTAAATATAATATACATATAATATATATATAGATATTATGTTCAAGTTTTATTCTGCTTAAATCATGCGTACATTTATAATTCGAAACTTATTTTGAATTTAGATACATCATATTATGAAACTAATTATTATTTTTATAATATCTAATTTTAATGATAATTATTCGTATACGTATTCTTTATACTCGTAATTGTTTTATATAACTTAAAAAAAAAAAAGCTAATTAGTAATTTGAGATTGAATTTGGGAAAAGGCGAATTATTTTTATAATATCTAATTTTAATGATAATTATTCATATACGTATTCTTTATACTTGTAATTGTTTTATATAACTTAAAAAAAAAAGCTAATTAGTAATTTGAGATTGAATTTGGGAAAAGCCGAAACGGGTAAGAAGAAATGTCGGGCTGCCCAAAAACTGTAAGAAATTCAAAATACGGGCGGCCTAGAAACTGATCCTTTTATATGGGCGGCCCAGAAACTATAGGAAATTCAAAACTTAAGATCCTTTCGTAGTTGAGAGAGTAAGAAAACCCATTTCCAATGTTGTGAGAAAGAAAAAGAAAACATAAAAAAATAATCGAATTTACGTTTAATGCAGTAATAATGTTTCATAATCATAAAAAAGATTAAACAAATCAATTTTATTTTTATCAAATAAAAATAAATAAAATATTAATCATCTATTATCGTAATGAGCCCGAATTTAAGTTATTAATTTAAAAAAAATACTTTGTCAAAAAAATTAAAAAATGTATTTCTTCAATTTTAATTATTTATTAAGTGTCGTTTTTTCTTTGAATTTCGAATTCTATGTTTTAATTATTAATATTTGTATTTTTTTAAATTTTTTTTTTTTATGTTTAAAAAGAGTCAAATTTGATCAACCTTTCAAAAAGAATCAAATTGTTATTTTTTAACAGAAATATCGACGAAAATGTTAAATTTTTAAACATAATAATTCGCATGACAATTCATGTGTATTTCAATAATTTTTTTAATTTTTATAAACTTTTTATATATTTTCAAATATTTTTATAATTTATAAATTATTTGTTGATGTGATATATAAGACAAATAATGTTATTTCAGTATGAATTACACATAAACTTTCATGTCAACATTGTTAACAAATTAATATTAATAAACTTTAAGTTCCATTTCAATGTAAATTCTAATATGTACAGACTATATTGATATGTACCAGTTGATTTTACTCGTACCGATTAAAAATATAATGTACCGTTCGGTAAAAAAATTAAAAATTAAAATATAAATATGTATAGTATAAAATGATTTATCATTTACATATATCAAATATTTTTTAAAAACAATGATAAATTCAAAATTGATACATCAAAACAAATTGGTACCGGTAGTTCTTGTTTTGTACATTTCAATATCAATAAAAATGGTACATCTAATTCAATACATACTAAACTTGGTTATAGATCGAGTTACCTGCTCAAATTCGAAAACCCACTCAAAAAATAAGAGGGTTTGAAAAAATATAAAAAGCCCGAAAAACAGACTTTGGTAAAATTTAAGGCGTGTTTTCTATAAGGATCAAGTTTTGAGTAAGAATTTTTTAATCTGACCCGATTTGAATGTTATGTTATAAAAAAATAATTATATTAATTATATATGTTAAATAATATTATTATATATATTTATATTTATATTAAATCATTAACTCAATAACAATTAAACCATTACTCAAAACTTAATAAAAGCACTTATGCAACCAAATAGCTCAACCCAAAATATAAAAATTTAAAAATAATATTTAATACAATAAAAAATTTATTATACAAAAATTATATTTAAAATTTTTAATGTATTTTTAGTGTGTTAGAAAATTTTTATTTTAATGTTTCTAGTACATTTAGTATATTATATTTTTAAAAAAATTATTCTTAAATAAAAAATAATTTTAAAAAATCAAATATGGATAAATTAGGTTGGGCTCAAATTTATCTTTTTTAAATTTATTCGGATTTACACAAAAAAATAAACTCATTTTTCGGGCCAAATCCAAACTTAAAAATTTGATCTAAATACTTGCATGAGCCGACCCTACCAGAGCCATAATCACCTCTAATACAAACTTACTTGATTTTTTTGGTTTTCTTGGGGGAAGTTTTCAGCAACCTCATAATATGGCATGATCAAATGTAGCAGTGCTTGTGATGTGTAAATGGCAATCTCCAACGTTCCTATTTAAGCAGGAGGGGTTTATATGTGAAGACGAAAACATTGCATAATTCTTTTAAGTATCAAAATGGGCATGATTTGCCTTGACAATGATGTTAGATGATGATTACATGCTTTGGCTATGGTTAGAGGCTAGAGGGCGAGATGATGATGGCGTTGAATTTACATACTACAGCCATAAGACAGAGAGCAATCGATTGCAGAGAAGAGATAAGAATTGGGTGTTTCATGTTTGCTTGGGGGCCTGAGCTGAGGTTGGTTTTGGAGACGCAAGTGATGAGATTGGATGAACAAATGTGGAGGAGACATGGACGTAGGAGGTGGGGGGAGATCAGATAATGCGTCAAACAACAATGGAGTGTACAATCTTTCAGCCAAATAGACACTTGAATAACAAAAGCAAAATTCCAAGGAAGAATCTGTATTTTCATTATATTGTTTGACTATTGTATTTTTTATACGCATTGCAAAGTTCACCCTTAATGTTTTTGGTTTTTTTTACTTCAGCTCTTAATTATTTTTTTTTAATCTTACTCGTAACATTGCAAAAAATTCATATAAGGTTAGATTTGACATAACCCGTTAATCAACTAACGGTCAATCATTTTGTCCTATGTGACATGTCATATTAGTTGATGACGTGATTGACGTGGCATGCCATGTCATTGATGATGTGTCATTTTATAAAAATATTTAAAAATGTTAAGGATGAATTTTGGAATTCTACCTTTTTCGTATGGTTCCCCAACTTTAATTTTAGTAAAAGAAGAAATAAGTTTTACAAGGTAAATCGAATTTTTAAAAGGAGAATTAAAGTTTGAATATTGAAAACAAGAGGAATTACAAACCTCAAAAAGGATAGAACTGGAAAATTATATTGCTTATATTGTATCAGCAAATAAAATTTAGGTAAAAAGACCTCTCCAATCCTTCTCAATTTCAATATTGAGTAAATTGATCACTCTTAAAAAATTAAAGTAATTTAATCCCTATCAATTTCGAAAGCAAGCAATTAAGGGTAGATAATCATTACATTAATTGTTAGTTTTACATAAAATTAATTGGTATAATAACAAATTTAGTCCTCAATTGCTAAATTTGTTATCATACCAATCAAAATTATACACAATTGACGAAAGACATTAACATCATGATTAATTATCCTTGATTACCTACTATCAAAATTTTCAAAAATTAAATTACTTCAATTTATTTGAGAGAGATTAATTTACTCAATTTCAAAATTGAAAAATATTTTTTCCATAAATTTTATTTTATATATATGATAGAGTTGCAGCAGCTAGAAGAAGTCAAGAGAATCGAGGTGTTATTTTCATAAATTTCCAAGTCGGTGGATGAGATGATTGTCAAATTGCAGAAAAGTCTACCAAAGGCATATATTGTATAAAATAATGACAGCGCTATTCTTTGATTATAAATATATCTACATGAATCACTTCACCTAATTTTTTTTAGTAATTTATTTTTAGTAGTAATATGATTAGTTAATTCCAACTCAAGTCATATTTAAGACGGTGAACAACTTAATTATCAGGTTAACACATTGAGTTCACATGACCTATTTTTTTAATCAAAAGGTGGATCGGGGTAACTATAGGGGCTGATAAAGGCCTCGACCTTGTTAAAATGGAAAATTTATTCATTTAAGCCCTTTAATATTTTTAAAATTTTAAATTAGTAAAAATAAAATTACACTTTGATCCCTAAAATGATAAAAAAAAATGATTTTATTTTTTAAAAATTATAAAGATATAAGTTATTAAAAATTACAATTTAATTTTGACTGCTGAATATATTTTTTGACTTCGCCTTGGGAGTGGACATGAATATCATATGAAAGAATATTTTTTTCACAAAATATTAACCTTTCTTACTTGTCTCATACCTCATTTTACAAGGAAGGTCAAGGCTTTTGATTTAAGTTTTTGCAAGAGTGGTAGATATACTGATAATTATACAAAAGAAAATTACCAAATCTATTGAATCCTGAAGTTTTACTCCTATAATTTTTTTTATACAAAGAATCTGCATGTTTAGATAAGAGTTAGCACTCCAAAGACTAGAATTTGGTTTAAATATATTCTCCTAAAGCACATTAATAGGATCTACAGAGAAATTGGTTAAGGCCATAAATGTATGCTTATCTCATTGCCAAAAAAAAAATGTGTGAAAGAAGGGATTACCAATGCGCACGAGGTGCATGGAGACACCTCAGTTTGCTGTGGGGGCTTTCCCCATTTGGAAGATATATCTTCTAGTTTGTCTATAAGCTATTTGATCGGTTAGTTTAACTTTGTTTTTCCATCATAATTAAAATGAGTTGATTAATGGAGTTTGAGGGGTGGAGCAAGAAAGAGACCTCGGGGATGCACATATGGAACCTTCCATGTCCTTTTGGGTTATATATATATATATGAATATAAATGTAGTCATCAAACATTTGGGGTTTGCTTACCTTAGCAATCATGAGTCCACCAGCTATCATTACAACTGAAGAGAAATCCCTCTCTTTGCTCTCTTTTTTCCCTCTCTCTCATAATTTATTACATAGCCACCAGCCGGCCCACCAATGAAATTTATTCACCAGACTAAACTATATTTATAGCACCTTATATCCTTCTTCCTCTCAATTCCCCCCCCCCCCCCCCCTTTCTCTCTTCATTTTCAATATATATATTTACCTAAACAAGTGTAAAAACATGGATTGGAGTCCATTCCCATCTCATCCCACCATTGCTTCTTCAAAGAGAGGGCATAGATTAAAACATTCCAAGGTTCAAATTTACAGGCTTTCCAGGTATATACATATATGTTTTCACTTTCATATACTGCTTTTCATGTGTTTTGCGTATATATGCATGCATATAGGTTTGATGGTACTAATTAACACAAAAATACATGCAGGAAAAGATGGGAAGAAAATATGAAGAAAGACATGGAACTGATGAACTTGAAGCTGTACTTGGAGAACCAAAGTATCATTGAAGAGAATGAGAAGTTAAGGAAGAAAGCCAGTCTTCTACATCAAGAGAACTTAGCTTTAATGTCTGAGTACCAGAGGAAGTTTCCTCATTTGGATCGTTTTTCAACCACCCTTTTGCTTCTTCTGCAACAAAAACACTGATGATATAAAGCTTAAGAAATAATTAATTATCTGCATAAATCGATGTATGTTAGCAACATGGGATTTTGTAGCTTGATATTTTTGTTTTCAACCCTGATTAAGATAAAATGATTTCCATGTATCACCAGAATTCTCCATTAGTTTCACATATATGATATATATATATATATATATATATATAGTTTGCCTTTTTCAGGAAGGAAAAGAGGAATTAATGGCAGAAACTATGATTTATAAGGTTAGGGTTGGAGAGTCATTTATCCATTTCATTTGATGATATTATTGACAAGCTTGTAAACATATATGATTGGTTTAAAGATTTAAGCTTTACTCTGATATAGAGGTCTTTCTTTGGTGTAAAGTTTGCTTTTATATATATATATATGCACATTGGGGTTACTGACTTCATATCAGTCAATAAATCCCCATTAAAACATTCTGAAAATGATCGAAGACAATCTCTCCAACCAAATTAATCGTAGATTCATTAGCTTCAATCTTTGGGAAGACTGCTTCAAGCATAAGGCCTAAGCCTACAGCATCCTTATTTGCCTAAAACCCACTTGTTTTCTTAATTAGTCTGTAATCAGGCATCTTTGTCTGACTTTCTTGTCCTTAAATTTTGCTTTTTTGTGTGTCAAAAGCTCATGATTGTGATTTAACATTCTTCAAATAAATCTCAAGTTAAAAAAAAGAACCAAGTAGCTCAGAAAACAAGAAATGGAGATATTGACAAATAGCTGTCACGTGTTAATTGAGTAAAATTATTTTTAAGAATCTATAATTTAACTCCCAACAAGAGATTGACAAATTGACAAGGGAGAGGCTTTTCATTATAGATACAGCTCAAAACATGATATTTGACTCTCAGGCTGCTTGTAGCATGAGAGAAAAATGATGCTTTTTTGTCACTAATCGGGCAGCTTCCACCTTGCCAAGTTTTTTTTTCTGCAAAAGGTAAACGATTGCCTATTGTTTATAGCTTGTAAGTGGCACCTCGCCTAATTGAGCTCTCCAATAGAAGGATAGCACATAGCAACGGACAATACTGATGCTTGGGGCACATTCAATGGATTATAGGAGTGGAAACTTCATAGCTTTTGGGAATTTTTGTCCGTTACTTTGCAGATACGAAATGCAGCATAACACATAGTGGCATTACCTATTACCGTCAGTGCAGCTTGAAGAGCCACCAATACCTACAATTCATTGGCAGAATGGAGTGATTTAAGACACTTTGTTTCTACACTCACGCTGTACACATCCATCCCACAAGCTGAGAGGCCAGAGTTCTTAGTCATCAACCATCACTCATCAGCATAGCAGTCTAATTGTTAGTGAGCTGAAGTATGATCATCTTATGCAAGTACGTAATTAGGCAGAACATATAGGAATACATAGCAAAAGTACATTAAAAACCTGAATAAAATGGCTAGATGATCAAAAGGTACTGTTTTATTACAGAATATGGCTTTTATGAATACTGATACAAATTTATGGTCCTCATAAGAATATGCATAACAGTGATTCATCTGAAACTATTATGCAGATCTCTAGGTCTCATTTCCTGTTAGATAAATCCAAATTCATCAACCCTCAAGTTCAGGCACTATGTTTATCCTGTGTTATGTGGATCAAACATGGTTAGGTGGAAAAGATTTCCCACCTTTTGAGTAGTATAAAATAGGTAAACTTGGCTATTTCCACGTCATTATCAGAATCAATATTTCAATGTTTCGGTTGCAATAGTATTACATTAAATCTTTGGTTTCTTAATTGTTACATTCACAATTTTGTCATGATAAGCATTGAGGTTGTATAGGAGTAAAAACTAAAAAAAGACAACACTTGTGTCCATAATTCAATGTAAAGCCAAATGTCTCATCCTAGTGTTTCTTTACCAATACATCACTGTACCTCAATTAATTCAAACTAGTCTTTGCATTTTTCTGTAAAAGAAGAAGAAAGCAGAGTAACTTCTCAGTTCTCACCTCAAGGGATTCAGAATTGTAAAAGAAATGCCAGGTACATGCACAAAATGCTCCACCGAGTAAAGGTACCTAAAACAGACAATTATATCAGGTCTATTCCAGAGGATAGATCTATCTGCAAGAACTTGGTACTTGCTACATTGAGGTGGAGTGATCAATTCCAGTCTAAAGGTGTGTTTTGTTCTTTCAAAATAAAACACTTCACAGATGTCAAAAAAAAAAAAAAAGGTTCCATAAACAATTCATGCATCAATTAAAAAGCTTTTTCTAAACAACCCTAGACTAAGAAGAAAAACTCACCATTCCCCAAGAGAGACCCTTCCATGATTCAAACCCAGATTTCTCTCCATATTGCCACACCAAAGCCATTGCTGTAATCCTTTTGACAAGGTAATATCATTAACACAGTAATCAACTCACGATGAGAACAATAATTTCAATTCAGAGGATACAAAAGGAATCATAACAGTCAATACTGTTTTACTTTTATCAAGTAGCAGCCCAATGCACATCAATAGAAGGAAATATCCGAAGCCAAGAGAAGAAAATATCCTCACCATTCAACAACACTGGACACGTGTATGGCCCAAGTGGGCAGAGACAAGGCATTAGCGGGTTCACTGAGCGGAATAGAAGTGCCCAGCAACAACGGCATTTCGGAGGCCGAAGCGGAACCCGCAAGAGCCAAGGCCAGAGCTGACCCGATTATACCGATTACGGGTTTCGGCCTCCAACTTAAGCTGGGAACGGACAGGTTTCCAGTCAGTGGCCTGGGCTTTTTTAGAAATTTGGGGCAACGAAGAGTTGGAAGGGAATGAGTTTGTTTGAAAATGGGTAGTGGAGAGCAGAGTAAGGTGGCGTTCGCCATGGAGATTTTGACGGTGATTCTTTTAGTTGGTCGGATTTTGTTTTAATCTTGTTAGCTTTAGTAATTACTTCGTAAGGACCTGTTTGAAAAGTCCTTTTTCCTTTTCGGCATAAATTAGATTCAGAAATGTAGTTAAATAGTTGCAGTTCTGAAGATAAGGTTTAGACAAGGGTGTGATTTAAAAATTGAACATTACTACAAAATCAATTTAAAATGGTATAATAATTTTTTTGGTCCTCCAATTTTAAAAAAAAAATCATTTTAACCCTCCATTTATTCTTTTGACCTCTTTTAACCTTTGAATTTACATTTTTTTGTCAAATCATCTTAAAATGGACAGAAAAATTAACGTGAACGACACTTTTAGAGAAAGGGTAGGTGGGTGGCAACACTCGATAGCTCTGGCTGGCCAAAAAGGGAGAGACCCACATTCGCACGACCCACCGGCAAGGGGAGGGGGAGAAAACAATGGGGGAAGAACTAAAGGCCAAAGGGCCACTGCTGCTGTTTAAAGAATGTCAAAATTTATCTGAAATCTTGGGCAAGGAAAACAACCAGTATAACCCACTTACACTACCTCAAGGGGCTTCCATTGATGTGAGCAGATCAGCTATAGAGAACGATGCTCCCGTACTTGGTAAATTACTTATCAGTGACCTAAGAAAGGACCACAGTTCTCAGAAATCACCTATTGAGGCCATGATAACTGTAACCAAAAAGGGGAAAAAGAGATTCTAAATATCCACTGCTCAGGAATGATTATGAACCCTGTGTAACACAATTACTAGGATTTCGTTCTATTTCCAGGAGGGTACACACTCCATCTTCCCTACAATGATCCGATTTTTCAAATTTGTATCACAGCATAGGAGGATGGATTCACATATGAAGCCCCTCATTCTCCCATTGTTCTTTTTTCTTTGCCCAAATCAAGACCAGAGCAAAGCCCATCAATGACATGATCACAGTCTGCATATCCCAAAAACAGTACAGTTAAAGTATGAGCATCTCATCTTCACCGCAACTAACTATTTGGAACTTTGAAATAAACATAAAAGAAGAAACTTTGAGAAGATGGGATAAGGTTGCAGAGAATTGTAATGAGCTTGTTAACCGTTATGAACAAAAGCAAATATTCCATCTTTATAGATTCTTCAAGCTACAACAAGTAAATAAGAAACCAATGCCAAAAGGAGCCCCTTTCTTGGGAGTCTCTTATACATACGCATCTTTTTAACAATTTATGTGAAATGGTATCATAATTTGCATACTATTCCTTTGCAAAAAGGCAACTAGAAACAATAAGGGGGGAAAAGGTAAACAAAAGGCTTACCGAGATAGCTGGAGGCACACTGACAAGTGGATCCTGGAAGAACCTATTAGCAAGTGCAAGCGCCAAAAGACTGCTTTGCATTCCTGCCAAAGTAAAATAATATGTTAGCAATATTGCAAACTAAAAAGCGGTAAAAAAAGGGGTCTCACTCTCACCTGTCTCGAAAGATAGTGTTCTTTGCAATGCTTTCACATCAGGTGCTTTATGGAAGAGTGAACCACTGAGGAAATAACCAGCAATGAATGCTGATAAATGGAATGCAACAATGAGCAACGAAACAGTTAAACCAAATGGGGACAAAACCGAATTAATGTTAATAGCAAGTGGCGCTCCAACACAACAAGCTGTATCAAGTACAGAAAGCGGCGGCAGAAATGGTCTCATGGCTTCACAAAGACGAGGGAACAACCTGCAGACACATTAGACAGATAAGAAATTCTCATAAATATTATCAAGTTCAACATTTGTTCGGGGTTAGAGTATCACCGATTCAAAAGCAATCCTGCAGTAATAGGAGCAATAACAATCTGCAGAATGCTAGAAACCATTCCCACTACATCAACCGGCAGTCTTTTTCCAATAAGCAGGAGAGACAACATTGGTGTAACAAAAACAGCAGTAGCAGTAGATAACGATGTCATAACGATGCTTAATGGAGCTAGCGGTGGATCTGTCAAAAATGTAGCATAATTCGAGAGCTGGGCACCACTTACGCAAGATACCAACATAATCCCTGCACCTGATTCATTGATCGACATTCTATCAGTATAGACTCTCCAGTTTTTAACTCCAAGATAGACAATCAATCTTTGGTAGCATTGACCACAAAGACAGATAGACCTACCTAAAGGAGTAGGAAGACCAAACACTGTCACAGCAATTATTCCAAAAATATATCCAAGCAGGGGCTTCACAACAAATTGACCAACATAACCAGCAAAAATAGCATCTGGCCTTTTAAATGCTTCAATAAAATCCTTCTCACTGGAATTAACCCCCACTGCAAACATCAAAAAACCCAATGCAGGGGCATAGTACCTACAAAGAGACCAAATAATTAAAACATAAGCTAAGATATCAGTCCAAAAGCTCATTACTCTATGTTATATATAGTGGAACTTAAATTCTTTTATTTTCTTTTCATTGTACATAACCTTAATTGATTTATCACTTGCATTAGGTTCTGGCCTCAAAAGCTACCCCTACTTCACATATCAATTAAAACCAAAAAGTTGTAATGGATCTTAGATATAAATAAGGTAAGAGGAATGAATGAACTAATCCTGATTTTGAAGGGATACATTTGAGAATGAAAATTACAGTTTCCACATCCATTTGTCCTAAAAGAAAGGAAAAGCAATTATAATACATAGTGTAGACAACCTATTCATAGAAAGAATCAGTTATTGACCTGCTGGTAAACCATGTGAAAGAAGGCGGATACACAAGAGCCATAATTGTACTAGCAAGGACTACATGAGGCAGAATGGAATTTGATTGCTTCAAAATATCCACTATAGAAGCCTTCTTTTGTTTAACAATCTGAAACAGCACATACAACAAGAACTACTATGAATTTTTGCCCAAAATAGTTGACAATGCCACTGTCTGCAAGTAAATATTGCAAAGAACACCAAA
Organism: Gossypioides kirkii; assembly: GCA_005610355.1. Taxonomy (NCBI): domain Eukaryota; kingdom Viridiplantae; phylum Streptophyta; class Magnoliopsida; order Malvales; family Malvaceae; genus Gossypioides; species Gossypioides kirkii. Next base: position 3,779,333 of record CP032254.1, on the reverse strand, counting down.
TACTAGAATACAACAGGATCAAGTTATCAAATATAGGATTTGGGTATCAATTATCAAGCATAAAGTTTTGACATTTGACTGTTAGGTAACACTTTATAGCACTCCATAAGTCCATACAGCAAACAGGACAAGCATGATTATCAAACTATAAGAAAGTCCAGTTAAGCTGAAATTTGAACACAGATTATGTTTAAAAAAACATGAGCACCTGATTTGGTTCCGGTTCAAATTCCTGACCGGGGTCCCTTTCAAAAGATTCTGAAATTTTCTCTGATGCACATTTACACTCCAAAAATTTAGAGCCCCTAACTGCAAAAAAGGAACACAAACACACACAAAGGATGAAAAGGAAATACTTTTAAAACATAACCCAGAAAACCCAGAACATCAAATGACTAAAAAAACCAAAAATTAAAGGCCAACAAGAACAAGATTTACACTGAGAAAAGGAACTGAGTGGAACAGGAATATTGGAACTTTGTGGCAAAACTGAGAACTGGACTCGCTTAGGTATATGAAAGCTATTGTTGTGCAAGAAAACATGATTGAATCGTGGACGCTGGATCAAGAACTGACCAGTGGTTGAACTCATCTTTTTTTTGGATTTTCTTGTAGGGGGGGGGGGGTTTGCTTTTCGTTTTTAACAATGAAATGGTTTGGTTTTCAGCGCTTTTCGCCTTCTCTTTAAACTATCTTCGGTAAGTAGCGTACGAAAATATTTTACATCTCTGCTGGCGTGAAGGCAAAAAGGAAAGAACAATTAAAGAATTCGCAACTTATTTTAATCTTTATTCACTGACATTCGTTAATAAAATTTTTAATAATGGAAAAGTTACACTTTTTGGTTTTATCATTGCTTCCTTACTCCATAACTCTCTCGGATGTCCTTTTTACAAAATAAAAATTCTCTTAAATTATTTTTTTTAGTGTTTGAAATTTTTGGACTGAAAAAATTATTTGTGTCTATATTTGAGGGGATAGTGTGATAGTTTTAAGATGTATTTGAGTTCATAGTGATCTGGTGACAATCCCCACAATTCATCTATGGTGTGAGGATCGAACCATCACCTTAGAAGTCCATCAAATTGCAATTTAGGCTTCAATTCATGGTGATTATGCAATCATGGGTTGAAGTATAACTACGGCTCCTGATTAACAGCGGGTTCAATTTTCATGCCACCCGAAAAAGATGTTTTATAAACATCATACATAAGTTTGAAACCATATAAATAGCTTCTTCTTTTTTTCATATTCACCAAAGCAATATCCTTAATCTCCATGTTCAAAACCTGTGACAGAGTTTCTGACGATGGAGGAAAGATGAAAGTCCCTTTGGATTGAGAACAATTGTTGTTATTAAAAAACTCATTAATAATTACAATTATTGCTATCCCGACTCGAGTTTTATCTTCTCCCCGTCGCCACAATCACCCTTACCCTAAAAGTTCTCTTGCATCTAACTCTATCATAGGTTTCGAACAATTAAGTTAAGGATACTGCTTTTGATGGAGATGGAGAAAAAGAATAATTTGACTATGTTAGAATGTTCCTTTGTTTTTCTTTATGATTATGGTCTTAAATTTATGTATGAGATTTATAAAACATTTTCTTCTTATATCATGAAACTTGAACTTGTGACTGTATAATCATTATTAATTGGGCTCTTGAGTTGACTGCACAACCAAAATTATTTAAGAGCCTTAGTTATACTTCAACTCGTGCCTGTATAAACACTATGAACTCGGAGCCAAAGTTGCAATGCAATGGACTTCTAAGGTGATGGTTTCATCCCGAAACGAGAGATGAAATATGTGGGTTTCTGAACACTATCGCATCATTGTGAACTCAAATATACCTTAAAACTATCACAATATTTATTTCAAATAAAAACAAATAAATATTTCTCTCTAAATTTTTAATACCGAACACACAAAAAAAAACACGTCAACCTATTTTTCTAAATATCACAAAAATAAACCTAAAATCTATTTTTTTTTTTTCAAAACCGACGTATACTTCAAATTTGCCCGTAATTTTATTGACATTGACCAAAATATTATATATGGGTGTTGACTGGTTGTATTTCTGATGTTTTTTTTCTGGCACATTCGCTAGTTTTAAAATTCAGATTGAAACCTTAAATTGTGGGGCAATCGATGCTTTCTCTACTGTATGCTGAACACTCAATCTTTGTCAATGTATCAAAAGTGGAACAGCGATTTTCTTTCATGTCTGCTTCACCTTCTTTCTTATTCATGGTAAGGAGTTTTTAAAAAAAATTAAAATTGATTTTTTTTACAAAATTTTATTTAAATTTCCTTTTCAAAAATCTTCATTTAATCCACATATTTGAATTTACAAATTAAGACTGGAAAATATTTTGGGTCTACATAAATATATCCCCTGGTCCTGGTGCTGCTGGTGTTTATTTCCTTGCTACAAAGAACTGAAGTTAAATATTTTTAATTTTATTTTAAATTCGGATAATTTAATTTCCAATAAAAATGTATATAATTAAAAAAATACTTTTAAATTATGTCAAGTTAAAATATAATAGATGAAACCCAATTTTAAAAGTAAAAAAAAAAAAAACCAAAATTTTCACCATATCGATTCCATCACTAAAACTCATTTCTTTTTGGAACATTAATGTGTTTTATGACAACATTATCGTATGTTGGTTTCGGAAGATGGGATTATCTTTCTAATACAATCATTATGATGGCTTTGTCACATGTAACTTTGAAATTCAGACATTATTGTGTTGCACACAGCAACAAAAATAATAATCATAACCACTAAACACATATAAATAATAATTATCAAATTGTAGATATCCCAAAATAATTTTCTTCCTTTTTCCTCTTCAAATATTTCGATTTCAATATCACATTAAATCTTAATTAAAATTTGAGTCGAATTAAATTAAACTTTTAAATGATTATTATTTTTATTTATAATATTTGAATTTAAAATTTTATTTAAAGAATATCATTTTTTTATCACTTAATTCAATATATATTAATTTTTAGTAAATTAATTTTAGATTTATTAAATATTATTTTTTATGTGCTCGGTTTATTTATGTTCACGAATAAATTTATTTAAAAATAATATTTTTCATATGAATAATACTTAAATAATATTTTCCTTTGTTTTTATATATAAATTTAGTTGGTTTGTTTATTTAATATTTTTGTTTGGTTGGTTGGCTTTTCTAAACATGTTCATTTAACATTTGCAAATTTATAAATGAGTATGTTCGTTAAGTTCATGATGACTTAATGAACTAAGTTTGAACATGATATTGAAAATTTAAAACATGAACCACTTAAAAAATAAATAAATATGAACAAAACTTTGTTCGTTTGAACCCAATTTATTTCCACCGTTAATGATAACAATGAGTATATGTTTAATATTAGTGAGGAAATAAACTAACCAAAATAAAATGTTAGAATAATTAGATAAAACGGTTAAGATATTTATTTTATTTGTTAATTTTATTAATAATTTTATTGTTGAATAGTTTCTTGAACTAACATATTAGATTTGATTTTAAATTTTGTTAGTTGATTAGAGATATTTTTCTATTATTGATAAATTCGTATAATGATTACTATTTTTAGATTTTAAAATTGTGTAATTGTATAATTTTAATTTATATTATAAAAAATGATGCAACAAATTATGATGTAGTTAAATTCTATCCGTCAAAGATGTTTAAGAAATCGTATTTTTTTATAATTACGAGGTTATCTAATTATTTCGTGATAGGTAAATACCTTTAAAAGTTAATGGTTACATATCTTTAAGGGGTTAAAATCGATTAAATCAATCCAATCAATTTAGTCGGTTATGGATTCAATTTTGTTGATTATTTTGGTCGATTATTACTTTTGAATTTTTAATCTAATTTTATAAAAAGTTTGACTTAATTTAATGTTTTTAATTATTTAAAATATGAACCCAACAAGTAGTTCAAATGGAAAAGAAGATGTTGTTCATCCTATGGGTCTCGGGTTTGAGCGCCTATATGTGTGTCTTGTCAAAGGGTTAAAAAAGTATGAACAGATACTATCCTGTAATCACACCAGTATATTAAAAAAATTATTTAAAATGTATTTATAAAATAAATATAAATTATTTAAGTCTAATAACCTAGCCCAATAACTAAAGGCGGTCAAATTGGTTAACTGACCGAACCGATTAACCTAAAGTCGACTCGTTTATTTTTTTTGAGCTCTAATTTGATTAGATCAAATTTTATAAATTATAATCAATTAAGTCAATCTAATTAAAAAAACTCGATCAAACTAGCTGAAAAAATCAAATGCTCTCATTTAGGGGTGTTCATGGGTCGGGCTGGGTTTAGATCGGGCCTAAGCATAAAACATACTCTATGCTTGTTCAAACCTAGCCCGACTCAAAATCTAGGCCTAAAATTTTGTTCAAATCCGCTCATATTTGCAAAAAACTAATCTAAGCCCATTTAGGCCCGCCCTTATTAGTTTTAAATTTTTAAAACAAATATTTATATTGTTTTATTTTAATATTTAATATTTAATATTTAATAATTTAATAATTTTTTATTTATTGAAAATTTTTATATAGTTATCTTAATATTTTTTAATGTTTACATTAGGGTAATATTATATATTTAGTATATGTTTATTTTTTAATGTGTTTTAAATTACATTAATATATAAAAATAACATAATATAAAGTATTATAAACTTAAAAAAAATCAAGCAGAGCCGAGTTTTGGCCTTGAATGTTCAAGCCTGAGCTTGACTTATATTTTAAATGGACTTAATTTTTTTGCCTAAGTCTATTTTCGAGCCTAATATTTTACCCAAACCCTTTCATTTTGAAAGGTCTGAACAAATAATCAAGCCCATGAAGAGGTATACTCTCATTTACATCTCTTATTCTTATTCCAAATCGATCTTATTCCATATCGAATCGAATTCAAAGGCTAAGATTCATGGGCTGATTCTTGTAGGTTTTATTTTTGGGGTACGAAATGTATAAAAGAAGAGAGAGGAGCAGAAATTGACCCTCCACCTACACAACTACCATAGCAACGAACATATTTAATCATCTTCGTTATAACCACAAGAAAATTAATTAAAATATATAAATGTAATAAATTAAAAACAAGTAGATTGAAGGAGAAATAATGCTTGGGACTGCAGTAGTTGGCCTGGCATTCCATTAAAGCATATATACAAAGTAATTCATTCCAAGCAATGTGTATGGCACTAATGCTTTAAAGTGTTAAGATGACGTTGATATGGCCACATGGGCATGAAAAAGATATATCAAAAGGGTTGTGAGACACCATTGTTGAGGACCCTGTCAAAAGCCAATGACACCAAGACAAGGTCCAGCCATGGCCAGGCCATGCTTAGTAAGTTCTTCATATACGTTAAACTAATCTGCACTAAATATTTAAATAACTTTCACTTTTTAGCTTTTCTTTTCTGTACTCTCTCTTGACCATTTCATTCATTCTTCTTCCATGTTTTCTAACCAAAAACCTTGTACTCTGTCAAATGCAACAAGACAACAGTCTCAAGTTAAATAAAGTATAAAATAAAAACCTCATTAGTGTAGAATTAAAAATTAAAGCTTTTTTTGTGTGTGTGGCTGAAACCAGGACGTCACATGGGAAGCTTTGAAAAAATAATGGCGACAGTAGTGGAAAATACAGTATAAACACTTTAAATATGTTTCCTTCAAAGATTTCTGCTTATAATGGAAACATAAAAGGAAATGGTAATAAAATTGACATCTTATCTAATTGAATTTAATGGAAAAAAAAAAAGAGAGTCCCATTCAGTATGGATACAAGGAAACTTCAGTCTTAAATGCAATAAAAAGAAAGGAAAGGCACAACTCAGTCAACAAAAGACCAAAAATAAACCCAAAAAGCCAAAACCTAAACCCCCCATAATTTCTCCTTCTTTTACACGGCTTTGGTTTGGGTTTTTATTTTTATTTTTTGCTAAAACATATTTAGTTTTTCTGCCAATTATTTGGTGGTGATGAAAGGTATGGGTTGGTGGGAGAATAAATGCTTTTAATTTCAGAGACAAAACCAAGGCCCTACCTTTACACGGTGGTGAGTGAACCAAGACCACTTTGGGGTTTTCATTTTACTTTCTTTTTTCTTTAATAAAAAAAACGGGAAGGGAGAGACTGAGAGAGGGTTGTTAATTTTTTTTGGTAATGGAAGTGAAAAGAGCTGAGCTTTGAGATGGAAAGAAATGCACATGCACGTGGTTAAGCTTCTGTTGGTGCCAACCGTTTAGATAATAAATATTTTTTTACATTATATGGTTGGTATTAAATTTGCTCACCTGTTTTCCTTTCCAGCCAAGATGCCTTGTTCATGTTATTTGTTTGCACTTGTTTGAACTCACCATTTTTATTGCATTTTTTTCTCCCATGCTTTATGCCTTTTGTTTGTTTGTTTGAACTCTCTTTCTAGAGCAAAAAGTTGAGATTTTTAGCTCAAACCCAGAAAGAAAAAAGGTCAGATCTTTGATTCATTGAAGAAAGTGTGGGTTAAAACGGGTTGCTTTGTTGAGCAAATGTAAGTAAAAATGTCGGTGTTTGGACATGATCTTGATGTTTTGCCTTTGGTACTCGAGATTTTTACAAATGCAAACAACAAGCTCTGCAATTGGAAAAGCAGGATAGGGGGATCTTCATTGAATCTGGTTCGATAATGCCAAACGGTTAGACTCGAATTTTTATGTGTTTTTGCTGTTGTTTCGAGCATGAGAAGGATCCGTCAATTCATAGTTTCCAATGCTTTGTTCTTCCTGATTCTTTCTTGTTTTGGAATCAGAACCCTCTTCACCATTTCTTTAGCTGCAACTGAGGAGGAAATTTTGCTCCAATTTAAAGGAAACATCACTGATGATCCTTACAACAGCTTGACATCTTGGGTCCCAAGTGGTAACCCTTGTGTGGATTTCAGTGGTGTGTTCTGCAATCCTGAAGGATTTGTGGACAAGATTGTTTTGTGGAACACTAGCCTCAGTGGTCAGCTGTCAGCTGCCTTGTCTGGTTTAAGCTCACTCAGAGTCTTGACATTGTTTGGCAACAGGTTTTCAGGTAATATCCCACAAGAATTTTCGCTGTTACAGACATTATGGAAGATCAATGTGAGTTCAAATGCATTGTCTGGTTCCATACCAGATTTCATTGGCGACTTACCTAACATTAGGTTTCTTGATTTTTCAAAGAATGGTTATACTGGGGAGATTCCGTTTGCTTTGTTCAAGCATTGTTACAAAACAAAGTATGTTTCTTTCTCGCAAAACGGTCTTTCGGGGTCCATTCCGGAGTCCATTGCAAATTGTAGTAACCTTGAAGGGTTCGATTTCTCGTTCAATAATCTTACTGGTGAGTTGCCTTCTCGAATTTGCGATATCTCGGTATTGAAGTATGTTTTTGTTGGTAGCAATGCATTGAGTGGCAGTGTGGTGGAAGAGATTTCAAAATGCCAAAGCTTGCTAGGCCTGGATCTTAGCAGAAATTCATTTACAGGGTTTGCACCACTAGGAGTACTTGAATTTAAGAACATTACTTATTTCAACGTTTCACATAACAGGTTCTTTGGTGAGATTTCTGTGATTGGAACCTGTAGTGGGACTTTGGAATTCATCGATACTTCATGGAATAGTTTGGATGGGGAAATCCCAACAAGCATTTCAAACTGTAAGAGCCTCAAAGTTTTGGACTTGGGGTTCAACAAGCTTAATGGGACCATACCAGTTAATATCGAGGATTTGGGAAGTCTTCGAGCAATTAGCTTGGCTAATAATTCATTAGGTGGGACAATCCCAACAGGATTTGGAAGCATTGAGTTGCTACAGGTCTTAGATTTGCACAATCTCAACCTTGCTGGTGGAATTCCTGAGGATATAAGCAATTGCAGATTTCTTCTCGAACTGTGAGTATAAGCGCTATCCTGATGTATTGTAGATTTTCTTTGGCATTGCTTTGAAGTATTTCTAAGAAACTTCTATATGTTGCTGCAGGGATGTGTCTGGAAATATGCTAGAGGGACATATTCCTGATACCTTTTACAACATGTCAAATCTGGAAGTTCTCGACTTGCATCGCAACCGGCTGAATGGAAGTATCCCATCTAGTCTGGGGAACTTGTCAAAAATCCAATTGCTTGATCTCTCACAGAATTCGCTTTCGGGGTCAATCCCCCCTTCGCTTGGGAATTTGAATATGTTAACTCATTTTAACCTTTCCTACAATAATCTCTCTGGTGTCATACCTACTGATCAGACCATCCAGTCCTTTGGTCCATCAGCATTTTTTAACAATACTGGACTCTGTGGTTCCCCTTTGGCATCCTGTTCCGGAAGTGCCACGTCTTTCCCATCTGGTAAAACCGAGGTACTTAGTGTTTCTGCAATTGTTGCCATTGTTGCTGCTGCTGTGATCCTTACAGGGGTTTGTGTGGTAACCATCATGAACACCAGGGCACGCAAGAGTAAAAAGCAGGAAGTGACGGTGGTTGTCGAGAGTACACCACCAGGTTCATCAGATTCGAATGTTATAATCGGGAAGTTAGTCCTCTTTAGCAAAAGTTTGCCTTCTAAATATGAAGATTGGGAAGCTGGCACCAAAGCTTTGCTTGACAAGGAGTGTCTAATAGGTGGAGGGTCAATCGGAACGGTCTATAGAACTAGCTTTGAAGGAGGGATCGCAATTGCAGTAAAGAAGCTTGAGACTCTAGGGAGACTTAGAAACCAAGATGAATTTGAGCAAGAAATCGGGCGCCTAGGCAACCTCCAACATCAAAACTTGGTTGCATTTCAAGGTTATTACTGGTCCTCTTCAATGCAGCTGATTTTATCTGAATTCATCCCGAATGGGAATCTGTATGATAATCTACATGGAATGAATTACCCTGGTACTAGTTCAGGCATTGGTAATACCGAACTAGGTTGGTCTAGAAGGTTTAGTATTGCCCTTGGAACTGCAAGAGCACTTTCTTACCTTCACCATGATTGTAGACCTCCAATTCTCCATCTCAACATCAAATCAACCAACATACTCTTAGACGAGAACTATGAGGCCAAACTATCCGATTATGGTTTGGGAAAATTGCTTCCAATTTTGGATAATTACGGTTTAACTAAATCTCATAATGCAGTAGGATATGTGGCACCAGAGTTGGCTCAAAGTATGAGACTTAGTGAGAAATGTGATGTGTATAGCTTTGGAGTAATTCTTTTAGAACTAGTAACTGGGAGGAAACCAGTAGAGAGTCCAACAGTAAACGAGGTAGTGATTTTGTGTGAATATGTTAGAGGATTATTGGAGAGGGGCTCTGCATCAGCTTGCTTTGATAGAAGGTTGCGTGGTTTCGCAGAAAACGAACTTATACAGGTTATGAAGTTGGGGTTGATTTGTACATCAGAGGTTCCTTCAAGAAGACCAAGCATGGCCGAGGTTGTACAAGTTCTCGAGTCCATCAGATCTGGAATCGTGTCGTAGTGAAAGTGCAAAATGTTAGATGTGATTAATACTGCAAAGGGGACACAGTTGCTACTGGTTAGGGTAAAAAACAATAGCTTAAAAACAAGATCATTCTTTTGTATTCATTTTGCTATTACCACCATTGATTTGTTCCTCTATTTGTAATCTTGTGCAATAAAAAAGGGTACTCATTTATGTGTATTCTTCTGTTTGTTCAGTTTGAACTGTGTAAGTTAAATGAAACCTGTATAAGCCATAATGTCAAATGAGTTTTCAATCAAAAAAATCTGCAGGTTATTCACAATCATAGAATAAAACAATAGCATTTTAATCAAATCAATTTACAGGTTTCAGAAACTTTCTGAATCCGATTGATAACTATAGGGATATCTTTCTCTGTCAATGTAGCAAAACAGAAGCGGAACCATCCCGGTTCGATACAATGACAACAAGACCCTGGAGTTACATTAACCTTAGCTATATTCAACAACTTATCCCACAGCTCAAGTTCGCCCTTCTTGCTGTAAGAGCGGATTAACCCGCTCATATCAGCCCAACAGTAGAAACCCCCACTACTCTTTATGCACTCAATTCCCAGTTTTTTCAACCCAGCAACAAACAGAGCGTACGTTCTTTGAAGCCTTTCTCTATTGATGGTAATGAATGTTTGAACAAATTTTGCATCAGATAGCATAGAAATGAGCAAACACTGGGTTAGGGAAGAAATAGATGAGAACCTCGTCAACTTTTTAGCAGCAGCCAGAACCTCCTCATTATGCGAGTAGATAACACCAACCCGAAAACCTGGAAGAGAAAGGTCTTTTGACAAACCGTACACTAGATGCACTCTTTTCCGATCGATATCATCCAGGTCAAGGATTTCTGCTATGCTCACAAATTCCTCATTTCCATGAGTAGAACCAGCCAATATTTCATTAGAGACAATATGGATGTTCTTCTCTCTGGCAAAGTCTAGCAGGCTGTAAAGTGTGTCTTGACTTAGAAGATTGCCAACAGGGTTTGATGGGTTTGATATTATTATCCCACGCACTTTCAGTCCACGTTTCTTTGCCTGGTTGAATGCTCGATCAAGAGCAGCGATACTTAAATTGAAGTCGTCAGCACTTCGACAATGAACATGTATTATTTCCACCCCAGTTCGCCATTTTACATCCCTGTCAAAACTGCATATTTTGTTCAAAACATCAGTTTCCTTGTTGGATACTTGGTTACCAGAATGAAAACTATGGAAATAGCGGAGTCAAATTTTACCCTGGATAACAAGGTGTTGGAACAAGAAATGCATTTCCAACATCTGCTAAGCAGAAACTAAGAATCTCGATCGCAGGGGTTGCACCAGCAGTCAGTACTACCTGTGTAGGGTCGAAAGAAACAGGTTTCGCCGTGACTTGAGACATGAATCCTGCTACAGCCTGCAAAGTAAAAACAGTTCAGAACACAATCATTTCAAGTAGAGATTGTTTACCAAAAATTAAAACATTTCCAGAAGGAATCATTAGATGAGCAGGACCTTCCGAGGTTGATAACTGATCCTTGAAACTAATGGCCGAAGATGTCTAATCACACTTTTAAGTTATGCATGCTATTTAATGAATGTCATTGTATATGCCAACAATATATATATCACTGAATAAGAATCAAGAGCTAATGAAGTTAGGTTTATTGTTTTCTTATCCCTCTTTTATTAAACATAGAAACACTAAACCAGAAGTCCTCATCAAGTCTTCTCGAAGAAACAAACTTCAACTCAGACCTCCAATAGTAAAATTCATATATTTGGTGTTTGCAACCTTACTCTCACTTGATTCCTCATAACATAAGCTTTTTTACTAAAATTTTGGTGCCACCATTATTAACAGAGACCATAAACCTTAACCATAGCCACACACAAGCAGTCCCTAATCCCTTTAGCTCTAAGTAACAGTATTATTGCATTAAATAAGTAGTGAATAGTGATGCTGATAGCATTAAACTAAGTCTATTTACCACTTTGAACTCCATCAATCCATCAAAAGGCTGGTAAGTTGCAATCCTGCTAATGCTCAGCTCTTTCCCATTTCTCAATATCGCTTGCTCCGTATTTTCTGCTAGCCAATGCTTAACCAAATCCAAAGACAACTTGAAAAACAATAAAAAAAAATGAAAAGCTGAACCATAAAGCATATTATGATATTAACAATTATGAAAACAAATTAAGTAAAAAGAACCTACCTTGTTTTCTGCTAAACCCAACTGGATGACCCCAGTTGGATTACTCACTTCGTCGTACGGATCCTCCTTAACTCGCCTTAGTCCCACATAGTACGGTGAATCCGCGCCTTTCACAATCCCACTAACCCGACCCGAAACGGATACGGGTCCATGCGGACTTCGCAGCGATGGCAAACCCCGAGACAAATTACGTGTCAAAGCGGGAAGCTCCGCCAACTTCCCGGGCGACGCCGAACCGGTTGTTGAGTTTTGACCCGGGGAATCCGATTTGTTCTGGTCATCCAGGTCATTACGGTGTCGCTTCAAATAGAATTGGAGAAAGTAAAAGAGGGCGCAAGGTATTATGGAACCTAAGACAAAGCCTCCTCGTCCTTGAACAACACCTTGTAGTGGAACTATCACTCTCATGGCAGCTCCTCCTACCCCTCCGGTGTTTTCCCTTTCTGTATCGGAGCTCCGATATCGGGTTTGTGTCATTGTAGTGAAGTCATGGCCATATAACTAACAAAAACGAATGAAAATGGGAATAAAAAAATATGGGTTTTCCGATTAATGTTTAATGGATGAATAGAAAAATAATAGCTGTGTGGTCTCTCTTTTGTGCTTTCTCTTCCTTCAAACCTTTTCTGGTTTTTTTTTTTTTTGGAATATTTGTTTTTTTAATATTTTGAGGGGGAGAATTATGGGATACAGATTCTTTCTGAGCCAGTCCTAGCTTAAAGAGAGGGATTTTTTAGACTTTTGCGATTTAGCTGTTGTGATTTTCAGGAGGGAAAAGCTGTGAGTTTACTGAAATGTCCTTGCTGTTTTTTTGTAGTAAAATGAAACTCAGAGATTAAATTTATAGATGAATCAAATCGAAATTTTAAATAAAAATTTGTTATTTATAAATTTATTTTTTTATTAATTTTCTTATAATTTTTTATAATATTTATTCTATTTACTTTATTTAAGATAATGTTTAAAATTAGACATAATATTAATAATAGTAATTTATACTAATCAAATTAATATTCAATCAGTTGTTATTGATAAATTTATATTTAAATAATATCAAATTTCTTACAGCTTATTTTTCCATCCTTACTTGTGACGTTGGGTGACAAAATTTTGGTGTGGTTTTAGGTGGGAATGTCAGCAAATTGTTTTGAATCCTTTCAGTTTACTGCCAAAATAAAATAAACAACTTACAAGTAAGAAATTTATTCATCTGCTATTGACTTTTTTGGGGGTGTTAAGATGAGAGATCCAATGCAAATTTGCTACAGCGAGTACTACCTGCAGTTCATTTGCACATGTTTTTTGAGATTTACAAAATCCCTTTTTAAATTTTCTTGGATCAAGTACACTTGCAAATACATTATTGTGTGTTGACTTAGTGTAGGGTTTGATTGGATGATACATTTATTTATTTATAGTTAGTATAAAAATAATAATAATAATGAAATTAAATAATATAATATAAGATAAAAAGTAAACTAAAAGTATAGCGTACATTCACATTTATTTTAATCTGAAACGTATTGAAGCTATCAAATTTAAAAGGCATATTTTAATCTTACTTCTAGTTGAACCCAAAAGGATAGCAGTATAATCAATCTCCTTTACCTTTTTTTTCCAATTATCAACAAGGAATCATTTGCTCATCATGGTTTAGATTGAATAAACGATGTTCTTTCTTGAGACAAAAAAGAAGAAGATAGTTTTGGTTTAATAGTAATTTCAGCTAAGACAATAATAGGTCAAATTGTGCATATAGTCCACATACTATGTGATTCTTATGGATTTGATACCTGTACTTTTTGAATATTAAGATTTCAAATTTGATATTAACATAATAACTCTTAAATTCATAAATGAAATGACGTGTGTATTTTTGTGTATATTATCTGAAAATAAAAAAAGTTGTGTAAATATAATATTATGTTTTTTTTAACATAAATAATACTATTTTATTTAATGGATCTAAGGGCTGATAATTGAGTTAGGGATTCAAAACATACAAAGATATATAGACTAAATTTGTAATTTATACATAGTAGAGAGACTGGATATATGAAATTTGTATGGAAAATTGGTGCTGAGGAAGTCCCCCCTTGGCATTTGAAGACAATTGATACCCCGTTTTTGTCCACCGCGACCACAAGCTACAGAAAACAATTTCAGCAAGGCAAGTCACCACACATCCCCCAATAAACCACCACACAAGAAATTGAGTCATTATCCACCACATGCATATTTTCCTATTAAAAATGTGTTGTCACTTTTCCAAGCCTTTTTGCTAGGACCATTGTCTCCTTCATAATAGTAACACATATTTTTAAGGTTAAATTATACTATTAGTCCTAGTACTTTGTGAATCTAGCCCATGTACTTTAATTCGCTCATTTTTTGTTCTTATACTATTTAAATTTTAAAATTTCAGTCATCGTCAGATGGTAATTATTAAATTTATTAAGTTAAGTTTTGTTGTTTTCAAAATATGATGTGTTAAACATATTATCATATGTGTAATATCATGTCAGCTTGTTATTTCTTCATATTTCTCATTAAAAATTCAATTAATAGATTAATGATTTTCATTTGCATCAAGATTGAAATTTTAAAATTCGTGACGTAGAATGATCCAATTGAAAAATATGGACTAAATCTACAACTGTACATATAGTACATGACTAGTAATTGAATTTAGACAAAGGGATTTAACAATTATTGTTTGGTCAAGACTAAAATTTTAAAATTCAAAAAGTACACAGACTAAAGTTGACCAATTCTAAACGAATAAGGACCAAAATTGATCAAATTAAAGTATAAGGACTAAATTCATAACTTTTGCAAAGTATAAGGATTAAGAGAGAATTTAACCTTTATTTAAGCCAAACCTATATTTTTTACTTCAACTTGACAATTATTCATACATTGAGGTTTGAGTTTTTTTGGTTTAAGTTAATCTTCGAACTAGGAAATTGTTCCCACTTTGGGGCTTAAAATTTTTTTAGTGCAAGTTAATCCTTGTATTTTCATAAAAAAAATGTGGGTTTCAATGTGAAAATAATTTTCAAATCTAGAGTTATACAGTTTGGTTATTTGAACGAGTGTTAAATCTCCGTAAAACTTTTAACATCGAATAACGATATAGTAATTAAAATGTTACAAATTTATAATACTAGTGATCATTTCATAATAAATTAGACAATTTAAATACCCATGCGTTTTCCTCCTATGGCTAGGAATTGGGTTAAGGCTATCAAATATTGAAGCTCTACAATGACAACCTTATTTTTACCAAATCAAACTCAATATGTGCTATGCAATGTTTTTAAAATTGTATTAGTGGTTGAATCAATTAGGTTATCAATTTGTTGGTCCGAGCAATTCAATTAAAAAATAATTATAAAATTTATAAAAAGTTATTAAAAACCAAATCAATCATCAGTTCAATTAATATTTTAATTTGATTCAATCGATTCACATTAGTTCAGGACTCAATTGATTTTAAATTTTTTTTAAACTAATACCTTAAATAATTTTTAATCTAATGGATTGATGTAATCCGATTCTGATAACCATAGTGATTTGTTCACGCTGATGACTTAATTCTCAACCTTGAATAACAGTAACTCAAAAGAATGATGAATAGTGTTTTGTCGTTGAGAAAGTCAGAACACGAAAAGAAAATGTAGGACAAATCTTTGAATTTAAGTGAGACGTGAAATAATAAAGTTAGATAAAAGGTGAAAATGATAAGGAACCATAAACATCATCTTGATCTCACCTATATTTGGGGAAATATAGAAAAGAATCCAATGTAACCACACTGCAACCTTACATCTTATATTATTTCCAGCACTTAGATCTCAATTTTCTTTAAAACCCTATTGTGCTCTACAGCTTATAGTATTAATAATACCCATATAATTGGATTGGCTTGAGTTGGGCTGTGCTGTGCTGGTTGGCTTCACTCTATTTTAGCTTAACCACCTTTCAAACTCATAAACAACTCCATTTTTTTTCATTTTAAGGTGTAAACAATTTTTTTTTACAAAATGGCATCAGAATCATAAAACAAAATCTGGTGATCATTCTTTATTTCAGCAGCAACCGCTGTAGGTATATTCTGGAAAACGGGGGAGCTACAAGGAAATCCCTTGATCAGCTTAGAGTATGAACAGTAATATTTGTCTCTCTTGAAACCTGTTGAATTTTCACACTTCAATCTCTTTTACAAAGTACTTAAATTCTTAGAATCAAAATCCTATTCAACTATCTTTAGAGTCTAACATTAAAAGCTTTAATAACTAGAGTACAATCAATTTGGACAGAAATAATAATCCATTTTACAAACCAATTAATTGAAAATCATTATATATCACCCATAATTCTGCTTGTTCAACACTATATCTGTCGATATTCCTTCTAATCTCACAGATTCTTCTACCGTATTCATATCTAACCACTGCCGCTGACAATAAACAGTTTTTTTTTAATGTCTAACTTCAAACAAATTAAATCAAGGCTCGAAAATCCAAGCTTCTATTTTTTTATTCACTAAAAATAATGCGAGAAATTCAAACAGATGAAATCGAGGCTCCAGATTTTAATTTCTACGATAAAAACAAAATAATCCATCAAGTAACTGTTATTATAATGACAAATAACTTTTCTTGTCTATGTATTTAAACCGACCCCCTTTATCTATCTCTAAAAAGAAATAATCCAAAATATATGTTCATAAAAATTAATGGTGGTCACCAGCCATGAAAGGAAGATTTTGTTAAAGATATGAGCATCAATTCGTGCATAAATCTAATGATTCGGTAAATTATGTTTTATATTGCTGAGTTCATTAACTTTAATTAATATTGCATCATGATAGAATTTAAATGTAATATTTTTTATTTTATTTTTGCAGTTTGTGTGAATGTCATAATAAACAGAAGAGATTGTATTAATATTATCTACCCTAAGAGGCCAAGGCAGAGGAAAGAGAAATCTATGGCATCATTATGGCATAAGTGTACATGTCAATGAAGCTATTTGAGCTGCGCAAAATGGTTGTGGTCGAAGCAGATGTTGAGCTCGAGGTAGAGGTCAAGATAGAGGCGCTCCTGCAAAAGATGCCATCTATTGAGCAGGAACTCCCATGGTTGCGAAGCAATGGACGCTAATCACATCATTCATATAAGCAGAAGCATGCAAGACAATTTAATTCGTAAATATATTCTTGCGTTGTCTTGTATAGCGGCTTGTACAATTACTCCAAAGTTGTCAAACTTTAATTGAATCTATCAACCGCTTTAAAATACTATAGTAGTGGAAGATAAATGCAATGGACCTTATTTGGAAACAACATTCTCCTTACCAGTCAAAGTATCGAGTTTTGGCATATGATCCTCCATGATTGCAAGTGATGGATGGGAAGATTGGACAAGCCTTTCCAACCACATGCATTTCATCCGATTCCCATTTTATTCCTTATCTTACTTATTCTTAGTCAGGATAACATTTTGCAGTCGATGACACTCGTACTCTGTGTTGATGTTGGCTTTGATTACCACATGCTTGTCAATAAGAAGGCCAATTATTAAAGCGGCATCTTTAAGCATCATAATCGCATCATCGCATTGAAAATATAATTTATGTGTTTTCGGCCTCCTTCTTTACAAAAAAGCGTTAAACAATTTAAGTATCAAAGTGAATATCATCATAAATGTCATATATAAATCAATTGTCTCCAAGCCATTTGAAAAGTGCATTAGCCTCCAAGAAATTCAAATTGTGTCATACTCGAAAAAACTCGACCATCTCGTTATTGAAAAAATCACAAAATATTAATATTTAATTTCAAAATATCTTAATAACATTTTTGTAAAGATTACAAAATTTTTAAAAAATGAATTTAAAATTTTAACATATTGAAGGCATAGTTTGCAATGTATTTTTCAACTATACATTAACAAGTTTATTTTTGGAGTTTACGAGCTTGAGAGAATTTTGGGTGAGAATAAAAAAGAAATGGTTAGGGTACTTATACAATGTCTTAATTTTTTGCCCTTTTGTCTAAAATGATAAATTTACACATGTAGTCTATCTTTCACAAATTTTTAATTTAATCTTTATTAAAATTTCACTATTTATATTTTACTTTTCAATGTCAAATTTTGACTTTACTATTATTACTTAATTGGTAAATTCTTATTTTTGGAAAAATTTAGAGATAAAATTTAAAATTATACATAATCTTTGATTTATTGTGCAATTGTATATATAAATTTTAATTTGGTGTAATTATACACGTGAAACTCTAATTGTGGTTCAAATATATCATTGAAACTTAATTTTAATTTAATTATACACATTTAAAGAAATAAATACATCTGTTTTTTATATTGGATAAATATAATTATTTATCTATGTAATGTATAAACATAAAATGATGTTATGTAATAATTGTGTTAAAAATTTGTAAGAATTGGATCAAATTAAAATTTCATGTATAAAATTGCATAAAATCAAAGTTCATACACAATTGCACATTAAATAATAGTTCATGCATAATTTTGAGATTTATCTAAAAAATTTACTATTTATCTTTTGAAATACTACTATACATGAACTTTTGGTATTATCGTGCTTAGGAGGATTAGAAAAATTTTGAGAGTTAAAGGGAAATGGTACATTAGACATGTATATAGAGATCTTAATCATGTTGGTGATTGTTTGACTAAGATGAATTTAGCGGGACAGACAGATCTTCAAGTTTTCAATGGCTCCCCTAACAAAGTTTTAGAATTTATTCAACAAGATTAATCTAATGATATTTTTGTTGAATTTATTTTGATGTAATTCTGTTTTTTTGTTTATAAAAGAATTTAAATTGTTCTAATAAGGGTTAAACAAATTACTTTATTAATATTTAAAACCTTAAACTCCACACCTATGAATAGTAAAATAGTCTATACTACATATTCCCATATTCTCATCTTATCATGCATAACTCGAGCTTCTATGACAATAATATTAAACTTGATAATTATAAAGATTAAGTAATACCATTTAATCAGATTAATATATTAAAAAAATTGTATGAAAATAATTATTTAATAAATGGATTAGACTCTTCTCTCATGAATCTTTAAATACCCTTTCTAACCTTCTAAACTTTAGTTCTCCAGATTTGAATTCGTATCTAAAGGGGACCCTCACTCTGTACAGTTCCCATCCTTTCCCCACCTAACAAACGAATAAAACCGTTAGGGGTAATCTCGCAATTACATTGAAACCTCGGTGGCAAATTCTAACCCCGCCGAAATTTCAGTCCCTTCGACATGATCTCGCCACCCGAAACCGCTGTGCTCGAACCCCGATAGTACTGCTTCTTACTTCGAAGACAAAAAGAAATTCAAATCTAATTCACTCTTTTACCCTCTCCGCACAATTGCTCAACATAACGTTCCACCCTCAAAATTTTCATAAAAGATTAGGGATACTTTAGTCAAAATCAAATAAGCAGCCTTATATTTTTGTTGCTATATTAATCTTCAGAAGCCCATAATTTCAAATTTTGGATCGTTACAATACCTCGGCGCTATAGAAAAAAAAAAAAGGAAAAAAACGCAGGGCCAGAATCTGGCTCCGCTAGCTTGTACCTTACGCTATGGATGTTGTCCTTTGTTCTTCGTTTTCTTATTTTTCCCCCTTTTCATGAAATAAACATTTTTTTTTTGCTTTGAATGCTACAGTTAAGTTGGCTCAACCGTAGTCATCGCCGTTATCAACTCAAACTCGCCGTTTCCAAGATTCCTAGGGTTTCTAAGCGAAAATCAATTTCAAATTTTCGATGGAAATGGCGGCGGACTTTAGTTCTGGTTGTTTCAGGTGAAGTTAGAGCAGCATTGTAGAGTGAGGAAGAGGGACTGAGTTTTGGAGAGAGAAAGACTAGAAAAGAGAGATGGAAGAAGAGATGGAGTTAGAGGCAGTGTTGGACGTGAGAGAGATCGATCTTAATTACGAGTTCGATGCGGCTAGATTCTTTGATTTCACGCGCGAGGAGTCGCCGGTGGAGGCCAGAGAAGCTGAACTTTGGTTCGAGTCGGCCCCAAGTTATCCTCCTTCTCGTCAGTTTCTCTTTTGCTTAATAATGTTTGCTTGAAGCAAGAAATTTTCACTATTATTTCAGTTATTATTACTATCCTTCCTTCTTGTTTGATTAGAGAAAATATGCCGTAGAAATATTTAAATTTCTTTCTTAAAAATAGAGTTATTATATCAATGATTGTCATTTCTTTACTTTCTTTTGGGTTGTAGCTTTTGTGACGAAGTTAGTTATAAGAGAGGAAAGTCTCCTGGAAAATGTGACTACATCTCCTAAATGTGATGAAGATACTAGTACATTACATGAAAGTGATCCGGAAAATGTGATGGCGTTGGGATTTTCAGCTGTGTTTAACAAAGGTACAATTAACCATATTTAGCATCTTATATGAGGTGCTTTTATTTCTTTGAACTTGCTTTCTATTTAAATTTTAAGGCCGAATGATATAGTTTAGCTTATATTATTAAAGAGCCGTGGAACTCGGTTAAGAAGAGGCAGTCTAAGGCAAACTTGTGCATCTGCAGGCAATTATATGAAACATCTGTGTTCGAGTGCTTTTAGAGTTCTTGGTTAAACCCTTGATTAAAAGGGAGGATAGATCACCAAGAAAAATGTTAAAAAGAAAAAAAAAAGGATGATTTTCTTTGGAAAATCTGAAAACTGTGCTGGACTGATATTGTTGTTTTTCAGGAAATGAAGGAACTAAGGGAGGGATCTCCGCCCATATACAGAAAATTTTACAAAATGCTCTGAATAAACCATTTCAATTAACTTCAGGTGACCAAGACGCTTATTCGAAGTAGTTTTCAAGCATTATTATTGTCATTTTTGCTTTCTTTCAAGTATTATGATTGTTTTTAACATTACTTCCTATACTTTTGCTCACTTCAGTTTTTTCGTTCACTTCCCAGGGTTGACAACATACAATCACTTACTCAGTGATAAGTTAAAAACTAGATCCAAGAGTGTAAAACCTGTGCCTAGGAGCTCAACTCTTATGAAACCTACTGCTAGCCAGTTAGCCAAACAAAATCGGCCCCCTCAAGTTGCTATGTCCAGGTAAGTCATGGAAATGCCAAACGGACTTTTCTTTTCTAATTTTATCAGTCTCATTCTCACAATCCTGTATTTCACAAAGAGAGAGTATCTTACCTCTTGGAAATGGCTGCTTTCAGTTTGAATATTGTTGAGTTTATATCCTATTTAGTAATATTAGATCCTTAAATTAAGGTCTTTCTATTTTGGTTTTGTTTTGTAGATTTCAGAAGCTACGGGTTCTAAACAGTAATAGAAGCCTAGGTAATTCTTCTGTGGCTGAAAGTCAAGCTGCCAAGAGGCAAAAGCTAGAGGGAGGTCTCTTGCATAAGGTACATGAGTTCGTGAAATTCCCCTCCTCCCACCATGGTTTCTCAAGTTTTGCAGAATTTCTCATGGAAGCTATTTGTGTTGAACGTGTTGGTTTTAAATCGTGATGAAGTGGTTTTTATATGAAGAACCTTGCCTTTTAATGTTTGCAAGTTGGCAACTGAAATGAGTGCATGTAATCATAAGGTCTTCCAACGGGTTTTGTTTTCCATATATGAAGTAACAAACCAATTAAAACTGAGAATAGAGGAAAACTAGATGTTGCATAGGTCAGTTCTCCTAGTGGGCATCTAACTTCACTTTTCCCACACTAGATCTCTGATGTTGGTATTCGAAATTTATCATTAATTTCTATTACTAGTATGGTTCAGTTTACATGTTCATTGAATAAGCTTCTGGTTTGGGCTAACTTTTGTTCTGCATGGCAGGTTGAGGAGGTGAAGCAACAAACCACTTTGGTCCACAAGGCACCTAAAAAAGTACACCACTGAATTATGTTTAGTTTTTGGAAGTGCAGTTGGATCTTAACCCGTGTTGCATCTAACATATTGTGAGATTTTCATTGTGGTTATGCAGGATGGAACTAAAGATAGAAATGCCACCAATACCAAGCTGAGGCTTACCATTCCAAGGGAACCTGAACTTGAAACAGCACACAGGGCTCAAAGAATACGGTTAGTTCAGGTCACTGTTTCTTTACATGTGAGGTGTAAAGTATGGGTATTATTAACAAGCTACTGGTGCAATGTTGTCTTCATTTCAGGCCTAAGAATGATACAGAAGAAGAGCATGTTACATCTGTTACACATAGATTCAAAGCACGCCCATTGAATAGAAAAGTTGGTATTTATGATGTTACAAAAGGGACATCCTTCAAATCTGATTTTGTTGTGCTTATGATCTCAAATATATGTTTAAAATTTGCAGATTCTCGAGGCTCCTTCATTGCCTCTTCCAAAAAAGAGTGTTCCAAAGTTGCCAGAGTTTCAAGTAAGCAATAATTTTTTTACCAAAACGAGGTTGCTTGCCCTCCATATGTAGCTTAGATTGCTGTCTTATTTCTCCTCAGGAATTTCACCTGAATACACAGAAAAGGGCAGTGCATCTCTCATCAGCTGTATCCTCCTCTTCAACCCATACAAATGCTGTTGATAAGGTTAGCTGCTGATATTTTTATTTGTCATCTTAAGCTTTTTCATATCTGGAAAATTTTTGTTCTTGCAGGGGTTTGAGAAACTTTGTACAATTTCTGCTAATGGCAATGAAACTAGAGAAGCCAGAAGGTAAAGCGCTTTAAAATCTAACTATCTAGAGACTGTAGTTTTATGCAGAATATACGATGTAGGTATCTATTCAAGCATTCATTTATTCTTATGCTAATTCTTTTGTATGTGGGTCCCTTTGTGTTTCTTAGTTTTATGTTCGTATTGAATCTGATAAAGGAGTGACTTTGTTGTTTTTTTTTTTTTCATCCTTAGACCTAGTTTCATGGATGCCACTAGCCAGGATGTCTGTGACAAAAAGTACAACTTCAAAGCTCGTCCTTTAAATGGGAAGGTAAAGAAAGAACAAATTACATCAATGTATTGTTTGTTTAAATGCTTGAGCTAGGTATCAATGAATATATAATTACCTCTGCAGATATTTTCCAGTAAAGGTGATATTGGTGTTTTTCGAAATATCAAGAGGGAAACCACGGTGCCAATGGTATAGCATAGAATATCTTTCCTCTTCATATGCACACTGATTGTATGCTGAATTGTTTGAGATGATATTGTGCTTTGTCTACCAAACAGGAATTTAATTTCCATACAGAGAAGAGGGTTCCACAAAATCCTCCCATCGAACTTTTTAGTAAGGTAAACCTGAATATAATTTTCAGTTATGCGTAATTGGTGCACATCCTTTTATATTTCTAATTAAAATTTAAAATGTTTGATCTTTTCAGGGTTTTATTGATTGCATGATATTTTTTTTCCTTTCTAAATACTCTATTTCTGCCTATTTTGCCTGCAGCTATCTCTTACAGCTGAGCTACAACCAAGCAATGGATCTCAGATGAAGTCCTCTCGCCCTACCTTCACATCTACAAATATTATCCTGGTATTTTAACTGTATTTTCTGTTTAGCACTTACAAATTTTCAGTCTTTCTAAGTGTGGTATTCATATAGTTCTTCTTTGGTATAAGGGCTCAAAAGAAAATAGATTGACTTCTTTCCAACCAGAAAATGAGGTAAGTGTCGTAATTTCTGTCTCTCCCTCCTTCCCCACCATCTTGTAGTACATCTAATGACATTTTGTTACAGATGAGATATTTGGCAAAGGGGAAAACACTTCTTTGGGGGAAATAGTCACTGAAGTTGGTAATCAATTGAGCACAAGGTACGTTGGGATCATTAACACAATACTCTCTCTCTCGTCTTCCCTTCTTAATTGTTAATTTTCGAGAACAAATAATTCTACATAGAGATTACACAGGAGCTTGGGCATCCGCTGAAAGTGAAGGCACGCTCCCTAATGGTTTCTCATGATGTCGGCATCTTAATATGCTGCTGTTAGTTCAGAATTTTGACGGATCAACAGTTAGACAAATGCATTGATCTCATCAACATAGTTTTTCTTTCTCTGGTTGCAGTATATGGAATCTGTGGAGTATCCACTTTAGAAAGTTTATATTTAAAGGAACTGGTTGTTAGATGTACTTTCGTGCTCCATATACTTCTGGGTCACAACTGACCAAGTGCATAATAATACAAGGAAAATGTTATACATATCTGTACAGTCCCAAATATGGCCATTGTTTAAGTCATTTTCTCCATTGTATTCTTTGTCCACATGCTTTATACCATAAGCAATTTTGAAGGGCCGCTTCGTCTTGTATTTGTTATAGCAGTGGCGAGATCATTAGGAGACATTGTTTGCAAAAGGAATGCACGAAAAAAGGGTTCGACATAAATGACAGACATGAGAGCCCCTTGCTTAAAACTCAAGGAACCTGTTTTGCATACTTGATTTTTTATTTTGTTCTTGCTTGAACACGCTTGCTTGCGTACACGTAAGGACAGATTTGGATAGAAGGCCAAAAATAAAACCTCTAATTTTAGGTAGCGTTTGGTGTTTTCTGATGTTATGATTTTAATGGAATGTGATTGTTGTAAAAGTTAATTTATAATGCTTGATATACATAAAAGTGAATTGATTACAATCTTATGAAAGTTATATGGTTTGTTTCACTATACTTTCTTAAGAATGTAATGTTAATTCACCAGTGAATTGGTACTTCAAAGATTTGTCAGTGAGTGTGCAGGGTTTATTGGATGAAGATATTCAACATGCAGGTATAAAGTTAAGCTCTTCTTAGAGTCATGTAAATAGAAGGTTACTTTTATTTTATTTTAACAAAAAAAAAAAAGAATGTAATGGTATTTTAAGAATTTACCTTTATTACATAAAACAGATTAGGTATTTATATAAATACAAGTGGCTAAATCAAATTTCTAGCTAGGAAAAAATAGAATTAGGAAAAAGAATTTACTTGCAAAAAAATCCATTAAATAATAGAAAAAAAATCAAATAGTATGAAGGAGAAAGAAGGTAATAACTTTTTCTTTTTAACCTTCTTAATAGATTAATACCCTAACCAATATAAAATAGGATTAATTTTGTTTTGATATTTTTTAACTTTTCAATCTGTAGCTTTCTGATTTTTTATCATGAGAATCACAATGCGATACTCATGAGAAAGTAACTTTCAAAATAAAATTAGATTCTAAAGAAAATAAATAAAATTTGACACATCAAAAATTGAAATAATTTTTTAACGGATTAAATTTCTAAAAAAATGCCTACTTCCCATTATATCAAACCTACAATTTGGTAATTTTGATATGATACGAATATTAATATATTAAAATTTAAATGTACACATAAACATGGGTAACATGTTTTAACCTTAAAATAGGTAACCTCTCTGTAACTTTTTCTAGGGTGGAAGGCAGAGCAATATCAAATAGCTGAATAGAAATTACAGCATGAAAAAAGGGGTTTCATAAATTTCAGAATTGAAATATGCATAAGGAATGAGAAACCATATTATAAACTTTAGTTTTCTTATTTGCAATTCTTATATTATACGTCGATAATAGTAATAGGATTGATCGTAAAGTAATAACAAAGAAAAAATAAGAAAATGTAGATTTTACGTGAAAATTTTTTTTCCAAAAAAATCACCGATAGAGAAAGAAAAATTCACTAATGTTGAAAAACAATAATATAAGAGATTTTCAATTACACATTTCAAGTTGATTTTACACATATTTTCTTTAACAAGTGAGTTACGCCTAGAATTTTTCAAGTCGAATCAAACAGGGTTCGAATCTAACATCTCTAACAGCAACGCAGACAACCCAATCAATTTTCTCTTTGTTTAATATTCACACACATGGCAGGCCATTTTCGCAATGGGTCAAATGAAAACCATGAAATTTCAGTTAACCATTTGGAAATAGTCCACTATAGGAACAGTTCTAAAGAAATTAAATATTCTAAACCTGTTTGATTCTTGAAGCTTTTATACCCTCTTCCATGCCATTTGGTTGTGCCGATCTGAGCCGAATTCACATATACCCAAATTAACCATATGTGCATCAGAAACCTTATAAATAGTCTGCCTTTGAAACTCATCAATGCGACCATACCATCAAGAAAACTAAAACACAGTTGCTTACTCCACAATGGCCTCTTCCAACATCTTCTTCATCATAGCTATTGTTGCTTTCTTTGCAGTTCCTTCCTGTTTGGCCACTGAGTTTACTGTTGGTGATGAGAAAGGATGGAGTCTTGACTTTGATTACCAAATTTGGGCAGCTGGAAAGGAATTTCATGTGGGTGATAAGCTTGGTAAACCAACCTTCTCTCTCTATCTATAATCTAAATATCATAAACATCTAAACGATTACAATTCTTCATGCAGTGTTCAATTATAGAGCAGGAGTTCACAATGTGATTGGTGTTAGTGGACTTGAGTTCCAACAATGTCAAGCATCAAGTAACGACACTGTTCACTCCACTGGCAACGACGTCATCACACTTTCTACTCCAGGAAGAAAATGGTACATCTGTGGTGTACCCGGCCACTGTGCAGCCCGGAACATGAAGCTTAACATAACTGTGCTTGCTCAAGTGGAATCTCCGGCTACCGCTCCCGGTTCACCAACGTCACCATCTGCTGCAACACCAAATGTGGCGTTTAGCTTTTATAGATGGATTGCTGTCATGGTTAGCTTCATTGGGTTGGTCTTTGTTTGATGGTTCAATGGTATTCTACATTCATATGCCTAGGTTAAACTGTTGTTGAGTATTCCATTTTTTAAATTCCCTACTATGTTTTTTTTCTTTTTAAGAGAATTGATTTGTGATCGTTTCTCTAAGGCTGATGACAGTACTTCCAAAATCCCAACTCCTAATTTCCATCTTCAAGGGAAATATTAATAATGGTGGAATACCAATTTATCCGTTGATGGAATTGCACCAATCATGTTAAATTTCATCATCATGAAATTAAAACATTAATTGACCACTAACACTAAGGGTGTAACAATATATTTTTGTTCGCAAGTTATTCGAATTTGATCCGAAAAATGATTTGGTAATTATTGAGTTCAACTCGAGTTCAAACTATCGGTCAAGTTGAATTCATGCTTTAATAATACTTGTCTCGAACAGTTCGTACCCTTATTGAGCTTTTCATTTTTTATATTATTAAATTATATTGTTACCCTTAATACATATTATTAATCCTTAATTATCAAGTTGATATCAAGCTTGATCGAACTAGAGTAACTCAATTATATCTCCAATTGAACTTAAGTTGAATATCAAACTTGAACTTGATATTTAATCTCAACTTACACCCTTAAACACTAATATTAAAAGCTTTTATTATGAATTCCGGATTTGAATATTTGTGGTTGTACTTTTTAAATAGAGACTATTATAAACACTTTGTTTCAGAAATTCTATAAAAACCTAGCAATCCACAAGAAAGAACAATGGAGAATTAGTGATAAAACTAATCATTTAGCCCATGATGAAGCATAAAAGCGAGCTACAGCCCTCACCACTTATAACATTAACATTTGTTGACACGAACAGCAAAGTCCTCGATATCGTTTAAGTAAAATTTGAAATTCGAATATTGTGATATAAAAAGCTGGGAGAATTTTATTTTTTTTTTGTTTTGTTTTTAAAAGTTGTAACTCAACTCTAAATTTAATACTTGTTGAGTCGTAATAAAAAGTTTAATGTTGCTTAAGTTTTAAATTCTAGCATTCTGAATTAAAAAAATGGTAAATTAGATTAGTGTTCATTCAATTTTTAATAATTTTCTCTTGGTCCTCTAATTATGACAAGATACATTTATAAAGTATGTCAATTTAATTTTGATTCTAAAAAAATAAACTCCCAATATTTACAAAGAAAAGTAAAATTGCAAAAAAAAAAATTACACAGTGAAAATCTTGAGAGTTAAATTTTTTAGAATTAAGATTAAATTGATACAATATATAAATATTAAAAATTAAAATTACTATTATGTCCATTTTAAAAATTAGCATGATTGCGATATTCTATAATTTTTGATAACCAAAAAAATTAATAATAATTGAATAAGTAATTTACCCTTAAAAAAACAACATTATAACAACTTGCCCAAAACACAAAGGGCTCAAATACTAAGGTCATAGACAAAAGAGAAAGGTATTGAATACCTAAAGTCACTCTCCTCCAACAATAAAAAAAAAAAGTGGGGCATTTTTTTTATTCTGGTTTAAAGTTCATTCTCTGACGTCATTATAACTATTAGAATTGAGTGATTAGAATTTTTGTTAAGATGGAGATTGTTAGAATTGGGTGACTAAAATTTTTGTTAAAATAAAATTTAGTGGTAAAATAAAATAAAAGTAAAGTCCAAATAAATTAGACTTCTTTTATTTTATTTTAATTAGAATATGTCATCTATTTTATTTTAATTAGAATAATGTGTTTTAACCTTATTACATTACTTTTATTAGTTGTTGATTAAAATAAGATATTTCAACCTATAAATAGGCATATTCATCTCCTCTTGTAATTATTCGATTTTCTACATTAGTAAATCTTCTTCTCCTCTGCCCGTAGATTTTTCCCGAAAGGGTTTCCACGTAAAATCAATGTATTTTTCCCGTTTTCTTTACGATATTTCTTCATTGTCGACATTTAATTTTATCAAATTGGTATCAGAGCTTTTCGAATTACTAGTCTCGATCATGATAATGGCGACATTGAAGTATGATATTTCACTGTTGGATCGCAACACCAGATTCGCGTTGTGGCAGGTAAAGATACAAGCAGTTCTTGCGCAGATGGATTTGGAGGATGTCCTGTTAGGGTTAGATAAGATGCCTTCGAATTTGACAGATGAAGAGAAGAAGTGTAAAGATCGGAAGGCTTTGACGCAATTACAGCTGCATTTGTCGAATGAAATTCTACAAGATGTGTTAAAGGAGAAGACTACTGCTGCATTATAGGCAAAATTATAACAGTTATGTATATCGAAAACTCTAACCAGTAAATTGCATATGAAGCAGCATATGTATTCTCATTGTTTGGAAGAACGTCTGTGCACGAACACTTAAATGTGTTTAAAGAAATTGTCTCGAATTTGGAGGCCATAGAGTTTCAGTATGATAAAGAAGATTTAGGATCAATTCTCCTTTGTTCGTTGCCACCATCATATTCAGCCTTCAGAGATACAATTTTGTATAGCCGTGAATCTCTCACAGTTGATCAAGTCTATGCTTCCTTAGCCTCGTATGACAAGATGAAGCATCTTGTGACTGGATCTGACTCTCAAGGAGAGGGTCTCATTATTCGTAGGAGACAAGATCGAAGCAGTGATGATAATCGAGGGAGGACACAGGAACGAAATCCCCGCAGTAAATCTAAAGGTAGATTTAGATCTTCAAATAGAAGAAAAACTTGCAACTTCTGCAAGAAGAAAGGGCATATTAAGAAAGAGTGCTACAAGTTACAAAATAAGATCAAAAGGGAGGCAAAGAATCAAAAGGGAAAACAACCAGAATAATCCGGTGAAGCTGATGTAGTAGAAGACTACGGTGATGGTGAACTCCTAGTTGTTTCTATCAACAATTCTAAAGTGAGCGAGGAGTGGATCCTCGATTCTGGTTGCAACTTCCATATGAGTCCCAATCGAGATTGGTTTACAACATATGGAGTTGTGTCTGAAGGTGTTATTTTGATAGGAAATAATGCTTCATGTAAAATCGCAGGTGTTGGCACAATCAAAATAAAAATGTTTGATGGGGTCGTTAGAACTCTTAGTGGCGTGCGACATATACCAGAATTGAAAAAAAATTTGATTTCGTTGAGTACTCTTGATTCAAAAGGACATAGGTACACGGTTGAAAGTGGGGTTCTAAAGATTAGCAAGAGTTCCCTCATTATGATGAAAGGGCAGAGAAAGACTGTCAAATTATATGTTTTGCAAGGTTTAACAATTACTGGTGATGCTACAGTTGCTTCATCTTCCATGTCAGATGATGATATTACTAGACTTTGGCATATGCATCTAGGGCATATGAGTGAAAATGGCATGGCAGAATTGAGTAAAAGAGGACTTCTTGATGGGCAAGGCATTAGCAAACTGAAGTTCTGTGAGCATTGCGTTTTTGGGAAGCAAAAGAGAGTTTGATTCATCAAAGGAAACCATAACACGAAGGGAATATTGGATTATATTCATTCTAATCTTTGAGGACAATCTAGAGTGCCTCCGAGAGGTGGAGCTAATTATATGCTAACTCTTATTGATGATTTTTCCAGAAAAGTTTGGGCATTCTTTCTGAAGCAGAAAAGCGATGTGTTTTCCGCATTCAAGTCTTGAAAAACTATGATTAAAAAACAGACAGGAAAACAGATAAAACACCTCTGCATAAATAATGGCTTGAAATTTTATTCTGATGAGTTTAATGAATTGTGCAAGTTAGAAGGGATCGTGAGACATTTAACAATTCGTCATACTCTACAGCAAAACGGTGTTGCAGAACGAATGAATAGAACGATCATAGAGAAGGTTCGAAGTATGCTGTCGAATGCTAATTTATCGAAGTCGTTTTGGGTTGAAGCAGCCTCTATTGCATGTTTTTTGATCAATCGATCTCCACCCGTTACTATTGAGAAAAAGACTCCACAAGAGATATGGTCTGGTAAGCTTGCTGATTATTCTGATATAAAGATTTTAGGAGTCCTGTATATGCTCATGTTGATAATGGAAAATTGGAACCAAGATCCATTAAATGTGTTTTTCTTGGTTTTAAGGTTGGTGTAAAAGGGTATAAGTTATGATGTCTTGAAAATAGAAAAGTTGTGATTAGCAGAGATGTTGTTTTGATGAAACTGCTATGTTACCTAACTTATGTGTTTTTCTTTTGTATTGTTGTTTTGTTTCCAATAAAGATTTTCAACATAAAATCTACGTATTTTTATTTTTCTATCTTATTATTTTACGATCATTCTTACTGCCATTATCGATGTTTGATATAACAAAATTGATCATCTAGTTATCAAATCTGAAAATGTTGGTTACATTTCTTGTTAGAATTGGGTGACTAGAATTCTTGTTAAAATAAAATACAGTGGTAAAATAAAATAAAAGTAAAGTCCAAATAAATTAGACTTCTTTTATTTTATTTTAATTAGAATAAGTTATCTATTTTATTTTAATTAGAATAAGGTATTTCAACATTACTTCGTTACTTCTATTAGTTGTTGATTGGAATAAGGTTTTTCAACCTATAAATAAGCTTAGTTATCTCCTCTTGTATTCATTCAATTTTCGACATTAGTGAATCTTCTTCTCTTTTGCCCGTGGTTTTTTCTCGAAAGGGTTTCCACGTAAAATCTGTGTATTTTTTCTTTTCGTTTTCTTTGCGATATTTATTCATTGTCGTCATTTAAATTTTATCAAATTGGTATCAGAGCTTTTTCAGGTTAGTAGTCTCGATCACGATAATGGCAACATTGAAGTATGATATTTCGCTGTTGGATCGCAATATCATATTCGCGTTGTGGCAGGTAAAGATGCAAGCAGTTCTTGCGCAGATGGATTTGGAGGATGCCCTGTTAGGGTTAGATAAGATGCCTTCGAATTTGACGGATGAAGAAAAGAAGCGTTAAGATCGGAAGGCTTTGACACAATTACAGCTGCATTTGTCGAATGAAATTCTACAATATGTGTTAAAGGAGAAGACTACTGCTGCATTATGGGCAAAATTACAGCAGTTATGTATGTCGAAAACTCTAACCAATAAATTGCATATGAAACAGCGTCTGTATTCTCATCGTTTGGAAGAAAGTGCGTCTGTGCATGAACACTTAAATGTGTTTAAAGAAATTATCTCGGATTTGGAGGCCATGGAGGTTCAGTTTGATAAAGAAGATTTAGGGTTAATTCTCCTTTATTAGTTACCACCGTCGTATTAAACCTTCAGAGATACAATTTTGTATAGCCGTGAATCTCTCACAGTTGATGAAGTCTATGCTTCCTTAGCCTAGTATGACAAGATGAAGCATCTTGTGGCTGGATCTAACTTTCAGGGAGAGGGTCTCATTGTTCGTGAAAGACAAGATCGTAACAATGATGATAATCGTGGGAGGACACAAGAACGAAATCCCCGCAGTAAATCTAAAGGTAGATCGAGATCTTCAAACAGAGGTAAAACTTGTAACTTCTGCAAGAAGAAAGGGTACATTAAGAAAGAGTGCTACAAGTTACAAAATAAGATCAAAAGGGAGGTAGAGAATCAAAAGGGAAAATAACCAGAACAATCCGGTGAAGCTGATGTAGTAGAAGACTACAGTGATGGTGAACTCCTACTTGCTTCTGTCGACAATTCTAAAGTGAGAGAGGAGTAGATGATCGATTCTGGTTGCACCTTTCATATGAGTCCCAATCGAGATTGGTTTACAACATATGAAGATGTGTCTGAAGGTGTTGTTTTGATGGGAAATAATGCTTCATGTAAAATTACAGGTGTTGGCACAATCAAAATAAAGATGTTTGATGAGGTCGTTAAAACTCTTAGTGGCGTGCGACATGTACCAGATTTGAAAAGGAATTTGATTTCGTTAAGTACTCTTGATTCAAAAGGACACAGGTACACAGCTGAAAGTGGGGTTCTAAAGATTAGTAAAGGTTCCCTCGTTGTGATGAAAGGGCAGAGAGAGACTTCCAAATTATATGTTTTGCAAGGTTCAACTATTACTGGTGATGTTGCAGTTGCTTCCTCTTCCTTGTCAGATGAGGATCTTGCTAGACTTTGGCATATGCGTCTAGGGCATATGAGTGAAAACGGCATGGCAGAATTGAGTAAAAGAGGACTTCTTGATGGGCAAGGCATTAGCAAACTAAAGTTCTATGAGCATTACGTTTTTGGGAAGCAAAAGAGAGTTCGATTCACTAGATGAATCCATAACACGAAGGGAATATTAGATTATATTCATTCTGATATTTGGGGACCATCTAGAGTGCCTTCGAGAGGTGGAGCTAATTATATGCTAACTCTTATTGATGATTTTTCCAGAAAAGTTTGGGCATTCTTTCTAAAGCAGAAAAGCGATGTGTTTTTCGCATTGAAGTCTTGGAAAATTATGGTTAAAAAAAAGACAGGAAAACAGATAAAACACCTCTGCACAGATAATGGCTTGGAGTTCTGTTCTGATGAGTTTAATGAATTGTGCAAATCAGAAGGGATCATGAGACATTTGAGAGTTCGTCATACTCCACAGCAAAACTGTAACATCCGCGTGCTTGAATCGGATTTGGAACAGTGATAGAGTACAATTGAGAATTAGAATATATGGTTGAATTTAGAAAGGTTTGGAGAAATCAAGGATGTATTAGTAAAGGTGAGAAAATAGGAAGGACTAAATAATAATTTATCCAAATTGAATTATGAGTCATCATGGGAATTAGATTGATTAAGGAAGGGCAAGAGAGTAATTTGGTGAAAGATATTTTTGGAGGCAAAGTTTTGGGCCAAAGTGTAAAGCTGGAAGGTCTAAGGACTAAAAGTGCAATTTTACCATTTTTATTAAGTGAGATATTTTAAGTGAGATTTCTAGAGAATTTGAGAAAGGTTAAAAAATTAATTATAAGTCAAAAATATCAGCTCTTTTTATGTTCAACCGTTCATGCCATTCTCTCTTCCATCCAACTTTTGATTTTATTCCAAATAGGTCCTTCCATCATTTTTAAGCCCTCCAATCTCCAAAATCTCCTATTTTCTTTGAACTTTCTGAAAGAAAAGTATAGAAAGGGGTTAGTAGACACCTCAAACTCCTTATAGAATTTATTTTGAGGTGTTAGAGAGCATAGGGACTAAATTGAGAAATTTTAAATTCAAGGGTTAAGGTAAGAAATGGTTAAATTCTCATGACATACATGTATTTTACTGTTATTTAGCATGAAAACTATTGAATTATAGCTTATAGCTTATATGTGTTTATGTGAAATTGAAGAGAAAGAGAAGAGAGGCAAGGATCAAATTGAAGACAAAGGAAAAGAATAGAGCAAGGGGTAAAAGAGAAGAAATTCAGCCTTTTGTTGTAAGTACTACAAGAATTTTAGTTTATGGTCTATTCTTCATAATATATCTGAATGGTTAGCATGGAAACTGTTGTTTAATTATGTGTTATAAAGATGATTAAGTGAGATTAGTGTAATAAAACATGAGAAAGAAAATGTTTTCATTAAAACAGAGTGGACAGAATCACAGGGTCAACTTCTAAAATTCACTAAAAATTGTATATATTGAGTTAAGGGTCGAATTATATATGTAATTAAATCTTATTGTGTTTATTTTTATATGGAAGAAACAGTGAATTAAATGGATCTGTATATTCTGAGTTATAACTGATTTTGTATAACAAGGTCAGAGCAGATACGAGTTCCCCTGTTTTGATTTTGAAAAATCATAGAAAAATTTAGAAAAATCATTAGAGTCTGAAATTTATATGGTTGAATCCGTAATGAATCTATTTTCAAAAGAAACAGACTAGAACATTATTGGATCTCTGTACTAAAAGATAGATAATTTTTAGTGAAGAAAGGTCGAAACTGTCAGACAGCAGAGAAGGGGTAAATTGAAAGAATTTACTGTACAAATTGGATAAATTAAAAATTCTGGAAATTTTATGGTAAAAAGATGATTGAGTATAGTTTCAGAAACATCAAGCGGATATTAATTTCGAATTCTGTAGCTCGAGATATAAATAATTTAGTGACTGTGACGCAAGTGGACAGCTTTGAAAATTAATGTGAAAATAAAAGTAAGAGGTATATAATGATGAATATGTGAGAAAAATATTGTATGAAATATTATGTGTTTAATTATAATTGTTGATTATATGACTAAATGGTGATGTTGTGGAAGCATTTTTAGAAAATAAATGTGAGAAATACATGATTATGTATATGTGAAGAGAAATGTAAATGTGATGTATAAGTTATGGATAATGATGTTAAATGAGATTATGCCCATGTAGACAAGTTAGAACCATTGAGATAGTAGTGGCATGCCATTAAGGAACGCTAGCGCGCTTACCGTTCAGCACTGTGTGTGCTTACTGTTTCGCACTTTGTGTGCTTATTGTTTCGCACTTTGTGTGCCTACTGTTTCGCACTTCGTGTGCCTATTGATTTGCGCTATGTGCGCCTACTGATTGCACTGTGTGTGCTTACTGTTTCCCCAGCACTTGTGTGCTTACTGTTAAGTACTTCGGTACTTTCTGTTCCGTTTATCTGATGGGTTCTATAAAAGTCTACTATGGGCCAAGTGGACAAATAAGATAAGTGAGCTATGGTTAAGAAAGCTATGATGGCTAGATTGTGAAAAGTGAAAGAATGTGCAAATTATGACATTGAGGTAAGTGAAATGATGAATACATGAAAGATAAGTATCATATGTGTATGTGTAATTAAATGCTGATAATTAAGTGAACTAATGTGGCTGAAAGGACTAAGTTGTGAAAAAGGGATGAAAATGTAATATCTACCATTGAGGAAAGTTGGTATATGAGAATGAATGTGCGTTATGGTGGCATTAAGGTAAGTTAAATGTTATATGCAAGAAAGGTTAGAAATTTTATACGCATGAGTATTGAAATGTTTGACAAAATTAAGCAATAAATAAATAGTCATCTATTATTCTTGTAGTGCTTACTAAGCCTTCACCGGCTTAACGCGTTTATTTTAACGCGTAGGTACAAAGTTACAAGGAGAAAAGCCGAGTTCTGGGACCTCTCATCACATCACATCATCCTTTGGTGGACTCCAAATATAGGTATTTTTTTAAGGAAATGGCATGTACAATAGTATCTGTGTGAATCCCTAATGAGTGGGAAAAATGTTATCTCGAATGTTATGAATTATGAAAATGAAATGATTAATATATGATATTTTGATTTGAATGGTCTTAAAAGACATCGGTTTTTAAAGAAAATTTTCTGTTACTCAACTTTCTGTGTCGTACTGTAATGTAATGCTCTTATATTGGGTTTATACGTATAAACCAGGTATAGGGGTGTTACAAAAACGGCGTTGCAGAACGAATGGACAGAACAATCATGGAGAAGGTTCGATGTATGTTGCCAAATGCTAATTTATCGAAGTCGTTTTGGGCTGAAGTAGCTTCTACTGCATGTTTTTTGATCAACCGATCTCCATCCATTGCCATTGAGAAAAAGACTCCACAAGAGATATGGTCTGGTAAGCCTGCTAATTATTCTGATATAAAGATTTTTGGGTGTCCTGCTTATGCTCATGTTGATAATGGAAAATTGGAACCAAGATCCATTAAATGTGTTTTTCTTGGTTTTAATGCTGGTGTAAAAGGATATAAGTTATGGTGTCCTAAAAATAGAAAAGTTGTGATTAGCAGAGATGTTTTTTATGAAACTACTATGTTACCTAACTTATCTCTTAAAGACTCTTCCAATAAAGAACAACAAAAGCAAGTGGAGTTTCAGATTGATTCAGTATCTGCAACAGAGTCAACTTCTCAAGTTAGTACAGAAGCTCAGAATAGAGTTACTTCATCACCACAATATTCTATTGCCAAAAATAGACCTAGAAGAGAAATTAAACCTCCGAAGAGGTATGCTGAGGCTGATGTAGCTTATGCTTTAAACGTGGCTGAAGATATTGATGCAAATCAAGAGCCATTTACTTATTCCGAGGCAGTAAGCTGTGAAGACTCAGAACAGTGGATAATTGCCATACAAGAAGAGATGGAATCACTCCATAAAATAAAACGTGGGACTTGGTAAAGCTTCCAAAGGGTAAAAAGGCTGTTTGTTGTAAATGGGTATTCAAGAGGAAAGAAGGGATTCTAGGAATTGAAGAACCCAGATATAAAGCAAGACTTGTTGCAAAAGGTTACAGTCAGATTCCCAGTGTAGACTTCACAGATGTGTTTTCTCCAATTGTGAAACACAGTTCGATTCAAGCCTTACTTGGCATTATGGCCATGTATGATTTGGAGCTTGATCACTTAGATGTAAAAATAACATTCTTGCATGGAGAACTTGAGGAAGATATTTACATGCAACAACCAGAGGGCTTTATAGTCTCAAAAAAGGAGGACTATGTTTGCTTGTTGAAAAAGTTCCTTTATGGTTTGAAACAGTCACCAAGGCAATGGTACAAGAGGTTTGATTCTTTTATGACTACCCATGATTTCAAAAGAAGCAATTTTGATAGTTGTGTTTATTTTAAAAAAAACGGTGATGGTTCTTTTGTATATCTACTCCTTTATGTTGATGACATGTTGATAGCAGCAAAAGATAAATAAGAGATAAGAAAGGTTAAACCCCAACTTAGTGGAGAATTTGAGATGAAAGATTTAGGAGCAGCAAAAAAGATGCTTGGGATGGAGATTCTTAGAGATAGAAAGGCATGTAAGTTGTACCTAAGTCAGAAAGGGTACATTGAGAAAGTTCTTTACAGGTTCAATATGCAGAGTGCCAAGCCTGTTAGTACTCCATTAGCAGCCCACTTCAGACTTTCATCGGTTTTGTCTCCGCAATCAGATGATGAGATTGATTACATGTCACGTGTACCATATTCTAGTGCAGTGGGTTCTCTAATGTATGCTATGGTTTGCTCACGTCTAGATTTATCATATGCAGTCAGTGCAGTTAGTAGGTACATGGCGAATCCCGGTAAAGAACACTGGAAAGCAGTTCAGTGGATTTTGAGATACTTACTAGGTACCACTGATGTTTGCTTACAGTTTGGAAGAACTAAAGATGGAGTTATTGGGTATGTTGATGTTGATTTTGCCGGAGACCTAAATAGAAGAAGATCTCTTACAAGGTATGTCTTTACAATTGGGGGTGGTGCAATTAGTTGGAAAGCTACTTTGCAAACTACAGTTGCTTTGTCTACCACTGAAGCTGAGTACATGGCAATTACCGAAGCTTGTAAAGAAGCAATTTAATTAAAAGGACTCTTTGGTGAATTGAATAAAGATATTCAGATTGGTACAATATTTTGTGACAGTCAAAGTGCCATTTTTCTTACAAAAGATCAAATGTTTCATGAGAGAATAAAGCACATTGATGTTCGATATCATTTTGTGCGTGATATTATTGCTTGTGGAGATGTTGTTGTGAGCAAAGTT
The DNA here is from genome assembly GCA_005610355.1 of Gossypioides kirkii. Classification (NCBI taxonomy): domain Eukaryota; kingdom Viridiplantae; phylum Streptophyta; class Magnoliopsida; order Malvales; family Malvaceae; genus Gossypioides; species Gossypioides kirkii. The sequence continues at coordinate 3,741,385 of CP032254.1, read as the reverse complement.
AATACTCATGAAAATTCTGCAGATATGATGACTAAGTCACTTCCCATAACCAAGTTTGAGTATTGCATGGATTTGGTTGGTGTTCATTGTTGAAGAATACCCCTCAAGGGGTTTAGTGGAAGAGGTGGAAAACTTGTTCGTTGAGAGTTTTTGTTCGTAGAGAGTTTTTGTTCGTAGAGAATTCTTGTCAAGGTGGAGATTGTTAGAATTGGGTGACTAAAATTTTTGTTAAAATAAAATACAGTGGTAAAATAAAATAAAAATAAAGTCCAAATAAACTAGACTTCTTTTATTTTATTTTAATTAGAATAAGTCATCTATTTTATTTTAATTAGAATAAGGTGTTTCAACCTTACTACGTTACTTCTATTAGTTGTTGATTGGAATAAGATTTTTCAACCTATAAATAGACGTAATTATCTCTTGTATTCATTCAATTTTCGACATTAGTGAATTTTCTTCTCCTCTGCCCGTGATTTTTTCCCGAAAAGATTTTCATGTAAAATCTGTGTGTTTTTTCTTTTCGTTTTATTTACGATATTTATTCATTGTCGTCATTTAAATTTTATCATTTCTTATATTAAACTTCTTATATTGATTGCAAGGAAGGCTAAGTAATTAAAACAAACGGGGGCAGGCCACGTTTTCTTGATTTGCCTTAACTGACATCCAAAATCGACTGATACAAGCCATGTATTAATACGACTCCAAAATCCAAGTCTTGCTTTCAACCAACACAAACAAAATTTAAAGCTAAAGTCACTCTGAGAGTAAAATTCTAACCACGACCACAACTTTGAACAACCCTATGTCCCTCGGTCCAAGCTGCTGATTGGAAAGTGTCATGGGTGCTGAAATATTTGATCATTTTCAAGCTCAAGTTGATGAACAGACACCTGTTTCATGGAATCTCACGACAAGACTAAATGAATTCACATTGATTTGACATTTTAAAACGTTGGCTAAAGTGAAAGCTCGATCACTCACGGAAAAGAAAAAAGCTTTACGATCAAAGTAAACACACAGCATGTTAGACAATGAAACCGCCTATCTAGGACTATTCCAAGTACCTACCTAGCATCTAAAGTAAATGAATGGTGTCAATGACCTCAAAGGTTGTCAAGAAATAGTCCTAAAGCTTGATTCATTGTCCATCAATTTTAAAACTTAAAACCCTATTCTATATGGCACATGAAAATGCACCCTGAAAAATAAGAAAAAAAGAATGCTAATCATGCATACAAATGGAAGAGCCGAGTAACCATCAAGTATCGACAAACTATTACAATAAATGTTGTTAAGAACTGATAGTCTAAACTAAAACCAACTAATTGAAATTGACTGGACTAAAACATTCAAATAAAATGAGATTTAGAGATCTACGCATATAATTAATTACGCACTAAATCAAGGCATCACTGGCAGCATCAGCAAATTTAATGAAAAGAAAAATGAAGTGAATAATGCAACAGCAGAAGACATTCCCAACATATTGTAGTGGGAAAACTTTGTTTCTCAGCCATAAAACATAATAAACGAATATCTGAATTTGAGTCTATCAGCAGCACTCCATATGAATGCAGCAGAAGCATATTATATAAAATTACAAACAGGGGAAAAGTGAAAGAGAGAATTTTGTTCTCTTAAACCACCCCAATAACAAAAAGGGAGAATAAAATGAAAACAAAGAGCATCTAACCCTTTATCCCTCAATCGTTCCTATACAATCCAATCACAATTTTCTTTCTTATCCAAATTATCTTCTTTGATTATTTCCCTCCATTAAATCTAATCAAAAGTTTAACAAAAATTAAAAGCAAGGAATTGTAGTGAATAATAAAAAAGAGCAAAAAAAAATTGTGACAAACAAAATGAATCCCATCCCATCTTATCTTTTTTTCTGTTCTTTTAATCTTATCAATGCGTTGTGAGTTGTAACTTTGATCTCTTCTTTGCCTCACTGTAAAGCACCACTCCCATTACTGTAACAGCGAATCCAGTCATCCCCATCACGGTCACCGGATTCCTGAAGATCATAACCGACACGATTGCTGCTAAAGCAGCTTTGGCATTGCCCAGCACCTGCAATGTAAGTGCACTTGTATGTTTGGTGACCAAGAAATTTGCCAAATTCACCAAATAGGCCACCGTAGCATTCCCAAGCAACAAGAAAACAATGAAAGAATCGCTCCTAGCTTTCTCTAATGTGACTCTCGCAACGTTCCCTTCGATGTATAGAGTGAATGGTAACAAAATCATGGCTGCCATAGGCGCCATGTACAACAATAAGTTCATAGAATGTAACTTTTCAGCTTCACTGGTTAATAAGATTCCTTGAACCACAGATTTCAAAGCACGGCCGGCAGTGGAACCGATGCAAACCAAGAAGCCAAAGAGGTTAAACAAGGGCTCACTGTTACTAGCCAAAACAATTCCAAAAACCACAGGCAAAAGCGCGAAATAAACCTCACCGGATTCCTTCTTGCAAGTGATTAAGAAAGCGAAAATGGCGGTGAAGAAAGGTGTCGTAGCACCAATAGCTTGGTTAAACGATACCGGAATGTACCTCAAAGAAGTGTTCCCACACACGACGGAGAAACAAAAAATGACACTCAAAGCAAAGATCTTGAGGAACTGCTTCCTCGATAAAATGTGTTGCCTTGGAACTATTTCCAGAAAGTTTATGGCGGCGTAACTGTAACAAGCGCAGGAGATCATGTGAAGCATGGTGAGGAAGATCGGATAACGGTAGCCATAGAAGCTTAAGAGATACTTGTTGAGTATGAGGACTCCGATGTTGGACATGAACCATGAAGCAATGATCAGCGCCGTTAAAAGGTTAGGAGAGAGATGGGATCCAACGTTGTAGATGCTGTTCCTGACATCAGCCGTTGGAGTCACTGGAATATCCAAAACTTCGTGGTCGGCGGTAGCCGTTGAGTCCAACCTTGGATTGCTCATTCTCCTTGTGGTCCATGTCTGCGCTTCCACCATTTGGCTGCTTTGGATGGCAGTAACGATTAACTTTCAAGCCCAAAAATATTGATTTTTTTGAAATTTCAGAGAACGAAGAACAAACAGAGAGAGGAACTTTTGGGCTTGTTGTTGTGTGGTTGGCTAGATCTGAAAGAGTAAAGAGAAGAGGATATGTGCAGTAAGAGTGATCTAATCTGACGGTGGAGATCTAGATTTGAGAAAATGGAGTAATGGGAGGCGTTGGATTTGAGGAAAAAGGGCGAATAAAATAGAACAGTGGTATTGTCCAATTCAATTTCCTAGTGAAAGGGAGTTTTAGTGTTGGTGGGACTGTCGGCAGTGGATTCGCCAGCAAGCAACACGCTGGTCTGAATCTCAATTCTCACCAATTTTTCTTCTTTCTTTTTCTTTTTTTTTTATTTACTCCAGTAATTACCATATTATTTAACATTTTAACTACTACTTTTATTATTTTTACCTTCCTTTCTTTTACTTCGCTAGTCAATAACAGTTTGCTACTTTTATCACCGTTTATCTTTTATTGTTTTTACCAGTAATTAAATTTGCTGAAAAAATAATTTATATATAATTTTAATATTTATCTTTTAAATAAATAAAAGAGTTGATGAATGGATAGACTCGTGCTTTAGCCGAAAGAATCTTTCGATTTTATTCATAAAATTTGTCAAACAAACGATTTTATTTTTTAAAATATCGGCGTCTTATTTATCATTATTTTTACCTTTCTTTCTTCTACTTTTACTTACATGACCAAAATGTCTAACATATGAATAAGATGTTGCACGTGTGATTTTTTGCTTCACCAGTTACGTAAGGGATTCTTTTATATATTTCTTAAAATTACACCTAAATAACTTTTAAATTCATTCAAATAATGTAATTTTCAGAAATTTGTAAAGTCGATGATTTTTTAACGTGTAATATTAATCATGGTTAAAGTAATTTTTGAGTTCTCAATTTCATAATTGTTTTCCTATTAATTTTTTTTTTCAAATTCATCCTTAAATTTAAAATTTATGTTCATATTGAGATTGGAATTCCTTTTGTCCAAATTAACCTCCTATATTGGTTTTTTTTTTAAAATTAATCATTGATAATTTATTGAAAACATCAAATAAAAATATTTGATATTCAATATGAAAATAATTATAAAATTTAAGAATTAACTTATATTATTATATATATTTTATTTAACCGTATACTTTGGAAATGAAGGGCACTTTCACCTTTATTTTTATGGATAATTATGATAAGTAAATGATTAAATCTTATCTTAAAAATTTGATTATTATATACAAATCGTTAAAATTTCATTAAAATAATCCAAGTGTAAAGCAACATTGTTGAAATTGATAATTTTATTAATAAATTTAATAAAACAAATAAAGGGGTTAATGAGTGCATGGTTAGACTCACGCTTTAGCGGTTTAGAAAGAATCTTTCGATTTTATTTTATAAAATTAATCAAACAAACATATTTGTTTTTGGGTAGATTACGATAGTTACCCACCCATCTTTTAGAGCACTTTTTTTTGTTAATAGTTTAAAAGAAAAAATTTTAATTTCATTTTAATTACCTAAGTGTTAAGTTTTTTTTGTGGCAATCAATTCTACATATCACATTTTATTTATATTTTTATTTTGATGATTTAATTTTTAAGTTATTTTCATTTTAATCTCTTAAAACATTTTTAACAAGTATTGATCAAGAGTTAAAAAAAATCATTAAAGATTAAAGTGAAAAAAAAGTAGTATAAACTAAAATAATGTACTAAATCTTTTTCATATTGCACCTGCTTACCCTATTATCAAAAGATCTATTTTTTTAATATTTAAATTTTAATTTCAAAATATCAAAATTAATTAAATAAATTGTTGAAATTTTTTTATCCCATGATAGTATTAGTCAATTTGATACCATGATATTAATATTAATTAAATTAGTACAATGCTACATTTTTCTTATTGAAGACTTTTCGAATAGTTTAATGGTCACTTTGTAACTTTTTGAAGTTGAGTGGCTAAAATGTAAATTTATTAATAGTTTAGTGTCTTTAGGTGTAGTTTACCCTAAGTTAAACATGTGTTAGTTCATAAAAAAAGTTGTTTGTTACTAACAAGTGGTTAGGTGTAACGTTAAAGCACATTACATTCTCAATGGGAGAACGCAAATTCGAATATTGAAGACAATATTGTTGGGAAGGGTAGTTACGAACCCTGAATATAGACTGTAAAACGGACATGCATAATATCAAAATAAAAAAAGCTGTTTGTTGTTAAAGTAAAGATAATTAAAGTTATTTTCAAGACTTATATCAATGGCCTATTAGCTCAGTTGGTTAGAGCGTCGTGCTAATAACGCGAATGTCGCAGGTTCGAGACCTGCATGGGCCATTTTAGATTTTTTATTTCGTTTTTAGGGAACGGTGTCGTTTTCTCCTTTAATCTTTTAACGGGGACAGTGTCGTTTACCTTATTTAGAGAGGGCCCTGCCTTTCTAAGGTCCACACAGTGTTATTCGCACGCAAATACTTTTCATATTTAATTTTTTAAAAACATTTTTCATCTTATTTATTTTTTATTTATTTTATGATAAAATAGAAAATAAAGCATGAAAAATATTTATAGTCACAAAAAAAAAATCGCAAAAATTTCAAAATTAATAAATTTCTATTTAACATTTATTCTATTCTTCTTACTTAAAAGTCACATAGGAAAATTTAAAAATAGAGAAGAGAATAAATTAGCAAACGTTTTTCTTTTAAAATATTGCTAATTTCTCTCTTTTTTAAAAGTAAAAATTGCACTATTCTTAATTGAGTAAATGACATTAAACCTAATTAAATATTTAATTCAATATTACTCGACACAAATAAAACATAAAAAGTTTAAAGGGAGAGATTGTCAGATTTTGAGTGGTCAAGTTTAAATTTTACTATACATATATGCTATATAAATTCCTCCCTAAATTATTTTGAATTTAAGTATCATCACATGTGATTCTAATTTGAATATATTTTAATTTTTAGTCTGTTGATTTAAAAAATTATTAAAAAAACATAAATGTAAGTAAAATGCGTGGATATTTGTTTCTTGAGAGAGAATGCATGAATGTCTTGAATCTATATAAATTCTATTTGCTGATATATCAAACTGTCAATTTGGTGGTTGAAATCAAGTTAAAATTACGTTTATTTACAATTAGTGTAAAAATAACGATAACGATAAAATTAAATATTATAATGATAGTGCAATGGGTCCTTAGATGATATGGGCACGGAAAACTCTCCATATCGCATGTGCTGCCTCTGTTGGGCTTTTGTTAGGTTACAGTAGTGGTTAGGAGCCCAACTTGTAGCTTTGGATGGACTACGATGTCTTTCATTTTGTTTACACATGTTCTATTTTACTTTTAGCAACTGTGTGAATACCAACATAATAATCATGCTGTGTTCTGTCCTATTGTCTCCAACATAATAATCCTTTGTAGGTAAGTGACAATCCTTTATATTTATCTTATCACGATAACAACTTGGCTCATATCTCATATGGTAATTGTTGGTAATAGTACACAAATCATACAAAAGTTTGGCATTTCATTTTCATTTAACCACAGCATTGAAAAAGAGCAACAGATGACCAAAAAGAAAAGTGCATGTTGAAACATAACTAGAGTCACGTTTCCAAGCTTACAAATTCCATCAGAAATGGAGCCCATCATCATCACTACTCACCACCAAGCAACCCAACAAACCTACAAGCACCATTAATGTCTCTCGCATATCAAATATTACACACATACAGAAAAAAAAACCTCTCCCAAAGGCTTTTAGCTTTACCTACATCAAACGTTAGAGATCTGTCATTGTTAAACCTTACTTTTTTTTTTTTTTTCTTTTCTTCTAAATTTCTTGAAATTGTATTGAAGATTCAGATTTTGGGTTACTTCCACGAAGAACACTCTTTGGGGAGAAACCAATAAAGCCGGAAGAAAGATTGCTGCTGCTGCCACTACTGCTAGTATTACTGTTATCAAGTTGCAGAGAAATGGAGAGGTTGGTGTTAGCATGTCCATGGCTGAGAATACTACGACTAACACTACTGGTAGCTTGAGAAGCTTCCACAAGCTTTCTTGAACGCTGTCGGCCTCTATGCATGTGTCTCTCACAGTATTTATGGTCTGGGACTGCTTCTTTGCTGCACCTCCATTTCTTCCCATCTGTACGTCTACATCTTCCTGGCTCTGGATCAACCCCATTCTTATACTCCAAGTGCAATGGCCCACAACCCAAATCTGAATCAACAACATCAAAGCAAAAACAAAAATCATTTCATCTAATCTATGAACCAAGAAAAAGAAGGGTGTTTCGTGTTTACAGCTAGAGTAGAGTTGATAAGGATTGGCATGGAGGCCACCAAGAGAACCAGCAACACTTTTCCATATAGGGAGAAGGAGATGATTAGGTACAGGGAGACCAGCTTCCATGTACTTGTAGATAAGAGATTGAAGCTGCAGTTCTTGTAGTTGAAAAACAGTGAACCCACAGGATTTTGTGAACCCAGTTGGTCTATGATCAGATCCACGTCCAAGCTCAAGACCTAGCCCAACTGGAGGCGACCCTTCTCCACCACTCAACATATTACTCTCCATGTTTGTAAGTCCAATCCCTGCAAACAAAAAAAATAGAAAAGGTTTACCAATGCACGGTAGTCAAGATTTTTTGAGAGAGAGACAGAGAGTATAAAAAGAAGAGTGTACCGAAGTCTGCAAAACGGGCAATCTTGAGAGGTGTGTATTGAGGTTCCATTTCTTGATAATCAGTATGAGGGTCAAAAGCAGAGAAGAAGATGCAGTATGGACTGGCAACATACACTGAATTAACAGTAGTAAAAGGCCTAAAAGATTTACACACTCTCTGAAAGTTGCAGCAGTAAGAATAGATTTTTTTCAGGTCAGAAAATATTTTAGTTCCCTGGCAGTTTAAATGAGGATGGGTGGGGGAGGTATCTTCTTAAATGGGTTTCAAATATTAACAAAAAAAAAAAAAAAAATTCTTACCGTGTTGTTTTAAAACCTGACAAATGCAGCAATGACAGCAAGCAAGCAAGGCACGCCCTAGTTGTCTTTCTATGAATCCTTTGTCTCTATGCAACAACAAAGAGAGAGAGAGAGATTAAAGTGAGAGTGAAGTGTTCTGACATTGTCAGAAAACTCTGCAGGGTGTTTGCAGACACAAACGCGTCTGTCAGGTCATGAATCGTGACAACTAGAACCTGGGACCCGCATATATGACAAAGGAGGACAGTCTTCTTTTTGGCCTGTTTTGCTTATCTGCCACTTAGGAACAAGCAACAGTTTTATTTCCATTAAACAGCAGATATGACTGAGTTAAAATTTGATGATATGAGCTGCCGGGAGGGAAGAGAGTGATGAATGAGTAGGATTTGGTCAACAGTTGCGGTTTCGACTTGGATTTGATGACTTCATTTCTGGCGTACGCAAATTAAGAGACCCAACTAAAAGATAAAATTGAATTGGAGCTTTCAATACTCAAACTTCTAGGTGTTTTTTTAGCATTGTTATACTTGTGTCAGCTGCCTATTGCTTTGCTTATTTGTTTAGATAATATACCAACGGTCAAAACTCTGTCAAAAAGAAAAGTATAGGAAAATAAATGGCGTCGCCCGGACTCGAACCGGAGACCTTCAGTGTGTTAGACTGACGTGATAACCAACTACACCACGACACCATTTGGGAACAAGTTTATTTTTATTTTAAATCACCATTGTGATATTGTGTTGTGTCGTAGTGCTATCTCCGTTTTATACAGGTAAAATGAGCATGAAAACCCTATACAAGGAACCAAAATCCATTTTGCCACCTTCGCTTAAAAAATAGATAAATTAATTCCTACATGTTATTTTAAAGAATAAATTGATCATTTCTGTTAAAAATTTCATCCATGTGCAACATTTGGATTATAATTTCTTTTGCAAAAATGATCATATGAACGAATTTCTTCTTCTTTACTTTTTTTGTCAATTATAACTTGAGAGAGATTTCCCACATACAGGATGGCTGTTAGAACAAAGCCTCATGGTGAATTCTATATTATATATTGGGATGCTTGCACATAGATCAGCTAAGTGCTAAGAAAAGGCAAGTAAACCGCAAGGAGAGTTAAACTATACTTCATTTTCTGTCAAATTAAGACCATCTCAAATATGCATAAGGACTTTTGACAAATGTTGGTGAGGCAAATCCATCTTTTGCACAAGGTAAATTAATGGCATTTACTCGAGCAGAATCAGAATATAAAATTGGTGAATTCACTCAAGGGTATGTCAAATACATACCTATATCTAGCACTCATCCATTATATCCAGTTATAGATGTGGAGTATCTTTGCTTTTCTACTCAAGATCAGTACTTGATAATGAAGTTGATTAAAATAAGTAAATAGTAATAATGTCTAGCAGAAGATCAACAGCAAAAATAAGTAGAAAGGTTTGAGAGAAAAATCCATGAAAAGAATTAATATGGTCATTTCATGTGCCAAAGAAGTCCATACAAAGTGCATTTATATGAAATAGAAACATTGGAAAATCAGCCTGTTTGCTGCTGAAATTAAGGTAAATTTCTCCAAAAAAGGGGAGATACAGAGTCCATACAAAGTTTAGAAAGTCGTTCAAATAAGAGGTACATACAGTTTCAATTTTCACATCCCTACCTTGTGCATTTTCAAAAGCTCCAATAAACCAGTTATTAGTAACAATGGAATAAAGCAACAGAGATTAGGAACTAGTGCAGACCAACAGATGACAATAAGAATGGTTATTTTTGTAAAACAGCCACTTACAATATTAGAAATCCCTTGTTGATTCTCAAGAATGCTAGCATAGAAAAAGTTATCAAAAAGGAATATAGAATCGGGTAATCACAATTAGCAGATAAAAGGCTCCCAGCCCTACTGAAATCAGAAAGGAGAGGCCATTAGAGCAGAGAAAGAGGTATACCGTCTCAGTAGTTCATGACTGATTCATTTCTAGTGCAACATTTACATCACGATGGCTGTGGGAAACAACTTGCAAGTTTACTCTCATCAACCAAATCCAGGAGGCACATCAGGGTCATCATCACTGACGTCACACGGATGCTTCTGATCAATATCTAAAGAAAAGCCAGGTGGCACACAAGCATCAACATCATCTTGTTCCTGCCGCTCCTGTGAGTGACTGGACTCTTCCTTACAGTTCTTCAAAGCTCCATCATAAGGCCTAGGAAGCTGAAGTTTTGCCTTGTGCGATTGTTGACAGTGGTTGCTGTGACGATTATTTGACATAGAGAAACCTGGTGGTTCTGGTGGATCACCATCAGATAATGTCTCATTAACTCTTCTAGCTATGGCCTTAATGGTACCATTACTCTCAGATTCCTTTTCAACACGTACCATTTCACGGACAGATGATTCACCTTTATCTTTCCCTTGAGGGTTAGCTAATTTATCGTAAACAGATTGTACGGTTTCTGTAATTTCAGTTCTCATGCCACCTTCCGATCTGATTATTTCCCATAGACTATCTGAAATTTGGCCCATCACTTTGTTCCTAATCGTTATAAAACATTAGTGTCAAATTAACATCAACATTATTGACTACATGGAAAAAACCAACAAGAACTTATAGCTGGTGAAGTATATTTGAAGATTAAGTGAAAAATCTAACATACTCTTGAATAGCTAACGGAACTCTGAGTTGATATTCTTCTCACAAACTGCTCCTAATTTATACTTATATCCATATCTTATTATTCCCAATGCTGAAGCTTTTAATAACCAGATTTCTCATAAAAACACACACCATAAAGAAAGATGCAAGCATTTTATTCAGGAACACACATTATTTCAAGTAAGAAATCCATTTTGGATTCTTAATTTTCACTCTTATATGCATATATACACATATAAACGAAGTCCTTAAGTTTAAAGTCATAAATAACTTCGAAAACAGGGTCCACTTACCCAACCTCATCATGTATGGCATCTGATAGTTGCCTTACTTTCATGTTTTCAGTGCCAGGACGGTTAAGTGCTGCCGACTGCTTCACAGCTGAAATGATGTTGTTGCGTAATTCTTCCTGCAATTTATTGCCTTATTCAGAACAACTTATAAAGGGCCACGGTAAGAATGCCGCTATTTACTTCATATTCATTTAAAGTAATAAATATACAAAGGTTGCATTCGGCATGTTCTTGAGTTGACAAAGTCATTCTTTGAATCCATTAGGAAAGAAAGCGAGAATAAAATGCATAGCTCGAGCTGAACAACTGCTTTTATCTAAACAAGTTTAATCAAGTTGTTTAGCTTGTTTTCGAAAAGCATAGGCTGATTAAATCTATATTCGACATACAATAATCATATTTGTCAACAATCTATAGCAGCAAAGCAGCTTAATCAAACATGCCCTTGAATTTGAAATTAATAAATTATACCCATATATAATAATCAATTATATTCCATGAAAATACCAAAAACACAAAATCAAGACAAAACCCATTCAAGCAAATAATCACAGACAACAAGCATCCATGTTTTCCAGGTTACCCAAAAGTTCAGCATTCTAAAACTTTAACCTTAATCCTAGAAAATAATATATAGAAGCTAAAAAAAATAGATAATATTGGTGGTTAAAAAAAAAAAAAGGAACGTACGTTGTCCTTGAGCTTGCGGATGATTTTGAGACGGAGCTTGTCGAAGTCACCATCGTCCTTGAGCTTTGCAATTACCTCTTCTTTCCTAATCTTCTTGTTTTCTTCTCCCATTGGTTGCTTTGGATTCAATCTGTTGGAAAAAAAAACCTTTCTCTTTTATGTTTCTGTAAACTGGGAAAGGGGAAGAACGTTGTACTAAAATTTTGTGCGTTTTTAGGGTTTTACACGGATCAAGGAAGTTCAATTTGTTTCGAATTACAATTGGGATTTTGGTTTTTACGGCGGTCATGTGGTTTCATAATCAGCAATTATTAGCAGTAAAATTAAAAATTTAGACAATTTTGGGGAATTGCGAAATGGGATTTCTTATCTGGATTAAACTGGGCCATTTCAGTTTAGACCCAGATGGAATGTATGGGTCTTATTAGGCCTGAGCCATGGAAATATCTTTTGAATGTTTTGGGCTTTAGAGCAAAACGGCAATCCAGATTTTTCAGCTTCAATATTTACAAGAATGCTGCCGCCGAGGCATTGCCGTCACCACCGCTGGTCATGTCTTCTCCGAGGATGTTGCTGACTTTGCTGTTGGGCTTCTCCTCGATGTTCTCCGACGAATGTCAGCCAGTGATAGGTATGACCGGTCCGGATCATGGGTCGCAAAAGGAGCATACCTGCCTGGTATCGAGGTGATAACTTTTAGCCAGTGATTCATGGTTGCAGTTGAGTGGAAAGAGGATTGGGATCGTGGGGCTATGGAGAATTGGTTGCGAAGTTGCATAAAGGCTGGTACCATTTGGTTGCAGAATTGCTTACTGCTCGAGAAGGGAGAAGGCAACCGTCCCATACTTTTACTATTCCACCGTCAATGAGCTTGCGAAAAACAGTGATGCACTATTCTATGCTATTCTTTGACGAAAGAAGCTCACAATGGCGTAATGGAAGAATTGGGGAAGGAAGGAGTGATGATCAAATTTGAAGAGGGGGTTTGATCGAAGAAAAGGAGCTGGTGAAGTTTTTGGTGCAAGGGAGAGTGCGTGGAGCAGGTCTTGATGTTTGTGAAGATGAGCCCCACGTGCCGCCAGAGCTGTTTGCAATGGACAATGTTGTTTTGGCTCTTCATGCGGCTGCTTCCACAATCCACCCCTGAATCCTTTGAAGCATTGCAAGAGCTGGTTATAGGGAACTTGAAGGCATTTCACCAGCTCAACTTGAATGAAGCTGTCTTATGAAAATGATGATATCATAGTCAAGGTTAGATTTGTTTATTGCCTAAACTGCTTAGTCAAGACTTATTATATGTGATTAAATTCTGTTTTGTATGATATCAATGAAAATGACGTGATTTCGAGTGTGCATTAATATCCAAGTCAATAATTATGAAAATCAATTTACCTCCTCAATACCATCACTCTCCTCCTCATATTTGTGGTCCTCCAGCAGCATCTTCTTCCTTTAATTTAGCCATCTTTGCTTGTGCACCATTTAGACCTATCCAAATAAACTTGCGAAGAATATGAACCGTAAAAATTTGGGGTTTTAGAGAACTTGAGGGGTTCAGCTTCAAGGCTTTGGGGCTCCAAATGGCCACCGTTAAAGAAGAAGCGCTGCCGCTTGTCCTTGTGCACCGTCCACCCAACTTCCATTTTCCATTCAAACACCGTCTGCAAACCCACTTCCGTCTACTCGACCCGCTGGATTCGGACCCTCCCGAGTCGACTCATTCCTTCTTTTCCCGCCACGCTGCTTCTGTACGTGTCCTCCTCTGCGTGGACCCTACACCCATCACCCGCGACCTCCTCTCACTCCTCCCTTTCCTCCAGCTTATCGTCGGCTCAAGCTCTGGAGTTGATCATATTGACCTACAAGAGTGCCGCCGCCGGAGCATCGCCGTCACCAACGCCGGGAAGGCCTTTTCCACTGACGTAGCGGACTTGGCCGTAAGCCTCCTTATCGATGTTCTTCGAAGAGTTTCCGCCGGTTGCCAGTACGTTCGGGCTGGATTGTGGACTCAGAATGGGGAATTCCCGCTTGGTTTCAAGGTTTGGTTTTTGATTCTTTGCTTGTTAAAGATTGTATTTTCTTTTATTTCAAAAGGTGCTTGCTTACCATACTGAAAAAAGAGTTTCTTTAGCAAGACTATGCTGTTCTTTGTGTATTTCTTGGTTAAACTCCAGTGCAATGTGATTACTAGAGCAAAGCAGAACTCTGGATAATCTCTCTAAACTGGAGTAAACTTTTTGTTCGTTGTAGTATCCATGGCTGATGGACTTGCAAGCAGTTATGGGGCATAGTAAGAAAGAATGCAACTACGTTTAAAACATGGTAATGGATGCCTGTTACCTACCAGACATGAAATTGACAAAATAGTACTCTAGATAATTCTCTTAAGACACCAAAAAAAGCCCTGTAGAATTGGCGTCTAGAAGGTTTCCTGTGCTACAAATTCTAGTTAGGTGGACTGGACTAGGAGTGTGTGTTCCCCCTAGTTAACTTAATAGGAAAATCATGATGGTCCAGCTACTCTGCCATGCGATTCATATCAGATGCTTTCTGTTTTCCATCTCGAATTATGTGATTGTGTGGTGTAGTCTAAGCAGTAAACAGGGTTGGCCCGAAAAGTATAACTGAAATCCAGGTAAAATTTTGAGTGAATCATGCGAGAGTCCATTGTTGGTGCACCATTTTGGTCACGGTTCTATGCTACATATTCATGTTTTCTTGAAACTAACCTATATGGTTGCCTCGTAAGCATTGGTTCAGTTAGGAGGAAAACGAGTTGGAATTGTGGGCTTGGGAAATATTGGTGCTGAAATTGCGAAAAGGCTCGAGCCATTTGGCTGTGCTATTTCCTACAATTCAAGAAGGGAAAAGCCATCTGTTCCATTTCCATGGTTTAAAAATGTCTATGACCTTGCAGTCAATAATGATGTTCTAATTGTTTGTTGCACGCTGACAGAAGAATCTTGGCACATAATTAGCAAGGATGTCATGACTGCCCTGGGAAAGGAAGGGGTGATAATAAATGTTGGACGTGGGGCTCTTATTGACGAGAAGGAATTTGTGCAACTTCTGGTCAGAGGTGAGCTTCGTGGTGCCGGTCTCGACGTGTTTGAGTACGAGCCTGATGTTCCACAAGAGCTGTTTTCCTTGAAAAACGTTGTACTGTCTCCTCATTGTGCTGTTGCAACTCCTGAATGTTTCGATGCGCTGGAGGAGTTGATCACAGCCAACCTGCATGCATTCTTTTCGAGAAAACCTTTGCAGTCAGTAGTTAAACTTGAATGAATGGTTTTCTAAAGATACGAAGTTTATAGGTAGCTTAATCTTTGCCAGTTTCTTGGATTGGCAGCGCTTGAACTTATTGATGTTGAGGGATTGCAAAGTCAAAGCTGGAAAGCTAACCTAACCACTATTGTACATTGAATAAGAGAAGATATGGGGTGGATGACGTTTCTTGTTACTTGAGTTTTATCATTTGTTTAAAACATCTTTTGTTTGATAAAACTGAGCAATCAACAATGGGAAACCAGACCAATTAAGAGCGGAAATTAGCACTTTCGCGTGGAGAAACGTAATGGAAACACCTAGTAAAGCACAAGTCAAAGGCATTAATGCTTGGTTGCTGCGAAAAAGAAGGTTTTGCTAATATTGTTTTACGAGGTTTATTGACCAGGCAGAAACTTTCATGTTTTGAGTTTTATGCATAAGATGATAACAGGTACATTAAATGTAAACAAAGGCCATTAATTCCACAAATGGCTTAACACAGGGAAGCTATTCAGTCTCCCATTATTCCACAAAACAGGTAAATGAAGCAAAGGAATGAAAGAGACCATTATGGCTTATCTCCTAACTTCCAACGGGTTCTAAACAGCTTATATAAATTTAGATCGGTCTTGATCAGAAAAACCATCCTAGGTCTTCTTAAACAGCTTGTGCTGGATATGCTGAGCAAAGGTGCGAGGTGGGAACAACGGAGGCTCCGTCTCGGACACTGTCTCGGGCAGTGGCTTGAGAATGATCTTCTCCTTGGGTGGCTCACAGAAAACTGCCCATGATATCCTAACTTTCTCCTTGTTAACTAAACCCCTGTGGAGAATGCTCTTGAACTTACCATTGCTGAGGATCTCGATGGTGTCGCCAATGTGCATGATGATGGAGTTTGGAACGCATTTCGCGGTAACCCACTTGCCTTCATAAAAGAGTTGCAGACCTGGAACCATGTTGTGGAGAATGAAAGTGAGTGCACTTATATCTGTGTGAGCTTCCACACCTAGAGCCAGCTCTGGTTGAGGGCATTTGGGGTAGTAATTGATTTTCATTTGAAGGAGAAGCTCTTCTAATCCACCAACTTCCTTCTCTAGCCTCCCTTCTTCCAATCCCAAGCAAAGTGATAATGCCGAAAGAATTTTGCTGGCTAGGCCTCGAAGTTGCCTTGCATACTCACTCGTAACTTCACTGCACTCACACACACACACACACACACATATATGCATATGAATCGTTAAAATAAACCATAAAGTGAAGCATGTTTAAATGTAATACAATGGAAAACTCACGTGTAATCACTGGGTGTTTTAGGCCAGATTGACAGGTCTCTCTTGTCCTCAGGAAAGACAAGATGGAAGAAGTAATCTTCCCACTCAAGCTGGCCACTAGCATTGTTAGCAAGCTTACTGCCATAGCCCTGAATCTTACCCGAAGCTTGGTCATTGGCATACTTCTCTTTCTCCTCGATAGGGAGTTCAAAGAATTTCTGCCCGGCGATCCTGACACCGTCCATGAGTTGGTCCGAGATCCCATGATTAACAAGGTGCATCACACCCCACTCCATGGCAGCTCTCTTCAACTCCTGGAGACATCTCTCGCGCACCTTGATGTCCTCGGACTCAATATCCTTTAAATCAATGGTTGGAACCTGTGGTCCTTCTTTTCTCTCGTCTTCGAATACATTGCCTATGCTTGTCAGCTCTTCCTTAGGTCTAATATACTCTTTCGGGATTGACTGGATCCCACTGCTTGCCAAGATCTCCACTCTGGGGGCAATTGAATTCTGCATTTTAGCAAATCCTAACTTTGTTTTTATTTATTTATTTATTTATGAATTTAAGTACTTAGAATTCGACGTTATGCATGATGCAGATAGAAGTGGGGTCTTTATAGGGCAGTGTATGTATGGGAAGCTGGACACGTGAGTGAGTAGCTATGGTCAAAGTGAGTTGACTGCAAGATTTGTATCAACCTGAGCCTCACAATTTCACCCTTCTCTTTTTCTCACCCTAAATTGAAAATGAAATTACTTGTATTAATTCTCAATCACATGAGCTCGTGATGCATGTGTAATGAATGTTGATAAAAAATTCAAAATGAAAACATAGTACCTAATAATTATGAGGTGCGAAGACCTCTCGCTATGAATGTTGGATTCTATTATTTTAAATGTGTTGATGGTGGTATCATATCTCAAAGAAATTGATTTGGTTGATGCCTTCTTTTTCGTCTCCCCCCATTCGAGACTAATTCTTTGCATTTATAAGTTATAATCTCCTGATGTGATGTGCTAGGAGATAATTAAGTGTCACACATATGACATGTTCCCGTTATAGACTTGACACGTACTCTTGGACGTGTCTCTTTGGCAGAATTTGCACTCAGGTATGGCCATAAGGAGCGAGCAATGCAGGTATGGTTTTTGTGCTCCACCTCGCGAGGAGGGTCAAATTTTGAGTTTTGAAGACGGGTTGTACTTCGGATCGTCAAGTATCTTCTAACACCACTACATACTGATTGTTAAGCGGTAATTCTCATTAACAAAATAACTGATTCCCTCTTAGTTCTAATCCAAGTTTTTAAGTCCATATAATTGAAAGAGAAGTGAAAGAAACCTATTTATATTGGTTAATATATTTGATGTATTCACATGGTATAATTTTATACTTTATCAGAGAATCAAATAATGCCACATAAGTTAAAAATAAGATTACGTAAATATAAGTTTAATTTTTTTTGTCATTATCTTGCTCATTGATAATGTATAAAATTATATTGATTAATGCATCAAATATAAATTTATTTAGTTATATTTCCTTTGATATTCGTACGTAAATTTTCCCAAAAATAAAACTTATAAGTAACATATAATAAGTATTTATTTGCCTAAATCTAAGTCTGTGATCTATATTATTATAAATCTTTATCTGACCTTAATGTAGGGGTGAACAAAACTCGATTCGAATCTAAAAATTCGAAAAAAGTTTCGAATTTCGAATTATTCGAATCGAGTTATTCGAGTTAAACGAATCGAATTGAATTTTTTTTTAAATTTAGAGTTCGAATCGAATTTAATTTTTGAATTCGAATTATTTGAATAATTCGAATAAACCAAATAAACTTATATTATTTTAAATTTTAAATTTATATTACCTAAACCCAATACCCAGACCCAATTTACTATACTCATTTCCCCCAAAACCCAAACCATTTATCTTACCCAATTTTTTTCCTAATATTTAAAACCCATCAACAAACTAAGCCCAAATTTTTTAAACCCAAATATAATTTCATTCTTAAAAAACACTCATAAACTAAACCCAAATATTTTTAAATCCAAATATAATTTTATTCCTAAATAATACTCATAAACAATTCCTTTTCGTGTCTAAATTTATTGTTCCTTTTTGTTTATTATTATTATAGTTAGGTGTACTTATTTAGTTTTTATTTGGAAAAAAAAATTGAAGATATTAAATTTGTAAATTCAAAATCTATTTTTTCTTCCAAAAAAAACCCTAAATTAAAACCCTCAAAAAAAAAACTTAAACTATTCTACAATGATTTTATGAAATTACTGTTCGTTTATTTGACTTTTATTGTGTTGTTTTTATTTTTTATTTTGTTGTTTGAAATGGTGTTGCCGTGTAAGTTTCTGCCGTATTTTTGACTTTTGCTTATGTTTTTTTATAATTTTATTGTGTTATTATCGTTACTTGGACTTATGTTATTTACTTGAACTTTCGTTTATTTTTTTATTATAATATTATTGTGTTGTCATTGTTTATTTTGATTTTTTCACTTATTTATTTTAATTTTTCGTTGTATAGTCATGTTTAAAAACTTTAAATAAAAATATTTTTAAAAAATTACATAAAATTAAACAACACTAAATTATTTTTTTAATTTAACTCGAACAAATATATTCGATTCGATTCGAATTCTATCTCACTCGACTCGATTCGTAAAAATTTCAAATTGAATTAGGATGATGAAATAGAATTCGAAAACTCTATTAACTCGAAAATTTTTCATTCGATTCGACCGAATGCTCACCTCTACTTTAGTGTGTCAATGCCCTAAAGTTAAGCTTGACCAACAAATGGTGAGCCTTGATAGTTTCACAGGCGTTGGTGGAGAGTCTTTGAGGTTGTATCTATCGTTAAAATAAGGATCCAAAAAATTAACGCTTTCATAGAAAAGTCTAAAAAGTACCATATTTTAAGTTTTATTCTGGGATTTTAATAATAATAATAATAATAAGTACTTTATACAAAAAAAATGCTTTTTTAGTATTTTTTAAGTGTAGTATAAATAAGAAAGAAAAATAGAATTCTAAATAAAATAAATAAATTAACGCTATCTTTTTTTTAATTTTATTAAATAATTATTATTAGTATAAAAAGCCATAAATTCAAATATACTTTTACATGTTTTATAATCCTATTAAAGGATTGGGTAATAATAGTAATAATAATAATAGTACTTTTACAAGTTTTAATTTGATTGACATGAAGATCGTTACCAATGCAGGAAAAGATGAGTTCGAGTGTCCAACCTCATCATGTATGGCATCTGATAGTTGCGTTTTCAGCACCCGGACGGTTAAGTGCTGCCGACTGCTTCACAGCTGAAATGATGTTGTTGCGTAATCCTTCCTGCAATTTTTTGCCTTATTCAGAACAACTTATAAAGGGACACGGTAAGAATGCTGCTATTTACTTCATATTCATTTAAAGTAATAAATATACGAAGGTTGCATTCGGCGTGTTCTTGAGTGGACAGAGTCATTCTTTAAATCCAGTAGGAAAGAAAGCAAGTATAAAATACATAGCTCGAGCTGAACAACTGCTTTTATCTAATCAAGCTGTTTGGCTTGTTTTCGAAAAGCATGGGCTGATTAAATCGATATACAGTAATCATATTTGTCAACAATCTATAGCAGCAAAGCAGCTTAATCAAACATGGCCTTGAATTTGAAATTAATAAATCAAATTAAATTCCATGAAAATACCCAAAGCTCAAAATCAAGACAAAACCCATTCAAGCAAACAATCACAGAAAATTTTACTTTAATCCATGATTTCCAGGTTACCCAAAACTTCAGCATTCTAAAACTTTTACTTTAATCCCAGAAAAAAACTATATAGAAGCTCAAAAATAGATAATATTGGTGAATAAAAAATAAAAAAGAACGTACGTTGTCCATGAGCTTGCGGATGATTTTGAGACGGAGCTTGTAGAAGTCACCATCGTCCTTGAGCTTTGCAATTACCTCTTCTTTCCTAATCTTCTTGTTTTCTTCTCCAATTGGTTGCTTTGCATTCAATCTGTTGGAAAAAAAATACCTTTCTCTTTTATGTTTCTATTAACTGGGAAAGGGGAAGAACGTTGTACTAAAATTTTGTGCGTTTTTAGGGTTTTACACGGATCAAGGAAGTTCAATTTGTTTCGAATTACAATTGGGATTTTGGTTTTTACGGCGGTCATGTGGTTTCATAATCAGCAATTATTAGCAGTAAAATTAAAAATTTAGACAATTTTGGGGAATTGCGAAATGGGATTTCTTATCTGGATTAAACTGGGCCATTTCAGTTTAGACCCAGATGGAATGTATGGGTCATATTAAGCCCGAGCCATGGACATATCTTCCGAATGTTTTGGGCTTTAGAGCAAAACGGCAATCCAGATTTTTCAGCTTCAATATTTACAATAATGCTGCCGCCGAGGCATTGCCGTCACCACCGCTGGTCAAGTCTTCTCCGAGAATGTTGCTGACTTTGCTGTTGGGCTTCTCCTCGATGTTCTCCGACGAATGTCAGCCAGTGATAGGTATGTCCGGTCCGGATCGTGGGTCGCAAAAGGAGCACACCCGCCTGGCATCAAGGTGATAACTTTGAGCCAGTGATTCATGGTTGCAGTTGAGTGGAAAGAGGATTGGGATCGTGGGGCTATGGAGACTTGGTTGCGAAGTTGCATAAAGGCTGGCACCATTTGGTTGCAGCATTGCTTACTGCTCGAGAAGGGATAAGGCAACCGTCCCATACTTTTACTATTATTCCACCGTCAATGAGCTTGCGAAAAACAGCGATGCCCTCATTCTATGCTATTCTTTGACGAAAGAAGCTCACAAGGAGTGATGATCAACATTGGAAGAGGGGGTTTGATCGACGAAAAGGAGCTGGTGAAGTTTTTGGTGCGAGGGAGAGTGGGTGGAGCAGGTCTTGATGTTTGTGAAGATGAGCCCCACGCGCCGCCAGAGCTGTTTGCAATGGACAATGTTGTTTTGGCTCCTCATGCGGCTGCTTCCACAATCCACCCCTGAATCCTTTGAAGCATTGCAAGAGCTGGTTATAGGGAACTTGAAGGCATTTCACCAGCTCAACTTGAATGAAGCTGTCTTATGAAAATGATGATATCATAGTCAAGGTTAGATTTGTTTATTGCCTAAACTGCTTAGTCAAGACTTATTATATGTGATTAAATTCTGTTTTGTATGATATCAATGAAAATGACGTGATTTCGAGTGTGCATTAATATCCAAGTCAATATTTGTGAAAATCAATTTACCTCCTCAATACCGTCACTCTCCTCCTCATATTTGTGGTCCTCCAGCAGCATCTTCTTCCTTTAATTTAGCCATCTTTGCTTGTGCACCATTTAGACCTATCCAAATAAACTTGCGAAGAATATGAACCGTAAAAATTTGGGTTTTTAGAGAACTTGAGGGGTTCAGCTTCAAGGGTTTGGGGCTCCAAATGGCCACCGTTAAAGAAGAAGAGCTGTCGCTTGTCCTTGTGCACTGTCCACCCAACTTCCATTTTCCATTCAAACACCGTCTCCAAACCCATTTCCGTCTGCTCGACCCGCTGGATTCGGACCCTCCCGAGTCTACTCATTCCTTCTTTTTCCGCCACGCTGCTTCTGTACGTGTCCTCCTCTTCGTGGACCCTACACCCATCACCCGCGACCTCCTCTCACTCCTCCCTTTCTTCCAGCTTATCATCGGCTCAAGCATTGGAGTTGATTATATTGACCTACAAGAGTGCCGCCACCGGAGCATCGCTGTCACCAACGCCGGGAAGGCCTTTTCCACTGATGTAGCGGACTTGGCCGTAGGCCTCCATATCGGTGTTCTCCAAAGAGTTTCTGCCGGTTGCCAGTACATTCGGGCTGGATTGTGGACTCAGAATGGGGAATTCCCGCTTGGTTTCAAGGTTTAGTTTTTGATTCTTTGCTTCTTAAAGATTGTATTTTCTTTTATTTCAAAAGGTGCTTGCTTACCATACTGAAAAAAGAGTTTCTTTAGCAAGACTATGTTGTTCTTTGTGAATTTCTTGTTTAAACTCCGGTGCAATGTGATTACTAGAGCAAAGCAGAACTCTGGATAATCTCTCTAAACTGGAGTAAACTTTGTGTTCGTTTTAGTATCCATGACTGATGGACTTGCAAGCAGTTATGGGGCATAGTACGAAAGAATGCAACTACATTTAAAACATGATAATGGATACGGGGTGGATGAGGTTTCTTGTTACTTGAGTTTTATCATTTGTTTAAAACATCTTTTGTTTGATAAAACTGAGCAATCAACAAGCTCAAGGACAAGGTACGTTCTTTCTTTCTTTATTTTTTAATCACCAATATTATTATTATTATTTTAGCTTCTATGTAGTTTTTTCTTGGTTTAAGGTAAAAGTTTTAGAATGCTGAAGTTTTGGGTAGCCTGGAAAATCATGGATGCTTGTTGTCTGTGATTGTTTGCTTGAATGGGTTTTGTCTTGATTTTGAGCTTTGGGTATTTTCATGGAATTTAATTTGATTTATTAATTTCAAATTCTAGGCCATGTTTGATTAAGCTGCTTTGCTGCTATAGATTGCTGACAAATATGGTTATTGTATATCGATTTAATCAGCCTATGCTTTTCGAAAACAAGCCAAACAGCTTGATTAAACTTGTTTAGATAAAAGTAGTTGTTCAGCTCGAGCTATGTACTTTATACTTGCTTTCTTTCCTAAAGGATTCAAAGAATGAGACTGTCAACTCAAGAACACGCCGAATGCAACCTTCGTATATTTTTTACTTTAAATAAATATGAAGTAAATAGCGGCATTCTTACCGTGTCCCTTTATATGTTGTTCTGAATAAGGCATAAATTGCAGGAAGAATTACGCAACAACATCATTTCAGCTGTGAAGCAGTCAGCAGCACTTAACCGTCCTGGCGCTGGAAACATTAAAGTAAGGCAACTATCAGATGCCATACATGATGAGGTTAGGCACTCAAACCCATGTCTTCTTGCATTGGTAACGATGTCCATACCAATCACTCAATTTGCATGTTTATTTTTAATTGAATAGTTCAACTATAATTATTATTATTATTACAATGACTAGAATTACCTTAATTGAACTTTCGTGCGGAGAAGCGTAATGGATCCACATAGCAAAGCACAAGTCAAAGGCATTAATGCTTGGTTGCTGCGAAAAAGAAGGTTTTGCTAATATTGTTTTACGAGATTTGTTGACCAGGCAAAAATTTTCATGTTTTGAGTTTGATGCATTAGATGATAACAGGTACATTAAATGTAAACAAAGGCCATTAATTCCACAAATGGCTTAACACAGGGAAGCTATTCAGTCTCCCATTATTCCACAAAACAGGTAAATGAAGCAAAGGAATGAAAGAGACCGTTATGGCTTATCTCCAAACTTCCGACGGGTACTAAACAGCTTATATAATTTTAGATCGGTCTTGATCAGAAAAACCATCCTAGGTCTTCTTAAACAACTTGTGCTGGATAAGCTGAGCAAAGGTGCGAGGTGGGAACAATGGAGGCTCTGTCTCGGACACTGTCTCGGGCAGTGGCTTGAGAATGATCTTCTCCTCGGGTGGCTCACAGAAAACTGCCCATGATATCCTAACTCTATCCATGTTAACTAAACCTCTGTGGAGAATGCTCTTGAACTTACCATTGCTGAGGATCTCGATGGTGTCGCCAATGTGCATGATGATGGAGTTTGGAACGCATTTCGCGGTAACCCACTTGCCTTCATAAAAGAGTTGCAGACCTGGAACCATGTTGTGGAGAATGAAAGTGAGTGCACTTATATCTGTGTGAGCTTCCACACCTAGAGCCAGCTCTGGTTGAGGGCATTTGGGGTAGTAATTGATTTTCATTTGAAGGAGAAGCTCATCTAATCCACCAACTTCCTTCTCTAGCCTGCCTTCTTCCAATCCCAAGCAAAGTGATAAGGCCGAAAGAATTTTGCTCGCTAGGCCTCGAAGTTGCCTTGCATACTCACTTGTAACTTCACTGCACACACACACACACACACACACACACACACACATATGCATATGAATCGTTAAAATAAACCATGAAGTGAAGCATGTTTGAATGTAATTCAATGCAAATCTCACGTGTATTCACTGGGTGTTTTAGGCCAGATTGACAGGTCTCTCTTGTCCTCAGGAAAGACAAGATGGAAGAAGTAATCTACCCACTCAAGGTGGCCACTAACATTGTTAGCAAGCTTACTGCCATAGCCCTGAATCTTCCCCGAAGCTTGGTCATTGGCATACTTCTCTTTCTCCTCGATAGGGAGTTCAAAGAACTTCTGCCCGGCGATCCTGACACCGTCCATGAGTTGGTCCGAGATCCCATGATTAACAAGGTGCATCACACCCCACTCCATGGCAGCTTTCTTCAACTCCTGGAGACATCCCTCGCGCACCTTGATGTCCTCGGACTCGATATCCTTTAAATCAATGATTGGAACCTTTGGTCCTCCTCCTTTTTTCTCTTCTTCGAATACATTGCCTATGCTTGTCAGCTCTTCCTTAGGTCTAATATACTCTTTCGGGATTGACTGAATCCCACTGCTTGCCAAGCTCTCCACTCTGGGGGCAATTGAACTCCCCATTTTATGAACTTGATGTACTTAGAATTCGATGTTATGCATAATGCAGACAGAAGTGGGGTCTTTTTATAGGACAGTGTACGTACAGGTAGCTGTTCACGTGAGTGAGCAGCTATGGTCAAAGTGAGTTGACTGGAAGGTTTGTATTATACAAGCAACCTGAGCCTCACAATTTCACCCTTATCTTTTTTCTCACCCTAAATTGGAAAATGACATTACTTGTATTAGTTCTCAATCACCACTACATACTGATTGATATTTCCTCTTAGTTCTAATCCAAGTTTTAAGTCCATATAATTGAAAGAGAAGTTAAAGAAACCTATTTATATAGGTCAATATAAATTCAACTTTTTTGTCATTATTTTAAGTAACCCTAAACATTAATAATAATAATTATACTTCAACTACTCAATTAAAACAAGACATTCTTATATTAAAAAACAAAAAGAACATTCTTGTCGATAATCCTCCTGATGAGATTTTGAGTCTGCTGATGTCATTGGTTATGTAGTCACGTGTAATTCTTTAGTTTTGTTCCTTATTCACCAAAAAGAAAAAAGACATTTTTTTTTAGTAATACGTGCCGTTTTATAGAATGGGCTTGAGGAAGCAAAACAAACATAGAGGTCCAAAAGACAAAACAAGCAAAATACATCTGTCAGCAAAACAAAACTGGAAAGGAAAAAAAAGACCTTTTTTATATTCTTTTTTAAATCTCGCTCATGGGTCTCAATTAGAGGTGCTATAGATCGGTCAGATTTGGATTTGGATTTGGATTTGGATTAAGTATGATATTAATATATTTTATGTTTATTTAAATTTGATTTAATTTAAAATTTAAGCCTAAAATTTTATCTAAATCTATTTATATTTACAAAAGATTAATTCAAGCCTATTTTAAGCATGTTCATATTATTTTTTAAATTTTTATAAATTATTTATTTTATTTTAATAGTTAATATTTAATATTTAATATTTTTATACATTTTTATTTATTGAATTTTTTTTATATATATTCATCTTAACATTATTTTAATATTTATATTAGAGTAGTATTTTTTCCTTAAATATTATAGTAGTATTATATATTTAGTATAGATTTATTTTTTTAGTGTGTTCTAAATTACATAATATAAATATTATAAACTTAAAACGGATCGAGTTGGACAGAGTTCAGCGCTTTAAATATTTAAATCCAAGCCCGACCCATATTTTAAACAGGCCTAAATTTTTTACCTAAACCCATTTTTGGGCTTAATATTTTTACTCAAACCCTCTCAAATTTCAGACAGGTCTTCAAGTTTGGGCAGGTAGCTTACCCATGAGCAAGTCTAGTATCAATATTTGGTAGGTTCATAACTGAAAGCAATGGCGGAGCCCTGGGGTGGGCATGGGCCTCGACCCCCTTAAAATGAAAAATTTTCTATTTAGGTCATTTATAATTTATAAAATTTTAAATTAGTAATGGTAAAATTACATTTTGATTCTCCAAAAATAATAAAAATTTGATTTAATCTTTTAAAAATATAAAGATATAGACTATTAAAATGATGAAATTGTATTTTTACGACAATTTAATTCCGGCCCCTTAAAAAATTTTCTGACTCCATCGAAAGTATATCTCAGATATTTAAATAAAAAAATAGAAACTAAGTAGGGAAAAAGTTTAAAGCATTTTCTTATTAAAAAAGTTAATTTAACAACTAAATTGATTTTAATTCTATCAAAATCTAATGACATGTGACTTTAATATTATACTAAATTTAAAAATATATAATCATAATCTTCATATTATCAAAAATTTACATTCTCCAAGTTAAATCAAATTTAAATATTAAAGTGAATAAAAGATATACAAATATCAGCCTCGATATCGAAGGCAAGGAAGTTTGGCAGCAAGCAAGAATGAGATGAAAGGCCAGTCCACGTGACAGCCCTATGTACTCACGTGGAACAGACAAGGCAACCACATGTCCACCTCATGCAGGCCAACATTTTCGTAGAAAACGACCATCACCATAGGAACGTTGATGATGACTCACTGAATATGAATGAAATCGAAGACCGTTCGTTGTATTTCCCTCCACACTTTCATCCCTTACCTTATCTCCCTTTCCCCCCAACAAAACCAAAGTGAAACCAATCAAATAACACTGCTCCTCCATCATCATCATCAGTTTAACAGATTGAGTATTGGTCCAATGGCTAACAAATTGGCTTTAACGCTAACACCCCTTCGTTTCCTCACTGCCCATATACAAAAACCACTGGTTTCTTTCTCTTCTTCTACCAGGGTTCTATCAAATGGAAAGCAGCTCTGTTGTCGACGCAGATTGTTCTTACTTCCCATCAAGGCTGCTGCTGACCAACAAGGTTTTAAAACTTGGAATAATGTTATTTCAGTTGGGATTTGTGGGAACTTGTTGAACTGATGAGAGTAGAATTTTTTTTCAGACCAGGTGGAAGAAGATAATGTTGTTGATAGTAAAATTCTGCCATAGTGTAGTATAGACAAGAAAGAGAAGAAGTCATTGGGTGAAATGGAGCAAGAGTTTCTTCAAGCTCTGCAGGCATTCTATTATGAAGGAAAAGCTATTATGTCAAATGAGGAATTCGATAATCTCAAGGAAGAACTAATGTGGGAAGGAAGCAGTGTTGTTATGCTAAGTATACAGCCCAAAATTTTACAACCAATCGTTTCTCAAACAATATGGTCAGCAATCATGAAATTAGCCTCGAAGATGTTAATGTTATATCGTCTGTTTTTGCAGGTTCTGATGAGCAGAAATTTTTGGAAGCTTCAATGGCTTATGTATCTGGGAAACCAATTTTGAGTGATGACGAATTTGATGATTTGAAACTGAGGCTAAAGGTTTTTCATTAGTTGTCCCTTTGTGTGTGTAGTTCCATGCAACCATGTCACGTCCATTTCATATTCTTTTTCCCCATCACTAGATGGAAGGAAGCGAAATTGTGGTCGAGGGTCCACGATGCAGTCTCCGTAGTAGAAAGGTATACAGTCTTTTGTTTTCTGTGAATTAAGCATGCTGCATAGGTTGTTGATATAGTTCCCTCATTATTACATTAATTAAACCACTGTAACAGCTAGGTTTCTCTTCTTGCCATTTTGAATGGGTTTTGTTTCTTTCTGCAATATATTCCTTTCAATTTCAATAGCACAAGGCATTTCCTTGGTAGGAAAGGACTCAAACTATTATACTTAAGTTTCAACTGGTTGAGTTCATAGTCATTTGATCATCATTCTTCTCATAGGTGTATAGTGACCTATCTGTTGACTATTTGAAGATGGTCCTCTTGAACGTCCCAGCGACTGTGCTTGCCCTAGGACTGTAAGTTTTTTCTTCTTTTGCACTAATACTGTCCTTATAGATATCTGCATTCCAATTCCAAGCCTGTGTCATAGAATTCTAGCTTGTTTGTTATGTTTTTCTTCTGTAGTATCATTTATGTTCTGGTTTTGTCAGGTTTTTCTTCTTAGATGATCTGACTGGATTTGAAATAACATATGTTTTGGAGGTAAACTGTTATTACATCTGAATTTTATACATGCATGCATGCATGCAACGCAAAGGCTGATGATATATTGAATTGCAGCTCCCAGAACAGTTCGGTTTCATTTTTACTTGGTTTGCTGCTGTGCCTTTGATAGTTTGGTCAGCTCAATCCCTCACAAAATTGGTTGTCAAAGACTCTCTAATCCTAAAAGTAACTAAAACCTCTCTATTTCATCACTTCCATATAATGTTTATATAAACTATGAAACTAAATTTACAACATTTTTACCTTATAGGGTCTTTGCCCGAACTGTGGTACTGAGAATGTCTCCTTCTTTGGCTCCATACTATCCATCTCCAATGGTGGAACCACCAATACACTTAAATGTTCAAAGTAAGTCGGATCATTTGTTTACTAACCACATTCAGTAATTTTAAGTCTTTTAAATTTATTTATTTTTACTTCAGCTGTGGAACCCCATTGGAGTATAATTCAAAAACAAGGTTGATTACTTTGCCAGAACGAACCCAAGCTTGATTTCGAGGTATAAGTTGAACTTTATTGTTTAATTTCTGTCCCCTGCCCTCCAAAAGTTGCAGGGGCTCTATCTTGTTAGTGCTTTCAGTAACTTTCTAACCGAGAAATGACATTAGTAGTTTACTTTTGCGTCTCTTTCCCAGACAATGTAATTCCCAGTTTTAAACAGGGCTGGCCATGGATGCGGGACGAGTTACTTGCAGGGAACCACATCATTTGCAGCACAGGAGGAATAAGTTTTGATATGTGCTTCATTGTAGAATGTATATTTGTTTGTAAGCCATGTAGTAATATATTTTATACCTATAACAAGCATGTTTGACAGAAAGAGAAGTGAACAAGCTGTGAAAATCTTTTATTCAATATAGTGCTCAAAACAAAAGGATATATTTATAATATGATCGGGGAGTTGGCAATATTTAAAAAGAAATTGACTTGGGCATGTGTCCTTGGGGACCAAAATCAAAGGGATAACTAAAAAGAGCAGTGAATGGACTGACGGGATGCCATATGGCCAGCTAATAGAAGAGTTGAGACCCACAAATTTTGTTGAGGTGGGGAACATGTTGAAACCACGAGTTGAGTATACTGACGACTGAGAGCTAGCTCCCAAAGGCGAAATTTGCTCTCATTTCAATTCCTCAGCACAGCAGCATGCTAGATTCCTTTTCGTTTCTCTTTTTTCATATGAGGGGTCATCATCAAGCCACGCCCCCAAATCATTTCTCCCTTTGCCTTGCTCGTCAAAGTTTCTTTCAATGCCATAAAGCAAAAGGCTTCATGTTTTTAGAAGCTTTTAGGCAAAGTTCAAACGAATTAATTAATATATACCCAATCACTACTTGCCACATTGTAAAAGCAACTTTAGGTAGAAATGACCTAATGACTAAATGCCCCCACTCCAGCCAAAACAGACGGTTGGTTTTAGCTGCACTGTTACATCCATCTTAATGACTAGGTAAATTCTATTTGCATGATGAAGAATTTGATATTCCTTGACAAAATCTCTTATTTGAGTTTAATAAGATCCGATTTCACTATTTAAAGCCTCTTTTATCATCTATAAACCTCCCCCAAACAGTACAAACATTCCTCTTCGTAACTTCAAACCTGTCACATCTACAAGAGAAAGCAAGAATCTGATCTTAGATTACAGCTTTGAAAGGAACCACACACAACAGTTGTTGCAGCCAACCTCCTTTTACCCAACCCTAAGCTCTTCTCATGGGCTCTTTTTTCTCTCTCACATTGATAATACTTTCATGGGTATCATTAGTACGTTCAACGGAAGCTGAAGCTGAAGGTATCAGATCAGCTCGTCTTCTCGATCTTCTCATTAGGGACAACATAGTAAAATCCTTTGACAACCATTTGAGAACAGGTATTGTACAAACTGTAAATTTACCTGCAAATTTCTCGGGCATCAAAGTTGATACAGCAAGGTTTAGATGTGGGAGTCTCCACAGATATGGCGCTCAAGTTAAGGAATTTTATCTGGGAAGAGGTGTGAATGTGCAGCCATGTGCAGAAAGAGTCATGTTAGTAAGACAAAACTTGGGTTCTAATTGGTCATCCATATACTATGCTAACTATAATCTTTCAGGTTACCAGCTTGTGTCACCGGTATTAGTCCTCCTCGCTTATAATGCCGGCACTGATGTGAGTTCCGGCACCCCTTTCGAAGTTGGAATCCTCGCAAGGGAATATAACCCAATTAAAATAAACTTCAGCAACGTTATTACAAACACTACATCGTCCAGGAGAGGAATCAGGCCATTGTGTGCTAGCTTTGGAGGGGATGGCAAAGTGAGATTGAAAAACCAAGTGTCACCCAATGTTTGTGTTGCGACCAGGCATGGTCATTTCGGTTTGCTCATCGAGTTACCGCCGTCGATGCCTGTGAGGAAGAGGATTAGCAGGTGGAAATTGGCGGTGGGAAGCTCGATTGGAGCGGCATTGGGTGCTTTCCTGTTGGCATTGCTTTTGATGTCGATGCTTGTTAAGGTGAAGAAGAAAGCGAGAATGGAGGAGTTGGAGAGGAGAGCGTATGAAGAAGAAGCACTTCAGGTTTCAATGGTGGGACATTTCAGGGCTGCAACAGCATCGGTTACTCGAACCACGCCTACAATTGAACATGAGTACACACCTTATCCTTCTTGAAATGTTATAATTGTCTCATCTTTTTTCTTTTTCCTTTTTCTAGTGTATGATCATTCTTTTTTGTAAGATTAAATCTATTTGTTTCTTGAGATATAAAAGAATGTTCACATCTTGGAACAGACAACTCTGTTTTTTCAAGACATACTGGTTCAGATTGAATTGTTTATCAGATTCAACTATTAATAACCTTATAAAATAGAAAAATAAATTATTAAAGTAAAAAAAAAATACAGAGTAAAACAATAATTAGACAGTCATAATCATATACCCATTCCCCCACAAAGCAGCTAAAGTTAATTTGTTTTAAGGGTGAAAACAGTTGATATTTGGGTTTGTCGAGGAGGTCGGACCACAAATGCAACTTGCAATAGTTTATAATAGCTTGAAATGTCAGATATTAAGAAATAACAGACTGAAATCTGAATTGGCATTCAACAGAAAAACAGGCAATTATTTCTTCTATTAAATCGATAATCTGAAGAAGTTGTGGATATGGCGGTGCCAGCGTGTTGAGGTACCTAATTATAGTTCAAGGGTGTTATTATTGACCTCTCAATTATTCATTATAACATGCATTGTACCTTTAATAACTTCTTCCCCTCTCTCATTTTCTGCAAATTTACATAAGAGTTGAATGGTAAAATTACTCAAAATTTTTGAGTTTATACTTTCTATGAAGATCTTATATTTCCTCACCATAAGAAATATTCTTAATTATGAAATAACATGAAAGTAATTGAGGTTACAAGTAGCCCCCCAAAAAAAGCAATGAATGAAAAAAGTTGGGCCCATTTCCAATGGGATGGCCCAATTATAAACAGGCAGATTCGAATGTGTAAATCTAACGGTCCAGGATCTTCATTCGCCACAAGGGATCCTATTCCTTTCTTTCGCGCAATAACGCTCACTACTAACTGATTATTACCGTTATCGTTACCAAGAATTCCCGGGAAAAGTGAAACACATTAACCGAACCCTGTCAAAATTCTTCGCTTGCAAAAGGAAAAAGAAAACTATATTAATATATTTTTATGGACAAAATTTAATATATTTTTTATTTCAACTAAAAAGTTAATTTATATTAACATTTATTTAATTAAATTGAATGCTAAAGTTTGTGTGCAACTAAATTTATCTCTTTCATTATTTTAATAAAAAATATTATACAAACTTAAATCTGCACATTTATACTTTTGAGATATTTTTAAAAAATTATAAAATATAAAATTGATCATTGTTATTCTTTTTAATATTTACAAATAATTTCCATCAAGAACTTGCTTATATCTTTTTTAATTATAAAAAGGATTTGCATCCAAAAGTGAATATATATTATTTCCATAAAAAACTTGCTTAATTTTCTTGCAATGTGTAAAAGGATTAAATCTTTATTTTCAATTATTATATTTATATAATTATTTTATATATTGACCATAAGTGGAGTTGAAAACTATGATAAATATATCTAATAAAAATAAAAATATATGACGGTTTTTAAACTCCATTTAATATAAGAAATAATAGCTCATAAATTAAATACCATCATATTTTATTAATTTTGTTATATTCACTCTTGGCTCAAGAATTAGTATGATCAAATCGAGTAAGGAACAACTGGCATCAAGTTAGCATGCAACATTTTACTTACTGCCTCCAACATATGTGGCAAACTGGTATTAGGGATGGCAAAAAAATCTCGAATCCAGGTTGAAATTTATTTTTTGAAAAATTGAATTTAATTTGAATCAAATTAAGTGAATTTAGAAAAAAAAAATTATGTTCTGACTCAAGTTTGAGAATTAAAATTTGTATATAAAATAACATTTTAATAAAATTTTAATTGAATTCGATTTTAAAGGTTTAAATGTTAAAAAATCGAACATCGATAATTACAGTAGAAAGATTGTAAAGAGAAAAAAGAAAAAAAATAGAACACAGATCTTAAATATATTATACAATTAAATCTTTTAAAAAGATAATATATTTTATTTAACTTGATTTACAAACAATTTCTTACGATTTAAGTCACACAATTTTAACATTAAATATAAGTATAGATTATTATTATTATTATTATTATTATGGAATCTTATAAATCTGATCTAGTTTACAGAAGATTAATAAACCGACTCAGCTTCACCATTGATTATATAGGTTAGTCTACACAGGATTCCTACTTTTCGCGGAAAAAAGAATAAAAAATAAAACAGCCAACGATTTTCGTCTCCAAAAAAGAATCTAAAAGACAAAGAGAACCTGTCCCCAAGTAATAACTTGTCTTCAACCTCTCAATTATTCTCTTTTTAGGGTTTGTCTGATTATCAATCCCCCTCCCCAAAACACTAATTAGCTATGGACGATCCTACTATAAGTAATCAACGTAACCAATCAGCTCCGGAAACTCCCCGACTCAACCTCCCGTCCACAATGTCCGACTCTTCCGTCTATCTCGAAAACCTTCCGTCTCGGACAATGCACATCAACCGTTTGATCAACTCCAACTACAACAGCTCTCCCTCGCGCACAATTTACTCCGACAGGTTCATCCCCAGCAGATCAGGCTCCAACTTCGCGCTTTTTGACATCTCAAATTCTCCGACGTCAGCTGAAGGAAAAGAAGATGGTTCTGGTACTTATAAAAGCCTTTTACGCGCTGCGCTTTTTGGTCCTGATACGCCGGACAAGAAGGATTCATTGGGATCTCCGGCTTGCCGTAATATTTTCCGGTACAAAACCGAAACTAAACGGTCACTACACTCGCTTTCACCTTTCAGCCTTGATGAGTCGGTTCCGGGGATTATCCATAGCCCCGTTAAAGCTCCCAGGAAGGTTCCCAGGTCACCTTACAAGGCGAGTTTTTTTAATGGGTTTTACGGTAAATTTGGTTGAAATTTTGATTTTCTTTTTTGGTGTGGGAATTAATGTTTTTTCCTTCTGTTTTTGTAGGTTCTGGATGCACCTGCTTTACAAGATGATTTTTATTTGAATTTGGTGGATTGGTCATCGAATAATGTGTTGGCGGTGGGGTTGGGGAATTGTGTTTATTTGTGGAATGCTTGTAGTAGTAAGGTTACTAAATTATGTGATTTGGGGATTGATGATAGTGTTTGTTCGGTTGGTTGGGCTCAACGTGGGACTCATCTTGCGGTTGGGACTAGTAACGGCAAAGTTCAGGTTTAATTTTACTCGTATTTGATGATAAAAATTGTTACTTTGTCAACATGTTTAGTTTATCTGTTGAGTATGCTTGCTTTCTGGTTTTTCTGTGTTAGTTTTAGGCTGTTACACTTTGATAGTGTAGTTATGTCATCGATAATGCCTTGAGTATAATTAATAAAAAAAGCTGTAAAGCACTAGTTCTTAACAAGTGCAGTAATGTTGTCAAAGTAAACAGGGGTGGCAGAATGCATGCAAAGTTTGAAAGCTTTGGCTTCCAAAGAAAAGTATCGATGAATTGTAAAAACAATATGAAGTTTGACGTTTATTTGATTTATTGTTCTTGACTTCACTGATGCTTTGACATGTTCTCCTATACGGGATTATCAAGCTACCACACCATGTCCTAATTGGTCCTAATTGCAAACTGAAAATAATAGTTGGACTTTATGATGTAGATTAGAAAACTTTAAGTTTGTAGTTAACTTTTGGGAGAAATAAAGGAGGAGAAGAAAAGCCATAAATTTGGTTGGAAACTGGAATCTGCTTCAATGGTCAGATGAGGTATGGCCCAAAAGTGAAAGCCTCTATCCATAGTTTATGAATGCAGGGCAGAGGGAAACTAGAAAACTGTTTAATGGTCTTGTCAGATGCAAGCATGGGTACCTTCTATTGATATCTACAAATTAGCAGGACTTCTTGGCAGTCTGCGATAGCTCTTGATAAATTGAGATTGAACTTCATTCTATTTTATAAGAATTTTGTTGTTACTTGAAAATCTTGAAAATATAGGCCTGATTCTTTCATTTCCTTATATCTTTGGGCTTTAATGAAGTTTGGCATAAATCAGTAACTTAATGCTTCTACCATGGTCATGGAAGGTGACCAAAATTTAAGCCCTGCTTTGGACTTTAGAGATTATCTTTTCCCCACTGTTTCCTTTGTATGGAGTCTTATAATTTCTGTCTATGTTCAACTTCCTGCATGTTGCTTGTAGGATAATGTAGTTATTTAATGGCTACCACTTCGTATGTAGATTTGGGATGCATCTCGCTGCAGGAGGATAAGAACAATGGAGGGGCATAGGTTACGCGTTGGGGCCTTAGCTTGGAGCTCTTCTCTGTTATCTTCCGGTAGTCGTGATAAGAGCATTCTTCAAAGAGATATACGTGCGCAGGATGATTTTGCTAGTAAACTCTCTGGTCACAAGTCAGAGGTTAGACTCTTATGCACTATTAGTTTGATTCAACCTAATCAACCACACAACTTTTTATTACAATTGCAATTTTTCCTACACCTATTTTTTGTACATTCGTCTCCTTTGATTTCATAAGTGCTTCTTTTTCTTCTTGTTTTATATGAATTCATACTCTCATGCAGTCATTTTTTATTTTTGGAAGTTGCTTGTGCTTCTTATTGTGTTTGTGTTCATTCATGCTATGCTTGCATTCTATACCCTGAGTCTGAGTATCCATTGAGCATTGTGTAGGTTTGTGGGCTGAAGTGGTCTTATGACAACCGGGAACTAGCATCAGGCGGAAATGACAACAAAGTATGTGATAACAGTTCTCTTGCCAGTCTGACTTATTCTGATGCTTAGTATTCATTTAATTTTAAGCTGGCTGAATGACAAATCTCATCCATATGCAGCTTTTCGTTTGGAATCAACATTCCACCCAACCTGTCCTTAAATACTGTGACCATACTGCTGCTGTAAAGGCAATTGCATGGTCTCCACATCTGCATGGCCTTCTTGCATCTGGGGGTGGTACAGCTGATCGATGTATTCGATTCTGGAATACAACCACAAACACACACTTGAGCTGCATGGACACTGGCAGTCAGGTGATTCTTTCTTTTTTTGTTTTTATCATATCATGTCCCTTCAATATGGCCTTAAATGTGCTTCAAATAGACAGGATCATAATGTTGCTTCCTTGACTGCATCGATATGGGTGATCTTTCTCTAATTAGTTTGAAATGATGAAACTTGCTGTCATCTGCATGGTAGTCCGAGTAATTCTCCTGTCAATCTGCAATGGAATAAATCTTGTCAATAATAAGTGGTTTGGAAATTTTAATCTAGATATCTAATTTTAATTTCTCCTATAAGTCCATGGAATATGTTCATGGCAAAGCTCTGTTACAGAAATTAATATAATACAGTTACAAGTTCCTTTTTTGCCTTGGTGGTGCTTCTTAAGACTAGAGTTACAAATTCTAGCTTGTTTAATGTCTTCTCTATGCATTGCAGGTATGCAACCTTGTGTGGTCGAAGAATGTTAATGAACTCGTCAGCACTCATGGATACTCCCAAAACCAGATAATTGTTTGGAGATACCCTACGATGTCAAAAGTAAAAGAAGTTTAAAAACAGCGTATACAGGATAATAATATATCATCTACTTTTTGTCCTCTAAAATTTTATTCTACTAATGCAGTTGGCTACTCTTACGGGACACACATACAGAGTTCTTTATCTTGCAATCTCACCTGATGGACAGGTAGGTCACCTGTCACGCTTTATACTTTACCCTTGGCTTCTACTTTTGTATTACAATAAAAATATTAGTAAACTATATAAGAAGGGCTGCAATTTTACTTTCTGTTTTAACATCATTGCTCTTCTTCTGTTTGAAATAACCTTTTTCTTTGTTACAGACAATAGTTACTGGAGCTGGAGATGAGACGCTAAGGTTTTGGAACGTGTTCCCATCCCCTAAATCTCAGGTAAATGACACTTGTGGAGTCCAGGCTATCTGAATATCTTTTTAGTCTGCTTTTTATCTATATCGCTCTAATAAACATTACTTTATTTGATTGGGATTGTAAATTACTTCATGGGGAGCAAAGGGAATTTGATATTTTTTAGTAGTTCATTTTGGGGTCAAAAAGCTAGTTTTGACCATGTACTGTTGAAGGCCTGCTTTTAATTGAAAAAGTAAATGGTGCATTATAATTCTTGTGGGTTTCAAGATTTTCTTATTTCTGGTATTGATACATGATGTCTAATGCAGAACACTGATCGTGAAATAGGAGCATCCTCTTTGGGAAGAACCACAATTCGATGAGTCCAAGAAAAAGATGGTGGAAGCTGTGGGTTTATCAGATTCCATATGCTTGTGAGCATTTCTCATGCTCCGAAGAATTTGCAGCAGGTGCAAGAACTAAGTTATTGCCGGTTTTTTGCAAAGGGATAAATCACAAAACTATACATCAACTATGATTTAATGTGCAATTATATACATGAACTTTGATTTTGTGCAATTTTATACATTATTTGATCTAATTTATATCTTTTTGATGAATGTATAGCGGGAGTTGTTATATCATTTACTTGTAGCTGCTCCCTCCCTCCCTCCCTTTGTAAATTACAGAAGTTGGAGAGTTTGTTGATGAACACGCAAGTTACTGTATCACGTTCTTTGTGTTTGTAAATAAAATAAATGAATCTATATCAGAGTGTATTCGAATTACTATTCATTTAATATGTCAATGAAGGGGTTTATAAGTTCTTACTTTTTGTAAATTATCTTTCGGTTTTTAATTTTGTTTATGGTTGTATTTGTGTATTTCTTAAACAATGTTTTTAATTTAATTATAATAATATATAAAAAATTTACATTTAAAACAAAGTAAAACACTCAGAATTAGCTACCAACTTCTATGCTCTAAGTAATAAAGATTACTGTTGGAATACATCAAACCTCGCTCTAAATATATGTAAATATAAATTTTCATAATTTAAAGTGATATTTTTTACGTATAGGATAAAAGATATTTAATACAAATATCGTATTTTTTAATCATAATCTCCACAAACATCGAAGATTTAAATACATTGTGGAAAGGGTGAGGTCAAGGCCCAAATGTTTTCTCTAGGCTCTAAGATAGGCAGGCTTGAATTTGGATTTAGATAGGGGAATTTTGTTGTTGTTTGAACGTGTAAAATGTATAATTATAAACACAGCACAAAAGTATTAAATTGTAATTAAGAATACAAATACATGTTTAATCAATTATAATGACATATAGAATCAACTCAATACAAAGCATAACAAATGAAAAATTGAAAGTACTTATAAAAACTCATATATGCACACGCAAAATGCGTATTATAAAACTCAAACATGAGTTTTTAAGATATTTCTTAATCAATAAGCTAATTCATTGTTGGAAAGAGATTTTTTTTTAAAAAAAAAGTGTATTGGAAAAAATATAAATTTAAATAAATAATCTAATGATATCAAATTTTAGTAGATTTTTCAAAAAAAAAAAATCTCATAATATCATTTTTGAGAAGTAAATGTTTATAACCACTCTAAAATTAAGCTAATA
Source organism: Gossypioides kirkii (assembly GCA_005610355.1). NCBI lineage: Eukaryota > Viridiplantae > Streptophyta > Magnoliopsida > Malvales > Malvaceae > Gossypioides > Gossypioides kirkii. Next base: position 3,702,779 of record CP032254.1, on the reverse strand, counting down.
TTTAACCTATGACACTTAATTAGCTCTTAATAAAATAACTTCAAAAAAAAAAAAACTCTTAATAAATGCAATATTTTCTCTCTTTTTTTTAAACGATATTAATTTCATGCTTTAGAAAAAAAATATTCATAACATGATTCACCTAAGAATATTTGAAAAACTCAAAAAAAAATTATTCAAAAAAAAAGTATTTAATCCAATTCATCGGTACATCAATTTTTTTTTTTAAATATCATCCAATAAATTTGATATATGCAACCTATTTGTTTTTAAATATGATGTCTTTAATAACAATGAATGTAAGAAATATATAAAAAAAAAACCTTGAGAAAGCTTCGAAGCTTCATTTGAGATTTATTAAATACACAATACTAAGAAAAACTAGGGTTTTAGGATACATCTTCTCTCCGGTGGGCCTATACACAATTCCGTCTCCACCTCCATGTTCCGCTCATCATCCGATTGCCTTGTTGACGTCGATTCTCGTGGTCGCATCCCACACTAATAATGTCAGTGTAATCAATAGAGGTTCAAATAATATATCTTATTATTTTAGAGGAAAAGTAGAGACGAAATAAATACCTTTTCACGTAGATTTGCTGTTTCTTCTCCAAGACGTCTCTCCTGATTATTTAAGATAATCAATTTTTCATCCCAAATAACTTCCATGTTATTATATTTAAAAAAAAAAAAAGTATGCAAAATGATTCACCTCTTCCTTTAACTTCTCTATTTGCTGCGTGAATACCTGATTCTGACGTATATGAAAATAAAATTATTTGATACATTGTAGGTAAAAAAATTAGATTCGAAGCTTATGAAATGGGATGTACCTTTCTTGCCCTAATTCGGCTTAAGCTTCGTTCCAACTGCTTTTCTAACAGTAGCAGATCGTCAATGGAACATGATTCTAATCCATGTCCCAGGAGTTTTCTGTTATAACATTATAAACATACACAGAGGTTTACGCATGAAGATGAAGTGAGTGATATATATGTTAGTAAAAGTATGGAGCTCAGGTTTTTAACCTTTTGGAATCTTCGAGAGATTCGATCTTCTTCGACAGGCTGTGAGCGTCTTCCTTTACATCATCCTTCCATGCCCATGCCAAATTTCAATTATTAGAGTTTGTGGTTAAATTGAGAAGGATATATGAAGAGAGCATTACCTGCATATCTTCCTCAGCTCCAGCTTTGCTGCTGATTCCATGAATATCTTTCTGTCTCTTCTGATACCGTTCTATTGTTTTGTTCGTACTGAAACCAACGCATGGCACACAAATATCAACAATAATGAGTGCATTTGGATCATTTTTATCAGTAATCAAGTAGGATCAAATGTATAATAAAAGATTATACGTTTGAATTACTGATAATTAGCTATTTTCTATGAAAATTCCAAGGCAGATTCCATCAGACACTTATGTCGAAAGAAAACCCACATTTCTTCCTACAATTATCTCAATCACAGTTTTCAACTCAAAGATGTTTTCAAACCGACCAAGATTTTTTGTTTCCAACATCCTTGACAAACACAAATTAGATTGCCTGATGCACGCCTAAAATAAACTAGATTAAACACATACGGATTTTGACCAAGATTTTCAGATGTAACAACTACCATATCCAAGCATACCAGGAACATGGATCACTGTGAAATTAAGAAAGTATTTGAGTTTATAACAGAAACAAGATGATAATATCTTCATTAACTTTTCAGTACTGCAATATACAAAGTACAGGAAGTTATATAGACTGAACAGTTAGTCTGATAACAGCTTAACAGACTACTAACAAACTTAACTCCCAACTGTCATAACCACTAACTGATACACTGATACTCCCCTGGTTCCTGTGAACTTTGTTAAACAACTAAGGGTAACACTGTTAATGCATCTCGAAATGGCACAAACTGTTTTGGTGTGAGTGGCTTTGTGAGCACATCTGCCACTTGATTTTTTGAGGGAACAAAATTCACATGTAATTCTCCAGCCACCACTTTTTCCCTTACAAAATGATGATCAATCTCTACGTGTTTCACCTTAGCATGATGAGTTGGGTTTGCTGCCATAGAAACTATAGACGTGTGTCACACCAAACAACAGGAACTTGTCTCAAACTAATTCCCATTTCAACTATTAACTGCTTAACACTCAGTAGCTCAGAGACAATTTGCTAAGCTACGATACTCTGCCTCAGCAGACGACCTTGACACCACAGGTTGCTTCTTGGAGCACCATGCCACAAGGTTTGGTCTAAGATAGACACAATACCCTGTTGTGGACCTCCTATCTTCCACTGCTGATGCCCAATCTGCATCTGAGTATCCCACCAAGGCAGGCTGCCCTTTTTTAAACCACAGACCATGATCCAAGGTACCCTTAAGATACCTCAGCACTCTCTTAACAGCTCTCCAATGAGTAGTATATGGCGCATTCATGAATTGACTCAGTTTATTCACACAGAACGCAATATCTAGTCTGGTAATACAGACATATTGGAGCGTGCCAACTATGCTTCTATACAGTTGAAATTCAACAACACAGTTTAGGGTTTAGACCAGATGATAGGTTTTATTGAAGTAAAGGAACCTTATGAGTTATGGCAACGAAGAGTATTACATTTAAAAATAGAAATAATAATGCAAAACAACTCGAAACTAAGACAAAAAGATAATAACAAATTTATTTCAATCTTTCAAACTCTAAGATTACGTTATTATGTTCTTGCAAGATTGATCGTCAGCTAAATTGATGATGACAAAAGAAATTGCAAAGAGTTGATGAGGGAAAAGGTGGAGTTTTCCATTGAGAAAGTTTTGATGGCAAGCTCTTTTACATTAAAATAGAGGGAAAAGTAGAAGAAAATGAAAAATAAAAAAAAACTTAAAAGAACATAAAAGGAAAAAAATGAAATTGCTTAAGACAAAAAAATATGGGGATCAATTATACAATTTAACCTAAAATTTTTACTTAAAATGATGATTTAACGTGCCACGTCAGCTTACCATTACATCGTTAACGACAATTAACGGTTCATCGACTAAAATATTATAACATGTTAACGTAAGTAACTAAAACATAACATTTCAAACATAAATGACTAAAATGTAACTTGAAAAACAAAAGTAACTATTTTAATAGTTTACCCATTTTATTAATAATAAATTCTTCGAATCTTTCAACTTTTAAGATTATGGTATTAGGTTTAATATTGATCTAGACTGGTACAATTAACATTATTGGGAGCTTTAAACCATAAACAAAGAGTTACCATACCAAAGCAAAGCAAAACACCAAAATTATCAGAACCCTCCAGAAAAAACATCAAAACTACACCTCAAAGTGATCGCTTTATTTCTTCCTAAATTAATGGTGATCAACAATTGGGAGAGTATTAGTCACAATTTTATAGAAGTGTTAACGACTCAGAATTTAGGCTTGCCTTTCATGTATGAAAAAAATCTAGTCAAAGGGGGTAGGCTGGCCTTAATAAAACCAGTCCTATCCAACTTGCCAACTAAGTTTGTCTTTGTTCCAACTGTCAAATTGAGTGGCAACAAGACTGGAAAGATTGCAGAGGGAACTGTTGTTGGAGGTTCCGCGGATGGTAGGAAACTTAATCTGGTGTGATGTTTGTAATCCTAAGGCTAGGGGTGGTGTTGGCATCACTAGCTCTCTCTCATGAGAAACAAAGCTCTTTAAATAAGTGGCTTTGGAGGTGTGTGTTATTGATGCTAAAGACGTAAATCATGTTGAAAACACCTCACAATAAATCTTTTATGTGGTCAGGACGTCTAATGATTCCTAAGTAAAGTTGTGAAAGAAGGATTTAGGTTGTCGTGTTATGACGGACAACACACTGTTTTGTAAAATCCAGAGTTGTGGAGCTCCCTTTCGACTTGGAGAAGAGACATGTCATGGCTCTGAAGATCGAATTATATGGAAAGGGACTACCACCGATGAGTATACAACAAGGTATTCCCTAACAGCGATTGCTAACTCACTTGCTCTCAAAGCTGTCATGCCCCAATTTTATCTCATTTTTTTCTACTTCTTTCCTAAGAACCATTTGCTTTTAAGTGATTCATATTATCTTTAAAATTTTAAAACAATTAACTTGGCAAAAAAACACAATCTGGAGACACTTTGATAGTAAACACGAACTGGCACTAACCTAATGTGGGATCTGAAGAAGTAGTTGGCTAGATGGGAGGGAGCCTAATAAAGTATCAATGTACGGTATATCTATTTACCCTAAAACTTAAAACTTTATGTATACTTTGTAAATATGTCAAGACAGGTTTACCTCAAACCTGACTTTGTCATTTTTATAATTTTCCGACTTGATTCGATTTATCGAAACATTTTTTACAATAATTTGATCCTAATAAATTGAGTCAAGTCGAAATCCATCAAATTCGAAGTTTTTTTTTTTTTACCATATTTAAAGATAGCCTACTTTGTAGCGGTTAGTATCATAAAGATAGCGTGTATCATCTTAAGAGATTGATCACTTCAACAAACAGCAACTATCTATTCTCACTTTTTCAAAAGCATCAGCATGCCATTCGTTTCCTTGCAAACCTAAATAACACAAACCACACCAATGTCAGGAATTCTCCTATCCCAATGTTCCAAATGGTCCACGGTTGCATACCACATGGTCAACAGCTCAAAAAATTGGTAATATCAAGTTAGATACAATCACCAAAAACCCCCCTTGTGATTTACCTGCATTAGACCCGGGAACAAAGCAAGCATAGACCCCTTGTCATTCCTCAAAACCCCCATCTCAATCCCCTTGATACATAGTTCCCCTGATTCCTGATCATACTTTACAATGAAATAAGAAGTTAAGCTGCAAAATAACCTCAAGAAAGGATACAAACACCTAGAAAACCCATAAAGCAACTACAAACAACCTTTCTTGTCATCTAGCAATCCTTAATTAAAACTCAGTCTCTACCTTGTGTCCAAAAACCAGTCTCTCCATCCTCCAAGTCTTTGATGATTAAATCCTCATTGTCACCTGCATTCCTTCAAAATTAGTAAGGGAATCCGATCATTAGGCGACTGCTTCTTCACCTAAATCAGTACTACTTCTACAATTGCCGCCTTATCTTTCTTCTCACAAGGGTTGTTGTGAATGCAATATTCCTCAAACTCCTCTGCAATAGGCCACTCTGAGTCCGACGGCCCACATCAACATCTCCTTCACTGGGTATGAATCTCACCGCGACCCAAATCCTCCAAGTCTCTATGTGAACCTATAACCTCTTCCAGATCGGTCCCATCTAAAATACAAAACTCAAACCATTTAACTTGTCCAAAATCAAATCTATTTTGAAGCCGACAAACCACCCAACAGCTCCTTCAAACTTAAACTTGAGCCATCAACCAACCTATTTTCCTTAACATTTTCAACTTTGCCACCTTCCTATAATAATAATTTATTAATTTCGTTTTTATGAAAATCGCCCACTCAGTCGTCCCTATGCTCAAGCGACTATTCATCATCTGACTCCCAGGATGAGTCTTTGTTAGGTACACACTTTCATTTCCAGAGCAATGGCTATTATGAATAGTCACATTTTGTTACCTTACAAGTTACATCACTTGATAATGCCAAACCCACCCTAGAGACCCCGACTAGGAAGCAGTCCTCACCAAAATGCATGATGATCATCTCCTCTCATCTCTTCAATTGGGTAGAGCTTATCAATAATCTTGCTTCAGTATAACCACTGACGTTTATTGAGTTGACGCCTAAAGCAACCAACTCACCCCACAGCTCCACAATACGTTTGAAAGAATTGGAATTCCACATATGAATTGGAACCCCAAACACATTAATCCATTTTAATCTACATTTTGTTTAACCATGGCTGGATTTCAATAAATCTTTCATTTAACCAAGGCCATCATTGTTGCTTTATCTCCTCCTTCATGTTGCTCTCCAAGAATTCAATGAAAAAAATGATTCCCTGCAATTTTTTTAACTTCAATGTCCAAAAGAAAGTTCATATCAAGATTTCATTAAGTCGAGAGATTTCAATGTAACTTTCGACTCTACCAACCACAAATTTTCAAGCTTTTTCGATTGATCTACCTCAACACAACCTTCAACCTTTCTCAACTCCGAATACTCAGAATTTGAATATTCTTTTTATTTTTTTGTACAATCTGAGTTTAGTCCATTTCCATTGATCACCTCAGTATCATTTGTAGGATTTTTTACTCAAATAATATAAAAAAATAATTATTTATCAAAATAATACACTACCCTCATTATTTATCAAAATGGTATATTTGGGAAAGTGATCCCTTTTAGATAGGCACCACATTGTAGAAAATCTGACATAGATTTTTTTTATACCAAAATACATAAAAAAATAAATAAAATATTGAGTGGTGACCTCAAGATAGACGACACTCAATTTTTTTTCGTATATAGTATAAGCCGATAATTAAAATACGGGTACAGTATAAAAAACAATAAATATTGTGTGGTGCCTGTTAGGTAGGAGTAGGGGGCACCAATGATGCCACACCTGTGCCTACTTAAACACCTGACTCAAATCAGTTTAAACACAAATTTTTGAACAAGGAAGCAAATTTTGTTCAAACAATGTTAGTCCCCCCGTACATGCTACCACGTAGACACCACTTTCATCCGCTTCCGCCAAAGCCCGAGCCTGAGCATGAGCATGATCCCGAGCTCGAGCATGAGCCAAACCCCGAGCCAACGCCCAAGTCGTATCATCCGGGGTGTTTTGTTTGAACAAAATTTGCTTCCTTGTTCAAAAATTTATGTTTAAACTGATTTGGTTCGGGTGTTTCAATAGGCACAGGTGTGATACTGTGATACCATTGATGCCGCCTACTCAATAGGCACCACTCCTTTATACTATACTCGTATTTTTTTATTTTTTTTATTTTTTAATATTAAATAATAAAAAAAAATAAAATAAAAAATTATCAGATTTTCCACAGTGTGGTGCCTATCTAAAAAGCACCACTCCCCCAAGTGTACCATTTTAGTAAATAATGGGGGAGTATTATTTTGATAAATAATTATTTTTTTGCATTATTTAAGTAAAAAATCCTTATTTGTACTAACACCTTTTTAGCATCCAACACCTATTTTCCTTCTCTCTTAGTTTTTTTTTTCCTCTAAAAATTCCTTCTACTATTGAACTTTGTCAAAAACACACTAATGTAACTATCAAACAACCTATAACCATTCAGTCTCATCGCAGCGCTATGAGCATCAACCATTGTCATGAGTCTAACAAATCCAAATCTCTTTCCTTCACTACTTGAGGGCCCTTCCAATACATCTTTTTAGGAAGATTGAGGGAAAGAAAAAGACTAAATAGATCAGTATTAATTTTAGTAGCGTCGACGAATCAATTAATTTGCAACATGCATTAAGTAGCATAATAAATTTATTCTTAATGACTGATAAGTGTCAAAAATAACATGTTTTAACTTCATTTTTAATACGTTTTTGGATGATTAGCCGGTTTAAAATAATGAATTTTATGTTTATAATCCTTTAAATTCATGTTTCTATACTTAGGAAAGCATTTGTGAGCAAAAGGAGCGAAAAACAAACAAAAAGAGCAGATTTTAGGAGCCACACGGGCTAGACACATGTCCATGGACTGAATTGAAGAAAAAAATGAAAAAGTTGGGGCAAAAAGCGTGAATATGGAAGAGTTAGGAAGAGATTTATTGAACATAAGACTTTATTTAAATTTAAACTCTATATTTTAAGATTAATATTTAGGATTATTATTATTATTATATTACTTATATTTAATTTTAATTTATCTTCTAGGCTTTATAATTTAGAGTTTAATTTGGATCCAATTAGGTAATTATTATTTAGATTTAATTCTAATTATCTTTTTAGAATTTAATTTGGATTCAACTAGAGATTTTCATATATTATAAATACGGGATGGAGTGATATGAATTAGACACTTTCAATTTTCTGTAAAATTCTCCACTCCCCAAACTCAAGCCGTCAGAGATTATTCAAGAAAACAACTGAAGAAACACTATAGAAGTCGTCTTTGAAGCATATTTCCACGAAGATTAAAGACCTCTCTCTAATTACTTTTGATTTTATTATGACTCTTTCTTCATCTTGCGGTTATACTGTTTTTGAGATGTTTTCTTTCGTTAGCATGAGCTAAATTCCTAAATATCTAGGGGAGATGTACCCTATGATGAATTCTGTCATTTGATTTCTGATTTTACGCAATAAATACTTAGATTTTATTCTCAATTATGTGTGCTTCATTCTTGATTTAGTATTCCAAGGATATTAATTCTTGTTTGATGTGCTTAAATCAGAGGTGGAATAGACCTTCTTTAAGAGTAGATCTAGCATAATTGAGTGGAGTTGCATACAATCCTAAAAATAGGACGACATAAATCTACCGGATTAGAGTCAAATCTAATAGGGAATATAATAGCTCATTTTTTAGTGGTGTCGAAAACAGTTATTTCAGGATCACAAACCCGACAAGAAAATTTTTATAATTAGTGATTAAATCAAATAAGTCAATATTAGTTTTATATGAAATTTTGAATTGAAAAATCTTAATTATTGAATTAAAAATTAGTATAAGTAGTTTGGGCCAAAAGTCAAGTGATTTTAGAAAATGAGGTATCGAGACCTCGTTTCTGAAATTAAAGGTCATAAATATTTTTATTAAATATTTACAGAGCCTTATCATATGTGAATTGAAGTTTGGTTGGGTAATTTTGACGATTAATTGCTTAATTAAGAAAAAAATGAGTAAATTGTAAAAGAGGTAAAAGCTAATTGCTATTGATTAAAAATAAAAGGGGCCAAAGTAGTAATTACATCATAGGCAAAAAGTCCAAGCGATGATGGATATGATTCCCATCCACTAAATTTTAGGTTATTTATTCATTAAGTCCTAATTAGTTTAGGACTAAATTGCAAACAAGTTTGTTTAATTAAAATTTAAAATAATTGAAGGACCAATTATGAAATTGAACCCTCTTTAAATGGCATAATAATAGAAATGATGTGAAACTCTTTAGATTTTGGTAAATTGAAATTAAATCCAAATAAAATGAGGACTTACTAATTGGTTTATTTTTAATATGATCGGGAATGGTAATTTTGAGGTCACAACTTTGATATTTCAGACTGTAAATATTAATTTTTTAATATTTTGGTAATAATAGAAATGATGTGAAACTCTTTAGATTTTGGTAAATTGCAATTAAATCCAAATAAAATGAAGACTTACTAATTGGTTTATTTTTAGTATGATCGAGAATGGTAATTTTGAGCTCACAACTTCGATATTTCAAATCGTAAATCATTAGTATTGTATTAAAATTTGGTTATGAAATTTAATTATTTAGATAGTTAATTAAACGAAAAAGATTAAATCGTAAAAGGTGCAAAAGTTGAATTCTCTTAATTAAAAGTATTAAATGCTGCTAATTGAAAGGTAAGTTAAAGTACTTAGATGGTAATTATATCATTAAGGAGGTAAGTGGACGGTCATGGTCTTGGAGTTGTTGAATTTTGAATGTTTTAATGGAGGACTTGTGTTTTTACATGAATTCTGCATACTTGTTTCGGTAAAATTCCCACATGTATCGATAGAAGTATAGGCAAGAGAGAGGTTATTCACTGACTTGAGTTATATCGGTAGTTGCATAATAAGTACCGATAGTTTTGCCTATAGGAGTATTAGTAGTTTATGTACTTGTATCGATAGAAGCTGTAGGGTAAGACATCTTAGCTCTCTGGAGTTTTTAGTACCGGTAAAAGTATGATTTGTTTCGGTAGAAGCTTCACTCCTATCGGTAGAATTATCATAGGTATCGGTAGAAGTCTGCACTGTTTGCTGAATTGTTTATTGACTTGAGAACTACTGATACTTATCCAATAGGTACCGATAGAAGTCTCCCAGAATTATGGTAATGATATTTCTACTCTTACTTAAGTTGATAAACAAAGGATAACAAATTATAAATATATACATATTATTAAATAAAGAAAGATGTTAAAATAAAATTTGAATAGTAACGATTTGAGGCACGAATGCATGTGATCTCAAAACCCTAACCAACGACGGTGTTGGGTTTGAGTACTATACGATGTTAGTAAGAAGGATTGATGTAGCTTGAATGATATTGTGATATTATGGTTGACATGGAATATGGATATTATGATTTGTGATATGAATATCAATTCTTCTTGTGATGTAATGATGAATATGTTTGGGTTATAGTTTGGTTAGCTTGTGGTGAAAACTGTGTGTTTAAGACACAAGACCATGTGAGCCCAAGTGGACAATATTCGTACGTGACTCCTAAATTCTTACGTGATTGAATTTGATTCTTGATTGGTTGAAAGGTTGTAAATGAATGTGTGAGATTAAAAGGAGTTAGTATTCTAAATTGCAAGTTTGTAATTAAATAAATTGTGATTGATTTGTATGTTAAAGAAAAAAAACTCGTAAAGTTCTGTTAACCCTAAGACCCTAGATCGAAGATGGTTATGATTTTTGGTTGTTATATTTAGTGATATCAGAGCTACGATTTAGTCGATTCTCGGATTAAGTGTAGTGTGAATAAAGTTTAGAAAGTACATGTCATATAAACCTGTGATAGTGTGATATTGATTGATACAATCTAACCCCTGTTTTATTGCATATTTTAAAAATATTATATGAATCTGAGCGTGATGAAATTAATGAAGTTAATAGTAACATTTTGACCACAGATTCTGGTGCTAATCATAGTATACTGGTTTCATAAATATTGGAAAACGAGAAGGTGAGTCAAAGTTGACCAGTTTTACAGATGTCTGGTGGTAAAGTCAATTGTCTTTTGGATTTATTGAGACAGTGATTTATAGAAATTATATGAGTCAATTTTGTAACTTTGCGATTGCTATCCCTGAGTATAAGTAAATAAAGTGAGCTCAAAGACATGATGATGGATTTGAAGTCACAGTGCTCGATATTATTTTTGGTATGTTTTATTCTTTCGATATTAATTATTGTAAGTGCACTGATTGTGATTGGGGTTAACTCATTCTCATATTGCATTGTATTAATAATGGAAAGGGGGTTTATTTCCTAACCCAATGAGATTAATGTTTGAATCATAATCCGATAGGATAAGGCTGGTATGTCGAAACTATCTACTGAAAATTATGACTGTGATTTTTCTGATGATTTGATGTTGCTATCATTTCATGAATTTGGTATTAATCTGGGAATAGATTGACTGAAGTTATATGATACTGTAGTGAATTATAAACTTAAATGAATTGATTGAAATGTCAGACTGATGTACTGATTATGGTTGAGTCAGGTAAATTTGAGTTCAGATGTCTTTGTACATGAAATGACCTAAAATGATCGAAAAACATGTATATATATTTATATATATAAATAATTGACTACTCAAAAAAATTATATCTTATACAGAAGACTTATTCAATAAGTTAAAAGAACGTAACAGTGTATTTGAAAATTAATAAAGATTTAATTATTCAATTCTAGTTAAAGATATGAAATGCTGAAAATTTCTTTGAACTTAAGGTAATCATTAAGAATTCTGGTAATAATGTCTAGATTAACTAATGTCTCAATTGATTTATGAATATGATGAATCAGATTGTTCAACCTTATTTCGATATTTAGATACAGTCGTATTATGATTATTAAGGATATTCTGATATACTTCAAATAGAATCAGTGTATGCGTAATAAGTGAAAATATATTATAGACTATGTGTGAAAAATAATTTACGTGAAAACTATCAACCATGAGTTTTAGTTTAGTGAGGTTAATTTTCTTGTTTATGTAAAAATTTGACAGATGAATTGGAGTAGGTTCGAGTAGAAAAAATTTTCTATTGTTATATGGAAACTTCAGAAAACATCTTTGAAAATTTATGTTCTGATCTATCCTGAATCTAGGAAGGAAATTGTACAGTTATTACTGCTTATTATGTTTCCTGAATAAGGAAAGTCAATATAAAATTGTGTTACTTGAGATTATTATGAGATTGTTATTTTATATATTGGATGAGATAGTAATGATTTTTGTTGTAAGAAAAAAAAACTTTAGAATAAACAAGTATTGTTAAATAAAAATTTCAAGGACGAAATTTTCAAAAGGGGGGAGAGTTGTAACAGCCTGTTTTTCAGTGATGTCAAAAACAATGATTTCGGGATCACAAACCCGACAAAAAAAATTTTATAATTAGTGATTAAAGCAAATAAGTCAATATTAGTTTTATATGGAATTTTGAATTGAAAAATTTTAATTATTGAATTAAAAGTTAGTATAAGTGATTTTGTTCAAAAGTTAAGTGGTTTTAGAAAATGAGGTATCAGGACCTCGTTTTTGAAATTAAGGGTCATAAATATTTTTATTAAATATTTACAGAGTTTTATTATATATGAATTGAAGTTTGGTTGAGTAATTTTTATGATTAATTGCTTAATTAAGGAAAAAGGAGTAAATTGTAAAAGAGGTAAAAGTTAATTGTTATTGATTAAAAATAAAAGGGGCCAAAGTGGTAATTACACCATGGTCAAAAAGTCCAAGCGATGGTGGATATGATTATCATCCACTAACTTTTGAGTTATTTATTCATTAAGTCCTAATTAGTTTAGGACTAAATTACAAACAAGTTTGTTTAATTAAAATTTAAAATAATTGAAGGACCAATTATGAAATTGGGTCCTCTTTAATAGAAATGATGTGAAACTCCTTAGATTTTGGTAAATTGCAATTCAATCCAAAAAAATGAGAACTTACTAATTGGTTTATTTTTAGTATGATCGGGAATGGTAATTTTGAGGTCACGACTTCAATATTTCAGACTGTAAATATTAATTATTTAATATTTTGGTAAATTGATTTTGGTAATAATAGAAATGATGTGAAACTCTTTAGATTTTGGTAAATTGCAATTAAATCCAAATAAAATAAGGACTTACTAATTGGTTTATTTTTAGTATGATCGGGAATGGTAATTTTGAGGTCACGACTTCGATATTTCAAACCGTAAATATTAAGTCATTATATTGTACTAAAATTTGGTTATGAAATTTAATTATTTAGATAGTTAATTAAACGAAAAGGATTAAATCGTAAAAGGTGCAAAAGTTGAATTCTCTTAATTAAAGGTATTAAATGCTAATTGAAAGGTAAGTTAAAGTACTTAGATGGTAATTATACCATTAAGGAGGTAAGTGGACGGTTATGACCTTAGAGTTGTTGAATTTTGAATGTTTTAATGGAGGACTTGTGTTTTTACATGAATTCTGCATACTTGTTTCGGTAGAATTCTCACATGTATCGGTAGAAGTATAGGCAGGAGAGAGATTATTCACTGACTTGAGTTATATCGATAGTTGCATAATAAGTACCGGTATTTTTGCCCATAAGAGTGTTGATAGTTTATGTACTTGTATAGGTAGAAGCTGCAGGGTAGGACATCTTAGCTCTCTAGAGTTTTTAGTATCGGTAGAAGCTTCGCTCCTATCGGTAGAATTGTCATAGGTATCAGTAGAAGTCTGTACTATTTCTTGAATTGTTTATTGACTTGACAACTATCGATACTTGTCCAATAGGTACTGGTAGAAGTCTCCCAGAATTATGGTAATGATATTTCTACTCTTACTTAAGTAGATAAACAAAGTAAGGATAACGAGTTATAAATGTATATATATTATTAAATCAAGAAAGATGTTAAAATAAGATTTGAATAGTAACAATTTAAGGCACGATTGCATGTGATCTCAAAATCCTAACTAGCGACGGTGTTGGGTTTAAGTACTATACGATGTTAGTAAGAAGGATTGATGTAGCTTGAATGATATTGTGATATTATGGTTGACATGGAATATGGATATCATGATTTGAAATATGAATATTGATTCTTCTTGCGATGTAATAATGAATATGTTTGGGTTATAGTTTGGTTAGCTTGTGGTGAAAACTGTGTGTTTAAGACACAGAGTCATGTGAGCCTAAGTGGAAAATATTCGTCCGTGACTCCTAAATTCTTACGTGATTGAATTTGATTCTTGATTGATTGAAAGGTTGTAAATGAATGTGTGAGATTAAAAAGAGTTAGTATTCTGAATTACAAGTTTGTAATTAAATAAATTGTGATTGATTTGTATGTTAAAGAAAAAAACTCATAAAGTTCTGTCAACTCTAAGACCCTAGATCGGAGATGTTACGGTTTTTGGGTGTTAAAGGGAATCCATAGATCGAATTAATGCGACAATATGGGTTTTAATTAGAAAGAGATTTCAATTAATCAACCTAGAGTCAGTTGCTTTGATGCTTGAATAGAGGCATTAGCATAATTTAGGGATTTCTACGGATCAAAATACTAAGTGAATAAATTACTTAATAGCAGATGAAATTTAGATGGAATCTTTCTTGGGTGTTGTTTAACTTCTTGGTATCAAACAATTATTATTTCTTGATTTATTCTTTGTCGTCATCTTAATTTATTAATTTAGTTAAATTTAATTTTAAAACAATAAATCCATTCGATCGGTGACTAAAGCCAACTTATTAGCATAATAATATAGATAGGTGGGAAGGGAGATTAACTTAACTAAATATTATAAGGGCCTAATTAATGTCATCAAATCGTGGATTAATAATTACATAGACTAAACAGTTGAATAGGAGATAATTAATTAATTAGATAAATTGAATGAGTTTCATGTTCATAATTTGATTGAGAAACTTATAGTTTTCACCGCCTTAGTTTAGTAAAATCATTATAATTTGTTTAATTTAATTTTAATATTAACTAGAATTTAATTTATTGATCTGCATCATATAAAAGTGAATTATTGACATTTAGCATCTTAAAATTTGATCTTTATAGGAATGATATCATCTTATCACTTTATTACTTGATCGTGTGCACTTGTATTACAAGTTTCAACCATTAAATTTTTGTCCTTTTTATGGTGTGGTGTTAATTTAGTTTGCTTGCAGTTTTTTCCCTTCTCCGATTCGCAGTGAATTCCTTGGTTGTGTTTAGTGTGTATTGGTTTGTATGTTGGTGTTTGTTTGATAGAGAAGGTTGTGACTTTGATATATAACGTCTATAGGCTGTAACTTTCTCCATAAGTCATATTCTCCGTGAGTGTTTTTTTTTTTTTTTTTTTTTTTTGGCCACTTCAGTTTGGACTTTACTTGTTAGATCAAAGATGTTACTAGAATTCATTAATATTCTGATAGATGAGTGGATATTTGTTAGTCATAACAGTATTTTTTTATTTATTCCACGAATAAACTTAAAAAATTAACATATATTTATTTTTTTCAAAAAAATTATTATTTCAATATTTTACTATGCCACACCAATCCTCTGACAGTAAAATTTTACTTAAACTAAATAAGGTAATATATAAGTTGTGAGAATAATCTTATTTTTGAGTAATTCTAAGGGAGTAAAATTTTCACAAATCTCACATTATCAAAATAACATAAGGCTGACGATGTGAGATTAACCGATTGTAATTATCGACGAATCAAATGTGATTATGTGATTAATCCAAACCACATCTGCACGAAAACCCTTGGTTTCCACTTTCATCTAGCCATAGTGTAAGGGTGACCAGGTTCACGCCCTTAGCCCCTTGCTGGTTGCAGCACCATTAGCTGCAACACATTCTCAAAAAGGGTCGTTTCAATTTGTTTCATACTGCAGTAGAGCAGGTGAACGTGATCTGATCCATTCCACTCACTTTCCTATGACTCTTTCATGTTATGATTATGGGTATTTGATCATGGAATTCAAGATTCTCATTTCAAACGACCCATCTATTACACACTACATTTATACTGTTTTTACTCATGCTCAATTAATAGTAGAGCTAGCTATATATGAAAAGTTTTTCAAGCTCTTATCATCATGATACCATGTAAAATGGCCTATGTTATATATGCATCATCCCCATTAAGGTTTCAACTTTCAACAGGATCATAATCTCATAGTAACATTAGAAGCATCTGTAGGAAGCCATGTGGGCATAAAACATATCCTCTTGAGATTATTAACTGTGTCCTAGCTAGGGATCCATGAATGTAACTTGTGTTTATAGATGAGTAAAACCATCAGGTCCTTCAACAAACACGGAAACAAGACAGTGGGAGTACCTTGAAAAATGCAAATTGTTTATATCCAGTCTATCTATGCTTATTTTTCATTAAAGCTTAAAACAGCTTCAAAGCTTGTTAAGGAAAGGTAACTCCTAAACTTTGGTGACTAATAAATCTCAGTATGTATTTACCCAAAAACATTAACCCTAATTAAAGACCAGGATGAATCTCTATTTAAAGAGACAGAAACCTGCAAGATCATAAACAATGAAACCCAACAGCACAAAATCACCTGCTAAGATTTGATTCTAAGATATCAGAAACCAGACACCCCCTTGTGATAGACAAAAAAAGCCTGCGATCATCAATGACTCTTAGTACTTACCTACAGTAATAGCTATAGTACATGGTAGGAGAGCGGGGCATCTTTACAGATAAACATCCAATTTAAGTTACCGAAAAATATTGGTATCTTCCCAGATTTAATTAACATAAACGAATGAATCGATGAAGTATGTTTTGGATTGTGCTTCGCAGTACCTTTGCAAACGCATAAAGCTTAAAAAGTTATGAAAGATGATGAGAAAACGTACCTAGAACTAGAAAACTCATATAACTTCCCTCTGGGAGAGAAGATGATGAGTGCAACTTCAGCATCGCAGAGAACTGATAACTCAAAGGCCTTTTTAAGCAACCCATTTCTTCGTTTTGAGAAGGTTACTTGCCTGCTTGCTGCATTTTCTATTCTCTTCAACTGGGTTCTCCGTCTCACCATTTTCTCACCCTTTTTACTTTCTTCCTACAAACCGGAAAGGAAAAGTATGAGTTCCTATAAAAGATGAATAAACCCAGAAAAGAAAAAGGAAAAAAAAGGTAAATTTATGGTTGAATCCTAGGAAATATACTGATTTTGATGTCCACAAGCAAAGAACTAAAATACCCAGATTAGAAAAGTTTCCAAATATAGAAATGAAGTATAATTGAAAAGTTCTCAAATTTAGGTTATTACTCAAAGGAAAATCTGCAGAAGTGTAAGCTTAAGTTGAAGTGAAGGGGAAAACATAAAAAGAAAAATAGAAAATTTGTCTTGAAAATGAGGAATCTAATCAAAACCCTAGATTTTGCAGATGAGAAATGACATGACCAATCACTCCCAGTATACTTTTAGTTGTAAATAAATATGAAAAAACAAAATTTAAAAATGAAAAATATATAATAATTGACAAAGTCTCTGGAAGTGAAGAACCTAATCTCTTTCTTCTTTTGGTAAAATTGGATGAAAAAAGAACGGGCACCTCCCAAAAAAAGGAAACACACAGAATAAATGCCAAAACATGTGATTCCACAATGAAAGAACGAAAATGGATGCACCCATTTGTGTGCCCATGGTCTAAACTCATGACACCTGTTGTGTTTACCGACAACCTCCGCTCCCGGTATGCACCGAAAAGCCACAACCAACACGTGAGGTAAAAGTAAAAGACACGGGACATCTCTGTCGGTTGCATGAAAATATTGGACACCCGCACGATTAATAAATAGCTTTTATTTTTTATTTGCTTTCTATCTTTTTCCCTATACCTGTGGGTCCGTACAAGGTTAGAGAAAGCACGTCATTCAGATGACTGTACGATGATGAAGGGATATAACCAATGGGAATTCGCCACGTCATTCATTGGAGTGATCATTATCTGACTGGGTTTCACGTGGCTCCCCCTTGTTTTTATTTATTTATATTTCACATGTGCGATGTGTCAAGTGGTGGCGCACTAACAGATCCCTCGCTTTTTTCAAACAAGATAAAATAAAATTTTTCTATACTACTATCTACACCGGGGACCACATTAGGGACCTGAGCCCTTCAACTTTTGAGGATATGACATGGACAACTTTGATCACACTAATCTTAGATTAGGGGCTATATTGATAGTATTTTACTATTATTTTATCTACTCCTTGCTAATATTCTAGAATCTAGACCCTAAGATTTTGGTCTAGTTTCTTTCTAAAGCAATTAAGATTAAAACTTGGAAATCAAATTAGTCCACCATTTGTTGGCTTACTTGGTGTGGAACTGTGGGTATTAAATGAGCAGCAGATTGCTGATCAAGCCAAGTCCTAAAAACATGGACAATGGCAGGTCCAGCCTCTGTCACTGTTCTCGTTGAGCTCCTCCTGTTGAATAATTCAATCAAACGCGGCATGTTTCTGGGACATCCCTCCCATGTGGGAAATTGGCATCCTCTGGTTCAGATTTTCAGTTGCTGTACCCGGAATGAACAGTGAAAATGACCATCCAACGCTTCTCTAGGCCCTACTGCTTGTGGTCCATCAGTTTCACAACACGTGTTAAGGCAGCCCATTTGGATTGATTCATTGGGTAAGTAATGGTTTATGGTCCACCCCAGTTTTATTTTTGGTAAACTATAGAAATGCTCCTTCAAATTATATTTTGATAACTGAATTTTAATTTATTACATTTCGATCATTAATATTATTTAATTTGTAACGTTTTGATCATAATACACAGTTAATTAATTTTGATCACCGTGCAGCTAGTTAACGATAGTGATGTTATGGAAATCTCTTGTAATCCGTTAAATGTTGATGTGTTTAGCATCGTATAATTAAAATTTGTTTTAAAAATATTAACTATTTTTCTTGAATTTTTTTTTATTCTTGACTAAATTAATCATATATACTAAAAAATTTGGTTAATAGCTTAAATAAGTTAATTTTTAAAAATCTAAAAAAATAAATCGTTTTCGAAAAGGAATGTATGAAAATTCATTTAACTGAACAAACTTTTCTATCAACTATAAAAAAAACACTCTCTCTCTCTCCAAAAAGACATAATTCTATAAATTTTTAAAATACCCGCCTATTTGACCAGTTAACTTTTTTTTCTGACATATTTAACTAATTTAATCCCTATTCTTTTCCTTTCTCACTCCTCACTCCTCTCTCGTCTCACCATCTTTCTTTTCTCATTCTATCTTCTTTCTATAACCGACCTTCAAAGCCTTGGATCTTCACTAGACCTCCAAAATTTGATTTGTTTTAACTAATGAAAGAGCAAGGAATGTATGGGGAATCCACCAATAAAGTTTTGTAACTTATGATGAAATGCCAAATATCTTTATTGCTGAAAAAAAAAAAAAAAAAAACATTGACCAGCATAAGTCTCCTTATACATCATGGAAAATGCCAAGATGTTTCTGAGAATGTTTTGCACTAAAAAGCACTAAAAATGTGTTTAGATACAGTTCAGAGTAGTCAACAGCAAATATGAGGGGATTATTAATGGGAGAGATTTAAGGAGTTTAAGTCGAATTAAAAGATTAAAAGATTAAATATGAGCTATATTCAATAGAGCTCACCATCCTCACACTACCTGCAACCTAAACCCCGAAACCCATACCATCTGTTAACTCTCGGAACCCTCCAGGCTCCATCCATCACCATCACCCACGACATCAATATTAGCCACCAACAACGAAGCCTCACTCTACAATCAAAGACAAAATCCAAAAGAAGAAATAAGTAAAGGAAGTGAGGAGCACAACCCATTTTGGGTTTGACAAGTTCAGGGGGTTTGGGTTCTTTATTCGTCGGTTCTAACGCTGAATGACAGTCAACGATAGAGATCGGAGCCGAAAAAGTTCGAAGCTTTGGTGTCTATTTGGGATTTTTCAAAACGATTTCGAATGCTCCAAGCTGAGAGAAGGGTAGAGGGGAAAGAGATCTTCCTTTTGGTGGCCTTTGATTGAAGCTCCGGTGGTGGGTTCAACGGCGACTGCTAGTGCTATGAAGGGAGGAGAAGAACAAAAAAAAAAAAAAAACCAGAAAGGTAGAAACGAGAGAGGAGTAAGAAGAAAGGATAATAATAATAGTTAAAAAAATTAATTAATTTTTTTTAAAAAACGACTTTAAAGTATGTGACATGGAAGCAACATTAATATTTAATGAGTCATATTAGATTTTCATAACACATTAATTTCGTAAAAATATAAACATTAAAACGTTACAAATTGATAATATTAATGATTAAAATATAATAAATTAAAGTTTAATAAATAAAACGTATATAGTTTCCTTTTGCCTCACAAGGTTTGGTGCCGGCAATCAGGCTGAACATGGACCGAGTAGTAATTGTCTGTTGCCCTATTTGGCAAAAATAAAATGAATCAAAACTACCGAATTAAAGCTGGAAATGGCTTTCGCAACTCATGTTTTATGGACTCTATTCCTTTTCTTTGGAATTTATAGGCTTTATAAAATAATTATTTACAAAAATAATACACTCCTCTCATTATTTATCAAAATGGTACATTTGGGAGAGTGATGCCTCCCAGATAGACGGCACTACTTTAAAATTCTGATAATTTTTTTTATTTAATAAAACATTAAAAGACTTGATATGTAAATTTTTCACTTTGAGTGGTTGTTGAAAAAAAAGTGAAAGGTGTGACGACACCAAATTTCAAAATGTGGTTAATTGCTTTATAAGTCTTTCTTATTTATTATTTTCTTTTATTCTCTTTTAATACAAAAAATAGAGAGACTTGTTATCAATTAGTCAAAAAATTCTATTAAAAAATATTTTTGTAAAAAATTTAATTCCAACCGGAAATATGGTTAATTTTAAAAAAATATTTTTGTAACCCTAAACCTACCTTGTAAGCCTTCTTATTTATTATTTTTTATTCCCTTTAATTCATTACATTGTGTTTAAATAAGCCTTTAACCTATTTTTGTAGTTAAATAAGCCCTTAACCTATGATTTTTACTCATAAAAATTCGATTCCAACTAAAAATAAATTTTATTTATTCTTCAAAAATTAATTTTTGTTTTCAAATTATTTTATTTCAGTTGGAATAATTTTTCGAAAAAAAATTACTGTAAAATTATTTGAACGAAAAATTTATTTTTTGAAAAGCAAATAAAATTTATTTTCGGTCGGAATTGAATTTTTTACAAAAGTATTTTTTTTATAGAAATTTTTTTTGGATTAATTGGTAATAGGTCTCTCTCTATTTTTTGTGTTGAAAGAGAATAAAAGAAAATAGTAAATAAGAATGGCTTACAAGGAATTAATCCTATTTTGAAATTTGGTGCCGTCACACTGTCAAGCGGCACCTTTTCACTTTTTTTCAACAGCCAATCAAAGTGAATTTTGCATATCAAGCCCCTCAATATTTTATTAAATAAAAAAATTTGTTAAAATTTTAAAGTGGTGCCGTCTATCTAGGAGGCACCACTCCCCCAAGTGTACTATTTTGGTAAATAATGGGGGAGTGTATTTTTTTGTAGATAATTATTTTTTGTATTATTTATGTAAAAAAAATCCCTTTATATTGGGTTTCATTCTAAACTTGCCCAACTCATTCTCTACACTTTGTGTACTAAAATGACCTTCTCATCAACAATGTAAATACAAAATTAAATCCCAAACTTCTTTTTTATTTTTCTTATAAATATCAAAACTATTATTAAATTTTGACCCAATGTAGTTTGAATCGGGTAGGTTTTATGGGAGAATAGTTCTTAGTCACCAGACCAATAACGAGAGTTCATGTATAAATTTGATATTTATTTATTTTTTTTTATAAATAATAAACATACACTTATTGACGAAGAAATTCTCATATCAATTACAAATGTTACGTGTCAAGTCAAAATTATCATGAGTCAATCCGAAGTTACCATGAGATAAAAATACGACATCATATTTGTGTCATAATTATTTTTCTCAAATTAATTTAAATTTAATTGAGATAAAAATTATTATCATTAATTAAAATAAAATAATTAAGTGATAATATTAAATAAATAATTTATCTCTAACTCATTAAATTAATAAAATGGAAATACTAAATAAAAGAGTTTAGTTCTTGCAAAACACTCAAATGAAAAAATTACATGAACTCTTTTTTATTCAAATAATTGACGAGATAGGAGTGGGTGACCTCTAAACCATTCAAAAACACATTCACAAATTCAAAAAAGTTAATTAATTTTCTATAGAGATCTTTGAAAAAACTATAGAGCTTGAAGAAATTCTTTTTACAAAAATATTTGAAAATCTTGAAGAGTTTAATGAAATTCTGACAAATATCATATCAATTCTACTAATAATTTATCGATTTTGGGTGTAATTTATCCATTAGATAAACAAATGTTCAAAACTAGAGTATTCTAATAATAATAATAATAATCATAATTAAGAAAAAGAAAAGTGATCCCTTAACGGTGTTGCAATCCTACAGCTGTGACGGTGACTCCACCTCTACCTTCGTCTTTCCTACCACCACAACGTCGATGCCGCACCTTTTTTCCCCTTCCCAACTTTCTTGGGAATTAAGTCATTAACCTTCAATACCTTCCACTATTTTCTTTTATATTTTACTCTCTATAATCTTATAAACTCTTCTGTATATTCATTATAATGAATATATTATACACTTTTCTTGCTTCGTACGCAAACATTTCCCACCGAAAACCATAGGGGAAGCCAACCGAACCCAAGCAAACCATAAATTATATTTTCCATATTATATAGAGTTTTTCTCATGTTTTTGTTGCTTCAAATTAACTCCCATCCATCGTCACCAGTTGATGTAGCATATTTTTATTATTATAGCCTAAATTAACAATAAATTTAAATAATTACTATTTCTCTCGTAACCCAAAAGGCTGTTGTTATCTAATCTATCTCCATCCTGTTTTGGTGGACTGTCCCTTATTTAAACGATAATGAAGGAACATAAATTAAGTGAAATGCAAGAACCAGAGTTAGGCATGATGGCGAGTTTTGGTGGGACGACGACAGCTGCAGTTGGAGGGCTAAGCAGCCGCGAATTGTCTGTTCCCGTCGACCAGAACCACCGTCAGTTGAAGGCTGAGATAGCCACACATCCGCTCTACGACCAGCTTTTAACTGCTCACGTCTCTTGTCTCCGTGTTGCTACCACGATCGAACAGTTGCCTTTGATCGATGCACAGTTAGCGCAGTCTAATAATGTTCTTAGGTCCTATGCTTCACAGCATCCCCAACATGGCCACTCCCTTTCACCCCATCACAGACAAGACCTCGACAACTTCTTGGTCAGTTCATTATAGAATTCTTCCTTTCCTTTTTTAAGATAAAATTTTCTCGGCTAATATAGGAAAGTGTGTTGTTGTTTAAGGTTCTTTTTTTCTTCTTCTTCTTCTTCTTCTTCTTCTTCTTACTTGGTTGTTGTAGGCACAATATTTGATGATGCTGTGTAGGTTCAAAGAAGAGCTTCACCAACATGTGAGAGTCGATGCCGTTGAAGCCGTCATGGCTTGCCGTGAAATCGAAAATAACTTACATGCTCTCACTGGTTTGTCCCCCTTCCTGTCTCCCTCTCAAATACTAAATAATTCATCAATAATCATAGATACATACCGTTCCAATCTTAATTATCTAATGTTTTAAAACATTGCAATCATGTGTTTCAAACTTTAAACTACGCCGACTGGTAATTAAGTTTTTTCTTCTTTTTTTCCTGATATCCATATTTTAATTCACATAATTTTCAGGAGTAACCTTGGGTGAAAGTACGGGTGCAACAATGTCGGATGATGAGGATGAACTGCAAATGGACATTCCTTTGGATAATCCTGGTGTTGAAGAAAATGATTTAATGGGTTTTGGTCCCCTTCTTCCTACTGAATCCGAAAGAACTTTGATGGAAAGAGTTCGTAAAGAGCTTAAGATTGAACTAAAACAGGTGATTATCAAATTGTAAATATTAAACCATGTTTTAGTTTTGATCCCCAGATCAAATTAAACAATGAGAAATGTATATAAAATGTGGATTACAGGGTTACAAATCAAAGATTGAAGATGTGAGAGAGGAAATTTTACGAAAAAGAAGGGCTGGGAAATTGCCGGGTGACACAACTTCAGTGCTCAAAAACTGGTGGCAACAACACTCTAAGTGGCCATACCCCACCGTAAGGAACTGGTTACATATAGCTATATGGGTTTCATGTAATTTGAGTTGCATGTCCTTGAACTTGAAGTTTCACCATGGCTCTGTTTGTGTATGATAATATACAGGAAGACGACAAAGCAAAACTGGTGGAGGAGACGGGATTGCAGCTAAAGCAAATCAACAACTGGTTCATCAACCAAAGGAAACGAAACTGGCATACCAATTATCAATCCGCCACCTCCTTAAAGTCCAAGAGGAAAAGATAGACACACAATAAATTATATAAACATGCTAATGAAAAACAAAATTACAGCTGCGCTGAGGTGGTTGTAATAGATTCAGGTTTTCTAACAAAGTTTTCCCTGTCAGAATCTCTTTTCTTTTTTTTCTTTTTTTTCTTATTCTGAGAGATCTTGGGATTGTGTGAATTATATTAAGCGACTCAAAACCAAAGTTTTCCCTGCAAATAAATGCATTCTCTTGCAAATCAAACAACTTTAAGGAATATAAAGAATTGAACAAAGACCACCTACCAAGATTTTGAATAGGCTAATACATCTGTATACACTCCATTAAATCGAATATTGGAAAAAACAAGTCAAAATAACAACACTTTTTAGGTTTTGAGCTGCCTGGGAAATGGGGCAAAAAGAAAATCAAGTTGTAAAAAAGAATTGGTGACCATCATGTTCATAAATGCAGTAGCGTCATTCCATTATTCCTTGTCCTGCATTTTCAACATCAACTTCTCCCATGCCTGTGTCTTCCTCTTCTTCACTATCTTCGTCACCACTTACCTCTTCGTTGTCATTACGCAACTTAGCCATGTGCTCAGCAAGCAATTTATCATCTCGTTCGCTCACCTAAATCAATCCAATATGTGAGACACTCCAGAGAAAGATTAAAAGAATGAATCCATGATGAGAATCCAAAATGACAAGAATGAATCCAGACAATTTCAATACAAATGACAAAAATGAATCCATGATGAGAATCTCCAATAGTAAGAACATTAACACTGAATTAAATAACAAATCTGAAATAAGATGGACACGCACTGCTCTAGGCTGCTCCTTGACAACAAGTTTTCCCTTGTGATACTCTATTGCTTCGGTGCAAGCTGTAATTGCTTTATTGAGAATAGTTACACCTTGCTCCTGAACAGCACAATAAAGAATTTACATAATTTTAGAGAAAAAAAAAAGGGTTAAACAGACATGTACGCAATCAATGTCAAAAGATGAATCTGGCATGATGGGAACCAACAGGAAAATACCATAAAGCATACTATATTCATGCAAAAGCTTTCAGAACTTAAAGCTGTGGATCTAAACTGCAGGGACCAGTTAGAGAAAATAATTCACTGCTGATGGATGAAAAAAGATATTAAGCTGACCTTGTCAAGGGTTTGAGTGGTAAGAACATAAAGTGGAGGAGCAACAAGCTTGATTTTAACAGGACAATCATCATTCCCAGCAGCCTCAGCTTTGCGCATGGCCTCCTGCAAATTCAGAAAATAATCTCTCTTAGCAACAAAAAAAAGCAGAGTGATAGAGAAAGAGAGTTTCAGCGAATAAGACCTTAATGTGAAGAACGCCATCAAACTGGAAACATTTCATTTCAATGTCAGCCCGAATCTTCAAAGGCTGTGGAGTCATTCTTCTCCTAATGTTTTTTACCAAAGCATCTTTGACTTCCTCAGTCACAGCAGGAACCACTTCAGTTACCTAAAGAAAGAAATGGTTAGAGACTCAAACCAGAAAAAGAAATAATGATACTTAAAAACTTTACCTCCTGTCCATCTGGGCCGGGCTTCTTGACTTCGCAGGTGAGGGTGTTAAGGACTGAATCAGGATCAGTCACAATTATTTTGAACGCCTGCAGACATAAAAGTTAAGGCCAAGATAACATTATGTGTAAATAAAATAGCAATTCAAAAGAAAGCAGATCTTCATACCTCAAAAGCATGGCCATATTTCCAGTATAGAGGCCAACCAATTTTAATGTACAGCTCCTGTCACAAGTAATTAGCATTAGTCAGTTGCATGCTGGTGAAAGAAATCACTTCCAACACCAACTACACATATAGATAATTTGATCAAGTAACCATGTACCTTTCTTTTTGTAAGTTTACAGGTAATTATAATTATAAACAATACATATCCGAATCAACTATAATCAGAATCAAGTATTATAGAGCACAATAAGACTAATAACTGGAATATATCTGGAGCCAATCTAAGAATAAATCCAGAGAAGATCCACATATGGAGGATTTAAGACAAAATAAAATTGGATACAACCCACGCATAATTTACGTAAGTTGAGAGTCGAACCTGAGACATCAAAGTCCCAGAGCATCAGTCTTTGCCAACACTGCTAAGGCCTCATTAGCATCAAGTAAGTGTATACTTATTTCCTCACTTCACTCAACTTTGCATAGTAATCTTCACCTTAATATTGAAAGTAACAAACCTATTAGCTTGTCCAAAATTTTCTAAATCATCCAATTTGATTTCTGATTATGTATTTCAGTAACAAAAACACAGTTCTCCTCATAAACATTAAATCAGAAAACAATTGGAAAGCATCCCCTAATTCTCACTAAACATCAAATCCACAGAACCAAATTTTAAAAGCAAAAACTCAACGAAAAGAGATAAAAATCCTTAAACTTACTTCCAATTCACTACCCATAAAGCATGGTTAAAAATATTTATTCCATCTAAATTTAGAAAACTAAAGTCCCATGAACCACATACAGCAATTGAGTCTTATGCTGTCCGGTTAGGTTCCCTTCTAGTAAAAACACAAAAATGGCAGAATGTTGTTATTGAATCTGACAACAAAGCTATCATTAATTGCTTGTCCGGTAAAGCAAAGCTCAATGAGAATTCACTGCTTGGGTTTTCTCATGTTTATCCTGTTTACAATAGGGCTGCCGACTGACTAGCTAGAATGGCTAAAAATGGGATCATGCACATTAAACTGGAGTAAACAGCAATCAAAATAGTCCCTAAACATCAAAATGTAAAAAGAAACATAAACAAATCACCTCCAAATCGATACTCAAAGTCTCGGCCACATGTCGCATAATGGAGTGAACAAGCTTACTCTTATTATACCTTTCTTCACAAGCCTGAATATCTTCCTCGCTAACTCTCCTCTTACTCAAATCAATGTAACCCTTTTCCTTATCGACACGAAGAACCATCACAGGCTCGGTTCGGCCCACCTTGATCAGACTGCTGACGCTACGAATCCGGCGGCGGGAAAGCTCCGAGAACAAGATCATGCCTTCGATGTTGTTGTATTCAAGGAGCGAAACGTAGGCACCCATGTCGGCGATGTTCTTCACTTGTATCATCACCGCCATGTCCACCTCAGGGTACTTCGCTTCGTACATACGACATTCAAGGTTCGGCATCTTATTCAAGCTTTGAATTCCTTTTCTTTGTTCTTTGGATTCGACTCTTTGAGGGGGGGCTTAGGGTTTTCAGAAGCTGTTGCCAGGACTAGTAAGACTTGAGTGGGTGGAAAAAGACAACAAATTTAGTTTCTTATGTGCTCAAAACGACGCCGCTACAAACGAGGCAGGTAGCCACTAGCTAGTACGGGATTTTTAAAAAAAATAACCTAACGCCCACCATGGGGCTCGAACCCACTACCACAAGGTTACCGACTGAGCTAGATGAGATTTGGATTCTATTCTAATAAGCATAGTAGATTGTCCCATGTTAAGATTAAGCGTACGGGAGTGGTAGCAACTAATTTCTTCAGTTAGGATTTGTTTCTGAGTTAAAAGAAGTTATAAAGTAAGATCATCAATTTACTCTATACTTTAAGTGTGAGGTTGCACTTTTGTTGATTACATAGTGAATTACTTTTTATACAGTTCTTCACAAATGTACAAAGTTCACCAATGGTGTAAAAAATAAACGCGTCTATTTATGCTTTTACAACTTGTTTTGATTTCGTTTAGATGCAATTGAACAAATATTTGACATATAAAAATCAATATTAATTATAAATTTAGGGATAAATCTCAAAATTATACATGAACTTCAATTTGATGTAATTATATATGTGAAACTCTAATTGTGGTTCAAATGCATACTTGAAATTTTAATTTTGATTTAATCATAAACATTTAAAGAAATAGATGCATCAATTTATTGTTATATTGGATAAATATAATTATTTATGTATCCTTATATCAATAATTTTGTTAATAATTTACAATAATTGGATCAAATAAAAAATTCATGTATAAAATTACACAAAATCAAAGTTCACGTATACAATTGCACATTAAATCATAATTCATGTATAATTTTAGAATTTATCCCTAAAATTTACTAAACTTTACTATCAACCACCTTATATTCGGTGGAGTAAAAAAGCCATAGAAATTTATGTCCTATATTCTCTAATGCATTCTAGCCCATTTACTTGAAAATGAGCAAATAAGTTCCATAAATTATAAGAATAAGTAAAAATAATATCTTCTGTTAAAATTATATCACTAAATATTTATTTTAATTTTATATATATATATATATATATATATATATATATATATATATAATAATAATAAATAACTCACAACAGTTACCCATTTATTAATTTGAACCCTTATTATTTTATTTTATTTTGAGCAAATTCACCTTCAAATTTGATAAATTTGAGCAAAATGTCATGTAAGACAAATTATGAGGAAAAAAGAACAATTTTTTTATAACATTAATCTCATTATAGTTTATTATCATATCTGTTTTTTTATAAAAAAAAACTATTCATAATCTCTTCTAACTTTTAAATAGGAGGATAATATCTTTCTACGCACTCAAATTTACATTTTACTATACTGGTAACAATACTGACTA
Organism: Gossypioides kirkii; assembly: GCA_005610355.1. Lineage (NCBI taxonomy): Eukaryota > Viridiplantae > Streptophyta > Magnoliopsida > Malvales > Malvaceae > Gossypioides > Gossypioides kirkii. Next base: position 3,673,766 of record CP032254.1, on the reverse strand, counting down.
AAACTTCCAATTTCTAAAATTTCCTCCATACCGACTAAAACGATGTTTAAAATAATAATTATGATAATAAAACAACGGTTTAACCTATATTTATTCTCGTAAGACCCACGTGATTCATCATATTTTTCTTGAAAATTTAATAATAAAAAATAATTGCACCTTAATGATCAGTAAAAAAATTCTCTATTTTCCCCTTAAGCTTTTTTTTTCTCATATTGTATTACGACATTTTAAATAAAAATATTAAAAATAATAAAATAAACTAAAATCGTGACTCAACAGTTGGAGCGAGCCGGACAGCCCAACTATTTAAGGACCATTTCTGATGTAGATGGAGCCCATAAACACAAAAATGTGGGCCCACTTTTGAAATGACCAAGTTTTCAGAAACATTTTATATAATTCCATGATAGAAAAAGATTTTTGAATTCAATGAATGGGCTGAAAAAGTTGATAAACGTTTTTAATTAAATTAATTTGAATATTTTTTTTAATTACAAGAACAGGATAAAATCTAAACAACAAATACGATTCGAACTCAAGTCATACTTGAAACGACAAACATTTTTAACTATCAGGCCATCACACGGATTTCATTCTTTTTACTTTATAGCTTTCAAGAACATGTTGTTTCCTATTTATCTTATAAGTTAAAAAATAATTAATAATATTGAACATGTTTATGATATAAATATAATTAAAATATTAAAAAATAAATCATAATACAAATAAAATAATGTATCAAAATATCATAATATAGATTAAAAATATTTTAAAAATTATATAAATTCATTATTTTATGTTGTGCAAAAAAAGGGATTCAGATTTCATTTGATATATAAATTATAAGAATGAAATGTATACAATATGATTAAATTAAGTTAGTTTGAATATAATATATATTTATAAAGCATATAAAGTATGAAATTGTTGTATAATAAAAAAAATGACCTATAACGTAAATTACCCATAGAAGTAAGATAAAAAGGACTATATTTTTTTGGTACATAATATAAAAGGATTATCATTTTTTTTTGGTATAATCAATTCCTATATTTTCTCTGCCTTTCATCCATGGTAAGAAAAATATTTTTTGAATAATCTCATTATAAGTTTTGATCATATTGATTTTTTTAACACAATATTTAGAATTATCTATAATTTATTATCAACCCATAAATAAAAAAATAATGCGTTTCAACGCATTCAAATCTACGTCTTTTTGTATTAATAATAATATCCACATCTTAATATTATCCATTAATTTTTTTATGGTATTATAAAATATAAAATCACCCCAGAAAAAAAGGAGCTTTCTTTCTTAGAAGGCAAAAGGAAAAAAGAGATTTGCACTTTTATATTGTAAAGAAAAAGAAAATAGTGAAGTCTGTATAGTTTGATGAACTCAAAAGGCTCTCTATTAGCTTACAATTGTCAAAATGAAGTGCAAAAGAATATGCATATTTTTGTATTTGATAGAAACTGAAACTAGCCAACAAGGGTTCATGTTGTCATGAATTGGCCCACCAAAGAAAGCCAACAATTGACGGCCAGGATTCATGGGCACGTTATTTGATCATCTTTTATAGAGGTGGACCACCATGTCCCCCCCTAAAAAATATGGACCACTTTGGACCAATGTAAACCGTCCATGATAAAGACTTTGGGTCCATCCACCCGAAAAGTAAGGGTGAAAGCGGTGGGGCAGGCGCCTAGAGACTAGAGTGAAGTTCAATTGAACCACCCAAAATTTGGAGTGCAATTTGGATTCCACAAGTAAAAAATAAGTAAAAAGTAGGGACCCATGGTCCCATGGTGCATGCGCACCCAAATCCACGGGTAACACGTAGTAGACCCACACCCCCCTTGCACGGGTTATGTTTGAAAGCCTACATTATCCTTTTCAGCGCGTGTAAGGGAGGAAAGGAGGTGATGGTGTTACGGCGCGTGGACTGCCTTGTTTCTGGGGTATGGATATGAAGCGGACCCACCACAAGTACCAGTGTCTAGGCCAAATCCGCCTACCACTCCGATGGGAACTTGCCCCACGACCCCTACTTACACGTGTAATACACTAGTTGATACCTCCAAAATTTCAGTTTTTTATATATATCATGCAAAATGATTTATTTTCACTATTCGTAGTTTTTTCTTTTAATAATCTTATCTATAAGATTTAAATTTATGTTTTTATTTTGAAAATATAATGTGTTATATTATTATACTTAATCACTTGTCAATAAATAATAGTCTTCTTCATAACAATTTATATGCAACGTTTTTAATTTTTGATAATGAATTTATATTTTTTTTCATTATTAGGATAAAATGAGATTCATTATCATTTGCAATCCCCAACCACATGATTACTATTGAAACTTTGAAGTTTTGAGATTAACTTTTGTTATTAATCCTTCTACTATGCATAATTTATAGATTTAGCTTATTTATTTTAATTTGATCATTTTAGTTTTTGTATTTTTCAAATTTTAAATTTCAATCATGATCAAATAATAGCTATTCCCACATACCACTCATAAAAAAGTTGATTAATAGATTTTAATCGTTATCGTTTGTGTTAGGACTAAAATTTTAAAAATTAAAAAGTATAAGAATTAAAAATGGTCAAGTTTGAGAATATAAAGTAAATCTACAACTTTACATAGACTATAAGACTGATAGCATAAATTAACCAATTGGATTTAGGTGCTATTCGGACAGAAAATTTAAAATTCCAATAGTTTAGGACTAAAATGACAAATATTGAAAGTATAGATGTAAAAGAACTAAATCCATGTAAGTTAAGAAGTTAGAATCGTGGTTACAAGTAGACAGAAGCAGGATTTAAACTTGACCAAATTTCGCACTAGAACATGGATAAGTGTGAAGATACGGTGTTATGATGGAGGAAGAACTATATAGTTTGCATTTTGCAACTTGCAAGATGAACAAATTCTCACAATAACACCATCACTTTTAGAACACACAGATTACAGAACTATTTTCCGCTTCTGTTCGCATTGTAATTATTTATTCCATTGGAATATATTATATAATGTTTCAGAATCTGAATACTAAACTCTACAGATTTTATTGCTTAGAAGCAGCTTTTATCTGCTGTTGATGATGATTCCATGACCGACCCATCAACTGCAACTCTTGTTTATCATAAATCTCCAATGAAAAATCCCTAAGCATTTGAGCCTTCCCCCCACTGTCACCGCCACCGCCACCGTTACCACCCGAACTCACGCTTGGCGCCATTGTAGACTTCTTTGCCTTCGTCGCTCCTACTGGCGTACTGCTTGTACTCACAGCCAGAGTTGATACACCGTCGCACACGACAGCTTGAGTTTCAGTCGTTGTCGCAACGAATGAAGATGTGGGTCTTGCGGCTATGTTACAAACCGATGTCAAAGCTGGCGAGAAAGCCCATAACTGTGGCGGTGGCCGCTGATTAGTAAGCCAATCACCGGAAGCCGCGGCAGTGGACTGTGGGATCATCCAAAACGCATTAGCTGGTACCATCATTCCAGTATTTCCGACAGCCCACACTGGCACCAGAGCTTGCTGAGCAACCGGAGCTAGCCCTGAATATTGCGTCACTAACCTCTGCTGCTGTTGTTGTGCAACTGCGATCGGAATTCCATCATTTACATCGCAGAACTCGCTGCTCGCCGGGCGCTTTCTTTTCTTCTTTCTGTCATCTATTTGGCTATTATTATTGGAAGTGTTAGTGGCTGAGGTTGTGGGAATCTTGAGGGTACCACCGACTGATACAGCGATAGCAGGCACAGTGCCGGTACCGGTAGCTTCTATAATAGCATGTTCAGCGTGTTCGAGGAGCCATCTGACGGTTTCCCCATCTGATTTATGGCCGAGTTCGCGAGTCAGCTGGAAGATCCTGGCAGCACAAGTGGCGGGTATTCGAATTCTTCGACCGCGGCCTTCAACCTTCGTGTGACGGTCCTTGTTGTAGGAGCGTTTAGCGGTGGTAACAGGCGTTGGGATAGGGATTTGCATTGGCATCTGCCTGCTAACTGGGACTACCCGAATAGGCCGCGGAGGATGGGTTTTCCGGTCCGGGTCGGGTTCTATTGGCTCTTCTTTCAATGGCATAACCATTAACGCTGAGTTTTCACAATTCTCATCGTTCTTGACACTGTTAGCGGCGGTGGACGTGGCGTTGTTAGGTTCTCCGGTACTGGTGCTAAGATCAGATGTGCCTCCGTCTTCAGTAGGATCCATTTCCTAGATCCGAATTGTGTTACCCTTTTGGTCAGTGAATCAAGGGGGAGACTTTGTTGCTTGGAGAAAGTTAGGGGACGGAGGATTGTAATTTATAAAGGGTTAAACTCATAAATGATGGAAAAGAAAGACAAATTGAAAAGGATTACAAGTGTAGGGTTAATAGAAAGGTTTAATTATGATATTAATCTTTATGCTTTTCACAATTCAAAATTTAGCCCCTTTACTTAATGTCAGAATTAAATAGTTCTTTTTTTTTAACATTAATTTCATTATATATTCTTATCATATCTGTTCTTTTTTATATAATGACCAGAACTATTTATAATCTCTCTCCAACCCTTAAATAGAAGGAAAATATGTTTTAATGCACTCGAATTCACGTTCTTCTACACTGGTAATAATATCGATGCTAATCAAGTTAAGACTCAATCGACAATAATTCTCTTACTTTTACTATTTAATTATTGTAGCTAAGTTTATAACACTTTTAAAGAACTTTAATTAAATTGGATTGTGTCATTTTTAAAATAAAAATATATTGTTTTAGTTAATATTACAAGTGTGAAAGACTAAACAAGTAAATAAAAATGTTGAATTTGAGATTTCAGGTTTTTTTTTTTATTCTGAATCACGAGTACTAAGGTTTTCAACACTGTCATAGAAAAAGCTCTTTTTATTTACATGGTTTTCACATCATAAATCTTTTATTTTAAAAATGTCACATAATCCAATTGAACATAATTCTTTTGATTTTTTATTTCTTTTCAATTGGACTTCAATTGTTAAATAAAAGATAGTAAAAAATTAAATTTCTGAAATTAAGAAGAGACTAAAATCTAATTGTTCAAAGAGTACGGGGACTCTAAGCATAGTTGAACCTAAAATTTATTTATATTTGTTGGACTTTTCATCTACTCGGTTGGGGTTTATGTTTCTGATCTTTGCTTTTGGTTGGAAGAGAAATCCAACGGCGGTGATTGCATTGGGTCCCATTGGTCTGGGTGAGCAAGATGACGGGACAGGTGGCCACTACGGTCAACCAATAAACTTGTGAGTGGTGTCAGAAATGTCTGAAAAAGGGGTTCATCTTTGTGGTTTAACAAATTTGATTCATTGGTTCATGCCACGTATCTATGGTGCTCTCCGTACTACTACACAATAATTAGCCTTTAAAGCTTTAGAAATAAAATAAATGTATATCTCATGTAAATTCACCAATATATTGCCAACTATTTGTTTCAACATATTTAAAACTGGGTTTACAATGAGCTTATTAGAAACAAGATTGAAAAATGAAAATAGGTTGAAAAAGGGATTTGCTGCGACTTGGAACTATGTCGTTTTCAACATACAAATGGGAACCCAGTTCTTGCTAAATCTGCTGTTCTTCAGTGACCATTGACAACAGAACCATTCTCATTACCAGTACAGTTCCCGTCCTTCTTTGCGTAGAATCTCCGGTACTTAGAATCGACTTCGGTGAGGTAGTATGTTCCGGGGGACAAAAGGCTACAGTCTTTGCTAGTCACAAAGTCTTTAGCTCCATACCTATGCTCCATGAGATGCATAGTCTCGACGAACTTCTCGGGGGCAAACTGCACAGAATCAAATCTATTACAATCTTGTGGATGGCAATTAATACGAGAATGAAGAAAATTGTCCTTTCAGTTGAGTTTATCAGACCTAAAATGGAAGTGCAAGAATTACCTCATGCCTAGACTTCAAGTTTCCACCAACATTCATCACCGTCGCAATGTTCGATAGGCTAAAAGGATGTTGACCTTCATGGAGTCGCAATGAAAACATTGTGGCAGTCAGTCCACTACCGTATGAGAATAATATTACCCGCTTTCCTGCCTGCACGTTGTTATATATATGTATCAGATGTGTTGTGGAAATAGGGGCAGAGACGGCTGATTTTCATATTTGGAAAAAAGAATTAAAACAATTACCAGTTCACTGTTTTTGTTGTGAAGAAGAGATGCAAACGCAGCGTACAGAGATGCTGTGTACATGTTGCCAACTTGCTTTGGTATCAAGGTGGTTGGTTGCACCTTGGCATCATAAAGGGGCTTTGAAACTTGTTGGGATGCCTGCAAATGCATGAAAGTAAGTGGCATCAGCAAGAAGTCTACCGTTTATGAAGCAAACTAATTAAGAATCTATATGACATTTTCATTACGGATTATGATCATGTAACAACTATACCACAAGTTTGTTGGTAGGGTATCAGACTTCTAATTTTCACTTAGCAGTAACTAGAATCTAACCCTAGATACCACAAGTACCCAAAAAGGAAGTTCAAAATAGACCTTCTCAAGATCCCTGCTTTGGTAGCTTTCATCACCGGTCAGAGTTGAAAATGGAGCCAACTTTTCTTTACCAATGTCATCAACAGAACTACAAAATTACGTAAACCGAGTAAATAATCAAACAGAGATGAATCAATCAATAAAATCTCAGAGCATCAAAGAAAAAGAAAAACCTGGCATTCCTCACAAAGTCATTGAACACCAAACGAGCAAAGCTTTTTTGGACAAGCTGCAGCAATGCAAATGGAAAATTTTAAGATAAATTCCCACAATTATTCAAAAGATGTTTCTATCGATTTATCAATAACTGTTCAAACTAAATACCTTATTATATGGAGAATGAAATACAAAGTAGTCAGCATCGGAAAGGGAAAATTGCTTGCCCTCTAGCTTCTCGTACCTGCCAACCAAATATAGAGGCATTAGCAGATAATAACTACTACATATTCCACATTCATAAAGGAAAAAAAGAAAATACTTCGAGTACTTCTATAGTGACTTACTTGTGACAGAAGTATTTATAGCAAGTATCGAGAGCCATGAGATAGCACGTTTGAGAGAGTTTTCCATCAACAACCTACACATGCATGTCAATAGATAGAACCATTATCTAAACAGGAACTCATGATGAACAAAAATACCAATATAGAGGTGATTGGTATGCCAAGTAAATGGTTCCTATAAACAAATTTAAATGTCTTTACCGGATATTCACTAGCAAGGTTGGGCTTGTAAAAGTCATAGGCATGGGACATGTGGCTCCCCCTAAATTTGCTTTCAAAAGCAATAGGAGCATCCGGCCCTATCAGCATAGCAATTGCAGCTGCTCCTCCAGTAGGCCGGGCAGGTCCTTCAGCATAGACCTGAAAAACAAAGACCTCAGGTTTTACTTAACTGTACTCAAATGACTTGAAAGCTACATCTTGCCTACATAAATGTACAAACTCGAGAAATATAATGTGTGCTTGGCTTCCTGAAGTATGCAATGATCGTGTGAACAAAGAAGCACGTTACGATCCCCTTTAGTCCAAAACTAAAACCATGCACAGAGTGGCATTTAAAAAGAAAGGGAAAGTTTGCTTTTAAAAAGTAACAGTACAGGAAATGAGCCTACCGCACTGTCAGTACAAACAACAATGCCATATCGTCCGTCCCATGAATTACTTTCCACCCAATTGACACAGTTGAACAGAGCTGCAGTCCCTCCATAACATGCATTAGTTGAATCAACCCCTTCAATGTCAGTGTTTCCACATTTCTGTTTGTTTAACATGAGAAAAGAGCATTAAGTGAAGAACAGGCATTTAATCATAAACTGCAACAAAGTTGTCTTAGGAACTAGATAGAGATTAAATCATGAACTTTGAAGTTATTCAATATGAAGTTATATGGACTTCTCACTGATATGCCTATAGCTCCATCCACTAAGATAGGATGAGATCTTTGACTAAGATGGCTGCCATATAGCAATGTTAAAGCTTTTGACAAAATGATCCCAAATAAGTGCCAGAAGCTATAATTTTCAATTGATATTTCAAGCAATTTGATGATGTTTCAAAGCATACGTCTTGATTAGTTCTTTTTATCTATCTAAGATGAAGAAAGGGGCAACTATCTAATGTAATAAGATCATGATGATCGGGAATATTACCTCAAAAATTTGCATTAGGAAAGTCTTAATGGACTTGCTCTTGTCTATCACGGTCTCGCTGCCAACTTCAAGACGGCCAATTTGTTTAGGGTCAATCTTATACTTCTCAAGGAGCGAAGTAACAACTGTCAAACTGCATCTCGAAGATCCCGAGTTAGAAAAATACAAAATAACCATACAACACATATTAAGAAGAACAGGTATAGAATGTAGGATCAATAACCTCATTGAGATAACATCTTCGACCTCGGTACAGAAGGCCAAACAATCTTGTCCAAGTCCAATGGTGTATTTTCCTTTGCTCACGCCATCATGAGCCTCCAAGGCTTCCTAATGTAGTACAAAGAAAGGAATAACTAAACAAGTTATGCTAATGTAATTGACAGGATCCATAAAATCCATTTATTACATTAATTTATCATAGAACAACAACAATAAAGAGATTGTTCATGTTATTAATTATTAATTCTGCAATAAAAGGTTTCCAAGAGGAAAGGGAGAAAAAGAAACATCACTATTTTTTCCGAAAATTTTATAAATAAACATAGACAAAGAAAACAAAAAGGCCATAATTCTACTGGTATTAAAAGAAAAATAGAAGTAACTCCAAAACATCAATTAAGACAAGTATTTAGACTCAGGACAATCATGTAAGAGAGAAGAGTGAAATACAAGAAACTATTAATTACTGTCCATCTGCGATCCAGGTAAAAAAACAAAAAGCCAAAGCTAATGAACAAGAATTCACATCAAACGGTGAGGCAGCAGACATGTACACTTTGAACTGTATATAGAGTTCCCAAAACACCGTGATTTAGATGACCCCATCATCTCAAATCACATAAAAAGAACACTGGAATAAACTTTGCAAACAGAAAATTAAAAATCGTAAAAAAGACCAAAACAAGAGGGGGGGGGGGAAGGAAAGAAAACTGCAAGCAAAAATAGCCAAAGGAATCCACCTTTTACCCATTTTCTCACTTGTATCAACCACGAAACCAAAACCCAGAGACCCCAAAAAAATCCCAGAAACCCCATTTTCTCACCTGTTGAACAAAGGTAGGAGGGAAGTAAATATCCATAGCAAGAATTCCCACATTCTTAGCCATTTTTCTCTCACACGAACGAAGATGGATCAGCTACAACAAAGATTAAAACGAAAAGGAATATATTTTTTTTGGATTAAGAAAATGATGCTTGCTTTTTGTTTCCCTGAAACTCAGCTGAGAACAACGTTGGTGAGGAACTGTGAATCAGATGTGGGTGTGGTTCCACTATATATAAGCAAATGCAGACTTCATGAGTTCGTCTCTCGTGTATAATTGGAAACTCTAGTTTCTGTTTCCGCCCCCTTCTTTTCACTTATTTACGGTTTTCGCCCTCATGTCAGTGTGGGAAAATGGTATAAAACTTTGGCTTTCGATTATTTAATACGGCGAACATTTGCAAAATTTATTAAATATAGATGAAAATTTTTATAGAATAAGTCTGGATTATAATAATAAAATTATTTAGGGTTTATCTAAGATATAATCATATTTTTGTTTATTTATTAAATAAAATAAAAACATTCTTATAAAAAATAATTAAATTTATTTACATAAAAACAATTTAATAATTTCATAACTGAATTAATATCTAGAAAATAAAAAAAATTCAATTTAGTTTGTGAGTAAAAAATCACTATTTTTAAATTTTAATTATTTATAAATTGAATTTTATAGGATACTCATTAATCTAGGAGAAAGAACTTTATAAATTGCAAATATAGAAAATAGAAGTAAAAGATCCAAAGGAATGGATAAAATGTATTTGAAACTATTTTATTGGTTGGAATAAATAGCATTCAAACACTCCAAAACATTAAAATAAAAAAATCATAGAAGTTAACATATCAGTGAAAATTATTGAGATTTTAAAAAATATATCAATTAAATTTTAATTCGATTAACATGAACATTGTTATTAATGTAGAAAGAAGTGAGTTTGAATGCGTAGAAGCGTATAATCTCTTATTTATGAGTTAAAAAGAGGTTATGGATAATTCTAAACAAATAATCTTTTTTTATTTGTATACATGCCAAATAAAATTAAATTAATATCAAAAAATGATAAAGTCTAGGGTTATTGTTTTTCAAATATAGTATAATTTTAAATTTATTAATTTAATTTATCAGTAGAGTCGATAGTTTAATTCAATAAATTTAAGTATCATATTGTCATTTAAGTCTCAAATTTTTATCGAGTTGATTATTAGATTTGATAATTTATATATATGAATTGTTTTTTCTTCTTAATCTTTGGTTAATTGTAAATATTAAATATATCTATTTATAATATGAATCATTTACTCGTTAATAGGGAATAAACAAATCGAGCTCAAACGAAAAAAAGATTTATTTTTTGTTCATTTGTTTATTTTTAAAGTTGTTCATATTCATTTATTATTTGGTATGTTCAGACTCCGTTTATTTAATGTTCACGAACATATTGAATTAACGTTCATAAACAGTAAACCAAACAACAAATAAATAAATAATACGCAATTCAACCAAATTTAAATATAAAAATAGAAAGAAAATATTATTTAATTATTTTTCACAAAAATATTATCTTTAAATAAATGAGTCTGTAAATAAATTTATTCGTGAATATAAATGAGTCGAGCATAATTTTATTTAAACTAATTCATTTAATAAGTGAATATAAAATATTTGTCTACATTTATTTATTTAATTTAATAAACGAAATTTGTATGAACTATTCACGAATAATTTTTCAAATGCTCAATTTGTTTACAATTTATTTGTTAAATATATTATATTTTTAAATTTCGTATATTAACTTAATAATAAAAATATTTATATCTCAAATATGATCTGAATTCGAGCCTATTAAACCTTTACTTTACTTTTATAATCCATAAATATATATATTCTACTTTTATAAATTTTCAAATTTAACAAGTCTGACATCCTACTCCATGGACAGTTGGACACACGCCCAACTTTATTCTTTAATTTCTCCCATTGGAATCTCCGCAGCTCCTCTTATTCGTTCTTTTTCCCCATATGTTTAATGTAATTAAATAGGAACAAAATTCGATTCAATTAAAAAATTTCGATAAAAAATTTGAATTTTAAATTAAAAGATTTGAATTATTTGGAACAATTGAAATGAAAAAATTAAATTTTTTGATTTAACTCGAATATGAATAAAAAAATTCAAGTTATCCGAAAATTTAAATAAAAAAATTTATATTATTTTGATAAATATTTACCTTTCAAAAGATAAAATCACATCGTTTTGATAAATGTTTTTATCCATCGGTCTTAGTTATGTATTTAGATAATTTTGTACTTCGTCTAGTAGTTAAATAATCAATTTATGCAAACGTAACATTGAGTATAAATAATAAGATTCGTTATCTCGACTCGATTTTTTAACTCGATTTGAGAAAATTTCAAATTGAGTTTAATTGCTAAAATAAAATTCATCAACTCGACTAACTCGAAATTCTTTTACTCAATTCGACTCGACTTGATCGAATGTTTACCCAACATATAACCAATACTCTTTTCGAGTATAACTATGATTAACACATATTCAATTGATTATAGTTACAATTAATTAAATATAAAGTGATAAGACTTAAAATAAAAAATAATTCAGAGAAAAATTATATAATGTAATATCCAAAATTGAGATTTGTTCGTAAATATTTGTTTTTTTAGATATTAAATATTCGTTAAAATCATATGAATTTTAAAATCAAAATCTAATTTTATACATTTTTAATATATTAAAAACAATCATTTAATTAATACTATAATTGAAAAAATTATCTTTCAATTTTCTATAGGTGATGAAATGAAAAATAAAATAAAAATAAAGTAATTAAGGCGATGCCATTTATTTTTTGGGTCATTTATTTCGGAAAAAAATAGTCACATTAGTGGTTTTTCATATTTCAACTTTGATATGCTACAAATTTTTTTTTTAATTGAGTTTTAAATAAAAATTTTCATTCGAATCTTTAAAATAGCAGCCAACGTTGCTTAAAAAATCTGCAGTTATAATATTGGGAAAAGTCTACTAAACATCAACCGTTGCATGGATTGTCCAAATTCAAGTTTTAAATCTCAGTATTAAGGCAACGATTGACTGATTGATTAATCGAGAGTTGAATTTTTAATATTTTTAATATCGATAATTTCACGAGAAAAACGTTGAATAATTATATTTGTACCGATGTCATTGTTGGACTTGTACCAACATTAATAACCATAATATTATGGCACAATATTAATTTATAGTTGATAAATTTTGACCTTTTATTTGTAATATGCAATAAAAGTGTGGATGATTAGTATTGGAATTTAATATAAGAGAGTTATTATTATTATTATATGAAGTTGGTTAAGTAGAAATTTAGAGAGAATTTGAGAAATTGAAATTTTTGTTCGTGTTAGGAACACTTTTGTTTTTAGAGTGTGCCATCATCAAATGACATGAATACAATTATTGGTTGATAGACATACAAAGGTGAGGCAACATCTTAAGAGAAAAGGGGTTTGGCTTAAATTATTGTTTCTCTGTACAAAGTTAATATTAATGGGTTGGTTCTCTAAGAAATGTGAGGCTGCATTTTAAGAGAAAGGCTCCATCCACTTAAGCTAAGTTTGAACTGCATAAATAATTATTATGTACAAATCTAGAGGATGGTGGCTCACAAGAATTTCGACCTCTTTTCCATTGAAGTTACTTGTTGGGTTTTAAGGTTTTAACAGACTAACACTTTAACTCATCAAATAATATGGGTACTATTAAACGAGTTACAAGATTTTTTTTCTAATAAAAAACATAACACAAGGCAATTACAACAATCAATTTATATTAAATTGATCTAGGACCATGACAATCAACACATTTAATCATGTGATCCGTAACTCCATTTTAATTTTTCAAAATATGACGCACTCGTATTTCTCATTTCCTATGTAATAACTGATGTAGTAAATGAGATTATCCTACTTGGATTTGGATGGACTTGTATATCATCCTAATACTTAATTGAGAATATATTAATAGGTTTTTATTGCCATCCAAAATTGACAGCATATTTATTTTTGGTTACTGGAGCATTAAGTCGTTGGGATTATTATTATTATTATTATTATTATTTATTTCTCAAGGTATCTACATAATTGAGTTTAGTAGCTAATTTTTCATATTTTGTAGGTTTATTAAATGGTGAATATTGATCATGAATTTTAAAACTACTCCATATTCAGGACGAAAATCGAACTCTTGATCACTAATTAAGATAAAAAAATCATTACCATTTCACCTAAATTTAATAATATGAATATTATTAATTATTATAAAAGCAAGAAATAAAAATCACGTTCATGGGTCAAAACTCAAGGTAGAAAAAATAAAAAAGTGGAACCCAAAGTCCAAATTCACAAGTACTCTTAAAAATTACCGTCACATCTGGATATTTATAAAAAATAACAATTACAAATATAAATAAATTAATAATTAAAATGTATTCGAATATAATTGATATTATGTATGCTGATGTAGGATTAAGGTTAGATTAAATCCGAATAATTAAAAAAATATACTTGTTGAAATTCTTATCAAACTTTAACTCATCATGCTTTTACCATGTTTATATGATTAAAAATCTTAGACCCGATTAGATGCAAACTTCGAATCCGACTGGATTTTTGAAAAAATAAAATAAAAAAAGAACCAGTCTTTAAGCTATCGAACGGAAAGGGTTGTTCTCTATTTTGGATTGTTTTGAACTTCGAAAATTTGATGAATTAATTAATTTTGTTTCCTTTTGTGTGTTTTAAGTGTAATAAAGTGGGACCCAGTTGGGGTCGTTGAGACATCGGGTCAAGCATGTCAGCATGTGACCTCCGTTTCACGCTGCACGTGGACTGCTAATATTATTATTTTAATATTTAGATTTTGTCATATCAGGGTGAAAAATGTTTCAGTATTCATTTAAGAAAAAAATATATAATTTAAGTATTTTTAAAATTTTATAATCTGATTTGAAAATTGTTAATTATTTTTAATTAATATTTAAAAGATATATAATGATTTTTTAAAATTTCAGTCAGGAAATTTAAAAAACTTTGCAATTAATGTATAATATAATAATTGATAATCTATATTATTATATGTTTAGTAATATCACAAGTCAAATAATATCATTTTAATTAGAGAATAGTAAAAAATAATAATTAGGTTAATAAACGTAAAATTAAAATATTTGTATATTGTCAATTGTAAAGAAGTGGTTATTTAATTTAAAAAATTATACTTTTTTATTTTTAAAAACTCATTTTCCACTTAAAAATCCCCTCAACCATTTTTATTCATGTGTTATTTTTCATAAAATACAATTACTTAAAATTATATTTTTTTTTATCAAAAGAGGATGATGATTTTGACGGGAAAGTTAAAACAAAAGACGGCTAACTTGACTGGTAACAAAAGACGGCTAACTTGACTGGTAAGATGCTTATGAAGTCCAAATTTGGAAGCATGAATAATATATATCTAAAAAATTTTAAAAATAATTGTCAAACTACATGACCATCCAAATGAGAGTAATTTTGTTTTTATTATTCTGGCAGCTAAGATTTTTATGACTTATTCTTCTTTTGGTTATTTTCCTCTTAAAGATATTATGATCCGATCAATGGTGTAGTTTAGTAATAATCAGAAGTTCATATCCCTTCAAATAATAAAATTTTAATTTTAATTTTTTATAATTTATAAAATTTTAAATTAACAATGATAAAATAATATTTTGATTTCTTTAAAAATAATAAAAAATGATTTAATCTTTTAAAATGTATAAAAATATATACTATATTAAAATAGTAAAATTATCTTTTTATTATAGTAAAAATATATAATTTAATTTAATTCCGATTCTAAAATTACAGCGCAACATACGTATGGGTGTATTTTTATTAGAATGGATACCAATTGTCGTCCTTTTATGTCACTATCCAACTTAACCTTCGGAGCATCGACCATCTGTCTTGAGAATATTTTTGAAATTGTTTTCTTTGAGTCCTACAACTTCTTCCATGTTCTTAAATATTCTAACCTATATCACAATTAGAAGTTATAGAGGACTGGGTTGAGTTTGGATTTCGATATAATTTAAGTATGTTTTTGGACTCGACTCGGAAAATGGATCTAAAATTTTACTCAAGTTCAGTCCGGATAACAATGTTAAAATTCGAGTCTAGCCTAATTTGACCCGTATTATTTTTATATAAAATAAATTTAAAAATATAATACATCAAATACACTAAAAATATTAAAATAAATGTTTCTTAACAAATTGAAAATAAATCTAAACAAATATTTAATATTTATGCTTAAATAACACTAAAATAGATGCAACTTAACGAGTAAATACCTTTAAAGTAGTAGCAAAATTAATAATAAAATAATAGTTATATAATATCAAAATAATAACAACAAAATATTAACAATATAATAACAAAATGACAGGTATACACTGGCAAAATAACACCAAAACAGTGGAAACAACAATAATTTTTTTTGTAAAATTAGGCCAAGCAGAACTGGGCAAAAAAAAACTTACCCAAAGATCGATCTGTTTAAAAAATAAACTTTGTTTTTTTGTCCAAATCCAATTTCTTCTATTTTTCAAATGGATTTACGGATCGAACTGAGTAACCTACCCATGATAGTTCTAATCCAATGTTAAAATTAAGAATTAAAAATTAAAAATATGTAGGCAAGCCAAGTTTTATTGACCCACAAATTACTTCTATTCTTCTCGTTGATTTTTCAATAGGCTTATAATGCATGAATCTGGGGAATATATCCCAATAAAATTGCATATAGAAAATAAATCTAAAATTTTTTGATGCATGTGGTGTTTAATTTGTGAAGTAAGCCTAATTTAGTTTGGTAAGATAGCAGACGCACGTCTTTTTCTTGATTTTTTGGTACAATATTTTAATTAATTTAATGTAAGGTGATTAATTAACTGTCTAAAATAATGGGCAATCTTATTCAACTATAAGACCATGTCTAATGAATTTTGACTTTTTTTTAAATTTGTAAATAATTATTTGAATAATTGTGATCAACTCGCTTAAACTCTTGCATATATCTCTAATTAACATTAATCTTTGCAAATAGATAATCATATTGATGAATTACAGGATAAAATTGATTCGAATCCAAACTACACCTAATGTGATAAACATCCTTGATCATTAACCTATCACATGAGATTAATTATAAACGATGGGTAAAGATGCAGTACTATTATAAAATAAAATAAAAATATTGATTATCCAAAAAATTTCAAGCCCAAACATTTGGACTAAAGCAGTCTTGAATTCTGCCCACTTGAAATTGAATAATACTTCCCGAATTCCACAACATTTCAATTAATTAATAGTTTTAAAAGAGCCATTTGGCATTAAATGAAATAATAAATCATTGTTTTTTTTAGTGAATTATAAAAGGAAGATAAGATCTTAATAATAATGCAATTATGACGATTCAAATTTAAGTTATACTTGAGATGATGAACACCCTAACTTTCTAATCAACACATAGATTGAATCATTGTTTTCCTTTTCCTAAAAGGTAAACATCATTAGGAAAAATATTAAGTTAGTGGTAGGTGGTAAACAAATTGAGTGCGTGACTTTAAAGCCTATGCATTGACTTGTATTTTGCTTTATTACTTCCCTATGTTAGGGCTGAGTGAATCACTCTCATTTTTTGGCACTTCCTAGTTTGAAGCCCAAACCAAAATTCTTGAACAGAAAAATATCAAACACATTTTGAATAATTTTATTGAAAAACCAACTAATTCATGTACATAGGCTTGAATGCAAGGTTAGACACAAGATTCAGGAGAAAATAAAAACTTCTTTTAGTTGATCATGACTGGGTTTTTTGAGTGGGTGATGGATTCGATATCTTTTAAGGTCACGACGCTTGGTCTGATGGTATTTACTACGGTTTCGCTGGTTCCACCAAAAAGAACGTGGTCATGGTCAACAGATGGAATGCACCGGCTTGTGGAGGTCGAATTTGGTGGCTGAAATCTATTATTTTAATGTAGCTTAGGTTAGTGTTGTTTGTGTTCTTGCTAGAATTTTTCTTTCGAAGCAATGGGCTTAAGTTAAACGATTTTTCACTATTGCTTGATTTTAGTCAAATGTTGTATATTGCTTGGGCTTATGTTCCAATGTATTGGGCCTCTTTGATGGTAATGAAAAAACAGAAAGTTAAACAGATGATAGGCAGTGGGCTTTAATGTCATCAATGGGTCATGGATGCAAAGATGCAAGCCTACTCGACAAATTGAACCCTTAAAATAGGGTCTTTCTATTAGGCAGCCTTGGGAAACTAAAATCTGTCTTTAATCTACTTGTTACAATCTATAAATGGAAACCCTTTGATTGTTGAATTTAATTGGCTGATTACTATTTTGTTGGAAAAGATTTCTTTACACTGATGATTGGTTGAGAGTCTAAATGATTTCGACTGTTTTCTGATTAATAGCTTTATATCTCCATCTCTCTTTCTCCAAGAAATCAGCATCCAAGAACCTGGAAACAAATGCCCATACCCTATACACGTCTTCAAAATTGGTCAAGAATCCAAATGCAGCAGTGACCACTGTTATTTCACAACCCAATTTATCTCTCTTATTGCTCGAAAACACTGTCTCCAACGCCTTCTTCTCCTTCTCCTCTTCATGCTTATCCGAGAACCAAATGTGGTCCAAAGTTCCGATGCTCAAAGCAATGTTGTTTCTATCAGCCAGCTTTTGCACCATTGTAGGATCGATCCTTTCTCCTTTCCAATCGAATACATTGAATGCCACGGCGGGTCCTCGGTCAAAGCTTACTTGGGGTCCATAGATTCTGACAGCAGGGACTCCGGTTTCTGAATGTGGGTGTTGAAGGCTCATCAATGCATTCACCAACCAGTTGACCAGGTTCCTTGTCCTGCCCTTGATTAGTACCACCCCTAATGAATCTGCATGATCCAAGCATCTGCATTCGAGTTTTGGGTTTTTGTTCTCGAGGGTATTGCTGGTGCTACCAGGTCCAAAGGATGCTTCTATCACTTCTTCAATTTCAGAAAATGATACAGTCTTTTTCTTCGCTTTGGTTCCTTTTCCTTCAGGTTTCTGTACTTCATGACTGGCTTCATCTTCATCGTTCTTGTGTTGGATAGATAAGGGGCCTGAGAATGAACCTTGAATAGGAGGAAATTCATCCACTTTCTTTTTTGTTTCAATGCTAGAAACTATAGCTGGTTTTTCGGGGATTCGAGCTGGCCATGATACAGGGACAAGATTCACTATTCCCACACTTGTGGCTGAATCTTTCAGAACTGAAGCACTGGATTTCTTGACAAACAAGCAACAGAATCCAGATGGGTTCTCACCAAAAACCTTGTAAAATGAGCAAACCAGGAAGTCAGGGTTAAAGAGAGAAAGCCCCAAGGTGTCCATGTCTTTAGCTCCCAATGCAGATGCATCAAGCAACAGATGCCACCCATTCTCCCTCGCCAGGCTCATCCACGTATACGAATATCTCGACCCTGTAACCCTTGATTGAAGTGGGAAAACGAAAAGTCCTTTCTTCTTGCGCTTGCTTATCTTCTTCCTCAGTTTATCCGTCTGTATTTCCAGATTAGGCCATGAGAAATTAGCTGAGATGGCATTTGCTCCTCTCTTCTTAGACCTCTCAATCATCACTTCCACGGCCTCACTTTGATGGTCGTAAACCGTTACAAGGTTTCGACCATACTGAAATGGATAAGACTCTGCTACAAGCTTGAAAGCAGCTGATTGATTTGCAGTGAAAATAGACTTGTAATCAGCTTCTGGGATATTCATGAAAGTCATGATCCTTTTCCTCATACTTGACTGAAATTCCGACTCTTCACCACCAAACAATAGCTGAGATTTCAAGCTTACTGATTTGTAGGAAACATAAAAAAATGGGGACTCTAAAGATGATGAAGTAACAGGAGATCCTGGACATTGATTTTCAAGCTGAGAATAAGAGAAAAGGCCATGGCCAATGTAATCAAGGCAGACATGGTTGGTGATGGAAAGATGATAGTATTCATCAGCGCGGATTTTGTCAGCTTCATCCGTTTGGGAATATTGAGGGTACACTTTGTTGAAATAAGAAACAGTTTCCTCAAATGAAGGGAGGGATTCATGGTTGGTGAACTTGAAATTTGGGTAGAGGGTAGCAACCGTGCTTATCTCAAAATTGTATCGAAATGCCTCTGCCGCGGTGATCGGAGTCTCCGACGTCGCAGAATGAGACTCGGGAAGTCCTGGAAATTGATTCGGACAACAACCGGAACAGCAGGCTTTTGCGGCGTCTCTTATCCATGGTGATTGCATGGTCTTGTATTATGAGAATTGGAAAGGTTTGTCTAATGGAAACCCCCATCAACATTCAGCAAGAAAGCATACTCCATGCATGTTCTTCAACTTAGTTTATAAACGACATGCATGATCCAATGTGTTGCTAATTAATGCACAATTGTTTTTGATTAAACCCATTTTCTTTGTTAATCTCAAACCTGAAGTACTTATGAAGTAAAAGTGAAAAGAAATCAAAAGAAGGGAAGAAGGGAGACTTAATTATAAGACTAAACCGACAACTTTGTATTCTCTAATGAATAATGACCTAAGCTTCTTCATTACATTTAATTGATCAAATTGTGAAACTCAAGGAAGTGATCCCTTTTCCAAGAAATTTCTTTTATGTACACACATATCAAATGAATCAAAACATGTTGCAAAAGGAAACTTTTAATGTCATGTAATAGTCGTAAATTACTCAAATTCGAATATAAGTGTCGGATATATATATATATATATAATTGTTGAGTATTTTGCTGTGTGTTTTCTTAGTGGAGAGAATCGGATATTTATATCACATGATTACTATTCATTAAAGTGATGTTTTAGGTAAATTTCATACATATCAACACGTGTTAAGTATAGAACAACAAAATACTTATAAATATGATTCTTTCTTAATACCATTTTTAGAACACGAATAATATAAAAAAAAATACATAAAAAAATATTGAAGTGTTATAAACAAGTCAGGTTTCCAAATCAGAATGAGAATTTGACCATTTCCAAAATCAGAAGTAGCTTAAGGTTGACAGCTTGTTAATTGCCTTAATTGTGTAAACATGATTGATTTCTTATGATTCACTCTCTTATATGATGGAACGTTTTTCCACCCCGCCCGGAGTGTTAGATTAGGCATGTCGGAGAAGTCAAGTTCAACAGCAGGTGCTTGCCCCCACCATGCAGGGAGCTATCGTCAATTTTCAATAATTGCATCGGCAAAGACTCTTTGGCCAAGTCGTCGTTTTTCTGTTTTTGTATTTGAAATTCTGGAATGTGTGCCGAACGTCTTTCAAAAGCATTATGCTTCCTAGCTACAGCAAATCTAGGATGGTAAAAATCTACCCGGAATCCTATACTACTATATAAAGTTTATTTTAGTCACGCTATTAAGTTAGTCCTTGTATATTAAAAAGAAATTCAAATCATAACTGTCATTATAATTTATTGTTAAGTTACTAATAATTTGGACAATTATATTATATCCAATTGATTTATTCATAATCCGGTCCAACTCATAAAAAACCCAATCATCTCAAAAAAGTTCATGTATTTTAAACTATCACACGTCATTGGGCATAATATAATTTTGGCCAAATTATCAGTAACTTAACAACAAATTGTAACAGTGTCATGATTTGAATAAATTTTTAATGTACAAGGATTAATCAGGAACAACTTTAAGCTGAGGGACTAAAATGAACTTTATATAATAGTACAAGTACTCTCAATAGACTTTTACCAAAATTAAAACGCCGACCCTTAGTTTCGGGAAACATAATTTAGTAGGAGTAACGTTGTATTTATTTAAGAGGACTGAATTATTGAAACGTAATTTTTATGTTTATGTAAAAACATAATTTAAGTAAATAAATTCTGAAGTTTGTAAACTGAAAATTGCGGATATAATAATTGATATATCTTCGCTTTTGGTGTGCTTATATATAATTTTTATGCTTTTGTAAAAACGTTACTATTCAATTCTTACTCTATTCTATTTTTACGAATCAAATGTGCGAAAGATGTAATACGAAAAACACTTCAATTACTTATATAATTTTATACTACAAATCAGTTCCTCGAATAATCTCCAATCATACTGAAAGTTTTGATTATATCTTTGCTTTGTTTGAACCTTTCTTGATTATTTTCAATAACGGGCAGCTAAAAATCTTCATAAATCTTTAATTATAAGCTCAAATAGTTTTGACCAAAACATATCAACAAATGCAACACACGCACGTAAATAATTTGTTTTATTCAATGATTTTATAATGAAAAGATTGATAATTTTATCGGTTAATATTATTTGATTGAATCGTGTGAATCAATTTAAATAAAAATCTTCAAAAATTAATTATTAGATAACTTGCGACTCCATGCCTAACTTCTCGGGTGAATTCTCAATAATTTGCAGCATTTTGTTAGGGAAGATTCACAGCTGGGTTCAAATAATGTGCTTAGAGTTCAAATATTCACACAACAATTTTCCAAGATAGAAAGTTAAGAGTGCATATGTACGAAGCTCGGACCCCACCGTAAGAAATGTGAAACTAGGGCATTGATTGCCCCAACTTCCAACCAAACCAG
Source organism: Gossypioides kirkii (assembly GCA_005610355.1). Lineage (NCBI taxonomy): Eukaryota > Viridiplantae > Streptophyta > Magnoliopsida > Malvales > Malvaceae > Gossypioides > Gossypioides kirkii. The sequence continues at coordinate 3,651,751 of CP032254.1, read as the reverse complement.
AATCAAGGATGCTGTGAGCCATAAGAGGTTCTCTTACCACCCAAAAACAGGCAATACATGTTCAACATGATTCTTTCATTTACATTGCAGAAAAGCTATGATGAACACATTATGAAGTTGTACATAATGCAAAAGCCACGGAGAAAATGGAAAATACTTACCTTTTTGAATGAGCTACAAACAAAAGGGGATTTATTAAGTTGAATTCAGCTAAAGGGCAACTCTCCTTTGGCAGGCTAACTACATGATCTACCTGCCAATGCAGAGAAGCCCTGCAACCAGTTCAGGACTTAGTGATGATCAATTTATTGATTTTGTGGCACAAATAGGGCTTAAAGCTACATGCACTTCTCTGGTAGATAAGTTGTTTATGGCACATATAGGATATAGCATATGATGAGGATATCCTTTCCTTTGGTGCCTGTTTTCTACGCAAAAGGCTCTTTTTACATGGAAAACAAAGGGGCCTCTTTGACAGAGTCTACGCTTTGCATGATTTTGACCTTTGAATGCTCTCAATATTCTCTTGAATATAGGAAGAGGGAGAAACCAGAGTAACGAAGGGAAGATGCCTAGCTTTTCCCAATATTAAGTTATCTAGGTGCTACTAAAAACTGGGCCCGTACTAGTATATGTCTTCCTTACATTAATTTTTTGATTAAATTCTGCTATTAGTCCCTGTACTTTTCAGTTTTTAAAATTTCAGTCATCTCCAAACAATAACCGTTAAAATTCATTAACTTAAAGCTATGCTATTTCCAAAATTTGATGCGACAGACAAATTATTATATGTGTAATGTAATGTTAGTTTGTTATTTACACATATTACTCACTAAAACTCCAATTAATCGATTAATTATTTTCACTTGCATCAAGATTGCAATTTTCAGAATTTGAAAAGTATTGAAACTTCGAATAATACAATGGGAGAATATGGACCAAATCTACGCATGGCAAATTACTAGTAATTGAATTTAACCAAACGAATTTAAATACTACTATTTGGACCAGAACTAAAATTTCAAACTTCAAAAAGTATAAGAACTAAAATTAATTATTTCGAAAAAATAGGGATTAAATTTGATTAAACTCAGAATTTTAGTAAAGTAAAAGGACCAATAGCAGCATTTAACCTTAATTATTCTGTGTTTGACCCATAACTTTGTGTAGGTACGGAGATAAAATTATAAAATTTTTATTACAACAGTAAGATGTAGATATTTTTGTTTAGTTTCTTAAAGCATTTTGATTTTTCATGTGTGTTTTAATTCTTCTTCTTCTACATTTGGATCACTGAACCAGTTTGATCATGAAAGGCAAACATCCATAAATGCAACTCTTTGACAAATGTATTAACTTAAAAACTTAAAATTCTGGACCATTCAATACTTAATAACAAGTCAAGAACATCCATCCATGCGTCCATCCATCCATCCATCATGTCTTGATCAAAAGAAATAAAAATCAACCATAACGAATCATGCGGATTCTTAATGGCCTAGTCTCTCTCTCAATATCTTCACACCCATGTACCTGCATCGTCATCACATCAAACTAAAATGTCAACTTAAAAAACCCCAATATAAAATGAATATTTTTGCTAGTGGTTAATTTATATACTACCTTCCAAGCATCATGACAGTGGCCTGAGGATTAGTTCCAGGCGAATAGTTGAAAGTGGAACCGTCGATAACCCTTAGAGCATCGACACCAAGAACCTTATAATTGCGGTCAACAACCCTACCAACTTGGCAGCCACCATGATAGTGCCAAATGGTCATCACAGTGTCTCTGCAGAACGTTTCAAGTGGGATTGAGGAGTTGTAATGTCTAGGCAGCAAGTTTATTGGGGAATGTTCTGTCGTGTTAACGAGTCCTGGCCAAGACATGTAATCATATCTGAAATTAGAGAAAGACTCGGATTCAACGATTTTCCCTATGGTTTGAATCCCTTTAACACATCTTTGCAAGTCTAGTGGATGCTGGAAATAATTGAAGGTGACGGATGGGTTATCGTCCGGGTTACGGGTTCGGAGCTCCAAATGGCCTGTTGAGATCGGACCCATAATTTTTTCCAAGATGAATCCACCTTGTAAAGCTGCCTGGTCAAGATTATCCAAGTATTCAACAGCTCTGGCAATGGCTTCTGGGGTCCTTTGTTTAGGTGGCACCGTAGATAGCTGACCAATCTGCATGGTAAATTTGTGGGGTAAAGTTCAATCTTCTAAGCTTAAATTAATAGCATCCAAAACTTATTATACCTTAGGTGAGAACATGCCATAGTTTCTTGAAGTAGCAGTAACAGAAGCACTAAAGGTTTCACCACTTGCAGCTTCAATGTAGCTCCCAAACTGTGTGATACCAACGACTTGGATAAGCGAAACCTCAACCGGAACCGGAGACGGGACAAAAACGGCGTTCATGGGGTTATCACACATGCCTTGGCCAACCAAGGGTTGGTCTAACACCACAGGGATATTGTGAGCCCTAAGATGAGCAGCCGGTCCTACTCCACTCAGCATCAACAGCTGTGGGCTTCCCAATGCTCCCGCAGATATAATGATCTCGTTTTTAAACCCATATTTAAGATATGCTCTATGTTCAATCCCTGATCCATCTCTGAAAATCACACCATATGCGTCTGGTCTGCTTCTTCTCCCTGTTATTTGAAATGGGACATAATGGTTGGTAGTAAGATAAATATAGAATTTGACCATTTGAGCTGTGTTATCAGATAATGTACCTCTAAATCTAAACAAGATTTTTTGCACAGTAGCATACAAAAGGACGGTGAGACCCCGAGGGTTGGCATACTCCAACAAATCAGCAGCTGTGTGCCTGTTCCCTTGTTCATCAAATATTGTCCCACCAACTTTAGTCCCATTAATATGGTCAAAGGTGAACCCATTGAATGGCACCACCCCAACCTCTAACAAACCGTTCCTCACAGCCGATTGCCAATGCCCCAAATGTGGCTCAAATGCCACTAAGTTTTCAACCCACTCGTATGATGCATTCGCTAATCTTCCATCCCACCCCACTTGCCTAAAAATAACAACATAACAAATATACATATACACACATATATATGAAAAATTATATCATGAGCATATGACACAAACTTGGTACCTGCCATATTCAGGAGAAGCGCGTGTATAAAACCCCGCATTCAGACAGCTTCCACCGCCCAACACGCGTGCTCGTGAATTAATGACGCCGTCCGTGGAGATAAACCGCTGTGAGGGGGACCAAGGGGAAAGGTCGGAGAGGGAAGCACCGAAATTGACCAATTTAGTGATGTTGGGGTCACCGTAGGGGGAGCCACCTCGTTCAAGGAGCAAGACGCTGGCACGTTGAGATAATGTGGCAGCTAAGGGGCAGCCAGCGGTGCCACCGCCAACAACTATGTAGTCGTAATAAGACAAGAATGGTGCTGATGTTGCGTTGTGCATGAAGGAGTAGTTTGGGGCTGTTGGGATACAGATATATTCATATATAGTTTAGGACCCCACCACGTTTTTGCATGAAAAATAATTGTTTTTTATACTAAATATAAACTTCATGTTAAGATTTGAGGTATAACATAATAAATAGTACCGTTTTCAGAGGCAGAAAAGCCATGAAAGAGGAGAAATCCAGCAAAGGCTGCGTAAACAAGTCTCCACCACCCGAGAGTACTCATTGTCTCAAAATGATACTACACAAATTGCTAACAGATGCTTGAGATGTATATATATCGTCCTATGCATGTATACCAACAAAGTGGCAAACCTGGTCTTGCCTCTTATAGACAACATAAAACAAAGAGAAAAAAATGTTGAAGGGCAAACCAGCAACAATGTCTACGGAGATAGGTTCTGGGAACAAAGATTCTTGATTGTGTTTATCGGTCATAAAAGCCAAAACCAAGGTGAAGAATGTCCAATCTTGTAGGCAAAAGCTTAAGGAAATGTTCAAGAAAACGCACAATATGTGATTTCGATGGAGCAAACATATTTGCAGGAGATCCATCCAGAGTTAAGTTTAACTAATTTTTTTTTCACCCGGAAAAAGAGAAGGCTAGGGCCTAGGACAATGAAACTTCGGATACTCGATAAAAGTCGAAGAGGGGGTGATTTTCATGTCTACTTTTTTTAGGGTTTATTTCACTAATCTTCTCAAACTATTGCCTGGATTCCAAATTGGTCCATGAACCTTAAAAGCCATTGCTTTTGGAAAATGCTTTTGAAAAGTGTTTTTAAAAAGTTTGGTTTAAATTTAAGTATTTAATATTATTGTAAAAAAGTGTTTTTAAGAAATAAAATGTTCATTTTAGACATGATGTTGTGAAGTAAAAAATATGCATGTAAGTAATATTCAAATTCGTTAATATTATAATATTTTAGTAAAAATATAAACAAAAATAAATTATTATAACTCATTATTAATATTTTAATATATGAAATATAAATTTTAAACATTTGTAAGTAATTAATATTGTAAGTAATTTTATTTTAAGTTCAAAAGCTGTTTAGTATTGCTTATGGTCCCAAAATTGCTTTTGAAAAGCAATGAGAAACAAATCCTAATACTTTGACTATTCAATTAAAATGTTTTGAAGTTTGAGATCAATTTAAAATCTAAAAAAGGTTTGAGGGTGTTTGGTACAATTAACCCTTCCTCTAATATACATGATACAGTTCTGCTGTGTGTACCAGAATTTCTTTGCTTGTTATATATGGACATAGACATCGTACGGACAAGTAGGTAGAGGGGGCAGTTGGGCGTGCTTGCTATATAAGTGCCCTTATAGTTTTAAGACCAAGAAAAGTAGTTGCTTGAGTGTACATATATATATTTCATATATGATCGGTGCAATTTAAAATTTCCACCAATAAATTTATTAATGCATTTTCCTTTAAGTATTTATAAAAAAAGTTAATTTTTTTTTTTATATTTATGAAGTTGTGAAACTTAAAAATGTAGTGATTATGTTAAAATACGAAGAATTCATGAGCCTAGTTGTCGGCGACAAGTGCTTAGATTTCTTCCAAGCCTTGCCTTATATAGTAGTTGAGGCAATGGACCGAAGGAGCCTTAAGCGCTTGTACAATAATTTATTCATCAAGTGAATAATGCATGAGGATGAGGTAGCATTTTAATTGGTATTTATGTAGGCTTAGTCACTGCTGCTAAGATTAGTTATTTGTAGTCAGTAAAGTGGTACCGAATTTTCAAAAATATATATTTATTTGACCATTTGAGCCTTAACTAAATTAAATCCCAGCTAAACTTAAATGGGAGCTAATTAAAAATAACCACATAATACTATAGCTACATTCTACTTTCTACCCAAATCTCACCAACATCACTACCAGTACTTGGGGTTTTAAGTCACTATTTTAACTAATAAACTATTAAAGAATGAGAACGATGATGTGGATACAGAAGATATGATAGTTTAAACATTTGGAAAAATCTAGAAGAAAATTTGAACATATTCATATCGTACACACACCTATATCTAAAGTTCATCTATCGTGCTGGGGTAACATAAACTATAAGCAAAAGAAGTGGAAGCATTCTAATTTCTATAGATCTAGAACTTTTCGGCTCTATTTTGAATGGAACCAAAATTTTATCAAAGCTACAATTACAGAGATAATCGATGCCCTGAGTGAGTCACAATACACAGCATTGATAAGAAATAATAATAATGATGATGAAGAAAAAATTTTGAACAGGTAAAACCTGTAAAGGATCATGATTGAATTGTGAAGGAGATACTGATTTTTCTTCTTCTTGTTATAGAATCGATCAATACAGAGAGTTGTAGGTAAAGCATGTAGCAGCAATAGAGATGACGCATATCAGCAGTGAAGGAAGTAGAGTGATATTCAAAAGCTGACTCTGACCTAAGAAGCCAGCCATTGTTATTGTGGCATCTGCAATCACTCGAGCAATAGTTCCAGCTTCTGTCGAAAGTAGTCCCCCATTGTAGGTTCCGCGTGACAGCCTAGATGACATAACCCGAGATAGCAGTGACAAGTTGACACCTGCAGAGATCAAGAAAATTTTGAACAACAAAGCCGCCCATTCAACAAAAGACACACTCGGCTGTATTCTAGTGTGAATATGAACAGACTTTCCTTTGAACAAAAGGGTGAACTGTAACTAAACAGAAGTTCCCAATTTTTCATGTAAAGAGGAAAGGCACACTGGTTTTGGATGCTTAATCTTCAGTTCTGATAAATAACTCGATTCAACCTGAGATACAGCTATGACGGGGCAGCATTTCAAATATGCCAACATCATGCCATGTCATATATAAAACAACAAAAATAGTACCTACCTTCAAGTACTTCAGCAGAAACAAACATGATGAGCCCTGAACATACATACTGGGGTACGGAGTATGGTATTATTACATGGAAGCTTAGCAGTATGCCTACGCAAACCATAATTTCAGATGCCAACAAAATTTGCCTACAATAAACCAATGAAAATGGATATTAGACAAACAATTCTAGAGCTCAAGATCGACAAAAATATGAATACCAAGTTATGTTAAATAAATAAATTGAAAGAGCACAGGCTTTTTAAAAGTACCTGTCTTCAAACATGTTGCTAATGTAGCTCCCAACAACAATGTTTACTGGAAGAACCGTTAAGCCAAGACATGCAAGAAATACAGCAACTGTGCTTGTCGACCAGCTGAAGTAGTATGTAGTGATGACACTAGACTCCGAGAGTAAAATTTCCATTGCATACTTGAGCATGAAATATATCAGCAACTGAACCTGATGATATTATTAGAACTCAGGTCAGAGAACATTCAAATATTGTAAATAATTAAGCTATGTAGTTATGTATTAGATCTATTCTTAAAATTTCGAAACAACTAAGCTCATTTTCTTTGGCTAAACTTATACAAAACTACAAGAAGTTGATAAACGTAAACATCTTGCATGTCTACTTTTCCTCATTTAAGCATGCTTACTACTTTCATATTGCAAATGGCTTAACATGCAAACTCGATTAATCAGTAGAACTTTTGAAACTCAAGCCTGCATTTGATTAAACCATATACCTTGACTGAGGGTGTAAGTAGTCTATAAGCTGATGCAATTGATGTAGCTGGTCGACGAGATTCCTCAGAGACTTCTTCACTTCCATCAGCCTCTGCATCTTCATCATCTTCTTGCTGCTCTTCTGAAGTAATCAGCAATGGTTGTTTAAGACCTTTCTCAAGTGTATTCTTTTCAGCCGTTTCTGTATTTACATGGTGAAACATGCATGTCAATAATTTTAAAGCATTGCATAAGATGCCAAGTTACCAAATAAAACAATCTCAGTGGAAAAAATTAAAAGGTAGAGCTCCAAAACCAATTATTGGGTTTTAATTTAAACAGATGGAAACACCTTTTGATCAGGTGATAAAAACATAATAGCATAACCCTATCAAGCCAAAAGATAATTGATAGAAGAAAACAAACCAGAATTCGATGCACGAGGATAATTGTTCTCTTCAACATCACGAGATGGTTCTTTAAATGAGAACCACAACCATATCAGATATACAAGCCAAGCAACAGCCATAACCCATCCTGGCAAAGTCATTGCATTAAATGTCAATTTGTAAATCTTGAAATTTATCTGAAGTATGCCAGCAAGAGCAGGACCACACGCCATTCCCAAAGCACTGGCACTAACAAATCCAGCAGATGCCTGCATTCGGATTTTTAGTGGTACACAATCACTGATATACCGGCGGTTAACAGCTCTAGCAGAACCAAATCTGCAATGACAAGATTAATTTTTTAAAGCTACATGGTAAAAGTAAAAAAGAAACATAGCTACTAGTCTCTTAAACATAATATTCATTGGTAAGTTCAATTTGAATTTGGGTCCTAAAACCACACTTAATCTCCAATCCTATCCCTAGTTATAATTCCAATAAGCCTCAGGTTTACCGTACATATAATAAAAATAATAACTGATCCAATATGAGGAATTTTGGAATGGCCAGCATAGAGACATTATTCACTAAGAGGTTATACCGTACTTCAGCCAACAGTGACTATAGCGAGCTTTCATTATGTCTCAACAATGACAATGCCACTAACAGCCATATGGTGTGTCGGCAAAGTACCCAAAAGAACAAAACCGACCATGCTGCCTCAATCACTCAGGTACTATGAGCTGTGACAGGAAGAAAAGAATGAAAAGAAGACCACTTACCCACAAAAAAGCCGACCCAGTAGAAGCATTGTTAATGAATTCAGATCATAAGCCAATGCATACATAGCATTTCCCCCAAAAGGACAATACTGCTAAATACAAGAGGTCTGAAGTATGATCTGTTAGACCATGCACTAAAGTACACTGAAGAAAACACCTGTGCAACAGCCATTGCCCCAATAACAATACCACAAACTGTTGCAGCAGCTCCAAGGCTCATGGAGTAGTTATCTGCAGTAGGCACAATAATATATGTATTGACCATATAAAGGAATGTGTTGCCTAAGTTCAAGAGGAGTGACACATAATGGTATCTCTCTTCATCAATTTGTTCCTCAGCGGGAGCAGGTAGCTCTTCTTGCATGATCAGAGCATGTTGTGCCATAAAGTTTAGGAAGTTTGTTGAATGACTTAACCTATCCACAGCCGCTTTTATTGAATCGACCACAGGATCCTGCAGATGATCCAAGTAAAATAGCATAACCACATCCTTATTATCATACAACAATTTGGCAGAACAAATCAGATGAAAAATGATCACAAGTATGTATAGGAGAAACCTGGAGAGGAAGGGCAGGCGGATCATAGATTGAGAAGTAGCTTCCTCGACAGTCCTGAAGTTCATGAAGATTACGAGATACTGCTCCAACAACAGCACCTAAACCCTGCAAATTATACAACTGGAAAATAAGCTTATGGGTACTGGCTAGAACTACTTTTGAATACCCTGCTGTTACGCATTCACAATCTCATCTAGAAACAAACAAGACCTGGATATTAAAGCCCCATTTACAAGCATAATTAAAGATAGAAATAGAACCCACTAAAAGAAAGGCAAAGCGTATCTGAGTTTGAAACATTACCACATGCTTGAACACTTGCTGCAGCTGAGAGTAAGGATGATTAGCACGACTTTTGACATAGTAATCAGTGAATCTATAGCGAAAGCGTTTATCAAACTTTTTTAATATCTTTCGTAGACCAATAGCATTCATTTCAACAAAATAGAGAAGCTTCAAAAGATCATGTCCCACTCCTCTATAACCTTCTCTTAATTCAGTTATTTGGGATATCTCTGGCTGCTGCTCAAGAGCATCATGCTGTTCTCTAAGCTTTGCTAACTTGCTTGCGAGTAGGCCTTGTTGCTCCAGTAGAAAAAGGACAATCTTCTCAATCTGTAAAGTATGAAAAACATCATATTCAACCTTGAGAAAGACATTTTTCATAATGCTCTCTTGTAGTAGTGAGCTGCACAAGAAGTCTTACTGTACCCGCATTGACCGGGGAGTGTGCAAGTAAGACATAAAAAAAAACTATGAAAACAACAAAATGTTCTTAAACAACAAGGTTTATTGAAGTGGTAAAATGTGCCAAAATCTAGTAAAGACTAACATTAATTTATAATCATTTGCAAACTTTCTTTTAAGATTAAATCTTTATATGAGGGCATTCTACTTCCACAGAGTCATGACACATCTCATTGCTCTGATAGAGCATTTTAAAGAAATTTTTACCAGCTAAAAGAGGTATTAAAATGCGACAGAGCAAGCAAGCAAAACACGATAGATAGAATAAAGGATAAATTAAAGAAACTCCAATAAACGTACTTATATTCTACTCCGCATGCTTTTGTTCCTACTCTTTTCTCCTTAACAATCCATAAATGTGAAAAAATAATAATGAGAAAAGGAGTGACGCTAAAGAAAATCATAAATTAGTATAAGGAGAATGAAAACAAATTTCAAAAGGACCAAAAACATAATACCAGTATGTTTATAATGGAGACCCTGCTATTCAAGCTTTTGGTCTCTGTATTCCATGAATAAGTACATGCAGATACTCTGAAGTTCATTTCTCAACATACCTGATTATCCAGCATTTTTGAGAAGTCCTTGAGAACATGACGACGTTCTAGTGTCCCAACTTCAATTTGATGAGCATACTGTTTGACTTTCTTCTTCATTAACTTGTAGTTTATGTAATACCTGAAGAAGACTTAAAATATGACCGAATGATCTTGCCTCGCTGCTAAAAGACATTCAAGTTTGTTAACATGCAAAACAACCACATGTAAATCTTTCATGCTCACATAAGACTGACAATAGCAAACCAAGCACCATCAACTATAAGAGAAGGTAATGATAGCTGTAACTACATTAGAATTATTGAAAGATGTCATAATAAGATATATTAAATTACAACTAGCACCATGTTCTTTTTTTTTCTATCGAAACAACTAGCAGCATGTTGCACAAGCAAAAAGCATAGTGTTAATACAGCAGAAAAAATATGAACAAAAAAAAGTACAGAATGAAATTGTCTAAGAGCAAAAATATTATATCAAACATAGGAAACCATAGCAAAAAATAATACAGAAAATTTTGAACAAAAAAAAACATAGGAAATGGTCTAAGAGCAATACACAAAAAATAACAAGAATATATCAAACATACCCTTGCCATTCCTGAATTTGTCTTGCCTTCAACTTCTTCCCAAAGGCAACCATATCTCACTGCAAATAAATGAAGCAATTTATATTAACAGAATGTTGTAAGAAAAAATTATAAAACTTAGCATCCTTAGCATTATAAAGTAGACAACTGGAGAAGAAGTTTGAAACTAGAAGCAAGACAGATTAAAGCGACATTTACATATTAACTAGCTTCCATAATCAAATAGAAATTTCGGTTACGTATCAGAGAACAGAATATATTTGAACTATCACTGTATCAAACAAGAAACGGAAAAGCCACCCAATTGAATTGGTCATTGAAATCATTTGTTTCTGGTTATTACTTATTACTGACTAAAAGATAAAATGTTAATCAATTTACCTAAAGGCAACTTTATCATCACTGAGCTGAAACAGCGACTTTTCTAAATGCAACAATTAACAAAAGAAATCTTCTAATGGTTATTTGAGAAAAGAAAATATACATGTTAATAACAATGTTAAAATCATTGAATGAAATTCTAACGGTTGCAAATTCTAGAGATTCCTAATGATTACTGGTTGGTTACCAAGAAACCACAAGAAAAACAAAGACGAGATCTTAAAAACTCGAAATTGTATGGTGACGAAATGCAATGATGCGACACTGAATGAAAGATGAGAATAAATCTTACTTTGTTTCGATTGTTTTTTAGTCTTGTGTTATATTGGTTGTTCTCTAAGCAACCAAACAGAGCTAGAAAAAAAATAAAAAACGGAAATTAACAAGAAAAATAAGAAAGAAAAGCATTTTACCTAATAAAACAAATCAAACACGATTTACCATCAACGAAGAAGAACTATATACACACACACACACAAAAAAAAAAAAAACCAGAAAAGGGAAAACGCAATTTAAGAAGGAAAATAATAGAGATATAAATCGATAGAGGAGTCGGAGGAGAGAGATGGATAACAAACAGAAAGGTGTTTTTTTTTTCTTTTTCTTTTTTTAAATTTCGAAAAGCCGATGTTTTTTCTATCAAATCATGTAGATTTTGACGAATTAATTTGTGTAGTTAAAGGGGAAAAATGTGAATTTTTTTAAAATATGGTTGAAGAGAAAGATTTTTTTTTTATGGTGACATTAGGAACACATTAAATTCCGTTTAAATTTTAAATAGTAAAATAAATCTTTTTTTTTTAAATAAGGTTACAAACCAGCGTTGGTGAAGAACAAGAAGTTTTGAGGTTATTATTTTATTTATATATTGTTATTATTGGTGGGGACTGGAGAGAGAGGGAATGTCTTGTCTCTCACATGGATTTTGTTTCACACGTTGAAACTTATATCTCACATCTAACGACAATAATATTTATTAACCATGTTAAAAATTAAATTATATTTTGAATTTAAAGAGTGGTTTCAGTGAAAAATATAATGTTTATTTTAAAAGATTCGAGTTTGAGTATCTGTGTATATAAAGTGTGTGTATTATCAAAGGGTTAAAAAAATATAAACAGATATTACCTGTAATCGCATCAGTATATTTAAAAAAATTTAAAATATATTTTTTCTCTTTTTATTTAAAATAAATAAATTAATCATTATATATTAGATAAAAAAATAAATTAATTTTTCTGTTAAATATTTCATTCATTTTAACACTTAAAAATTGATCATATCAGTTTCAGACTCGTTCTTCATCTTTTTTAGATTCTAGACAAAATAATAAATTGAATCCCCTTTTATAAAAAATATAAAATATAATACAATAAAATAAAAATATATACTAGTAATTTTATCAAAATAATACGTTTTATTATATTAAGTGAATAAGTTATTTTCTAACAAAATTAATAACTTCAATTGATTAATTATGTTGATAACTAATGAATGATGTATTACTCAAATAAAATTTGGTTCTATTTAACTTTTAATATAGAGATTTCAATAACACTCTTTTTGGATTAAACTGATTTAGAATATTATCATATATCTTATTTTTATAAAGATATATGAAAAACATTTTCTTATTACAAAAACTCCTCGAGTGAACAGCTACATTAAGCAAATATTTTACAACGCACCAAAAAAAAGAGAGTAAGAAAACAATATTACCGTAGGCTGCAAAACTTAGTAAAAAGTAACACTATTCCTACTATATTAATTGTTAATTTTTTTTATTAGTAAAGGGAAAAAATATTTATCAGAATTAAAATAATCATCTTTTGAAGTAAATAATTTATCAATTCATTCAATTTTAATAGTATTTTGAAATCAAATTTAAAAAAGTATATTTTTATATTATGTTCAATAATATTATTCAAAAGAATAAAATTAAATATATTATAAAATCATTATCATTGGTTTTGATGGGTTATTCATGTTATCCATTACGTCACAATTTAAATTTATCCATTTTAAAAAATAAATTTTGAGATTTACAAAGAAAAGTATCTATATTAAGTATTCATAATTAAATAATTTAACATATATTAGATTCTATTAAAAAAATAATTTAACATATCTTTATCGTTTTCATTTAAGGCCTCGTGCCATAAAAATGACATCGGATGAAATTGAATGTAAAATAAAATTATTGTCTCATATAGTATTTAATTTTGTTGATATAAAAAATGAGAGACATTGGTTGTAAACGGTTCATCTGATGAACTGAGAATTGTTGATTGATCGGAGAGGTTAAACATGAAGAGAGGGAAAAAAAAGGAAAAAGAAGAGTTCATTGTCATCTTATCCCCCTCCTCAACCTAAACAGCCCATTTTATTTTATTTTTTCTTGGGAAGGTGAAATTTACGTTGGTACCTCTATGATTTGGAGTAATTGTAAAGAAGATTAATGCTTTTATTATGATGTGTTTAATGGGATATTTCTTATCTCAATCGGTCCCATTGAGATTTATTTATGTGTGATAATTATTCCTAGCCAATGAGAAGGTTATAATGTGATGTTGGTCGGGACAAAAAAAGTAAAACATCACCCAAGTCTCGGTTTCGTGGATGCGGTCCATTTTGATTAAAGAAATTATGCACGTTTCTTTTTGTAAAAGCTAAAAAGGCAAATTGAAGGCACTACTTTGATCTTATCCTTGGTTCATTACTTTTTAATTAGAGGCACCTTGTATTATTGTGCGATACCATAAGTGTCAAGTATAAACATGTGAGGTTTGAATTTGTAAATTCTTGTATGAAAAGTATAAATGTCCGTAGTGTTCTTGAAACAATTATTTATCTAGTTTAGGACAATTCATTCGATAAAAATTGAAAGCTATGCGATAAATAAATAATTTTACTTAATATAATATTTTAATGTTCGATGCAATAAAGTGATCAAATCTTTAGAGATATAAGATATGCCTAAAAAGGCTTGTTGTATGTAAAGCCTAAAAGATATTTATGAGAAAAAATGAGTAAGCCTAAAAAAGTTAGGTGTATGTAGAAAAATTTCATGTCTGCAAAGGTCAATTGTGCCTAAAAAGGCAAGGAACGTTTGATGCTAAGCTCAAAATTAGGGAGCTGTTCCTGAAAGATGTAAGTTCAATACGTACGAAATTATATTTGAAAAGATTAAGCTAAAAAAATCAGTAAGTTGTACTTAAGGTGTAAACTCAAAACTTAACCATATGTACTTTGAAAAAGTGCAAGCTCAAAACTTAAAAAGCTATAACTAATAAGATTTAAGTTCAAAATTTAGAGAGTTTTACTTAAAAGAATATGTAAGCTCAAAACTTAACAAACTATAATTTCAAAAATTCTTTGAGATAATATGTAACATCTTAATTTTTTTTAAAAATATATCTTATGGAGAAAATAATTATATTAAAAATATAAAATATAAAATAAAGAATATATAGATATGTGTATCTTTCTATTTTAAAACTTGTTTGAATGATAATACATTAATACTTTATACTATATAAATTTTGTCGCTTTTTATTTTATTTTTTATTAATCATTGTATCTTACTTTATATTATGTAATTATATTTTATCCAAAAAATTTGAATTTATGTAAAAACATCTTATGTAAAACAACATTATAAAATCGAATTTAAACGTTTAATTTTATTTTATTTTCTAAAGTTCTATTTGTTTCATTGAAGTGATTTTTGAAAAATAATTTTTTATATTTATTTTATAAAAAATAATTTGATCAATAGAAAATAATTTTTAGATCACCAAATAATAAACTCTCTTTTTTATAAAATGATTTATTTTTTTGAAAAACATAAATTATTTCTCAAAAATATGCAAAAGACGAAAAGGGTCTTCACACATTTGTGTCACGTGACATCACATGGCATTTGGCTTTACAGCTGGGATTATACATGGTAACTGTGATTTGCTTTGCTGTCATTCAGAAAAGATATCAGTTAGTGTTCACTTTTTTGAATTGACAATTTGAAACAGTGATACATTTATTTTATGGGAACCGTAAACTTCCAATGAGGCATTGATCAGCAAGAAAACAAAACACTCAATAACGGCGGGCTTCAACCCTATTCCCTGACATTCACGTTTTACTTGTTTTTAATGTTAGGGTCGACCGACATTCAATCCTAACAAAGTTTTGACCAGTTTTACATTAGATCCCCGGCCATGCCATGGGGTTTGTTCGGGTCATTGTCTGTGTCTTCATCAAAGATCGACTTAAGGTTGTTGTGGGTTCAGCGAAAGGGACTCGCTTTGTGGTTTAATTATTTCACCAACTCTTACCATTTTATGTCGTTACGATGATCAAGACAATGAGATTGTTATATTCTAGCAGGCAATGCCCGGGAAAACGATAGTGAAATCGGATGCACGTCGTTCCAATTTGTAAGAAAAATGGTGTAATTCTGGTTTTAGTCCCTCCATTATGTTGATATTTGAGATTTAATCTCATAGTTACAGTGTAGCTTAATTTCATCATCTACTTTGATAATGTTATTTGTAGATCCAAATTTATAACATCGATTTCTTGAGGCACGAGATTGATAATCATGTTAATAGTTGTTGTTGAAGTGATGATATATAATTTATTATATTTGGTGACACAATTAGGGTCACATGAAAATTTAATTAATCATATTCAATCAATAATAAATTTACATGTGTTGATTGGGATAATAATGAAAGTGTGGATTTGAATGCGTTTCTCTTTTAATTTATGGGATTGGGAGGGTTATGAGTAAAAATAAACATTGTATTAGACTTGTTCGTGAGTCGAGTTACCCGCTCAGGCCCTTCCAAAATGTAAAAGGGTTTGGATAAAAATATTAGACTCGAAAAATGGGTTTGGGTAAAAAAATTAAGCCTATTTAAAATATGGATCGAGCTCAAACTTAAAATGTTCAAGCCCAAGCTCGACCCGACCCGGCCCAACCCGTTTTTAAGTTTATAATACTTTATATTATGTATTTTTATATATTATGTAGCTTTGAACACATTAAAAGATTATATTAAATACATAACATTATTCTGATGTAAACATTAAAATAATATTAAGATGACTATATAAAAATTGTATAAAATTATATTAATATAATATAATATAATATAAATATTTTTTAAAAATAAAAAATAATATAGACTGATCTAAAATGGACTTGGATTAATTTTTTTTTAAATATGTGCGGGTTTGGGTAAAATTTTATTGTCATCTTTCAGGTCAAGCTGGCTCTGAATAATCATAAAATATATTAATATCATGTTTAAACTCGATCCAAACTAAAACCAACCCTTAAGCACCTCTATATTGTATTAAATGCCTGAACTATTTTAAAAAAAAAATCTATATAATCACTTTAATGATAATAACTAATAGTATTATAAACATGGATTAACTAAAAACATTATAAAAATAAAAAGCTAAATTAGTAAAAATTAAAGTAAAAAAAACGTAGTTAGCATCATTATTACCATTGGCTCATACTCATGTTAGATTTGGGCCGAGGTCAAGCCTTAAAGAGCTCGCAGGTTCGTAAATTTTGTTTAAGGATAGAGTTCGTAGGGTAAGTTTGCTGTTATGGCGAACTAAGCTCTTGTGTTGCGAAGTTACATGGATTCAAAGTCATATGAACACGTGATCAATTTAGAGTAAAATACGTGTTCGCATGCATGAAACTTACTCAAACTATCTTATCAATGAACAATACCGTATTATATAAATAGAAAAATCACACTATCTAGCAAACAGACTAAAAATTACTCAACAAGACTAAATCTCAAATTTTAGCAACAACTAAAACTAGAATTAGAGCATAAAAATAATGTACAAAATAGAAACCCCCAGTGGAGTGAAGACATTAATGTGAAAGGAGATCAATTAAGAAGTCATCCAACAGCGAACTGAAAAGCTCAAGTTCAACCGCTGATCCAACCTCTTCCTTTCCTTGGCTCAACTTCATCCAATTCTCATTCTTCCCAAAATCTTCCGTTCCCATTTCAATAACAACCCTTTTAGCATTCACTGACAATGAACTGAAACTGTTGGATGGGATTTGGGGTTTCAATAGCTTAAATAGTTTCTGATGGTTGGTTTCTGGTTTATTATAATAGTCATCCAACAATTCGTTTGGGGACTCATCTTCAAGCTCTGCCATTGCGATTCGTTTATCCAACTCCACAGGCTCTAGCTCAGCCAGCCTCTCGAACCTTCTGATCTTTTGCATCAGCTTTTGTGTGGTTACTGTTGTCAAACCCACAAATATTATTACTTAATAGGAAACTATGTTCACATGTAAGAAAGGAAGAGGTACCTTCCACTCGGGCCAAGTGATCTTCGAAAGCAGACCCGTTGTCTTCTTCTTCTTCGTCATCGAAAGGGCAATCTAGAACTGACACTGGACTAAACTGCTCCTTTCCTTCTTCGTTTGGCGCCCAATCCTCCTGTTCTTCCTGTTCCATTTCATTCAATTATCAGTTGAGTGAGTATTAGCCTAGCAATTAATCAAACAAACCAACTTTAATCTATAATTCCATGTATATGCTTGATTCATAGAATTCCATTCCAAAATTTGTTGGTTTCCAAATGAGAAAGTAACAAAAGCTTTTAATGCCCATTTCTATCCATGACTCTCAAATGCACACTCAAATTTATATCCTCCCTTTTATTGTAAATGTTATAATGTCAACTAAATAAAACTCAATAAACAAACTAAATTTATTTAACTTCATTTTTATTTATACATATAATTTGATTCATCCATGTTATGATATTTACTATTACCGACCAATAACTTGATTGGATTCGGATCAGATTTTACACGGTTCACACTTCAAGTTCGTATGACACTAGTTCACATGTGAGACAGCACAATATGTGTTCGCAGACCATTACGTAGGCGAGCCCACATTGTATAGACACATATAAAAATTAGAATATGATACATATCGACGTGTATGAAACTTACCTACAATATCACATCTATTAACAATAATCATGTCATATAAATATACAATTACACCCATCTAAAAAACAAACAAAAATAATCCAACAATCCATAGAAATAAACACTATGAGTACATCAAATATTAATTTACTCTTTTGGGTTAAGTTAAACTAAATCCAACTCATTTAATTGTCCACTAAATCAAATGAAGTGATATATCCTTGCTAAATGAATTATTACTATCCTTAAAACCCGTCCCTAATGCATTCTCATGGCTCCATATGACAGCTTGGTTATGAAGGAGGGTTAGTTTGGGTACTATTCTTAAAAGCTGTTCCCAATACATTGTCATGGCTCAATTTTATTCAAGATTAGATGGGTTAGTTCCGGGTACAGTTAATTTGGTCATAAAGCAAGATTAGTTTGGATCATATATGTTGTTTTGTAATTGATTAAATAAGTATTTACTTTTTAAGATTTAGGAAAATAGGTCGATTTTGAAAAGAGAATGTAAAAGTTCATTTAACTTGACGAGTTTTTACTTATATGTTAGGAAAGCATATCCAACTAGAAGCATTTTTTGGAAATTTCAAAGAAAACGTGTCCAAAAAATGCATCCAGTTAGGCATATTTTCCTGACATATCAACAAAAAGCTCATCCAGTTAGACAAACTTTCTTGCCAACTATGCATAAAATTCGCCCAACTGAACGAGCTTTCTTGGATAGAAAGCACTCTCAATTGAATGCACGTTCACATACTCTCTCCAAAAATTAACTTATTGAACTAAATCTTCAAAAAAAAAAAATCTATTTAATCAATTAAAAAATTCGACATATATCATCAATTTAACCTAATTTAAAAGTACATGATAAAACATAAATTAGACTTATTTAATGGGGCCGAATTTTATTCAATACTCGAAATGCACAAATGAGACCTAACCAACTGGGCCCGAATAATCCTTGGACATGTCAATCCACCACATGCCACATGCAACCCATTTTTAACTTTTTTATAATTTTAATAAACTGCCAATTCTCTTTTCTAACCTTATTCCCGAACTACTCAACTAAAAGCACCCTATTTAATCAAAAATAATTTTAGTTTTTAGCCCGCCTGATAATAATCCCCATGCACAGAAACTCAATAATTACACTTTAAATGGCAAAAATAATAAAAATATTCGGAAAAAAATACTAAAATACATTTCGTGTATTATGAACAAAAATTAGCACACGAGATGTATCTTAATATTACTCAATTAAAATAAAATAAGTACGCACGCGCTACACGTGAGGAATCCATGCAATTTGCGATCCCCGTCAGCCGGTTCTCTTCCCCAATCCCACCCTCAACAAACTTGAAAATCCCCATCATATCCCCTTATCAAATTAAATAAATATTTATGGATTATAAGGAGACAACCAATCATAGAAGCCACCAACAGACAGACAGACGATAGCGTAATTAATATTAGGAAACAAATATTGAAGGAAGCTATTCGCTGCCATTTACCTTGGAATCCTCAGCGGCTGTTACGCCTGCCATATTGCTGACATTTTTTTTCTCTGGAAAAGTCGTTTTGCTTGAAATGGTGTCGTTTTGAGTCGAGCTCTCCCGGTGACCGCTCGAAGACTGTAAATTGTTCGCTGTAAATTCACTTTCAGCCCAACTGTGACTGCTCCTGCTCCTGCTCGGAGACACCCTAACAGTAGTGCAAGTGTCGGTGGTGTTGTAACTGGTAATAGTATTCTGATCAGACGGTTGATTTTTCTCTTCAAGAAATTCGCGGAACAATTTCCATCGTTTGATCTCACCACCACCACGGCCGTTATCTTCTTTGTCGGTACTTTTTCTCCAAAAGCCTCTTTTGAAGAGGTTCCTGCAACTGTTGCTTTGCGATGACGAAGGTGGCGATGACTTGGTGAATGGAAAAGGCAGCAGCTTAATGGCTTTAAGTACGGATTTCGAAGTTCTTTGCAGAGCTGAAATGGTGGTCGACGAACCCGGCTTCGAATGACTTCTTTTAAGAAGCCGTTTCGTAGCGCTTGAGTATTTATGTTTAGATTTCTTCAAGTCGGCCTCGAGAAGAAACCTGACGGTGGTGCAACACTGGCGACGTGGAAACGATTTGAACCCACTAGAAGAGCAAGAACCCAAATCGTCTCTCAGGTAATCTTTGAGCATCAATGATTTTTTCTCGAGTGAAAGCGCTTTCCTAAGCTTGATATGATCAGTGGGAAAATTGATCAAAGCCATATTTATGAAAAGAAAAAGAAAACAGGCTCAAAAGAATTTCAGGGTTTCAAAAGAGAGAGAGAGAGAGTGTAGTTAGTTGTTACAACCGGAAGCTGTGGTAATGATGATGATGGAATCGTGAAGGAGACTGAGAATCATCTGTATATAAAAGTTTTAGCAGAAAGAGCAACAGCTTTTTGCACAAGAGGGAAACACAGAAGAGAAGAGAAGACAAAGGGATTTATAGGGGGGAACGAAAGAGAAGGGTGGTAGTGAAGATCTCTAGGAGTTAGAGAAGCTTGGATGCCTCTTCTTCTTCTACTTCTGGTTTTTTGTAGTTATTATGGTTGATATATTTGGGGTTTCGAATCTGCATATTA
The DNA here is from genome assembly GCA_005610355.1 of Gossypioides kirkii. Classification (NCBI taxonomy): domain Eukaryota; kingdom Viridiplantae; phylum Streptophyta; class Magnoliopsida; order Malvales; family Malvaceae; genus Gossypioides; species Gossypioides kirkii. The sequence continues at coordinate 3,631,086 of CP032254.1, read as the reverse complement.
TATTGTAATGGGGTTTTTGAATTGAATGAATTTTATTGTAATTATTAGACAGTAAATGAGGCAGATAGAATGAAAGGAAGTGTTTGGTTTGTTTTTGGAGTGAGAGACCAGTAGTTGACCTTTGAATAATCTGAAAGTGATGTGCTGTTATCTTCCATGCATGATCGGAGAGAATCAGCTGCATTATCTCTTAAAAGATTAATCAATCCATTGACCATTAATGATGAAAGTAATTAACCATGTCCTAATACAGTAGAAAAATGAAAAAGTAAATAATCAGAAATGGAGTAGCCCCATATATGTATTGAATAATAAAGACGTTAATGCTAATCTATAACCCATTATGATGCAATAAGTCTATACTATGAAAGACCTATTATTGGTTGATTACAAGTTAAAAGGTGGATCAGCGCAGAGCAGGTAGGCAGAATTATTTGGTGTAATAATATCTGTCTGAGGCGCATGCAGGGATGAGTTCCCTCTTCCCTAGTAGCTAGGGTAATCAATTAATTTCATGCATGTCCCACGGTGAGGGCCGACTCATTATGGCCTTCTACTTGCAAACTAAAGAGGAAACATCTTTTTTAACTATAATCAAAGAAGAAAAGAGTGGAAGCATCTTAACGTAGCTATGCCTACAAATTTTGAACTTACTTTACAAACTAGTAAGGTAAAACTGTTCCCACTTATAATATTTATTTATTTTTTATATAAAAAATGTAACAAAAAATAAAAATACTCTTAAAGTAGTATATTTTATTTTGTAAAATAATAGCATTTTAATCATTATTTAATTAATATATAAAATATGAATAAATGAATGTTTCGAGATAGAACAAAGTAATTCATTTTGATGTTCAGTAATCATAATTATCTTAATTAAATTTAGAGTAATTGAACTCTTTTTTAAAAGACAAACTTTTTTAGACTAAAATATTTTTCTCATTTAAGCACTTCAATTATATATTTATTATCATTTTTAGTCAAAATATTTTTCTCCCCTAAAAAAAATCCCACAAACAAACAACGTGGAATTGTTAATTAAATAAAAAATTAAACTCAATATTAAATAATATTAACTTAAATTTTAATAAGTTTTCTTTTCTCTCCTCTCCCACGTTTTTTCATCTTCTCCCCCTCCCTCCCTCCCTCCCATAGCTGCCCACCAAGTTTAAATTCTTTATAATTTATAAAATTTTAAATTAGTAATAATAAAATTATATTTTAATTTTTAAAAATTATGAAAATTTAATTTAATATTTTAAAAATTATAAAAATATAAATTATTAAAATGATAAATTATATTTTTACGACCCAAAAAATATTTCTCACTCAGCAAACTTTTTAAATTCTTTCCAATGAAATAAAAAAAATCCCCTTATCTTGTTGAAATCAGAGCTTTTATGTTGGAGCTTTTAAATTAGAATGATTTCATTTCTAGGTTTATATATTTTGTTAATGGAGCTCCGATGTCAATGCTTTCTCCATCCCGCTGGCGCAATACAACCCGTTGGATGAGTCGATCCCACTTGTTTTGAAGCTAAGGAAGAGTCCTTCACTTTCGGATTGATCCAAATGCGCCTCTCTCAATGTCAAAGCCGTGGCTCAGCTGCTTAAGCTGAAAGCCTGAACTCCGGTGTCAAAAAGGAAAGTAAAGTTGTTGCTGCTATCGATAAGCTTAAAGCCTTAAATTTTCCAGCTTCCATTCTTTGAATCGGCCACTGGAAGGTACCTTTTATTAAGTTTTATTCATTTATTTTATTAAATGCATTCATTATGAGGTCCAGTATTATTTTATTAAGTCGAAGTATGAACGTGATTTAGTGGAACAAGGGGTAGTGGATGCATACGGCTAGGGCCTAAGACAGGAGGGGCGCATGGACTAAAGGCTGGTGGCGCAAGGGACGTGGTGGCCTGGAGCTGTGCAAGGCAACAATAGCTGGTTGTTGGAGTGAACTGTGAAGGTGATGAAACGTGGTAGAGGAAAGAGAATGAAACATATTAAAATTTAATTTAATATTTAATTGAAATTTTTATTTAACTAATAATTCCACATGTTGTATACTGATTGGTTGTGGGGTCTTTTTAATAAAATAAACTGTCAATTCAAATTCAGATATCACTTCTAAAAAAAATTAAATACTTAAATTATTTAGACAAATTATTGTAATTCCAAGATTAATTTTATATTTAAACCTTCATAAAATTTAAACTTAAAACTTTAATATTCAACTTCTTATCACTTAGCTCAGTTCAACAATGATAGATAGAGCAGCACATGCGGTCGCACTAATGCCATGTGGGAGCTGCAAAAAGAGACCATAGTCCCAAAGTACAATTTCTCCCTTTTTGTAGCTAATTGCAGCAGTAACAAACTGTTAAAAAGAGTAATAAATAAGTACATGTATATTAGTTTCAAACAGTTTATTGGTTTTTTTTTCATTAAAATTTTCATCTATTTATACAATTAAAATTTAATGTGATTGACAGAATAATAAAATAACTATACGTGACATCTCACGTGTACAGCATGCTGACATACAATGACCAATTTTAACATTAAAAATTGATGAAATTTTTAAGAAAAATATTGGTTTGCTACTTGATTTAACGTATAGAGATTGTTCATTCTTTAAGTTGAGGAGGCAAAATGTGATCCGACTATTAGTACAAGGGTTTCCGTGGTACTTTTACTGATCTATGGCACATTCATGATGTGGGTAAAAAAACAATTTCAAAAAGTTTAGTAACCAAGTTGTAATTTTTTTAATTAAATGATTAAAACAAAAATTTACCCATAATTTAATGACTAATAATGTAGTTTACCTAAAAAAACACCCTTATAGAGTCGAGATGGATTCAAACTTGTCAGGTTAGAGGGTTTTTCTTTTATTACTCCTAAACACAAATGAGTGTACTTTGTATAACATATATCAATTATTTTAGTTAAACACAAACGAGTATTATCTAGATAACATATTTGAGTTTGTGAAGCCATATTAATATATATTTAAGGGTTAAATCATTATTTGAGGCCTGAATTTGGCAACTTTTTCTATATTGGAGTCTAAATTTTTTTTAGTTCAAGTTATGTCTTAAACTTGACATTTGTTCCTACGTTAAGGGTTGAGCTTTAAAGTTTTCAAATACTAATTTGAATAAAAAAAGTTGAAGTCCCAATGTGAGAACATTTGTCAAGTTCATGTCTAACATAGGCCAAAAAAAAATTAAGTCCCAATGTAGGGAAAGTTGCCAAGATTAAGTCCTAAAATGTTATTTAACCATTTTTTTTTTTAAATTTCAAAAACTTATGAGTACCATGACTTGCCTATGGGTCAAGCCACTCGGCCCGGATTGAAAGCCTATCCAAAAAGAGGGAGGTTTAAATATAGACTCGAAAAATAGGCTTAGACAAAAAAATAAGGCATGTTTAGAGACCGATCTGGGTCTTGGATAAAGTTTTTTGGATTGGGCTCAGATACATGTCTAAAAGTATCGATACCCTGATTGGTATCGATACCGTTTTAAGGTTTGATGTTTTAGAAATTAAAAAAACATTGATTGAGTATTGATACCCTCTTCAATGTGTTGATACCTCATAGCAAGTATCGATACATTCCCTATTGTATCGATACTATATGCTTTAATACAAACCGAGTTGGTCTAAGCCTGGGTTTAACATATATAATTTGAGTGGAGCTTGATCCAATCCTATCAATTAAGTCTATATTTTTTTTAGACCCACCTCGACCCGGCTCATGGAAAACATTATGAGTACCCAACTAAAATAATTTGGATTTATACCCCACAATGCAAATTGAATTGGGCCTGTCATCGCGGTCTCTTATAAGAAAAGGTCAATAGGGCCTAATCTTCGTCACGCATCGACGCTAACAAACATGGCTTGTTTTGTATGCACAAAATGCAAACATGTGGCACGACGTCCCCTGCTTTGCAAATTTAAAGTTGGTTGACACGCGGCCGTACATAATTTGTTCCTTCTTTAATTTAAAAAAAGTGGCCTTGTCGGCTTCAATAAAACTGTTCTTAAATCAACTTTAATTAGTTAATTGCTTAGTATAGATTAGAATAAACAGTATATTTATTTGTTATTAATATAAAAATAATGATTACGATAAAATTAGATATCATAATAAAATTATAATATGAGATAAAAAATAAATTAAACATATCGTATCGTATTGATTACTTAAAATCACATTTAATTTAACTTATCCATGTGACTAATAATTCACTATTAAAATAAAAGATTTAACATCGATTCAGTTATCCGGAAACCACAACATACGTTATAAAGAAAAACATTTCATTTAAAATATTATTGAATTAATTGGATTAGAATGGGTTAATTAAGAGGCTAGAGTGATGGTGATGTGATACCATTTATATTGCTCACGCGCTTCCAGTATATAAATTTTCAAGTGGGATACCCTTCTATCATTACGTCACTGCTTATTAACCAAAAATAGGCCCAGCGGGGACCTCTTTTGTTTCCTTGGACGACCACGTCATTCCATCTTATACTTCCAGAAATTATTCGATAATTATATTAAATTTAAAATTAAATCGGATTTAAGTTTTTAAATAGGAAGCAAGCTTTCTCTTTCAGTGCTGTTCATCATAATATTTTTTTTGGTGAGTCTGTTCATTATAATTTGAATCTACAACTTTGTTCTCGTGTGTATTTGTTTATCTTTTTGTATTCAATGAATTAATACTTGAAGTTGACTTGTTGGAAAACATGGCAAAAACTTGTACTCATGCCCCGCTGACTTCTCCGTTCAACATACAAAAAACAGTAGACACTATAGACACAATAAACAATACATTTGAAATTTAAAATTTTATAAATAATAAAAAAATGGCTTTGACGGCCGCAATAAACCTACTTTGAATAAATTTTATATAGTTGGACTTGGTTAGTTCATGCACTTACCATTAACAGAAAAGATCTAATATTTTATATATACGACACCTTTCAATATTCTCAAATAACGACATTAATCGGATTACACCCAGCATTTTATATGGTTAATTAAGATTTAATATTCTCATTTCATAAAAAAAGGAAAAAAACACTAGATAAGAGTAAGAGGTTACAATATAAAAGAGTGATGTGATGTGATGCCATTTACGTTTCTCACGCACTTCCAATCTATAAGTTTCAACGTTGGATAAATCTATATACACTGCTTGTTAATCAAAAAAGCCCAACGGGGAAAGGAAAGGTAAAAATGTCATACAAGTCATTGTAGTAAGAGTTAAATTGTATTTTACTCTTTTTATTAAAATAAATAAGTATGTTAATCCTTATACGCTAGATCAACATTAAAAATTATTCTCTATATGTTGATATGAGGTAAATGTGGAGTGTCATGTGTAACTGTGTGGTTATTTCATTTGTCAAACTAGTTTTTAATAATGAAATTGGATGAAAATTTTATCTGAAAATATTAGTTTACTTTTTGATGTAACATATAGCATTTAATTTACTCATTTTTTGAGTAGAAAAGATTAAAATGCAATCTATCTCTTAATACAAAAAAACTCCATAATACTTTTAATGAAAAGAAATATATGAATGGAGACTATTGTGTATTTAGATAGAATTTTAGGCTTTGTTTACTACTGAAATGTTTAATCGTTGAAATGCCCATACATGTTAGTTGATCGGAATCGGATTGGATGGATTAATAGATGAAGAGCAGACAATAAAAAAAGATTTTAATAATTAGATGTTGACTTGTTGGAAACAGGGGAACGAACTCGTACTCAAGTCGTATATATTACATGCCCTCTGACTTCTTCAAATTCAACAATACCATACCAGTTGTACATCTTTATCTAAAACCTTACACAAAAAGACCATATATTACAAAAAAAAAAAAAAAACACTCGCAGTAGTTTGTAGTTTGTACACTTCAGATTGAGTAACTCCATAAAGACACATCGATGTCACTGTCAGCTTCATCGCGATTCCTTGGTGGTGAAAGTAGAAGCGCTTCAGCCATGCTGTCAAGCAACTTAGGCATGTAGAACATTTCTTCTTCATCCATGAAGTGAAATTTCTCTGTCAAAACTTCACCTTCAGCTGCTATTTTCTTCTTGTTTTCCAACTTGACGTCACTGCTCGAAACTTCCCAATCGGAAGCCTTGAAACTTCCCTGCCTGGCGTCACTACCGGAGAGTTCCTGGAATTCTTGAGGCCTAAATGCTTCAGCTGCCTCAGCTGCGGCTCTCCTGATATCGGCGGCATCGTTGGAAGCAGGCACGGGTAACCTCCAAACAGAGTCGGCGAAGTTAAGGCAAGCAGCCTTGCCTCTGAATGCTAATGCAGCTACATCATGTGCCCGGGCGGCCATTTCAGGGGTTGGATACGTTCCAAGCCAAATGCGAGTCTTTTTATTAGGCTCCCGCAATTCGCATACCCATTTATCATTATTCCTCCTTCGAACACCTCTAAAAACCGGATGCCGCGTCTCCTTGAATACTCTCCTCCCTGCACGTTTCTTAGGCCTGTTGGTCGCCAGTAATAGCACTTCCTCGTCAGAGTGAACAGCTCGCCGGCCACCAATGCCCCCTTCAGAAGATGAAGATGGCTCCACCCTTTCAGCACGCATAGAATAAGACTTGGAAAAAGGAACGTCAGACCTTTGACTTGGAATATCCATTGAATTGAGTAAAAAACAAGTTCTGGGTGTTGGGTTTTTAAGCAGCAAAAGGAGCAGTAGAGTACTTTTCAAAACAGTTTCGAGATTATGGTGTCTGGGTTCGGTTTGGGAAGTTGAATCTTTTGGATTTTGGATTTGGATTTGGATTTGGATTTGGATTTTTCAAGCAGCAAGAGAGTTGGAGAAAGGTATATATAGTTTAGGAGGGAAAGGGCGTGGGGCAGATAGAGTGCGATTTAGACACGGACGCGCATATTATAGAGTGCCAGCTATGAAGTTCTAAAGGTCCCACATTGGGCTCAGCTAAAGCAATAAACAAAGGTCTAATCAACAAATCCAAGCTCCAGGTATTGGCTTTTGTTTTTGTTTCCGATTTTGCCTTCTGGGCTTTTACAGCTAAGATTACAGTTTACAAACTCAGTAAGCTAAGGTGTTTAGCACGTGTTTTGATGGGAATTTCACTTCGACACGTTTTCCATTTTCTCTTGGTGTGGGATTAGGGGGCAGTGAGAGGTCATTAGATCAATTTTAAGTTCAATTAAATTAAACTATACCATTCTCTTTATCTTATTTTGCTTATATAACTTGATTTTAACATGCTTATTCAATCTTTATATTTTTACTTTTAATAAAATCTTGATAACTTAAGTGTTTAAGATCGAGTCGTATCATACATAAACACCATATATCGATAATTTTTTTAAAGCTAAAATACTTTTTATGCCTATTTTAATTTTTACGATCTATAAATACTGAAATTTCACAAGTTTTCTCTTTAATAACGCAATTAAAAAATAATTTTAGTTCATAAAAAATGTTGTTTTTTCATTTTGGTAATGCATTTATATTTTATATTAAAATGTAAATTTTCTTGTTTATTATTCCTTTTATGTTTACATAGTTATAATATTATCAATTTTTTGTTAAATTTAAATATATTACAATATCAACTTTTTTATTGCATAACTACAAAATTAATTTTTTAAATTAAAATATCACACCAATGAACCTAATTTAATAATTTTAATGATGTTATCATTTAAATTAAAAAAAAAGAAAAGAACTAAATTTCTGAAAGATAAATAAAAATGCTTAATTCAAATATAAAAAATTACAAAAAAATTAAAACATATTTTAACCTAATTATTATAAAATTAGTATTTAATACATTGATAATAAAAATTTTCAACTTTAAATGCAAAAATAAAAAATCATCACATGTCCCAATTTTTTATATACTTATTTATTTTTTAATATTTTATTATATCTTAACTTCATGTACCAAATATATTTTCATTATTATAAACTTTTTCTGATAAAAAACATTATTAATAAACCTTTTTCCTCTGGCCAAAAAAAGAATTCCCTTCAAGTTCCACGTTGATCACGTGGTGTTAAAGAAGAAATGTGAACCTGAATCCCTACCTTACTTTATAAGTTATAAAGTCCTTGATTGGGCCTTTTAGCCCAATATTTCCAAAAAGAGTTGTTCAGCAAAACTGTAAGTAGGTCATCTCAAAATATCAGTACTTTTCTGATATGTCCTTGCACTCACAAATTAGTAAGCACTTTAGTCCTTGCACATTTAATTTTGATGTAAATAAGTACAACTATAAACCACAATAAGATTGAAGATTAAAAAAGGTTGGTAGTGAGCAATATAATGTAAAAATGTTTAATTTTGATTATTTTTAAATTATTTTAAAACATAAAATCAGCATTTTTTAACTTTCAAGTTACTGTCATTTATAATTTTTCCTTGCATATTGTAATTAGGTTAAAATATATAATCAATCCTTGTATTTTTAGAAAATTTAAGATTTAGTTTTCATACTTAAAAAATTTAAAAATTTTTAATTCAATTTATTAATATTATTGGCATTTTACATCAGAAATTGTCTAACTTAATATGTTGATTAAATTATTCGACGGCATATGAAGTAAAAAAGGAAAAAGAAAAAACTATGTGGGGATACGTTAACAATGCTGTTTTTTTATTTTATTTTATAAAAGTAATTAATTATGAAAATGATATAAAATTTAGATTAATTATAAAAATAAATTACTTTGTACCGTATATCTTATTACCATTAATGTGTTAGACTATATCACTTTAAGTCAAATCTAATTATATGTGAATTATTACAGCGAAAAAAATAATTTTTTTAGGTGGTGCCGTACATATTTACAGTATCAATAAACTGAAAATATCATTATTTAATAAAAAAGTTGCGGCAATTAAAATCTTTTTCTTTTTTTTAACATTTCAATTTCCTAAGTTTTATTTCTTTTTCTAGTGAGTTGTGAATCGTGACTTTCTACCACCCTTTTTTTTAAATCACACTGTTTTATATTTTAAGATTTTTTTTTTGTTTGATGTCTTTTAAAATCACACGATATTATTAATGTGTTAAACGATACCAAAAAAATATTTTTTTATTATGTACTTTTTTATACTGTAAAAAAATTAAAAATACAAATATTTAAAAAAAATTCATACTTATGCCACCAATGTGTCATTGTAATGATATAATTGAGTCTAATTTAAGGTGATGTCTAACAATTTGACGACATTCAATGTTAATATGGAAAACGATCCATATTTGTATTAATCTAGATCTTATATCATATTTGTGTTTAATTATTTTTTATATTATTTTGTTAAAAAAAAGCCCAACAAAGCTCATCGTAACTTATTTTTTTATTAATACTTAAAGATTCCCCCCCTTAAATTAGGTAAAAACGCAATATAAATATAGGTCGATGTAGACGTAAAATTTGAATATCCACCCAAAAATAGAGAAAAACAAAATCTATATATCCAGTCGGCTCCATTAATTGGTGGCTGTCAAACCTTCTGGTGGTCCAGCAATGAAAGGCCGGAAGCTGATGTTAGTTATTGTGCATCCATTAACCTTAATCTGTAAAGGGTGAAATGATGGGAAGCAATAGAACCCAACCACACACACTCATCTCCACTGATGTTATTGCACAACAGGAACAGTCTCTCCTATCAGTCCAAATCAAATAAAGACACACACATGAAAGCATGGCCATCTGTTTTGGCCCTGCAAGTGCCACACAACCATACTACAAAAAGCTATGCTGTAGGGAACAAGACACAAGGGTGACGTCATTCTCCATGACGTACTAAATGTGGTTGTATGACGATTAGCCGCACAGCACACCCCCAAATCAAAATCAAACTCGTTAAGTAATTGCAGTCCACATTTGTAAGTCCAAAGTTGCAGAATGGACTCGATTTTACTGGGCTCGACAACCCCGATCTTTATCCTTAACTATTTACGTCCAAACCCTAATCTCTTCATTTACGAAATGTAAGTATTGTTTACTATTTAGCCTGTCTATTGGTGAGTGCTGACAGTGACTACGGCTAACACAAAACTTGAAAGATGGGCTAACCCTAATATATACTTTATATTACTATTTAAAAATCTCATGTTGGTTTTGGATTACATAAATTTGGTCTTGATTAGTTTGGATTAATTTTAGATTTGAACCATTTCGAGTTTAAGAGTAAATTTTGGGTGGGTTTTAATTAACTTTTCCTATAAGAATTTTATTTATTTATCAAGATTTTACTGATTATAGAGGAGTAATTGTTATAGAAAACTAATTTAATATATAATATACTTTTTAACTATGTTTGTTGTTATTATAAATGAAAAGTTAAAATAAAATATAAAAAATCGATTCTACTAAAAATTTGACTATTATAGCAAAATATTATTACAATAGATGTTTAATTTTCAAAGAGAGGATTGACTGTAAATTAAAATTTGATCAATTCCAGCATAAATTATTAAATTTTTATGGTCAAATCAGATTGGATTGAGTTTGATTTCAAGGTAGGTATAAATTCTAACTACTAGTTTGCTAGCCGTCAGCACTTGATATTGTTAAGACAAGTATACTAGGTTTATGTTCTTCTAGTCTGCATGAATAGTATGCTCCAAAGTTTTTGTAGGATAAATATTGGACAAGATCATGTTCATGGGTTTTCCCAAGAGAATAAACCATGCTAAAGAATGATTTATGTAAGATATATATATAGCTAAGTTTAGAGCTTGAGCTTGTTGCAGAAATCAGACATACATGCACCATCGATAGTGTACAATCCTGCTGCAAAGATATGAAAGAGGATGAAACTAGAAGCCGCATTTTCATTCACTAAGACCAAGGTGTCGCATTTTATTATGCAGGGTTTGATATAAGTAGGCATGATTTCATATTTTAATATATATAAATCCTTGTTGCAGACAAAAACAGTTTACTGTAACAATCAATAATCAAATAAAAGTTAAGAAATCAACTCAAAAGAAGGATAGTATATAATTATCAAAGGTAAAGAAGAAGAAAGTAAAATAATAAAAAGAAAAAAACCAAAAGGACATAATGATTGGGGATCATCTGGGAGACACATCTTTTCTGGGCCACTAAACGTGAGTTTTAGGCCATCCTATTGCATGTTGCAGGGGGAGAGAGGGGGGGGGGGGGCATCAGGCCGAGCAAGTGATTTCAGTTCTTTATACCTATAAAGAAGAAAAAAGGAGGGAGGCGGATTTCTTTATATATATAAAACTTACTTAAAAGTAAGGAGGAAATTATATTTTGTCAACCACATTGGATGCTTGTCCCCTCTTCATAGATCCATATGTTTTTGTTTTTAGTGCCGGAACATATCTATGCTAATTCACCTTTTGCATACTGTAATTGATTCCTAAACAACCGTCCAACTATTTTAATATAATATTATTTTCATGCTGTCGATTCTCGTGTCTAATCTTCTGATCATTTCATTTGCATTTACAATTATATTCTAGTTGAATTTTGTACAAAATAATAGTAATTTATATAATGGAAAACTAAGAAGAAACGAGACTAACTTCACTATCAACAAGAATACTGAGGAAAGAATTGTATGAAATAGGGATGTCACATTATTTTGTATTACTTACCAATTATTTAATATCATTTTAATATCTTTTTCCACACCATTGACACATATTTTAGTAATTGAATCTTGTATCTTGAAATCCTAAACTCAAGGTTCAAGGTCGAGAGTTTAAGATCTAAGGTTTAAGATTCAAGGTTTGAGGTTTAGAATCTAAAGTTTAAGTTCAAGGTTGATGATTCAAAGTTTAAAGTTTAGGATTCATGGTTATCAAATTTAAAAAAAAGTATTCATGGTTCAAGTTTAAAAAATTAATAAAATAATATGTCAATGACATGAAAGATAATGTGAATATAGGATGATGAGGTGTGTCTGTGTAATACAATTCTTTCCAAAGAATATTGATGATGAGATTTAAAATATATTTTTAGGATTCACATCTCACTCTCTTTTGGAAAGAGATATAAATAAAATTATATTTATTGATAATTATAAAAGTAATAAATTCGAATCATTATAAGTAGAATTGAGTATTATAAAATACAAATTTAGCATAACCTAAATTAAAATAACTTTGAACAGGCTAACATGTAATAAGATTTAAGTTAAAATAAATTTAATTAAAACTCACAAATAATTAACACAAAATACAAACCTAAAAAAAAAAAAAAAAAAGTTATTCCAAAGTCTCAACTTTTACCGATGGAATCAAGATTTGATTAGCGTTGGGACCTTGAAACTTGCTTCAAACTAAAGATTGCTTATGATTATGATGATGAAGTGCACACTATTTCTCCATGAGGAAAAAAGAAAGAAGTCAAGAAGTGCAGCTTTCTTGCTAAATGAAAGGGCTTTAAAGCATCCCCGTCGACATTGAAGTAATTTCTAAGATATAATAATAATAATACTTAATTAAAGCAGTACAGGCTAATTTAAAATGGTTACGACTTAACATGCCTCAAAAGGGGAGAAAAACGCAAGGAAATGACTTCAAAGGAGATAAAATGTAGAGAGGTCGGCAGTTGTTTCAGCCATTGATCACCTTATATTACATGCAATATTTCATCTTTTTGTTTTTGTTAGGCTTTGTTTGACGTCTGATTCAATATTTCTTGGTGACTCCGACAAATATAAAAATCATGCAATAAAATAAAATAATAAAATGTGGTTCAACATTGGATAGAGAGAAAGACACGTTACCAACCAGGCGAGGGAAAAGCAAAGAAAGGTGGCTATGTCGGCCATTTATAGTCAAAATGGTTCATTCAAGCCAATTAATGAGCCGGGAAAAAGATAAATTTGGGGTACAGGATACTACTTCGGCCGTAGATATAATCATCTGCCACTGGTTTAGATTTGAAGGTTACCAACAAAAAAAACTATAATATCGAAAGCCGTTGTTAAAGGGGTTACTGTGTCTGGATTTTTGCTGGCCGACTTCAATCTTTTCCTGTAAAGCTTTCTTTGGATATATATTTTTCCATCCCAGTACTCGAAATTGGAAGATTGCTGAATGTGGATCGCAAATCAGAAATTATGCAATTTTGACGTTGCTCTGAGTGCTTCCACATACCATTAAAAACGACCCCACTGGATATTTCATGAGATGTTTGTCCCCCTTCAAAAGCTGATAAAAAAGTCTTGTAGGCCCTAACCCATACATAGTATATAGTCGACGGGTTAAAAAAAAAAAAGCATCAACCATCATTCAGAGTTTAAATTAAAAAAAAAAAAAATTTAATATCCGCAACTACGCATTACGTCTAATACTTATATTTAAGTATTTTATTAAATTAGTATCGTTTTTAACCGGGTCATCAACTCAGTTATGAAATTATAAAAATACTCATTTACTTAAATTATAATTTTGGTTTTAAGGATCCAACATGTGTTGAATAATATTAAAATGTAAGTTTGTTATCACATCACTTATTTTCAGTACTCTTTTAAAGGTTACAACAAGGTGACTCCTCATCATTTTTATTGTGGTCTTTTTCTTATTATTTTCCATTGTGTAAATAATAATAATAATATCCTACGTGAATATAAGATAATATATATAGTTATGTTTAGGGTCTACTCGTTCGAGAGAAGTCAATGAAGTACTATCTATTGACAAATCAATCAAATATACAACAATGGTCGGTATTTATGAAGTTATGCAAATAACCTATCAATGTTAAAAGTTTAATAAATTATCCAATAAACAATACCTAAAAAAACATCTTCCCATAAAGTTAATGTTTTGGTTAAATTATATTTATGAAGACAAGGATTGTGATGAATGTTTGATGTTATTAAAACTCAAGGAAAATAAAAAGATGCATGCTTAATTTGAGAAAGAGAAATCATGTCATCGATAGTTTATAAAAGGAGTTAACAAAGTAATACAACCCTCTCCAATTAAGAATAGATAATTGTCTTACACTGATTTCTTTTTCAATTAAGGAAAACCTATCTCCTTTATGTTTTCATCCTTACATAATTGTAAATAATTTAAGTCAAAAAGTAGAATTGAGAGACACAAAAGATTAAAAAAAATATATAAAAGAGATAAGAGTTTAGATTCAAATTCCGACACTTCGAATCTTTCGCTCAATTATTAAAAAGTAAATTAGATGTTCACACTTTCTTATCTTATCAATCTAAATTTACAATAATAATATATATTATAGTAATATGAGGTTACATAACATGAAATAAATAATCATGTTCGTTACATTTTTTTAGACGGATGACGCTTTTATTTGAAGCATTTGTGTAAATTATTCTTTTAGTTATTGTCTTTTAATTTTTTTTAAGTTATTCCATGACTTTTGTTTATAATTTTTTTATATGTTAAATATAAAGTTTATTTTAAATAAATCATCTCTTTATTTTAAAATTTTACGTTATTGAATTCACTTTTAATGTTATAATACTAAAATTAATGAAACTAAATTTTTAAGCTTAAAATATATTTAAAAAAAAACAAACATATTATAAAAAAAACATATTAATAAAATTAAATTTATCTTTTTTAAATATAATAAAAAGTTAGTTACATTCTTTGATTAGAGTAGAGTAAAGAGAAATATAAATTCAAATCGAATCGTATTAATAAATTGCAAAATTGAAATAAATTAATTTAACAATATATAATAACATGTAAAAATTATTAATAATATTATTTAAATTATAAAATATTAATAAGAATTTTTGCATACATTAAAAAAATGCATCAATTGTGTTTAGTTTTTGTTTATTTTAGTTTGTATTCCTCATTTGTTACGATTTTGATGGAATTGTTTTTTTATATGTCACGTGTGTATATATATAGAGATTTACACGGTAGAAAGAGGACCCCTCCCTCCCTCATGATTATTCGACTCATAATTTCTGGAATTCAAAAAGGTCGCAAAATTTATGCAATATACCTAGTGGCTAACATGATTAAAGATGCATCATCTCCTTCCTCTCCACTTTTCTTAAAATGAGAGGGAAATGTTTGATGTTTGGATTTGAAAACTTATGGCAGCTAGCACGCGTATTCGACTAATTGTTGAGTATGTATATAAAACATTTCTTCTTTTATTATAGCCTGGGTATTGGGTATTAAGTTTGAGCTGTAAAATATTCGGTTCGAATTTAATCATTAATCAATATCAAAAAATTAGTATGAAAGATGGAAAAAATTGGAATATATATACATATATATATAGGCGGAGGAGCTAAGAAAATCTCAAAAACAAAGAGAAAAAGAAAGAAACAACCCCATATTACATCATTTTATCTACATATATCACAAAAAGCTCTTGAAAGCGAAGAACTATGGGAACCCTAACCAGCGGCTTAAATAAATCCCAAAGTATTTTACGTGCTACATATTAGAATATGAGTATATAATAAGTCCGTTAGAAGGTATACCAGATATTAGCAGAATTCATCTGTTGCAGTTGTAATTGGCTACTCTTAGTTTCTAGTCTGTTGACAGTATAGAGTGCGTATATATAACAGGATAAGCAAGGAGAAAGGTTGAGCATAAATTCAATAGAAAATATCTTTGAAGAAATTAAACGTTTCTCTGTTCTCTCTGTGTTTTTACATACTATTTCATAGATTCTTTCACTGCAAATCACTGTATCTCACATTCTTGAATAAATCCTTTTTTCTTGTAGGGTGGGGGGCCTTTTTTTTCAGAGGCAGACAAGTTTTATGCTCAAAGCTGCATCAAATGCCTGCAGCCATGCCCTACTTACTTCATTTCGTCGAACTCAGATTCCTCTTTCTTGCCCCAATTTATTGAAATTCAAAATCCAAAAAATATGGATCAATTAGTAGCTCCACAAGCTTTCTCCATCGGAATTCTCCGGCGAGTCATCGGATGGCGTCGAGCGTATCCTCGGTGGCGACACCAGCATTCCCTGCGCCATGTCAACCAGCAAATTAGGAAGGTTTAAAAGGGCATCCTCGTCCACATATTCTTCTTTGCTCATTTCTTCTAGATCTTTGGCCTGATGATACTCACCTGTTCCAATATTAATCCCACTTTGCATTTCATCCTTTTTAAGTGAAGCAGCAGCTGACGCCGCTTTCCGTATATCCGCCGATGATGTAGAAACAGGAAGCTGATAAGAAGCAACAGAGGCCGGGAAGTTAACAACAGCCTCGCTGCCTTTTAGGGCTAGGGCAGCCACATCATAGGCAGCCGCAGCCATTTCTGGGGTGGGGTACGTACCTAGCCATATACGCGTGGTTTTGCGCGGTTCACGGATTTCAGAGACCCACTTGCCGCTCCGGAACCGGATTCCACGATACATTGGGTGTTTCCCGGGGAGGAGGAGGAGGCCATAGGAGATTTGCCAGCAGGACACGTGGGAGGCGGGTCCTCGCACGTGTGAGTGAGCGAGGGATGTGGGACTTGAATGTTTGGGTGGTCGAAGGATGATGGTATGGGTGGCTGAGAAGGATGGTCATCGGTGGGATTATTAGGGTCAGTCATCATATATAATTAACCCAAAGGAAGGGGGAGATATGATAAAAACTTTAAAACGAAGACAATCTTATTGAAAGCTTTATAGTATTATATATATATATATGGTATTTAAAATGGAAAGCTGATTTCTTTCAAGTGCTGCCCTCAGCATTAATCTTTAAAAAACAAAAAGAAAAGGCGAAAACGTGGGCACTTCGCGGGGCAAATAGTGGCACCCGGCAATGCCAGTTGAGTATCAATGGGGGATTTTTTTTAGGGTTTTAGTCGTGTCGGAGCCTGAAGTGGTAAAACTGATCGTTAAGAAGAGGCTCTATTTAGTCTAGTCTTTGACGAATGACACCAAACCACACGCCTTGTTTAGTCCCAAACCTAAAATATAGCTGTTCTCTACATACGGGAGAATGCCCTATTAGCAAACTGCACACCGGAACCGTCCCCTCTTATTGGCCCCGTTTCGCTGCACACCCACAGTACACACGCCTAAATACTTAGTTGTTTTATTTGTAGGCCACAATCCAGTTTGGTGAAATTACGAACTCAAGCTCACAATCTCTTGTATTACAGAGTTTTAGGAATTGAAAGATTGAGATCGATTGCCAATGTAAACTATAGCAAGATGTGGAAATCGGATAAACCCTGTTTGAATTGGTAATTACCTTAAAGTCAGTGAACTGCCTGGTTGACCTCTTTTTTTTTTACCACCCCCAACAAAAAGTCAGTAAACTGCCAAAGGTAATGTAAAAGATGGGTTTTTTTATTTACGAGAATGATATGTTTTGAACGACAAAATTGAGTCGCGCCATAATGTCATGTGACATCGATCTCAATAGTACATTAATCATCAGTAAATTCTTCCAATCGATAAAAAAAATGATTTTTAAATGGTAATTTGTTAATGATTAATATATGTACTATCGAGGTTGATGTCATGGTATGACCCAATTTTATTGTTCATAACATACTATTTTTGTAAATGATTTTTTTTATATTATTTATAAAAAAAAAACCCGCAATAGATCAGTGGAAAACAAGTTGGCAAAAATTATGGTACTTGTAATTTTCATTGACCCACACGTACCTACTTATAGATCTTCCAAATTGAAAAACAGAAGTAGCCAAAGGGTTTTGAATTTTTGGTCCAATTGCAATTTCTCATATGATCTACAAATTAAAATAATCATGCGGTATTTGTGTCTGTGTACATATATATAGAGAGAGTAACCTATTCAAAATATGTTAAGAGAATACAATTTAAGGAAATATAAAAATAAAAAAAATCCTGTGTCCAAGTTGTTGGTTATGGCGAAATTGGCGAGAAACTGAGGAAGGGATGGGTTATTGAGTTTTTGACTTGCCAACCACAACTTGTAATCGGATATTTCGTTAATCAATTGAAAAGACTAGTGACATGGCTTCTTATTGATCCATCTGTTTACCTAATTAAGAGCTAGCATCTGATGAAATATCTTTGGATTTGGTTAAAATGGAAGGTTGGTTGTGACAAAAATCTTATTATCAGACGAAATTGAATGAATTCCTCCACAAAATACGAGGTCCCATTTCATGCTTGATATATCAGCCCAGAAAGGGAAGGAAATTAATATGTATATAGATAGATAGATTCCACATTAATCCTTTGGAAGAAATTCGGCCAGCAAGGTCTGGTTCCATGCACTTCTATATATGACTACAGACAGCCCACTCACTACAGAGTGTCTTTGTCTTACAGTTACAGACATGGTTGAGCCCTGTACCAAAAAAAAAAAAGTTTAAGCAGTGCGCTAATATGCTCTTTTTGATAGAATATTTAGAACTAGTCATAGTCCCTCCTCAGCTCATAGAGAGGAAGATAATGCACTTCAGTGCACTCGAACTCATATCCTCTTGCATTGACAACAGTTTTTATGTCAATTAAGCTAAAGCTAAAACTTAATCCACATCTTTAACTTTATACTAAAGAGAGTATGAGATCTTTTTAGTCCTTTACAAAGAAAAAAAAAGTTGGATTTGAAGTTTTTATGAACCCATTCAGACGAACATATATATAAAACCTCTTTTGTTGATTTTTGTACCTTTAAAAACATAGATTATTAATTTACTTTATAATTTTTTTTGAGAAGCAAAAATGTGAAAAAAGAATATTGTTGAGGAGGCGTTAGGGGATTTCTTTGCACGCTCACATGATTTTCTATATATAAAAGCAACGATTGAATTTTTCTTCTTTTATGAAAAAGTAGAGAGAAAAATATTCATAATAATCTTTTAAGATTAAAAAAATAATTTTATTTTTAATAATTGTTAGTATTTGATGAAATGATAATACATAAAGTTTTATAATATATATGGGATAAATCTCAAAATTATACATGAATTTTGATTTTATATAAATGTAACTTTGATTGTGATTTAAATGCATAAATAAAACTTTAATTTTGATTCAATCATAAACATTTAAAGAAATAAATAATCAATTTATTTTTATATTGAATAAATATAATTATATGTGTATGCAATACATAAATGTAAAATAATGTTATATCAATAATTGTGTTAATGATTTATGAGAATTTGATCAAATCAAAATTTCGTGTATAAAAATTACATAAAATCAAAGTTTATGTATAAAATTACACATTAAATCATAATTTATATATAATTTTGAGATTTATCCCTATATATATGCGGAGAACTAATTAAAATCAAACAAGAAATTGGATACTATTATGATAAGAATGTTGTAATTATTTGACCCAATTATCCCATTAGCGAAATTAGTTGGTGTTCATCCCTCTCTAGTCTACTTGATAGATTTTGTAGTCATCATCCTAGCCCTACCCTTTTTTTTTTTTGCTCTTTATTAATAGAAAGAGTTTAATTAACATGTATAGCTAATTTGAACCATTGTTGTACCATTCTTTTTCCAATATGCTTTTTAATTTCAAAAATAAAAGTAATAAATTGTCACGTTTTCATTCTTTAAATATATCCTAAAAATTATATGCGTCATTATATTTAAATATATATTTGAAGGTATCTATTAATAAAATTTGGGTAAATTACGGTAGAGGTCACTTGACTATGTTTTTTTTCTTTTTTGATCATTAAATTATGATAAGTTACAAAATAATTACTTAACTATTCAATTTTGTTCTTTTTTATCAATCAACTATGAAAAGTTACAGAATGGTCACTTAACTATTCAATTTTTTCATTTTTGGTCACCAACTAGCAAACGTAAAACTGGAAACACCAAAAAATACAAGATAATTGGGTGATCAAAAAAGACAAAATTGAATACTTAAGTACTATTTTATAATTTTTCATAATTCGATAAAAAACATAATTGAGTGACTACTAATATATTTTATTAAAAATTTTACTCGAAAACATAGTCCAAAAATTTCTTCTTTTTTTTTTTTATTTCTCAAGGTATCTACCAGATCGAGCCCAGTAACTAATCTTTCGCATTCTGTAGGCCCATTAAGGGGTGGATGCTGGCCATGAGTTTTAAAGCTGCTCCATACCCAAGACGAGGATCGAACCCTCGATCACTGGTTAAGATAAAAGAGATCCTTATCATATCACCTAACTCCGTGGTTATAGTCCAAAATTTTTATTAGGCCCCGAACTATTCTTTCTATTTAAGTTCTTAACCGCTCTTTTTTATAATATATTAATTAATTAGATAATATGGATTCGTTTATATATATATATATATTAATCGGTGTAGAGGAAGTTAAATTACATTTTAATTGCAATTCTTAACAAATATATTTATAATAGAGTTATTCTTCAACCATAATTCAAACTCAGAAAAATGTTGAAGTAGGATGAGTTTAATGTACATTATATAAAGGAAGTTCTAGCATGAAGATTTAAGAATTATTTTTAGTTTGTGATTTTCTTTGATTTAGCCTTGTCAACTAGAGAGTATGGGTGGTGGAGAAGGTGTAACTTCTGGTTCGGGGAAAAATTACCCAGGAAAATTTACTTCTAAAGTCTTTTTCACCTGCATTGTTGCTGCTTCAGGTGGTTTAATATTTGGTTATGATCTTGGTATTTCAGGTAAAATGATTTTCTCTATTTCTTTTTCTTCTTATTATTAAAGATGGCTCGGAGTATCAATTTCTAACAAAGCAAATTTTGTGTAAATTTGCAGGTGGTGTTACATCAATGGATCCTTTTTTAGAAAAATTCTTTCCAAAAGTTTATAGGAAAGAAATATCAGTTAAACCATCTGATGATCAATACTGCAAGTTTGACAGTCAAATACTAACGTTGTTTACATCTTCCTTATATTTGGCTGCTCTTCTCTCATCCATGACAGCCTCTCGGATAACCCGAGGTCTTGGTAGGAGGATGACGATGATGTTCGGTGGTTTACTTTTCGCCATTGGTGCTGTTATCAATGGTTTCGCTGAAAACGTACTGATGCTTATTATAGGTCGGGTATTGCTTGGCTTCGGCATTGGATTTGCTAATCAGGTACTTACTCACCATAATTTAGCATTATAAGTGGCAGTTGCATGGCAATGGAAGCATTCAAATTCAATAATGATTTTTTTTTTGCAGTCTGTTCCGATCTATTTGTCTGAGATAGCTCCCTTTAAGTATCGAGGGGCTTTGAACATAATGTTTCAATTATCAATCACCATTGGTATTTTAGTTGCCAATTTGTTGAATTACTTCACTGCTAAGATCGAAGGTGGGTGGGGTTGGCGGTTGAGCTTGGGTGGAGCCGTAGTCCCTGGTTTGGTTTTTTTCTTCGGTTGTTGTTTTCTCACTGACTCACCCAACTCATTGCTTGAACGCGATAAATTCGAAGAGGCTAAAGTTCAACTTAAAAGGATCCGTGGTGTTGATAATGTGGAGGAAGAGTTTAATGATTTGGTTAAAGCTTGTGAGGCAGCTAAATTGGTTCAAAATCCATGGGGAGATATTTTAACTAGGAAGTATAGGCCTCAGCTCACTTTTGCTATCTTAATTCCTATATGTCAGCAATTAACCGGCATGAATGTTTTCGTGTTTTACGCTCCTGTCTTGTTCAAGAGCATGGGATTTGGTAATAACGCTTCCCTTATGTCCGCATTAATTACTAGCATTGTCAACTTTTGTGCAACACTTGTTTCAATTGCCACTGTTGATAAGTACGGAAGGCGAACCCTTTTCCTCGAAGGTGGTATTCAAATGTTGCTTTGTCAACTTGTTATGACTATTTCAATTGCTTCTAAATTTGGAACAAGTGGGAACCCAGGTGAACTTCCACTATGGTTTTCGATGCTAGTGGTGATATCAATGTGCGTATATATAGCTGGATTTGCGTGGTCATGGGGTCCATTGGGTTGGTTAGTTCCTAGTGAGATATTTCCGCTTGAAATCCGATCAGCTGCTCAGAGTATAACAGTGGGCATTAACATGATATTCACATTTTGTATTGCTCAAGTTTTTACCGCAATGCTTTGCAATTTAAAATTTGGACTTTTTATCTTCTTCGCAGTCTGTGTGGTTGGAATGAGCATTTTTATTTATAAGTTTTTGCCTGAAACCAAAGGCGTACCCATTGAAGAAATGACCGTTGTTTGGAAGAATCATCCTCGTTGGAGTAAGTATTTTATCCACAAAGATTCAAGCTTTGAAATGGGAAAGATATAATTTTATTTTGGTTTAATTACTTTGTTTTTTTTTATTTAATGTAATTAGAACCCAAATTTGTTTTGTAAGTTTTTTTTTTATTTAGTATTAATTAGAATTAAAATTAAATTCTATTTGTAAGGTTTTTTTATAGTTTTATTTTTTTATTGTAACTGTGTTTTTTTTGTCTTTAATGATAGGATTTTAATTAATGATATAAAAATTAATTAATATAATAAATTATTTAGTTTTTTAATAAAAAATTAATATGATCACTTTACTAAGTTTATACACTTTCATTACACTTAATTATGCACTTTAATTTACTCTTGGCCATCAAATAAGTTATTTAATGTTAACCAAAGTTGAATCTTGTTAGATGAAGATTAAATATTTAGTTTAAATGTTTCTATTTTATTAAAAATTTTAAAAAATGTCAAATTTCAAAAGGTTATTATTTTAAAATAAAATCAATACTCAAAATAACATTAAATATTCTAAAAACCATATAGTAATTTAACTTGTACTTAAATATTGGTTTTTTTTTTGGTTAAAAAATGTAACTCTCCAGAATATTCTAAATCACTTAAAAATCACATGAGAAAAAACACCAAAATATTAATGTGGGCCCCCAATAATATATTTATGTTATGGGCCAGGACATTTAAATAAAGGATAAAATAATATTTTATCTGTAAATTTGATCATTTTTTAATTTAGGATGTAAGTGATAAATAGTTGAAAATGAAAATTTTTAATATTTAATATTTTAGATGCATGAATAATAATTTTAATACTTTTATATTTTCAATATTTAATATTTTAAATATGTTTGATAGTTATTTTAATTTTTTATTTAATATAAAATTTTCAATAAAAAGTGTTAATAAGTAAGTAGGTAGATAGCTACTTATCACAAATATTAAGTCAGTTTTATTTTATTAAAAAATGTAATTAAATTATTTTTTAAAAAGAAATGAGATATTTAAATTTCTATATTTATGTTTCAACTAAAATTATTCAAAATATTATAAAAATTTATATTAATAAATTTAAAATTTAAAATAAATATTTTTTTAAAAAAATCAATATAAATACCGTACTTATTTTTACAAATTAACCAAATAATTTTTTTATATAAATTCAACACTTATAAAATTTAATATTTAATTTTCCAATACTTAAAATTTCAGTTTATCAAACATATTTTTAGTGTCAAATGTTTTTGTCCACATTATTTCTAGATCTTGATAGTTTCTTCCTTTGATCCACTAAGTTCAAAACTAATTTTTGCCTTATCCCTTTAAATAAAATGTTTTTTGTGTTGTCTGATAAATTCAAAAATTAAGTGCTGAAAAGTAAAAGTATAAAAAATTAAATATTGAATTTAAATTATAAAATTTATTTGATATATTAATTAAAATTAAATACGAAACATAATTAAACTATTTGATAAATGTAATTTTAAAAATTTTAAAAGTAATGTATTTAAAGAATAAGATTAATAAAACAAAATAAAAATAATAATAAAAAAGTATGCACATTAAGTGGTAAACAATCCCTTATCTACTTAAAAATTTACTAATATATATTTAACTTAAAAAGATAAAATAGTTAATTATTTTATAATTTTTAACTTATATATTTTTATTATATATATTTTTGAATTTTTTTATATCTTTATTTCTATTTCTATAATTTTTAAAATTGATATATAAATATATGATAAATATATATATTTTTAATTAAAAATGCATGTGTCATGTTTTTATTGTCCACCTATTTTTTTAATGGTGTTAAAAAATTATACCAAAACATATAATGGAATTATACTTTAGGTATTGAGACAAAAAAAATTAAATATTAAAGTGAAAAAATAATTATATTTTGGGAGTCAATTTGTGAATTAAGTAAATATATAGATATAGATAGATGAAGATGTTTTTTAGTTTTAATTTTTTTTTTAAAAAAAAACCAAAAACTATTTTCTAAAGTTAAAAATAGAAAATATCTCTCAAATCAAAGGGAGGCTGAACTTTTAATAGTTTTTCAAGGTAAACTAAATATAACAGTTGTTGGATGATTAGTTGTAAATTAAATTAAAATACATGAAAATAATTTTTTAAAAGAAGGAACCATTCATGCATTAATCGTTGAAGCACATTATATTTGTCTTTACCTAATTATCACATTCTTTTTATGTTTTAAGTCTTTTATCGATTGTTACAAACCACATATTTATAACTATCAAATTCTATTAACCAATCATCTTATTTTGATTTATATATTTTTATAAATATTTCAAATAAATTTGATATATTAAACAATAATTAAATTCATAATTTAATAGTAATTATATTCTTTTTCAAATATATTTAAGATATTGGAGTATAATTAAATTTGAAATAAAATAATTGATTTTTTTTTTTTTTTTAAAGTTCCAACTTGAACACCACAAGTTTGAAGAGGCTAAAATTCAACTCCAAAAGATCCATGGTATTGGCAATGTGAAAGAAGAATTCAATGATTTGGCTAAAACCAATGAGGCAGTCAAATTAGTTCAAAATCCAAGGAGAGATATTTTAATTAGAAAATACAAGTCTGGGCTCATTTTTGCTATTTTTTTTTTTATTTCAACAATTGACCGGCATGAAGGTGTTCGTGATTTATGCTCATATTCTGTTCAATAGCATCGGGTTTGGTAACAATGCTTCCCTCATTTCCACATTGATTACTAACATTGTCAACTTTTATGCAACACTTGTTTTCATTGCCACAGTCGATAAGTATGAAAGATGAAGCCTTTTCCTCGAATATGGTCTTCAAATGTTGCTCTCTCAGCTTGTGATGACCATTCCAATTGCTTCAATGGGAACTCAGGTGAACTTCCACTATGGTTTTCGATGCTAGTGGTGATAGCAATGTACATATACATAGCGGGGTTTGCATGGTCATGGGGTCCATTTGGTTGGTTAGTTCTTAACGAGATATTTTCGCTTGAAATTCGATCAGCTGCACAGAGCATAACAATGGCCGTTAACATGATATTCAGATTTTGCATTAATCAAGTCTTTATCGCCATGTTTTGCAGTTTAAAATTTGGGCTGAATATTTTTATTTATAAATTTTTACTTGACCAAAGGTTGAAGCTTTGAAATGGGAAAGATTTAATTATATTTTTTGGTTTAATTACTTTGTTGTTTTTTTCATACTCAGTGTTTAATTTTAATGATATAAAACTTAATTAATATAATTTATTATTGAGTTTTTTTTAATAAAAAAAAGTTAATATTGGTCAATTTATTTATACACTGAAAATGGAGAAAAATGAAAGGGAATGCAGGAATGAAGAGAAATGAATTGAAATCTGAAAATAAATTTCCAACTACATAAATTGTTGATACTTCTGATAAATATTACAGGAAATGAATAAAAAAACTGGCACAAAGAATTTTATGATGCATAAAGAATGAAATAATAAAGAGCAAATTAATTGAGTGTGATACTACAGACTGATCTAAAAAGAATCTGTGCTGAAAACAAATGAATTTACTGTATGCAACAAAAGAATGAAAGAATAATGACATATTTCTTTACCTACAAAGAATGCCTGTGTACCCTTTTTTGTATGTAATGGTAATCTGAAAAAACAATCAATTTGGCTGAGGAAATGAGGATGAGCTGCCTGCAACATCAATAGGTGTCCAAGCTGAGACTGAATAAAGTGGCTGATCTAACCAACTTAGAGTAAGCACCCCACCATCTTCCCCTTGCTTTTTCACACTGTAATTCTCACTAGTGTACATCTTCAACAGCATTTGGCTCTGAAGCATTTCTCTCTCACTAATCCCTATGCATCTGAACCTTCCTTGCTCCATCAGCTTCCTCCACTTTTCGAAACTCTCATGCCTTTCTAGCCTGTCGCTTCCTTCGCAAGCAATTATGTTCCGGATTTCCCTTGCAAACATCTCCTCTACTTTCATCCTAACTGGACTCTCCAAGGGAAGGCTTGAATCGATTGAATCAAATATGGCAGAGTAGTACCTCAATGAATTGGTAACCCTTGCTTCTAAGCTGAGAACATTATGTTCAGCTTCTTGTTCAGCCATGACGACCACCGCAGGGTTCGTGCTACGAATAAGTCCCAACAAGTCTCTGAGAGCGCCTCCATTTCCATCATAAAGTGTCTTGTGCAGTTGAAACACACAATTCACGGCTACTGTCTCTTTCTCCTTTACATGGAGCATCCACAACCTCACATCTTCTAACCTGTCCACAACTGGATGGAACTCGAAAGGCAAATTCAATGCCTCGGCAAATCCTGAGAGCCTGTCTCCCGTTTCATTTAGTTCTTGCTTCGACTCACCGATTCCGGTCACTCGAACATGGCTTGGTGGATTAGCCCTTGAAGCTAAACTCTGGAACAAACTAGGCCATTGAAGCCCTTGCTTGATGTCGAAATCTATGATGTGAACCCTGTCTTTCCCTTCGAAGGCTCTCAACAATATCTCGTTTGATGTGAAGTGAAAGAATTTCGGAATCGGGCTTACCTGATTCAAGAGCCTCAATGCAGTACCATTATCATCATCAACCCGATCAAGCTCACGAGGGGTTGTGATGTGAAAAATGTGAGGCCAAAGCCTTGTGACTCGAAGAGTCAAAGCTTCAGTATAGTATGCAGTTAGACGGCTTATGGCACTGCCTCTTGGAGAAGCAAGATCCCCCAACTTAGCTATATAATGATTGATGGCAGCAATGTTCTTTGATCCAATTGCTTCAACACAAGCTGTAAGTAAGTGAATAAGCTCAAACCCCTGATGCTCCCTATGGTTAATCTCCTCCTCCCTATAAACCCCCACACCAGTACCCT
The DNA here is from genome assembly GCA_005610355.1 of Gossypioides kirkii. Lineage (NCBI taxonomy): Eukaryota > Viridiplantae > Streptophyta > Magnoliopsida > Malvales > Malvaceae > Gossypioides > Gossypioides kirkii. Next base: position 3,604,003 of record CP032254.1, on the reverse strand, counting down.
CATGTGGGTAAGGATTCCCTGAACCATTGCCCACTTCATGTTCTGTGGCTTGCTCGTTTAACCGAAGTCCCAAACTATGACTCTCCGAAGAAGTACTCGATCCCGAAGCTTCCTTTACTGGCCTATGAATCGTCTCGACATCCTTTTCCCCGACGTCAGTGATTTCGGTTATTACTGACTCGGTCCAAGGATTGTTAGACAATGGCAAAGGCGGTGAAATCACTTCACTAGGCACAAAACACATCCTTTCTTCATCCCCTGAAGCAGTGAGAGAGAAAGGAAGTTGAGGAGCATTATGGCCTGTGAAACTTGGTTGAAACCAAAACTCACCAGCACCAAGCTGGCCCAAACTCAAATTATCACCACCGCCTTCATGAATATCACCAGAAATCTCATTATGACAGCTACCCTTTTTCCTCTTTGCCCTCCTGTCAATGACTGACTCATCAATGAAACCCTCAGCAGCAAACCTCTTCAAACATTTACCTTTCTCCCAAAACTCATCCTTGATCTCTCTCCGTCCTTCATGTGCAGTAGTAGTCAATGGCGGCAGCCGGATTTTCTGCTTGAGAGAACAACCGCTGGTCTTGGATTCAGTTGGTTTCTCCACAGAAAGGCCAACAGGCCTAATAGGCTGCGACCTTGAAGTGTCCTTGCGAGAAAAACTACATGGCAGGTCCAATCTTTGTGTGCTCATTGAAGTCGGGAAATGGCAAGCTTGAAACTGTGCTGACGCTTCACTCCTCAATCTATGCCTTGGTGACACCAATGTAGAACTAGAACAACCAGCCAACATTTCTCTACAACCCTCCTACTTTCTTTCTTTTTCAGTTCAATTTCAATTCACCCACCCCCAGTTTGTTTTCTCTATTTTCTTCCCTATCTCTCTTTTGTTTCTTTAAGTTTTTAAGCTATGTGGAATGTATGAGTTTTATATATAAAAATCCTATGTGTTCATATGAAACTTTGCATGTATACTTTGGACTTCCTAAATCTAGAGAGAGAGACAAATTCTAAGTGAGTGTGTGATTTTTCAAAAAACCAAAAGAAATAAAAATAAGGAATCCGATAAAGAAAATACAGAAATATGTTACTATATGCAACAAAGAATTAATATGAAAGAATTGTCCCACCCCCAGAAAGAATCAAAGATTTGTTAAAAGAACTACACTAAAGCATTTACCACAAAACAATCATCGGATTCCCACAGAAAACTCAGCTACAATCAGCAATGTAAAAAGCATACAACAAAAATGCATAAATTCTCAAACCTGGACTTGAGATCCTGAAAAACTTTGACACCCATCTCAGCTTTTGTGGTTTGCAACAACAACAACAACTCCATGCTAACTGAAACTGAAACTCAAAAAACCCAGCTTTGAAATCAAACTAAACATGCATGAAAACAAAAACTGAAAAACATATATCACTCGGAGCTCATAACCCAAGAAAACCAACTAGAGCTTTTTACTATTGTTCTTGCTCCATGTTGTTCATTTTAACTCTTTGTTTCTACTACAGCTACTACTATAGTCTAATAGTATACTATACTACACACACACACACACACTTTACTAGTAAAAATACTTACCTCTTTCACCTTCACGTCTCCATCATTGCTTTTCCCTTTTTTTTTCTTCTTTTTGGGGTTTCTTCTTCTGGGATTCATTTCAAAGCAGAAAAAATACCATGGTGAATAATAGTCTTTGTGACCGTTGGAGTGTTGTCGGTGAAATATGACCGTTAGAGTGTTGCGGGAGTTGGTGTCTTAATTTTTTAGGGAATTTTCTCCTTGCACTGTTTTCTTTTTTTCTTGAAGAGTGTTGGGATCCACGTGACGCTCACGTGCTTGTCTCCTGATACCATTTGACTGAACCGTTGTGGCACCGGCTCTCAGCTCAGCATTTATACTTTACTTTAAAGCATTCCACTGAGTTAGCTCGTGGTTAATTGGATACTATCAGAAAATACCTCACTTCCCAAATTTAATTATATTACTTTTAGGGGATTTTTATTATTTTGAATCTTTTATATCGAAGTTTTAAAAATAAAAAAATATAAACTCATAATAAAATTCGTATTCATGAACAAAATCTCGTTTATTTTTTTTGGTAGAACAAAACCTCATTTATTATTTTTACTAATGTTTTATAAATAATTTATTATATATCCTTATTTTTCACTTAATATGCCATAAAAGTTATTTTATTTAAATTCAAAAAATATATATAATAAGATTTAAACTTAAAATATCACATTAATGTAATTATTATTTGTTTCGTACCAGTTCTTTTTCTTTTTCAATGGTGTTGTACCTTTTGTTTTGTCGTCTTATGAAAATTAACATTTTTTTTAACTTCCTAAACCTGCCAATTTTAACATAATTGCAAACATGTGGCGCATGTTCAGCAGCCATTAGAGGCTCTAATTATAGTTTTGTTTTTATATTTTACTTGTGTGGGTCTGACCTTTTTGTGTCTGTCGTCCAACCAATAAAATTCTGCCACGTTGGATAGAGCAAGGATATTGTAGTCAATTTATAGTTCCGTGCAGCTGACAACAAGTGACAAAGGACAACCAGGTGTCCAGCGGCCTTTATTTATTTTTTTTAGGTTGGCTCGGTAAAGGGATAAAGCAACAATTTGGTGACCTTTTTTAAACTTTGGCCCTTCAATTTTTTTTTCACGTTGATTTTGGAATTTGACATTTTTTTAATTTAATTCTTAAATTTGAATTTCATTCAGTTGTGTGGTATTCTTAAATTATATCACATTATCACTTAAAAAAATTTTCAAAAAAGTAATTTTTTTATATTTTTTAAATTATATATATATATATAAATTTTTATATGATGATATGATATAATATCAAAGTATCACCTTATTATACCTTAATGAAATTTTAATTTAAAGATCAAATTGGAGAAAGATATCAAGTGCTAAAATTAAATGGACAAAAATTTCAAAAATCAAATTAAAAAAACCTGTCAAATTCAATAACTAAAAATTACTTTATCCCTTTAATAAAATATAAACAAATAATATAATAATAGCTCGAGTTTTGTGCATTAACTCAATTTTATCGGTTTAAATTTTATACATAAATAGTAAAATAAATTGATTAAATTACTAAAATCGAATAAACTAAATTAATTTTTTTTGTTAAATTTAAATAAACCAAATCAAAATTGTTTATCTCGTTCTTTTCTATTTTGGGTTAAGATTAATTTATTTATAAAATAAAAAAAATACTACCCCCAATATAACAATATTTAAATATTTTTATATTTTTTATAATTATTTACAAAGTCACTTCTAAACTTATGCAACAATTTATCTAAAATTATTTATTTTTTATATTTGTTGTTTTCAAATATTTACCAATATGATAAAATTTATTGCATCAACATGAAATACATATAATATTTTACTTATCACTATTTGATTATTCTATCCATAACATAATCACTTTTTTATCTAACATTTATAAATTAATTAATTTATTTTTAAGTAAAAAATATAATTTAATTTTTAATATAAAAACTTTCATGATACTTTTATTTAATATTTAATTTCACATCGAAGATTAATTTGTATTTTTTTTCTTAACGTAAAAAATTAATTTATCTACTTTTTTAAATAAAATAAATAAAATACAATCCAACTAAGTTAACCATAAATAACCGCACATATAATGCTTTCTCTTTTAAATCAAATCGAAAAACCAACAACAAAATGCAGAATACTGACCATCGTCAAGTCAGATTAATTGTATTCTCTCCTGAAATTTCATCAACCAAATACAACCAAGCAACCCTTAGGAAATTCCATTACTCCATGTAGTACTTCATATTTCAATAAAACTAAATAAATTTCAGAGTAAATTTCTACAAATATTCGTGTAGGAATGAGATGGCATTAAGATCAGATCAACTCCAGGAATAGGGCTTCTTGTTTGCTTGTTAACCCAAGTTCATTTAGTGTCAAACTGCTCTCTTCATCACCGAAAGCACGCCTTGGATATGGCCTTACCTGTGCAATCATTGCATATTAGCAGCGGATCAGAAATAGCTTTGGCAAAAGACTTGAGATGAGAACTTACCAGTCTATAAGTGCCTGGCTTCACTCCTCTACCAATATCGATGAAGTCATATAGAGACTGCAAACCAAAACCAAAACCAAAACCAAAGTCAGGTCTTATAAGCACGCAAAAGGACAAGTGATAGAAACAACTCTTCTTTGCAAATTTACCTGCAGTCTATCAGACTTGAGAAACCGGCGGCCCCTGCGACTGCCATCTGGCATTCGCACAAGAAGGGTTACAGCGTTTTGCTCGTTGGCTGCTGGCTCTTGAGGCAGAGAAGCTTCTTTAGCAGCTAATTGTCTCTCACATTCCTGCAAGTAAAATCACACATGATACAAATCAGAACCAAGAATAAAATATATCTACAGCGAGTGAAACTATATTTACAAAGACTAAATCATGTTCGTTTACCAAAAAACCTAAATTATCAGAATAATAAAATACATTTTAAATCACATCTCCACAAAAACAAGTTTGTTTACCTACAGAAAACAATTTGCTGGTAAAATTTAATCATCCCACACTAATTTAAAAACAAGCATCTATATGATAATTTGCCTTTGAATTATTGCTAGAATGTTAATTCTTTATCCACGAAATGAAGAAGCGAGATAGAACATATCATTTTCCTCACTACATGGACTGACATTATCCTGAACAATAACTAATATAATACCTGCTCCTCCTCCACTTTCCTGCGAAGCTCTTCCTCTTTTCGCTGTTCTTCTTCAAAAGCAGCTTTTCTAGCTGCTTCTTCCTCTAAACGGCGAGCTTCAGCTTCTTCAATTGCTTTCAACTCTTTTTCTCTGTCAGCTTGCAATGATGCATAATACTCATCATCCTGAATGTATCATTTTAGTAGGCAACTGTTAAACCATTACTCCTAGACCAAAACTTGAGACCTGCAACTTCCGGTCAATGATAAATAAATAAATAAAACTAACTTGCTGTTCCCGTATCAAGCGTTGAGCTGCCAAAGAGGGTGATGGAGGACGAGGGCTACGCCAGGTATTGGAGCCCTCAGGTCGCATGAACTGATGAGGTGCATATGGAAAATGATATCCACTTTCAGGGATTCCCCCAAACATTGCAGCCTCAAGCATGACTGCCTCATCATGCTCCACAGAGGAGATGCCTCCCCACTACAATTTAGTAGAGAGCAGAAGCCAAATGTTATTTTTATGTAATGAACATAAGAGAAAAGCATTAGTTAGAAGAGAAACTCCCGCGTGAATATATGGAATGCAATGCATAATATGTATATTTAAGTTCTCATTGGACATCAGTGGAAATCATGCAAGATTTAACCTCATCAGAAGGAAAGGCATTTCCATTGTTCCGTGGGAGATTGCCTGCATCTTGCTGTCCAGGACTTGATGGTGAGCTAGCCTCAACAACTCCAATTTCTTTCACAGATTCCCCTGAGCCAGATGATGCCTGTCTGGTCCTGCGCCTAACTAGAGGCTGCTCCTCCACATCTCCAGCATCATCATGAATGGAAGAGCTTCCTCTCATTAACCTAAACCAACTCAATAAGTACACCATAAAATGATGAAAAGGCAAAATAGAGTTACAGGTTTATAATCATAAAACAAAAAACAGAAATCATACTGCTTAACCAGTGACCCTGAGATATACCTCCCATTTGAGACTTCCAAGTGCCCAAGATGCACCTCAGCTGGTTTAGAAGCTTCGGGTTCTGATGTTCCGGACCAACCCTGCTCATGCAATGCCTTCTCTTGCTCTGCTGTCTGAATTTGTTCACATTAAACCCAATGAAGAGATTATTATATGAGAACAAGATTTTAACAAAGTACAGCACAACAAACCTTCAAGGACAAAGAAACTGCTTCTGCAAGTTGAGCATCCTCCTCCACATGAGGTTGATTAGGTGGAGGGCCAGGATCACTTAAATCCTGCACATAAATTAAAAGGCAATTGGTGAGGCAAACATTTACACCATCTACAAGAAGGAAGTGCACCAAAACAGCATGACACTGGAACCACTTGTTTGTAAAAATTTACCTCAACATCCCATTTGGAAGCCTCAATGGCAGCTCGAATCATTTGTTCTTCAATGTCATTGCCATAGTCTGGCAAATTATCAAAGACAGGTGCACTGGGTGTAACATGTTGGTCACGAGAGGGATAATTATGCTGACCTGGCGGTGTGGTAGAATCCTCATCCACTTCATCCACTATAATAGTCTCATTCGTAGTTGGTTCATGTGCTGGTGCAGTTTCAGAGACATCCTCAATGACAGGAGCATGACCAGAACGACGTGATGGCTCACTGCTATCCTTAACCTCTATTGGTACCTGCCTCACCTCTCTTGGATGTGTAACCAATGGTTCACGAGTTGTAAAATCAGAAACACCATCAAAGAAGCTTCTACGAAAGTTTGGATCAAGCAATGAGAATGCATTCATTGTTCTAGATGCTGGAAGAAGTGGAAAGACTGGCCTGCTCGGTACATCTTCTATTGGATCATCTATATCCATGGCATCATCTACAGAAACTACAGTTGACGTTGGCCTTGTGCTGCAAATAGGAAAAACTAAAGAAATAAATAAAGCTATGAATAGAGAATTAATAATCAAAAGAAAGGATAGCACAATTCACAAACTTGTTTCTATCTCCTTCGCTGAAATGTGCATTTACAGCTGCATTAAGATCACCACCATGCTCCTGATTCCAAGCAAAATAAATAACAGACAAAATGAGAGATGCACATAACTAACTTTATTCTAGGAGCAGATGCAAAGAATCCAAACTAACTCAAATAAATAATGCAACTCAAGAAACAGTTAATCACAAACAGATTAATGAGGGGTGAGCTCACTAAGGAGTCCAAAAGCAAGAGTTCTAAAGACACAAAAACTGAAAGACCTCTAAAATTATTAACCACATTCGAGGGGCACCAGGCGACATTAGTTGCCCCATGTATCTATGGCCTTTCTAAGAGCTTCGGGACAAACTATTGGAGGTTCAGAAAACCTTAGAATTATACTAATCAACATCTAATTCATTTTAGCGAAACCATGAAAAGAATACTTCAAATTCCAAACGAGTGCAACCTCATCTTTTCATTCAACTTCCCCCCTGTTGGATACTAGTCAACCATCCAAATTCTTTCTCCATTTTTTATTAAAAAAGAAAGGCTTGTTCATTTGACATACAAGTTACATACACATATAAAGCCTAATTGAAAAGGGAAAATCATATACAATTCATCTAACCCTTAAAATAACCCATTGATTATAGTCACTGACTAAAATCCTTATCCAAACGCAAGCAATGAAACTTCAATTACCATCAAGAAATGAATCATACGATAATCAGCAAACTAAATCAACAATGCGAAGCAACAGAAACCCAAACTTTTAACAAATTAATCAATCATCCTATCAGTTCTTAACCTATATCGAGAAACCAAATAGACAATCAAGTTAAAAAGAAGCAAAACAAAAACTAAACTCAAATTTAAAGCAAAAGTTTCCAAAAAAATACCTCAAGCTTTTCAATGGCAACAGTTTCCGATGCCCCGGTGATGTTGATGAAAGTCTCGATTGCTTCTTCATAAGTTCTGGCCATTGCCGAAATTAGGGTTTTCCTTTTCTTTAATTTAATTTTTCGCAGCTTATAATTGCAGGGCCCTTTTTATGTATATAAGTAGAGAAAAGGAAAAGATGAAATATGATTTTTGTGGAAAGTTTGTTTGGGGGCAGGAGGTTTTATATAAGGACTTGTTCGGTCATTTTTTTATTATTTATTTTTTCTAATGAAAATTTTATTTTATTTTTTATTTTATAATTTTTTTGGGATATATAGGAGTTTCTCCAGTCTTCCACGCTTATCGAATCAGTTGAAGATGAAATAAAACGTTTTTAAGCTGTGAAAAAAAAAACTACTGATATTTTTTATTTAAAGGGATAAATTCCAAAATTATATATCAATTTTGGTTTGATGTATAGTTGTATACATGAATTTTAAATTTGTGCAATTTTATATATAAAATTTTGATTTGATCCAATTCTCGTGAATTATTAATATAATTATTGATATAATATCATTTTATGTTTATATATTGTATATGTAAATAAGCATATTTATCCAATATAAAAATAAATTGATGTATTTATCTTTTTAAATGTATATGATTAAATTAAAATCAAATTTTCAAGTATATATTTGAACTACGATCAAAGTTTAATGTGTATAACTGCCCCAAATTAAAATTTATGTATAATTTTAAAATTTATCTCTTTATATAATAAATTAGTAACAAAAAAAAAGTTTAATTTATGAATTGGCTATTGTTATAGTTTTATTTTTAATCTACCTTTCACTAGATTTCATGTTAATTTAAAAAGTTTTTTTTAATTTTATTGTAAGTTCTGATCATATTTATTTTTTTTAACACAATTTTTAAAATTATTCATAGTCCCTCCACAACCCATAAATAGGAAGATGTTTTAGTGCATTCAAACTCACGTCCTCCTGTATTGACAACAATCAGAGGCATATCTAAGAAAGTTGACAAGAACTCGGTCTCTCTAAAATAGAAAATTTTCTATTTAGACTTTTTAAAAAAATTAAAAATTTAAATTGGTAAAGGTAAAATTACATTGTGTCTCCCTAAAATTTATACAATTTTGATTTAATCCTTTAAAAATTAAAAAAATATAAGTTATTCAAATGGTGAAATTGTATTTTTATTATCATAAGAAATACAATTTAATTTCGATATCTCTAAAAGAAATTTCGACTTCACCCTTACTACAATATCCATAAAAAGATTAAAGTCTGAGATTTTATGTTTATTATATAAAGGATTGGTGCTCGTTAAAGTTTTGAGTTTGTAGAAACAATGATTGATAACAAATCTAATCAATAATGAACTTGGTGTATTTGTCCTTATAAAAGACTTATATTTTACTGAGCTTGTATTCATTATTGAACGCGATGATCATCATTAAAGTAATAAAGCCATTCCAAAATATATTTGTATTAACTTTTGCTTTCTATTATGTGTATATGTTTGTAAAAAGGGTCGGCAATAAAGTCATATCCGATAATTAAAGGATAAGTTAAGAACCCTTTGAGCTTTATGCTTTTCGTATTTTCAAGGTAAAAATTGTGATAGAATTAATGTGGGTGGTTAATTTGGCATTATTTAAAAAAATAAATAAATATTTTTTAATAAAACAAAATTCATAAAGTGTTGAAAAAATCAACTTAAGAATGGATAAAAAATAATTCGACATTTCTTAAATATTTTTCTAATAAAACCAAATTCAAAAAGAGTTTTAAAATATTACAAGTTCAACAAATCAACAAAATTTTTCCATATTTTTCTTTCATTGCATTCAACAAGTTTCTTTAAATATTTTATTATTTTTAAAAAATATATTTTACTTTTCACCTACGTTTGAACTAATATATTTAATAAAAAGAAAATAAATGGGATTGTGTATTTATTATACATTTTCTTTGAATCAATATTCAATTGTTTCGAAGTTGAAGGATAATTTAAATTTAAATTCCTTTTTATTTCTACTTTTTATACGAAAAAGGGAGAAATATAGAAGGGCCGAAGCATAACTCGAAATATGAAGGCCCGCAGGCTGCAACGACCCGAATTTAAACAGGAAACATGTATTGGGCCTGTAGGTTGACCCAAATTGATTGATATACATCAAGCCCAATGAATAATATGGTTCAAACCAGACCTGGCGTCACCCATATATGGTATTAAAAGTATATAGTTGTTCAATTACAGTCCGTTTTAAATTTTGAATCTAATCATCCGTTTGTTTCACTGGAAATAAGGGGTAATTTTAGAGGAATAATAAAGTTATTTTACGTTCGATTAAAAAATATTTTTCATTGACCATCTTATGCAAATTTCGAAAAATATTGTATATTTTTACATGAAATAAACGGAGCCTAAAATTTTATCCAAATTTACTTATATTCAATGACGAAATCAAAAAAAATTTTAGGGGGTCAAAATTAAATTGTATATTTTTATGATAGTAAAAATATAATTTTATCATTTTAATAGCCTATATATTTATAATTTTTAAAAGATTAAATCAAATTTTTGAGAATTAAAGTATAATTTTAACTTTAAAAATTTTATAATTTAAAGAGCCTAAATGAAAATTTTCTATTTTAGAGGGGACTAGCCAGGTTCACCACTGCTTATAGTTGTAAATAGTTATCTCCAACCTATTTTACCGCACTATTCTTTTATGGTTTTTAATTTTATGTTGTTTAGTATACATTTTGCCCTTTTTCGGGTCAATTTTTCCCTATTTTGTAATCTGTTTGATATTCCCTTAATAAAAGCCCAATCTGATTATTTAAAAAAAAAGTCCACACATATTTTATATTTTAAAAATATTGTTTTATTTAGTATTTAATAATTCTACATACAAACATCTATTTTACCACCATTATATTTTTTTAAGTAAATTTCTTGTAATTTTTTTATTCAATTCTTAAATTATTAAAAAAAATTCAAAATTTTAAGTTGAAAAATAATACACGTTTAAATGCACTTGAACCAACATCTTCCTGAGTGTTGTAACATATTTTTTAATATTTACATAATAACATAGCATATTGAATTTTTATATGATATGAAATAATACATAAAAAATTAACATATTATAAACTTAAAACAGAGTTGAATGGGGCTGACCACTAGCATAGAATATTGGATTAGGTCCGCATTTTAAACGTACTTGATTTTAGTGCTCAAGTCTATTTTTAAAGCTTAATGCTTTTATCTAAACTCGCAAAAATATTGATTAGACTTTTTTAATTAAACTTAAATTTAATCGAATTTAAACTTAATTAAAGCAATTAATGAAATATCTATACATTCAAAAAAAAAGAAACTATAGATGTAAGATAAATATGATACGAAAAATAATTAAAATGATATTAAAATTTATTTTAAATAACATAAAATCGCAAAATTTAGTTTCTAAAATTTACGGCGTAAGCAAAGCGAAGAGACGGAAGATGAGAACGGAGAACGTGAAATTTGATTGGTGTTGAAGGCTACATAATTGAGAAGGCAAGCCATGGTCATGTGCTTCCCGCTGCTTGCTAGGCCATCAATATTGGGTTTCTCGCACGCCATCCATCACTTTCCCACATCTCCTTGCTACTTTATTTGTATAAAACAAGCATATTTGTAAGGCTTTTAAGATTTTAATAGTTTATATTTTAGTTTTATTTTGAAGAAATTATATGGGTTATGTTTAAATTTATTTTGATTTAATTTCGTTACATGTGGATCATGTTTAAAATTGTTGATATACCATATCAACGGTAGTAAAGAATGAGAAAAAAAGTGTTCTGATAAAGGAGTAGAGAGAAAGAAAATAATAAACATGGGTGTTTTTAGCCTCGTCCCCCTCAAAAAGGTCTTTAGAATTTTATTATATAGAGGATTACTCGAGTCGGATTATTTTTACTATATTTATATAACAAAAATCATTAATGCTTTATTTTTGTAATGTGGAGATCGGACATTAAAATTGAATATATGGATAAGTCTATTGACTCAAGTACAATGATCCTATTTACCTTATTTGTTTCTTTTGACTTTCTTTATTGAATACTTTTATTCTAAAAAATTTATTTTATTTAATTCAATATCTAATCACTCATATTATATATTAAAATATGTCTATAAAAATTGAATTAAAATTGTGAATCAATCAATTTAGAATCAAAATTGAATCATAATTATTGAAAGTTTAGGACTCCTATAAACAAGAAGCAAAACCTACATTGTTAGTTGCTTCTAATGTCAGTAATTATTTATATAAAAAAAACATATAGATAAATTAAGTGTAGACTGTTTATACCAACTACTTAATTATTTTTTCCGATAAATAATTTGAATCATTGCATTAATTGAATTAAGTATTGTAGTCGTATTAATAATAAGATTGACGTTGATAAGAGGATTGGTTTCAACATCAAAGAATTTAGCTGATTGAATTTAGTATAGAGCGGATTACACAATAAAAAAAAACTATAAAAACATTAGAGTTTGTGTTATGAGATAATTTCTGATAGTTAAGTAAATAAAAAAAGAATTAGTGGTTAAAGCTTTCAAAAGGATGACCAAAACGGATTTCCAGATGAACTTACCCTCTTTGTTGATCCTCTCTCATATTTAACATTGAAGATCCTTCTTCTTGTAAGTGATGGTTGACTGTCAGCGTCCTTAGCCCAACAGCTCCATTTCTCAATCTTGCCCTTATCCTATGAAAGTGGTATTTGTCGAGTATTGATAGTGACATTTTGTACATCAATGAGTGTGTTTTTCCTTTACGGGTCGGTTTACCATGGTTTCTCAAGTATATTTTTGTGATAAATTTTCTTTTTTGAGATAAAAATATTATTAAATAAGATGTTTTTGAACTTTTCAAGAATGTTTTTATGATAAAAAATACTTTTTAAAAAATATTTTTATAGTAAAAAACAGAAGAAAAAATTAATTTTTACTTAAAATTATTTTTTGACTCAAAAACATATTTTAAAAGTATTGTTAAACTAATCCTAAATCTTACTTCTTTTAAAGTTTTTTTTACTCATTTTGAGCCTAAAATTTTATGGGTTGATGCAACATTATTGATTTTGAACTTAAGGGTTTATAAGTTGATGTATCAAACACGTATTATTAATTTAATTTAATTTAATTAATTATAGCTAAAATATTGCTATATACATATTAGCTAAAACTTTTACATGCAAATATTTATATGTTCAATAACTAGTTTTCAGTTAATGCCCAAATGCAGCATTTCGAATGCTTAAATTTATAGTAATATTATAATTTAATTATTTAAGTAATTGCATAAAAAAGCATCCCACAAACTTAAAACAAATTTCCCATTATAGACTTTCAAAGAAAATCGCAAAATTGTGTTTCTTTTTAAATATAAATATACATTTTGGAAGAATCGAAATAGCTCTGTAGTTCAGAACATTACTTGGAGTATGGAGGAAATTATCACGGTCTCCTATAGTTGGGCCAGACAGTATGTTTCTGCATCGAAGTCGCCTTCACACAAGTCACAAAGTCTCCTTGCTAATCCGGCCTTGGCTCGAAATTAGGTTCGCTTGACGGATCGATTGAAATTGAGGATGATTTCACAGTAGTTGGGGGCTTTGTACGGGACTCCCATGGATAATGGATTTTTGGGTCTATAGATATCTAGATTGTTGTACTGTATTGGATGCTGAACTGTGGGACATCTTGGATGGGTTAAATCTTACATCGAATCGGGGTTTTAAGTGTATTTTAATTCAAACAGATAATCTTGAAGCGGTTAACGCCATTCAAGAAAAAGCTTCAGGAGGCTCCAAGTCAACTTTGATTAAGGTGAATTCATCAGCTCCAGTCAAAAGTCCATCATTGGAGCATTCAACATGCCCCTCAAGATGAGAACAAGATCGCATAGGGTTTGACTAAGACAGTTTAAGATAGAAAAACAAGACTACGTATTTTGAAGGATCCCGCTTGAGGATTGCTTTTAATTTGTTCCACCAAAAATAAAAATAAATACACATTGTGTTTTGTTTGACAAGACAAATAGTTTCCTTTAACTTAATACAATTTTTTTTTAAGAAAAGAAAATCTTCGAGGGAACCTATAGAATACAGCCTGCTGTAACTAGAAGCATCGTAACCGTCTTTCTCTTAGACAATGGTTGAGTTGAGCCACCAACTGCTCAAGGAGTCAAATAGCTTCAGATAAAATAATCATAGCCGTCCAAATGATAAGAGCAGAAAGAAAAAAGAAAAAAGATTGTAATCAGATGGGAAATTTAGAAGGAAAGAAATAAGATCCTGTTTGATTTTGTTTATTGCTGGAGTTACCCACCAAAAAGATTTCCTCCTTTCTCTTCGCCTATACTCCACCTCCACCTCCAAATTCATATTTTTGGATTAATTATTATCATTATTGTATATTCTTCCTATGCCCCCCCCCCTTTTTTTTTGTTTTGTTTAACTCAAATTTTGAAGTTGATATTATTAAGAAGACTTTATTTGAATATCATTTCTGGCTCAAACAAAATTAAAAGGAGACTAAACTCAGACAGTAGAACCGATGAGTATACTAATGATCCCAATTTGTAACTTGACTTGGAAAAAAGAAACAATAATAAAACTATGCGGTGCAACTTAAGACCCCTCAGCTTTATAAAAGTGAGTCGACAATGCTTGATTGGCAGTGCAGTGGCATTAGACTTCCCCCCTTCCTGTTTTAATTAAGGAAAGAAATGGGGAATGACATATCCCAAGTTGAAAAGAAGAGAAATGAATGAGGTTCATATTTCATCTCAAAATCGGCTGGTAAACAGAAGTCCATGTTTCGAGTAAGCGTGCCTATACAAATGTTTTAATTAGTAAAACACATCATGAATTCCATTCCCCTGTGGCCTATAAACGGAAATTTGTCCAACATCATTGTGACAAAACGCATATAATGAATGGTCAAACAAACTCTTACAGTAACCTACCTACATTGTAGTAGTAGTCATTTTAGTTTGCATGGGGGGGGTTCACTCCGTGGCTCAATGGCCATGTAGGCCGGTGCTCTATGTATTGATAATTGGTTTACCTGAATAATTACCTTAGCTTTAACTAGTCTCAATTTTTGCCTTTTTTTCTTTTTGGTGTTGGTAAGCATGAAATTGTTTCAAGTTAGACAAAAAATCACAGTAGTTGCATGCATATCCATACACTTCATTCGAAATCTTAGTGATGTGTGCATTAAGATTGGGTCTCTGGCATTGGGATCTCAGAATATGAGATTAGGATTTGCAGGAGATCTCAAATTTAGATGTTGCTGTACATTTGGGAAAATTTAGGTTAGATTTTAAGACTATTTCAAAGAAGCCATTAGATTCTTTTTGTTTGTTCTTTTTGGTATTTAATGATTTAATGTAGATTGGTGAGAAGATACTTGGTTTGGTCAGACATATTCCTTTGAACTTCCATCGATCCTCTCAAATCTACAGTTTCCCTTTCTGTTGTTCCAATATCTTCCTTAAAAAAGGCTAAAATTCAGCCTTGTGCTCCTTCAGTTTTTCATGTTAAAGCTCCTTTTACCATTGATGGGGGAGGGAAAAAAATAATGAAAATCCAACCACTAGATGAAGAAATAGAAAGAAATATAGGGAAGCATCGTGTTTGCTTCTAAAGGTCTAAAATCATGCTAGGCTTTCTCTCTCTATCTTTCAACTGGTGAGACCGTTGACAAAATAGTAATGAACAGTTCCTAGACAGACAGACAGAGTTAACTCATTTATTTTATTCCATTCTATGCTTTCTTTTAAGTTCAAAAAAAATAAATAAAAGTGATGAGGAAACTATAATTAATTAATTAATTAATTAAATTCATTTTGAGTACAGTTGTATGCAATGCATTGCCTTCCTATATAAGCATGAGCTTTTCTCATAGTTGATGAGAATTAGGAGATACATGCAATACATACATACATTTCGGCATTTTCTTCTCTTACCTGTCTGTTCTATTCTTCCCACGTTTCTTACTTCAACGTCTATTTTCTTTATAAACACCAGTACCTGCGTTTATAGCCTGCTTTCTTCGATCAATCAAAGGATATTATATATTTCCTTTTGTGTAAGAGATGTTGGTGTTAATGTGCATTGGAACCTTGCTCCTTATCTGCATCACACATTGGGTTAACAAATGGAGAAATCCTAGATGTAATGGTAAACTTCCACCAGGTTCAATGGGGTTCCCACTTGTTGGCGAGACTCTTCAGTTCTTCACCCCCAACACTACTTTCGATATTCCTCCCTTTGTCAAAGAGAGGATGAAAAGGTAAAAAAAAAAAAATATCAATCTCCATGACTCTTTGCTTTTATTGCTAGAAGATGTTTTGTAGATCTCCTTCCATTCTTAACATGTTGATTGTTGGTGTTACTTACAGGTATGGGCCAGTATTCAAGACTAGCTTAGTGGGGCGACCGGTAATTGTGTCGACTGACCCGGATCTCAATCATTTCATCTTCCTGCAAGAGGGACAACTGTTTCAGAGCTGGTATCCTGATACATTCACAGAGATATTTGGACGTCAGAATGTAGGTTCATTACATGGTTTCATGTATAAGTACCTGAAGAATATGGTGCTTAATCTCTTCGGTCCTGAAAGCCTAAAAAAGATGCTACCTGAAGTTGAGAACACAGCTTGCAGAAGGCTGCAAAGCTGGTCAAGTCAAGAAACTATTGAATTAAAAGAAGCAACTGCTAGTGTAATTTCACATTTATATTACCTCATTCATGGTTCATCATCCGTCTAAAGTTTCTGGTCAACTCTAAAATGATAACTTGGTCTCTTTTGCAGATGATATTTGATCTGACAGCCAAAAAGCTGATAAGTTATGACCAAGACAATTCCTCGGAGAATCTAAGGGTGAACTTTGTTGCATTCATCCGGGGGTTAATCTCCTTTCCATTGGATATTCCAGGAACAGCTTATCACAAATGTTTACAGGTACAACAATGTTTTATACGTACCAATTTATCACTAGCATCAGTTAATCATCATGTAAAAATAAATGTCTGTAACTTTAAAGACTTATCTCAAAAACACAAGTTGGCATGGAAATTCTTTTATTCATGAAGCTAATCAGGCTCCCCTGAGTTAGAAGCATATGCCTCTGTGAGCCCGTCTTCTTTTTGTGTTGACTCTTGAAGGTTTTTCTATACAGGGAAGAAAAAATGCAATGAAAATGCTGAAGGACTTGCTAAATGAAAGGCGGTCTATGCCGAGGAAACACCAAAGTGACTTTTTTGATTTCGTCCTTGAAGAACTTCAGAAAGAGGGAACAATACTCACAGAGGCAATCGCTCTGGATTTGATGTTTGTGCTACTATTTGCCAGCTTTGAAACAACGTCCCTAGCTCTAACTTTAGCTGTTAAATTCCTTTCGGACAACCCTTCAGTGCTGAACACATTAACAGTATGTGAAATTATTTTAGCTAAAATCCTTTATCTACAAAATCCTCTTCCTACCAAACAGACTTAAGTGTTTTCTCCTTCCAGGATGAGCACGAGGCAATTCTACGAAACCGGGAAAATACCGACTCTGGACTTACATGGAAAGAATACAAGTCAATGAGATATACCTTCCAGGTGAGGGAGTTGTACTACTTCAAACTTCTAATAGCATTTATCAATTTTCATAAGGCTGTTTATTTCCATCCGACAAGTGCAATTTGCGTGCAGTTCATCAATGAAACAGTTAGACTGGCAAATATAGTTCCAGGAATCTTCAGAAAAACACTAAGGGAAATCCAGTTCAAAGGTGAACATTAAAATGATTCACTCACTCTCTAATTGTTATAAACAAGTTTTAGCCATTCAATTAATATGAAAATTAACAAATAAAGTTTGATAATAATGCAGGATATACCATTCCAGCAGGTTGGGCAGTAATGGTCTGTCCCCCAGCTGTGCATCTGAATCCAGCAAAATACCAAAATCCGCTCACCTTCAATCCATCAAGATGGGAGGTGGGTGAATACTGGAAACTGTATCCTTACTAACCTGCAAGATTAATTTCTAAAACAAAATCCACAGAAAATTTACTTTGAACCACGTAACTGCAGGGAACAGAAATAAATGGAGCCTCAAAGAATTTCATGGCATTTGGTGGTGGCATGAGATTTTGTGTCGGAACAGACTTCACTAAAGTACAGATGGCTGTGTTTCTCCATTGCCTGGCTACAAAATACAGGTAAGAGAATGCTGCTACAAACTACAATATGTTCTATACCTGCTTAGTACACTTTTGTGAGAGATCAAGAGAAAGAAACTCATCTAGATCCTCATCGTTTCAGGTGGGAACCAATCAAAGGGGGAAATGTACTCCGAACTCCAGGTTTACAGTTTCCAGATGGCTTTCACATTCAGCTCCTGGAGAAAACAAGAATGGAGTAACTTCACTGAAACAAAGCAGAAACAAATGTCAAGCCAAGTCAAAATACCTGGATAAGAAGCGAACAACAAAATATTACGACTTTGCATTTTACCATTCACTGTTGCTTTAACCTATTTTCCTTGGACTGCAGAAGAGGATAACAGTTATCGATATGTTGTAGAAAATTTTAAAAAATAGAGAGTTCATTATATTTGTCACTTTTCCAACAGACTAAATCATGGTTTTACCAATGCCTCCTATACGAATTTTTTAATCCCATCATATACTTGAGGAAAAAGAATGAGGAAGAAGAACGACAATATGGGGTAACAGGTCTAACTAGTAATATTGTACATGTTTAAAGCCTGTCCTATCTTTTTCACAATTCCCTCTAATGAATGAGGAAAAAAAAAAAGGCAAATTTTCAGCCACGCAACTACAATCATGAGTGATCGAACTTCCCAAATCTGAACTCAGACTTCATCTAGGTGTCCACTATCTGATCTTCAATGGTTCGTCTGTAGTCCCTGTTTCCCTTCTACGCTTGTGTTGCCCAACACCATCGTTTTTCTCCTGTCCAGATGGACCTGTTAAAAGTATCATTTGTTTTTAAAATTGATTGTTACGTCTTCATTAGGCATTTTCTTCCTTTACTTGACTACAGAAGAATAATGAAAGTAAAGGAAGAAAATGCCTAATGAAGACGTAACAATTATTTTTAAAACTGCAGCACTTTAGAGTGTCCCTGAGAATGCTTCAACTTTTTGCACTATTCTTAAATCTTAAGTTTTCTTTTCATCATCCAATCCATAATTTAAAGAGAAGAAATGCACATATAGTGCATCCTTGTAGCAAACTCAGACACCATTTAGAACTAACATTTGTTAGCATAAATTTCCATCTCATGGCAGTGACCACATGTACGCAGATTACAAACTTAAAATTAATACCTCTGATCCATTGTCAAAAGTAGAAGCTGTAGTACTAAATTGGCACTTTGCTCTGTCAACTTTGTTAAATTCAGAGTCCTTCAGAACAGCTGTGCATTCAATATATCAAGCAAAAGCACGTTGTGTGAAATAAATCAATCTCAGTGATCTTAGAATTTGGAAATATAAAAAAACGTAATGATGAACCCCATGTGGCACATCATGTAAGATGCTAAAAGCCTCCTGTTAATCTTTTGCCAGAACAAAAGTACTTTGCTGCTTGATCAGTTGTTGGATAGAGTTTAAAGATCCAGATTATTTGTCAAGAATTGTTCCTGCAACATTCTCAACTTTGATGACATTATTTGTCAAGAATCATGAATTGGAATAATGTAAACACATCATGTGCAAAAATAGACAAAATACCTCCGTGAGGGCGACATCCTTTGAGCAGTCAAACTGCACGAAAAAGTTCATACAGCTGAAATTAGAAAAAGTTGTTGCAACAAGAGATCTCAGAAAACAGAAACAACTATATATATATTTACCAAGCTTGTTTTTCCAGTTAAACATATTTGTTTCCTTCACAGTATAGCTCAATATATTGCACTTAAGTTCTTGTACAGAGTTGAAAGCTGTTATCTAGCATGAAATAACAAGAGGCAAGATTTCTTCCATTTTGAATTGTGAGAGAAAGTGAAGCTCTTAGTTCCGCTTTCATTTTCAGGTTCAGATGAGTAAATATACAATTGTCAAAAACTTCACAGTGGGATATATTATTATTTTTGGATAACACAGTAGGATGTTTTGTTTTAACTTATACGAGCAATCACATTTTCAAACATAAACCTACAGAAAGAAAATCATCAGTACATATACAATTTTAAAGCGAATGAGAGAAAAAAAAGTCAAAATGTAAAAAATTCTAATGAAAAGAATCCATTATCTAATGGATAGGACAGTGGTCTTCTAAACTTTTGGTATAGGGATTGGTCCAGCAAGACAATAACAACATAAAAACTAGGGAATTAATAAAAAAGGGGATATAAGGTAAGTGAGAGGCAGTACCAATCACCTGGAAATCGGAGACAGTGCGCAGTACTGGGCTTTCCTTTCACCAATTTGTCAACTGCTCAAATATAAACATAGAGGCGAGAATAATAAGATTTCACTAAACCCTGCATCCAAAAATAAATTTTGGTGATGCTGAAAACACTGAGAGCACTCACAGATGTTTCCACAAGATGAAGATACCTGCCTTCGAGGACCACAAGGAATCACTAAGCAAAAACTTTCACTTACCTATAGCCACCATGGAAAAAGGCAAAGGTAACTATCTAGGCAGTGAGTGATACATGAAAGACGAAGCAACAGTTAAGTTCACATAATATGAAATTCTATGAAGATAGAATATGATATCAAGTATCAACAGTTAAAAAAGCAACCTGAGAATGCTCGATGATGTGACCGCCCTCATCCCGCAACGTAGACAGCCATTCCAGATAACCAAAAACCTGTCGGTCTCTTAATTTATCACGTTCGTGTGTAAATTAAGAAAAATCCTAACATTACTCGAAATATGAAAAGAGTTACTTGCCTCTCACATATCTTAAGAACGTTAGCACCAGCATCTGGCTGGCATTTGCGGGTCTAAACAAAGAACTATTGAGGTTTAAAAGAAACATCCTGAATAAATAAATTGCTGAAAAAAAAAGGGTGCAATTGTTTGCTTTTTCCTCATATATGTTAATTCGTAGACACCATTGGCAGCGGATTTGTTGACCGTTAACACCGGCGGAATCCGAAATGTTTGCATCTTATTCGTTGAATTCTCCTCCGCCTCCACTATTTCCGCCACGATCGATGCGTCACCGCTACTCTACAAAGTAATTAATAAAAGAGAAGAAAAATAACTCCTAACTTGTCACCATAAAAAGGAAGTTCACTCACTGAACCACTGGGAACGGCCATGTTGATGACAATCTTGATGGTGCAATTCAGTTCGTGGTGGGAGTCCGTACTCTTCACGCACTTTTCGAGCTTAGATTTTGAGAGGATCTGGATTGAAACGACATCGCTTTGAAGGAAAAGGAGACTGAAAACGTAGATGAGAAATCCCGCCCATGGTTTGCTCCTCATTGTTGGTTCTTATTCCGTTGGCCGTTGGTGTTGGATAATTGGGAATCCCTGATTCCTGAATGCGGTTATGGAGGGAGTTGGGCGGTGTTTTCAACTGCCATTAACCCTCTTATCACTTAAATATGTTTCCTTGAGACCACGTCGCGTTTTATGGTTTTATCAATAGGCCCAATTAACCTTTAGTCCATGAACTTTGCAACTTTGTACAAATTAGTCCTTAATTTTTTTTTCACATTAGTTAAAGAACTTGGATCCATTAAAGCATAATGGCATGAGAGTTTGAGATTGTGTTATATCATTACTTGAAATTTTTTTAGAAAACTATATAAAATAAAAAATACACAGAAAACTATAGGAGAGATCAACTAAGAAGAAATTTTAATTTTCAATTCCATTACACAATTATAATGTGTGATATTATTGTTGTCGATAATAACGAATTTCCTCTTCAAAAACTATAGGAGAGATCAACTAAGAAGAAATTAATAAATGAAAGTATATAAAATACAAAAAAGAAAATGAATGAATGAAAAAGGGAGATGTAAGTGAAGGGTATTGATAGTACTGGTAATGTTTTCATTAGTATCCACAAGGCCATTTTGATGTAGGCGCACAGGTCAGATGATGGCACCAGCCGCAATGCTTGTTTCCATTCGCTCCTTTAAACACCAGTAATAAACCCATCCCGAATCTGCATCATTCCAAACCATGATTTAAATCTTTCGTTTTCACTACATGACAGGCAAAAGCTAAACCAAGACTCGGGGTTTAGAGCTTACCCAGAAATGAGTAAAAGCACAGCAATGACACAAAAAACGTATTGGTATGGCGTGTGCTTCGGTATTACAGCAGCAGCAGCAGGACGACGCTGGGGTTTTATCCACCCGGATTGGGGACGAAACAGCAAAACGAATCCTAGTAGAAAGCCAGTGAAGAAGCCTCCTATATTTGCAAAGTTGTCAATACGAGGAAGAAGCCCTATTGCTAAGTTAAGGACAGTGATAGCTACGAATGTGATCACAGCCGTAACCTATTATACATTTAAAAAGAATCCCATAGATCAGTTTTCAAGCAACAAGTAGGAAGCTCTGATATAAATTGTCAAATGATACAACCATGACAAACATGCCTTGTAGGTGTAGATGGTCCAGTTAGTTAGAAACTCTGAACACATTGCCCCAATAAGGCCAAATAAAGCACCAGAGGCACCCACAGTTGTAGTATGTTGCATGAACAAGGAAGACAGTATGCTCCCACCAAAACCAGATAATAGATAGATAGCACCAACACGCACTGTCAGGTGAAAGAATACATATCAGCTATAACACTTGAAATGTTACCAAAACATATAATATAACACAAAACATACCAAATCCAAATTGTTGTTCATGGCGTATTCCAATAAAGATAAAGCTCAACACGTTTGGAAGCAGATGAATAAGACCTCCATGCAGCCAGAGGCAAGTGATGAACCTCCATCCTTGTTTGCCATGTACTACCTTGCTCCACTGTAGTGCTCCCCACTTATCCATTCTAAAGAAAAATGAGGTGAAGGGATATTAGAAACGTCAATACCAAAGGCTATACGAAAGTTGGTTGTAAATAGAAAACAAACAGAGAGAAGGAATAGATGAAAATTACGTTTTAGAAGAAGGACCAAAGAGAGGATTTTCTTTGAAAGGCTGAAAAGAAAACCTGCCTAGATACCTAGCCACACACTTTCCTTTGGATCCCTTATTGTTCTTAGGACAATTATTGGTATACATCATCAAAACAAAAATAATAATATTAGCCAACACAATCGTCGGAAGAAGCCATGGAATCCATTGCTTTTCACTGCTGTCATAATAGTGTGGAGCAGTTTTCTTCTTCTTACCTTTACTCCCTTTCTCTGGATCCCAACTTCCCATTCTCCTTCAAAACCAAAATAAAAAAATCCCTTCCTTTACACTCTTTCTGGATCTTTTCCCTTTTTGTAGTTGTTATGGGTGCAGATGAAGTTAAGATAGCAGTGTTTGTTTTGCTTGTAAAAATAAAATGAAGCAAAATTACTAGGATTGGACTGCACGATTTTAACTATGGAATATCATCAAATGTTACAAGGCAAAGTTATACAAAAAGAACAAATCAATGGAAAAAGAGAGCTTGAGAGAAAATTTCATCAAGTAGAGAGAAAAAGAATGAAACTTTTTCTTTTTTAAAATCTTAGAAGCTGAAAATATAACCTTTTTTTCTCAGTTCATGAGATAGTCCTTAATTATATCATTAAGAAATCAGAGTCTGCTGATTTTAAGGAAGTTGACAGACCTCCATCCACCCATTCCTTCTTCTATTGTTGAAGTCTAAGTCAAACGATTAAACATAGAAATCTAGAAAAGCGTTAAGCATTCCAACATTTTCATTAGATTTGGTTTTGTATTATTATAAACTTTAAGTAAATGTGAAACTCAAGATTTCAATATCTATATTCTCATTTTTCTTATTTGCTTGAACAACTCCCTAATATATATATATAGGTTATGAACTAAGCTTAAGTTATATTTTCTTTAAAGAAAAAGAAAAGACTTACATAAAGTTATATACCCTTTAGTTCGATGGCTGATCTAATGAATCAAATAAAGAAATGGGGCAGTGGAAGCAAAAATGGTGAAGTTGGCTCTAAAGAAAAAGAATTTATTTATTTTAATGGATAAAGTTGATGGTCTTCTTATATTCTGTTTTTTCAATTTTGTTTGTGTCTGGCATACTTTTACCGATTTTATCGATGTCTGATTTTTAAATCATATTCAATTAATTAACAATAATATAAATATTTAATTGGAAAAAGAATAAGGGTAAACTATATCCTAGGTCACTAAATTATTAGAAAGTTTACATTTTGATCACTCAACTTCAAAGAGTTACAAAATGATTATTAAACTATCCGAAAGTTTTTGTTTAAGTCATTGAGCTATTAAAATGGTTATTGTATGACATTCTCGATTTGCATTGCTTGCACTGCACTAATCGAAAGCTCTCATTCCTCTTCTCTGATCTTTGACATTAATAATCAGCTTGATTTGGATCTAAAAAATGTTTTTCTACTGGTCAATGAGAACTGATCCTTGTATCAATCGTTGAGTTGTTGCTTGAAGCTTACTATCTAAACTTAAAAAAAAAACTTAACAATTTTGTGACTTAAATAAAAACTTTCAAAGAGTTTAATCATTTAAATGAAAATTTTCGAATAATTTAATAATTATTTTATAGCTTTTTGAAATTGAGTCATAAAATATAAATTTTTTTAATAATTTGACCTTAAATGTATTTTATCAAAAAAATAAAAACATAAAAAGGAAGAATACTAAAAAAAATTACTCTTGATGTTTTTTTTGTTGGGAGAAGTATAATACAACCAAATGGGTTAAAACTCAAAGGTTGGAGCTTTGAGTAAATAATAAGACAAACCTTCCAAAAAAAAATAATTTAAGACAAAACTACAAAACGGTAACTGTAAGAATCGCACCAAACATTACCTGACAACAAATCCCCCAAAATGGGAAATAAAACAAAAATCTCCATTCGATTTGGTTTCACCAGCATCATCATCGTCATCTACCCATCTCCAGCATTCCTCAGAACCCTAACTCTCCGAATTCCCTAAACTAATCATACTAATAAGACCCGTAAATCCCCTTTTTGCTTTCATGGTAAAAAAAAGTTTAAGAATCATTTGAAATCTACTTGTTTTCGTTTATATTAAAATAGGATTTCTTTTTGGGGAGAGAGAGAGGGGTTCCCGAAGATGGCTTCAACGAGTCCAACGAACCGATCCTCATCGGATGACATCATTGATGTGACGCCGCTTCTCTCATCCACAAGCAACGCGTCACGGGACGAGTCCACAGCGCGTCGATCCGTTCGTCGCCAGAGCCTTCGTGAAGCGGCTCGGTTCCTGCGCCGAGCCAGCAGCCGAAGAATGATGCGTGAACCGTCCATGCTGGTTCGAGAAACCGCCGCCGAGCAGCTCGAGGAGCGCCAGAGTGATTGGGCGTATTCGAAGCCCGTCGTGGTCCTCGACATTATCTGGAATTTCGCGTTCGTGGCGGTATCGGTTGGGGTTCTGCTCTCGAGCAGGGACGAGAGGCCTGATACGCCGTTGAGGCTGTGGATAATAGGGTACGCTTTGCAGTGCTTGTTGCATATGGTTTGCGTTTGTGTGGAGTACAGGCGGCGGAGGAGGCAGCAGAGCATGGAGTACAGACCATTTAATGCCGGAGAGGAAGGGATTCTGAGCCCGGGATCAAGGGTGGATTCGGAGCAGTACGTGACCTTGGCTCAGCTGGAAGAGGATAGTGGAAGGTATACTCTTCTTATTGATTCAGACCCATATTTGTATTTGATGAATTTGGGAAGCTAAAATGATGGTACTTATTTGTTTTGAGTGTTCCCTCTTATATGTCAATTGTTAAGTTGAGATGGACATTACTTTCTGCAGTATAAAGTGAAATTATGGTTTCAGTAGGAAATTGGAACGAATTAGGCATTTGATGTGGGTTGGGGATTTTCATGTATTTGAAATTAGTTAAATTATGCTCTTGGATATTTTTAGTCTCATCTGTTATAGGGTTTAAGTTGTGTATGATATTACTGCAAACTCATTTTAATGGCTAAAATCATTTTAAATTTTGATGTTTTCAGTGGTGTTGCAAAGCATCTTGAATCTACAAATACAATGTTGTCATTCATCTGGTGGATCGTCGGATTCTACTGGGTATCTATAGGTGGCCAAGCATTAGCACGTACCTCGCCTCAGCTTTATTGGTTAGTTGGTGTTGTTCTTCCATCCGCCTTTTTGGGTCTTTGAAGGTTTTCCCCTATAACCGGACCCTAACGTTTGTAATGTTATTTTTCTGCAGGCTTTGTATAATTTTTCTCGGTTTTGATGTCTTCTTTGTTGTTTTCTGCGTTGCACTGGCATGCATCATTGGTATTGCTGTTTGCTGCTGTCTTCCATGTATTATTGCAATCCTATATGCTGTGGCAGATCAGGTAACTTTCTCATCTTCCTGCTTGCAAGATTATCATCATCGCGTATGCACCATTTGTTGTTTGTCTGCTTTTGATGCTTGATTTTTGTGCTTGAATATATATAGTTCTGTTAATGGAGGTAACATGCTTTGCAAATTTAGTTAGTATGGATCCTTGTGCTGTTTTGTGAATTTTGAACTTCCTACATGGATCTGGTTCAACTCAGGTAATTGTTTTAGTCACAGTGGACTAAATAATCGATTGTTTTTAGAAAGCTTATGCAATATCAAGGCGGCTTTTGTGTGATACACATATTGGATGTTTAAACTCTTTTCTGCTTTTTGATGCACTTTCTTTTACTTGCTTCGTATGACCTCTTGGATCAGGAGGGAGCTTCCAAGGAAGACATCGAGCAGTTATCAAAATTCAAGTTCCGTAGAACCGACGATGATGGGATATCTGCTGTTAATGTCCAAGAACCTGTTGGGGGAATAATGACTGAAAGCGGAACTGATTCCCCCAGGGAACATGTGCTTTCCCCGGATGATGCAGTGAGCTGAAATCTTTTGTTTTTGGCTTTATTCTGTTTATTTCCTTTCTCCTTCCTCTATGATTTGGCCCTTTGGAAATTATAAGATAATTCATTTAGTCGTTGTGCAAGTTGAAAGGAGTTTAAGTCAAGTACCGAACTGATATCGATTCTTGGGTTAATTTGTAGGAATGTTGCATTTGCCTTTCGGCTTACGATGATGGAGTCGAGCTTCGGGAACTTCCTTGCGGTCACCATTTTCATTGTGCCTGTGTGGATAAGTGGCTACACATCAATGCTACCTGTCCACTCTGCAAATACAACATTTTAAAGAGTAGTAGCCAGGAGGAAGTGTAGTAAGATGGGAAACAATTATTTAGGGTGACATCTGCAACCTCTGATTGCTATTTTAGCTCGAGAGAATGAATATATGCACAGCATTCAATATTGGCCTTTGTGGTGGTCTTATCATAGTGCTGGTGATAATCATGATGTGCTTGTTTTAGCTCTGGCCTTCATGGAGTTTTGTGTATATTCAATGTTTTACATTTTCCCGGGGCATCTATATGCACTGACTGAGTTGAACTACTCGTTTCTTTCTCTTCTCTTTTATTCAATCATTTGATAATAATATGTCATGTCTACTCTTGTTTGAGGCTTTTCCTCTGCATTCTGAATGTATATATATGTACAAGCTTTTAGTGTCATCAGCAAACTGAAACCACAAATTGAGTAAAATAAAAAAAATTAAAATTAATAAATTTTATTACCTGAGTATTCACCTTTCAATACTTTTATATTTGATTTTTAAAATAAATTGCTTAAACTAACATTAAAGTAAATTAGAAGTTTTATAACATATGTATGTACGAGAAAATTATGTATTTAGAATACAGGGGTGTGTTTAAAAATAAATATAGTAAATAATAAAATGTATTGTTTGAAATTGATTAATAATAATGCACGAAATATGTACGATATTAAGATAGAAATCATGGTGTTGTAATAAATATATATACAAATAATGAAGGTAATAAATTGTACATATTAAAATAAAAACATATAAAAAAATCAAAATGATACTTTGGTTGAGTGATAAATTTCAAATTTTATTAATCTAATTGGTATGAATTTATTAAAATAAAAATGCTTGAAAAATATCAAAATATAGCTTTGGTCGATTGCTAAATTTATTATTTTACTAATCTAATTGGCATGGATTCAAATTCACCATACGCATATTTTTATTTAACAAAATCGTAACACCAACTCAGTGAAGTACTTAAATAATAATATAGATATTAAAATGGATTGATTAAATTAAAAAAAATTAAGGATAAATTTCAAAATTGTACATGAACTTTGGTTCGATGTGCAATTCTACAGATGAACTTTGATTTTGCACGAATTTATACATGAAATTTCTATTTGATTCAAATTTTACAAATTATTAACACAATTAATGATATACCATCATTTCATTATATATTGCTAAAAAATATTTTATTTATCTAATATTAAAATAAATTTATATATTTATTTATTAAAATGTGTATGATTGAATCATGTTATATCCCCTCCGGCTTTGGACACATGGCAACATGAAAAATGATCGGAGAGACACCTGCAGACGATCCTTCGCTCTTACCCTCAACTTAGATGAAGAATGAATCAACTCTTGAACATTCTAGCCTCCCCATTGTCCTCAACATTCTCCTTTGCATCCTTAGTCTCCTTGCTCACTTACTTTCTCTGGCTCTCCACCCTGGAGGTGAATCGACCTTCCATAACACATCACATCGTTTTTCTTATCTTTTTTCTTATTGATATTCTCATAAAAAAAATTATAAATCAAAGTTGTATGCATACACTTAAATAACAATCAAAATTTCATACATAAAATTACACGAAATTAAAATTATGTATCAAATTAAACATGAAATTAAAATTTATGTATAATTTTAAGATTTATCTCAAAAATTTAATATATTTTACTCGTGGATACTATCCTTCATTTGAAACTGATTTATATACTTCTATATAACCTTTTCTCTTTTACGTACATAAATATAATATAATATATGAATTGGAAGAGAAGACAATACGAGAAACAGAGTCATGCATAAAATTTTAGTTAATGAGGTTGCTTTTTATGAAATTAATATTTAATGAAAGTGGCTTAATACTATGATCCCCTTATTCTTGTTAGGTTGGTCCCTTCAATTTAATGAATAATTTCTTTCTTCAGCTCCTCCAACAAATAATTACATTTTTAATAACTTAATTTAATTTTTTTTCAACACAATTTTTTGACCTCTCAATTTTATAATTTTATTTTTATTCTCTAAACAAAGTCCGTAACTTTAGATTTTTTGACTTGCTCGGGGTGTTCATTAAGTTTGTAAAATTAAAATTGAAAAAAGTATAAATTAATAAAATTAAGCTCAGTTCAGTTGATCTGATGGGTAAACTGAATTTCAATAATTCAACAATAAGATAAAATTTTAATTCTTTAATAATTAATGATTATGTAAATGAATATTCAAATGTTAAGTAAAATGTACATTTATATAAGTCAAAATCTAGAAGAATACAAAACCTTTCATTAGAGCGGAAAATGTAAGCTAAAAATGACAGGCAATGCATACACCACCATTCTCATTTTGAGTGGAAATGTGTTATCTAAAAGCGATGATGGTATCGAAAAGAAAATTTAGAAAATATTTAATCACGATATTAATATTTTTATCAATTGTATATAATTTTAATTGATATAATAATATATTTAATTTTAAATGTTTATATATTTTATCATTTTGACTTTAATTTTAAAAAACTTAATAAATCTAATCTCACTATTTACACAAATATTACAAAACAAATTTATTAAATTAAAATTAAATTGATAGAATATATAATTTTGATGGATAAATTTGTTACCATACAAAATAACATCATGTGCAATACATAGAAAACATTAATGTCATGACATTAATTATTCTTAGTTGATTTTAAAATTAATAAGGATTGAATTTCTAAATTGGGAAGTACTGAGAGATTTTTTACCTAATTATTTGAGCGTTTGGTAGAAAGATTCTACCTTTCCATTTCGTTGGCAAAAAATGGTCGTTGAGGCGGCGTCGTTTGATTCGTATGTAAATAGCTTTTTACACTTTTACAACATCACGCTCCTCAATTCCCGGTGCCAAGGAAGTTGGGGGAGAGCCGGGAGTCTTCGCATTCCAGAAGCAACCAGAACAAATGCATCTTCGCTCCCCACGTGATCCTCGAAGAACGCTCCCTGAAGACCACGTTCTTCCTCCATCCTCAGCATCTCATCAACACCGTCCATTCCAATGCTTCATAATTAAATAGTAGCATTATATATCGTTTGATCATTTCCCACGCTCCAACCACCACGATTCTTGATCATCACTTTCCCCATCCACAGCTCTTCTTTCATCTTAGACGCAGGCTCAGTAACCTGCTGCCGTACTTGATAATTATTCTGCATCTCATCCTCACCTTCTCTCCTTACGCGCTTCACCCCAATGGAAACTCCGAACAACTTAGGTGTCACATCCTCCTCTGCCACCTCCTTCGAACCACTGTCCTCCGTACTTCTCGCCGAATCCCTCGCTGACAAAAGATCCAACGCCTTCCCTTCGACCAAAATTGAATGACTTTCCAATTGGCCGGAAGCATGGTTCATCATCAAAGTTAATATATTGTTACACAATCCCTTTAACTGAGTCAACTCTTGGCTCAGCTGCATGTTTTCTTTTCTAAGCCTCTCGTTCTCCTCTAAAAGCTCTGGCGTTGTAGTGCAGCTCGTCGTCCGATGCAAAATGGTGGCTACAAGAGGCGAGTTTGACGAAATCACCTGCTCATCACCCGAATTAGAGGGGGATACTTTACAAGGAACAACTGCTATGGTCACCGCCGCCGGAGTAGCTACAGGAGGAGATATTTTACGGCGATGTATGTCTCGGAGAATTTCCTTCTCGCCTCTTCGAAAACAAGCGTTAGCGAATTCCCACCGATCCGGCACTATCTTTCTAAATCCCTAAAATAATAGTAATATTATAATTAAAATCTCATCTAATTTCTCTAACAAGCTAATTATATTTGCTACTGCCTTATTTTTAGCATTTACATATGTGTTGAGTTGGCGTACGAAGCTAGAGAAGTTGTTATGTTTGAAGTATCTAGGGAGCAAATCGCGGGCGAATTCGGCGGGATGCCAAACGATGAAAGCTGATCCGTCTTCGTTCCACGAAATCAAGTCATCGAAAGAGGGATCATCGACGAGCTGATAGGTTTTGGTAAGGAACGGAGTTGGTAAAGATCGTTGCGAGTCAGCGGCGGCACCAGCTGTGGATCCGCAGGCCATGCGATTCGGTCCTAGATCCGAATCCTAAACAACCAGAACTCTCCAGATAAAAGAGAGATACCTCTGCCGTGTCTTTAGCTCTCTGAACTCGTTGATTATAATGAACTCTAATCGGTTAAAATAATAATGTACGTTCGTTAGCCGAGAAAGTTGCCAGAAGATAAAGTAAGTAAATGAAGAAATAAATATCTTCAATGTTTCTAGAGAAAAATATCTAGTTTAGTCGGCGAAATTCAGATTCAAATAAACAAAAACAGTTTCTAATGTCATATTTTCTCTCAATTTAGTTACGTCTCTTTCGTCGATCATCGAGATATACATTAAAAAGATATCAAAACGTTGAAATCTAACAGGGAGAAGAAAAAGTGGATATAAGAAAACTTAAACAAAGATTCATACCTGGAAAAATTTTCCCACCAACCAAGCAAAAAGCAAGAAACACTATCATGCAGTGACCGTCGAATCAAAGGTTTTCAAATTTCAAGTTTCAAACACCATAAGTGAGTTGAAAGCCGGGAAGTTAAGAGGGGAGAATGGGAGGTTAGGTTTCATCATATTTCTAGAAGGTTCTTCTGGGTGGAGTAAATGAAAAGAGAAGAAAATAGAAAATTTAGAAATTGTGAGTGGAAAGGAAGGTACCAGAAGAAGGGCGTACTATTTATTATACGTTTCAATGTATACAATCTCTTTTCAGAAGCTTCTCTTTCATTTTTGGATAATATAATTCTGTGGTATAAAGTAGTTAAAAATTTAAAATCTTTAAGGGATTTATTTATTTATTTATGACAGCGTGACCGCAGGTTGTGTTTATAAAGAAGCCTCTGTTTTAACGGATGATGAGGGATTTTTTAGTGGAATGAATGGGAAGTTGGCGATATGATTGGATAACCTGGTGGAGATTAAGGGGTTTGCAATTAAGCCACGTCGAGGATGTGAAATAACAAGTGTTGGATTTTATGCAAAAGATAATATATAAATATCACACAACATTTATGTGAGATTTGGATTTTATCAGTACATTGTGATTAGTTTAAAAATAACTATAGTGATGAAATTAAATATTATAATAATATTATAACAAGAAATAAAAAAAAATAAACCTGAATTTTGGAGTTACTTAAAGATTATGAGACCTTAAAACCAAACGTAAGGAAAATTGAACCACCTAAAAGACCAACAATCAGTCATATAATGAAGACAAATTTTGTAGGATAATAATATATACAAATTAGATTATGCAGTTTATTTATTTAAACACTGAAACAATTACTTGCAGAAGGAAGCAACCACACAGCAAATTCACCAGCCAATTCTCTTACAAAGCTTGTAGCCAGACAAGACAGCACAAATTGCCATAACTAGAAATGTTGCAAAGGCCATGCTGGTTGATACGATGGTTCCCTTCCTAAGTGCCGTGCCTCGCTCAACCTGTCCAATGGTTGGCACTGCTACCGAAGCAGATGAGACGAGAAGGTAAACCAACAACTGTTTTACAGAGCAACCCCATGAATTAGCTTTCACACACGAGAATTATAAATAGCAGTGATACGGATAGTGTGTTTACAACGGCGAGTGGACTTGCCTGGTCAAGGACAAAGCTTAGGTAGTCTGAGGTTAAATCCGAGATCAGAATGCCTCTATGAGCAATGTCACTAATGCCTTTAAACAATTGGAAAGTTGTGTATACCAAAGCTATAATGGCTACAATGAAGCAGTATCTACACCAAGACAACACAAATCTCTGAGGTTTTCTCTCAGATTAAGGCAACTAGTAAATGCAAAATTACAGTTGTGCTTACATCAATTCTGGGTAACCGGTGAAACTAGGAGAAGGATGGTGTTTCCTGTTTGTGGATGGGGTAACCAGTGTCAGAGCTGAGATAAAGGAGAAGAGAAGCACTGAGAACCGAAGGAAGAGATTCGAGTGACGATGTATCGAAGGGCTTGAGCTCCACCTTGTCGAAGCCACCGAGAAAGAGAACGGTGAAGGGGTCGGAAATGGCTGGTGCTGAGACTGAGAAATAGATGCCACAGGGGAAACACCAGGCATGATCCTAAAACCAATAGCCAAGACATGTTGTTCTCTTTCATCTTTCACTGTTTCAGCTACCTGCTCCATTCTTTAGTTCAAACTTCTTCTTCTCAAGCCTCTGCTTGTTTCAATTAAACTGAAATTTGATTTGTTTCTTTATGTAATATGGAGATCCTTCAAAAAAAAAAAAATAGTTGATAATTCATGGGACTTTCAAGGGAAATTTCCTCTTAGTCATGGTTGGCAATTTGACAATACTGAATTACTAGAAAATTTCAGAGCTGACGTTTGTTCTTTCGAATGAGCTTTAAAGTCCTCCTATCAGTGAGCTGAGCATGGTTGGTGAGACAATCACTAGATAAGATTGAAGATCAAAGCTGAAAGGGATTTTGTTTAGGTCAACTCCTTATGGTCAATTTAAAACCATTTGTTTTTTAAACTCCAGAAATGATAAAAACATCACTCTTACAAAGACTTGTAAATGTAACACAAAGGAATTTAATAAGATCTTTGAACATTTGATAAATCCTAACTTTTGATCATCAAGGATCAGTTTTTGTTTAAATTAAACAAGTATTTGTACACTTAATTCTCCCTATGAGACATTTTTAAAAGACTTGGGAAGAAAATTAGTATTTAGTTGAAGCCTAAGGCTTTGACTGGTATCCCCACGGATTGTTGCTGGCCCACTTCCATTGATCTCGGCACATCTCTGCTATACCATATTTTGCTCTGCAATATAGCAAACTCTTAAGATTAAAAGGACCTATCTTGTACTGTAATTGGAAATTCTTTTTGGAAAAAGATGGGATTGTAAACATACTTCCAACCAAGTTCTTTTTGAGCTTTTTCAGTGGAAGCATAAACAGCTGTAGCATCTCCTGGCCTTCTGGGGCATAGTTTAATGGGGATTTTCTGCAATATTTTCAGCAGCAACAGTTTTATATTAGCATATATGAGAGCGAGGCCAAGAGAGAATGTCGAATGGAAATTGACAAATAGCATTTACCTTTCCAGAAGCTTTCTCAAAAGCAGCAACCATTTCAAGCACAGATGTACCACTGCCGGTTCCGAGGTTATAGGCAATGCAGCCTAGAACAACATATGAGTTTAATACAAACAGTATATTTGCCGAAAGGTACAAACATGAATGGAACAAACTGATCACCTATATTCTCAGAGGAAAATAGCTTCCTAACTGCAGCAATATGACCATCAGCTAAGTCCATAACATGGATGTAATCTCGAACCTGTCAATAAATGAGCAATCTCTTTTAGGAGAAAGACAGTTAGTTTATATGCACACATGAAACAGATACAGCTGATAATGTTGACTGCAATCAACAAACAAAAACTTTTAATCCTACAGAAAATTGTTCTTTCTTCAAGAAGCAACTTCAGTTTTAAAAACACATACCGCACTGCCATCCTTAGTTGGATAATCATGACCATATACATTAAGTTCAGGCAATCTACCGACAGCTACTTGCTGTATGTAAGGCATGAGATTGTTGGGGATACCCTTTGGATCTTCACCGATTTTACCGCTCTCATGAGCACCCACAGGATTGAAGTACCGTAGTAAAATAATACTCCAATCTGGTTCTGCCTTCTGTATGTCTCGTGCAATTTCTTCAAGGAAAAGCTGGTAAAGTTTTCAGTTCCGACAAAGTTTAGCGATTACAATTCATGAGGATTTATCCGGTTTAAATCCAAGTAATGTACAACTTTTTACCTTGGTCCTTCCATAAGGATTCATGGCCTTCAGCTCAAAATCCTCAACACATGGTATTTTTTCAGGTTGGCCATAGACTGTTGCAGAGGAAGAGAATACCATCTGTTCCCCCCCCCCCCCAAAACAAAAATAAAGAAGCATTATCTTATATTAGCAGTGACTGAAGCACGGTGAAGATGTGAAGACACTGTCATACCTTTTTACAATTATATTTGGCCATGACCTCATACAGATTGATAGTGCCAATCAAATTGTTATCAAAATAACGACGAGGGTTACCGACACTTTCAGCAACGGCCTTAAGGCCAGCAAAGTGGATCACAGCATCAAACCTATGGAGTTTAGTAATTGCAACTAGAAATCAATTTCTCATAACATTCATTTCAAACCATTTCAGCATAATCCTAAAGGAAAACAAAAATCAAGTTATAATATTCACCTTTCAATTAACCCATGTACTTAGACAAAAATGCAAACAGTATAATAACATAAGTTCAACTCAAATGTAAATCATGAAAACTCATAACAAACCACAAATAATGAAAACCAGTGAAGTTAATAAGTCCAGGTAAACATACTTAGTCTTAGAGAAAAGCTTCTCCAAGTCATCCCTATTCCTCAGATCACCCTGCAACCAAACAAAGCCAAAATCAAAGCTATATGCAAAACCTTTATCATTAGGTATTAAAACCATGAAACCCTATGAATTTCTTACCAAATTGAAGTCAAGTTTCAGGGAAAGCTCAGGACCCACCAAGTCCTTAACCCTATGAACAGCTTCTATAACAGAATTATCAAGATTGTCAATAATTGACACTCTGTATCCATCATTGAGAAGCTGCACCACAGTGTGGGTGCCAATGAACCCAGCTCCACCAGTAACAAGAATAGTTTTTTCTGAAGAACCCATTTTTGAAAAGATTATAAAGAGAATATTTCTATATTGAATTCAGAGAGGGAGAGAGATTTTATAAAGAAACCTCATGTTTTTTTATGACAAGATAGTGGGAAGAATAACAGTTTTGGAAGTATGGAAGAGGAGTTTGAGAAAATCAAGGAAACTATCTTTTAGCCAAATAAATGGGATGAGAACGCATGGAAGATGTAATAGGCAATGATTGTGTAATAATCCCAAAAATAGTGGGAAGTGTTGTAAGCATCACAGAGGCAGTCCTTATCAGAAAAAGAGATGGCTGAGACAGCCATAACTCAATTTCACTCGGTAGTCATCTGTCCTTAGTATTCTGGCGCGCTTTTCGTAGTTTCGGTGCAAAAGAAAGTTGGCATCATTATGAAATATTATTTAATGGATGATGATTGAATCGGTAAATTTCAACATCAAATAATCCAACAATGCCGTATTTATGATTCCAATGTAGTTATGGATTTTTCTTAAAGATCCCTTATCTCTAATATTTTATGGGTAAATTATAAAAATAATCATTTTTATTTGTCTAGATTACATTTTAGTCATTTATGTTTAAAATATTACGTTTTAGTCACTTATGTTATTATTTTATTACGAAATGATCACTCTACCGTTAAGTTCCGTTATCTCTCTAACGGTAATCCTACATGGCAGTCAAACTAGATTTTAAGTGCCAATTTAGATTTCCAAATGGGATTAGAATAGGTTTTTAATTAAATAAATTTAATTAATTAAAATTTTTAAACCTAAATCTTAGCTGAAAAAATCTTAAATCCATTTCCACACACTTGTCATTTTCATCTTCATCTTCTTCCCTTTTAATTCCAATATCTTTAATTATAAATCTGTCTAAAAACTTGAATATTTGAAACCCATTAACCCAAAAAAACTTAACGGGAAGAAGATATTGAATCTTTGAATCTTTGGGTTAATGGGTTTTAAATATTCAAGCTTTGAGACAGATTTGCAACTAAAGATATTGGAATCAAAAAGGAAGAAGATGAAGATGAAGAAAAGAGGTGTGTGGAGATGGATTTAAGATTTTTTCAGTTAAGGTTTAGGATTTAAAATTTTTAATTAATTAAATTTATTTAATTAAAGATTTATTCTCATTCCATTTGGAAATTCAATGTGGCACTTAAAATCTAGTTGGACTGCCACGTAGGATTACCGTTAGAGAGATAACGGAACTTAACGGCACAGTGACCACTTCTTAACAAAATACTAACATAAGTGACTAAAACGTAACATTTCAAACATAAATGACTAAAATGTAACCTGAGACAAATAAAAGTGAATATTTTTGTAGTTTACCCATA
This sequence comes from Gossypioides kirkii, assembly GCA_005610355.1. NCBI lineage: Eukaryota > Viridiplantae > Streptophyta > Magnoliopsida > Malvales > Malvaceae > Gossypioides > Gossypioides kirkii. Next base: position 3,566,916 of record CP032254.1, on the reverse strand, counting down.
TTTTATAGATTTTAGCAAATCTAAAGGGATGTCTGTAGATCTCCCTCTTTCTTTCATTAACAAATCTAAATAAAGTCAAAGATTTTAGACTCCAGGATAATAATAATAAATTAGTTTTTATAAAATGATAATTTTTTAAGACAGCTGATTTGGTTTCATGAAGCTGAGCTTATGAAATGAGTCCCAAAAGTAAAAGCTGAGATCTGAAGAAAGGGTTGAGCTTCGTTGGGAAGGTGGCTACCATTTTTCATTCTCATTGTGCTGTTTAGTCACTCCAAGACATCATCATGCATATCAATTACTTGCAAACCATCCCATCCCTTGATTCCTTTAATGTCTCAAAAGCAAAAAGCAAAGAATAAAGAGAGATTACATTATGTATCCCATTCTCGTCACAAACCCCCAAAAACAGAGATTTGATTTCCACTAAAAGCTACAAGCTTCTTCTCTTCATATAGCAATCCATGCTGGGGGTCCAACAATCGGTATCATATTTCAAAACATACAACTTCAACGGACAAAAGTATTATTCTCTACTTAAAAAATGTGCGAATTATTTCTTGTATGAGTAAATTAAAGAGCAAACTAATCATTCTGTTGTCAGCACAAGATACATCTGGCATACCACGTGTAGTTGTCTAGTTATTTCATCAACCACGTCAATTTTTAATAATAGAAATGAGCAAAACTTTAACAAAAAGAATTAATTTACTTTTTAAACTAAAATATAATAATTATTTTTAAGTAAATAAGATAAAATACAATCTCACTTTTAATACGAAGGTTTTAACGAGTTGATGATAGAAAATAAATGATGACTTCTATAAAAGCCCACTCAACTCAGGTCTAGGCCTATAAGTGACTTGGGTCAGTTTCTACTACTTTAAGTAGTCATTATGGCAGACCAATCTATGATAACCCAAGTTTAAATATTTCTGTTCATCTGTTCCTTAGGCTAGTTCATAAGAATTGACATGAAATTTATGAAACAAGCCCTCTTTTTAATTAAGTTTGGGACATCCCTTTTATGTTAAGTTACTTCAAAACTGAGACCTCACTGTTCCATAAAACCAAAAACCGAAACTTCGCCTTTTCTCTTTATTGATAAGTTAAGTGAATTACATTTATGCAGAACACTATAAATTTGTTCTATTTTTGGTCATAAATATCATATACTTTCCATCATAAAATCAAACTTAAGCCTTATAATAATTTCCGTTGCATTGGCGAAGATGATGAGCTACAGAAACATTTCAATGTATTACTTCGTTTGTGTTGCGGTTCACGGCATTACATTAGCCAATGCAGCCACTTTCAGCATCCAAAACAATTGCCCCTACACGGTTTGGGCTGCCGCAGCGCCTGGTGGCGGCAGGCAACTTGACCACGGCCAAGTGTGGGACCTCAACGTGAGCTCTGGAGTAGGAGGTGCCCGTATTTGGGCTCGAACCGGTTGCGAATTCAATGAAAGTGGACGAGGTAAATGCCAGACAGGTGACTGTGGGGGGCTCCTTCAATGCCAAGGCTATGGTTTACCCCCAAATACCTTGGCTGAATACGCATTGAACCAGTTTGATGGTATGGATTTCTTTGATATATCTCTTGTTGATGGGTTCAACGTTCCCATGGAATTTAGCCCAACTTCCGGTGGGTGCAACAGAGGCATAAAGTGCACTTCACAGATTGTAGGGCAGTGCCCTAGTGAGCTTCAAGCCCCTGGTGGGTGTAACAATCCTTGTACTGTGTTCAAAACTGATGAATATTGTTGCAATTCTGGGACATGTGGTCCGACAAATTTCTCAAGTTTTTTTAAAGAAAGGTGTCCCGATGCTTACAGTTACCCTAAAGACGATGAAACAAGCACATTTACTTGTCCTACTGCTACTAATTATAAGGTTGTTTTTTGTCCTTGAAAATGTTTCATATCAATATATGTACACTCATAAGAGAGCTATGAGCTTCAATATCAATAGATTATTTCATCCTAGATGTGATGTTTTAAATAATTATTTTAAAAAAATTATTTATTTATTAAGAATTTATTATTTTTTAAACATACGCTGACATGATAAAATGTCATATTAGCATGATGTATACGTGCTATGATACTTATTATTATCGATCCATAACTCGAATGGATTTGGATCGGATTCTATAAGATTCGCATATTGAGCTCACATGACACTAAGAGTTTGCATTTCGAGCTCGCATGACACTAAGGATTCGTAATAGAGACGCTCACATCCTCCCATGAGATAGCACGTGAGATCGCACGTGGAGTCGCATGACGTAGGTTCATGCACCATGACATAAGCGATCCCCCATCTTGTAAACACGTGTTAAATCTAGAGTAGGGTACGTGTTAGCATACATGAAATCTATCTATAATATCAGATCAATGAACAATAATCAATATCATATAAATATATGACTTTACTATTTAAATAACATAGAGAAAAACACTCAACAATATATTACTATCATGTGTCACCGTTCGATTAATTGATCGACATCTCAACAAAATTTAATTCCTGTTAAATAACAAATCGGAAGATAATCATATTAATTTCCAAGATACGATCTTGACTGGTCATCCAAACCAATTTTCAACAAACATTTGATTTACAATCAAGAGCCACTCTTTACCTGGTCTGCCAATAACATCTACATAATTCCACCTTTTCCCTCATAAACTCCATGCAATACAAAGCTAGCAAAAATGAAGTTGAAAAGCCTCTCTCCGTTTTTCTTCCCTTTCGTTGCTCTTTGCTTCACGGTGGCCACTGCTGCCACTTTTACCATTCGAAACAACTGCTCCTACACGGTCTGGGCAGCAGCCGTGGCCGACTCCGGTGGTGGTGGTGGCAAGAGGCTAGAGAGCGGTGCAACTTGGAATCTAAATGTGAAGGCCGGCACTAGAGGAGCCCGCATCTGGGCTCGAACCAATTGCCAATTCGATGAAGCCGGACGAGGCATATGCAAAACCGGTGATTGTGGGGGGCGACTTAAGTGCAAAGCCTATGGTAAACCCCCAAACACCTTGGCTGAATTCGCACTAAACCAGTATAAAAACTTGGATTTCTTCCAAATCTCTCTGGTTGATGGATTTAATGTTCCTATGGAGTTTAGTCCAACATCTGGGTTGTGCAAGAAGGGTATTCAATGTAGAGCTGATATAGTAAGGCAGTGCCCTAAGGAATTGAAAGCCCCAGGTGGGTGCAATAATCCTTGCACCGTTTTCAAGACTCAACAATATTGTTGCTATTACGGGAAGTGTGGCCCAACGGATTTTTCCAAGTTCTTCAAGGCAAGATGCCCCAATGCTTATACTTATCCACGAGATGATCCTTCAAGCACATTCACTTGCCCTGGTGGAACCAATTACAAGGTTGTGTTTTGCCCCATAGGCTCTCCTCATCTAGAGATGGTTGCAAGCATGAGCCAAAAAGAGTCAAGGGATGATCTCTTGGAATAGTTGCTCTGCGCCTGGGAATAAAAAAACTTATCTTTTAGTCCTTTCAAATGATAATCAACGTGTGATTTTCTTTATAACTCATAAATCATCGGGAGAAGCAAATCATTTGCTATGCACATAACACAAGTAAACAATCCTCACGACTTGAACTCCTAACTTGATCTGTGAAATGAACATCCATAGTCAGTAGACCAAATATTGAAGTTGGAATCTATTGTTGTGTTTGTACATACTTGTTTTATACTTGACGTGTTTTGCTTGCATGAGCGAAAACATAAAAAGAGTATCCTTTCTACTATCAGTCAAATATAGCAATTGTACCATGTATTTGGGTTTAACGACACAAAGCTAATTCGTATTAGATATTATAATTATTTAAGTTTATTTTATACCTAATTATTTTAGATACTATTTATGATTAGATATTACAATTATTAAACTTTATTTTTATAAAATTAATATTGAGATACTATTTTTTATTTTTTTACCAAATTAAACTAAAAATGTTATTAAATTTATCATTAAAAAATTATAAGAAATCAAATTAAAAAACTTTGAAAAAACTTTGGGGGTAAACATAAATTTGTCCTTTTTAAAATACTAATTATAATATTAAAATAAAAAATTTCAAAACTCAAAGGGGCCTAAAAGAAATTTTACAAAATTTAGGGGGATGAGGGGGCTGCCACCCGCTTGAAGGCCCCCCCCCCCCCCTGAATTCGCCTATATTTTGGTTAATGTTGCTCCCAGTATTGCATAACCCTTTTCGTTTGAAAGCCCCGTCGATGCCTCTGGCTTCACCACCAACATTATAGAACTTGTGGAACTTGAGAAGGTTGCGGAAGGTAATGTTCAGAATCCCATTATTCCTACCGCCACCGAGGAGAAGGATAAGTCAGAAGCCTTAGACTCTAAAGTTGAGGTGACTAGGAAAGTGCCCACTTCCATTGGCCCATCTCTTGTAAGCAGAAGAAGACTATGATCTGCCGTGGCGAAAGAGTTTGTTGACACCGTAGCTGCAAAAAAGGAAGATTGTAGAAAAAACACTGTAGAGTCATCCGATGAATCAAAGACTCAAACAGATTTGAGCTTTGATGAAGATGCCCCCAGGAAAATTGTTATTGTCAACAAAGCCAGGACCAAGCGTCCAAATATTCCACTCTCTTGACAAATGTTGAACAAGAACATGAAGCAAGAAGCTAGTGTTCCGAAGCTGCTTGTTGATGCTGCTATATCTGCCAAGAAAGAAAAAGAAGCATTATTGGAGAAGAATCAAGTCTTCTTAACTCCTACCTGTTTAAATAGGTATCTGTCTCTTCTCAAAAGGAGCTTCATTGAAGAGCAAAACATTAATGAATCAAATTTTGTTGATCATGGGATTGACAACATCCTTGGAAACTACAGGCTTATGGGATCTATTAGCTATGTCAAGCCCAATGTGAGACAAATAGCATAAGAATTTTATGCCAGTCTTCTTCGATGTATCAACGATGACAAGACCAAGCTCTATCACAAAGTTTTTATTAGAGGAGAATGGTGATCAGGAAAATAATGAACTGTTACTGTCAAAACATGGTAAATTGGATAAAACTCTAGATCAGACAGCTATTACTATCACCGATCACCTATGTAACATCTGCGTGCTTGAATCGGATTTGGAACAGTGATAGAGTACAATTGAGAATTAGAATATATGGTTGAATTTAGAAAGGTTTGGAGAAATCAAGGATGTATTAGTAAATGTGAGAAAATAGGAAGGACTAAATAGTAATTTATCCAAATTGAATTATGAGTCATCATAGGAATTAGATTGATTAAGGAGGGGCAAAAGAGTAATTTGGTGGAAGATATTTTTGGAGGCAAAGTTTTGGGCCAAAGTGTAAAGTTGGAAGGTCTAAGGACTAAAAGTGCAATTTTACCATTTTTATTAAGTGAGATATTTTAAGTGAGATTTCTAGAGAATTTGAGAAAGGTTAAAAATCAATTAAAAGTAAAAAATATCAGCTCTTTTCATTGTTCAACCGTTCATGCAATTCCCTCTTCCATACAACTTTTGATTTTATTCCAAATAGGTCCTTCCATCATTTTTAAGCCCTCCAAGCTCCAAAATCTCCATTTTCTTTGGAATTTCTGAAATAAAGTCATAAAAGAGAGTTATTAGACACCTCAAACTTCTTATAGAATTCATTTTGAGGTGTTACAGAGAATAGGGACTAAATCGAGAAAATTTTGAATTCAAGGATTAAGGTACGAAGTGATTAAATTCTCATGATATATATGTATTTTACTGTTATTTAGCATGAAAACTATTGAATTAGAGCTTATAGCTTATATGTGTTTATGGGAAATTGAAGAGAAAGAGAAGAGAGACAAGGATCAAATTGAAGAGAAAGGAAAAGAGAAGAACAAAGAGTGAAAAGAGAAGGAAATCAGCCTTTTTGTTGTAAGTACTACAAGAATTTTAGTTTATAGTCTATTCTTCATAATATACTTGAGTTGTTAGCATGGAAATTGTTGTTTAATTAGGTGTTATAAAGATGATTAAGTGAGATTAGAGTAATAAAACATGAGAAAGAAAATGTTTTCATTGAAACAGATTGGACAGAATCAGAGGGTTAAATCAGAGGGTTAACTTTGAAAATGCACTAAAAATTGTGTATATGGATTTAAGGGTCGAATTATATATTTAATTAAAGCTTATTGTGTGTAGTTTCATATGGAAGAAACAGTGTATTAAATGAATCTGTGTATTCTGAGTTATAACTGATTTTGTGTAACAATGTCAAAGCAGATACGAGTTCCCCTGTTCTGACTTTGAAAAATTGTAGAAAAATTTAGAGAAATCATTAGAGTCTAAAATTTATATGGTTTAATCCTTAATGAATATGTTTTCAAAATAAACAGACGAGAACATTATTGGATCTCTGTACTAAAAGATAGATAATTTTTAGTGAAGAATGGTCGAAACTGTCATGCAGCAAAGAAGGGGTAAATTGAAAGAATTTACTGTACAAATTGGATAAAGTAAAAATTCTGGAAATTTTATGGTAGAAAAATGATTGAGTCTAGTTTCAGAAACATTAAGCGGATTATAATTTCGAATTCTGTAGCTCAAGATATAAATAATTTAGTGACAGTGATGCAAGTGAACAGCTTTGAAATATAACGGTGATGAGTGAAATAATGAGAAATGATTAATATGAATTGTTATGCCCATGTAGACAAGTTAGAACCATTGAGATAGTAGTGGCATGCCATTAAGGAATGCTAGCGCGCTTACCGTTCAGCACTGTGTGTGCTTACTGTTTCGCACTTTGTGTGCTTACTGTTTCGCATTTTGTGTGCCTACTGTTTCGCACTTCGTGTGCCTACTGATTTGCGCTATGTGCGCCTACTGATTGCACTGTGTGTGCTTACTGTTTCCCCAGCACTTGTGTGCTTACTGTTAAGTACTTCGGTACTTTCTATTCCGTTTATCTGATGGGTTCTATAAAAGTCTATTATGGGCCAAGTGGACAAATAAGATAAGTGAGCTATGGTTAAGAAAGCTATGATGGCTAGATTGTGAAAAGTGAAAGAATGTGCAAATTATGACATTAAGGTAAGTGAAATGATGAATACATGAAAGATAAGTACCATATGTGTATGTGTAATTAAATGCTGATAATTAAGTGAACTAATGTGACTGAAAGGACTAAGTTGTGAAAAAGGGATGAAAATGTAATATCTACCATTGAGGTAAGTTGGTATATGAGAATGAATGTGTGTTATGGTGGCATTAAGGTAAGTTAAATGTTATATGCAAGAAAGGTTAGAAATTTTATACGCATGAGTATTGAAATGTTTGACAAAATTAAGCAATAAATAAATAGTCATATATTATTCTTGTAGTGCTTACTAAGCCTTCACCGGCTTAACGCGTTTATTTTAACGCGTAGGTACAAAGTTACAAGGAGAAAAGTCGAGTTCTGGGACCTCTCATCACATCACATCATCGTTTGGTGGACTCCAAATATAGGTATTTTTTTAAGGAAATGGCATGTACAATAGTATCTGTGTGAATCCCTAATGAGTGGGAAAAATGTTATCTCGAATGTTATGAATTATAAAAATGAAATGATTAATATATGATATTTTGATTTGAATGGTCTTAAAAGACATCAGTTTTTTTAAAGAAAATTTTCTGTTACTCAACTTTCTGTGTCGTACTGTAATGTAATGCTCTTATATTGGGTTTATACGTATAAGTCAGGTATAGGGGTGTTACAACCTACACATTTCTTGGCCTACCGAAGGTAGCTTTCATGACTCTTCTTTTTCTACAATATCTTAACAATCGAATCAATTATACGAATCCCCTGGACTAAGAAAATTGGATTGGATCAAAAATTTGAAGTCTTATTTGCTAATATTCCTTTTTACTTTGGCACATTGTATTTAGCTAATTTAATTTCTATTTTGAATTGCTATTTTGAAGGGATTGTGATTGATCTTTAACATATTATAAAGTTTCAAAAATTTTTATAGATTTGAGAAACTTTTAGAGGTTGATACTAAATATTGAAAGCACTTATCAATTCATTGAAAAACCTTATTATGAGAGTGCATTTGAGATTGTAAAATCTTTTGTTATTGATTTTACGCCCTAAATTTTTAAGGGAAGAATTCAATAGTAAGAGATCTAATTACAAAAATAAGATTTCTTCACCAAAATAAACTAAAACTAGAATTATTAATTGTATTAAATTCAAAGATAATTGATTCATACCTTGCAATATGAATAACTCAGTAAAATAATGATCCACCAATTGATTCAAACCTTCCTCCGATCGAAATATACATATTCTTCCACGATAACAATGAATGCTTCTACCATTAACTTTATAGCTCCACCAATAAATTTCTCTTTTTTTTTCCCGTTTCTTTTTGTACATTCTTCCACGATAAAGACGAATGCTCCACCAATAATTTCTTTTTCCTTTATTGCAAATTTTTGCCCTTATTTTATTTTATTTTTTAAGGTATCTACTAAAACAAATTTAATAAATTTTTGTTTTATAATTTTCTCCAAATCAGAAAATGAAAGTTTCTTTTCTTATCTCTTCTAATCATAAAAACAAAATTCAAGATTTTTTTAAAATTTTTAGTTGTCAAAATTTATATATATGAATTATTATAATAAAATTTATTTAAATATTGCATAAAAAATTATTTAAATATATTTATATAAAAATTTTAATATGCATAAGTGTATATCATTTGTAAGTTGCATCCCATGGAACAAGTGCCCTCCAAAATTGATATGCTTGTCACTCTCTAATTGGTTTGACTAATTCTTGGCTATGAGAAAAAAATTTTTAACTTTCTCACTATGCTAGTATATGATCTCTTATTTTGTGCGTAAAGACTATGTTCTGAAAAAAAAATCTAAATGGGTAATTTTTTTTTATTTTCTTAATAATTAAAAAAATACACTAATAGTCTTTTTTTTCAAAAGAAATCAATTTATTTTTGATATATGTATAACTCTTTTTTAACTCTTAAATAGAAGAATAATATGTTTCAATATGTTCCGATCCTCAATTTTTTAAATTGATAATAATATTAGTTCCAACCGAATTAAAATTTAATTAATGTAAATTTTTTTATATATTAAAATGAAAACATAAATGTATGTATATATAACATATGCATTCATATTATCTACCGGCCTAGAATCATTAATTTGTAGATTATTTAACAAAGCATAATTAAGAATTTGGAAATTGGAGGTTTTGTCCTATATGACTTTTACCTCCGCTAATGGAAATAGACCGATAATTTCCAACCTCACTTCACAAACATTTTTCCACAAACATTTAAATGATTACTATAGCTATTCACAACTCTATATAAATCCACCTTTTCCTTACACATTCCATACAATATACAAAGATGAACTTCAAAAGCCTCTCTCTATTTTCCATCTCTCTTATTGCTCTCTGCTTCACGGTGGCCACCGCTGCCAATTTTAACATTCGAAACAACTGTCCCTACACGGTTTGGGCAGCAGCCGTTCCTGATGGTGGTGGCAGAGAGCTGAGAAGTGGCGGAGTTTGGAATCTAAATGTGAAACCTGGCACTACAGGAGCCCGTATCTGGGGTCGAACCAATTGCCGATTCGACGGAGCCGGACGAGGCAGATGCCAAACCGGTGACTGTGGGGGGCTACTTCAGTGCCGAGCCTATGGTGCACCCCCAAACACCTTGGCTGAATTCGCATTAAACCAGTACAACAACTTGGATTTCTTTGACATCTCACTGGTTGATGGATTTAATGTTCCAATGGAATTTAGTCCAACATCTGGCGGGTGCAGCAGGGGTATTCGATGTGCAGCTGATATCGTAGGGCAGTGCCCTAATCAGTTGAAAGCCGCAGGTGGGTGCAATAACCCTTGCACTGTCTATAAAACTGATCAATATTGTTGCAATTCAGGGAATTGTGGCCCAACGGATTGGTCCAGGTTCTTTAAGGCAAGATGCCCCGATGCTTACAGTTACCCTAAAGATGATCAAACAAGCACATTTACTTGTCCTGGTGGGACCAATTACAGGGTTGTCTTCTGCCCTTGACTGAATGTCTGATTGGTGCCTTACGAAGTTACATATTAAATTATGGAGAAATAAGTTTTTTTCACAGGCACGTGTATGTCGTGCTGCTATGTGAAATTGCACTAAAACTTCAGATATGGAGTTTAGAATGAAGAGAAAGGATTGTATGAAACAGGGATATTATCCCTTTCCAATAGTTTTATGACACATCAACAATTTCATCCTAAATTTCAGGATTTTAATTGTAATTTGATTTTTTTCAGGATAAAAATGTTGAAATTAAGAATGAAAATACTGATGTGGCATAAAACTATTGGAAAAGGGACACAAATGACGTGGTGTCACTGTTTCATTCAATCCTTTTCCTTAGAATTTAATGGGTAAAAGTTTATATACGTTGTGTAATTTATATCAACTTTAATGTTTTCATAAAATATTGGATTATGGTACTTTACAAGGTAAGCGAGAAAAATTATATAAAAATATTTAATTTTTATTTATTTGACCGACGTTTCTAATCACCTTATTCGGATAATCCTCCGAACCCCTTCCTCTTATTTGATAAGGATGACCAGTTTGGATATCCCCAAAATTCCTCCCTTCCTTTTCCTCATCCAAATCCATCTCATCTTATCTCCCTCCCCAGAGTCATCCCTCAGCCATCTACTGGTGGAGCTCTCAGCGAAATATCCCACCCAAACACTACCTCCTGAGATCCCAAAGTTAAATGTACCGAACAAAAACTTTCCCCATGTCCCAATCTACCACATAAGAAACAGAATAAAGATAACTTTTCATATTGAAATAAGGCATATGTGGACTTATGCCCGAAAACAATACGCTTCTTCCTTTTCAGTGGGAGATGGACGTCCAACCGCACCTTTATACGCATGAACTTCCTCACCCCCTTTGTCACTAACACAACATCATATTCTAAAAATTGACCAATAAAATTTCCAAACTGTCGTGCCATCCCCTCTGACATGAAATCCAATTGCAAATTATGGACTTGCACCCAAAAAATAGTATAAAAAAGAGGAATTTGTATCGGGTCCTCTCCCTTCATCAATCGATGAAAAACAATAAGTTGCCTATTAAAAAACGAGGGCATTCCATCCATTACTCTTTTCAGATCGATCTCGGTATAAAAACGGAACAAGACTCGTTTTTCTCCAATCTTCCTAACGGACACCCCGTCCAACGGATGCCATAACTCTGCCAAAACGTTTCTCATTGACGGAAAATGTACTACACTATCCGTTAACACCCGCCGTGCCAAACACAGGCTATAATCCTCTTCAACCACATCTTCATCCTCTTGAGCCTGCACCGGTTCTTCCTCCTCATCAGCTATGTTGAGATTCGCCAATCCCTCTTCCATCATTGTCACAGAACAACTCTCCAGACACCCACAAAACACGAAACCCTAACTTTTAGAAAAGAAACAACACCAAACGTGCTACCCAGGTAGATACAGAGAAAACCAAAGCGTGCTACCAAGCAGACTTCTATAAAAAGTATTTTAAATTTTATTATATATGATTTTTTATTGATTTATATAAAAATATAAAAAAAAACTCTAATAATAATATCTTCACCTATTTCCTAATTGAATATGGTCAACAGGAAAGTTAAACGAGATTTAATTTACGTGGGCTACTTCTAGTTTGCATTTTTTTTTTTAATTTTGTTGACTTTGTATTGGTCTCACAGCAATATATAAATACGAGTTTGAAGAAATTTTTGAACAAATATTATTTATTATTAATTATACTACTAAATTGATTTAAAAATTATTTATTAACAGTATTATGTGATAATAATAATATAATAATATATTAATATAAAATTAATTAATTTGATCATATTTTTTAAAAGTTTTACGTAAAAAATAACATAATATATTATTATTTAATAAAATTATAAATTTATAAAATCATATAATATAATTAGATAAATTAAAAATAATAATAATAATTCAAAATTTTAAATTAAATATTCTAATTGAATAAAAAAATTATATATATATATATATAAATGCAATTTTATTTTAAGTATGAAAATAATTATTTTATTAATAATGTTTCTATTAAATATTCTTCAATATAAAACTATTCGATAGGGAACCCAACAAGTGACTCTAGTAGTAAAGAGGATGTTATTCATCCCCGGAGATCTTGGTTCGAGCACACAGTTAAGAAAGTATGAACAGATATTACCATGTAATCACACCAGTATATTAAAAAAAAAACTATTCGATAGGTTTTATATTCATAAAAAAATTATTAATAATTATAATTATTTTATTTAAATCTAAATAGTTAATTGAAAAGGTTTAATTTTATTAAGAGATAAAAGATGAGAAATTATAATTAATTTTATTGAGGTTTAAATAAAATTTTAAATGTTTATTGGAAAGCTTTTCAATTTTTTTTATTTTGTTCATTAACGATGTTATGAATTTATGATATATTAATAGTACAATGCATAAAATTCATATACTGACAATGCATCAAATATAATTTTTATTAATAATTCGATATCAATTATGAATTTAAAAAGGAAAAAATTAATATTGATCATAAAAAACCTTGTGCTAATTTATTCATATAAATGTGTTCACAATTGAGACCACCTTATCTACAATATTAATATATTTCATACGTAATTAAATTTTATCCATTTTAAATTATGAATCTAAAATTTTATTATCTCTATATTTATAAATTTGATTCATTTTAAAATATATGCACATGGCAGGCGGAATCAAGTCTAGGGAGCATTATGTGGCATCTGGCACAGTTCATTGCACTATGAATGATCCTATATGCATAAAAATAAATAAAATTAATTGTACTATACATACTTAAATTATGATTTTCATTTTAAAATATTTTAATTATATTTTTAAATTATTAATGTTAATCAGGTTCTATAATTATTAAAACCATTAAACAAATCACCAAGTAAGAGCCAACCATGAGCTACTTAACCATTTCCCAAATCTCCTCCCTACTCTTCTTTAGCGTCCTTTTCATTTCCACCCATGCAGCGCGTGAGTGCTCCTACACCGTCTGGGCAGCAGCCTCTCCTGGTGGTGGCCGTCGCCTAGACCCTTGGCAAAGTTGGACCATCGATGTGCTGGCACTGCTATGGCTCGTATTTGGGGTAGAACCAATTGCAATTTCGATGCCAGTGGTAGGGGTCATTGCCAAACCGGTGATTGTGGTGGAGTCCTTCAATGCAAAGGTTGGGGTGTCCCTCCAAACGCCCTGGCTGAATATGCACTTAACCAATTTGGAAACATGGATTTCTACGACATTTCCTTAGTTGATGCGTTTAACATCCCCATGGTGTTTGGTCCAACTAATGGCGGTTGTCACAACAATCGGTGCACTACAGACCTCAACGGACAATGCCCGAATGAGTTAAGGGCTCCTGGTGGGTGCAATAACCCATGCACAGTGTTCAATATCAATGAATATTGTTGCACACAAGGTACGGAACCTGTGGTCCGGCCTATTTCTCAAGGTTTTACAAGGACCGGTGCCATGATTCATATTTCATACAGTTATCCTCAAGATGATCCTTCAAGCACCTTTACTTGCCCTGCCGGTTCCAATTACAGGGTTGTGTTTTGCCCTAGAGGCTCACCCAATGTAGAGATGGTCGGAAGCAAGAACCAAGAAAAGTAAAGTGATGATCTCTTGGAGTAGTTGATTTGCGTTTGGGAATAAAAAATAAAGGTCGCTTGCTTTCCAAATGATACTGAATCTATGGATGTATTTGTGCGTATTTTGCATATGTTTTGTTTAATGGAAGAGCAAAAACAAATAAATACTATCTTTTTAAGGAAATGTCATTTTTTAATGCCTTTAGCATTTCCTCGTCAACTCCTGCTGAACTTATTATAAAACCCAAAATAAAAATTTTATCCATGCAATTATCAAAAAGTTGTTCATGTCCTTCATTGGTGCGTCGATGATCTGGCAAAACCAGGTAAACCTACCTGCTGAAAACCAATACCATAACATCATTGACCACCTTCAAGACCACCACCGTCCCCCCAGTTATCTCATCACTCTCGGCTCGCTCCCTCGATTCGAAACCAAGCCTCCAACTACACTCTATCACAACTCTCTCGGTTTTCAAGCCACACACATCATCTTCACCATCCTTGCCAAAAACCACCATCTCGAGCATGAAACGAATTGGGTGGAGCCAACACTCAAAAACACCATGAGCTAAACGATTCGTCTTTTTTACAGTCCCCCCTGCGGAAGTCCGGGCAAGCGGATTGAGAGTAACAGAACTTCCTCGAATCCCTCCATTGAGCCTTCTCGCTCGGGTGGGCGTACGGGCACTCGGTCAGTCATGTGACCTTCCACGCGCACACCACTTCTCCTTGAACTCATACATACGAAAATGGACGCAACGCATGAGAATGCATCGACGATGGGTTGGAGATGGTGGTTTTTGGCAAGGATGGTGAAGATGAATGTGACAAAAACCTTGGTTTTTGGCTATTCTAACTCGGATGATGAAGATGAATATGATAAAAAAAAAAAAAGCAAAAGGAAAACCTTGGTTTCGGGTTGGAGATGGTGGTTTTTGGCAAGGATGGTGAAGATGATGCGTGGGGCTTGAGAACCGAGAGAGTTGTGATAGAGTATAGTTTGGAGGCTTGGTTTCAATCGGAAGAGCGAACCCAGAATGCTGGGATTACTAGGGGGACGGTGGTGGTCCAGAGGGTGATTAATGGTGTCATGATATCGGGGATACAAATAATAATTCTTTTTCGAAAAGAAATATAATAATACGGTAGAATTTACTTACGAAAATTAATGTCATGTAACTGTCACATAATTTAATATATTTTATTAAAACAGTTGCATATTATATTCTTAAAGAAAAAAATAGATTTAAATTTTAGAAATAATATTATTAAAAGAAAAAATTATAAATCTTAACTATAATTCATAAAATGTACATAAAAAAAAAACCAAAAATATTATGTTAAAAGAATAGTATTCTGCAACGTAGAGTGACTAGCTAAGTGGAAAGAAAGTCAAATGGTAGATATTAAAATAAGGAACATCTTATGGTTCTCCCAAAACCCAAATACGTTTGGCCTTATCTTCATTATGATTTGAAAGTGTTCGATTAGCCGCCTCTACCTTTATTAAAACAATATTATGGCACTTGCCCATTATTTCTATGGTACCAAAAAGCCGCCTTACTTGTATATAAACCCTCATCTCCTATGAACAAATCCAAAGTAAGAGCTAACCATGAGGTACTTAACCATTTTCCAAATCTCCTCCCTCCTCTTCTTTAGCGTCCTTTTCATTTCCGCCCATGCAGCGCGCTTCGAAATCCGCAATGAGTGCTCCTACACCGTCTGGGCAGCAGCCTCTCCTGGTGGTGGCCGTCGCCTAGACCCTCAGCAAAGTTGGACCATCGATGTGCCTGCTGGCACTGCTATGGCTCGTATTTGGGGTCGAACCAATTGCAATTTCGATGCCAGTGGTAGGGGTCATTGCCAAACCGGTGATTGTGGTGGAGTCCTTCAATGCAAAGGTTGGGGTGTACCTCCGAACACCCTGGCTGAATATGCACTTAACCAATTTGGAAACATGGATTTCTACGACATTTCCTTAGTTGATGGGTTTAACATCCCCATGGTGTTTGGTCCAACTAATGGCGGTTGTCACAACATTCGGTGCACTGCAGACATCAACGGACAATGCCCAAATGAGTTACGGGCTCCTGGTGGGTGCAATAACCCATGCACGGTGTTCAAGACCAATGAATATTGTTGCACTCAAGGGTACGGAACCTGTGGTCCGACCCGTTATTCAAGGTTTTTCAAGGACCGGTGCCATGATTCATACAGTTATCCTCAAGATGATCCTTCCAGCACCTTTACTTGCCCTGCTGGTTCCAATTACAGGGTCGTGTTTTGCCCCAGAGGCTCACCCCATATAGAGATGGTCGGAAGTAAGAGCCAAGAAAAATAAAGGGATTATCTCTTGGTATAGTTAATCTGCGCCTTGGAAACAAAAAATAAAGTCATTTGGTCTTTCCGAATGATATTAAACATGTGCTTCTATTTGGTTTATTTTACTTATGTTTTGTTTAATAGAAGAGCAAAACCAAATAAAATTTGTCTTTATATTTACTCAGATAGCGCTACTGTATTAATAATATTCTGCACTTTCAGCAACACAAAACGTCCCAAGTTGCTATCATCTTTCATCAACATTTCCTACTCATAAATACCCATTACTTGTTTTATTGGATAACTTATAATTGAATTTATCGATATAAATGTATTTATTAATGTAGTAAATTTTCAGATTCAATATTTTTATCATATTAATTTAAAATATCATCTTTATTAATATATATACTAATTTAAATTTTTTTTACATAAAATAAATAGTTATAGATTTTTTATTTTTTTCCAAATCTGATAACCATACGCCATGCGAATAAAACATTAAATATGACTACTATCATATTATTAAAACATTAATTGTACAAAAAAATCATAAATGTGTGTAAAATTATTCTAATTTTATACTATATACATGTAAATATGAAACATCCATTAATGTAAGTTATAGAGATGTCTATTTCGATTTTACACTAATTGCCAATGAGAACTTAGTTCAATAGAAAGCAATAGAAAGTTGAGGTACTACAAAATTGAGATTTCACGTTTTTGTCTCACCCTATATAAATATGTAAGTTTTTCTTCAAATTTATCATGGTTATAATTTGAATTTAATTAATTCTTGACTTAATACTTATAATATTCAAAGTTGAATTGAATAGTTAATTTAAGAATCGATCGAGATATTTATCCAAAATAAAAAATTAGATCGATTGATTCGTGAATCAATTGAACTAATTAATAAGACCGATTAAACCGATTTCATCTAGCTTGTAATTATTTTTTTTTTAGAAAATGATGGGTTAGTTGTCACATCAAAGTAAGATTTAAGATTAGATGCAAATTTATGACAGCAAAGCCAAACTTGCGCATATAGTCTTGGCTTTGGTCGTCTTTCGAGATAAGGGACCTGTCTTAATCAAAACAACTTTTATTTCTTTTTTTTCTTTTAGAATAATCAAACCTAACCTTTGATCGCGTGGTATAGAGTTTGTAGACTTTTATCGGACATCGAAATTGCAAGTCTTCATCCTGTTTGGTTACTCAAAAGAAATTGCTGTACTTCTATGGAACAGTACTAAGACGATAAGCACGACTTCAATTTCCAAATGTAAACCCACCCTCTATATTTCAATCATTTCTGATGCATGAATTTGAAGTTTCGATTATTAAGAAAATGACACCTCACTGCCTTCACGAAAACCTTGTAAAATGTCCCATCTTACTTATCAATTTTGACGTTACCTTAACACCTCCTCCCAAATATATATATATAGTTTATTACACAATCACAAAAAGTGAAAAAAAATAAAATAAAAATTAACGGGTGATTATTTGAGTAAATTACTACAAAAGCTACTTAACTATTAATAACTTTATGTTTTAGTTACTTAACTTTAAAAATTCATGAAATGATTGTTAATTATTCAAAAAAATTTATTAAAATCATTGAATTATTTAAAAAAATTCATTTAAGTTATTAGATTATCAAAGGTTTTTTTTTTAAATTGATACAAATGGTGTGAACAAATAAAATCATTCAATAACAATTTTAACAACACAATTACTTAAAAACTTTTGAATAATTCAATAATCATTTTATAATCTTTTAAAATTAAATAACCAAAATATAAAATCATTAATAAGTTAATAACCTCAAGTGTAATTTATCGCAGATAATACATATAAATGTTTAAGTAAGAACACAAAAGAAGTCAGATATTTTTTAATTTATTCAAAAACAAATTACATGTATAATTTTATTGATATATTTTTATTGTTTTAATTAAGTTAGATGTAACTTTGACTTAGGAACCAAAGTCAGTGGGATTTGTATATTTAATAAAGAGATATAGGGGACTAGTAGCGGGAGAAAAATAAGAGCCGAGCCTCCCGAGCATAAAGCACATGGCTTATGTAAATGTCAACACCAACCTCTAACAGACCCATTATTAGATCAGATCCACTTGGATTATGCCAATCTCAAGTGGGATTACAAACAACATTGATAGGTTGCGTTTAAATACAGCTAACGAGTATAGGTAAAGGGAAGTCTAAGTCGGAAATTCTCCTTTCCCATTCCCAATGTCTTTTCCTTTACGAAATTCATGTAAAAAATTTGTCATGGCTCCAACATTGTAATGGACAGTTGAAGATATTATACACTCAATATAATTTCTTTATAAGTTCCAAATTTTGTATTATTTTCTAGTTATATCATCTTTCGCACACAATGTCTACTTATTACAGCAAGCACAAAGTTTATATAAACATTGCCGGTAAGTTTATATAAACATAGCAACTCTTGTTTTTGAGGATCTACAACTGTACGGTTGAAATCCTTGTTTAAGCATCAGACTAGGGTTATCAATTATATCATCAAATACTATTATCTCCCAAGGCTAATGACTTTTTAACTTTTTTAAAGACTCACTATGACTAATTATAAGCAGAAATTAACTTTTTAATGCACAAAATAAAGAACCCAATGGAACGAGTATTCAGTGCAAGTACAAATGTGAGAAGAAAGCCGTACCAAGAGGGAAAGGAGGCAAGAGCTAGTCTCGTCTGTTCCTTGTACCAGTATCCAGACAGTAACTGTTGTCTGTGTTCTTGGTCTGCAATCTTCACCCACAACCATTTGCATAAATCTAGTTCGATTACTGCTATTTTCTGATTCGAATTCCAGGTATATCTTTCAAACCCATTTTTAACGCAGTCTTCCTGAAGAGTGATGGAGGTCTTTGCAAGCCAATTGACTGGGAAAACTGGTTGGCCAGCTCAACAAGTGTAGTTTTATCCCGCCCAATTTCTCTGATCGAGTTATAATAACCAAGCCAAGCATGATATGCTGCTTCTTTGACATTCCCATCAATCTTTGCCATTGAAAATTCCAACTGCAACAACATTCCAATGCATTACAAACTCTTTGTAACAGACACTAATGAAAGAATCATTAAATACACACATCCCATTTTTTTAAAATGAAATTGAGATATCAATGCAATATTCATCGAAACTGGTTGATTAAAAAACCAATATATTTTCAAAAACCATGGCATCAACCCATAAAGAAGATCCTTCTGATAGAAGCATGAAGAGTAACACTGTATAAGTTTAGATGCAAACCTTCTGTTTGACATCTGGATCCATATCTGGTAAAGAGATTTTCTCAAAAGGCAAGTCCTTAATTTCGTCCAAGAAATACTCTTCCCATGGAGCTATCAATAAGATACCTTCTCCATCCTTGCCTTCCCGTCCTGTCCTTCCTAGTCGGTGTATATATTGCTCTCGGTCAGAAGGAATTCCCACCTGGTAGTAATTAAAAAAATTATACATATCACTTTATTTAAAAAATATATATCGAGGGATACGAAACAAGATATGTATTTGACAAGCAGCAAGTTTCTCAACTTTCAGCAGTTATCATAAACCATATAGGTAGCTCAACAGCTGCAAGAGATCTTATCATTTACAGGGTTTCTCATCATGGTTCAATGTATTAAACTATTAATGCAGGCATATGTGCTGAACTGCTTAATAAGTCAATGACATGCTTGAGTTTTACGTTCAAAGGTACCTGAATAACCAAAGTGACATCAGGATAATCCATTCCACGTGCCGAAACATCAGATGTAACAAGAACTAGCCTCTTAGAGTCCCTGAATTCATCAGAGATACGAGTTCGATAAATTTGAGGTTTTCTGGAATGGATCTCCCTGACATTCATTTTCATTTCTCGAAGAAGCAAATACATCAGTGATGTTACCATCCCAGTTGTACAGAAAACAATGACCTGGGTGCTAGAATAGTTAGCTCTCAAGAAATTTCTGCAAGTACCAAAATCCAGATGTAAAACATTTCACCTTGTACTCAGGTGCTACAGATATATGCTTCTTTAAAAGCTGGTGAACTATCTGAAAATGCAATTCATGTGGTGCAACAAGAATAGATTGCTTAACCTGCAGTCATCAAGGAAAATTCTGCAGATAAGGTCAATGTTGCCTATACATTTAATACAAATTTTAACATCCATTTTAGTTTCACCACGGAGACTTCAAAATTTTCATTTAATAAATGAAATTGTTTGAAGTACCTAAATTATCTAAATTCATTGTTTACAAAGAAGCATGAAGCTGATTGTATTTCCTTAAAGTAAATGTATGCAATTATTCCCATTCATACCTTGTCATGAGTTTCTACACAGCCTAGACCCACTGTATCAATGAAAGCATGTTCCCTCTTCAAAACAAGCTGAGATATACGACGAACCTGCACAATCAAGCACAGTTTAGATCCGAGTTGATTTATACAAGGAAACCAGCCTTGTCTACAACAAAAATAAGGTTGATGAGCAATCCAACCTCTTTTGGAATTGTTGCAGAAAACAACAATGACTGCCTTTGACGGGGCAAACAATCAACAATTTTCTCAACATCTTTCCGAAATCCCAAGTCTAATAAGTGGTCAGCTTCATCAAGTATAAGCATTTTCAATCCCATCAATCGCACAGACAAGGTAGACTTGTTCTCAACATGATCCAGCAATCTCCCAGGTGTTGCAACAATTATCTGAGGAAAGTTTTAACCCAGATAATTGGAAAAGGCTTATCTTCTAATATTAGGATGCAGAAGATTCTAGAAACATTTACAATGCTAAAAAGAATTGCCAAACCTAAAACATAGGCTAACCTGGCATGGTTCTGATTCGAGACGTCTCTGATCAACTTTGAAACGCGTACCTCCAACTAGAGTCTGGACTCCTATGCCATTATGATACTTCAGCAGAGCATTTGCTTCTGCAGCTAGCTGACTTGCAAGTTCTCTTGTTGGGCAAAGAACGAGAACAATAACCGGAGGCACCCGCTGAACGGTATTAGTACTAGCGGCCTTCAAAACTGTTTCAATTGCAGGAAGCTGTTTGTCTTTAACAGAAGAATTTGAAGGAGCAACAATAATCTACAAGTTCAAGAAATACAACTAAGGACTGGTAGTGTACCAGAAAAGCTACAGTCTTTCCTGTGCCAGTTTTAGCTTTGACCAAAGCGTCTTTGCCTGCTTCACATTAGAATGAGAATTGTCATTTAGAATGTTTGACTTGTCTCAAACAAATCAGAACATGTTTAAAGAAATACAATCTGACTACCAACAGATTTAAAGAAAACAATTTATACCGGGACTATAAGGAGAGCCCTACACACACAGAGAACTTTTATATGCAAAGGAGAGTGACATCTCATGCAAGAATAGAACAGTCTACCAAGGCATATAAGCAATGGTGATAACTTGTAATGTTAAATTTTTGTTTCCCTTATCTTCAAATTCCTATGGTTTGTCTGCCATCAGCAAATGACATTTATATAATACCTAATCTCACATCTTCTACACATCTAGCGACTCTAATACCTCACATCACAAGTTGAGCTTCCAAAATGTGATATGTTCTTGACAATTTAGAAACTTCTACATTAATTTTACTAACCCAGCAGATGTAACTAGTTGCATTAAAGGCTACCAAGGCACAGAGAATGAACAACTTATTATAAATCTATAACAAATGTAAAACCGAAAAGCAGAGCAAGCTTGTAAAGGATTCATGGAATAACACAGTAAGTTCAATGAAAATGATACAAATCACACAACAGCCAAAATGTGATAACACACCCTCAAGGCAAGCAGAAAGTGTTGCCTCCTGTACTCGAGTCATCTGAAAATATCCCGCTGCAGAAAGTGCCTTTACTGTCCATGGGGATATACCACATTCATCAAATCTGAAAAACCAAAAAAAAAAAAAGAACAAAGATTCACCAAAACAAACCATAAAAACATCTATAGCTAAAGCAGTCCAACATCTTAGCTTACCTTTTTTTACCATAAATTGGTTCTCCCTCCCCCATTTTCTTTTCAATTTCAGCCAACTTCTTCTTCTCCAACTCCTGCCTAAGCAACTGCACTTGCTCTGAAAAATCCATCTCCTTCTCTAGTTCCTTCAACGGAACTCTCCTTTTTATCTTCACATCATACTTTCCCAAAGATGCACTACTCCCTGACTTCTTAACATCCCTCCAACCCCCAACACCTTCCACTTCATCTTCCAATTCCAAATCCGATTCATCATCACTCGATGAGCTCTCGTTCCTCCTAAACCTCCTCCTCTCCATACGGTTCCTACTCTTTATAAACTTCACATTATTCTGAAAACTCGCCTTCTCGCCTTTACCACCAGGCCCAAAACGCTTCAATGAATTATTATCCGACACGGAATCAGAGTCATGTTGATTAGAAGAAGTCTCATTCTTCCCAATCCTCCCCTGAGATATATTATTACGCCCCGAATGCTTCAAAGAATCACCCTTTGAACCAAAGTATGACTGAATCCCAGCAAAAGAACTCTCGTTTACCTTGAATTTCCCGTTAGCCTGAACTGAATAGCTCCTACTCTTAATAAATTGACTATTATTTACACCGCTTGGTTTCTCATTTTCTCTTCGACTATCAGATACCAGTTTCTTTATATTAAGCGGCGAATGAATTAATCCAGACCGTGGATGTCTAGCCGTTTCAACGGGTCGTGGCCGTTCCTGTTCCTCTGAGTTCAACGGACCGTCGTTTTCGTTCCACAAGTCCTCCGCCCCTTCTTTCATGAACCGATCAGCCAGGGCTTTGATGTGGTCGTTGGGGCTCATGGGGCTATATTGTGTTGAATCGCAACTCGGGTCAGGTATCCCGGCTAGTTTGGCGCGGATTTGGGATCGGATTCTCGCTTGGTAAAGTTGCTTCTCTTGGTCGAGGAGTCTTTTCTCTTTCTCCTTGGCTTTTTTCTCGTGGAGGCGCTTCCATTGCCACTTGTTCAAGCCGCCGGGGAAGGTCCGAGGACCGCCTCCCATGGCTCGGGTGAAAATTTGGGTTCGGAGAATCGACTGGGTTTTGGAGCGTAGGAGCACCGCTGAGAACATGGCTGGGGTTTAGGGTTTAAGACAGAAATGACATTTTGGGTTTTAAATATTGGTTCATCTCATTATCTTGGATGAGGAAACGACGACGTTTGCTGTTTAACGTAAACCCGAATAGAAATTGCTTAAAAGAATTTGTGGACCATGTACATGTAATATCACTCATCCATTATTTAATTATTTATTTTTAGAAATTTTAAATGAGAAGTCAATATTTTATTTATTGTCAAGTATATATAAATTTATTTAGATTAAAAGATAAAAATATTTATGTTAATTAAGTTTTAACTCGATTGATATGAGTATTATTATTAATTTAAAAAATCGCCAGTTTAAGTGAGATAAAAAAATAAATATAATTAGAATCTATAACGAAATTATTCAAAAAAAATATATATGTAAACATTAGGACAGTTTATAGTGATAAATTCTATCATTAATCCAATGTGTATGACACATATAAAATTCTTTTGGAAGGAAGATAGATTGCTTATATATTTTGTGATGCAGCATGATTATGATAGTTGCCATTGTAAGTGGGGTGCAAAAGAGAAGAAAATCCAATCCCCCCAACACTAACTCTCCCCATGGTTTCAGACTCACACCTCGCTCTCTTTATCACCACCCTTTGAAAGCGACATTCGGGATCAAAGGAGTTCCAAATTCGGTCAAGAATATCCCGATAAGATGAAAAAGAACCCTACACCACTCTATTTGTGCATGATTGTATTGTGGATTTCATCTCTTCCTTATCCAATGTCGTTTCAACAATCACCTGCCAATAAAACAAGATTTGTCATCCATGTCTGCCTCGTTTACTGCATTTCAGACCTGATAATAAGGTTGTATATAGGTTGCCTTAAGATAATAGACATCTAATGAAATGGGAGAAAAGATTCACAGAAGATCCTCAAAAGCCTTTTTTTTTTTCCTTATCCCAGTGTAGGTGAGTCGTAAAAAATGAGGGTGCGAGCGTGTGACAGAACTGCAATATCAACCTTACCTCTTGTACTATGTTTCCGGATCGAGCAAGTAACTTGTATTGATTCTCAAACATGGATGCCATATAAACCTGCACCAAAAGATAGATCGGAAAGCAGATAATTCTCGAATCAAATCCGAATAAAGAAAGAAAGTGACCAATTTCTTGAATGCTTGTAAGAAAAGTTTCAAGTAAATAATTTCATTTCCATAACCTAACCAATTGAGGATTATATTATGAAGTGCATACGCCTAGAATTGAAATATAGCAAAACTTTTGCCACCTAAAAGATGGCAAAGTGATGTACGAGATTCTTACTAACAGTTCTATTCAATTCTCACCAACTTTAGCCTACTGCATGTAGTTGATATGTTGAAGTTATCATACCTGGAATGTCGGAGCCAAACCAGGGCTCAAGAAAAACCGGCCCTTTGAAACTGACTGAATTCCTTCAATCTGTTCCAATTCTTTGATAAGTGATTCCACATCAGGCCACTGTCAACATTTAACATCAGTGTGTGAGGATAAACCATCCGTATGCGAGTACAAAAGGATAACATAGAAGATAAGAAACATTTGTCACAGGGTCTAAACAAAAACCTCAGAGTCTGCTTGTGCTGCTTGTAATCTTCCATCTAAGTTATCATGATCACCAACCACAGACTCCAAGGCCTCAACCAGTGGATCTGGCTGTCGTGTGAAAAGAGAAAAAAGAGGATCACAACATATTGAAAATCGTGGCCTATAACAATTGAGCAAATTTTAAAATTGAAAAACTTAGTTGCTTGTTGACTACCGTTATCTCCTTCAATGATAAAAATATACGGTCAAGTGTGAAATCCAATTGGTGGACTTTTGCCTCGACAACCTGAAATCATGAAGATCATTTGAAAATTTTATCCAAGGCATACAAATAAATAGCTTCATGGAGTTTCAGATAAACAAAGCATCATGATGAAACTACAGAAACACAAGAAAAAGCAAGCCATGATAGATCATAAGATTTTTAACCCTTCCAGGTCTTGCTTATTTGTCATTCATTCCCTAAAATAATAGGACTAATCTGCCAGTAAACTCAAATACCTGACCAATTTTGAAATGTGACAAAGGATCCAAGGTGGCATCCCACGATACTTCCGTCTGGTGAATCAAAGCAGGAACGCCTTCAACCTATAAAGTACAACTAAATCACAATTTGAGAGGGGGAAAAAAGAATTCATTTAATGATCTCTAGTCTAACTGGCATGGATGTTGCAGCTTCACGCTAAGGAAGTGTATGTTCAAAGGAACCAACAGAAAGGCGCAAATAACCGCCTCTTCTCTTCTGAAAGAGCATTTAGTATACTAATTGTTAACATATTGTAACAATGCTGAGAAATTGTTTACCTCCACAAATATACCAAAATAAGTAATTTTCTTGATGCAGCATTTTACAACATCCCCAACACGAAGCTTGGCCTGCAACAAAATGGCATAAGCGCTTGAAGAGTTTGTTGTTTTGTGAAGTTAAGCACAGTCAAGATTTTAGTTTGCCAACATTTGTTCAAGTTCTCATCTATATGAAAAAACAAAAGATTTAAATATAATTTTCTGGAAAGTATTATTGCAGAAAGTGACAACACTCACAGAAATTTATTACAAAGCATAGAAGATGAGCAATATATGTAAAGAATTTGAGGAAATATTTTAACACAATATAGCTACTCACCATAACGTTCCTCTTTTTCTCTATTAACTCTTCCTTTTCTTTTGGCCTCAGAGAAACTATAAGTTTTCTGAACTTTCTGTCAGCCATTAGCACATTTACTTTGACTCTCTGTAATTGTTAAGCATATCAGTATACAAAAAGGAAATAAAGACAACAATTTATATCAATATCTTCGAACCTGACCAACAAATGAGGACAAGAATTTAAGCTTCTCTTGATCATAAATCCTCAAAAGATCTTCCAATTTCATATCCAGTGAAAATTTTCCCTCAAACTGTTGGTTGTTTTCTGAATCTGAGGTTGAATCTAGAGAAGAGTTCTTGCTCATTACATCAGAACTTCCAATGACTCCTAAGTTCTGCTTATAAGCAGATGGGTCTAAACCCCTCTGTCTCAACCATGATTCGAAAGCTAAGAACTTCCATTTAGCAGCCAGGTTTCGGTAAGGCAAAAATCCAATTAAAGAACCAAAAGATACCTATAATGATGCAATAAAATCACAAGTCACAAACAAAGTGCATGTTCTGCAAATAGACATGATAGAAGGAAGAGTTTCACTTACAGCGAAACCTCTCGTACTAGAGCTTATTAACTCTACCTCTGCCTTTCGTCCGGTCTTAAGCAAATCTTCTACCCTGGTCCAATCACTATCCTACAATTGTATGAGATGTCAGGAATGATAAGACACCGAAAGTGATGCTACAAAATTGTGGAGTAATAACTTAGGGAGAAAACACTACGGTAAGCTGACCTCCTGAGGTGATACAGAAGGGAGATCACCATAATCTTCAAGATTGGTGGGAACAGGAACAGTTTCTGCTTTACCGGAGTTTGATGTTTCTTTCACAGTTTGATCTAATCTATAAGAATGGCATTTGTTAATCACAACTCCACCAGCTAAAGAAGAAATGTCCCAACATTAAGAATAAATTCGGCACCTTTTTGGCTTCCCCTGTAGTGCAGCTTCAATAGAGAGATTGATGCCAGATTCCTCAGTAGACACCCTATTACTTCGCTCAGCTGACTGCATTCCTTGAAAAACGCAGAAAAACACAATCTTCAATACTTCACATTAAAGGGTTTCTAATCTCCCTAGATAAGGGGTAGTTAAGAATCCACCAAAGTAAAACTTGACACAATAAAAAAAAAAAAGGGATCTTCATGAAGTAACATGGAGCATTACCAACTAAGGAGTGATCCTCTATCTCTGGTTTCTTGGGGATCGAACCGTGACCCGCTTCTAATGCTTCTTCAACACTACTCTTTGTTGCACTAGCCAACATGTTAGCTTCTATCTCTGCCTCAAACCTTTCCGCCTCAACTTCTAAATCCTGAAATTGCTCTACTTCACCTATCTTTGTACTACCACTTACCTGTTCAGGCTTTTTCAATAATGTAAAATCACCAATTTCGTCCTCCACTTCTTTCTCTTTCTCCACCCCAACAATATCATCAGACTCTTGTTTCTCATCAATGCTTGTATCAACACTCATCGGTTCCGGCTTTCTCAACAAAGTCATATCAGTAAATTGTTCCTTTGCCTTTCCATTCCTCATTCTTAATGACAAATTTGATTTCATCCTAAACCTGGATGGCCTATCTTCTACATCATCTTCATTAACCACAGTTGGTTTTCTCAATATAACATTCGGAAGCTTACTCTTTCTTGCACTATCCATAGCCTTCTCACCTGATACAGTTGGCCTCTTTATTTCAGACGCAGGTGGCTTAACATCAGTTTCAAACTTGATTCCCTTCTTTGGAACAGGACGAACTAAATTTAAACCATCAGAAGATGTGGAAGTTGATTTCTTTTCAACATCAAAAGGAACCTCTTCTCTTTCCACTATTTGACCCTTGTTTTTATAAAATGATTTCTCAATTTCAATATAAGATGCTTCAGGATTTGCTTTTCTACCCATTATCTGAAAAAAACCAAAATGCAATAACATAGAAAAAAGTCATAAAAAAGGAAACTTCAAACAATAAGAATTATGGGTGTTTCAAAAAAGAAAAAAAAGAGTAACTTTCTCTAAATTAAGCATAAAAACATAAAAATAAAAGACAAAGAGAAAAAGGGTACTTTGGCAAGGGTGAGTTTGGGGTCTTCCCCAAGCAACCGACCAAACTTGAGCTCCATTTGGTCCCATTTGTCAAGCTTTGGCTCTTCTTTCTGCGCAAAAACCCTAAAAGAAACCCTTTTCGAGCTTCTTTTCACTCGTACTCTTGACAATGATACAGAAGGAAACAGCGAAAACTTGTAGACAGAGAAGGAAGCACCGACGGCGGTGGTAGCGGCGGCGCAAGATAAAGAGTCCATTTGTAGGGCCAAAGTAAAAGCAAGCTCATCAAACGGCGTCGTCTAGCATTGCCAAAATTGTTGAACCATGAAGCCTGGGATGGAAATTTGAGGCTTGGTGGAAGGGATAATAATAATAAAAATAAAAAAGGTACTTTGAACTGAGGGATGAAGCAAGCAGGAGATATGATATGAGCAACATTATCTATCACTAAGGTAATAATGCCCACATGGCAGTTCAATTTGACACCCCCTAGTATTTCGCCACGTGTGATAAACTCTGCTGGAGTTTCGTAAGAGAAATGGCTCTAACACGTGGCATGTTTAGAGGCCATGTAAAATTTTAGAATGAAATTCTATTTAATTTTGAGGCCTGAACTCAATGGAGCAACCCAACCCAGATTAAGGGGCTTCCATGGATGGTAACAAATAAGCCTGAAAGACTTTTTAGTAGGGTCTCAAATTGGACAGAACTTATTACAGACAACCAAACACTAATTTAGTGATGGGCGCTGAATTGGGCTGTGATGCATTGTTAATTCCCTCCGACCAAACAAAATAGGTGTTAAAAGAGATTTGAGACAAACATTTCAAGCAATGAAAACTTTAAGAATCTGAGTTCAAAACCAAAGCAATGGTGAAAGTCTGAACACAAACCCCCTGCCCTTAGTCCCAGTTCAGTTTTCCCAATGCATGAAAGGACAACAAATAATCAAATTTGATTCCCCTTTCCCATCTCATTTCCAATGAGAAATGACACAATAAATTTGGACCAACACCTTGAATTTGCTTGCAAGTTGGAGAACTGGGGAGACCCTTAGGAAGAACTTAAACAGAACAAGGTCAAGCACCCCAATTCGGATAAATCCCCTCAACGTTCAGTGAGCATTCCACTATAAGATTTCTGCACCAGCTTCTTCAGATTTTTCTTCTGTTTCTTCTGCTTCCGCTTCCGCTTCTGCTTCTGCTTCTGCTTCCGCTTCCGCTTCTGCTTCTGGTTTCGAGTCATCTTCCGATTCGACTGCATCTTCGGGCTTTTGCTCCGGTGAAGATCCTGCCAAGTTTTTCTTCATGCAAGCTTGCTTGGCAAGGTGAATGTAGCATCCCCTCTCCATGAACAGCTGAGCAAAATGATACTTGCAGTAAAGGATGCCATCCATTGCAACATATGTTGATGGCGTAAGCAAGCAACCCCCTGGTGAACACCTGAAGCAGGATTTGTGGTAGTCTTCTCCCTCCACTGTCACCTGTTATTGTTTTAACACAAATATTCTTCACTTTTTTTCATCTTCAATACACAATCTATAATATTGTAGTATAGTCCTTGTACATGAAAAATTTGTTCAAGGTGGCAGATCAAGAATCTAAAACCAAACCTTCTCTAAGGGGTACGCGATTTTGTTACAGACTCCGCATGTATCTTGTGTGCCTGAGAAGAAGGCTGCAACTCTGTTCGGAGTATTTGTCTGCAAGTAAAATAAAATGAACATCAGTCTTGACATGGCAAATGACAAAAGTTTTTAAGGCAATGGTGGGAGACAATTCGAGTACCTGCCCATCTGGCTTGTCGGATTTTTTGGCTGAAAAAACCAAACAAACAAGAATAAGAATTGTTAGCCAAGATCAAGAGAGAAATGGTTTATAAGGAAAAGGGGTTATCTCACATTGGAAATGCTTGGTATAAGTGCCAGTTTCTTTGAAGAGTTGTTCCAAGTGAGGTTTGCAATAAAGCACTCCTTCCATTGAACAATAGTTGCTCAACTGTAAGAACAAAAAGTTCATCACTGTCATGTTCAGCAATCCTATGACAATGTAAAAACTACTAGAAAACATACCACGAGTAAGCCATTGCAATGGGTGCATTTGAAGCAGGTCTTATGATAAGGAATCCCATCAGCAGTTAATAAATCAATGAAATGAACAGTCTTATCACAAGCCGTGCATTTATCTGTCGTCCCACTAAATGCCATCTTCCTATTAAAAAAGAACAGATGAGAAGATAGATTCAAGGGAAAACAAACACCGAGTTCCGGCCGCTATCTCAGAAGAAAGATGAGATAGGGAAGGAACTCGGCAAGAAATGTCTACTGTTTTCCTCCTTAAAATGGTGGAGGATATAATAATATACATGACCCACGCTTATTAAGGATACGCAATTAATGGTCCTTCCCTAACTCCTTTGGCAATCTATAGACTTCTATTGCTCTAATAATAGGCCCCCGTTTCATGTTGAAACCATTTCCTGACCAAGTTTCTCATTGATGGATCCAGATTTTAATTTTAACTTGACAACCTTATCTAACAGTTTCCACTCCTTTGTACGTGCCAGCATGATATATAAATATATATACACATGTATGTGTATATATCACTTGTCACATTTGCTGATATTGATTCAGTTGAAATTGTAATAAGTAATTCGCGACCAACATCAAACAAAAGTAATATAAATAACTTGGTTAGGTAATTCGGTTTTTATACACAGATGATTGAACCAATCAAGCTATCGATTTTTTGTTTGTCCAATTTAAATTATATAAATTGTGAAAAAAATTCATAAAATTAAAAATATATTCAAAAATTTATAAAAACCCTTCAACTACTTTTTTAGTACAATTCAACCAATTCATATTGTTTTGTAAGTCCACCGGTTTTTTCCTTGCTCCAAGACTAGTGTACGGTGTACTAGTCGATTCTCAACCCAACCGATCTAATTTTTTTTCAACAACCTTGAGCTAATTCACTATCTTTAAACTCATACAAGAGATGATTTAAGTCCTATGACTCATCATGTAGCAACTTCATACTCGTACTGAAATCTAAATCACTCTCTACTAAGTTATGCCCTTAACTATAAAATCAAGTGACTCACTTGAGTTTTACTTTAAAAAAACTTTACTCTCAAATAGGTTTCTTACTAAACAAAAATATGAGTGCTCACTCTCGTATGAACTACATAAGTCAAGTCTATCTTATATAAGAGTTTTCCCACCAAAGTAGGCTAGGAAAATAATTTGAATTTGGATCCGATCTTTTGAGTTTTTTTTTTCTTTTGCAATAGATTAACATCAAATATTGCCAACACGAAATCAAGCATGTTATAATTATCAAACTAGAGCTATACCTATAGTTATCAAAAATATGAGTGCTCACTCTCGTATGAACTACATAAGT
Source organism: Gossypioides kirkii (assembly GCA_005610355.1). Classification (NCBI taxonomy): domain Eukaryota; kingdom Viridiplantae; phylum Streptophyta; class Magnoliopsida; order Malvales; family Malvaceae; genus Gossypioides; species Gossypioides kirkii. The sequence continues at coordinate 3,535,557 of CP032254.1, read as the reverse complement.
CAAGCCTATCATATATAAGAGTTTTCTCACCAAAGTAGGCTAAGAAAATAATTTGAATTTGGATCCGATCTTTTGAGTTTTTTTTTTTTTGCAATAGATCAAAATCAAAGATTGCCAATACTAAGTGTGGGTTTGGATAGACGGTGCGTTTATATGTGGTTAATATAAAAACAATGATGACAGTGAAATTATATACTGTAACAATACTGTAACGTGAAATAAAAAGTAAGTTAAATGCACCACACTGCTTCGCCCAGGACAGTAAATCAAGCATGTTATAGTTATCAAACTAGTGCTATAGCCTTTATAACAGGATCATAACTCCAACACTAAAGCCTATGGCGATGTGATATTCAAATAGGAATTGATGTATTTAACAACATATATTGTATATACACACATAGATAATGATTAAAAACCAATATCAGAATGTCTTTGACAATTACAAACCAACAAGGGGAAAACATAGGCAAAGAATGAAACTAAATTCCAGGAAGAAAAATGTGTCCTACATATGAAACATTAGCTGAGGATGCTAACTACCGAAACATCCAAGAAATTTCTTTGGTGTATATCCAGTTGAACGAAACTTGTCTGCTGTTTCCTCTATCTTGAGAAAATCTTCACCTTTCTTGGCTTCGATCATCGCTCTTTTTTCTTCGGCTTGTTTATGGAGTTGAGCCACTTTGTTTTTCATTTTCTCTGCATATTCTTCCTTCTTCTTGTCCAGTTTTTCCTATCAAAAAACAAAGCCACCCACAATCTATACAACTTGTAATCCAAGCTTGTTTGTGCATTGGGGTTAACAATGTGGGTAATCACAACTTTTTACCTCAATGCTCTTTAGCTGTGCTTCAACAGCAGATTTCTTGGTATTCTCCCATGATCCAATAGCAGATATCTTCTTATATGCCCTGATTTAGCATCAAGTATGGCATTCTATCAGATAATTTAAGTAATCTTTTGATTTAGTCCCTTTGACAGTTTTTTTTAAACCTGAAAAACAAGGATTTGAACAAAGTTTTAGAGATGGGTATGGCTGGCTCTTACCTGTTGTCTATTTTTGCCTTCTCATTTTCCTCCCATGCTTTAACTAAAGCTAGTCTTTTTTCTGTCTCAACTCGAGCAAGCACAGAATCTGAAGAAGAATCGATATGATAAAGTCAATTATTTTTGCAAATAAATTGAAATTAAATCAACATACATATATACCTCTGTTGTTTGGACTTTTCTCTGTAACTGGTGGTGGCGTTTCTGCTGCTGCAACTTCTGCCATTTTCAACCATGTAAAACATTGTCAGATAATGTAAAATCATAGGATAGCCTTTATGATTCGGAACTAAAAAATGGCTGAAAATTTTTCCCATCCCAAAACAGACATGATGGGTTGTGTTTCTGGAAAAAAATCCATAGCATATTTATGACCAAATTCTTCTAGCAGATGCAGTATCTTGGCATAGAAAGCAGGGGACACAACAGAGTAAAATTTTGATTAAACAAAACAGGTGCCACATCTATCGACCCATTATTTTAACTAGGTTGAGGGCTTAATCCGCTTCTTTTTTTCTTTTCAACACCGCATGCAATCAATATTATCTTCCAAAATATGTGCAAACAACATCTTCAGAAAAAAAGAAAGAGACACATACTCTCTTTCTTTTTTTTTTAATGATTGCCATGACCAAATTAGAAGTTTGAGAGAAACAAGGAAGGAAGAGAAAAGATTCATACTTTGAGGAACAGGGATGATCACACTCTTCTTCTCTGCACCTGCTTCATCTTCATTCTCCATCTCTTCTTCCTTAACAGGCTGTGGCTGTTGCTGCTGCTGCTGCATGTCCTCCTTGGGTTCCGAGGCTACCATTTTATTGGCTTCCTCCTCTCCCATCACGTATTCCTTTAACTTAGCCACCGATACACTATCACTTTCCCTCTCTTATGTCTAAGGTAAAATTGTGTACAGATTTTAACAAACACCCAAAAGAACAAAAACTAACAGAGAAACAACGGATAGAGCAGAAAGAAGGAGAGAAAGAAGGTGTTTGGAAGTGTCAGGTGGAAACTACAAAGGGTGGTTGTGGTAGGTACAAATAGAAAATTTAAAGAGAAAGGTGCTTAATTTTGCATCTTTTTTTCTCCTTTATAAAGTTTATACATAAAACATGATTATATGAAAGTAGGTTTCTTAAAATAAAGATATGGTTCCCACGACAGTTTAGGAAATAAAAGATATTCTGTATTAGCTTTTTATGTCATCACTTGCGGAAACTAGAAGCAAGCAAAATACAAGTGAACAAACCTGGTCAAAACTGTATGTATGTTATCCCTATTTCTTTGTTTTCGAAAGTGAATTTTTCAATCTCGATTCTCAAAACAAACATCCTACATAAAATCAATTATCAGAAAAAAATCATATGATTCGTGTTACCATATACTTTTCTAATTATTTAATGATATTTCAATAATTTTTTCACATAATTAACATATAATTTTGATTTTTTTTTTACTTTGAATCTGAACACAGAATCTCAAACCTTGAATTTAAACCTTAAACTTCTTGAAAGGTTTCGAGTTTAGGTTCGAGTTTGGATTCGAGTTCGGGATTCGAGCAATGAAAGAGCCAAGAAGCTGCCAAGGGCCTCGACCCCCTTAAAATGAAAAATTGCTCTTTATAATTTATAAAATTTTAAATTAGTAACGATAAAATTACATTTTGCCTTTTGATTTAGTTCTTTGAAAATTAGAAAGATATATACTATTAAGATCGTGAAATTATATCTTTACTATAATAGAAATATACAATTTAATTTCACCCCTTTCTAAAAAAAATTTTTTGGCTCCACCATTGAATTCGAGATTTTGGGTTAAAGGTCTAGGTTTAGGGTAAAAAAAATTATCAAAATTATATATCAATAACATTGAAAAAATTACTGAAATATCATTAAATAGTTGAAAAATGATCATGAATGATGTAGTGAGAATGATGTATAAAATATTTTTTCCAATTATTAACCTTTTTAATTTTTTTAATTATAAATCTCGTCCTTCAATTCTAATAGATCATAATTTGGTTTTTCTTCATTTTCCTAGTGCGTAAATATCAAATTTTGATAAATTAAAACAAACGAATTATTCCCCAATTTTTGTAAAATGAAAAGTTTGAAAGTTACTATTAAATTTGTTGCGTATTTATGATCACCGACTCGAAACTTAAGTGAAGTCCGGATCGCCTACCCGCAACTCGGTTGGGCCCTATTAGTGGGATGCGTATAGATCTTATAGCGAGAGTTCGCAAAGATAATTCGTAGTTTCAGTTCGCATATACAAAAAAGTTCGCGTGTGGGCTTACGAAGTATAGCAAGCAAATCAAAATAGTACACATGTACAATATGCATAAGACCTACAAAGAATGTCAATTTCATAAACAATAACTATGTGTATAAAAATTCGACTATCTCTTTCAATGAGATACGACGTAAAAATACTCAACAAAACTTATTAATTAATGGTACGAAATCTGAAAATGTAAGGATCTTTAAAAGTTGTTATTAGTTCTTATGGTCCTTCACGATCACGATATGGATAACAAATATACAGCTGCTGAAAATGGACGCTACATCGAACTATAAGTCTATTTTATAATTTTATTTTATGCCAAACTATCCTAACACAGTTTTGGGGACAAGTAGCTTTATTGCCTTAATTTATCTGTATAAATAACTAGTGTCCAGTATTTTACGTTTCTATTAAATCAAACGTCCGTTCTTCCCTACCACTATACCGTCCTATAATAAATTTAAAAGATTAAAAAATGAGGTAATTTGGATGTTTAATAAATTCATTTATTATATAATATATGAGATAAAATTTACATTTTTTTATTATTTTTGTTTGATTACATGGTAGTATCTGTTTATATTTTTTTAATCCTTTGATAACGTGCACACACCTTGCATACACAGGTGCTCGAACCCGAATCTCTTAAGATAAATAACATCCTCTTTATCACTGGAACCACTCACTGAATTCATTTACAACTATTTAAATATAATTAATTGGACTTGACGATATCGAACATATTATAATTATATAACACAAATCCAATATGAAAAATAATCAAAATATGAAATGATACAAAAATAATATAAATAAATATATTTGCTAAAATTGATAACAGACTTTTAATGTAAATATGACTTTGACTATTGACAAAAAGAATTGACACGAAATTACGTGTCACAAAAAAATTGGAGTTATTGTAGTGTTGTTTTATTCATGTCATGTTTATATTTGTATTATTCCTAAACTCCAGTATTGTGACCATGCTCCAACAGTGGCTTATGCTGCCTGAAACAACTGTTTGAATTAAACGACGATGGAGCAACACAATTCTCTTCTCCCCGTTCTGACTTCTGTTAAGTAAATTTCCTCGAACCTTCATCAACAAAAACAAACTTAACTTTGCACTGTAAAGGTGTTTGTGTCAAATTTTTCACTAACAAATTTAGGAAAAAGCTATATGTTTCTTCTTAAAGATGTAAAAGAACCCTATTTAAATTTGTAATTGATGAACATTTTATGGAGGTAGATTTGGTTCTTTATATACATCTCTTGACAGCCGACTTGCCAAACTTCATGTCTGTCTCTCCATGTTTGGTCTAATAGATTAATTGTGGCAAAAGATAATCCAGGTTTCCTAATTGGCTAATTCGTTGCCTAAAATCTTTTAATTTCATTAAAACATAACTGCAAATTGAATGGTGTGACAGAGAGTTTGAACGATATTACCTGTGAGTTGGAGTTGCGACCTTCTTCACTGCAAATTAATTATGATATAGAAATAGGTGGACCTTTATGTCACCAGCAATTAGGGAAATAGTTATAGATTTATCTCTTTTCTTTTTTATTTCTCTTCTCCTCCTTAACTTAAATATTGAAATTTATATTAAATTAAAATTTCATAATTTTAAAATTATCAAACTCCAACTTTACAACTTCTCAGCCAAGGTTTTTGTAAGTAAATTATTGTTATTGTCTGAAAAAACTGTCTCAGTATTTATTTAATCTATATTAGATTAAGGTACATTTTATATAATAAAATTTTAGAAAATTTTATATCAAATTAAATGTGATTTTATTTAAAATAGTAAAATTGAAATAAAGAAAACCATAATGTATCAGATATTTATATTTTTAAATTTATTAAAATAAAAATAAAGCTTTTCAGAATAATACATACTGACAACTAAAATATTATTATTATTACTGTTCTCTTTTGGGGTTTGTGGTATTGGATGATTGTAAAGGTTATTATTATGTACTGAATTATTGTTTTAACTGTTATTATTTTATTATCCTAAAGAAATCAAAGTAACCGACCACGGAATGCATCTGACTTATCGATTTGATACAAATGTATTAGGATCATATCTCACATAACTATAAAATTGTGATTAAAATAAAATAAATATTTAAAAGTAAAAAAAGAAGCAGGGTGTAGGCACACCGCCATTTGGCACCTTTATCTCTCTTTGGTCAAACCAAATCTCAATCAAACAATTAAATAAAACAAAAATTAAGATAAGTGATTATATGAAAATATGATTTTATGTTATCTTTATTTTTTTTAATAAGGGAATGATAAATTAATTTTTTTTCTTGATTTGTCATTCCCTTATTAAAAAGAGATAGGGATGACGTAGAATCACAGTTTCATACAATCATTTCTTCAAAAATTAATATTTATGGGATACGGAAAAAGGATTGTATAAAACTGTGATTCCACGTCATCCCTATCCCTTTTCAATAGGGGAATGACAAATCAAATTTTTCTTTTTGATTTTCAGTTTTTTCCTCTTGAAAAAATTTAAATCCAACTAAAAGTGCTAAAAATCAAGAGGAAAATCTAATTTGTCATTCCACTATTGGAAAGAGATAGATATGACATGGAATCACAATTTCATACAATCCTTTCTCATGGGAAATGTCTAGAGGTGTTCATGGGCCTGACCGGGTTGGATTCGAGTTGGACTCAACCAAAAAATTAGGTCCATTTGCTAGGCTCGAGCCCGGCTTGGCCCGAAAAATAGGCCTAAAATTTTGTCCAAGCCCAACCCGAATAAAAATGCTAAAACCCGAGCCCGGGCCACCCATATTATTTTTTTAATAGAATTTTTATATAATTTTTAAATATATATAATACATTAAAAATACGAAAAATATTAAAATAAATTTTTAAAAAATATATACTTAAATAACATTAAGATAAATGCAACTTAACAAACAAATGTCTCTAAAATAGTAACAAAGTTAACAAATGCCTCTAAAATAATAACAAAATTAACAATAAAATAAAATTTATATAATACCAAAACAATAACAAAAAAATAATAGCAATATAATAGTGAAATTGTAGCAAAATAGAGAGAAAACAACAAGAAAATAGCATTAAAAATATAGTAGATTTTTTTGTCTTTTTGTGAATTCGGGTCTGACCGGGTTAGGCCTGGGCCAAAAATGTCTTACCTGAGACTCGATCTATTTTTTAAACAGGTCTTATTTTTTATCCAAATCCATTTTTCGAATAACCCAACCCATGAACATATCTAAATACGTCCAAAGATTTCAAGGGTTGCTTCATACCATTAAAACGGAATCAGTAAATGTATTTGAACAACTATGAAAATTCATGGACGTGCATCTTGTGTGAAGAAAACAATGGATTTATTTAGTGTAGGCCAAGGGAAAAAATTATGTTACGATGGATGGAATTTAAATTATAATTTTTGAAAAGTTAAAATATAATTTTTATTATGTTTTTAATATAGTATAATTGATGTATTTTAGATTTGTTTTAAGAGTCGGGTTATTAGTTTGAGCTTGAAGGTTGGTTCCATATTTAAGATAGTTTGGATAAAAATATTTAGACATTTGAGTTTGGATAAAGTAAAAATTAGGTCCATTTGAAACATGGATTACACTTATATTTTAACATTCAAGGCTCGAATCTTACTCAGTTGAAAAATAATTAAAAACTTCCTTTTTTACAAGATAATAAATATAAGGGTGAAAAATACTTTTTTTTTAATAAAAATACTTATCCTTTAAATTTAGTGTAATATACACTTCACACTAAGATTTCAAGAACACAGTCTCCTAAGGTTTGAAGAAATCTCCTAAAGTTCTTTGAAATCTATTTACTGAGAAAATTTTAAACAAAAAGATAATTATATCTCAATCGAGGGAAGGTAATTGCGTGTGTGAATACACTTGATAAAAAAAATAGTGTGTGTTGTGCAAACAAGGAGTTTGTATTGTTCCTTTCTATGAAATTGAAAGGATGCATCTTGTTGGTTTACCAAAAAATGGGAAAGATGTGTTCGTGCGGATTTATAGGAGGAAACGATGCATCATAATTCGTGTGCAAGTGGTAGTGTATATGCCCTTAGATTCTGTAAAGGGGAACGGTTAAATTTTACGAAGTGTTTAACGCTTACTTTTTTTCAATAGATGATTGTGTGTCACATGTGATTTAATCACGATTGATCAAATAAGATGTTCTCATTTTACGAACTTTATCTCTGGCTTGGATTTTTTGTAGGGACGGGAGATAAAACCTCGACTCATCCCGAGGATAATATCAATCCATTAAGATGTTCGTCAACTTTAAACGGATGATACTTTGAATACTTTTCTAAAATGTGTCGACCTCCCCTCAATATTAAAACACACTCCAATGAATAATTAAGAAACTAAAAAAAAAATATTGGTCGACTCCCTTCCCCCATAAATATAGTATTAAAAAAAATCAATGAACTTTGCATTCACCAAAGTTTCTTCAAACCATAATTTTAGGCAATTCATATGATTTCGAGTATATTAATTATAAAATGATATGTTCATTATTCTCGATGAGAATGTAATAGGAAGAAGAACCGGGGAAAAAATAAAGCAATTGACATTGGTGGGAACATGACACCAAATATGGTGGCGGAGGCAAGCAAGAAAACGGAAAAAGAGGTGAAAAAGTGATGGCTGTCACCAGCCCGTCGCCATTTCGACAAGACAATAATGAGTTGTTGGTCGCTAGTGAGATTAGTGAAACCGTAGTTCTCAGTTGTTTGTCAACCTAATTTAATGTTCAATTTTGAGGTAAAAGTAAAACGTATGGTTAAGTTGTTTGTATTGTGTTTTAATTAGAATTAATCACCTTTTTTCTTTTCTCCTCTCGATGTAATATTTCATAGCAATATTTAAATCTTATATCAATAGAATACAAGTAGAGAATCAGTTCTCTTTTCATTGATATGAGTTGGGCCTATTCGTTGAATTTGTATTTTATAGGGACTTGGGTTGAAAAAATAGTCAAATGGGCTCAATAGTGACATCACCGCTGAACAAAGTCCAATTTAAATGAATCAACTTTTAAGAGGATTCACCTTTCTAGCATTTTCAAATAGGTGTAGTAATGGAGTCCTAAACTTAATCCATATGTAAATGTATACACTAATAAGTTTATATGTATAAAAGATATATATTTTTTATAATCATAGAAGAAGGTGGAGAGATACGACGGTTCACATGGTGATGAGGTGTTAAAAGTAAGGAAAAAAAGACGAAGATCTCCATCAAAGCTAAGGAGGCATATATAGGCAAGAATTGTCACCCCTTGGCATTACACCTCAGCACATGTTCACAATGGTCTCGTCATCGTTAGTCTCTTAAATAGGTTTGGATGTGATTAAAGTGAATCTAGTGAGACCCCACTTGGGTTTTATGTATATTTTATATAAAAAAAAGTGACTCGACACTTGTCTATGACGAGGTAGATCATAAATGCATCATGTGTTGAGCAATACATATGTTTATGAGGATTATGATTAGTGAAGTATTATTCACAATTGAAGTTTAAATATTTATCAAAATCATTTAGCTTAATTCTTTTTAAAAAATAAAAATAATTCTTATTTTGAAAACATATACACATAAAATGTATGAAGCAGATGGAAATTAAATGAGGATTCAAATGGAGCAAAACAAGCCCTATGGAAATATAAAAAGATGTATGGGACCGGTTAAGCTCTAAAGAAATATCGACCACCTTCACGTGAGTGTCCACCCTCCTACATCTATGGTCTCTCATGTGTGCACTTATTAGTCTCATTATGATTTCCCCCTTTCTAACCTTTTTTTTATTATTATTTTCTTCATCTTTTTCTGGTTTTCGTCTCCAATTTTATCACACTTTCTGCTTTTAATTTCGCTATGCTCTCATATGCTAAAGAAGAAGAAAAAAAAAAAGCAAAAGAGAAAATCTCCTACGAGAAAGAAAAAAAGAGAGAGTGTGCATTCACGTGAATAAAAAGACAAAAAAAATATGAGAAATATTTGATAGTAAAACTATAGATTGATGGAAATTTAGGTGTATCCCTCAACTATTAACCCAAGATTTCAATCATGTGTGATAGACTACTTATTTTAATCTAATTGGGAAGTTATTGATTTTTTTTTTTATTTCATCCTATCACATAAGAAAAGAATTGAAGTAATACTAGGTTTATGAAATGATTTTATAAATTTATTGATAAAAATTTCTTGAATGGCTCTAAATTCGAAAGGAGAGGTCTTTATGGGATGAGAACCGTCCGACTCTGATTCCTTCACGCTTCCCAGTACTTACTCACTAGCCTATAAGAGGATTTCGGGTCACCCCTTGCACAAGTAGTAACCTTTGGAGTTCGATCTAGAAAGTTAAACTACCTCTTAAATTAAAATTCTTTCTCCGGAAGCGTGGTCATAAAGCTCTTCCTACAAATCATTTCTTTGCCTAGAGAGGTTGCCCTATCATCGATTAGTATTCCTTTTACTCTTTTGGATGGTAATTAAATTATAGTTATTAAATTCATTAAATTAATTTTTTTTATTTTAAAATTTTGATGTGTCAAACATATTTTTGCATGTGTAATGCTATATTTGTTTTGTTATTTTTACATATTATTGACAAAAAATCAATTAATAAATTTAATGACTGTCGTTTGTATTAAGACTAAAATTTTGAAATTCAAAAAATATAGCCACTAAAAATCATCCAATTGGTGAATGTGGACTAATTCTATAGCTTCACGCATAATACAGGATTAATGACATAATTTAACTAAACAAATTTAACTGCTACAATTGAGTTAGGGCTAAAGTTTCAAAATTCGAAAAGTACAAATACTAAATATACAAGTTACACAAAATATGAGGTCTAATAGCAAAATTTAACCATAAATAAATCTATAAACCCAAAAAGCTAATAAAAAAATATTAACAAATGTACTTTGATTTCATTCGGCAAATCATGTGTCCTAAAGTTTTTAGCTTAGTTTAGAAGCTTCATCATTCACTTTTTGATTACTCCAAAACTAGTATCAATGGCTTAAGATTTTATGATCTTTTTTTTTGGTCATCTTTGATATGATTGACATGTTTTCTTATTGAAATAAAAAAGGTTGCAATGTCTCTTAACTTTCTTGTGATATATACCCTTGATGATAGCTTAATTATAAGCCCCCAAAAACTTTGACCCTTTTTTATTTCAAGGACGACATTGCAACTTAATTATATATATGTGTAAATTAATTCACTGTAAAGCTAAGTAATAATGAAACCAAAGCAAACCAAAGCAAGTGGCTTATGTGTCTCTCTCGAAACCTAGTTCAAAAGGTGAGACGACACTGTCTTTGCTGATAATGAGCCCCATCTCATGATCTCTTCTATTGAAAATTTAGTAAAAAAAAAAACCCTATTTATCTTATCACCAATTTCACTTTTTTTTTTCTTTTTTCCCCCACAATTGCAAATGTAAAGGTTGCATGTGTGTGATTTGCTTTTTATTTATGGGTGGCAAATGTTGGGCAATGTAGGATATTATTGCATGCATCCAAAACTAAAGGTCGATATGAACATGGTATGTTTAATATATACAGTATACGAAAAAAAACAGAAAGAAAACATAAAAAGTCTAACAAGCATTTAGCATAATATAAGAACAAGCAAAGTGTACGTATATAGATTGTATATTTAATACATTACAATGATAAAAAGGAATTGCGTTGTGATAGTGCAAGTTCAGTGGTCCTTTGCACTGAAAACCATGCATGGACCCTAGGAATCAGTGTTGGTGGCTAATTTTGAGAGCTTCCAGCTTTTCTGCTGCAGCTTATCTAGTTGGCCACTAATCCTATAGGCTATAACACTCAAGCGTACTAATTTTGCTTCTGTAAATACACAGTACTCTCGTGGTCCTAGCATTTGCCTTAGCTCATTGAATTGCACCCAAGCAAAATATAAGAAACTATAAATATATATATATATATATATTGATACAAGGGGTTGGTTGTAGCGGACCGTTTATTCAGAAGGCAGAGAGTTGTAGGTGAGCTAAATGATTGGAATGTTGGTGTCAAGAGAGATTAGAGAGAGAACGAGCTTAAGAGAGGGTTGAAAATCTAATTAAGGGTTCAAAAGCTTTAAAAAAGGCTTTCTTTTAATAGTTTCCAAAGTATCATGTATCTTCAAATTGATTTTAAACTCTTTACAAGTTAATTGATCTGTTAATTTTTTTTTACATAAGTTATCGTAAATAGATTTTAATGCTTGAACTATCTTGTTTAGAGAATGAATATATGTGACTCACAAAATCAAATACAAGCAAAATAATTTCATGAAGTATAAGTATAAAAATATATATTATATAATTTCTTACGCATTAAAACTTTTTATCATTAGCCGTTTAAATCTCAATTTCAAACAACATATTTATTTAATTTTCACTTGATTTTACTTCTAAATTCCATATTTTCAAGTCTAGAATTACTAGAAAAATACAAATACAACAAGTATTTTCAGTCATATATATGTTCATCAAAGATTTACATCAATATATGCAAATGGAGCAATTTTAGAAGAGGTTGTCGTGGCAGCCCCAGCCAGGCCCTACATTATGAACTCTTGTGACTCTACAAAGACATCCAATCTCAACAATTTTCTATGTATTTGTAGTCCATAGATATTTATATTATTCATATTTAAAATAAATCTAACAAAAATATTTATATGCTATAAATACAAATAACTTGACGATTGAACATTAATTCGATTAATATAAATGTTATTATTAAAATATATATATATAATTATGATCTATAATGAGATTATTAAAAAAATACAAATAACTTACGTAAATGTAAATAAACATAGGAATCAGTAGAATATGGTACTGAACAGTTTTTATCCGACGTGGGACTCATTAATTTAAGGTGCTATAGCCTTAGCTTTGGCCTTGGGTTTTTTTCTGGTCTGTGGTTAAGCGCTTATACATTTAATATATCTCACGTCCAACACATGACTTGACCAGCTTTAAAGCAAAGTAATAAAAAGAAAAGAAAAAGATATTTATGCAAAGCAATTGAATCTTATTTTTTTCATATATTTGGGTTCTTTTTTTTTCTTTTCCCAGTTGATAAACTTCATTTTTGTCTCTCTCCACGTAGCATCTTACACAATACATCTCCTTTAATTCTCTACCTAAAACCCTTTTTGCCTTATTATTATTATTTTAATTTGTATGTAGCATTAAAAGAAGTTTAATATTAAAGGAAAAATATTAATCAGTTTAGTAATGCCTATTAAAGTAATGTATTAATATTTTTTTAATAATGTATTAAATTTCATTAATGGGTGTTTATAAATGTTGGTTAAAATAAATTCTATTATTAAATAACTATCATTCTCGTTTTCAAATTTTATATAGGTATTATTATCAATGTAATAGAACGTGAATTCGAATGTGTTGAAATACATTATTCTTATATTTATGGGTTGAAAAGGAACTATAAATAATTCTAAACATTATGTAAAAAAAAAAAAGATATGATCACATTGTTTAAAAAATTCTTATTACCGTCTCACCTAAAAAAATACTCTAATCATTCATTAATCCATTGTTATAACTATGTTAATGTCCCGTGTAATTTAGCAAAGATTTGGGATTGCATATCAAGTTTTATGTATAAATTTTAATCTACTTTATGTTACGTATTAAAGAAAGAGAGGGACTATTTTTATCTAAAATTCAAAATCTAGTAATTATTAAGTCAAATCAATCCAAAATAAAGTGTTTCAACTTTTAACATATAAATTGAGAAAAAATCTAATCTTAATTACAAAGCAATTTAATAATACGTATCAACAATTCAGTTGAGTATTAATTCGATTAATATAGGTATCATTGTCAATACAAGAGAATATGAATTTGAGTATACTGAAGCACATTATCTTTTTATTTATGGATTGGAAAAAAACTATAAATAATTTTAGACATTGTGTAAAAAAAAACAGATATAATCAAAAAATTTCATCCTTCATTAACTTAAATATAATACAATATTGAAAAATAATACGATGTTCCAAAAATAAATAAGTTTGATACAAATATATGAATGTCTTAAATTTTATATATAAATAAAGTATTGGATATTTTTGTTAATATTTGATAATAAAAGAAAAGTGATAGATTGATGTAGAGTACAACAGCCATTCATTTTAGCTTACGTAAATGTGTAGATAATTTCACTACATAAAGTAGAATTAATTTTAGGTTAAAATGTCATTTTCTAGAGATTAACATATAATTTTGAAAAAATATTAACAATTAATAAAATTAATTATAATTGTAATTAGTGGGAGCTGACCGTTGGCATTGGCGTTTGCTTCTCTTTTTATCATTGGATTCGGACTTCTTAGTTTTGCGTCGGCAGCAACTGGCACTATCCACTATAACATGAAATTACCCTTATACCTTTCAGTTTTTATAGTTTACCGATCGTACCCCTATGCTCCAAACTTTATGGCTGCACCAAATATTAAGTGATAATATTTACAATAATGGCATAATGCCAACAAACTTTGATGAAAATGTAATACCTAAAATTAATTGTTTTCGATGACTTTGTTTTATGTAGTTAAAAAAAAATTATGGACCATACCAAATTTATTTTTTCTTGAGAGGCATATATTTCACATTGATTTCAACATTTCTTCAAATAGACTTCAAAGAAAAAGGATGTCGAATATATGTTATAATTGGAAAGTTAATAAATAATTCGCTAAAAAATGGATATTATTAAGAAAAAGAAAATAATAATATGAGCCATCACAATGAAAAGACACAACGTAACACCTAATATCCAATAATTCAAAAATGTTGAAATGCATTTTTCATTTCAAACTCAAACCAGCATTATGTTTTCGTTATTTCCTTTTCTTTTTTATTTTTATTTTTAAAATATTAGTATAATTAATGTTTTTTACCCAATGAATTTATGAATGAAAAAAAAAAAACATATTACAACTTTTTTGACAAAATATGAAAAAGAATCGATTACAAAATAATATTAGTATCATTAAGATTAAGTATTCGGAGTCATCTATCCAATCAAATCTGGTTAGCAACTTTTAAAAGAGTTGCATGGAATATTTTGGGGTCAATGGGTAATTCCTTAATCAATCTGGTCAGAATATGAGGAGCAAAATTTTCACATGCCAATCACGTCAGTATAGTTCTTAAATTCTCAAAATCAAATTTATGTTCGGTTGATTTTTTGTACGTCTCTGAATCTCCTTGATAGTTAAAGCACAGTCAATCTCAACGATAAATTTATCTCATTTAACATCCCAAATAATAGCTCAAAGTTCTGCTTGTTTTACACTACATCTTTCAATATTATGTCCTATCCCCACATCTATTTACCATACTGTCTCTTGCTAAAAAGCCAAACCTTCCAACTTTTTTGCCTATAACCCCTCAGCCAATAATTTTCTTTTCTTTTCATACAATGGCATGAAATAATTTACTATGCACAATCTTGTATTTTCTTTCCCTTTTTTTAAATAATCTTATATTTTTTCAACTTTACATTTTTTTGTTTATATTTTAAATTCTGCCAGTTTGACCCACGCCAGAAGCTAGAATTTTCGCCAAAACTAAAATTGGAAAGGGGTATTTATGTCATAACAATGACCTTTTATTTACCGTTCTCTTGACTCAAAAGTCAAAACAAACACATTCGTTCTCGCTAAATGCATTGATTATTTAAATTTAGCATTAATTAAAATTAAAAGAGCTCGTCCTTACATTTTTTTGAATTATTTATCTTTAAAATAAAATGTGAAATCTCTTTCTATCAAACACTGTTACAACTTACATATAGAAACTGAAAAAAAAAGTGAAAGAGCTCTTCTACTTCAGATCCACTCTCGTCCAATGCTTCATTGTTTCTGAGTTCTTGACTCGGTCTCTGACTCAGTCCTTGCCGCATTACCCGCTCCTTTCCATTAGTTGAACTCAACGTGTAGACTGGTACAATAGACTCGGTTTCTTATGCATTTGATCGAGTGATCGAATAAATGGCGTGTTTCCGGCGAATTATTCCGGAGCTCCGGTGAGAGTTCGCGGTTTTCGGAGGTTTTTGTGAAAGAGATGTTTAAGTCGGCGAGATGGAGGAGCGACAGGAACAAGATAAAAGCAGTTTTCAAGTTGCAGTTCCATGCAACTCAAGTAATCTCGTTCTTTCAATTTATTTTTAGAATTCAATTAATTGAATAGTTTCTGAAAGTTCTATTTACTTTTGTTTATTTATTAGCTCCATCGCTCAGCAAATGCAGCTCAAACAGCGAACAGAGTTTGATTGGATTGTTTCTGAAACTGCTTTAGCTAGTTTGATTGGTTAAAAATGATCATCTTTTAAAAGTTTTTTTTAAAACAATTAATAATTACTTTGTTTCGTAATGTGATTGCATAATTTGAGAAAATGTTTAAATATTAACTATGTTCTGTATTATTTAGGTGACGGAGTTAAGTGTACAAACACTGATGATATCGGTGGTTCCCGGCGACGGAGGAAAACCGACAACAAAATTAGAAAAGGCGACGATTCTGGACGATATCTGTCGATGGGAAAAACCAGTATACGAGTCCGTTAAATTTGTTCGAGAGCCAAAAACTGGGAAGATCAACGAAAGAATCTATCATTTTATTTTATCATCAGTAAGATACTCTTGATAAATATGTGTTTTTTTCCTTTAATTGTTATATAATTAACATTTGATATGTTTGCTGTAGGGATTGGGAAAAGAAGGTTTGATTGGGGGAGCTTCAATTGATTTTTCTGCTTATGCAGAGGCAATTAAAACTTCAACCGTTTCTCTTCCATTGAAGAATTCAAATTCCAAAGCAATTTTACATGTTAGTATAGTTTCAGTCTCTCTGTTTCTCTCTCATATTTATGTGTCACGTATTACTTCCTCTGGTAGGCTTTTTCTTTAAATCTTTCCTCATAAATATGTTGATTCTTTTTTTAAAATTTGAATTCAAGCTGTGTTGGTTTTGAACAGATTTCAATACAGAGGGTGAAGGAAAATGCTGATCAAAGGTAAAGAATGGTCACTTTTTATTGAATTCTTCTTGTAATTGGAGTTTGTTTCTGGAATGCTGTAGTGTTTTCTTGTGAGTTTGATATTGGGATTGTTTTTTCAGAGAAGTGGAAGATATTGAAGATAAAAGTATTAAATCACAAGATAGAAGCTTGAAGGCCCACCTGAGTAATGGTGAAGCAGATGAAAGCATTAAGAACAATTCAATTGAAGTAATGTTCCTATTCCATTTAGTGAAAGTGTTCATTTTGGATTTTCTTATTGCTGTTTTATTCAATATTCGGACCATTTTCTTCTTCTCTTAACATTTTTGGTATCCTAATATGCGCTTAATATAATTGGTGATTGAGAATGGATATGCATGTTTTACTTATTTGTTTGTTTGTTATCTATCTGATAGGATGTGCCTTTCAGCAAAACCCCCCACAATGATGAAATGCATGAGAACCATAGAGGATCTAATGGATCTGATACTACCATTTCAAGTTCTGATAGCAGCTCTGGACTTGATACTCCACGGGAACTTGGAAATGGAATGAGGAATGACAACATCAATCAGGACCCTCCTTATCTGCCATCTATGAATAACACCTCATCTACTCCAAAACCAACACCAGCTGCCTCAACAACAATCTACGAGGCTTGGTCGGCAGGTTCTGATCATGGAATGAGTACTGATGACTCCAACAGTTCTCAGGATACGTTTCCAAGAGAAAGTTCCCAACATGGTTCAGATAATGAGATGGAAAAGCTCAAGAATGAGGTCATTGCTTTGTCCAGGCAAGTGGATGTGTCGGATTTGGAATTGCAGACTCTCAGAAAGCAAATTGTAAAGGAGTGCAAAAGGGGGCAGGATCTATCACGGGAAGTTGTTACTCTGAAAGAAGAGAGAGATGCACTCAAGTTAGAGTGTGAGAAACTTAAGTCCTTTCAGAAGCGAACTGATGATGCAAAAGTTAAAAGCAGGCTGCAGTTTGAGGGTGGGGACCCTTGGGTTCTCATTGAAGAAATGAGACAAGAGCTGAATTATGAGAAAGACATGAATTACAATCTTCGGTTACAACTGCAGAAGACACAGGAATCAAATGCTGAGTTAATACTTGCTGTGCAAGAACTAGAAGAAATTTTGGAGGCGAAGACTATGGAGATTTCCAATCCTCCCAACAAATCTGTATCCAGTGGCAATGCTGAAGAAGTCAGAGCCATCATCTCAAGAAATGACTCAGACGAGGATGAAGAGCAGAGGGCACTGGAACAGCTTGTTAAAGAACACAGGGGCCCCAAGGAAACCTCTCTACTGGAGCAAAAGATCATGGACCTCTACAGTGAGATAGAGATCTACAAGAGAGATAAAGATGAGCTTGAAGCACAGATGGAGCAGCTAGCACTTGACTATGAGATACTGAAACAGGAAAATCACGACATCTCATACAAATTAGAGCAAAGCCAGCTTCAAGAACAACTGAAGATGCAGTATGAGTGCTCGTCCTCTTTTGCCAACATAAATGAACTTGAGACCCAAATTGAATTCTTGGAAAGTGAACTTGACAAGCAGTCAAAAGAATTCTCCGACTCATTAGCCACTATAAATGAACTAGAACTCAATGTCAAAAGCTTGGAGGAAGAGTTAGAGAAACAGGCACAACAATCTGAAATGGATATAGAATCCATCACACGAGCCAAAGTTGAGCAGGAGCAAAGAGCTATACGAGCTGAGCAAGCACTGCGAATGACAAGATGGAAGAATGCAAATACAGCTGAAAGGCTGCAGGAGGAATTTAAAAGGCTCTCCATCCAGATGGCCTCTACATTTGATGCAAATGAGAAGTTGGCTGCAAAAGCTCTGACTGAAGCTAGTGAATTACGCTCGCAGAAAAATCAGCTGGAAGAACAGCTCGAGAAAGCTAAAGAAGAGCTCCAGTCAGTTAGGAAGGGTTATGAGGCTAAACTCTCTAACCTTTCCAATCAAGTAAGTTCTAAATCAAATCAAATAGAACTGATGTTGGAGGAAATTGATGAAAAATCTAAGAAGCTTGAACAACAAAAAAAGCTTGAGGAAGAAGTAAGCGGGACTTTTTCCCAGGATATTTGCTGCCTAAAAGCTGAGATTGAAAAGCTGACTATGGAAAAGAATTGCCTCCTTGAACAAGCTCAGAAGGCTGAAGACTTGAGACTTGAGTTGGAACACACAAAAGCATTAGCTAAAGAATACGAAATGCAGATACAGATGCAAAGAGCATATCTAGAAAGAAATGAACTGGAGAGTACAGTTGCTTTGATGAAAGAGGAAGTGGCTAAGGCACTGGAAGAATCGCAAAGAATGAAGCATCTGAAGGACGAGAAAGAAGCGGCAGTTGAATCTCTACAATCAGAGCTTGATATCCTCAAAAATCAGTACAATAAATTGAAGCATTCTCTGTCTGAGGATGAAATGGAGAAAGAAAAACTCAAAAAGCAAGTAGTTCAACTAAAGGGTGACCTTAAGAAGAAGGAAGATGCATTTACTGGCATGGAAAAGAAGCTGAAAGAGAGCAATGGAAGAGGAGCAGTTTCTCATGGAACAAGAACACCATTAAGAAGCAATAAATCTGCCCTGATTCCTGGCAATTCTAAAGAGGTTGCGAGCCTGAGGGAAAAAATAAAGTTGCTTGAGGTAAATTTACACTTCCACGTTCTATGTAAACTCAAGTTCCTCGAAACTTTGATGCAAATGGTTTAAGAGCAATATGGGAGTTCATGATCAAACAACAATTATCCAAATTTCCTTTATAGTTTGTTTCTTCCTTAATGGTACAGTTATGAAAAGGAAAAATTGTATTCACAGTGAAGCTTTTTCTCATGGCAGGGACATATAAAGTTAAAGGAAACAGCTTTAGAAACATCCACAAATGTTTTCCTGGAAAAGGAAAAGGATCTTCAGAAGAAAATCGATGAATTAGAAAGCAGAGTAGAAGAATTCAACAAGCACAGCGCCAGCTTCTACGACTACCAACTTCAAAAGGTCAGAAACATTATACTATGATTTTAAATGGAAATTCTATTATATCAATGAACAACATTTTTTAGTGTATTGCTTGCTTGGACTTATACTTTGTATCCAAAATGGTAAAACAAATGCAGGTAGCTAAAGACGATAACCAGGATGAATTGATAGTTGAACTAGCAGCATTGAAGGAAAGAAACAAGTCCATGGAAGATGAATTGAAGTATATGCAAGATCGGTATTCCGAGATAAGCCTCAAATTTGCAGAGGTGGAAGGCGAACGGCAACGGCTTGTGATGACGGTACGTAAAATCAAGAATGCCAAGAAGAGCTGAAAGGTATTGATTTCTTCGTATACAAGTTACTACATGTATAGTTGAAGTAGCAGCTGGATTTGTACCCACACGGAAATTGCAGGTGAGACAGTTTCCTTTTTAGATTAAAAAAGAAATTAAGTTGTACAAAAAAAAATCAAAAACGCATTCACCTCACCTAGTAGTTTCCATATATAGTTTATTTTTTATAAAAGAAAATTACTTTGCATGTTTGATTCTTGTTCTTATATTAAAGATTGTCATGAACATTTCCACAAATATAATTATTTTATTTTTTTGACAAAGTATAAACTAGCTCTTCTTTTACTCTTTATTAGCAAGGTTTCATTTTCCATGCTTGAATAGGTATTTGATTTTTTTTAGATATATTTTAGTAAGATTTATTTAAATAAAATTATAATAAAAAATAACACCGACACTTAATTTCTTTTTAATTTGTGGAAATTCTGAATTTTCGAATAAGATCATGGTTGGATTCGGTGGGCACGTGAATTTTGCAAAGCTCCAGGTTTTTTTTTTTTTTTTTGACGATGGGTAAATCCTCAAAATTGATTGTTCCGTTTTCCAATTTATAAATGCCAAAAAAGAATAAACAAAATAAAAAAGATAAACATGAAGTTGTCCATATCTGTAATTATAGCGACCAAATAGATAAAATAATATCAAATACATTGTATGTCGAAAATCATATATCATATATATTTCTATCATAAAAATTTGTTTTTTTATAAATGACATGTTTGAACACATGTTTTTTTATTATTAAAAATTAAATACTTTTCTCAATAGTGTCATTTTTATTAAAAATTAAATACTTTTCTCAATAGTGTCATTTTTAAGCTTCAAACATGTGTTTTTTATTAAAAGTACAATGTGTTTTGATATTATCCTTAACATTTGATGGTCAATATTAAAATTTGATACGTGACAAAGAAAATAAGCATTTGTGAAAGGGACATTACAACATAAACTCTTTCGCCTTTTTTAAATAGTTTTTAGTGATCGCAAGTTATATTTTCATAATAAGTCCTTTCAATTTACTTATATTTAATAATTCAACTTACAATTTTATATGATAATCCATTATAAATTTTAAAATCATTTGAATTTTTTTAATTTATCATTTTTTTTACAAATTAAATACACTATTAAAATAAAAATAGGTATAATATTATAATAAGTTATTTAGTGATTATATTAGTTAAATATAATTAAAAATCTATATTTAATAATTAATAATTAATAATTAAAATTAAGTTAGAAGTTATATATATAAAAATAATTTCATTCAATTTACTTTTATAATATTTATACATTTAAAATATTGTCTATTTAAATCAATCTAGTATTAAATATTATATTTTTAAAATTAAATTTATATATTATTATGTTTTAATTTTATAATCATATTATTAATAAAATTGTACTAAATTTATGATTTAAAAAAAATAAATGTAATTAATGCATATAATAGGTAAAATAAACTAATATATATATATATATATATATATATATATATATATATATATATATATATATATATTAAACCATTGTTGAAATTAATAATAAAGAAAAAAAAACAAAGGTGGAATATTTGAAATTATTAAAAAAAGAAATGCATGTTAAATATTTTTGGAGTTTTTAATGTGTGAAGCAAGTCAAAGTGTGAGGGGAAACGACGGCATTCCACAACACACAATCCACATAGCTTCAAGATTGGTGAGCTTGTCTCACCTCACTACATTCTAGGCCTACTATACCTAAATTTATGGCCAATTACAAATTATTTTCTTTTATTTGATTAAATTTATAAGAGCTATTGCATTCTATTTTTTTTTCTTCGTATTTTCGTTTAATTGATAAATAAAACAACTCAAATTGCTTTATCACATTCAACGAGGATATAGTTATGCACAATTAAATTTTTCTAATTAAGACACCTAATATTTGTTTGACTTCCAAATTTCTTAGTTATTCGTTCGAGAAGAGTATTCCTTTAAATTATTATTAACATTAAATTGAATAGTTAATTTAATTCAGATTAATTTTACTCAGAATAAATTTAGATTCTTTATCATTAAACCAGAACTTCATTAATATATTTATTGGGAAATAGGTGTTGAAATTAAATTTACACTAATTATAGGTAAATTTTCTAAATAATTAATCATCAAATTTTAATTTTCATTATTGTTTCAGTGAAAAGTTAAATGTCAAATAGTAAAATAATTCATTAAAAATTCAAACATAATAAGAGAAAAAAACTTCAAGTTAATGGCCTATTGATAGGTGTTTACTTTTTTTAAGAAAAAATTATAGGATTAAGAATGATTAATTGAAAAATATAAATTAATGATAAATTTTAACTAAATTAATTTAACTGCTATCATTTGAGTAATGGTTAAAATTTTAAAATTTCGGTATAGTAAGATACCACCAAGATGATTGGGTATTTAAGTATGGCTGCAACATAGACGTTAGCTCGGTCTTAGAGGCAGAACTTTGAGCAATTGCTAATGGGCTGGAAACAGCTTGGGAGAAGAGAATCTGTTGACTGCTAATTGAGAGTGATAGTAAAACAATAGTAGACCCAATACCTAGAGCTGAAGCGGTGAGATCGTCGAGTTTGGCATTGGAGGTTTGCAATTGGATGATGAAAGATTGGCAAGTGGAGATTCAGCATGTACCACGAACAATGAATATGACTGTTGATGCTACACGCAAGGCGGTAAAGTGTTGCCAAACAAGTTTTTATTTTTTCTCATAACCGCCTTTAACGATGCAAGATGTAATGTTGAGGGATAAGTGTTGATTAACTAATATTTTTTTAATTATAGTTATGCACAATTAAATTTTTCTAATTATATATGACACCTAATATTTGTTGGACTTTCAAATTTCTTAGTTATTCATTTGAGAAGAGTATTCCTTTAAATTACCGTTTATAACTATATTGTTTGTTATAATTAAGTTTAATTATTATCAACATTAATTTAATTGAGATTAATTTTACTTCGAGTAAATTTAGATTTGTTTATCGTTAAACCAAAACTGATTAATATATTTACAGGAAAGTAATTGTTAAAATGAATCTCATGTGTTAGCTATATGTTGAAATTAAATTCATATTAATTATAGGTAATTTTTTTAAATAATTAATCATCACATTTTAATTTTTATTTTTATTTCAGTGAAAAGTTAAATGTCAAATAGTAAAATAATTCGTTAAAAATTCGAACATAATAAGAAGAAAAAAAGTAACACCAAGTTAATGGCCTATTAGGGTGTTATTACTTTATTTTAAGAAAGCCCTATAGGGATGAAATTCCACAACATAAATTAATGGTAAATTTTAATTAATTTAATTTAATTATTATCATTTGAATAAGGGTTAAAATTTTAAAATTTGGATATTGTAAAATGTCACCAGGGCGACTAGGTATTTGAGTATGGCCACAACATAAGTATTAGTTTGGTTCTAGAGGCAAAATTTCCAACAGTTGTTGATGGGCTGGAAATGACTTGGGAGAAGGGGAATGTGTTGGTTACTAATTGAGAGTTACATTAAAACAACAGTAGATTTAATACCTAGAGTCGAAGCGGTGGGATTGTCGAGTTTGGCATTGGAGGTTTGCAATTAGATGACGAGGGATTGGTAAGTGGAGATTCGGCATGTACCACGAACAACGAATATGACTGTTGATGCTACACACAATGCGGTAAAATGTTGCCAAACAGGTTTTTATTTTTTCTCCCAACCGCCTTTGATTATGCAAGGTGTAATATTGAAAGATAAGTGTTGAGTAACGAATCTATTGTTATCAGTTGAGTGTTATAGTTTAACTTCCTTTTATAACTAAAAGAAATTAAAATATAAAAAATATAAAAACTAAAATTAATCAAATTAAATTAAAGCATAGAAACTAAATGCATAATTTAAGCATATTATAGTAACTATTAAGAAATTCAGACAAAAAGCTTTTTCCATAATTTCCAATTTTTTACAAACTAAAGTAATAAACAACATACATATTGCAAAAAAAAAAAATTCTAACAACATCGGTTTTCCCAAAAAAAAATAAATACAAATCTGAAATATAGAAAAAAAAAAAAGGGATTATCTTCACTTGTTGAAATATTTCCCCATACTGCAATGTTTGGTTGAATCATGGTTGGGTTTATCTACAATCTCCGATTGATCAATCCATAAACGGTGACAAGAGCAACGATTAGAGAATGATCCATATAGGGTTCCACCTCCAAAGCTAATACATCCTCTCCTAACACCACCCCACTTGATACCTGCTTTTGCTTCACCTGCATTTAATTTACCATTCACAATCCTTGAATATTTTTTCTGTGAAAATAAATAGCTTCCATTGTTGGTTGTTCAGGTGCTTACCTCTGCTACAATATCTCCAGTTATGTTGAGTATCTTAAACCCTTGCTTCTTGCGACCTAGCCTCACTATCCAGTACGTGTTAAACCCCGCAGTAACCTGACAAGCTATTTCTCTCCGGACAATACTGTAGCACTTCTTAACTGTAAAGCATGGCTGTTCCTTGTTTGTGCCCACTCTATACCCGTTCCAACATCCAACGATTTGCAGCTTCTGCAATATTATTATTTTCGTTTAATAAAAACAAGAACAATATACAGGAAATGAAATCTCAAGTTTCTTTATATGCAGTAGTACCTTGCTTAGTATAGAATAGAGGATGTTGCCTTGCAGGTCCATGAGCTGAACCTCACGGCCACCTTTGCTGTCGTAGTTTTCGACACGATATACGATTTCGCCTTTGGAATCGAAAACAGTGCAACCATTGGTGTGGCATACCAGTGATTTCATCCATACGGTGAAGGTTTGTCTTCCAGATGGAGATGGATCTGAAACGGATGCTTGAGGATGAACCTTATTATCCATCAATGGAGAAACTAAGAAACTTAAATTTGATGTAAAACTTTGAAGATGATATATTGAGAGAAACACCAGCGGCCAGCCCACAGGTTATATATATATATATATGCTCCATGGAACTTGTAACTTTGGGATAATATAATTTTTGGCCCTTGTATTTATCAATTAGATTCATTTTGATCTCTAAACTAAAAAATTATAAAAGTTTGATAATATGACACTTTAATATCATCACTTGAAATTTAAAATATATTTTTTTCAGTTAATGATGTTGTACAATCTTAGAGTGTCACATACAGCATTCTAATAATTTGACCAATGGTTGAATATGTTAGGCCACTGGTTAGATTTAATCGATTTAATTGATTCAACTATTAGACCAACAATAAATAAATAAATAAAATTCATATTTTTTTATCGATGGGTTTTTGTCCCAATTTTTTTATCGATGAGCAACTTCTGATTTAATCGATTCAAACCATTTGTTTGAACCAGTATACCAATCGATTCTTGATCCATTCGATTCAACTGACTAATTCAATCATGTTTCAAATACATTAATCATATCATCAAACCTTGACAGAAATCAAATTTAAAAATCAAAATGGATCTAGTTACTAAGTTCAGATATTAAAATGAATTTGATTACCAAGTTGAAGGAGTAAAAGTTATATAATCCCTGTTTAAAAAATCAATGCCATGGGTTCACATAAAATAATTGTAAG
This sequence comes from Gossypioides kirkii, assembly GCA_005610355.1. Lineage (NCBI taxonomy): Eukaryota > Viridiplantae > Streptophyta > Magnoliopsida > Malvales > Malvaceae > Gossypioides > Gossypioides kirkii. The sequence goes on along the minus strand of CP032254.1, from coordinate 3,510,120 downwards.
GAAAAAAAGAAGATATAAGCTTCTCAAGGAAAAGGTACTTCAAATGGTTCTAAAAAAGGTATATATATTCATACTTATGAATCTATATCAGCAGTTATGCATGTATGCTAGTAAACGCACGTTTAAAGCATGGGTGTTTGAATAAAACATGAGTTTGTTTACAGGGGAAAGATCTCAGCAGCTTTCACCATATCTCCTTTTATAATTTCTATTACTTCTTCAAACTCTATTATTTGATTAATATATTGGATGACTTTATTTTATATTTTTGTTACACTTTTATTTATTTACTTTTTTTTATATGAGTGTACCATCATGATTTTTAATTTTTATTTTTTCATATAATGAATTATTTATAATCTTTTTTTAATATTTAAATAAAAAGATAATGCATTTCAACGCATTCAAATTCACGTCTTTTTACATTAATAATAATATCGATATTAACTGAATTAAGAATTAATCGATGTTTTCTTTTTAAAAAAATATATTTAATATTTTATAATTAATTAAGTGTATTAATTAATATATCGAGGTGTAGTTAAATTGCTTAGAGAAGAAGAGAAGAAAACGTGAGAATCTATATATTCTGAATAATTTCTTTTAATAGAAGTATACATAAATCATATCCAACGTGGCAAAGGAAGGTTTCAAATTAGATGAGAAAGGAATATCAACAGCTTATAACATCACAAATACGAAAACATTTTAAAATATTTGATTAATTTCAGTGGATATTTATTCTAACCAAACTACCATGTTTTCTTTTTTGAATAATTAAAGATAAAATAATTTGTATTTTCTAATGTTTCAACACATTTATATATATATTTGGTTTAATGTGCTTCCTCAAACTTGTCTTAAAGTCATGTAGAAAATAATAAATGATTGTTCAGGTTTATTTAAACATTGATAATTAATGTCGAGTTAAGAGGATTGGTAGGGGTCTCGGTCCTCTTAAAATAGAAAGTTTCTTATTTATGTCTTTTATAATTTATAAAATTTTAAATTAGTAATAGTAAAATTGTACTTTGACTTCTCTAAAGATAATAAAAATTTGATTTAATCTTTTAAAAATTATAAAGATATAGATTATTAAAATAGTAAAATTACATTTTCACTATCATAAAAATATACAATTTAATTTCAAAAAAATAAAATTTTGGCTCCGTCACTATTGATAACCATATGTCCAAGTTCATTATCGCTATTGTTTTTAATAAAATTTTTAAAAAAATTCTTATGAATTTTAAATAAAATTCTATAACTTTTATAATTATTTAAAGAATCATGTTCAAGATGAATCCAGAGAACCATTTATCCAGGTTCATTTGAAATGGACAACAAATTAATCTTGGAGGTGGGTTTTTAGATAATTATTAAAAACTTTATTTATTTTGAGTTTTTTTAATTTTAAATATTTGCTTATGTGACACATTTTACTTCATCATCATGAGGTATATGTGGCACATTAAATGTCATTATCTGGTTGCTTTGTCAGTCTCTTCAATCGTCATCATTTAAATGTAGAAATTGATGAAATTTTTAACATAATGATCAGTTTACTCTTTGATCTAATGTACAATAATTAATTTACCTATTTTTAGTAGGGAGTAAAGTGCAATCCAACTCTAAGTGAAAAAATTTCACAGTATTTTTACCTATTTCTACCATTCATTTAATTTTACATCACTTGTGTAATTTTTTTTGAAAAATCCAAATCACCATCATTTAAGAACACATATGAGTAAATTTTTTAATGGAATAATTAATTTACACTTTTTCCTTATCATATAATAACTAATTTATCCATTTCTAATAAAAAAATAAAATACAATCTCAAACATTTGTTTGTTTAATTGCTAAAGAAGCTAATGGAGTAATGAAGACAGATATAGAAAATGCCCCAATATAAAAAGCTCATGACAGTCCAATACATTTATAAATGGGCCAAACGTAAGAAGCCCTACATCTTCAGAATTTTCTTCTTCTATTCGGCTTCAATTACTATTTTTTATTTTATTAAAGAGAAAGATGGTTTAGAGATGGGATTTTAATCAAATGTAAACTCATAACTTCGTTTAACTTTTTTTTCAAATAATTTTATTATAAATTTTACGTATATTTGTTTTCTTGACAAAATATCTAGAACGACTCATAATCTTTTCTCAACTTATAAATAAGAGGATAATATGCTTCAATGCATTCGAATTCACGTCTTTTTACATTAATAACAACGTCAATGTCAATCGAGTCTCAATTGATATAATTTTATCCAACTTTAAATATTCTATTTTATGTGTAAGATTTAGAATAATAAATAGTAAATAGATGAATACTTATCAAGCACAAGGAGTTCCAATAAATCCTCAAAAATTTTCCTTTAAAATTATTTTTTTCACTATAAATTTCAATATTTTCCCTTTTCTTAGAAAAAAGGGAGTATTTTATGTTGATGACAATGATGAGAAGCCTTGTTATGTGAGGCATATGCATTCCAACAAGAATGCCACAAAAGGGAAATTGTAGATAGTGGGAATGAGGTTCTTTTTTATTTAATGCAAATGGCCACCTAAACTAATCCTTCATTCACTGGTGTCAACTATGCAGCTCGGTTATAGGCGGAAATTAAAAAGCATACAATTCTTTTTTTATATAATAAAAAACATACAATTTTTAATTAAAACTATAAAAGAAAGCACCACATGGTTTATTTCTTATTAAAAATTGGGATTCTGACATATTCTTTTTATTATAAATGCATTTCCTTCTATAACTTTTTAATATGGTATTTGTATTATTTTTATTCAATATAACATTTATATTTGATTAAAATAATATATTTTGATTTTCAAAGGTAATAATATTAATTTTTTATTTTTAATTCAATTTTTAAGATTAATTTTAGCAACGTCAGGGGCGAAGTCAGAAAAATTTTTTAGGGGTCGAAATTAAATTTTAATTTTTACAATAGTAAATATATACTTTTTAAATGATTAAATCAAAATTTTATCTTTTTTAAGGAGCAAAGTGCAATTTTACCTTTACTAATTTAAAATTTTAAATGGCCTAAATGAATTTTTTTCATTTTAGGAGGTCGAACCCTGTCAGTCTCTTTAGATTCACCCCTGAACAAAGTTAATTATTAATATTATTAGTTAATAATTAATTTTCATTAAATCATTATTAAAACTTGGATTAAACACTAAAAAGTTGAGATCATTATCTTCAGTTACAAAAATATATAACTTATATTAAATACAAATATCATATTAAAAAAAGTCAAACTCAAATATCAAATGATATGTTAATTAAACTTTTCATTATCAACTTTTAAATTATATTGTAAATTTATTTCATAAGAAAATTATGGAGATTAACTCTTTTCAAATTTATATTAATCCCTTTCATAATATCAACTTCAAAATTCGAATTCAAATTCTCTATAAAAATACACTCCATATCCTAATAATAACCAATTTAATCATTATTATTCGAGAGGTAATAAAATGTTTAATGAAGTTGACTTTTAACTCCGATATCTATGGACCGTGCTTTATGCTTTGTCTGTTAATCACAAGTTGCACGCTACATTTTAGCTAGCCTGACTAGTCAGTGTTTCTTTTTCACTTTCTTTTGTGTTTTGTACCATTATTTTTAAGTTACATTTGTCTGTTTTTTTTTATGTTATGTATGTCGGTTTTATTATTTATATTTAAAATTTATAATTAATTTTTTAATAATATTATTTTTAAGATTCTAATTTATATTCTCCTTATACGCTTTACCATTATATTCAATTACTTATTAATGATATATATTATTATAGAGATCAAATGGAAATAAGTATCATAGCAAATAAATATTTAATGCGTTAATGTTTTTTTATAAGTCTAACGGTTTAATGTAAAAATAGAAAAAAAAAAGTTGTATATGTTGGAATATTTGAATATTATATATAATAATTATAAAAAAACCAATCTCTTTGAATACCATTATTTTGATTTTTGTATTAAAAAATTAATATTTTGAGAAATTTTAAATAACTTCATATCCTTCCATGGGTTGACAAACACATTTATATTATATTATATTATTTTCATCATAAAAAAATTAAATTAAATTAAATTAAAATCAATACAAATTGATAATATTAACTACCAAGATTCTAAAAGTTAGAAAATTATATTGTTATATTTATATATATAATTTTTTAATAATAATATTTTGAATGGTTACAAAATTTGCATCAAATATAAATAAATAAAATATATTTTAATTGATATATACAATAAATCTCGTGCATTTATCCAACTCACTAATTAAATAATAATTATCTAAACATAAATAATTATGAATAATCATATTGAAATCCAATTAATTACTAAATTGTTGTGAAATCTAGAAAAGGTTACCTCCGAAACAGACAAATTTGAAGGTTGAGATTCAAACAAAAAATTAGTGGAATGCAGAGCAATATGAAAAATGGATTCCAGGCATATATTACCATTTAAAAATTCTCCTAATTCTATAGCTTTGTATAAGCTGATGCCAGAAATTTTGTCTGCAACTGAAGTTTTGCAGCCATGGCTGACCATAGAACTAAGTTAGGTTCATAATCATCTTCATCTTTATCGTCATCCTCATTATTTAATTGTCTTGTATCGGCTACCATCAACTTGTTAGCTTTCAGATAATTATTTTTTAATGTAAATCATGATACATGATTGATTCTTCCTTAAACAAAAAGTTTCCTCTTATTGTCATCATTTCTGCATGCTTGTGTTCTTAGCTTAGGTAATGCTGGAATATTAGCAGATGTAATGAAGCATTCTCAAGCATGGGTTTTACAATTATTTTGCTGCATATTATTATTATTGAAACCAAACAGGGAAGTAATTTTTAGGACATATTTGAACCTGATATTAACTGAGTTTAAACTTCAAACCTTTACATGATTTCATAAACTCAAAGCATAGATTTCTGCATTTCATCAACATCTGTACTATAAAAAAAAAAAAAAACAGAAGGCAAAACACCCCAGAAAAACATAGTAGATTCAAGCAAAATGAAAGGTGGTAATAATATTATTGGCTAAAGTATATAGAAACAATAGAAGCTTCAAATTTTGATAATCATTTCTTTTCATCCTTCTTTTTGTCTTTCTCTTCATCTTTCTTGTCGTCCTTTTTGTCATCTTTCTTCTCTTCTTTAGCAGGTCCCACTGTAACAATGTCTACTTTCCCTATTTTCTTGAGTTTTTTGGCAATGGCAACCGTGTCCATCTCCCCTATGACTATCAGCTTTTGCTCCTTCACATCTGCCGCGATTGAATCAACCCCTGTTCATCACCCAACATATGATGTTTCATCAAATCAATTTAGACCCAGAAAAAGGGGGGTGTTTTCTTGATTATTATTACCATATATGTCGGCAACAGCCTCTATAGCTTTCTTTTTCGTCTTTTCGTCATTCATGGTCATGATTTTCAGTACCACCTTCTGCAAATTCAATGACTAAAAGCATTTAACCAAAAAAAGAAATACATTTATGATGAGAAAACTAATTCTAAAGGGAAACCAAAGTACCTGCGCCGCCATGTGAGAATACTGAACCAGGACTTCAAGGATATGCAAGACAAAACTAAGTTACGGTTTTAATGAAACTAAGCCTGTTGCATATTTATATGTAACAATGGCTTGCATCAGCCATTATGAACAATGACTGGACTTTTTCGTCCTTTTCTTACAAATGTTGTTGATCCTATTCATCCAATGATGTATGAATTTTAGACATCCCACTTTTTTTTTCTATACCATTTGTTGCTGTGTTCAAGCCATAGCTGCCGTCATACTAATGATTTGAACTGTTTTACATTATTTTTATTTTTGCTTAGGTTCTGTGTTGCTAGCTGCAGTCCAAACCGACATCCACTGAAGCCATTATTGGAAGCTTAGTAAGCTTAGCCTGTAAAAACATACAGCGCTTTGACAAAATGAATCATAGAAACAATAATTTATTTAATTATTCAAATATAATAAAAAGAAAATGTCAAATACCATGTTAAAAGATCGATATATTGTAGATCAATAAATTTTTAATAATATTTAAAAAATTTAAATCATAATTAAAAAAGATGTAATAATTTCAAAATACTCTTCAATTTTTATTTTTTTCTTAATATTAATAAATATTAATTTAATAATATGATCCAAAATAAAAGGTATTCTCATCGATTCAAAAGTTTTTTTAAACTCATATTTTTATATATACTAATTTTTAATGTTGCATGTGTTGCATGAGATTTTAAATGTTTAATTTTTAATTAATTTTTAAATTACATATTTTTAGTTATTATTACCTAACACTATAATTATAAATTATATTATTTTTTAATAATGTACAATTTGTGATCTATATAGAGAAGTAAACTATATTTTTAATTTGAAAAAAATAAGGTAAAACAACATGCCTCAATTATAATAGTTCATGATAAATAGGAAAGATATTTATATTAAATTAATAAATACATTTGATAATAATGATTAAAAATTAATGACTGAAATTTTATTTTAATTTTTTTTTGTGTATTGGGATGTAATATTAATATGTCAAACAATAATTACACTAATAATAAAAAAATTTAAATAAAAATATTAAATTTTTATTTTAAGAAATTCAAAATTATAAATACAATTAATTTATATTCTCCAAACCCAAACCTTTTTACTTTACCCCATTTTCCTCCTAGCTCAAATTGCTTTACCCCATTTTTCCAAGCCCAGCCGGCCAGCCCACCATTTTCCCAATTTCCCCCAAAGCAAGCCCTCCAGACTCCATTGTCCATCCATTCAAACCCCCAAATGCCAAATCTATTTTTGTTCTTCAAAGAACCCTAAATTAAACCTCAAATTCATTCAGTCTTATTCTTCAAAATCCCTAAATTAAACCCTCCATTCTTCTTCTTCATCAGTTCATCGAGCTTTCTTAGGTTAGTCAAATCCCTCACCATCTCCGGTCTCCGATCGCTCCAAAACTGGTGTTCCTTCTTGCCGGCGCCGCTCCGTTCTCTTCAGTCTTAACCTCGACTTTTCTGCATCTCCCAGGTTTGTCCCGAAACTCTGACAATATATATAAAAAGATACTGCTGCTTGGTGTAAGCAATATATTTATTCTTTTGTCTCGAAATTTTGCTAAGTTCTGCTAAATTCTTCTTTTTTTGGTGAGAGTTCTGCTAAATTCTTACTGTTCAAGATTTGTCAAATCTCAATTGCCCTAAAACTAAAATGAAAAGAAAAAGAAAAAAAATCATAAATTCAATTTAAATATCAGCCGAATGTGGAAGATAATTAGCTAACAACTCATAATTTTATTGAATGCAAAAAAAGAAGAAGAAGGTGAATTTATATGGTAAGCAGTAATTTCTAGAAAAACAGTCACTTTATATTGTTACCTATTTCTGCAAATTTTCTTTTACATGGTGACTATATAATTGTGCCCTAAAATTTGGCCTTGGTGATAAAAAATACCCAAACTCAGAACTTACACAAATGGCACCTGGAAAAAAGAGTCGAGTGAGAGCCCTTTTGCCATGATATATAAGCTTAATATAATTTATTTATATAATCGACCTTAAAAATTGACCAATAAATTTAAGTTTTGAAACTCGGTGTCTGTTGTTATTTATCTCCATATCCGCACACTTCAAGATTTTACTAAGGTTCTGTTTACAATGCTTTTCAACCCAAATTAGAAAAAAAATTAGTTAAGTAACTTTTTGAATCAACCTGGTTTAAACTCGAGTCAAAAAGTTAAAATATTTTTAACTTTTAGCTTTTGAAAAATTGCTTTTTAATGAAATTGCTTTTTTATTCACTTAAATTTTCTATTTTATATCATGTTTGAAATGAACATTTTATCTTTACAAAAACATTTTTTTACTACAATGATAATGGTTAACTAATTTTTAAAAACACTTTCTCGCACACTTTTCAAAAGTATTTTTCCACCTAAACTAACCATGAGTAAATCACACAGCACATATTAAATATCAGTGACAGAATGAAAAGGGATTCCCTTTTTCTTTTTCCCATTGGAATGACGTTAGAATATCAAGTACAATAGGTGCAAAAAATTTACAACCTAACAATGAATAAGATAAAAATAAAAAAAAATAACAATGAAACAAAAATGGCAGTATCCATCAGAAAAAATTATACAATAAAACAAGATATCAGTATTCAGTAGTCATGTTCTGAAAACAATAAATTAAAACTCATTGCCATAACAGAGTATTTGAGTCAGATTTTCACAAGCCTTTTTAAATTATTATTAATGTTATTTTATGATTATGATTATTATATGTTATATGTTGTATACATACAATTATCTGAGAACTTTAAATCTTATTCTACTTTTGTAGTTTAATATGTACAGTATGGTATTTGGTTTAATATGTACAGTATGGTATTTAGTTTAATATGTACAGTATGGTATTTAGTTTAATATGGCATTAATTTTTATTTTTATTTTTTGATTGAGATTGATTGGCACTTCTAAATTAGCTTGCTTTGACTATTTGATTTTGGTTGGTTATATAAATTTTTCTTATGAAGTTACACATGGATTCAATTATCAATATTTATGTAATGACACTTACTTGATTACAATTAGTTTAAAGATTTCATTTGAGTTAAATGATAATTTCTAAAAAGAAAACTTGATATTTGAAATGATTTAGAATTTTTGGACAATGCATTTGTGTAATCAATATTTGCTTAGTATAAAATTTTATTCACAATTTTTTAATTTAAATCGAACAAATATATTCGATACGAATTCCATCTCACTCGACTCGATTTGAGAAAATTTCAAATCGAGTTAGGATGATAAAACAATATTCGAAAATTCGATTAACTCGAAATTTTTTCATTCGATTCGATCGAACACTCACTCCTAGCTTCAACAACTTATCAACAGCTATATAGATTTTCCACTAAAAATTCTTGGCCCACTCCTAATTCAATTCAGACATACCAACGCAAAGAAGCCTCTCCATCTCCTCCTCCTGTTCCTGACCCAAGCCCTCTCTTGCCCTCAAAGTTCCCGACAAACCATGAAATTTATTAAGGTAATTTTTGGAGCCCTAAACTTAACGAGTCTTGAGATTTTGAGGTATGGCTCAGTTTGTGTTGTCTGCTGTCTGCTTCTGCATCACTCTGCTATATTTGATTTTCTGTATCTGATTTTACTCTCTTATCCTAATATTTTAAAAAGGCATCAGTTTAGCGGAAATGGCGAACTGTTATCGCTGCTAATTCCCGTTACACTGCTATTTGAGGTGTCGGATGGAGTTTAAATCTGACATTAACGCTTGTGAAAATTCTGTTTAGGGTTAGGGTTTTTTTGCATCAAGGGATGGATCCCTCAAAGCAAGAAACAAACCAAACAAAAGCTTCTAAAATGATGGCTAAGAAGGAAACCCAAGAATTCCAATTTGTTGTTTACAATACCATGACTCAGCAAAAAGAGGTTTTCGAGCCCAAAACCCCTGGAAAAGTTTGCATGTATGTCTGCGGTGTCACTGCCTATGATTTCAGTCACCTTGGCCATGCTCGTGCTGCCGTTTCCTTTGATGTCCTTTACAGGTGTATAATTGTCTTGGAGACACCCCTTATACTTTTTCCCCTCTTTATTTTTAAAATTGGTTGCTGACTATTGGAATTATACAGGTACCTTAAGCATTTGGGTTATGAGGTTACTTATGTCAGGAATTTTACTGATGTTGATGATAAGGTTTGAATTTCTATTTGAGCAGCTCTTTGCTTTCGGTTTTTGGTGTTTTAGTTGAGAGCAATGGCGTATTTTGTTTTTTTGATGTTGAAATGATACTTATAACTTGAATCTGATGCATTTAACTTATGTTTTTCTAATATTTTGGGGGGGGGGGGAGTTGAAACCTCAACTTAATAGTTGTTTTTTCCTTTCTAGCTTACTGAATAATTATGTCAACAGTTGACATTACAAGAGCTTAAAGACTTCTATTTGATGTGTTAATCTGTTTTGAACTTGTTTAAGAGCATTCTTTCTGGAGATGTTATAGACAGAATGCGTTCTCTTGTTGCTAATGGTTTACCACTTTTACTTTCTGACTTATAGTCCATGTCTCATATCTCAACAACAATTATGTCTTTCTCATATTATGAGAGCTACTGATTGGACTTTTGCAGATAATTCGTCGAGCCAATGAGACTGGAGAAGATCCAATAAGTTTGAGTGACCGGTACTGTAAAGAATATAATATAGATATGAGTGATCTACAGTGCCTTTCTCCAACACATGAGCCGCGTGTTTCTGATCACATGGAGCAGATCAAAGATATGATAACTCAGGTTTCCTTCCTATTGAATATGCTAGTTTTATTTTGTAGAAATATGAATGCTATGATTCCTCTCTCCCTTTAGCAATCTTGCATCTCTCTCTCCCCCTTGTGGAAAATGTAGTGCACATATTTATGGTCGAGTTATCTGTTGCATCTCTATTGCTACTTTAGGGAAATTTTCCTGGTATAATTAGGTTTATGCACATTTAAAACCCATGATAACACTATGTTTTTATGTATGCATGCATAAGTTCATATGTATGTATTTGCATTAACAAAAGTATGATTCATTTAAATGGGTTATATTTGGTAGTTATTATGTACTGTATACTTGTAACTTATCTAGATCTGCCTAATGATAATCAATGATGTAGCAAGGACCCATGCTCTGGCCTTAGAAGGCATTTAAGATGTTTCCTTTTAATATTGATCATGAAGAAGTAGAAGAGCAGTGTTTAACTTGCACCAAATCATATTGAGCTGAAGTTGCCCATTTTAATTGTTAAGAGTTGTTGAACTGCTGAACATGAAGTTTATTACATATATTGCATTATTATAACGTGTGAGGGGCTGGCGGCAAATACTTCATACTCCGTTTTTTAACTCCTCTCATAACTTTCTCTATAATTTCATCTTGCAGATTATAAACAAAGACTTTGGATATGTTGTTGATGGTGATGTGTTTTTTGCTGTTGATAAATTCCCAAATTATGGCAAGTTATCTGGGCAGAAGCTGGAAAACAATAGAGCAGGTGAACGTGTTGCTGTTGACTCAAGGAAGCGTAATCCTTCTGACTTTGCATTATGGAAGGTGCAAAACCTACTAACTTACTAGTAACCTTAGGGATCTAATCAAGCTGAGTCTAGCCTATAGGCTCAAGATTCTTTCCTTTTGAAATCTTGAGGCTTGAGGCTTGATCATGATGGAGCTTTAGTTTATGTGCTTGAGCTTGTTTTGAAAAAAATAAAGCTACTTGAGCTCCCTTCAATTAGGTTCAGTTATTATTAAATTTATTTAAGGAGTAGGTATTTATAGTGTGTTCATGCTTGCGACTTTTCATCTAAATTCTAAAATTTGCCCCTCCCAGAGTTGCTGTACTGTGCTTAATCTGGTCAAGCTATAAAAAATTACTCCAATTACCATTGCTTTCTAATGTCTAGCTGTTGACTGAAAAAGCTACTACGTAAACTCTATGGATGGGACTTTAAATAGGCAACTATATATGCAGTACAAGCTAAGTTACCTGAACTTTTTATTTTCCCTAAAGTACTTGTGTTCGACACCTATGTCTGACACATTTAGATAAGGAGGTCTTATCCTCAAATTATATGGAAACTTAAAAAAACAGTGAGCATAAGATGCATCTCATTGTCCAACATTCATCTGAACTCTAAGTTACATAGAGTACAAGGATGACAATCCCTAATTACAAGATAACCAAAATTTAAGACTTGCAATTTAGATACCCCTCCCCCTTCAACGACACATTTCATTGAAACTATTGTTGCACAAATTCTAATGTCAAAATTTCTTCATCCATTCTATTTCCATCAGTTACCTACCATTTATAATGTTGGCATCATTTCCAAATTCTGATGTTTAATAATTGTTTCAGGCTGCAAAGCCAGCTGAGCCATCTTGGGACAGCCCATGGGGACCTGGACGACCTGGGTGGCACATAGAATGTAGTGCAATGAGTGCACATTATTTAAGCTTCAAATTTGACATTCATGGTGGCGGGCTTGATTTGATTTTTCCTCACCATGAAAATGAAATTGCTCAAAGTTGTGCTGCATGTGAAGAGAGTGACGTAAGTTATTGGATGCACAATGGGCATGTTACTAATAACAATGAGAAGATGTCAAAATCTTTGGGTAACTTTTTCACAATTCGCCAGGTAAAGTTGGGGCTTATTATTCATGTGATTTTCCTCCCCTCTGGTTCTAGTTGCAGAAGTATTCTCATACGAGCTTCCTTTTTTGTGTTAAATTATTTGTTTTCTTCTAGATTACTGAGAGATATCATCCACTGGCTTTGCGATACTTCTTGATAAATGCACACTATCGTTCTCCTCTCAATTACTCCGTTGTTCAGTTGGAAGGTGCATCAGAAGCTGTTTTTTACATATATCAGGTTTAAAGCTTATTTCACTGCTATTTTACTTTGCAATAGGCATATGCTGGTCAGAATTCAGATGTCTTAGTACGGACAGTGATCTGGCCCTTTTAGGCTTAAAATTTGTTTGTATGAATTATCTAGGGCTTGTATACTTGTGAGGTGTCATGGATGCAGGAGCGCGCCTCATTCCATTTCTTGGAGTTCAGCTATCTTTTAATATTGGCCTCCTTTTACCACTTACTATTCTTCTATAGTTGATTAGATTTGTGCTACCGGTAGATTTGCCTCCAGGTTAAAAATTACTCAAAAGTGTGACCGAATTATTTGCTGAGTTGACCTGAGATCCCGAGTTTTTTTTTTTCTAAATTACAGACTCCAGGCAAATGTACCTGGAGTTAGTTTAGATTCAAGTCCTTCGGAGAAGTATCCTTACCTGCTTTGTTGTACAGACTTCGAAAGATTGTCAAGATGCTCTATTGCAACTACAAGAAGAAATGCCCAACGACGGCAAACCAGCTCGGATTACTCCGGACGCCAAGGAATGCATTAGCAAGCTCCGCAATGAGTTCCAGGTGAAAATGTCAGATGACTTGAGCACTTCACTTATACTGACTGGAGCCTTTCTAGAAGCATTGAAGTTGGTAAACAATTTGTTGACGATGCTAAAGGTATTTGTTTATCTTTCCGAATGCTAGTAACTCTCTTTCATATATATAAGTCCATGCCAAGGAAGATAAATATATATATTCTCTTGTAATTTGACAGAAGAAGCAGCAAAAGCAACAAAGATTATTGGTAATTCAATCCCTTAAAGAGATTGAGAAAGAAGTTACGAAAGTTTTGGATGTTCTTGGATTGCAGCCACCTTGCTCTTATAACGAGGTGACGGGATGAACTTATTAAATGATGTTACAGATTCATGCCTTGTGTAAAAGTTTTAACACTAAAGATGATGAATTTCTACTAAACAGGTTTTGCTGCAATTAAAGGAGAAAGCATTAACGAGAGCCGGGTTGGTGGAAGATGATGTGATTCTTCTAATTAACGAACGAGCTGAAGTGAGGAGAAACAAAGACTTCTTGAAAAGTGATCAGATGAGAGCTCATTTGCAAGCAAAGGGCATTGCACTCATGGATGTAGGCATGGAAACAATTTGGAGACCTTGTGTTCCTGTTCAACAAGAGTCGGAAATAGTGCCATCAGAGGGCCAGAAGGTCCCTCCCAAGCCTGAAACTGCATAAGAATGCAGATCTTGATTCAAGTCCACCAAAAAAAACATATTGAATTTGCTTCGCAAGGTGGTTTTATTGTCAAAACAAGTTAGTGGGATCAAGGCCATTTCTAGACAGTTTTGATTCATAATTTATAAAATGTCTTTCCGTTTCTGATCTAATTGTTACAGGAGAAATTGTTTACTAATGAAGGTGGTTAGCAAAGAGAGTTAGCGGCAAGGTGAAACTGTGCTCTAGGATGAGTTTTGACAGTTGTATACTTACAGCTGTACAACTAATTAGCTGTTAGTGTTCTTTTCAGATACGTAAAGAAGACAGTTTATGCATGGCATTTCATTGAATATTTGGTGAATTGTATCTGTTTGGTCACATTTCTCCCTTCTCACTTCTCTTCCTTGCTATTCTGTTTCTCTGCTTCTCTGTTTTCTTCTTAATTATCTTCTTCTGTTTTTTTTTCCCTTCTTCTCTTCTCCCGAATTTCTCTCTTTCCTATTCTGCTAGTTTCTGCTTCTCCAGTTTGCTCCATAACACTAATAAACTTGCGTAATGAACCAAGGTCTCTCACGATTGGACTGATTGCCTTGTTCTATTTGGGCTTTAGCTGCACAGACAGTGAGCCGGATTTTTTTTTCTTTTCTGAAAACAGTACTTTAGTAGTGTTGTATGCTGGTACATAACAGGCATGAATATGGTGGTTATATTGTATTTTTCAAAGTTTGGTACAGATGGAATTACCCCAGGATTATCACAGAGGTGGAGACCCTCAACTCAGACAAACTCTTGCAGAAATATAGTGGTTACATTACTACGCTTAAGTAATTTATCTTTCAGAATTCTTCTCCATTTTTTCTGCCTCTCTTCAATTAGGGTGTTCAAATTGTCGATTCGGTTAGTACTCGAACCGAATTATTATTAATTAAATTGTAAAATTTTGTTTTTTTTCAGGTCGAGTACGAAATAGTTATTAAATTATTTAAAAAATTTCATTTAAGTCAATGAACTATTCGAATTTTTTTTTAAGTTACTGAGTTATTAAGTTATTTTTTAAAAGTTTGTCTAGCGAGATTTAAGCGATTATTCGACAATTGATATAGTTCATCAATACCTATCAACAAATGGAAGAACATATCTTAGATCTAAGTTAATTTGATGATTAATGTCAAAGATTGAACAAGAAAACTATTTAAATTTTGATTTACATATTTGTGACATGTAAATAAACAATTAATAGAACCAGTTGATCAAATTTATCACTGTAATCAACAATCAATTACCAAACATGTCATAATAGATTCAAGCAAAATGAAAGCTGGTAATAATAATTTGAGTAGTGTATTATTGGCATGTTCATTGGTAAGGTAAAGTATATAGAAATGGGCTTTTTTTATAAAAAAAAATAACTCTAAAAGTTTCATTATTTACAAAAATATCCATCTTTAAAATAGAATATGAGAATGATTTGTTTTTAAGATGGTGTTAATGAGATTCACTTCACCTCCCATTACATCATGCTAATGATTGATATTTTGAATTAAAAAAATATTTTTGGGGGGTGTCAATGAGATTGAAATCACCTGTATTGATACCGTATTCACCGGTTTAAAATACTCATATTTCCTATGTTGGAGTGAGTGGGTGAAAAAAATAAAGATCAGGAGGAGATTTAAAAAAAAAAAAAAGCTGACACTAGGGGCCAAAAAATACCGGTGGCCGTGGCGGCACCACCAAAAAAAAAGAGAAAAAATAAAATAATTTGGATTTAAAAAGAAAGCTGGAGGAGGGAGGTTACCTGATAAAATAATAAATTTTTTCTTAAAATTACAAATATTTTAAATGGATGATTATGGGTATCAATACGAGTGACGTTAATTTTATTCATACATCTAAAATATATAATTTAAAATGTCACTCATTGACGGGTGATGTCAATGAAATTAACATCACTCGCTTATGGCTTAAAACAGATTATTTTCGTATTTTATTTTAAAATTAATTTCGTAAATAATAAAATTTTGAAGAGTTATTTTTGTAAAAAAGCGAAGAATATAAGTTTCAAATTTTGATAATCATTTCTTTTCGTCTTTCTTGTCGTCTTTTTTTGCCATCTTTCTTCTCTTCTTGAGCAGGTCCCACTGTAACAATGTCTACTTTCCCTATTTTCTTGAGTTTTTTGGCAATGGCAACCGTGTCCATCTCCCCTATGACTATCAACTTTTGCTCCTTCACATCTGCCGCGATTGAATCAACCCCTGTTCATCACCCAAACACATGATGTTTCATCTAATCAATTTAGACCCAGAAAAAGGGGTGTTTTCTTTATTACTGTTATCGTATATGTCGGCAACAGCCTCTATAGCTTTCTTTTTTGTCTTTTCATCATTAATGGTCATGAGTTTCAACTTCTGCAAATTCAATGACTAAAAGCATTTAACAAAAAAAATTAATGAAACTAAGCCTGTTGCATATTTATATGTAACAATGACTGGACCTTTTTCGTCCTTTTCTTACAAATGTTGATGATGTATGAATTTTAAACATCCCACTTTTTTTCTCTATGCTATTTGTTGCTGTTCAAGCCATAGCTGCCATCATACTAATAATTCGAACTGATTTATATTGTTTTGTTTTTATTTTGGCTTAGGTTCTGTGTTGCTATCTGTCCAAACCGACATCCATTGAAGCCATTATTGGAAGCTTAGCCTCTAAAAACACACAACGCTTAGACCAAAATGAATCATAGAAACAAGACTGCACCTAACATGACAACAAATATGTTGCTGTCATTTGCTGACTCTTTGTAGCCACGGCCCGAATGTGTCGAAGTATTCACACTGAATCGGGAAGATGAAGTAATGAGATTGGATTAATGTGATTTGAAAATGAATTAATTTTAATCTAACTAGCATTTCATATGGTATGGACCCACCTGAAATTTCGATTTTTCTCTCTTATTATATTATGAAAAATCTGGGGCCACCTTATGTCTTCAAGTTGTTGTCACCTTTTTTACATTTTTACCCTACTTTGGGCTCTTCTCCGTCCCTCAGGACCCCCAAACGTACTCTTTTGTAAATAGGGGCCGAGTAAATTTTTGCTCCTGCGAATTTAAATTATAATTTTTCTAAAGAGTTAAACCATATAAATTGAATTAATTAAGTAGTATTTTCTAAATGCAAGGGCAAAATATACTTCTTTCTATATTAATTTTAACATTATTCTGTCTAATCAAATAATATAATTGTATTCATATTCATTCAAACATCTAAATTCTAAACAATATAATATTTATTGCTTATTTATTTTATTCCCCCCAAATATCTATTCTATTCCAACTTTATTTTACTCCTGCAAACTAAGCATACTGTCAATGTTATTTAAGATTATTTTTCGATTGAGAAATAAATGCATATTAAAATAATAATAATTCAATTTTTATTAAATAAAATAAAAACATTTATCCAAATAGTATGGGTGTCAATTACCAAAATAGCATCAAATCTATTGTAGATTTCAAAGTCGCATGATTAATGGGTGACTTTTCTGATTTTGCCACTACTGATAATCATTTCAATTGATTTTTTAAATATAAAAAATAAAAGCAAGTTGCATATATTTTATGCCACTAGCCATTGTAATATAGACTCACAATAATTATATTAGTAATAATAATTTTAAGTAAAAAAACTAATTTTTTATTCGAGAAATTTAAAATTATAAATAAAATTAATCTTATTTTTTTAAGAATTTAAATTAATTAACATTTGAAAATAATTTTTCAATAAGGATAATTCTATTTTTTTAGAGATTAATTAATAAATTTTGAAAAAAATTGAATTTATGTCATTAAATTAGGAAGATGTACTTAAAAATATTGAAAAATTGATGATTTATTTTATAAAATTTCTAATATTAGAAAGATTTTTTTAGCGCGGAGGAAAAATTAATTATTTTTTTTATAAATAATCTATTTTTAATTTCTTTTTGAATCATTTCACCACTCGTATAAATTAATCTTTTCTATTATGAAATAACTTTTTTAACAAAGTTCTATAATGGGGTCAATTGGTCTGCCACTAGGTACACATAGTGTTCGAGGCATAGAAACTGAGTGCACGGAATAGGAAGTTCAGCTGAATTGGTTGGTGCAATTATTTAGGTTAAATTATAGTTGTCCTCTTTTTACTGCATATAAATAATTACTATGATTAATTATTTTAATTAAAATATTTACGTGATTTTTTATTAAAATATTTTTAATTAGTAATTAAGGTTTTTAAAATTAGATGGATGGTTGTATTGGTTAGATAATCAACTTTTAGTTTAATCAATTTAGTTAATTCAATTGAATAATTTATTTAAAAAATAAAAAATTATTGGTCCAATTGCCTGATTCAATTGGTTTGTTTTCAGACCGATATCCAAATCGATTCTCAATGACCAATCCGATTCTAAAAATAATGCTAATCACATTATAAAATATCTACATTTTAAAAACACTAGAGTCGAAAATAGTATTTTTTAAGGAAAAAGTTCATGACAATATTTAACTTGAATAAATAATGGCATTATAAAAATGAAGCACTAAATTATATCAAATTAAAATACAAAGATTAGGTTATAATTTTTTATTAGTCCCTATATTTTGTAAAAGTTATGGATTTAATCTCTATACTTTAAATTGATTATTTTACCTCTTGCACTTTTTTAATTTTAAAATTTCAACAATCACCAAAAAATAACTATTAAATTCATTAAATTAAGTTCTCCTAATTTTAGAATATCTAATACAGTAAACATAATATCATATGTATAAATGTAATGTCATGTTAAATTGTTATTTTCTACACATCATTCAGTACTCACTAAAAATTCAATTAATGGATTGACGATGATTACTTGCTTCAAGATCGAAATTTCAAAATTCAAAAAGTATAATGACTTAGAATAATCCGATTGGAGAATATAAACTAAAAAACCTATAATTGTTTGCGTACTACAACAACTAAAATTAACTAATTCAAAAAGTACATAAACTGACGTTTAACCAAATTAAAGTATAAAAATTAAATTCCAAACTTTCGTAAAGTAAAGGAGTAATAGCAGAATTTAACCCAAAAGCTATACTCCATATTTGAGCATATTAAAATACAAGGACTATATTCCATATTTGAGCATGGTAAAAAGACCAAAAGCAAAATTTACCAATTATTTAAATTAAAAGTAATGGAGAAGCGTTTGCCATTATGTGCATAGAAAAATTCCTATGGTCCCCAACTCCCCTCCAATTACTTTCAGCCGTCGGGCAATTGTCAACCATTATGACGATTTTAACGTTTAAGCAAAACCCCCACTAGAAAATACCATAATGGAGGGATCTAGGAAACTCATTCTTATCTCCTGCACATTTCTTTTGTCCATTACCTTAACTCACATTGATCTTTACCGAAGTTCACTTGGAACTTGTTCATTACCCTTCCTCTTTGCCTTCATCAACAAGAAATTACTCTACTAATAATCACAAACAAATTGGTGAAAGATGCAGCATTTTTTTTTTATGGTCAGTAAAGAAGCCATGTTGCAGAGATCTGGACTGGCTAGACATTTCTTTGAGAAACCTTCATGGCGGCCTCCTCCATTGAAAAGAAAAACTCCAACTACCACTCTTCTTCTTGTCTTAACCGTTTTTCTCATGGCTGCTTTTGTTACATATTCCTCATGGATTGACACTGTAAGTTCATGTTAGGTTCTGCAAATGTTTTTACTTAATGTTTAGTTGAGGTTTTTTCTGTTTTTTTTTTTTTTTTGCAGTCTGGGGTTTTTCTCGAGCATTCAAAGGACAAGACTGTGGTAATATCAGAGAAACCAAAAGTTGCAGTACGGAGGATTGAAATCCCACTGAAATGCACCAACAATAAAAACCAGACACAAACATGTCCAAAGAATTATTACCCCGAGACGTTCCGAACAGAAGACATTGACCCTTCGTTAAACCCTGTTTGCCCTGATTATTTCAGATGGATCCACGAAGATTTACGGCCCTGGAAAACCTCGGGGATCACCCGGGACATGGTGGAAAGAGCTAACAAAACAGCCACATTTCACCTCGTAATCAAAGGGGGGAAAGCCTACGTTAAAAACTTCAGAAAAGCCATTCAAACAAGAGATGTTTTCACCATCTGGGGCATCTTACAGCTCCTCAGGAAGTACCCCGGAAAGCTACCGGACCTTGAAATCATGTTCGACACTGAAGATAGGCCGGTGATTAAATCAAGGGACTACAAAGGACCGAATGCAACAGCCCCACCACCATTGTTTCGCTACTGTGGAGATAAAGAAACGTTGGATATAGTCTTCCCTGATTGGTCCTTCTGGGGATGGTAACGCTTCCCTTTTTTTACAATTTACAACCCCATCTCCTGTCATTTTTTTCCGCCCTGTTTTTCCTCTTTGTTGCCATTTACATGGTATAATACAGAAAATCACACTTGTCAGTTCTACATGTAATTCGAATGCCAAATGGTATTAAAGGTAGTTTTGGTTGCATGCTTATAAAGGGGTCCTCTTTTTCATTGACAAGTGGTCTGCCATTTTTAGGCATACAACACCTGTAATGTTTTGAAATGCTTTGGAATTTAACTATTAGCTGAGCCTGCTTTCGCCTTGTCCCAACTTCATTAGTTATTTTTTATTCATTTGTACATACAGAAAAGAATGTCAGTTACACACTTAATAAATTTCCATGTCAGTTTAAAATTAAACCAAATAAACCCTTTTTTTTCTGCATGTGTGTTTTTAAGACAATATTGTATTAATTAACTAAAGGGTCTTTTTTTTTTTATTTTTTTACTTCAGGGCTGAGATAAATATAAAACCATGGGACGGCATATTGAAAGATATTAAAGAGGGAAATAAGAAGAGGAAATGGATAGATAGGGAACCATATGCCTACTGGAAAGGAAACCCATTTGTGGACGAGAAAAGGCAGGACCTTCTTAAATGCAATGTCACTGATCAACAGGACTGGAATGCTCGCCTGTTTATCCAGGTGGAAATCAAAATGCTATCCTTGTTAACATTTCTCAGCATAAAGCCTTGATCTTTTGTTCAAACAATTTTTAAACTAACAGGCCTGGTTTGCAGGACTGGATCCTTGAAAGCCAGCAAGGTTTTAAACAATCCAACGTTGCAGATCAATGCACATATAGGTATGATTCTGGACCCAGAACAGCATTCTTGTAAACTCTTTAGCTATCAATTTGTAAATCTTTTTCTCTGGTGTTTATGCAGGTACAAGATCTACATTGAAGGGTATGCATGGTCTGTTAGTGAAAAATACATTCTGGCCTGTGATTCTGTTACATTTATTGTACAGCCTCAATTCTATGATTTCTTCATGAGAAGCATGCAGCCTGTGGAGCATTACTGGCCTATAAGGAATGATGACAAATGCAGATCCCTTAAGTTTGCTGTGGACTGGGGCAACAATCACAAAAAGAAGGTACCAATTGTCCATAATATTTGAATTATGTGATGTTGTATTTTGGCATTGCCTTTGTTAAACCTGATAGAATATTAATGGATTTGGCAGGCACATGAAATAGGAAAGGCAGCCAGTAGCTTTATGCAGGAGCAGCTAAAAATGGACTACATTTATGATTACATGTATCACTTGTTAAATGAGTATGCCAAGTTGTTGAAATTTAAGCCAAGAATACCTGAAGGAGCCAGGGAGTTGTGCTCAGAGGTAATGGCCTGTCAAGCAGAAGGGCTCGAAGGGCGAAAAAGGAAGTTCATGATGGAATCATTGGTGAAAGGTCCTTCAATCACAAATCCGTGCACCTTGCCACCTCCTTATGACACTCGAGCTCTTGCAGCATTTATCAGGAGAAAAAATAATTCAATATTGCAAGTGAAGAAATGGGAGAAAGGTTATTGGGAAAGTCTCAACAAGCAGTAGTTGATGCCTGGTTTTTTCTCGTTTTCTTTTTGTCATGATTAATCTAGACAACTATACTTTTGGTTTATGTCCACTTTTAAGAAATACATGACTGAACCCTTTACAGCAACATGGAAGAATGCCCCTGATCAATCAAATCAACGAGTAAATTTGTTGAGTCAACCGTGGTTTGAAACCAAGAATAAGACCAAGATCCATCAATTTATAAAGGGGACTATAGATAAATAAAGTGGTGATTTCAGACAGGTCTGACTTCCATTGAATCGGCCGGATCATTCAGACAGATTACGGTGGATCAGTTGTAGAATCCTTAAATAATAGTACCTTCAGCTATGATTTATCAAATGGGGATGGAGGAGGAAGAGGCCTAGAATAGATGGAAGAAGCTTGCACTCTGTAGGGATATTTTTGTGTGTGTGGAACTCTGTTGATTCTACCGCCCAATAAATGGCCTGTTTCTGGTGTTTTGGATCACTTTATTGTTAATTTTCCATTGGTTCTTTACTGTCTCCACAAATATTCTCATACAAATTTCAGTTTTGACCACAATTCTCAGTTTTCTCTGCTAATGCTAATCTCAGATTTGATTGTCAATGTAAAGATTGTGAGTACTAGGATTAATAATAGTTGCAACCAAAGTAATTGGATTTCATATCAGCATTTAGAGATCAAAGAGAAGTTTAAAGGGGAAACAAGGTTTAAATAGGAGGAGCAATCACAATGGTAAATTTCATTTGCTAAATGAATTCCACAGCACTTCAAGATCTACATTACCTCCCGAAAGTATAATTCCTATTTGGTTGCAGTCCTTCCAGGCAGGGTTGGTCCTGAAGCTATCAGCTAAGACAGCTGCTAGGCCTATGGCTCCACTTGGTTCAACTGCAACTTTAAGGATCTCATAGCAGAGTCTCATTGCTTTGATTATTTCGGTATCTTCCACTGTTATTACGTCATCGACGAGATCACGTACTATGGGCCTAATCAATCGTAAGGCATAGAATGAGACTTAATGAAATTTGTGGACTAACAAGTAAATATGTGTAGTTCCTGAAAGCTAAGACACAGTGCTGTGTGCAGATTGCTAGTGATAAAAGAAAACATCTACAAACAGGGAATATATCCTTCACACATCAATAAGACACCATGAAAATGAATTTACCAGGTGAATTCACCAAGGAAAGCTCTCAGGCCATCAGCAATCGTATTTGTTTCAGGTAAGGTTACAATTCTACCGGCTGCTTTTGATTGAGCTGCATCATTTGCTCCCTTTGGTTCAGCAGCCAAAACTCGAATGGCAGGATTGATAGACTTGGCAGCCAATGCCACCCCTGATATCAAGCCACCTCCTGCAGATTTTCAAAAACCATTTGTAGTTGAGAAGAAAAAACTCGCAAAAAAAACACAAAAACAAAAAGGTGATCGATCATGCAGAAATAATAACAGAAAAAAGGCTGCAACACTAACCACTGATGGGAACTATTATAGTGTCTATATGAGAGGCTTGCTCTAAAAGCTCCAAGGATATGGTACCCTGCCCACTGAAACAGATTTCCATATCAATTAATTCACCGATATAACATTAAATTACAGCATTCTCGGCTTAGAAATGTTCAATGTACTACCTTATAATGCGCCCATCATTATATGGATGTATAAGAGCAGCCCCAGTTTCTTGCTGCACCTTGGTTGCAATTTCCTCCCTCGACTTGACCGTTGTCTCACTCCATATAACCTGACCACCGTAACGCACAACATTCTGAACTTTGCACTGTGGAGCATTCTTCGGTATAACTATATATGAAGTGATCCCGCGTAACTTTGCAGCCAATGCCAATGCTGCAGCATGGTTACCACTAATTTTGAAGGATGTGATCAGGTATAACCCAATTAAATAGCAAGGGAAAGGAAACATAATGAAGGTTATAGATCATGGATGGGTTTCAAGTAAACCTGCTATGAGTTACAACTCCCTTAGCAGCCTGCTGATCATCAAGTGAAAATATAGCATTGCAAGCACCTCTGAATTTGAATGCTCCCCTGTTAAGCAACACATAGAACAGTCTTAAATTTGGAGAATAAGATGAAAACAAGTAAAAAATGATTCCTTTTACCCCTTTTGGAAACATTCACACTTGAAGAACAGCCTCCTTCCAGAAATAGCATCCAGAGACTCTGAGGTCATAAGTGGAGTTTTGTGTATGAAAGAACTGATGCGCGCCCGTGCTTCTTTGATAGAGGAGAGATCAGCAGCATACTTCTCCTTGTTTACTTCCATATTTAAGCCACTGAATCCAACACTTCAATTCCAAATTTGGGAGAAGCAGGAACAAACCAAACAATTTCAGAAGCTATAAGCGGGCTAAAGCAACATCCAATTAACAAATATAACTGTAAATACAGAAGTCCCATTGTCAACTAACCAAACTAAAAAGGATGCAAATTTATTGATGCAAACACTTGGATTTTAGCAACTGTATAATGGGTCTATTGTAAAATGAAAGGAATGGAGGAGAATGAATCCATAAACATTAAGAATGGAGGATAAAGATTAAAACTTTAACAACTTACAGAATATAACTTGGAGAAAGATACAAACTTGAGTGCTGTTTTCTTATTTGTTCGGATTTTACAAAACTGGTGAGTGAGAGTAAGCAAATGCCCAAAGCCAGAAACGGAAATGTCAACGAGAGATTAAATTAGAGATGCTATCAATGTAATTAGCTAAGGATCATACGACGACGCTTTGGACGAAGATTAAATTATGTTTTCTGTCCTCGTGGGAAATGTAAAATGGCTAAAGCCTAAAGACCAACTCTTATCCATAGTCCATCCCAAATAGGAGGGGCGGAAACAAACTAAAAATACAAAGGCAGAAACCCAGAATAGTTGGAAGAAAAAGAAAAAAAAATGAAGCTTAAAGTATATGCAGATCGAATGTCTCAGCCATCTCGTGCTGTCATCATCTTCTGCAAGTAAATTTAATTTCCTTTACCGATTTTGATCTACTATCTGATTCTGCTTGTTTTTCTCTTTCTTCAAAATTGTTCTTCTTTTCTTTTTGTATACTTAGGGTAAATGGTATAGACTATGAGGAGATCAAAGTACATATCTCAAAGGGTCAGCATTTAACTCCTGAATTCGCAGGTATTGTTTCATTCTTAATTAATTCATCATTCGAGTTATAATTAATTAATTAATTAGTGTTATGAAATTATTCCAATGATTTTGTTGCAGAAATAAATCCCATGAAACAGCTGCCTGCCATTGCTGATGGAAGATTTAAGTTGTTTGAGAGGTATTTGAAGAGTATTTAGTTTACCCCTTGCTTTTTTCCCCTCGTTTCAAAGGTTCCCTACATATTCAGTATATATAAATTTTTGCAGCCATGCCATTCTTATCTATCTTGCTTGTGCATTTCCTGGAGTTGCAGACCATTGGTAAGTGCCGTTGCTTCTCTTTCAGCTTACATTCTATGGATAGGGATAGTGTCTGTTGATACAATTTCTTCCATGCTTACGTTTTGGAGTTCCTTGCTCAGCTTCTTTATACTTTTACTTAAAAACAGTGCTACATCACTATTTTCACATGGATAGTTGAATAACATAAGTCGTATATCAATGGCGCAGTGTTATACAGTGTTAATGCTAGAAGAATCTTATGAAACATCTGACTTACTTGCTGATGTCTATGTGCTTTGGATTATTGTTTTACTTAAACTTATGTGGTTTCTAATTCTAACCACATGATTTTCAAATGTAATTTTGGCACATTCCACGTTCAGTTTGATCTGCAACTCAATTCTTAACAAATTTGCTCATCCATGTTTTAAGGTATCCAGCTGATGTTTTCAAGAGAAGTAAGATACACTCGGTGTTGGATTGGCATCACTCCAACTTACGTCGTGGTGCAGGTGTATAATTAACATTGAAAAGAATCAAACTATTTAAATGATTGATGAATTGTGATTGATGGTGTAGGACAATATTGCTTTTATCACAATTCTTGCTTTATGACATGTTGTTACCCCTTCTGGGTCAATCCCATTACTATAACAACATTTTCTCTGGATAGGCATTTCAAGCATCAGATTTGTGCACTTTTTTCCCTTAATTACAATATTAGACTATCAGGATGCTAAATTTCTTCCATTCTTTAGTTTTGGCATCTTCACATCACTAAATGATTGTGCTTGACTGTGTGTGGAACTCAAATTCACTTTTCGTTATCTATGTGGTTTCATCATCTCCTATGACATATGCTTGGCTATGTTGTATGCATATAAATGTTCCCTTCCTTGGGTAAGATGGGCTTTTGAACTTGATGATTCTCTTTTCAGCCCCATACGTTTTCAATACTACAATAGCACCTATACTTGGCCGTCCATTGAATCCACAAGCAGCTGCTGAAGCTGAGATAATTCTGTCCTCATCTCTTTTGAAGCTAGAGTCCCTTTGGCTCAAGGGTAATGGACGTTTTTTGCTAGGCGGGAACCAACCATCCATAGCAGATCTTAGCCTCGTTTGCGAGTTAATGCAACTTGAGGTACATTTTTGTGACTTGATTTTTTGTCCAAATTTCAATATTTTGTTGTTTCCTTCTCTGGTGGAACATAATATATTGTGATATAGGTTCAGGATTGTCCTCCTTAGATTACCTTTTTCCTTAAAGTCACTCATGTGCTACCACTCATCACCAGAATCATCTCAATACAACCCGAGCCTTTTTTCCACTACATGGATCGTTTCTTGGATCTCCCCATTGCACTTTTTAGGACCATATCCTTTATAAGTATCATAAAATGGGGTCGCACAAACAACTTTTAGTTTTATGGACTTGTCTGCCTACATTTCAGCAGAAAAGATTGCCATGTTTCATCTGTTTTAAAACAGAGCTCAAGACTAGTCCTGAGATTTGTCTTTCTGCTCAAACCCTACATGTATTTTATTACTTACAGTGCTTCCCCTGACCTACACCACTCCGGTATTTGTTATTCGGTGACAAAAGTTTTTGTTTCTATAAATTACCACTTGAAGATTGACTGCTAATCTCAGAATCTCTGGAAAGACATTGAAATTTGATAAAAGTTTATTGGATGTAGGTTTTGGATGAGAAGGACCGTACTAGGTTATTGGGTCCGCACAAGAA
Source organism: Gossypioides kirkii (assembly GCA_005610355.1). Classification (NCBI taxonomy): domain Eukaryota; kingdom Viridiplantae; phylum Streptophyta; class Magnoliopsida; order Malvales; family Malvaceae; genus Gossypioides; species Gossypioides kirkii. The sequence continues at coordinate 3,483,286 of CP032254.1, read as the reverse complement.
AGTGCAGCAATGGATTGAGAACACAAGAAATGCTACAAGTCCTTACTTTGATGAAGTACATAAAGTCCTCATGCAGGCCAAAGAAAGACTACAACATCAGCGGTTAAAGGCAGCAAAAAATGAAGGCGGATCCAACATGAAAAAACCGTTGGTTTCTAGAATGTGAGGGAAAACCGTATTACCAAGTACTTATTTCCAGCTCTTCTACTGTTTAATCCCCCCCCCCCCCCCCCCTTTTACAAATTAAGGCTACAAGAATGAGATGATAAGCAATTATTAGCTTGTATAAACACGATACATGTTTTACCTATGGTTTATACTGCAAGTCCTATGGTTAGATTTATACTGTTGTCCTAACTCTAGTATCTATTGTTGTAAATTTTCTTTCTCAGAAAGCTGTGTTGCTTGATCAGTATCACTAATGGATTTTATTTGTTGCCCTTGCTCTAAGGGTTTTGCTGACTTTTGCATCGTATTTTGATTCCCCTACCCTACCACTAGCAGATCTCTATAGGGTACACTAAGCAGCCAAAATGCCTGCTGAAAAAACTGTACCTTAAATCATTAAAAAGGCTACAAAATTCCCATATGGTCGCTTGTCATAAAGAATTATTTACTTTAAACCAAAACTAGAAATAACCAAATTCTAGCTATTTGACTTATACAGATATATGAACTAGCTGGCTCCTGAAGCTCAACTGTATCAACATTCAGGGCTGTCATGTTCATGTCATTGACCTTATTACAAGCGAATGTTTTACAGTTAATTGATAAAGTGCTCTATAGTGAAAAACCATTAACTATTCTTGTCTATGGGGACTCAAATGCCCAGCTTGAAAAGTTTCAAAGACGCATTTTCCTTAACAATGTGAATGGGATCGAATGAATTCTAAGACTGGGTTTTATGTTATCTTTTCGATCATTTATCCAGTTCTACACGTATTTGAGCATATACCACTTTCCATTTACATCATAAATGTCACATTTAAGAATCTAAATTGCTTAACAAGATCGAACAGTGTTTTCATCCACACATAGCTTCCTTGTATCGAAAATCCCTTCTGGAGAACCACAGAAAGTTGCTAAATTGGCTGCCTCCGTTACGTATTCTCTGATGTAAGAGATCCTGATCCTTACTCACCTCTCCGTATTCAACGACTCGACAGATGGCCCTGATTTATCATACGTGTTAAGAGATGAAAGCTCCACGTGTAGGCGCCATCTTCACAATCCTACTAACCCCCATCCCCAGGCCAAGATTTTTCACTAGGCTCCAAAAGATCCCTGTTTTACTTGAAATATGCTCGTTCGACGAAATCTAAGTACACTTGCTGTGTTTGCTTCTCTACTTTTAGGAAAGTGTTCCTCACCGAGTTTCAACCAAACCCTTTTGAGTTTTCCGCAGATTTCACCAGTTTATCTGGTACCTCTCTCGATCAAAACAGGATCTCCAAGGTCTCTCGTGGGTAGTTTGAGATTTGATCGTACTATGGCTGCTCAGTCCTCCAAGGGGTCAGTTCATGACTTCACTGTTAAGGTTGGTTTTGGGTATAAATTTTATCCCCATAGACGAAGTTAATTTGGCTTCAAATTTAGTTTTGTCTTTGATTCAATTTTTAATCCCCCCCCCCCCCTAAGATATGGGTTTGGTTCTTCAGGATGCAAAAGGAAATGACGTCGATTTAAGCATTTACAAGGGCAAGGTCCTCTTGATTGTCAATGTTGCATCTCAATGGTACCTCTAAATTTCAATTTGTGTAACAAGGATATAGTGGATTGATTGCACATTTAGATGATGAAACTTTTCTTTGGCCTACTTGTTGGATTTTTAGCTTTAATTTCTAGACAGTTTTGAATTTGGTGCTTAAAACGTTGATGCAGTGGCTTGACCAACTCCAACTACACTGAGCTGAGTAAATTGTATGAGAAATATAAAGATCAAGGTTTGTTTTAGCATCCTTGTAGCTTCTTGTTTCTGGGGACCATTCATGAGCCTTTAGTTGTTTTCAGTGAAGTTCAGGTGTAGACAGCACTTGAAGTATCATGGAACAGCTATTTGATTAATTGATTTGCTGGTGTGTCGGGTCAGGTTTCTATATTCTGGCATTTCCATGTAACCAATTTGGGGGTCAGGAGCCAGGGAACAATGAAGAAATCTTGGAGTTTGCTTGCACTCGCTTTAAAGCTGAATACCCCATATTTGATAAGGTATATATGCTTTGACATCGTATGAATGATGTTGCTAATTGTACTTTATATAGTTATGTTTCTTAGCTTAATAACCAGTCTTTCTGGGTCTGCAAAACTCCTTATTCTGGTTGCTTACTTGATAATATGGTGTGCAAGCCTTTGTAAATGCTTCAATGAAATTAAGATAACGATCTCTTCCCCTCATGGCCACATGGTTTTTGGCATGTTGGAGTTGACTTCATTTCAATGGATTGCAGGTGGATGTGAATGGCGAGAACGCAGCTCCGATATACAAATTCCTGAAGGCTAGCAAAGGTGGAGCTCTGGGTGGACTTCTGGGGGACGACATCAAGTGGAATTTTGCCAAGTTCCTGGTGGATAAAGAGGGACATGTTGTGGATCGTTATGCCCCCACTACTTCCCCTCTTAGCATTGAGGTAAAACACCCCCATTTTTGCCTTTTCTTTTGCTTCATTTATACCCATCACACCATTCAATGATCAAAGCTCCTAATTGATTTCCTTCGATATTTGCAGAAGGATATAAAGAAACTGCTTGGCTGATGTTTTGGGCTTCGTCACCTCAAGCTTTGAGTGAATAAAGTTAAATGTTTTATCAATAATATCTATTACAATGGTGTTTCTCTGTTTCTTCCTTCCATCTGTTAAGATGGGTTAGACTGTACCAGAATTTACAAGTTGAACCCTATAACTTAATACATTAATACATATTATATAATATTTACAAATTTTAGAATTTATCAATAATAGAAATAATTTCAGACCTTAGCTACAAATTACAAGAATTTCATGCTCAAAGGTCATTAACAATGTCCTTATGCAGATCTCTGCGTTCCATGCATCACTGACTGTACGTGAAAGTTTGGCCAATTAGCTTCGCAATTTTAATAAAATCTTTTGGAATAAAAAATGGCAGTTAAAATAGGAAAATTGGAATTTCTTAAGATTTAAAAAAAAACAAATATTATTCTAATATTTTTATAAAATTAAAATAAATTAAATTATCATTTTTAAAGCATCCTTTTACATAAATGTTTTATAAATATAATTTTTTACTATTTTATGGTGTGGTATTTTTTTTATAAATTTATTCAATTGTAATGATAGTACTTAATCAATATAAAGGATCAAATTTAAATTTAAATTTATATATGAACCAATGTATATTGGATAAACATAAATTTGGTAAAAGTAAAAATTATAGGGATAATATTATTTTACATCCCTGTACTTTAACATTTATTTGAGAGTGACATTTATTTGAGTGTGGTATCTGAAGTTTTAAAATATTCAATGTGGTATCTGAAGTTTATTTCCGTTACACAATTTGAAATTTATTATTAACAGTGTTAATTTTTGACTGATTTTATCATGCGAATCAATTACACATCAATTACACATTGTAGTGGTTGGCTGAAGGGACAGCTGCACGGGTAGATTAGAGAGGGATGTTTTGCAATTACCCTTCTCTTGAATAGAAAGCTTTCCCCAGAAAGTTTCAATTGAGTTATCAACATCTTATTCTTCCTTTTCTTCTTTTTCTCCTCTCAAAACTGCCACCACTGTTTTGCTCTTCGGTGCCATTGTGGCTTTCTTGTTTCTATCCATTAGACGCCATGCTAAAGAGTCTGTGAGTATCCTATTTAGCTTGTGTTAAATTTGGTTTTTTTTCCTTATCTGCTATATTTCAATTTGGTTTCTTTGTTTTTTTGGGTGTATTCCTTATCTGCTATAAGGAAGAATAAGATGGTGGTAACTCAATTGAAACCTCTTCTTTTTGTTCTTTTTCTTCAGCTATGGGGGTAGTGAAAGGTTTTTCTCGAGGTTGAGCTAATAATGGGCGAAGATGGACATTGAAATGGGGAAATAAGAGGGAGAAAAAAGTGGGTTTTTGGAGGAGTGGGGAACAAGATGGGTTATGGAAGGGAGGGAGAGAGAGAGGGGAAGGTGAAGAAAGGGAAAGGAGAGATTGAAGAAGAAGAAGAAGAAAATGGGGAACAAGATGGGTTTTTGCAGCAAAGTGTTTTTGAGTTTCAGAGAAAAAGAAGAAGGAAAAAGGATGAATCTTTTTCCCTTTTTTTATTGGGTTTTTGATTTGTTTGTCACAAGAATCTTTTATGGATTTTTTCTACCTTCTTCTACTGAATTGAAAGTGAAATGAATCTGAATTGCTAATGTTTGCAGTTGCTGTTGGAACCAGTGGTGGTGGTGGATTGGGAAAGCTTTCTATTCGAGGGAAAGATAAATTAAAAAACAGTCCTTTCCTAATCTGCTCGTGCAACTGCCCCTTCGGTCAGCCCCTTGTCACGTGTCGACACATAATTGATCCATGTGACAAAATCAGTTAAAAATTAACAGCGTTAATGATAGATATCAAATTGTATAACGGAATTAAAATTCAGTTATCACATTGGACATTTTGAAACTTCAGGTATCACAAGTGTCAAAGTATGGGAGTATAAAATGGCTTTATCCCAAAATTATATTATGGGTAAATTACAAAAATAGTTACTTTTGTTTGCTTTAGATTATATTTTAGTCACTTATGTTTAAAATGTTACGTTTTAGTCACTTACATTATCGTTTTATTACGAAGTAGTCACTTTGCTACCTCCTTAATGACAATCTTTCATGGCAACCCCTTCCCTAATCTGCCCGTGCAGTTGCCCATTCAGCCAGCCCCTTGCAACGTGTTGACACATAATTGGTCCATGAGGTAAAGTCAGTTAAAAATTAACAACATTAATGTAACACCCCTATACCCGATTTATACGTATAAACCCAATATAGGAGCATTACATTACAGTACGGCACAGAAAGTCGAGTAACAGAATTTTTTTTTAAAAAAACCGATGTCTTTTAAGGCCATTCAAATCGAAATATCATATATTAATCATTTCATTTTCATAATTCATAACATTCGAGATAACATTTTTCCCACTCATTAGGGATTCACATAACTACCATTGTACATGCAATTTTCTTAAAAAAAATACCTATATTTGGAGTCCACCAAAGGATGATGTGATGTGATGAGAGGTCTCTTAACTCGACTTTTCTCCTTGTTACTTTGTACCTACGCGTTAAAATAAACGCGTTAAGCCGGTGAAGGCTTAGTAAGCACTACAAGAATAATAGATGACTATTTATTTATTGCTTAATTTTATCAAACATTTCCATACTCATGCGTATAAAATTTCTAACCTTTCTTGCATGTAACATTTAGCTTACCTTAATGCCACCATAACACACATTCATTCTCATATACCAACTTACCTCAATGGTAGATATTACATTTTCATCCCTTTTTCATAACTTAGTCCTTTCAGCCACATTAGTTCACTTAATTATCAGCATTTAATTACAAATACACATATAGCACTTATCTTTCATGTATTCATCATTTCACTTACCTCAATTGCATAATTTGCACATTCTTTCACTTTTCACAATCTAGCCATCATAGCTTTCTTAACCATAACTCACTTATCTTATTTGTCCACTTGGCCCATAGTAAACTTTTATAGAACCTATCGGATAAACGGAACAAACAGAAAGTACCGAAGTACTGAACAGAGAGCACATAAGTGCCAGGCAACAGAGAGCACACACAGTGCTAAGCAGAGAGCACACGAAGTACTAATCAGAGAGCACACAAAGTGCTAATCAGAGAACACACACAGTGCTAATCAGAGAGCGCGCTAGTGTTCCTTAATGGCATCCCACTAATATCACAACGGTTCTAATTCATCTACATGGGCATAATCTCATTTAACATCATTATCCACAACTTACACATCATATATATATTTTTCTTCATATATACATAATCATATATTTCTCACCTTTATTTTCTCAAATAAATTCATAATTTCACCAATTAATCACACAATCAATCTTTATAATTAACCACATAATATTTCACACATATTCATCATCATATACCTCTTACTTTTATTTTCACATTAATTTTCAAAGTTGTCCACTTGTGTCACAGTCACTAAATTATTTATATCTTGAGATACAGAACTTGAAATTATAATCCGTTTGAAGTTTCTGAAACGAGACTCAATCATATTTTTACCATAAAATTTCCAGAATTTTTACTTTATCCAATTTGTACAGTAAATTCTTTCAAGTTACCCCTTCTCTGCTGCCTGACAGTTTCGACCTTTCTTCACTAAAATTTATATATCTTTTAGTACAGAGATCAAATAATGTTCCTGTATATTTATATTAAAAATAGACTAATTAAGGAATTAACCATATAAATTTCAGTCTCTAATAATTTTTCTATATTTTTCAATGATTTTTGAAAGTCAGAACAGGGGAACTCGTATCTGCTTTGACCTTGTTACACAAAATCAGTTATAACTCAGAATACACAGATCCATTTAATTCACTGTTTCTTCCATATGAAACTACACACAATAAGATTTAATTAAATATATAATTCGACCCTTAACTCCATATACACAATTTTTAGTGCATTTTCAAAGTTAACCCTCGGATTCTGTCCAATCTGTTTCAATGAAAACATTTTCTTTCTCGTGTTTTATTACACTAATCTCACTTAATCATCTTTATAACACCTAATTAAACAACAATTTCCATGCTAACAACTCAAATATATTATGAAGAATAGACTATAAACTAAAATTCTTGTAGTACTTACAACAAAAAGGCTGAATTTCTTCTCTTTTACCCCTTGCTCTATTCTTTTCCTTTGTCTTCAATTTGATCCTTGCCTCTCTTCTGTTTCTCTTCAATTTCACATAAACACATATAAGCTATAAGCTCTAATTCAATAGTTTTCATGCTAAATAACAGTAAAATACATGTATATCATGAGAATTTAACCATCTCTTACCTTAATCCTTGAATTCAAAATCTTCTCGATTTAGTCCCTATGCTCTCTAACACCTCAAAATGAATTCTAAAAGAAGTTTGAGGTGTCTACTAACTCTCTTTTATGACTTTCTTTCAGAAATTCCAAAGAAAATGGAATGTTTTGGAGTTTGGAAAGCTTAAAAATGGTGGAAGGACCTATTTGGAATAAAAGCAAAAGTTGGATGGGAGAGAGAATGGCATGGACGGTTAGCTTTATGGAGAGAGCTTATATCTTTGCTTTTTAATTGATTTTTCTCTCTCTCAAATTCTCTAGACTTTTCTTCAAAAATATCTCACTTAATAAAAATGGTAAAATTGCACTTTTAGTTCTTAGGCCTTCCAACTTTACATTTTGGCCCAAAACTTTGCCTCCAAAAATATCTTTCACAAAATTACTCTCTTGCCCCTCCTTAATCAATCTAATTCCCATGATGACTCATAATTCAATTTGGATAAATTACTATTTAGTCCTTCCTATTTTCTCACCTTTACTAATACATCCTTGATTTCTCCAAACCTTTCTAAATTCAACCATATATTCTAATTCTCAATTGTACTCTATCACTGTTCCAAATCCGATTCAAGCACGCGGATGTTACAGTTAATGACAGATACCAGATTATGTAACGGAATTAAAATTCAGGTACCACATTGAACATTTTGAAACTTCAAGTACCACACTCAAACAAGTGTCAAATTATGGAAGTGTAAAATGGCATTATCCCAAAATTATATTATGGGTAAATTACAAAAATAGTTACTATTGTTTGCTTTAGATTATATTTTAGTCACTTATGTTTGAAATGTTACGTTTTAGTCACTTACATTATCGCTTTGTTACGAAGTAGTCACTTTGCTACCTCCTTAATGACAATCTTACATGGCAGTTCAAACGGATTTTAAATGTCAACTTGAATGTCTAACTAGAATGAGAATAAAAAATTAAAAGAAAAATGAAACGAATGAAACGAGTAATTTTTTTTCAGTTCAAGATGTAATTAATTTAAAATTTTTAATTAATTAAATTTATTTAATTAAAAACTTATTCTTGTTCCAATTGAACATCCAAGTTGATATTTAAAGTTCATTTAGATTGTCACGTAATATTGTTGTTAGCGAGAGAATGGAGCTTAACAGTAAAGTGATCTCTTCGTAACAAAATGATAATGTAAGTAATTAAAATGTAATTTTTCAAATATAAATAATTAAAATGTAACCTAAGGCAAACAAAAATAATTATTTTTGTAGTTTATTTATTTGATAATATTTTTTGCATACAATTATACGAAACCTAAAATCATTGGTAAAATCGGAAGCTAAAAGCATGCAAATGTGCTACTTATTAAAGAGTCTCAATTGGGCTTATGTTAAGCTGTTAACGTAGGCCTATGATCAAAGGGTGAAAAACTTGTATACGTGTAAGCAGATTAAAGCATTAGATGTGGAGACAGCATGGTTCATGACATGGAGATGGAATAGGGGAATCTAAAAGCCTTTCAATGGTTTTTGCCTTCTGGGACAAACAAGACAACAATTAGTATTACTCAATGACGACCCAAACTCCAAACAACCCAGACTCCATCTATGCTTTTACTGTTAAGGTTGGTCTGTTGTTCTTTGCTCTAATCCTTTTTTTGATCACTGTATAAGCTCTTCAGTAAGTTTTAAGTCCAGTTACTTCACCTTTTTTAAGTAAAATCTGGCTAGGCTTTGGTGTTTTGTTCTTTAAACTCATCATCTCTTGTTATAAAATAGCAAATTTTGATGGTTGGTTGACACTTTTTCAGTATCTTTGGGGTTCTAAACGTATCCCTAGTAAGACTTCTCTTTGTGGATTACCCGTTTTGCTAAGGTTGTTTAGTTACTATTGAAGGGGCAATAGAAAGGAAACTAAATTAACTTGATACAGAGATGCTGATCTGAGATATCAGTGGAGAAATCATCTTCTTTTTTGTATGAAAATAACGCCAAATGCAGAAACTTTCTCAGTTTCTTAATGCTTAACAAGGGTTCTTAATGGTTTTTAATCTAATGAGATTTTATTGAGCATCAGATGGAGGAGAAGAAATTAGTGAAATTAAATTGTAATCTTCTATTTCATTTCTAACCAATCAAATGGTTGTAAATAGTATTGACCTGGTTTCTTTTACAGAAAAGGATTTAAAAGGAGCATTTTGTGTATATATTTTTCTCTTTTATGTATATGATCTTCTGCTTCTGTTGATAGGATGCTAAGGGAAACGATGTGGATCTGAGTATTTACAAAGGAAAAGTGATGTTGATTGTTAATGTTGCTTCCGAATGGTATCTTCTCTCTATTTCTGTGATCAATATTGAATGTTATATTTGCAACTGAGCCAATTGACGACTGTTTATAGCCATGAATTTATTTTTATGACTATCTCTTCGCTTATTTTATGACAGTGGAATGACAAATTCCAACTACACAGAACTGAACCAATTATACGAGAAGTATAAAGATCAAGGTTTGCATTTTGAACCTTTGAGTTTGCCTCAAACCTTCATTATCGATGTGTTTAGAAGAAGTGAAGAACAATTTAATACAACAGCCTCTACTGTTTCCTTATGTGTGCATATATTTGTTGAACTTTTATCGGGATGAATTCCACTTTGAAAGATACATTGACAATACATTGCTTGCATGGACTAAAATCTGCTTTTGTTTCTCTAAAAGGCTTGGAGATTCTGGCTTTTCCGTGCAATCAATTTGGAGAGGAGGAACCAGGATCAAATGATGAGATTTCTGAATTTGTTTGCACCCGCTTCAGATCGGAATTTCCTATCTTTGATAAGGTAACCAGAACCATGCTGTACTTGTTTTACTGTTGAAGCTTAGTAAAACTTGGGTTTTTTTGCCACAATCATTGTTAGCAGTTCTGAACTTTACAGTTTTTTTAACCAGGATTCATATAGTTGAGGATATACCCCAATGGGATTGTGCTAACATGATTGCATTAAGAACACCGCTCATGAACCGTATGAATATAATGTGTAACTTCTTATTGAAGCATCTCTTCTTGCTGTTGTGATATTAGATTGAAGTAAATGGTGATAATGCCTCTCCACTGTACAAGTACTTAAAGTTGGGGAAATGGGGAATTTTCGGAGATGATATCCAATGGAACTTTGCCAAGTTCTTGGTCAGTAAGGATGGCCAAGTTGTTCATCGTTATTACCCCACCACTTCTCCACTTAGTCTTGAGGTGAACTACTTTTTTTTTTTGCCTTCCCAATTCTTATGCTTAAAAGTTTGATTTTGGCATTTTATATTGAGGTGGTGTTATTATGAAGTGAATTTGATCTTTGGATTTATGTGGTGTTACTGCAGTATGATATAAAGAAGCTATTGGAATAATCTGTGACAAAGAGGAGGTAAGATGAAAACCTGGCCGGTTAGTGCCGAGAGGTGAAGGCTAAGACCGATCAACTGATCAGAATGTGAGCATAAAATATTTGTTCTCATCCATGAGCGTTTAGTTCAGATTCGTAGAATTTGTATTGCAGAATACTGTGTTAGAACAATGTTGGACTATCACCATGTATGTATGTATATATGTATGTATTATATTTTGGGTGTAAGAGTTGCCTCAGTTTAAGATCAAGGTCAAGGACCTTGAGCTTAAGGGTCAAGTCCCAAAACCCGCTTAATCTGTATTTGATGCTTGTCGAGATGAGATCAAATAACTTTTTGTAAAAAACCGAATTCATCTATGTTGAATGCACCCACTGAACCGAATTTGAGCAACATAATGTAAAAGTTTTATTCCTTGGAAACTACAAAGAGTGGAAGGTTCAGGCTCAAAGGACATGGATGAACTGAATTCATATTCTCCTTTACATTTTCTCTTTTACCAGTCATGTACCTAAAGATTGTGTTGACTTATTATTTAAGTTACTTAAGCAAATTGATGAAAAGTTCCTGGAAATCTGAATGAACTTTCAAGTTTGTCCTTGCACTTTTATATTGATTAATCATCCATTTGCTATAGACCGTCACAAATTTGCTTTTGCATTCCTTATTTTCTGCTCTGCCTCCTTTCATACTTAAAATGAAAGAAAAAAAAATACCATTAACAGAAGCTTAGAGTTTCATATGGATTCCGGATTTTAGACCCTTTTATCATGCCTTAAAGCCAGGTAGAATAGCTTCATTGCTGTGTCTTGACAGTTTTCTTGTTTTTCATCCGCCTTTGAAATGTTGCAGATAATAATAGATGGATTTCACAGTTACCACAGACAATATATTTCTTCGCCCTACAAACTAGACAAACTCACAGTGACTTGTTACAATCCAAGTTAGCAACCCTATTGCACCTAACGGGCGGATGGGGAAGATTTTAAATTTTTTCATACTTCTCAAAGATTCAGTACATGTACAACAAGTATGTACGTGTATGCGGTGCTCATCCTCGCATCAAGTCAATATCTGCGTGAGGGTTTCTCAGACCATCCGGCCGTGAGCTGGGCCAACAACTCATAGAAGGGGGAATGAAATGTTGAGTTGAAGGTGCAGCTGTTGGCATAGTTGAATCACTGCACCGCTGGGGCACAGACTCCTCTGCTTTTGGGCTAGCTAGTTGTTTGTTCTTTGTTTTAGATCCCCCATAAACAAAGCTGCACACCACCAGCTGCAGCAAGTGTATAATACCTTAAAATCATATGCATAAGCTTCTCATTTTTTTCACCCACCGAAAACACTATCCGGGTTGCAGACGTACAATTCAATGACATATCACACCCTTATTCAAACCCACTCATTCCAACCAGCACGTCTTATGCTCATGCAAATAAGACCCTAGCCAGACTCATCTGATTTTATAAGCATCAAAATAGAAGTTAAATTTGGAGAAAAGAAAAGGATACCTGAACTAGGCTTGATGCAATCAATGTTGCGACGCCACCACCTATGACATGACCATCGGGAGTAGAAAGTGAAGCACTTATGCCCCCTGTTCGACTGCGTGGTCCACCATCCTCAGCAAGCAAGTAAGAACCGGACAAGCATAATATCTCAAACTGGCCCTAAGAAAAGGTAAAACAGATCAAATAAGTTCCCACCTAGCTGCACAGCTATCCGTGAAAGTTCAGAAGGATAAATATGTAAAATGGAAGGATCAAATATTACATGATTATAAACAAAACTAAACATTACACAACAGTTTCATTGGCAGAAAGCCTATATAGACGAAGAACAGAGGCGATGACAACAACAAAAATCCCAGACCGAACTAGTACATAATTCAGGCTACCATACTATGGTTTCACAAAATGCATTTTCATCTGGAGGGAAGAAGCACATTGGTTTCATGTTCTACATTTCAAACTGCCATTCTAAGAACTCAAATAAAAAAGCTAGTAAGACATTTGGGCATGAGAAGAGTCATGGCATAAAGACTTCTTTTTTTTTTAAGAGAAGGAAATGCCAAAAGAAGGGCAAGTGCCACAACCTCATATGTCACAGTAGGAGTAGAAGATGCAGGTTGCCGTAGGGTTACAGAGGAAACTGTACCACTGCCTGATAAGATGCAGACAGCTCTTGGCCTTTGTTGTGAAAAGGACAACATTTTCGATACAATGTCCTGGAAAAGAAGATTGCATATTCCTTGTCAAATTAAAGATATACAATCTACATGGTTAGGAAATTGCTGATGCTATTTGCAACTGAATCATACAGGTAAAACACATTAAGTTGATTTGAAACAGATATGATTGCCCATGTCCCTTGTATGCCAATTCATAAAGGCACATGTGTCTTTAAAGTTGGACAGTAACTCCTACTCACAGACAATTCAAAGCGTGAAGTGGCTGTGCCAAAGTTACCATTATGCATAGATCAGTGTCCTTTTGAACAACTTGAACACTGTCATTTCTAAGGTTAACTCCACTAAACAAATTAATCATTAAAAGCTGGTTCAGAAGAGAAATTCAATATTTATCACAAGAAACAAAGATGGAGCAGTGGACTAGCATGCAAATGTGCAAGTATAATGGTCTCCTATACTTTTCTAACTCATACAGTCATACCACCTTAACAGCACATCTGTTGGATATGGGCATGCTTGTAATCCCCATGAATGTTTAGTCTGATTTGTATTTGAGTGTATGATCATAGGGTTAGTCAAGAATATTTCCCATCCACCAAACTCTTCTTATTCTCAAAATTTATATGGAGGAGATCACAATTCCATCCACGTTAAAGTCACAAGAATTACAGGCTCAAACAAAATCCTAGAAAGCAAACATTACACGCCAATAATGCAATGGAAAGGACCTGTTTCCAAATCATCTAGCTCAACAGCTATGCTATATTAAAGAGATTCTCTTGCACCTATTTAACCGCAAAAGATATAAATTCAACATCACTTGTATTGTCTATTAAATGTGAGATTAACTAGAAGGATGTAATTTACTTCTCCAATTCCAACAGTGACAACATGGGGAGCAAAGGCCAGCCCTGCCGAACTGTTCATCCATTCACCTATCAGAAACAACTGAACTTTTAGACATATCCTGAAAACAAGCAGCATATATTCGCAATACAGGTAGTTATCTAAGCATCAAAATGCAACAATATCTAACCTAGAGTTGCTAATTGCTGCTTCCTCCCAGTCCCAGGAGGACGGCCTTTCTTTCTTTTTTGGCCAGAAGCATCTGAGCCTGATGAAGACTTAGGCTTAGAAGGCAATGGCAAAAGTCCCAATGAAACCTGCCCACCAGGAGCATATTTCCGGGGCCTCCCTCTCTTTTTCTTCACCGGCTCCCCCGGTGGCATCCCAGATGAGACGCCCATTTCAATGCCATGAGGGAAACTGACATTTTTAGGCTCCCCTGTAAATGTTGATCCAATATTTGACTGAAGCTGAACCTGGGGGTTAGATGGGGGCCTGAACCCTTGTTGAGAATAAAATGCAGATATACCAGTGGATGTCACGGATCCAGAACTAGGCCCACCAACCCCTCTATGAATATAATAAGGAGATGACCCGCCTGATAATGCCATAGCTTCTCTCCCATCCATGCATTTACTAGTGAGGAATTAAACACAATTTAAGGAGAGAGAAAAAAAACCTCTTTTTTTGTACCAAAAATTTGTGTATTTAAAGCCTTTTAACCCCAGAACTAAACTGATTCAAATTTGAAACAAAGAAGACGTTTTGAGAAAAGGGTTTTACCATGGTTTTTCGACAAGTGGAGAAAAATATACCAACAAAAACAACTACAGAATTTGAAATATCTGCTTCAAAGGAATCCCCTTTTTAAACACAAATGTTATAAAGCAAACATAATGAAGTTCAAAGATGGGGTTCCTTTCAAAATAAATAAAATTTAAGTACCCCAAGGAGCTTCAACAGAAACCCAGGAAAATAAGATGAACTATGAAAATCTCAAAAACCCAAACAAAGTAGAAGCTTTTAGGAAATTGTAGCACACAGGGCCATGAATTCATCAAGGAAAACAAAACCCTAGACTTGAAAAACCTAGGGTTTTGTAAAAAGAAATCAGAAACGCAAGAAGAAAAAAAAAAGGGAAAACAAAAGTGACAGTAAATAAAAGACAGGAAATTTTATTTGAAAAAATGAGGAGCTTCTTGAATCAAAATGCATGAAGTAGTAGAAAACTTTATCATTTTCCTGTAAAATAAATAAAAATTATTGGAGGGATCCCTTATTGTTTAGTGAAGAGTCAAGTGGGAGAGTGTTACTAGTATTCTGACTAAAAACCATTTTTAGGAAAGAGTTGAGTGATGGTATTGGGGAGGGACAGTAAGTGACCCACAAAAAGTACCCCTCAAAAAAAAAAAAGACCCTGTCTTACAGTGTATATGACCGTATCAAATTGCCATTTTCCCAAGTGCAGTAAGCTCTTTATTTTCCTTTCGTCCATTTTCATCTTTTCCATTGAATCAAAGAATGAGCATTTAGTAGCTGTATTTTGTTTTGTTTTTATATCACTCTGTTTCAATGAGTGTCTGTTTGCAGTTTGTTTGCTTTCGGGGTTTTCCCACTCTGTAGTACAACTGAGTCTTTATTACACTGATTAAAAACAGAGACAAGGAGCAAGATAGAGTCGAGATGGTCAAGGAATCTAAACAATAGGGAGTAGGGGAGGAAATAATTTTTTAAAATATATATTTTGATGTGATGTGATGTGATGTTACCAAGGAACTATTTTTTGCTTCACGAATCACAACGACAGGGAAAAATGACGTTGGTCTTTGTTTTGGTTCTTTCAGATTCTCTGAGTGATGTCGTTTTAGATGTTTGACTAGTTTCATTGGCCATCATTACTACTTTCAGAACACCCCTAATCTAATCTTGAAATGCCCGAAGCTAGACAAAACTGCCAATAAATTTACTTTTTTTTTTGGGAAGGAAATAAATTTACATTTTGATTATCGAATTTTAAAATATTATTGTATATTAATTAATGTTTTTGGCTAATTTATCAAAATGACCCAAAAAAACTGATTATTTATAAAAATGACTCAAGTTCAAAAATATACATCAAAATAACCCGAAATAAACAGTAAAAGATAAACAGGACTCGGCCAATGATTGGTGTCAGACATAGAAGTTTGTGTTTATCAGTATTGGCCATGCATGGCTGACACGTATGTATTTTTTTTAAATACAATATTTTCTTGATATACAAAAATATGATAATATGAAAAAAAATTTGGGGTGTTGGTCATTCCTTTTTGTCAAAAAAAAAATTAAAATTTTTGGGTGTTGGTCATGCAATGGCCGACACCCCCTATTTCAAAAAATTTGCATTTTTAGGTGTTGGCCATTGCATAACCGACACCCTCTATTTCTTGAAAAAAAGTATTTTTTGGGTGTTGGCCATTGCATGGCCGACACCCCCTATTTCTCGAGAAAAAAATTAAATTTTTTTTGTGTTGGCCATCAATGGCCGACACCCCCTATTTCAAAAAAAAATTGTATTTTTGGGTGTTGGCCATTGCATGGCCGACACCTCCTATTTCTCGAGAAAAAAATTTAAATTTTTTTTGTGTTGGCCATCAAATGGCCGATACCCCCTGTTCTAGAGAAAAAAAATTCAAATTTTTTTGGATGTTGGTCATCAAATGGCCGACACCAACTTCTCCTCATTCTTTATAAATAGGATTTAATTTTTTGATTTTTAAGTAAGCAAGAAATATTTATCTCAAAATAACAAGAAAATGATAGTATTTTATTATTTATCATTAGATGAGTGTTTTATTTTAGAGGATAGTTGTGAAGTGTACAGTCGAATTTCGAGGTTGAGCTATATATTGTCATGTATTTTAGGAGTTGAATTATATACTATCATGTGAAGCGTCAAATATATGACTTCAGTGGTTAGATGATTTTCTATGCCATAGAGCAAAATACTATATGTATATGATATAGTTGCCGCTAAATTTAACTATGTGGTATAACCGTAAAGGTTAAGCTATCAAAGGTCGGTTAACAGAATTCTATCATCTATCGGCCGACCGAGATGACTTGGCGGGGTATTCATAAAATATGGATCCATATTAATTGAGGGTTAGAAGAATTTATTGAAGTCGGCCAGGTATTCATGCAGATGGGCATTATCTAACTGAGATAAGTTACGCAAGTTTAGGGTATTGTAGGTTATTTTGTATTATTATTTAAATTTTAAAATTCCGTGTATTAATATAGTTCAATTATTTATGATTTATTTTATCTGTAAATTTAATTTGTATTGTTGTAATATTCAACGAGATTTATATTTTATCGTATTAATATAATTTTGATTTATTAAATATTTTATTGTGAAAATGTTAAGGAATAAATATTATCTACAAATTAAAAATATATTAAAATTATTAATTAAAATTAAATTTACGAAAAAAACGAAAATAATCAAAAGAAAATAACACAATTATAGTTAATGGCCGA
Organism: Gossypioides kirkii; assembly: GCA_005610355.1. NCBI lineage: Eukaryota > Viridiplantae > Streptophyta > Magnoliopsida > Malvales > Malvaceae > Gossypioides > Gossypioides kirkii. The sequence goes on along the minus strand of CP032254.1, from coordinate 3,466,254 downwards.
GATTGACTTTTAACTCCAGCACCAGATATATATATATAGATAGAACCGTCGGTACTAAAAATTTGAGTTTTTTGTTCTCATTAACAGTGCAACAATTTCTTTGTTTATGTTCAGTTTTTTTAATCTCAAGTTTTTTCAAGATGAGTTCCAACATTTTCTTTGTTTATGTTCATTTTGATGGAAAAATTATCAATACAGACGATGAAGGTTGTGTATTTGAAAGCAGAGAAAAATTCGGAATGAGACTGAACAAGCGTGTTTCGTTGGATGAATTGAAACGGAAGATCAGTACAAAGATAGCTACTCGTTGCGGGAAGCAAATGTTGAGACTGTTTTACAAATTTTCGGTTTCATCAGATCCGATAAAATTCTCCGAAATGGAGCTTGTTGATGATGATGATCTAGGGACAATGATTGAAATTTATTGCCCATTTGAGATCGAAAATCCATGCCCTATTGAGTTGTTCGCGGAGATATCACACCCCGAACCAATTCAAGTCTTAAATCCAATAAGCTAGCGTTCTGGAATAGATATTGACCTTAATGTATGCTGGGAAGATCAATCGGGTTATGGAGGGTCTACTCCAGAAAATCTAAACACCGGTGGATGCTCGTATAACATTAAAAACACGTATCATCTTCTACAATTTCATTCGGAAGTGCTGGCCCCAATAGAAGATGATGAAGAAAATGAAGCTTTGGAAGACCCCGATTTGGATGACATCCCTGAAGACTTAGATGATGAGGGGTCGGTGGAGGGTGATGATGTTAACACCCATTCAAGAGAAAATACGAGCTTGAGTATAGTTATTAGGAATAATCCGGGGGCCTTCATGAGCGACGTAGACCCAGATGCGGGTCAAGCTCAAGAGTTTCTGGAATATAGAAACATAGTTCCGGCTCACCTACTCGACGAACAAACCGACGAAGAAGAGTTATTCGTTGGACAACAATTTGAGAACAAGAAGGACTACTTAAATGCAATAAAACAATACAGCTTAAAGTTAGCTCTGGATTATAAAGCAATGAAGTCGTCGCAGTCTTTATACCTTGGAGAATGTTTGAAAGCCGAGAGTGGGTGTAAGTGGCGTATCCGAGCCGCGTTAATGCAACGGACTCAACTATGGACAATAAGGAAAATGGAAGGTCCGCACACATGCACCGTGGCTCGTATGACGCAAGACCATCGAAAGTTAGATGCAAAGACCATATGCAACTGTATCATGCCTATGGTCAAAGAGTCTCTATTGAATAAGGTATCGGTCTATATTTCGGCCATGCAAGCTCTCTTCAATTATAAGGTCTCGTACCGGAAGGCATGGTGGGCGAAACAAATGGCGATGCGGGAGTTGTATGGTGATTGGGATGCGTCATACAACGAGCTCCAAGGGTGAATAGTCGCGATGCGAGAGTATGTGTCGGGGACTGTAACTGATTTACAAACACTACCGTATGAAGGTCCGGACAGGGTCATTGACCCGGGGAAACGACGTTTTCACCGATTATTTTGGACGTTTGACCTATGTGTTAAGGCATTCCCTCACTGTAAACCGATGGTGCCAGTTGATGGGACCTGGCTGTACGGTAAATACACGCAAATACTATTGATTGCTGTTGCACAAGACGGCAACCGAAATGTACTTCCGATCGCATTCGCCATAGTCGAGAAAGAGTGCTTCGAGTCGTGAGAATTTTTTTTAAAAAGTCTGAGGAGGCACGTCGTTAGGCAAGACAACATTTACCTTATATCGGACAGATCGAAGGGACTACTTGCTGCAATAAGACGATCGGAGGTTCCGTGAAGGTCCGTTTATTGCATCCGACACATGTCAGCAAACTTTCATAGTGATTATAAAAATAAAGAATGGAAAGCAGAATTCATGGAAATGGGTAATAATTATTGTTTGTATTTTTTTATTTAATTCAATTTAATTTTAAATTTTATCAGCTTGTGAAATATAAAAAAATACTTATTCGAAATTTCATATGCATATGCAGCTCATCAATTTGAACCGTGGAGATTCAGACAAAAGTTCGCAAACTTGAAGCTAAGATGAAACATTTACCAAGTGACAAAAATCTTCGTGGGTGGTTGGGTAGCGTCCAGAGGTATCAATGGACACAAAGTTATGATGACGGGGCTCGGTATAGCCAGATGACGACCAACCTAATTGAGTCAGTTAACTCTGTCTTGAGGCGAACATGACATCTACCAATTACTGTTGTTTTCTCGGTAACCTTCTATAGGTTGGCCACATTGATACCTACGATGGGGCAGCGACAAGTGGCGCAGATGGAGGCCTGACACGTGTACGTTGAGGACATTCGAAGGGCCATGGTGACAAACAGTCAGAGAGCTCGAACGATGAATGCAGAAATTTATTTGCGAGAGTTGGAGATTTTTCGGGTTTCAGAGTACACCGGTCGTCGCTCGGGTGTTCCACCGAGGTCTTACGCAGTTGATCTGGCAAACAGGCGATTCGAGTGCTTTAGATTTTAAGCTCTTCGATATCCTAGTGCGCATGTTCATGCAGCTTGTGCGACTGCAAATTTAAATGTCGACCAATTTATAGACGAGGTGTACACACTGTAACGCACATTACGTGTATGGAAGAATGAATTTCCCGTAATGCCCGATGTATCCAATTAGGAAGTTCCACCGGTTGCTTTTGAGATGCTACCGGATTATAGTCTCCATAGAAAGCCTAAAGGTCGACCACATTCGACGAGGATTCGCTCTGATATGGACATTAGGGAGATTGAGGAACCGAAATTGTGCAGTGTTTGTCGAAGGCCTGGCCACAACCGATCCACTTGCCTACATCGCGTCTATATTTTCGGTCAATCCTCTCGTAATGCCGGATTGTCCGACGAAGAATGAGCGCATGTCTACTAGTATACACGAAGTATATTTGTGTAAAAATTAATTTGAAAATTAATTGAAGTTGAAATTAATTTGGAAATTAATGAAAATGTTTAAATTTAAATAATTTAAACTTCATAATTATATAAGTTTGAATTTAAAATTCTACTTTAAATTTGAAGTTGAAATTTAAAATACATTTAAAATGTATTTAACATTATTTAAAAAAGATAGTTATTATATTACAATTTATATCAAATATTGTATTAATTTGACAATACATTATTTATCAAATTTTTATATTTAAAGTACAAATTATTATTATATTATAATTTTTATAATATAATGTGTTGATTTGACAATACAATATTTATTAATTTTATATCTTTAAATAAAATTTTTTATTATATTACAATTTTTATCATATAATGTGTTGACTTGATAATACATTATTTATTAATTTTATATCTTTAAATAATTTTTTTATTATATTACAATTTTTATAATATAATGTGTTGATTTGACAATACAATATTTATTAATTTTATTTCTTTAAATAAAATTTTTTATTATATTATAATTTTTATAATATAATGTGTTGATTTGACAATACATTATTTATTAATTTTATATCTTTAAATAAATTTATTAATTTATATTACAATTTTTATCATATAATGTGTTGATTTTACAATACATTATTTATTAATTTTATATCTTTAAATAAAACCTTTTTTTATATTACAATTTTTATCATATTTTATATTTATTAACCAAAATAACCTTGGACCACCCAAAAATTACAAAAATGTCATCAATGGTCCCCTACTATAAATAACAATTGGATCACCCACTTTCCACCTCACTTAAACCTATTCCAGCTTAGCAAAACCAAAATTCCAGCTCACCAACGCCTCAAGACCACCGTTGATAGCCGTTGACCGTCGTTGATCGATTTTGTCTACCGTTGACCGACTTTGTCCGCCGTTGATCGACTTTGTCCGCCGTTGATCGACTTTCATCCATCATATTATGGATCCTAGCGTCATCATACGTAGTCATGAGAATCACCGTGTGGGCGCGATCCGAGCCAATCCGAAATTTTATAGGATGGTTAGATCCCGGCATCATCATTCGGGTTACAAACCCCATAGATTGGCTCAACAATATATCGAAGATGCGGGGTTTAGGATTACTGCCCGCATTAAAAATATGACTATTCGGGCCGATTTAATAACGGCTTTAGTCAAAAGATAACGTCCCGAGACTCACAAGTTTCACCTCCCTTGTGGAGAGGCAACAATAACTTTAGAAGATGTTGTAATCCAGCTCGGGCTACCTGTTGAAGGTGAAGCGGTAACGGGTCCGGGTGTACTAGACGATCATTGTGGCACTTGTTACCGGTTGCTTGGTAAGGTGCCATCGGATACTGAAAACGAAAAATTATCGTTTTTAAAGTTTACGTGGCTACACGAAAACTTTAGACATCTCCCGCAAAATCCAACGTGGCTGGACATTATCTACCACACTCGCGCTTTTCTTCTACAGTTACTAGGCGGTATCCTTATTCCGGATACCAGCCAAAATAGAATAAGTATTATCTACCTTCCGTTATTGGAAGATTTCAAGGCAGTCGGGAATTTAAGTTAGGGCTCAGCAGTGTTGGCGACACTGTACCGGGAGCTTTGTCGAGTAACAAATCCCACAGTTAATGCCATGGGAGGCTGCACATATCTGCTCCAATTATGGATACTAACCCGACTGCCTTCCATCGCCAACGTAGAACACATGCCATACTCGATGCCACTAGTTAATAGGTGACTCGATGTCTCGATTTTATTTTTTTAAAATTTTATTAATTAATGTTTTTTCTAATTATTTTTCAATTTTTCAGATGGCATTCAGTTCCGGGACTTGGGCGACACGAAAAATGTCCCCATATACGTCGCTGGTTAGACAAACACAGAGGAGATGATGTAAGATATATTTTCAAATTTTTTATAAGATTTTTCTATTTTCGAGATGTGTTTTATATTTTTGAATTTTAAAAAAAATAAATATCTGATATTTTTTACAAATATTTTTTTACATTTTCGAAATATAAAAAACACATTTTAGACGAAATTTGTGTTTTTTAGATTTTCAATATTTTTGTTAACTAAATTCGTGTTTTTATATTGTGTAGTTCGTGTGGCAGCCTTATATTTTAGACGAAATTATGCCTTTTATCCCATCATTTATTTACCAGCACAATTACTAACTTTTTTCGTGTAATGTGCCGGTATTCAATTTTCATATGGTGGAATGGCACACTGGAGATCGGGTTTTACGACAGTTTGGTGGTATACAACATATCCCGAACCTTCCCTTCCAACTCGATGAGGTCCACCAGCTCGACAAAAAGGGACCAGGTAAAAATCGAATAAATTGGGCTCACGATCTTCAAGCATATATCGTGCTTTGGAATGACCGGGTAAATAGATGTTCATCCTTGTATGAGTGTAATGGGGATTATTTCGGTACCCTATATTACAACCAATGGTATACTACATACGGGATGCCGGTGCTTGATTTTCGAGAGCATACCCCAAGGAGACTTATTTCGAAAGGCAACCGATGGGGTCCGGCGAATAACGCATATAGACGTCGTGATCGGATCCCCGGTTCAGATTCCGAGCCCGAAGATGAGCCCGATGTCGAGCCCGCGGACAAGGCCGATTACCAGCCCGGTTACGAGCCTCAGGACCATCCCGAGTACCAACCGGAGCACCAACCCGATCCCCAGTATCAAACATCCGGCTCTTCGTCTTTTTTGCTACACGATTATTATAATCGTTCGATTGAAGACATTTTTGGCGTCGACCTCGACCTTCAACATACATATTACTCCGATTTTTCCTCATATCAACCGAAGATCCATCCGGAAGAATATACTCCAACAATGGAGGATATTTTTGGCTCGGCACCTCAGGTCACTCAACCTACTGTCGATGACGTTGATGACGCCACCGAGGATGAGCCGACGAACACCAATGTAGCGCCTCTTGAACAAACTGTACTACGGCCTCGGCCTCACCGAGCCCGAAGGAAGCCGGACTGTTACACACCAGCGCCGGGACGTCGCCGGGATCTACTGAATTTTGATTTTTTTTCCCTTTACTTTTTAAATTTAATTTGTAATTTCATTTTTATTTTAAATTTAATTTCGAATTTCTTGTATATTTTAATTTTTCTTTCTAATTTCATGTATATTCTAATTATTATTTTTTTAAAATTTATATCATATTTGTCAATAATATTTATTGCCCCACATTTTGACAACATATTTAATATTTTTATATATAATTCGAAATTATTTTAATACAAGAAAACACAAATATTGCGTTTGAATAATAATATGCAACAAATTAAATTTACAGATACAATAAATTACTTTGTTAATATTAATACACGAAATTAAAAAATAAATTTACAGATATAACAAAATACAAATATAAATAATGTCCATTTGCTTGAAAACCGAGCTGCAAACATTAGTACCGAGAAACTTACTCGGGTTGCAATTAAACACAACCTTTTTCAATTTCTCAGACACAATGCAGTCGGTCTCGGTTACCTGTTAAATGACAGAGAAAGTCATTCGACTTTTGACAACATAACCTTTACGGCCTTCCCACAGCACAACGCCTACATAGAGTAACAATATATCTACGTTGGAATAGCTATTCGACAGTATTTTCTGTGATAACAAATTATTTCAACGTAGATAATGTCTATCTGCGTTGGGTATCTCGGATAGTCTTCAACGGCACAAAAAATTGTCTTACCATTGAAGACATATCTTTGCCGCTTCACATGACAGTATATAATTCAACTCCGACAATACATGACAGTATATAGTTCATTCGATTGTACACTTCACAATTATCATCCAGAACAAAACACTCATCTAATAATAAAAAATAAAAGATTCATTTTTTTTGTTATGTTGAGAGAAATAATTCTTACTTAATTCAAAATAAAAAAACTAAACCCCCTATTTATAGGGAATAAAGGGGCCAACACCAAAAAAATTACAAAATTTGCTATTTTTTTAATTCGAGAAAAATGATCAACACCAAAAAAATTTAATTTTTTTTCTCCAGAACAGGGGGTGTCGGCCATTTGATGGCCAACACCAAAAAAATTTGAAATTTTTTTCTCGAGAAATAAGGGGTGTCGGCCATGCAATGGCCAACACCCAAAAATGCAATTTTTTTTTGAAATACAAATGGCCAACACAAAAAAAAATTGAATTTTTTTCTCGAAAAATAGGGGGTGTCGGTCATGTAATGGCCCACACCCAAAAATGTAATTTTTTTTGAAATAGGGGGTGTCGATCATTGCATGGCTTACACCCAAAAATTCTGAAATTTTTTTTCTGATAAAAAGGGGGTGTCGACCATTGCATGGCCAACACCCCAATTTTTTTTTCATATTCTCGTATTTTTGTATATCAAGAAAATACCCTATTTTAAAAAAAATACACACGTGTCAGCCATGCATAGCCAATACTGACAAACACAAACTTCTATGTCTGACACCAATCATTGGCTGAATCCTGTTCACCTTTTACTGTTCATTTCGGGTTATTTTGATGTATATTTTTGAACTTAGGTTATTTTCGTAAATAATCAATTTTTTGAGTCATTTTGATAAATTAGCCAATGTTATTAGTTTATTTCATTATAGTCATTTAGTAGTTAATTTCTGTTAAAATGTGTGAAGTTAAACTGATGCCACAAATTATTTGACTTTTCTTTTCTTACTTTTATTTTTTTTTTCTTTTGAAGGATCTTCTTGAATTCTTTTACTTCTTTTCAAAATGTTTGATTCGTAAAATTTTATATTACAATTTGTAATGTTATTTTTTCGAATAAGATACGATATTTAGATTCGTAACAATCTAATTGTTTTATATTTTCACATTCTTAAATAATGTCTAAGATGTTGTAATATAAAATATAATCTTATTACGATATTTTTCTTGAGTTATATAAAATTTTTGACGAAATATGAAATTTGGGATAAATTTGTCGATTATCTTCGTACTACTTTGTAGTTTATTAGATTGATTGTTAAGAATTTGTTATTATTTTAAAAAATTGTTTGTAGAATCTAGAATGTTATAATAAAATATATATTTTTTTATAAATTTTGATGTTGCTCTAAACCACAAACTTAATTTATTTGATTAATCTTTTCTTTTATGAATTGTTTGATTAATGTAACTAGTTTGTACCATAAACTTTCCCGATCAAGATGCAATAAATAACATATTCTATACCGCTCATGGTCCAAATAGGTCTAATGAATTTCCATGTCCTTTTATTACAAGGAGCTAACCATATCAGCATAAACACACAGATTAACGGGTTGTGTTGTTGGAGGAAAAGTAAAAGCAACCCCACATTCAATGCAATTTGAGGATTTTCAACTTTTAGGGGGAACAATCTTGCAAAATCCTATAAGGCTCAGCCTCAAACCTCATCTTATATATACATATTATGCTTTAATGGCTTCCTAAATTCTTTTATCAATACGGTAAGAAACCCGCCTCCATACTATATTCAGTGCAAATCTAATGGATGGGTTCCTAAATACGAGTTTCGCCGGCAGCCTGGAAAAAAAAATTAGGGTCAAATTTTAATTATAATTTTTAGGGTTAAAAAGGTAATTTGACAATTATATATATATGAGAGATTTAAAAGCAATTTTGCAATTTGAGGGTCAAAGCTTCCACGGCTCTACCTGTCTGTTAGATTTGCTCTTGTTTGCTGGAATATTTTTTATATCTATTATAAAAATTGATTATAAAAATTGAATCAAATTTTAACTAAACACTATAGTTTAAATGGATTTTTATTTTTTTCTCAGCCTACCTTCCTAAGCTTCTATTTTTTCGGATTGCGAATCTAATGAATTTTAGGAGATTTACTAAAAAATATAATGACAAAAATAACTTTTAATATTTTTATTTTTTGACAATTTAATTTTTTAAAATAATTTTATTGTTAACGTTTCAATTTCAGTGTCAAATAATTATTTTGTATGACATAATTATATGCAAAAAAATTTAATTGATGTTGATGAAATGATATAAGTCGACATTAGTCAAAGCGGATTAACATATATTTAAATTTTGATTAAAATAAAACTTAAAGAATTTGATATTGATTTAGAATGATACATATTGATCGATAGAGTGTTAATTATCATAATAGATTGATTAACTTATTTAAAATAAATATATTATAAAATATATTCAAAATAATAAAAATATAAATATATTTAACTGATTCGTATTTATAGAATATAAATATATTTAAAATAAATTAAAAAATTTAAATATTAAATCAGATTGATTTAATTGTGAAAATTAATAATTGATAATCAACCAACCTTACTATTAATTTAATCTACAAAACTATTTAAACCGAAATTAAGTTAATCAAATTTATCAGTAAACTCCATTTAACCGCCTTATATGCATCCCCTATCGGTAGCTGCGGGTTGCAATACCATAAAAAAAAAGTAACTCGTTTTCTAAAAAAATGCTCATAAATTTTCATAAATGCCACGTGTTATTCTTTTTGCCACATAAAATTGGTGAGATGAATAAAAAAATGTGTATTGAAACTTGAAATTTAATTGGTTGACTTACGAGTTAGTATTGGTGTTGGCTCCAACAATTATAATAATTGATACTTTAAGTAGCAAAATAAATTATTCAAAAACTGTACTAGAATAAATATTAAAAAATACAAAAAAAAACAATTGATAAAATATAAAATACTATTTATGACCTTAACCCTTCAAAAAGAAGACCGACAAGACATCCGTTAACATTGTAACGGGATTGAAAGAGAAAAGAGAAGAAGAGTGAAGACAAAGATTTATGGAGGTTTAATTTGTAAAGCCCCCCTCGCGTGATTGGGTTACTTGTCATTATCTACCCACAAAGACAATGCAATAACAGATCAGTATTTGTCAAACCTCATTTATCTCGATAATGTGGTGTCTAATAATAACAATGGTAATCAACCTAACAAGTGGTTCCAGTGGCGAATGAGATATTATTCATTTTAGGAGGTTTGGATTTGAGCACCTTGTGTATTTTATCAGAGGATTAAGAAAGTATGAACAAATATTACCATGTAATCACATCAATATATTCAAAATAATATTGATGCTAATACTACTACTAATTATTATTTTTTGAGTTGTGTTATTCAACTATGCTCGTGTCGAGGCATTCGTTAGCTTTGAACAGATGATACTTCGAAGTTTTTTTTTGAAAAAGTTGAAAAACTTTCAATAATATTTTAAGTTTTTTTATATTTAAAATTTAGTTTTTTTTATTTTTATTTTAAAGAATTTAATCCTTTTATTTTTTAAATTTAAAAATATAAGTCCAATTGTTATCATTAAATTTAAATTTATTACAACTGTCTTTTTTTTATACGTCTACCTTTGTAGTAGATTTATGTTTGTGGATAGTTTTCTCACAATGCTCGGCTCTAATTTGTGGTTATCGGTGGTCTTTCAGAAGTTTGATTCTCTTTTGCGGTTCGTTTGCCGATGCAATCAAATCTGTTTTACGAAGCAGTATGCAAGGTTGTTGGTTTCGTTCACTACTCCCACTTCGATCTTTAAGAGTGTAGATGGATAAAGACAAGAAGTTTCGTTTCTTGCTTCCTTTCTCCAGTGTTCCATTTCATCCTTGTCGTTGCAGTCCACTAGACGTGTTTTGCTAGTCTGATGTTTCGTTTTCTATTTTTTTAGTTTCTATTTATTTTGTTATTTTTCTGCTACATTTTAATTTCTTTTGGAATGTTTCTCTATTTTATTTTTTAATAAATTCAGCCGACATATTATTCAAAAAACTATCAAATGATATTTTTTAATTTTAAAATAACACATTATCGAATTTCATAAAAATTTTTTACGTAGTTTACAATTAGACTTAAAAAATTAAAATGAAGATAAAATAAAATTCTAAAACGTAAAAAGAATATATCATTTATCTCTTTTTATCATAAGGAACATTAATATATATTTTTATATTAAATTGAATTTATCGATTTTTATGAATTTAGTTTCTTTCCAAAGTTTTTAATACACGATCCCATTCAAATTGGAATCACTGGGCATTGCCTACTATATGTATAGGTTTATCTTTTATTTTGTTTTAATTCAGTTCCGTGTCAACTTTTATGTTGTTCTAATTTAAACTTGATTTTCTATAATTTATTGATTTTAATATACGTATAGTATATGTATAGGGCTAATATTTTAATACATTATTAGTAAAATTTTTAGACTTCACAAGCAGAATTAAAAGTATTCAAATGTTTTATAAAAGTATAGTCAAATATTAAAAAAGTAAATGTTTTAAAAAAAGAGATACATGATAATTTTTTAAAGTTACTTATAGAATAAAAGTACACTTTCAATGTATAAAATACTAATCCATCAATATACATATTTGTTTAAATCCTACTTAATTTTGTTGATCTCTTTCAACAATAGTTGTTTGTATCGAATTGGGTTGTTTGTATCGAATTGGGTTAATCAGTTGGACTAGTTAGATCGAAACCAATTAGGGTATTAATTCGAAGAAAAGCTTTAAATTGATTGACTCAATAATTGGTACGAATCGATTTTTTAATAAAATAATTTATTTAATTAAATCATTAATTTAATTGATTCAACCAGTGATCCGATTCTAAAAACTTTACTTTCAATTTTAATTTATCCCTATCCACTTTGGTGCATTACAAACATATTTGTTTTTACAGAAAACTACTTTTAAAAAAATTATCGAACATATAGAATCATTTAAACATAAAAATATATATCAGTTAAAAAAAATATTCAATAAAACAAATAGATAGGTGATGCGTGGAGGCAACTTTTATAATATGAATGTAAGAGCAATTAGCATTGCTATAATTGGCGGTGTGTTTTTGAGGATTACAAAATTATTAATTAATAAATATAAGTAAGTGTGTAATCCATTTGCCTTTCGTTATCAGTTTCACCGCTTTTAACATAATAACATCACTCGCATCAACTTCAGTTCATTGGTGCTTTTCCTTTTCAACTGTTAAAGGACGCGCTAATCAAAACTATAACTCAAAACAATTTAACAATAATATAATATTTACACTTATGAAACATGTACTATGAAATCCAGCAAAGTTATCTCCGATAAAGTAGATTTAATATTATTTACTTGTTTAAGCATAAAATTAACACTAACAATTAAATGCATTAAAAAAATCATCATATGAACTTTCATTTGATTAAGGATCCCATATACAAGTCACAATGGGTATAGCCAAGCAAGTCAAGACGAATAAGCAACCACAAAAATGCCACACGAGACATGGAATCTACCCATCATACTTAAACTTATGATATGAATCAACCTTAACCTTAAAAGATACTTAATATGCTATAATTGAAATCCAAAACCAAAAGAAAAAAAAAACAGTAAAAAATCATAAAGTTCCAAATAAAAATAGAAATTATATTATTAATTTAATTGATATTAGCATTATTGTCAATATAAAAAGATGTAAGTTCTTTCATTTATGAGTTGGGAGGAACTATAGATAATTCTAGATATTATGTAAAAAAAAAATTATCAAAATCTATAATAAAATACTTGAGAGCAAAGCAAAAAATAGAACAACACAAGAGAAATATTAACTCATTTCTCCTAGAAAAATCTCTTGAAAGAAGTGAAAAAACAACATATAAAAATTGCTAAAAGTTTTTTTAAAATATAAAATATAAACATTATATATGTTGGATGTAATGATAAAATACATTATACTTTTAATGGAATAATATAAATTCATATTTTGAAGATAACATTATTAAAGGAGGTAATCATAAATCTCAAACATTAAAATGGACATAGAAAAGAATATAAAAAATTGCATTTAATATGTTATTTTTGTTAATCCTCTGGTAATTTAATGGAAAATAAAATTTTGAACATTTAAAATATTTTAATTTTTTTTTCAATTTTTTAAAAAAATTAAAATTTATTAATTGAGTATTAATTCGATTAATATTAACATTTTTATCAATACCAGAAGATATGATGTAATTAATATTAAAAAAATATCTAATATTTATCTCATCATTTTAATTTAAAAACAATATTCTTTTTAAACTTTTCTAAAATAGGTGTGAATTGTTGAAATAAGTGGGAAACAAAAAAACGCAAATATCTAGCATGGCTGCCTATCTGTTTTTTTCAACTAGGATAAATAAATTTTAAATTAAAATATACTTCATATTTCTGTAATTTTGTATTTTTATATTTAATATTTCAATTTTTTTATTTTAAATTAAAAATTAAAAATTTAATTGTTAATATTATTAAACTCATTAATATGACATTTTAAAATAAGAATAAATATTAAATTATTATAAATAAAGAAAATGATATTATCAACAATTAAATTTATATTTTTAAACTTAAAAAATAAAATGACTACGTTCTAAATTTAAACCAAATACTGTACATATTCAATTATTCATGAAGAAAGGTTTTGCTATCATTTGTCTTTTAATAGGAAAAAGAAAAGTATAAAAAAGAGTTTTTAGTTTAATTTTCAAAGGAGAAAACGGGTAGGCTATTGATTGTGGGGACTTTATAGGCGTGGTGGAGAAGAGGTCATGTCGGTGGAAATAAATAAAAAAATGAAAAAAAACCACATTTCTTTAATTTTAATTTTAAAACCGATAAAAATATTTAATTTTAAAATTGAATAATATTTTTATATCCATATTTTCTTTTTTCTAATCCAAATCTCGGTGCTCTGTAAAAAAAAAATCATTGGCAAAGTTCAGAGAAATGGAGAGAGAGAGAGCTGAACACTGTTAAAAAAGGCTCAAACGATCCCAGATTCAAAGACAAAGTAAATCTTAAAGGAACACATTAACAAAGAAAATAATTTTTTTTTTTACTTAATTTCCTTTGAAAGAATCGAAATTCTCTTTAACCGATTCAGGTTCTTCTGAAAAAGTTGTTTCTTTGCCCCTTCTTTTTTCTTGTTTGTATTACTTAGCTTTGATTGATTAGAGGAATTGTCTCGAGATTACAGAGAAGTTGAAGTTTTTACGAAGATAAGCTTTCATTGACTAGAAGGGGAGAAAGAGAGTTGACTCGGTGGAGAACTGGCTGCTGCTAAAGGTAACGTTAATATTCTGTTTCTCCTATTTCGTTTGGTTGTTTGTTTGTTTGTTGAGAAAGTTAAGCTGAAGAAAAGTGTTTCGAAAATAATGTTTAATTAAATCAAATATATATCTTATTTGGTTTTATTTTTTCGGTGGATTGAAATGGAAAATTGAGCGGGCCTGGTTTTAACTAGAATCAATAAATTTTTTTATTTGATTATAGGTTTTAGATTCGTAGTGGAAAAATAGAATTGAAGAATTGAATGCGACATATGAGATTCGAATCCTTATCTTTAGTTTCTTTATTCTTTCTAATAAATTGCCGAAATGGAATATTGTAATCCAATTTGTTATTGTTGCAAGTGAATTGGGAGTTTGCTTTTAACAACATTTTGGAAAAATAAGGATTTTTGTTTTACATTGATTCAGTGGAAATTACTAGGATGAAGCGTGTTTGTGAAGCTGAGCATACACATTGAAACCATAGAAAAAGTTTGGTAAACTTTAGACCCTCAATCGGTTTGTTAGTGTTGGAGGAGACCTGTCGAAGTATTGGGATGGGGTGTGGGTGTTCAAACCTATCTGCATGTTGTTGGAGTTTGGATCAGAATGGATCAATTCCTGAAGCTGATAATGTTGGTAAGTGTGACTGTGAGTAATGGATTATGGTTATTGGTTATTCTAACAGAGAGTGGTTTTAATGCTAAAATTATGTTGTTTTCTAGAAAATGAAGACAACGGTGAAGTTGATGATTTGCCTGCATTCCGTGAATACTCAGTTGAAACACTCCAGATGGCTACATCTGGATTTGCCATGGAGAATATAGTTTCAGAACATGGTGAGAAGGCTCCTAATGTAGTTTACAAGGGCAAGTTGGAAAATCAAAGGCGTATTGCTGTTAAACGTTTTAATAGGTCTGCATGGCCTGATGCCCGTCAATTCTTGGTAAGCAAATGCTGAACATGTAGTCAGTTCTTTCAATGTTTCCTATTAGTCCCTTAATTGATCATCTCTGAAAAGTGCAAGAACAGAGGAAAAGGAGAAGCCTCTCTATTTGCATTAGACATTGGACTCATTAAGTAAGGCTTTTTGAGGGTTGTTATCTTCTTGGAGGGATTTGTCTCTTTCAGTTAAGATGCTGATAGGTTGTATATGCATGCATATATCTAATGTCTCTTAATTGTAATTGTAACCTTCAAGAAGACTTGTTCTAACTAGAATCTGTCTCTTCCTGCTGTCATTAAATTTGTGTAAATGGTTGCAATTTAGGTTTGCTTTGTAAAACTTGTGCCTTCTAACTTTAGCTTCTATAACTCTAGGAAGAAGCAAAAGCTGTTGGTCAGCTCCGAAATCACAGGTTGGCAAACTTACTTGGTTGTTGCTGTGAAGGTGATGAGAGGTTACTTGTTGCAGAATTTATGCCCAATGAGACATTGGCAAAGCACCTATTCCATTGTATGTACATTCTTGGTTCCCTTGCTTCAGCTTCAGCACTTGGTTTATATTTTTCGTTTTCCCCTCTCTTTTGAACAGCTGCCATATATGGGTCAAATAAAATTTGAACTTGTCAATATCTGTTCAATTATGGTTCTTTCCTTTTTTTTTTTTTTTCAATTAGTTTTGATTCTTTCATTCCCTATGCCTGGACTGGATTATTATAAAAAGAAATGTTAGTTCAGACTTACCTTATTGTTGCATTTATGGGTTTTCAGGGGAAGCACAACCAATGAAGTGGGTAATGCGACTAAGGGTTGCTTTGCATCTTGCAGAAGCTCTAGAATACTGCACCAGCAGGGGACGTGCCTTGTATCATGATCTAAATGCTTATAGAATAGTTTTTGATGATGTAAGTATGTTATTTACTTGTTTTTTATCCATAGAAATTAGTAGAGTTCATTATTTAAGCATATTAATTTCAGGAGGGGAATCCTAGACTTTCGTGCTTTGGTCTGATGAAGAACAGTAGAGATGGGAAAAGTTACAGCACAAACCTGGCATTTACTCCTCCTGAGTATTTGAGGACAGGTGCTTATCTTCTTAAACAAGCGATAAGGTTCTTTATATGCATGCCAATCTTTATTGACTAACATCATATTTGGAAATTTGATGGTTATATTAATGGGCTCAGCTGTTGAATGCCCATGAAGTAAACCTAGTTAGAATGAATCAGGCTGTTAAAATAAGATTTTTCCCTGTGACCTTTTTTTCTCTTCCCTTTATTTGATTATTTTAGTTATTGATGTTCTACATTACTTTATGGAATATATTATACGTTACTGGACTACCTATAGAGCACTATCGTTTTCCTCTGTTCATGCGAGTACTTTTCTTTTATATCATTATCTGTTGATTTATATGAGAAGTAGATTATGCTGAAGAACGTATCTGTTCTTAAGGTGATGTACTGCGTAATATCGTTCACCTTTTCTGGATAGTTCAGTTTTCCAAATTATTCTTGTGTTTTGTTCTTTATGCAGGAAGAGTAACACCAGAAAGTGTAATGTATAGTTTTGGAACTCTTCTGCTTGATCTTCTCAGCGGAAAACATATTCCTCCAAGTCATGTAAGTATATTAGGAACCACTCTGATGCGACAGACTTCCTGCAGAATACATGTTTCTTTATATTATCTTTTTATGGAGTTTTCATCAGTCCAACATGAAGAGAGGTATCATGTCTTTTATTTATTATCTGTTCAAAACATGATTTGTGATTTAGGATAGTGCTTGTCAATCTTAGGATTGTAAGTCGATATTTTAGGTTTTCTGTTTCGAGATCCTTAGAATGCGAGACAGACAACTAAACTTTGAATAATGGTTCTGGAGATAATTTTCTTGAACTAATACTAAATCTTAAGTTTATTTCTGGACCGTTGTTAAGATTCAGGCTGAAACCCGTGAATGATACCACTTAAGTTGGTTTTTTCTCTAGATATGCTTGAGATGGAATGAAACTTTTTAAGTAGTTTTACTTCTGGTTATTGTTATTTTCAGAGTTTGTTCGTATGGGAGTGCCACTTTATGCCTGCCAAAGGAATGTTATAATATAATTTTGTTGTTCAGATTTTCATTCTAGGACGGTGTAGTTACACGAACTGCTGTAGCCCTAACATTAGTTGTATTACTTCGTTTAGGCGCTGGACCTCATCCGTGATAGGAACATTCAGATGCTGACAGATTCTTGTTTGGAAGGGCAATTTTCAAATGATGATGGGACTGAGTTAGTGCGTCTAGCATCACGATGTTTACAATATGAGCCCCGTGAGCGTCCAAATCCAAAGTCATTGGTTGCTGCATTAATTCCTCTTCAGAGGGACACTGAGGTTGTTTGTCTTCTCTTTCTCAAGAAATTCATTTTATAATTTCCAAAATTTACACTTCTAATATCATTTGGACATTATGGCTGCCATTGAAAGTCATATTCTGTTCTCAAGCCTTTACATTTATTTGAAAATAGGAATTATGGTTTCTTTTGATTTTCTTATTCGGTCAGACAGAGAGAGAGAGGAGGGGGGGGGGGGGCGGGCAGGCGTGCATCTTGTCAGTCTACATATATAATCTCTGAACTCCAAATAGATGTAGATGTTTATTTTATATGCGAAGTTATTAGGTCTTTTCTATAATAAAGTTGAATAATACTTTGCCTTTAATGAGAAGTTTCCTTTTTCAATTAATTTTGAAGGTTCCTTCTCATGAATTAATGGGCATACTTCATGGAGCTGATGCTGTTCCTTTGTCACCACTTGGGGAAGCCTGCTTAAGAATGGATTTGACTGCCATTCATGATGTCCTGGAAAAGCTTGGATATAAAGATGATGAGGGTGCTGCTACTGAGGTTTGTTTTCGTGTCTTAGAAGTGAACATTTCTTTGTGTATTATTGGACCAAAATTGGCAAATCAAGGTTTGACATAGTTGTTCTTACCTGTCTGTGGGAGGTATAAGGTCCAAGATTCAAATTCCATTTTCACCGTTGGACTTGTTCGTTATAATGCATGGATATGACAGAATCTTATTTACATATTGTACCATACTATTTCAGTATTTTGTCAATATTGCAACGATTTCAAAATTTTCATGTATAATGACTACTGGTTGTGTTGCTTATCTCAGCTGTATAGTGAGTGCTTTTCTCACTGCTATATTTATGGTTTGCAGCTTTCCTTCCAGATGTGGACAAACCAGATGCAGGAAACATTGACATCAAAGAAAAAGGGTGATTTTGCTTTTAGGCATAAGGATTTTAGAGCTGCTCTTGAATGCTATACCCAGGTTAGAATTAGTTTATGATTCTTCTCTGAATGTCAAAGGCTTTACCTATCAATGTCTTCTTGCTAAGTAGAACTTATTGGAGGCAGATTGAAATAGCCAGAATTGCTTTTGCACATCATTTTTTTAGATCAATGCACCTTTTACCAGTGCTTTATATTATCTATTGTGATATTTATTATCATCCTACTAGGATTGATTTAATGCCATTAGAAAATTATAGAGAACAGTAATATTGGTACTTTTGGTGTCATGGTTGGATCTAAAAGGGTGTAAATTACGATACTGATAATACATTTTTGAGCTGACAGTTACTAAATTCATGTCCCAGTTCATTGATGTTGGAACCGTGGTTTCCCCAACGGTTTATGCTCGGCGTAGTTTGTCCTACCTCATGAGCAACATGCCCCAAGAAGCCCTCAATGATGCAGTGCAAGCACAAGTAATATCTCCTATTTGGCATATTGCATCCTACTTGCAAGCTTCTGCTCTACTTGCTCTAGGAAAGGAGGATGAGGCACAAGCTGCTCTTAGGGAGGCTACTGAGCTCGAAAATAAAAAGAATGCAACTTCTTGACAGTGATCTAAGCTAAAATAAGTCACTCTCCAATCAACCCAGATGACCCATCCATTGGCAAAAAAAAAAGCCTCTCGCTCTCAGTTTTCGGGTAAGATAAGGAACAGCTTTTAAACTTCAAAAGAAACCTCGAACATATAGAGCACATATAATGTTGCTCCTCGACTGCATGATTGGTTTGGTTCATTGTCAGATCAAAACACTCTTTTACATGACACTGGAAGTGGGTTGGATTTTGTCAGTTTGACAGTCCATTATATCTACTGTTGTTTTGGCTCTTACCAACATATCTCAACACAATGATGATTCTGAGGGGGAATAATTAGGGAACAGAATATATATATTTGTAGAGAAGGGTTTAGTTGTTTAAAGTTGCATTTTTTAAAGGGTGAATAGGAAGATTTCATGCTTGTAATTTATGTATAGTTCTGATTCTGGCTGCTCACTTGAGATGAAATTGGCTGCTCTTTTTTGGTAATGTTGTTGTTAGCTTATTGTTACATTACATGGAAGAGGAAGGATTTTTTGTGTCACTGCCAACAACTTATTCAATTGCCCCCCCCCCCCCCCCAACAGGTTCATATTTTAATTAGAAATCTTCACTCACCTAAAATGCATTTTTTGTGTGCAAGCTTTATTAATTGTGGTTCACATGGTTGAAAATAATTTGATGGTTCAGCATTATTACAACCCATTTTTTATATTATTTAAAGGGGCATTGGCATTAGCCAAGCATGGTAACAAAGCATTACATAAACTATTCTTAGGGAACATGTATCCGTATGGTTAATTTTAGGGTAAAGAAGACAAGAACACAATCTTTTCCTCACATTGTTTGCAGAGGAAAACATGTGGGATTTCTTCATTATTTGGAATCCTAACACACCTTGTATGTTGCCAAACTTCACAAATATCACACGATACCAACCTTTCACCATCATCCTCTTTAGCTCCACAAAGGCAATCCACAATCCCTGACCCACCACCGTCGTCCATCCCTATCTGATCTTCGTTGCTGCCAATGAATATAAGTTTCTGACCCATTTCGACTGAACCCATCACCAAATCCAATCCCTTCACACTTAAATTCACTAATGTTTCCACAACTAAACTCCTCAGCCTCCAATACACTTCCCTGAAATTCTTCTCCACCTCTTGTTTGAGCTCGTCGAACGTAGCATTTTCTTTTAAACATACACACTCATATGGGGGCAACGGCTTCTTCAACCTTTCATCTATCTCATTGCTTCTCGATATAACCGTACACAAGAGCTTGAATGTTTTCCCATTCGAGCAGCTTGAGTTGCCCTTCATGGAAAGCTCTTCCGTATATTCTTTGACAAGGAATTTAGTGTCGAGAATTATCCTGGTTGCCATTGGTATTGCTGAAAAAACCCCTGTACTCAATGTTGGCTTTTGATCTTTCAGGATATGCTTGTACAAATATGCAATGTCCTTCATTAGTTGAACCTTGGTAATCTTACACCTAGGCTTTGCTTTTGAATTGTTTATAATGAGGGCTTCCGAGTTGGGAAACACATTGGAAATATCTTCCAAGCAATATTCTAGCACTTTAGTTACTGGATTTAAGCAACGACGAACCAAGTAGTTCCCCACTATGTGATTCCCAAGTGATTTGAGAACAAAATCTAGCAACCCTGTGTCACCAATATAAGCTCTTGCAGCATCCCTTACTTCTTGCCTCGAAACCCACCTGCACTCAGCGTTTTTTAGAGCTTCAACAATCACCCGAGTGGCTGCTTCAACTCTCTTCGGTGACCATCGGCAGTTAGTCTCTACTGTTGCAGGGTTACATGAATCAATCGAGTTTTCTTTCGGAAGTCTTGACCTCAACTCCAACATGAAATGAAACAGGTCACTGAGGGTCACCATGGAATGGTCAGACAATGCTTGATACCTAGAGAAAATGACTGAAATGTCATTGTTTGAAATGCTGAGATGATGATTTAGCAAGCACAAAGGTATCCCCTGGATTGCTTCAATGGCTTTTTGATAAATCGGTTGGTTTACGCCATAACATCCTCGTCCGAATTTGTATCCCCAACGACCAAACCAGGGATGACCATATGCTACTCCATAAAGCAATCTCAATTCCATACCTCGTTTCTTTGAGGTATCATTTAAACTCACTTTCCTAAGAAAATCATGAATGGTAAAAAAAATGTTGGAATCTGCTCTAACCAAATTGGGGGGGGGGGGGGGGGGGGTTGTATTTGAATTATAACTTGTAAATCAAGAAACAAGCTAACCTGGCTTGCAAACCAGTACATAAACGATCCCAGAATTCCATAATCTGATATCCAGCCAATTGATCCGAACCCATCTCCACGCCATTGACACATAGTAAATGCCCAAATCCATTAGAATGAAACACACCATGCATTATATGGCCTTTTAATTCCACTAAATTGAACTTACCCTTCTCTGGATTTGGGTCATCAAAGCTGGTTTCATCACAGTTGAAACAAGCGGCTACAGTGTCTTTAGATGGTAACAAAAAATGATACTTCTTATTACACATCATATGGTGCCCCCAGCCTGTGCTATATCAACAAAAAAATCACTAACAAAAAGTTAAAGCAAACATGGGTAAAAGTATCATAGAGTTTCCTGTACGAGTTGGATTGCATTTTATTTTTTTTATTTAAAAATGGATAAATTAATCGTTGTACGCTAGATTAAAATGCAAATTGATCTTTATGTTAAAAATATCATTCATCTTTACTATTAAAAATTGGTGCATGTGACATGCCATGTGTTACTATTTGATTATTTCACCGCTCATGCTAGTTTTTAACAGCACAAATGGATGAAATTTTTAACAGAAATGACCAATTAGCTTTTTAATCTAATGTACAGAGAATAATTTATTCATTTTTTAAATAGAGAGAGCAAAATGCAATCCAACTCTATGGTACTTTTTCCCAGCAAACATGATGGAAATGGGAGTTTAGACTTCACCAACATATTGACAATGCTTGCAATGAAGGTTGATAGATGATGATGAAGATGCCTGGATTTGTTCTTCAACAATAAACAACACTACATGCAAAGGAGGATGACGATGGATTTCAAGCTGAAAAGACCAGCTAAAAACCCCATTGCTGCAGAGATTAATCTCTAAATGCCCATATTCAACAAGTGCTTTGACATTATCCCTAAATGACCCATCAAACTCAACTGGACAACCATTCTCACCAAAGGTTTTGAACTTGAAAACCCTTTCTCCCCCTCTTCTTCTCTTCCTACAACCACCCAAATCCAAAAAGGATGACATTTTTTTGAAGCTTGTGGGAAAGAAAAGGTATGGGGTTACATCCTTTGATATACTGCTGCTTGGGTTCACACAGATTGTGCTGGGGAAATAAATTTGGAGATGATTCACTATCTGCATGAATTGTTTGAAAAACATAAAACCCTCCATGCAAATCTATCGCCAAAGGGATTTTAAAATGGTGACACGCTTGAATCATGTAATTGCAGCTGTTTGTTCCGACAAATTTTATGGTTCAGCTGGAACATGTTAAGTTGTTGATTCTATCTTTTAAGGATTCCCATAACATAAACACCATATTCCTTCGCTAACTACCCTTTCCAGTTTTGAGTTTTTTCTCAAAAGAAATAGAGGTTGGAATTTTGGACTACTTATGTAATTAAGAAATTGCTACACCTTTCCACTTACCGATAATATTCAAATTTGTTTGAGAGACAATAATAGAAACACTCCTTGTTCTAGAATCTTTTTTTTTTTTTTTTTTGTTGGAAGTATAGGTAGGAGGATGTTTCTTTTCAGACAAATGATTTATTGTTATATAACTTATATTATATCAATAAATTTTGGAAGGAAATGGGATTGAAGGTTTGGTCATGTTGTAATTAATTGTCCTTTTTTTTTAAACAATGGGGGAAAGTTTTACCTTAGATTATTATAAGAGTATTTGGTTGTATGAAATGAGCATTTTGCTTGTTATAAGGAAGAAAATCGGGTAAATTATAAAAATAGTTACTTTTATTTGTTTCAGGTTACATTTTAATCACTTATGTTTGAAATGTTAAGTTTTAGTTACTTATGTTAGTATTTTGTTACGAAGTGATCACTGTATCGTTAAGCTCCGTTACCTCCCTAACGGTAATCCTACGTGACAGTTCAACTAGATTTTAAGTGCCAATTTGGACTTCCAAATGGAATGATAATAAATCTTTCATTAAATAAATTTAATTAATTAAAAATTTTAAACCTTAAACTTTAACTGAAAAAACTTTAAACCCATTTCTACACACCTCTCTTTTTCTTCTTCTTCCCTTTTGATTCCAACATTTTTAATTACAAATCTATCTCAAAACTTGAATCTTTGAAATCCATTAATTCAAAGATTCAATATATTTGATTCCAAGTTGACACTTAAAATCTAGTTGGACTGCTACGTAGGGAGGTAACGGAACTTAACGGCACAGTGATCACTTCGTAACAAAATACTAACATAAGTGACTAAAATGTAACATTTCATACATAAGTGATTAAAATGTAACCTGAGGCAAACAACAATGACTATTTTTGAAGTTTACCCGAAAAAAATCCCGCAAAGGTTCTTACCATTTTGATGGGTGAATTTTTCGAGTGGGACATTCAACTGAAAAAAAGAAGAAAAATAATAAAAATGTCTGAGCTCGGGTTCGAACCGGGGACCTCTAGTGTGTGAAATTAGCGTGATAACCAACTACACCACCCAGACTTGTTTGATGAGTTTGATCAACATCAACCTAGATGTTTGTCATTTCAACTGGATTTGATCTTCTCATGTAACTGTTTCTGTTACTTTCTGATATATTGTAGTCAAATCCATTTTGCTTTCTTTGATAATTTATCGTTACAATAAATTATTATAAATTGCAAATGAGATTAGCAAATAACATAATAATCGGCAACATATAAAAAATCTAATAATAAAAATAATATGATGTGTAATAATCTCTAAACTAGTTTAGAAGACATTTTCACACAACTACAAAAAAAATAAAATAAGAGATAATTATTTGATATACTATTAGTAAAATTTTTGATTTCACAAGCGGATTGAAAGTGTAACAAATCACATTTATTTATATAATTAAAATTTTTATTTTTTTACTACACTTATATAATACATTAGTGAAATACTCAATCTGCTTATGGAATCTAAAAAACTCTATTGATAATGTATTAAATAATTTTTCATAAAGAAAAGCTCCTGCATTTGAGTTGAGAAGAAAATAGTTGAAAAAAAATATCAAATGAAATAAATGGATCCCGTTTCTTCTCAACTAATATATATATGGTATTAGACTAAAATGCAAGGATAATTCTTAAAAATTTAAAATTAAATTATTAACTAAGAATTTTTAGCCTATTTAGACATATATACAAACAAGCAATATGATGAGAATCCAAGTGAAGATGACCCCTTCCATCTGTAATGTGTTACAAGCGAACTGTTAATTCTCTAAACTTACCTTCCAATAACGTAAATGGAAGCTACTAACAACCTCCAGGGAATAAAAACATAGTAAAGCTGTAACTATAATTATACATTTGAATCAGTATCGTCGTTTCAGGGGCTTAGTCAAAGAACTGCCAGTGCTTGCAGCAGTAATTTTCTTAGCACCTGATTTGCATTGCATGAAGAAAACCAAACAGTAAGAACATGAAAAGAAGAGGGCCAAGGCTAGCTGGTGCCAATGGTGCTCAAGAACCAAGGCCAAGTAATTAACATAATGAGAAAATGGCAAATAAAACAGTTCAAATATAGAATACCATTTAAAATTTACCTACTTGGTAAAACCTTTGAGGAGTTTCTTGACATCGACAATCAAGCGGCGTGTGTTTGCACCACCTTCTGGGACAACTGTGGAAGCTTTGGTGGGATGGTGGACCTGTTTTCAAGAAACTTATTAGATACTACTTTCAGGAAATTATAAGCAACTTTAGTTTCCAGGATCCAGAAAATAATTGATTACAAACTAAATCGTAGTACTCAATCCAGAACAAACATCCTACTCAAAATAAAAGCTGAAGGAATTGAAGGAGACTCACTTCCATGTATTATCCGATTTTTCGGCTTTGTCTGATTTGCCAACCTTCTCCTGTTTATCAGAAGATATGGATGGTTCTGGGAAAAGAGTCAACTGTCCAGCACTACAGATTGAGCCATCAGTTTGGCTACCACCCATTGGTAGATCACTATCAGATGTATCACATAATCTCTCCTTCGAATTTCCATCTCTAAAGGCCAAGAGGTCAATATCATCATTGATATTTTGACCCAAATCTGTTCCTGCAAGATTTGCCTGAGCAGAAGATTCGTTATTAAGCTTTGAGTCATCTACCGACCAATGAGAGCCAGCTTCAGAATGCTTATCACCGTTAACTGAGCACTTGTCCGCATCAGAGGCTGCTTTCTCATATTTTTCCAAGCTTTGCTGTTTAGAGAGGCTCTGGCTTTGTTGGGGATTCCCCCTAGAGTGTCCCCTACGTGAGCTCATTCCATGCTTAATACCATTGCCATTACCCTTAAGTAACTGCAAACGCTCAATCTCCTGATCTTTCTTAGTGATGGTCTCTTTGAGGAATGCAACCTGCAAGATAAATAGAAGTTCCATAAGTTCTCTGATATCTCTCCCTTCCCCGTGTGTCTGTGCAGCACCTAACTCAACGCCAGAAACCCTCTGAGCAAATTTCAAGGTACTTATGGTTTCAGAATACGAATCTACATCAGGATTAAGATGCACAAACGTAAGGGTTTTTGCCTGACCACCTAAAGTTTGATATTACGAGACAAGGACAATGTCAGCAAGATAAAATAAAAGATCATTTAAAATATGTAAAATGTTATTGGGCAGAATGATCTGTGAAACCACACTAGCAAAATTAAAATTTGAGAAATGAAATTACCCAAAGAACTCTGGAGAACTTGAGTCAGTTTGCTATTTCTATATGGTACGTGAGCATTCTTTTGTGCCAGAGCAAAGATAACGTCTCCAAGTGCAGAAAGAGATTTGTTTATATGTTGTGCCTCCCTAAGCCTGTCTCCAGTTGCTTCAGAACGATCTACCCGCTCACTGCCAGCAAGATCCACCAAATGTAAACTACCATGCAAAACAGCATTAGTCTTTATTTCCGTGCCACGAACATGAACGGTGAGAACACTGCACATAGTAAAATACTAAAACCCATTAGGCACAGAACTCCAAATAACAAGACATATTAGATACAAAATAGGAAGTGAAACTATAACCTATGGGATCTGCTACTCCTCTCATTTAGTGCTGTAGAGCCAACAGCCCTATTCCTCAAATCAATATTCATCAATTCCAAAACTTCAGTGGTTGATTTTACAGAATGCATGCTTGCTTCAGGGACAGCTAACCCATTTGGTTGGCTGGTGCTCCAAATCCCAAGTGTGTGCAAGTCAAAGGAAACAAAAAAATAAATTTAAAACAGTAAAAAAGCGAAAAGGAATAACGCGTAACTATGAGACCAAATACATAAAATTAAGAATGAGGATGGCTGGTTTGTAAATCAGGAAGGTAACTTAATGATAAATTATGGTAAAAGATAAGTTATGAAACCAAATTTTCAGACCAGAACTGAGAAATTAAAGAACAAATGAGATCCAAAAGATTAAACTAAAAGATATCTTCTTTGAGAACTGTCATTGACAAGCAGATCACGAACTTGTTCATTATATATCTCAATCATTTGAACACCAACTTCATATATAATGGAACTTTTCCTGCATTGAGAGGTTTGGAAAAGATCATTCAGTGCTCTATAATTGACTCCCCAATCTTCTTTAGAAGACACATTGGGTCCACTCTGGAAAGAGAAAAAAATGCATAAGATTTAGCATAAAAGTTTAAAATAGACTACATATTTCAAATGGAAAGATGTTAATAAGTAACTAACCATTGTATAAGTTTTTCCTGAGCCAGTTTGACCATAAGCAATTATGAAAACATTGTACCCGTCGAGAACAGATCGAATCAATGGTTGGGTGTCTAATACCTCCTCTGAAGACGACCAAATTGAAGAGTGTACACATATAAGGTGCAGTATTGAATATCATGGCTAAGACTATGTCGCAATTAAGCAATGAAATTGATTACTGACAAGGATGAAAGGTGCAAAAATTTAAAACCTTGATTAGTTGCTGGACTGAAAGACCTTGTTAAACTTGAAGAGTCTATGAGCATCCTTTCTTTGCTTTAAGGGATTCAAAACAACCAATTCACCATTCTCGCCAATATATTCTATTGTTGTTTGTTTCTTGCTTTGCCCTGGAAGGAATGGCCTTATCCTACAATAGACTCTAATATTTCCTATACAAAACAAGAAATCACTTCAGCTGCTTGGCAACAAAGCCCAAACAACTAAGATATACAATATACCTTTCAGATCCTGAATCTCATTGTACAATCTTCTGTTTTCAGCGAGAGTCAAATGATAATTCCCAGCAGCATCTACAAGTCCTTTAAGCTTTTTTCCTACTTGAGGAAAGGGTTCACACAATGAGAAATGGTTCAAACCCAACATAGAAAGAACATGAAATCTAGATGGCATACCAAGCTAAAAGAACAGCAAGAAAAACCAACACTACCTAAGTGATTAAGTTCCTCTGAGTGGCTCTTTTTTGTCTTCAGCGCTTCACGCTTGATGGACTTAGATATTTCCCTCAATCCCTAAACAGTGTAAAACTTCGTGTTAGAGGGCTATCCATCAACATCAGATTGAAGGAACATGGCAACAGAACAAACTTTTAAAGCCCCGAATTGTTGATCAATGAAGCTCTGATAACTGCGCTCCCTATTTTTCCATCTCTTTTGTGTAGATTCAGAAAATGACTGAAGATCATCTGCTTTTTTCTTTGAATCAGTTAGAAGACACTCAAGTTCTTTTAACTTCACTTCTAACACCACTTTAGTACCCTCAGCCTGAGCTTCCAGTTGTAGACAATGCCTTTCATGCATCTCTTTGCTGCTTTCTAGTTCCTTTCTTAGTCTAGAAATCTCAAGGTCGTTCTGAATATTGTTCTTCTTAAGCTGAAGCAAGTTCTGCTTTTCAACTTTACCCATCTCCTCCAGTTTGCTCTTTTCAATCTGCAATTCTCAAGAAACATGAAAAGCAATTATATAAGAATGCCTATGGGCAAAATGTGTCTTTTGGTATAAAAAACAAAAATTCCTTGCAAAGCACCACAAAGTGGCATGGTATTCAGGCTGTCAAAGAAAATTGAAAAAAAACTATTTAGTCAAATTTTGGCCATGTCAATCTTACTTGACTTCAACCAAACTGACCAGATTTAGTCTTCTCTAAATTGTAGTGCTGGAGTTCCAAAAGCCTGCCTTATTAAGCATTTAAGCTAACACAAAAGTATCACAGCTCAAGGCAAGTACTTAAGAAAAAGACCCAAAATCATTTTCTTTTTAGATAGATTAGAACAAACCTATTATAAATATTCTAAATTAAATAATACAAACTAAATCATCCATCAAATTTTCTTCTTAAACTGAAGTGTTATTCCTTCACAAGAAAGTTTTAACTATCAAGTTCCCTAGTATCAATGAATCACTCTTTATCACTAGTTGAATTTCACACAAGATATAAGTGGAAATAACATGCAAAGAAAAAGTATGTTATCCTTCTAGGAAATTTAAACAATAGAAAATATAAGTTAAGCAATTCGAAGAATTAGGTGCAAATTTGAGTTTCTGGTATATGAAAGATGCAAATACATAAAACCGATAGAATATTATGTCAACGGGAGTCTTTAGAAAATTAAATGCACATAACTAGAAGAAATTAAAAATAAAAATAAGCTATAAATTAAGACAGACATAAGAATCACAGCTTTATATGCTGTAGCTTGTTTAAAGCAACCTGCGGCAAACAGAACAGTTCCAGAATAATTTAGACAGGGGAAACAACATAAGGCGCAAAAAAATAACGCACATACCCCAAACTAATTGTCAAGTACTTTATTTTCCTCCAGAGTTCCCTTTACTAGGGTCTCAAATGCTCTTATCCTTGAGCGATACATTTCCTCCCGAGCCCTATAAAGGTTGTTTTGCTGTAGGGAGTTTTTCAAGAACATAAATATCCATTATTCATGCACAGTACATTAGAAAACATTCTGTAAGAGGGAAAAAGTTCCAACGCAATTTACATTTTTTAAGTTTTCTGCAGGAGTTGAAACTCGCCACTCTATCTCTTCTACGATATTTCTCAACAGACATGCCACAAACTGAGAAAAACGCAACATTAGAAAACCAAAAATAAAAAAAAGGGTACTGGGAAGAAATAAAATACAGTTGAATGAAGAGCAGTGTCAGAAAACGAACACAAGCGGAAAAATATCCATGCATGAAAAGGAAATACAGAATATGCATATAATCTGAATGCCATACATGAGGCAAATCTCTCTTATTTCTTTCAATACTTCCATCCATAATCCGGTACAACATACTGAATAGTGACTGAGTCGAGGCATTCTGTGCAACAGTAAAAGAAAGAGCATGCATTAAACTAAGAGTTCATATCAAGAATCTAATTCAATATAGATACATGCATGGAAGGAGCCCAGGGTCTTACTTCGAAACTGCTTGATTTCATTAATTCCAAAATTGTTGCATCAGAAAGATCAGCATTATATCCTTGCTTCAATTGGATGCTTTCAAATTCACCGGAAAGATTCCATGTCTTCCTTGAAGGATTTTGGATGTTATTGGCCTCACCATTAGAAATGACACATGCCCTAAGTGTCTTAAGGCACTGTAAAACTGGCATCATATGGCCCTGTGTATATCCCAAAATATTAACAGGAAGGTAAAAAGAAAATGGCAGCAGACTCTGTAACTTAAACTTTGACTATGTTCATAGCCAAGGTCAGTCAACTAGGATAGTTCATTCTGGGGAAAAAAGAGTTGTACATCATACACCTTAAACCCGATAGAGGTTTGGTTCCATGATAAAATGATCAGACTCGTCTAAAATTTTAAAAGAAGATATGCTCCAACAAAGAAACAGTCCAGAAGATCAAGGGTCTGAACTTTGAAATAGGAAGATTACATGCTAACTCACTCATACTTTTCACTGCAATTGATGTATAACCAAAAAGAAGAGTACCGAGATTCACTTTTACTAGGAATATACCAAACAGAATTGTACCAAAATTCACCCAGACCTGACCCAACCTTACCTTACTCCTTACTGTGCACAAGCTAAGATCAATTTGTCCAACCCGTTTTCTATGATTGTTTACAGAAAAAAACTACCTCCAATTCAGTTGATACCTGCTGTATATCGGACAATTCAAAGCTTGGCAGCCGCATTTCATCCATAGCCTGCAGAAACCTCTTGACATTTACAGGGCCACATTTGGAACCACCATCCTGAAATTGGAGAAGAAACATGCTTAGATAGTGAAGTACAACATCCAGAAAAAGATGCAAACATGTAAAATTAACTCTAAAAGAGAAAAGTGAATTAAATTGAAGAAAACACAAAACAAAGTATTAAAAAAGAATCATCAAACCATTTCAGCAGAAGTGGGACGCAGCTTGTTCAGAATAGTACAAAAGATGGTTCCATCAATCAAATACTGTCTGAGCTCCTCTTCAGTTGCACCCAAAAGCAACCTTAAAGCAGGAAGCATGCCATTTAACCAGTTCACCAATGAAGACAGACAGTCACCTAGCAAAATCAAGACTCAAAGTTTAATATAGGAAGATATGTAAAAATATTGAAAGAGCTATGACATTTTATTGTTTACCACTAATCAGGCCTTCAAAACTTTCCATTTGCTCAATATCTACATCATGAGTTCCATTTGAGCCGTTAGCTGTACTATTTCCCCTCATCTTGCTTATTAGTTTAATGTCCAGTGACTTCTCAAAGATCTCTTAATACAGGAACCAGTCCTAAAAGGGAATAATAACATTTATCTTAGTGAAAAGGTAAATATATATTGCATTACTAATTTTTTGCTGTTAAATGCAAAAGGCAAAGACACATTATGTAAATAGTAGTTTGGAACTTTATGATAACTGCAAATGAAATTTTAGTTTTCAACAAATTTAGCTCGCATTAAGATGGAAACTAAGAGAAAGAAAAAAATATTACACATTATGTAATAGTAGTCTGGCCGAATGTAAAGGAACGAAGCTGTTCAAAATTTTAAAAGAAAAAAATTTAAGGACAGAGATTCTTTTCTTTTCTCACACTTCATCTGAATAAAGTGAACATTATAAAACCGCTCTACTAAGCAGCCAAAAGCAGTGCTATACAATTTTTTTTGCCATCCAAAATGTTTCTAGAAAGTGCTTTGAAGCCAAATCAACCTCATTTTTTCAAAGCAATCTTCAACTCCAACGACAAAGTCAAACTAGCCTTAAGAGTAATAGTTCTCGAACAAACAATAAAATTCAGGAAAAAAGAAAAGGAAAGCAACTCTTAGTTAAACTCTTCACAGTTTTCTTAGCAACCAATCATAATTTCCAAACATCATGCTGAATTATCGATGTTTAGTATAGTTTCTTAACCAATAATTTAAAAAAAAAAACTGAGAAAAACAGTATAGAAAATAATTGAAACCCATTCAGATTTAAAAAAAATCAACAGAAAAATAACATGTACTAATAGAAAGTAAGGTAAAGCACGAACCTGAGGAATCTAACATAAGCCTAGAGCAAGGTCTTGAAGATCCAACTGAATCTACGCATTTGACAGCTCAGAAGAAAAAAAAAAAGAGTTTTCCGAAGAACATTAAACAGAGAATTAAAATGAAAACCGAAGCGGATTTCGAAATCTCGAACCGCTTAGCTTTTTGTATTTACTTTTGTACTACGCAAAGGAACAAATAGAAAATAATGGTAAGACACTAAACTTTTTGTTGCGTTGGAAAATGGAAGGCTAAGTGATCGAGAGTATAATTCTAAATTTTCTCTTTGGCTTGATTTTGTGTTTTTTTTAATAATAATAACGGACGTTTTTAAAAAATTTATTTGCCTTTTTGTTTAATTCAGCGATTTTGGAGTAAAGTTCCCGCCTTCGTACGTTTGGTTTTCTGTTCTTGACGATTTGACTTTCTTAATAATAATTTGGTTAAAATCTATCATAGGTCCTTGTACACTTTACAAATTTGGAATTTAGTCCTTATATTTTTATTTTCTAGAATTTAGTCTTTATATTTCAGATTTCAAAATTCAGTTCTAAATGATAATTGTTAACACTGTTAAGTTTTTTTTTAATTTGTTAGTGTGATATTTTGAAATAAAATAGTATTTACTTAATAGTCATGTAACTAAAGAAACAGCACTGTAATGAATGTGAATTCAATAAAATTATTTTATCAATGTTAATAGTTGACCTGAATTTTGATTTCTAAAAAGGAGAAGAAATAAATTCTTAAAAAACATATATGAATTAAATTTCAGAATTAAAAAAAAATATAAAAGCTTATAATATACTTTTAACCTAATTCACTAATAAAAAGGAACGATAAATTTATTACATAAATTTTTATGTGCGAAGTAGATTATACATAGTATTTTTTTTTTCATACATATTCTATAAAATATTATTAAATGTCATAATTATCTTTATAATAATATTTGTGGTTTATTTTTAAATAACTTTAACAACTTTCATTTGTGGTTTATTTGTTGGTTTGTCTGCCCCAAGAATAACCTGACTTAAATCATTATTGTAAAAAAATATTTTTTAAATATTTCCTTAATCGAGTTGAACTGTCAGAAAATTTTTGTTAGTATTAGTACAGTAAAAAATCATTTTTTGTTGCACAGCAAGAAGCCTTATTATTAATTATGGAGTGTGTTGCTGATTGAGTTTAATTCAATTGATATAGGTATTATTGTCAATACAAAAAGATGTGAATTTGAGTGCATTGAAACGCATTGTCCTACTATTTATGAAGTACGTTAAGGGATTGGCCCAGCCCATAGAGACTATTCAGGATGCATTTAACCATGTATCCATTACATATTACATGTATAGCACCCAACTCATGTACCAGAAAGATCAAACATGTCATATTCACTTGAATAAAATTTCAACCTGAGAGGAAGAATGGATTTTCACCTTAAAAGAAAATTCATACAGAGAGGAAGAAGAGAATAGGTAATGGCATAAACTATCTGAAATATATAAAATAGTGGACTGCATGATTTACTTGGTAATTACAAGCTTTGAAGCCAATATTACTATATATTAGCTAATCCAGTCTCATTGGAAATCTATTTGGAACTGAAAAATTAATCTATAAATGATTATTATTGCTTGGGCTTAATGTAAACAATGTATGTAGGAGTGTCAACACCATTGTTTCAATCCACGTACTGGACTGATAACCACTTGAAAACCAGCAAAAAACACCTCTTCTAGGGCCTTCATGCTGTTCCGAGGAGGAAATAGCGAGTTAAGCGTGAATAGAAGGTTAGAACACTGAATGAGGCCAATCATGTCTAGATAAACACGGAACACTGGTTGTGTTGCCCTGCAAAAACTGCCTCTGTTTTCACAGATGCAGTTTGGCAAGAAGTGCATGAAGCAGCATGTGCTGCTTTACGTTTGCAGTTGAATAGCAGCATCAATTACCAAATCCTCTAAAATGCTGTCAACTAACTCTGTGAAAACTTCCTCGATATCGAGTCGGTTATCCATCCACATTCCAGATTTGTGCAAATCCTTTTCAACAAGTTGCTGTAATGTCTGTTGGGGCAGCTCCAAGAGGAGTTGCCAATCAACATGTCTCAACACTTCATGAACCAGATTTTTTGATAACATAGCTGGTTGAAGTCGTGGATAGAGAAGCGAAATCCATGGGGAGCATCCAAAATAACATTGATATATCTCCAAAATGACTTCACTGATATAGCCAAAAAGCAGCCTACGATCGGTATAGGACTTCTCAGGCCATACTTCAACATTATTGAACAGGGATGCAACAGGCATTTGGTCTGACAAAAGCCATCTCCTAGAGAGATCACCCCAATTGAGACCAGAAACTTGGAGAACTGCTCTTATGCTTTCAGACAAAGATCCTTGCTTATCCTTGGAAGTACCTGCAGTACGCTTCAGATCCAACTGGGATTCCAATAGCAAAGTTGCATTGTGTTCTTCGATATCTATACAAAATGGTTCGACCGGTGGTTCAACTGCACAAGATTCAGATGTTAATTCACCATCAAAAAGAAAACATATGCCCTATATATAATAAGCAATTTCTACTAAAGGAATTCATTCACCTGCTAGAGATACAGTGGTAGGAGAGTTAAAGCTCTCTTCGACAAAGAACTGTTCAAGAACTGATACAGGACTTGGCTGCTCTTCTCTATCACCCGTGCTATCAGAATTTTCTGCTCTTTGAATGCTTGAAGGGCTTGATGAATAAACATCTATTGACCAAGATGATGTTCGATCCTCTGATGGTGAATTCTGGAAAAACCAGAGTGACCAAGATAGAACATAATTTTAGCACATAAGAGAACAAAATTAAACAAAAGGAGAAAAAGAGAAACAAAAGACATGAATGAAAGAGATGAATAGTTGATGTACTGGTTCGGTTCTTTGGGTCATGTCAGAATTCTGCACACCATTTGGTTCCAGAATGACACCTAAAGCATTACTTTTGCATTCGTCCCACATGACAGCATGATGTCCTTCCATGACTTTCCCAGGACATAGAGAGGTTTGATTACCTGCTCAGATAAGATAAATTATTATTTGAGGAACAAATGATGATTGGGATTTCATTTTCTCTTTCAAAACCAAGAAGTACCTTTGTGACTAAAATCATCACTGACGGAATACACAGTTCGAAGCACTTTGGTGGCAGGAGATAAATCACCATTAATACTTTTCTTTGCATTTTGCAGTTGATTATCTGGCTTCTTGTTATCAGACACCAGCTGCGTGCCTAACGTATTAACGGGAGAAATTAAGTAGCTGCTCTTCTTTTCTTTCTGAACCCTCCACTTGTATCCATTAACAGTTGAATAGTTGTTGTATGGTGAAAATCTCATTTGTGGTGATGCAAACCGATGTTCCTTGTCTCTTACTGCTGCAAGTCTAGGTAACAAGTCATATTGAGGCAATGACTTTAAAGCCCTCAGTTTCTGTTGTCTCCATAAATCTTCATTTCCTTTATTTAACATATCTGAAAGGTGTTTACTAGGATGAAATTTTCCATTGAGATACCTTTGAGTTAACCTATTTGAGGTTCTATGACAGCTCTGTGTGGATGAAGCAGCTTCGCTTCGAATGCCTGTAACAATGTTCTCTGTTTGGCCTATCCCATTTCTTCTATTGACCTCACGGAAAAATTCAGACATTTTTCCAACATCTTGATAGCTTTTACTAGAAGAAATGCTTTCATTTGCCCGCCTGCTCGTTTCTTTATTGTCATCTTTGAACTGTTTGAATTCATGAAGGGATTTATGAATATCATCTAGGGACATCTGGCGATGCTCCTTTTTGTTCACCCTAATAGCGTGCCGCAACTTCTTTTTCATGTGCTCAAAAGACAAGAATGTCTGCCTAACACTTTTCTCCTTTTTCCTCAAGCTATGACTAGATGGTGGTGATGGCCAATTACTGATTTTATCAGGATAACTTTGTTGGCCTGATTTCAAGACTACTGTGTCATTCGAAGTCTGGGGCATATCACTTCCCTTAGAAATGACCATTTCAGCATCTACTGACCCTTCACACTCCTCTGCTCCTTTTGGCTGACACTGTGATGTTTTGGCTTTGGAGGAAGATTGAGGTGGTTGATTCTCCGTCTGAGAATCCCGTAAATCTTGAATATGTTTCACTAGCAGAGAATTTGGGTCTTGTAGGAGTTTCATGAATAATTCCTTGTTGGAATTTAAAACCTCCAATGCTTCTATAAAATCATTAGGTCGGTTGGCTACCTCATTTATAGTAAGGTTCTCCCCATCAGTTAACTTATGATTTACGAGAGCTTCAACTCGAAGATTAATCTCCGTCTGATGGCCATGCTTCTTACCTCCAATGTTTTTACAGCTATGGTTTCCTCCATTGCTAGTACTCACATCATTATCAGATGCTACTGTCACTGATACTAAGTTGTTATTTGAAGGTTTCTCAGCCAAATTTCGCTCTGAAGGCTGGCTATACCCCTCAATTGCTGCTTTACAACCACGAGCACGAAAGCGACTGGATTTCTTCTTTGAATGGCCAACAAGTTTGGGGTTAACCTGTTGATTCTGCAATTCACAAATGACTCTTTTCTTCATTGTCAGATGCTTCACAGACATCTCTTCTTCTACATCATTTTTAACTTCTGGCTTCCTAGAATTTACTGCAACATTCTTGTTATCAACTGCATCCTGAAAATGTTCAAAACAGATGTATGCGAAGCATCAGACAAAGAAGAAAAGAGCTACCATGAAATGCAAAAATCAAAATCCATAATAAGCTTAACAAAAATTGCAGCTCAGTATTGTTGCATATTTTGTACCAAATAAAGAACAAATGGTACTCAGAAAATGCATTGAATTTTATCATAAAAGCAGCTTAATAAACTCACATCTATGTGTTGACCCTTCTCAGAGAGAAATCTAGTCTTATTCTTTGCATGACCATCACCTGCAGATGACATAATTGAACTTAGGTGTATTTGGCAGCTGTAAGACTTGAAAAATGCATGTAACATGATCAAGAATGAGAACGATTAACCTACGTTAAAGAACACATATACATATGATCTGCATGGAAATGAAAATATACTTCATTCTCAACAAAAGATAAAAGGGCTTCTTTACATTTAGCCTGCCTGTTAGCTTGCTTCTTATCAGAAATGAGCATCCCATGTGAATGAGCTTGGCGAAAATCGAAGAAGTGAATTAACCCCCAGGCACATCCTGACTTGTACTTTTCATAGATTGCTGGGCTTTTAGGTGACAGCAAAGGGCTCTTAAGCACTGGGCTCCTAGGCAATCTCCTATCCATTTTGAGTGCTAACAGTGAGGCATTTTTATGTGTTTATTCAGAAATCTAAGCATGAGAACCTGGAAAAAGAATCAAGTGAAGTTGTCAGTCAAATATTGTACATGACATCACAAAAAAAAACGACAAGACATTTGAATTTGAATGTTTTGCTGAGGTAAATCTACTTGAATGTGATGTAATCTTCATCATCTCATACTCATAACCCAGCAAAAGACCCTGAGTGAAGCAACCATGAGACTCACTGGCAATTAAATGTAGAGGATAATGAAAATAAAAGTAGAACATTCAAAGCCATTTAAGATCCCAGAAAATGAAAATGGAGAAAGTAAAAATCTGCTAAACAGAGAAATACTCAGAACCAGAGAGAGAGAGAATCAATCAGCATTGTTTCAAATATAGTAAAAACTATATCATTCTCTTCATGTCTGAACCAAAGAAAAAGAAAAACCCATTCCATACATTATTCATCATCTCCAAAAGTCAAATCAAAACCCAAAAAAAGAAAAGAAAAAGAAAACTTAGTATCTTCATCTACCACATGAGCACTTGCCAGTTCTTATTATAGTGCTATTCTGGCACTGAGTTCATAATCACGAGTCAATTTAGCATTAAAGACAAACCATAGACTAGAAGAAGAAGAAAAAGGAGGAGAGTTAACTCAAAGCCGTAAAGGAGAGGGAACAAATAAATTAAAATAAAAAATTGTGGGAAACCTGGTTCAAGGATGAAGAAACAAGAATGGCAGAGAGTTTAATATGACATTGACAAGTAATATAGTAATAAGGTTTGGAGATGGAGAGAGAGATGAAATATATACAAACACACGGTAATGGAGTAAAGTTATTATAAACTTTGAAATGAAGCAAAATCTTTGAATCCTTTGTCTTCTTTATCGCTCTCCCTCTCTTTTTCTTCTCTCTCTGCAATTAAATCTTTCAACCATCATCACTGCTTGTTTTCCACATATTGCATGGTTGGATTTAAAAATTAAAAAATTACTTTCTTTTTATATTTTACAAATTTGTTTTTGCCTTAAAAGGAAATAATTTATTTTTTTACTATTATTATTTTATTATACCTTAAAAAATTGTATGTCCGCATATCATTAGATGATGTTAATCATGAATTTTAAAATTGTTCCATAATCAAAATGATGATCTAATTCTCAATCACTGATTAAGATAAAAAAGATTCTTACCATTTCACTTAATTCCCGTGATTTTTATCAATTTTTCTTTAACTATAAATAATAAATGAAAGCGGGCTATAAAAATATATGAATAAAATCAATACATTAATAATATACAAAATGTTAAAATAATAAAAAAAACTTGCTTATAATAAATAAAAAAATTAATATAATATTATGCCAAAAACTAATATAATATAAATATATAATTAACAAAAGTTGGGAAAACACAAGTTTAAATTTTAAAGGCAGTATTATTGGAAAAGAACATTCACAAATCTTTAAAAATTTTAATATTCGTAAATTATAAAACAAACATGGAAATACTTTAATTATAAAAAATATATATAATATAGTAAATAAATATTAAATTTTATCGATTACAACTATAATGTTAGAGATTAAAATTCATATTGGTAAATAAATGTTGAAATTAAAATTGTATTTTATGATTAAAGTAAAATATGTTAGAGATTAAATATTTATCATTTTAAAAAAATTTATGATGAATGAGATGCTGGCTGTGGTGGACTTTGCGTTTGGTGCAAGCCCTAATGTTTCGAATTCCAATGTTGGTCAGGCTATTAAAAAAGTTCGATCAAAAATAAAAACCTTTAACACATATAATATTAGTCACATAGTAAATTTTTTTTTTTAAATTATAGCCTAATTTAATTTAACGAAGATGATATTATTAATTAGATTTCAATTATTAAATTAAAAGAGAAAAAGAATTAAATTTCTGAAATTAAAAGTAAAAAGATTAAGTTTTAAATGTATAAAAAATATAAGGATTAAAAATATAATAAATTAAAATTTAAAAGTTAAAATGGTAAGTTTTTTTTTTTTGGCAATCTATAATTGGGTAATAAAATGACAAGTAATTTTGATGGTAGGAGTTAATGAGATTTTTTGTAAAATTATAACGAGAGCTTTGTATTAGGAAATAGATTGTATTTTATCTCATTTACTAAAAAATAAGTAAATTGATATTTGTACGTTAAATTAAAGAAAAAATTAATTTTTTCTGTTAAAAATTTCATTAATTTCTATTATTAAAAACTAGCTTGGTTAACAGAATAATCAAACAATTATATATGGCATATCACATGTACCTCATTTTGACGTATATGAACTAATTTTTAACGTTAAAAATAAATGAAATTTTTAATAGAATAACTAATTTACTCTTTAATCTAAGATACATAAACTAATTTACCTATTAATTTAATAAATAGACAAAATGCAATCTACTCAATAATTAATATATTAAATTATGTAAAAAAGAAAAATGGTTAAAACGGCAAGTAAGTTTGATGGTAAGGAGTTGAAGCATTCGTGTTTGAAACGGCAGCATCTTGGACGTTATGTAAGAAATTAGAAAAACTACAAATTTTGGCAGAGGCGTTGCGTTGCCGTCTGATGGAAGGTGCAGAGACATTGTTATTTGTCTCTATGTTCCAATTTTCGTTTTTGAATTTTGCTGTCTCTTTTTTTGAGTTTCCGCTTTTGGCTCAGCTGACCTTTTCTTTTAAATATTTTCAATTTTGTATTATATGTATATTTTTGGTCAAGATATTATTATATGTATTTTCACTTGCACAAGAAAGGATAGTAAGTGCTCAATTTGACTTGCAGATGTTTTCAAACTACGAATGGTGAAATCAATTTAAATTTTCTGGGTTTGGATTTATTGTTTTTAATAATAAAATAGGTATAATTATGATGATTTAAATAAAATAATATTATTTTAAAATTAAAGTATAATTATAATATTACCTACTTAGTCTGATGAATAATAACTTCCATTGATTATAGGATACAATCAATCATAACAAAGTTTAGAGTTATTTCAATATTAGGTGGGTTATATTTTCACATTTTATGTTTTATTTTATTTTGTTTTTACTTTATAATTTTTAAAATATATATTTCTAATTATATTGTATT
This sequence comes from Gossypioides kirkii, assembly GCA_005610355.1. NCBI lineage: Eukaryota > Viridiplantae > Streptophyta > Magnoliopsida > Malvales > Malvaceae > Gossypioides > Gossypioides kirkii. Next base: position 3,426,125 of record CP032254.1, on the reverse strand, counting down.
TTACTTGTAAATTTTTAAAAAAATCAACTATTTAATTACATTAATGAAAGTTCAAGGTTTTTTTTTTTTTAAAAACTAGCTTGGTGACATTATATAGATTTGGAATTCTAAATATGGACAAACATCAAAGATTGCTGTCATTCTTTATGTTGGCTCAATTAGTATTAGCATTCATGCCTATTAATGATGAATGGCTTAAAATATTCAGCATGCTTATTTTACCACTATTGGTAGATTTACCCACTTAATTCAAAATATTTTTTTAATGCAAATTATATTCACCTTTTCCCCTTAAAATACGTCAAAATAATTGTCGATTGAGTTCTAATTCAATTGATATTAATATTATTGTTAGTATAAGAAAACGTGAGTTCGAGTGCGTTGAAGTACACTATCTTTCTATTTAAGAGTTAGGAAGGGACTATATTCTAAAAATTGTATAAAAAAAACATATGTAACTTTAATTAAATAAATAAATATTGAATGAATTGATGTCCAATTAATTCCTGATACATTTAATATTTTGATTTTAATGTTTTATTTTTAATATATATTTAGTTTTGTTATACCTCCTCCTCCTTGTGTCCTCAACGAGCAAACCACACACACACACACATATATATATATATATATCATTATTGAATGAATCTTTTACAAAATGGTTTTTAAATCATTGTCAGCACTATGACAGACCTTTGCAAGATCATTTTTGTTGAGCTCATGTGCTAAAAAGTCATATAGACATCACATCATCGTCACTACAGTGAGATAAAATATAATTTTACTATTAATAAATTCAGAACACAAACTACATTGTCTCCTCTAAATAAGTCTAACCATAACACTTAAGAAGGCAAAGTGATAGAGAGAAACCAAGACACTTAACTCATCTAGACCAGTTCCACCAAACAGCCACCCAATCCATCAAAACTAATAGCTCTATGTCCTCCTCCTTGTTGATTTTGCCTCTGAACAAGTTTAAATGCCTATTCTCAATAGGATAAATTCCAACATGTTGAGCTACCAAATAAGATTTGGTGACAGTCAAACAAAGCTTAAAAACAAGCTTTGTGGATGGTTTTTGGTTTGGTTGCTATCTCGATTTATAGAAAAATAAATAGATTAAATTTCATACTTTTTCGGTTAACTATCCATATCTTGACCAATTGGGCTTTGGGGACCGTTTTGAATCGGGCCCCGACACAACTACCGTAGGTTACCACTGGTGGTCCGCTGCTGCTGCTGCTGCTTGCACCCAATCCACGACCATGTATACAACAACAGCAATTATATAACAAGAAGAAAAACTACTATGATTTAAATTACAGCATAATGTTCACTTAATTACAGTGTGACTAGACATAACAAATTGAAATCAATTATTATGGTTACGTTTGTTGGTCTGGTAGGTAATTAAGTTAGGTTTTGACATTGAAATCTGGCATTTGGATTTTGAATTTGAATATGTGGATTTAATGATGTCCGGTTTCGATTTGTTTGTATAGTGTCAACATGTTAATAAAGTACCATTACCTAAATTAAAGAGCTTGAAATATCAATGATTTTATTAGAAGAGTCAATGTACCCCACCAAAATCTTTTAAGTACTGCTTTGGAATTTAAGGCTTTTGTTAGTAAAATTTATACACTTTATGTTTTCAGTTTCAGTATTATATACTTTTAATAACAGGAATTTAATATTTATATTATTTAATTTAATAATTAAAATGCAATTAATAAAAACTTAAAACATCATAGGTTAAATTGAATTATATAGCATTGCGTAAATATTACTCGCATTACCAATTTAAAACATAAGGAAATTATTTACTCTACTTCTTTGAAACGATATTGAAAAGTTTTACAATTTTAAATTTAAAATCACATATTTTTCGACTCCAAAATCAACATTTGTTTTTTTCTTATTTAGTCTTAGGAATGTCACATAACCCAATTTAATGAATGTCAGGGACTAAATTAAAAAATATAAAGAGTATAGGTGTTGGGAGAAGAATTAGACAACTTATATCGTTATATTTAATTTTTTTAAGGCTTTAAGCTCAATTATTACATGGGCCTGAGGTCCAAAATTACCCGTGGTTCTGAATTCGAAAAGCCGAAACGGTTTCATGTCTAAACGGTTCAACCTTTAAACGACGCCGTGCAGCAGCAAAATACCCAATCTTAAAACCTCTATCCCCTCCAGTCATAAAACGTCACTGCAACTTGTTGCTCTCTCTCCCACCCTTCAATGGCTTTCGCTCTTATTTCTCTTCCCAAATTTCTCATTCCTCGCCCCAATTATACCTCTTTAAAAGTCCACCGCCACCACCACCACCGGCACCGTGGTTTCCGTTTTAAGCCTCTTCGTCTTCCTTCTCTCCGCCGCCTCCCGGCTATCGGCCCCGACGGGAAGTATTATCCGAATCCCTCCGACGATGACCCGCCCGAAGCTCCCGAGGATTCCATGCACGGCGTGGACAAGTTTCAGCAAATTCACCGCCAAGCTTCTCGTGCCCGCAAGCTCCAAGAAGAAGACTTCAACAAGCACAAGTCAAATTACCTTTCTGCCATTGCTGATGTGGACGAAGACGAATTGAGTAAAGGGAAAACTGGAAACGACGACGGGGATGATTTGTTCGGTGAAATCGATAAAGCCATTGCCATGAAACGGCAAGAGATGGTCAAGCAAGGTTTGTTAGAACAAGCCCCTAAAAATGCGGAAGCCATTGATGAGCTGGACCCTGATGAAGTCGTTGACTTGGAAGAAATTGACAAATTACGAGGTTTGACTGTCGTTTCTGATTCGGACGAGGTAGAAAATGAAGATTCAGATGATGAAGATTCTTCAAAATTCGATGTTGGTTTGAGTGACTCTGAAGGTAAAGAAAGAGAGAATGATAAATTTAACTTTTTGGATCCATCGTTTGATTTAGATTTAGATAGTTTTGGAAAAAGTAAGGTTAGAATTGTGGAACCTAAGTTTAAAATGAGTTTAGCTGAGCTTTTAGATGAAAGTAAAGTGGTGCCAGTTTCAGTTTACGGGGATATAGAGGTTGAGATAACAGGGATACAGCATGATTCTAGGTTGGTTAGTGCTGGAGATTTGTTTGTTTGTTGTGTTGGAAGAAAAACGGATGGGCATTTGTATTTGAGTGAAGCTGATAAGAGAGGAGCTGTTGCTGTTGTAGCGAGTAAAGAGATTGATATTGAGGATACCTTGGGATGCAAGGCATTGGTCATTGTTGAGGATACTAATTCGGTTTTGCCTGCATTAGCTGCATCGTTTTATAGGCACCCTTCAAAGAATATGGCTGTTATCGGGATCACTGGGACCAATGGCAAAACAACCACGTCTTATTTGATAAAAGGGATATATGAGGCAATGGGTTTGAGGACTGGGATGCTAAGCACGGTTGCTTACTATTTACATGGTGATAATAAGTTGGAATCGCGAAATACGACCCCTGATGCTGTTTTGGTTCAGAATTTGATGGCTAAGATGTTGCATAATGGAACTGAGGCTGTTGTTATGGAGGCTTCTTCCCATGGACTAGCTTTAGGGAGGTGTAATGAGGTTGATTTTGATATTGCAGTGTTCACCAATTTGACTAGGGATCACTTAGATTTTCATGGGACTGAGGAGGAGTATAGGGATGCTAAAGCAAAGTTGTTTGCAAGGATGGTGGACCCTGAGAGGCATAGGAAAATTGTTAACATTGATGATCCTCATGCACCTTTTTTTGTTGCGCAAGGTAACCCTGAAGTTCCTGTGTTGACATTTGCAATGGAGAATGAGAATGCAGATGTTCATCCCCTGAAGTTTGAGTTGTCACTATTTGAGACACAGGTCTTGGTTAATACACCTCATGGGATATTGGAGATTTCATCAGGTTTGCTCGGAAGGCATAATATCTATAATATTCTTGCGGCTGTGGCTGTTGGGATTGCTGTTGGGGCACCCTTGGAGGACATTGTTAGAGGGATTGAAGAGGTTGACGCTGTTCCAGGCAGGTGTGAGTTAATAGACGAGGAGCAGGCATTTGGAGTCATTGTGGACTATGCTCACACGCCTGATGCCTTATCTAGACTGCTTGATTCTGTAAGAGAGCTTGGAGCAAAGAGGATTATTACTGGTATGCTTGTTGCTTATGTTTTTTTTTTCAGAAAACTGTACTTCCTCTAAATCATTACCATTTTTTACCTTCTCCCTTTCTTTTCAACCTATTAATAAGATTGTCCTACATGAAGTTATCGGTTGTCCTGGGGAGAGTGACCGGGGAAAAAGACCAATGATGGCAAAAATCGCAACAGATAAAAGTGAAGTGACAATGCTGACATCTGATAATCCGAAGAGTGAAGATCCATGTATGTATAAGAAAGTGGTATAATTATCATGAGCTGCACTGGCAGTTGCTTAGAAACACAAACCTACTTACTTACATGTTTCATCTTTTGATCAGTGGACATCTTGGATGATATGTTAGCTGGCGTGGGGTGGACAATGCAAGATTATTTGAAATATGGAGAAAATGATTACTATCCTCCTCTCCCAAATGGTCATCGACTTTTTCTACATGATATTAGGCGGGTAGCAGTACGTTGTGCTGTTGCTATGGGAGAAGAAGGCGATATGGTTGTAAGTTTCTTGAAGTGAATTGGTTTGCTTCTATATTCCAATAATCTGAAAAACCTAAATCTTCATGAGTATAGTCATGTTTTTGTAAATGAGTGTTTTACTATTCTGCAATTGACCTAATGTAACTGCAGTGCTCACAGCCTCACACACCACAAATAAGTTGCCCTACCTACATATATATAATTTGTTGAAAATTTAAATTAGTTTAGTTAATTCTCACAGGTTTCTCTGCTTGTACTTGTTGATATGTATATTTGCTAAAATGATGCTGTGTGTTGCAGGTGATTGCTGGCAAAGGCCATGAAACATATCAAATTGAAGGTGACAAAAAAGAGTTCTTTGATGACCGCGAGGAATGCCGGGAAGCATTGCAATATGTTGATGAACTCCATCAAGCAGGAATAGACACCAGCGAATTCCCATGGCGGTAGGTTTATTCTCTATTACTTATGCTTAATTATCGAAGAATACTTCCTGTTTTGATCAGTGTGCCTTGTCCTGAACAATATGTCAATATCCTACGTGGAAATGAGTTTCATGGTTGGTGAATTATAAGGATCTTGTCTTTATTATATGTGATGCCGTGTACAATGCAAGCTACAGGGAATGGAAGAAAAGAATGATATGACATGGTTTTATTTGATAAGCACTATAATACTAATGATTCTTCCTTTCCTATGTGAACAGGTTACCAGAGAGTCATTAATTTCCACGAGTGTACAGATAAACTGATGTCAATACTATGGCAGGGAATAGTACCCTTAGATCAAAATCCTGCACTTTGGTCCGTGCTGAAAAACATGACACTGGTACAAATCTGGTGCAGGAACTCAAATAGGCTGTTTGAGGGCATGAGTTTGCAGAGTCATTGCTAAAAAGAGAACAGTAAGAGCTCCACCGTGCAATCTTGTAATTCTGTATGTAGCTTCCTTGAAGTCTTGTAGGACTCCTTTTGAATGTTAGTTATGAGTTAGCCCTTTATTTTTTTCTTGATTTAAACTCTTTTGGTCCAGGTTTTGCCAGTTTTGATGTCATTTCAAAGACGGCTTCCAAGAAATGCGCCCTTTAACATGGATGTATGCCTTTGTATGCCGAGTGACTATTTTTGTGTGTATATGTAAAATAACTATCCTGAAATTGTGTAATGATGACAGATTCTGTCAACTTGATGCCACACTTTCTAAATAGTCTTACGGTTTGGATTGGTGCAACAGCATGTTCTCGTTTAATCTGATGGAATTTAAAAAGAACAAAGAACAGCTCTAAATTGGGATAATCTGATGGAACTTTTACAAGTAAATGTACTTATATTTTGTTATGTTAATGCAGTAATTCTCTTTCTAAACTGGGATAATATAATTTTTGACCCGTGAATTTAACAATTAAGTTCACTTTGACATCTGTGTACTTTTTTTTTTATCTATTTTAGTATATAAACTTGACAACTAGATTTATTTTGGTATTTGAACTTGAAAATATAAATTCTTTTATCACGTGACACTTAGGAATTGTGTCATATTATCACTTGAAAATTAAAAAAATTATATAAAATTTCAAAGGATGACATGGTAAATTTTAGAGTGTCACATACAATGTTTTAATAATCAGACCAATGATTGTGCCGGTTAAGTCATTTTTATTCAATCGATTTGATCGGTTCAAATGTTAGATTAACAATAATTAAAAATTTATAAAAAATAAAAAATATATTAAATTGGTTCAACTTATTCAACTAGTGGTTTATTAGCTAGTTTTTGATTTTTACCGCTTTCAAGTAATTTTTATTCAATCATTTCAATCCCTTTGTTTGGACTAGTATGCCTGTTGGTTCTCAATCCAATCGATTAATCCAATCATGTTTCAAAAATACTAATAATATAATCATATCTTAATAAAATCCAAGTTCACATACTAAAATGGAGTTAGTTCCCAAGTTTAAGTAACAAAGAAAACAAAACAAAAATACAAGTACTAAAATAAACCTAACTGTCAGATTAAAGAGCAAAAAATTATATTATCCATTTTAAGTTATTAAGATGAACTTGATGTTTGTCTTTATCAGCTTCTAAATTGGATATGTAAATACATGCTTTAATTTGTAAAATGTTGAACATTTTATAAAATACAAGATTTTATTTTTGAAATTATAAAAATATTAAAAGAACATCTAAAATAAACTTGGATAAATGGTTATACAAGTTAAAATGAATCTAAACAATCATTTGTTATTATATAAGTAAAATATAAAAAAAAATCCTAATTTTTAATTTTTGAAAAAGTGTATTGTTTTATTATTTTTATCACACGTGTCAACATTATATTGATTGTCAACATAAAGTCTAACCGTGTTAGTTAAGTACCAATAAAAAAGACCAACTTAACTCATGATTTCTAAGTTTAAATACCAATTAGCTAAAGAAAAGGTTTAGATACTAAATATGTAAAAGTAACTAAGTTCAAATACCTTGAGATATATTAATCTTTTTAATTTACAAGTAAACCATTAATTCTAAAACAACATATAAGTACTTTTACACCATCACAAAATCAATCATTTTGTTCATCTATTATACCACCTATTACACGAGCAATTTACTTATAATCAAGATAGTCAATACCATATTGATGAATGTATTATTTTTATCTTGATATTAATATGTATTAGTATCAACATGTTTCGGTGTATCGATTCGAGTTTATCGTTGTTTTTAATTATTTTTCTCACACACACACATATATATATATTTATAGTCTTATTTATAATTTCTTTATAAATTATATATACATTTAAATAATTTTCGTATATATTTGTAGTTTAATTTTTAGTTTTTAATAAATTATATATTATTTTGATAAAAAATATTTATTTTATATACATTTAAATATATCTAAACTAATTTTCTTACCATGCCATGCACATGATAGTTTTATGTATAAATTAAAATATATTAATTTTTAAAAAAAATAAAAAATAAGCAATATTGTGAAAAATAAATTATATTATTTCATAAAAATATTTTTATTTTTATTTTTAAACAATATTTTAACATACCGTAAACATATTGTGAAAAAATTTAAATAGTGTATGAATAGTGTATAAAATTTTAAAACTATATTCTAAGGAAAAAATAATTGTTTTTAAAGATTGTTTAAAAGTAATTTAATTCTATTAGTTAAAATTATAGTTTTTTATATTATATTACTAATCAAATTCTGTTTTTAAAATTCTAAATTCAATTTTTTAAATTTAACTAAATATTTAAAAATTTTAAATTAATTAGAAGTACCCAAAATACTCCTATTTTTTAGGGCTCTCATTTTGAACCTAATTATTCTCTAAATTAATTTAATTGAAAATTCTAAAATATAACTATTTTTATGAAGTTTATAAAATTTTGAAAATGTTATATTTAGTTTTAAACATGTTATGTAATTTTTAAAATTTTGAAACATTATAAAGTTCTATTTTTTTAAAAAAATATTATAAATTTTTTTAAATAGTTTTTTTAAAAAAAAAAGGAGTATGCATTAAATAAACATACACATGCTTAAAAAAGTATTACCAAATTTAAATTGTAAACAATTTGCCCATAACCCATCACAAGAAACATATTTTCATTAGATAAGAAAATCCCAATTTTAAGATCTAATGTCTAAGAGAACAATAATAAGATAATATAGTGTATTAGATAATTCAATTAAAGAATTGAGATATTTAATAAGAATGAATTATTCAAATAATAGCAGATAATTGTATTTGTTGGCTTGAACAGAAAACTTAATTATGAATTATAATCATTACTACTTATCAAATGAGCAAATTATCCATAACCCATCACCAGAAATATAAATTACTAGTTAATTATTGATTTTATAACTTAAATTCATTAAGTTCAATGCACACATTTGACTCAAAATTTAGGGGCATGACAAATACCATTTTCTAATTTATATTATAAAAAAATTACTAATTGAATCGTAAGTAAAATGGTAAACTACTAATAAATAAACCTTTTTTTGATTTGAATCCAATCTTTAAACATTATCTTTAGTTGTTTTATTTAAACATTGCATATAATAATAGTAAAAAGCCAAAGTACCACCTTATTAATATTCATTCTTTTGCTTTACAGAATTTTTTAAAGTAATTTACTTTGATTGAGTTGATATCAATTGACAAATAAATAATATAATACAGGAATATATAATTGAACAATTTATATATTAGATATATTAACAGGTAAAGTTTGAGCTAATGAGGGTTACGTTACTCCACAGATCATGAATCCATATACACATATATACACTGATACATATATCAATCAAAGGTGCAATGATCTTTCAAGACTTGGCGAGCAAGATCCATTGCTCCACATTTTTTATAGATTAAATGCAAATTGAAAGCTGCCTCCCTGCGAAGGTCACAATATCCATCTTTTTTTTGGTTCTCCACCGCATGATCCCAGTTCTCATTGGGGAGTTTTGGGATTGGATGATCCTTCTCCGTCATCGCTAACACCTTTTCATAGTATGAAACCGCCAGGGTCACCAGTCCGACATGATGACATGCCCGTCCAATATTATACAGTGCTTCCTGCACAACATTGTGTCAGCAGAGGCATTTCTTTTGCACCCAACTAATTGAATCACAAGAATTAGTAATAGAGCGAAATAGATCAACCAACTAACTTAAGTATCAGTCACCTATTGCAAACCAGAGGAAAGAATCCATGGACATACTCATTTCGATGACCGAATTCCAAAACATTTCTTTTGAACAAGTTTTATATATAATAGGAAAATGCAAGATACAGTATGAGAAGAAAACCAAACCTGGCTGTTCTCACAAAGACGAAGGTTGTTGTAGAGGAAAGCTAAACCTTGTGCAATACACTGATGCTTGTTTTGGAGTCTAAATCCAAGGGTTAAATTGATCAATGCAGTCCCTATAAGGTAAAATGAAAATTCTCACATCAAAGAGACGTGATAAGATGCGTAGCATCCTAGGGGAACTACCAAAAGAGAGAAGAAAATATACCAACACACAAATTAATTAAAGGATTCTCTGGTAACAACTTATAAGCTTCAAGGTATTCTCGAGCAGCATCTTGGTGATGACTAGCCACGGTAAACTGATGGCCAGAAATGACAATAGGTGGTATGCAATCTTTGTGTTTGCTACGGAAAAAACGTAAAAACTTACAATGCCTTGAATAACATTTTCCCGATCTAAGACAGTAGAAGTAAACCGAGAATTAGTAACTAGAGTATTCAGAAAGACCAATATGTGCACAAGTCAAGATGACAAGAAAAAAAAAACATATGATGCCACATGATAAATACAAATTATATTCATGTGATGTTTAGCAACTAAAAGTTATGACCAGGTATGCTTATAAGCTTCAAAATGTGGTCCAAGATCATTTGAATGCCCCTTTTACTATGACTAATTTGATAGCAAAAGTCGCAAGCTATGTTACTCAAAACTTTCTAACACACACACACACACACATATATTACAGTTATTTCAAACAAAAACAATAGTTAACCTAGCACAGATAGCAACTCAGCAATATGCTATTGCGCATGCAAGTGAATGGAAAGTGTGATGTAGAATATTAGTAAATATTTTAGAAATAACAATACTCATTTTAAAGTTTTTCCACAACCAGAATTCAGAACCATAAATGACGTTCTCACCTCTCATAGACAAATAATCTATTGTTAAATTTACAGTACTATAATTCAATTTAATTTTTCTTTTCAACTTGTCTTTTCCTAATATTTGGGATTACTATTTTTAAGCAAAATTAATTAAACTAAGAAACCCCACGCCTGTTATATTAGAAAATAAGAATTAACCTCCAACTTCATAATATTATGGGGTATATGATATGAATTTGAAATTTAAAGCAATAAAAAAAAAGCATTCCTGTAGCTAAATGTTAAGAAAATATTTGTTCTTGCTTTATAATTCAGTAATAATCAAGCATATAAATTGCTATTACTATTCTCTTAAATTATTTCATCATTTTTGTATGCTTGCCTAAGAGACTTCCACAACAATTTTTAAATAAATGTTAAATCTGTCTCAAATTTCCAGATAAGGTCCAAGACCTGATTAATATTATATAAATATTGCAAAATGTGCATATTATCTATAATTTTTTTACCATAAATATATAGAAATATATAAGTGCAGACAATTAAAACCTTTCTCAACCAAGAAAATTTTCATAATTTTCCCCTCCCAAGAAAGGGCAGGACAATAAATCATAAAAATTGACAAAATAACGTCTAAGAATGGAATAAACATAGGGGAATGAATACCTAGGAAGTACTTTGTAATAGCAGTTCCAAGCAGTAATACTGTAAGGGTGCTGCTGAACAATGTGCTTTATGCAGTCAAACCCATGCCTGGAATCCATGGTGTAGTATGCCATTTCTGTAAAATAACATGAAGTTTTAGCAATTCATCAAATATCTAAAATGATGAAGAAAACAAGTAATGGGCCAAATCTAAAAGAATGAACACTAGGTAAAGTGAGGAATTACGTGCTCCAAGTGATCGAAGCTGCTGCTGCTTCTCAACAGGGAAAAAGTTATGACCTGATTTTAATGCAAGTTTGATAATATCCAATGCTTCATAATACCTTTCCAAAGATTCCAATGCCTTGCATAACTAATTAGCAGAAAGAACCATTATTTAGTATGAAAAAGAAAGAATAAAAATAAAGGAACTATGTAAAAGAATTTATGGTCAAAAGAAATCCAATTGTAATACTCAGCTTCAGAGTCATAAACTTTTACAGAAGTGAGGAAAAAGATTTAAAATTGAAAGATATCAGAGAAAGAGAGAAATAAAAAGAAGTGCACTAACGTCTATGATAAGGTCTTGCTGCTCCTCATCTTTTAGAAGATTAACCAGAGGTGGTTCTTTAAAATGTTCTTCCTGCAGCAACAAACAATAAAATATATGTACAAGTAGGTAAGACTGAAATCACAGTCTTGTTACTTCAAAATTTTAAATTCTTGTTAAATAAATATACGCATTAGGATTACCTCAGATTCATCATTGGCATCATCACTATGCCAATCAAGTCCGGCAGCAAGTGCAGCAGCTTTCTTTTCTTCCTTCAAAGCTGCTTTCTTTTGTAGCAGCTTTCTTGCTCTGGAAGCTTTCAACCTATCCTTCGACATCACTCTCAAAAAGTTAGTTCATCTCCACTGGAACGAGAAAGAAGGAACACATCCCCAAAACAACAGATTCCAGGAAAAGGATATACAATATATTCAAAGGGAAAGAAAAGGGGGTGGGGGGGGCAACTGCATGAGAATACTTTGATTGATGCTTCAAAAAACGAAACAAGAAATCTTTAAGTCGTGTACTAATTTTAAATGAAAATAACACAAGCTTTGACTCAAACCTTAATATCATTATCTTTGAAATAAGTTCCCTCAGAAGATTGTTTCATAATTCCAATATTTAGGATAAAAGTGTCAGTAGGAAATGACTGCAGTCTGACTCAATAGGACAAAAAATTTAGTATAATGGATTTCCTGTTCTGCCAAATGGAAAACCAAAAGGTTGAGTCAGAACTGCCCCTTCCTAAGAAAAGACGAAGTTAAGGTCTAAAATACTCAAAACTGCTCCTGAAATTCTAAAATACTCAAAACTGCTCCTGAAATTAGGTTAAATAAAATCTACTTAAATTGGTAGACTTTTTTTTTCCATCTTTCCCTTTCATTTACTTTTTCCATCTCATTGGATCTTAGTGTTAAGCAAGTAAAATGTGGATGATTGAAGATACTATCCAAATAGAAGTATATAGAAATACTCGGCATGCCAAATTAAATAGGACTAAAAACAAACTAAGCATCTTGCAGTAAGTTTAATAGAGGTCAAGATCTTATCTTATCTTTTTCTTTTTCACTTAAAGAAAAAACTTTCTTCTTTTATTTAGGATCATTTAATAAAATAAAGAAGAAGCAAAGATTAATTAAGAGAAAGTTCTTCTCATTTAAACAAAATTGCAACTTAGCTCAAGTTAACTTGGCACTTTGACAAATACTTACAAATTCAAATTGAATTAGAGCTTGAGTTTTATAAAAGCTCAAATAAGCAAGGCTAGAAAATGAGGTAATCTGCTGAGCTCAACCACTATCAGTCTTAATAGCCAAGAATAGTTCCATTGTTTAACTCGCATGTTGTTAAAGACTTAAGATCTAACATATATATGAAAGAACATCAAGATATCTTTTTCCCCCAATTTCATCAAGGCAAAATAAGTACCACCAAAAATAGCAAGCGAGATATGCAATTTTATGAAAAACAATAATTCTATCGGCCACCCATTAATACATAGGAATATTTATGAAAATATGAAAGTTTGGGTGGGGAGGTGCTCACACCAAGAATTGAAAATGAAATTCACTACTCACCTATCTGCTGCAGTTACCATTGGTCTTGACCCACAAAATACACCATCAGTTTGCCGATCATCAACTTTTTTGACTCTTTCAAATAGCTCACTATCTCTTAGGCGGCGCTTAACTTTTATCTGACCAAGAATATCCAGTAAATGAGAAAGCCGGAACACATGGATTTCTTTTAAAGACAAAGAAACAGGAATTTATATCTTAGATCATACATCCAATGTTCTCAGATCACTACACACCATGGATTTCCCTCACAACTTATCATGTCTTGGAGTACCCGTAAGTGACAGATACCCTCTACAAATATGCATATGGCTCCTCCCCATAAGGAAAGTCATAGACATGTTTGAACTTACCCATGTTAGATATATACACACATCAAACATGCACCCTAATTCTCAACACCAAAGCACCAGAGTACTAACTTAGAAGTGCTTTAATAGGAGGAGCTGATATACTCTAATATGTGCCATTTGATATTGTGAAGTGTATTACACTTCAAAGCATATACCAGGGAAGTGAAATGAACACATACCCTAGAAGATTCAAATTTAGACTGTAAACATGTATAGGCAGTAGACATGTACAAATCGGAGTTATTCACACATTGATTCCAAATTAAACTTGAATGTGAACATCCAAGTCAAACTACCTCCTTGTAGATAATTTTTGGTGATTCAGGGCTAGAATCTGGATGTATTGTGGATCTCCATACTAAGTTTTGGTCGAAAATGATTCTAGAAAATGGTACAAGATTTAAAAAAGATTTCTCATTACCTTTATCCCAAGAGATTCAATATAAAGGGACTCTTGTACCAATGGAAGAATGGTATTGACAAAATCCTTCATCATCCCTTTAGCTCTATAAATGTTGCATAGCTTCAATTTTATTTTCCCATTGAGCCACCACGGTTTAGATGTATCAGAATTCTTGTTAATATTCTGTAAATCTACATGCCACAAATTAAAGAGAAAGGATTATCTTGTATTTCCCTACATGCTAAGGATGAGAAAAATCATGTGAAAATTTACCAAAACTTTGGGGAGAAGAAAGCAAAGAAATGGCTTCATCTTCTTTAGAATCTTCAACAAGCAGGGAAGCCAAATTTAAACGAGCATCAACGTTGTTCTCTAGTCGTTGCAGAGCTGAATCACATCCATTATCAACCATTAAAAAGAGAGAATTTGAGTGCAAAAATGAACTTGCTAATGAAGAGATGTTCCAATAGGCAGCTCATTAAGACAATCATCAGGCTTTATGATGTGATCAACAACATCATAAAACAATCCCATCAAACATTCATGATATTCGCACATGCAGAAGGCAAGTAATTTTTCTAAAAAAATCACTTACTCTACCATGGAATTGATGAAACAATTATTGATTTAAATCATATGTTTAGAATCAAATGTAATCAATCATCATCCTTAGTATCTCATATTATTGTTTTCATATTTTGTCTCAAGACCCGTGTAAATAAGGTTCCTCTGTGCTCTTTCATAAGAAGTCAAGAGCATCAACAACATAGCCCTTTGGGTCTTTCTCTCGTGGCAGTAGATCAAGGCTGAAACATGTATATATATATATTGTGTTCTGGTGTTCTAGCATTCTCCATCCACACATTCACACTTAATATTTAACATGGTCAAACATCGGTTATTTCTTGCAATCTTGCTTCTCTTAATTTTTCCATCCACACTAGTTAACAGTCAAGATATTAAACAGGTACTATAATGCACAATTCAAGTGGTACAGCAATCAAAACAATAGGTTTACCTCAATATAACAAAGAAGAATAATAGAAATCATTACAGGTTCTACTACAGATACATGCAAATCTCATAGATTCAGGAAACTGGTTGCATGCAGACCTACACACACACACTTATGATTCCAGCTCTGCAATTTACTCATAGCACTTAGAGGAGTATCACCTTTTGCACTTAAAAAATAAAAAACCCACCATTTTTTCCCTTTTCCTCCTAAATTCTCTGCATTGTTCTAATATTTTACTTGTGATTTTCCACGATTATTTCATCTTGGAATCTGACTCTTCGTTAGACCCTAAGAGTCCTAATTTAACCAGATCCATCATCCTCAATTCCTCATAACAATCTATTAAACATCCAAATCAAATTTCTCCACACATGCAACCTGAATTGTTGGAACTTATCCTCCAAGGAAAATGTTCCAACAAGGCAAGTGTGCCTGAGACAACTAAAATGGTTCCTGAACTTTTATTTTGATCAAGTACAACTTGGGGGAAAGACTTTCAAATTGAGACCTTTTTAAGTAGGTATGTAACTACTAGGAGAACATATAGGCTAAAAATGCTTCCAAAGAATTATGTGTTCACATACCTTTTCGAAGGAACTTAATTGCTAGCACTTTTTCTCCCGTGGATATGTAACACTGAGCAATTTTGTGATGTAAATGGTCCTGTCGAAGGAAATAGGAAATAAAAATAAGAAGGCAACAGCACTCTAGTGCTCTAAAAATAAAATAGGTGCATGTAAATATAAAGACAAACTTGCTCAGCTGAAAACAAACAGATATTCACAGTTATAATAATAAATACCAAACGGACCACAAGCATGAGAGAAGCAATGTACAGCCTCATCAACATCCATTAAAAAATATTTAAGGGAAATGAAACTTCACTTTAACAATTATGTAATGGAAACCTAGAAGATAGGCAACAAAACTAACCCCCTGTTATCAAACAAGAGAAGTTATCCATAAAGCAACTGCAATGTAACTGCCAAATTGCAAGGCCAATTTTTAGACATTATTAGTCCTCATTACTTAGTCTGGTTTACTATATTTGTTACTAAACCCCATATGATCTGCAAATTCATAACCTTCAAGTTTCTACATCTGTGTTTAAGCTCAAGAATATGGTCCTGAATCCAACACAAATTTTCTATTAAACAAGCTATTCAAATACCAAAACAAAAGTCACTCCTCATCGATAGAGAACTACAAACATTCAACAGTGGATACCCAAGTACTAACCCTAAAATTAAGCTGACAGGGCACTTTTTGGTTGCTGATACATCTAATATCATTTATATGTGGAGTAATTCATGTTCCTTAAAAAAGTAAGACCCTCCCTAGAGTTCAAGCACTCTACATTTTCACGCTATAGCAACAACGATTTCTTGACAAATTTCAAAACTGTTGATTAGTTTTGAAAACGAAAACAAAAGACACTGATTTGCTACCTAGGGCTCGTTCTACTCCAAATAAAACAGATTTATATGTGCATGCAAAAATTACAGGTATGCTCCATATTATGTGCATAGGTATCCACATTCTATGACAAAGGTGTCACTCGCCAAGAACAAACTGAACAGATGCGGCTAACTTCACCAGATCTGTTATTAATGCAACCAAAGGCATACTTCCATCTATGCCAATAATCAAAGCAAATATAAGAAAGCAAAGAAGAGTGATGGGACACAAAGGTGGGAGCTTGGGACCTTAACACGATGCACTCCAAACAATTGCCCAGAATTTGCATAAAGCATCAGTATAAAATTTCTAATTCAAATAATTCCAACTCCTACAAAACACGTGCAAGCAAAGTTCTAATCCCCTCATCTCTTGCAAAATGTCTTAGGCTACGTTAAAGTTTTGAAACCACACAAATATACATTAAACAGAAAGCATAGTTAAGAACACTAAAACTCAAACACACAGCATTAGACAACTGTTGATTTTAAAATAAAATAAAATAAAAAAATAACCAGTTTTCCAAGATATCATGCAGATTCCTTAACTATAGGAATCAGCACTATAACAAGTATGGCACTCAAATATACCAATATGCAAAAAGAAAGTGTTGCATCTACAAAAAATAGCAAATGATATAATTAAATAAATCTAGAGTTATATCAAAGAAATACAGGATTATAGAAAAATAGACAAACAATGAACACCTTTCACAGTCCGAAGAAAGCTAATATAGAGAGAAAGAGAACAAGATTTGAGCTAATGAAAGAAACAATAGGTTGACTTACATCATCAACTCCATCATCATTCTCCAACATATTGTAATACTTCAATGCAGAGTTAACATGCCCAAGAGTCATAAATGCATCTGCAACCTCAGTAACCAAGTCAGCATGATCATGTGCTATGGATTGCAAAACACTGCAGAACACCTGGAGGACATTTAAGAATATTCAGAGACAACTAAGGAGTATGACATATCAAATTCAAACTTCTAACATATACATTCCAAATGCATGCCTCCAAAACCCTGAATTTCAATGATATGGAGAAAAACTAGTATTCACAAGGCTAAATACTCAAAGAGCCCTCACACTTTGTCAAATTTCCCACATCTACATGGCTGTTGGCACATATATGACAAAATAAAGTCTCAGTAGATGCTAATGTGGCATACCACATGAACTTTCATATTTTTCCATGTGAATACTTACATGGAAAAGATGGTGGTCACATAGATGCTGACATAGGAAAGATAATGGACTTTAACAGGATTCCAGTCAAAGCAAAGACTTAAGTAAGCAAAAACAGTACTGAAAATCTAACACCAGTGAAGTGAGATAGAATTGGAAAAATGAAGATTACCTTTGTGCATCCTGTTACAAAATATCTAATACTATGAACATCTTTGAAATTTGGCTTATATAAAAACTCTCTACTTGATTACTTTATCATCTGAGCCCATATGCTTTTATTGCAATCAAATGAGCCCTTCACCAATTATTTAGGCTTAATTGAGCCCTTATTTGAATAGAAACATTAATTCCATTATGGTTAGCAATATCTTGATATTAGGGATGCTACGTTGTATATATAAGCCAGAAGAATACACCCATGAAACATGCAGAATGTAAAGAAGTTTTATTGGGAACTGGCCATTAAAAGAGAAAACAAAGTACCGGTACAAGATAGAAATGTGTATACCTCTGCTTTCTCTATATCTCCCAGGTGAATGTGGCAAATTCCTGATTTTGTTTTCAAGTTGATAGGCAGTTCTTTTCCTGAATAGTAGATAGCATGGGCTTGCTCAATGTGCTGAAGAGCCCTTTCATATGCATTATTTTGCATTAACATAGAAACAAGAAGATTAATAACACTCAAATCAGCCTCATCTTGATGACCCTCAAGATAGCCCTCCAAAATAGCAAAAGATCGTTCAGTCTGTCCACATTTTTGGTATAACTGTGATGGAATGAAACAAAAAATTAGACATCTCAGGTTAGAGCAGACCATTATGCTGATGGATTCTATAAGAGCTGAGACTGTTGGAAATTGAATGAGATATATGCAGCCTATTCCAGATAATGAGAGAGGTTCCTCTTCCTTTCTTTTGGCATACTGGGTCCCCACAGTTCACACATAGTTATGGAATAAATTTTTATATAGGAATTAGAGTAAAAAAACAAATGAATAAATAATAGCCAAGGGGAAAATCTTCAGTATTTTATATAGACAGGCATTGCAGAACCAAATATTTGGCCTCTCCCATGCATGATTTAGAATGAATCAGTCGACATCTAAGCATAGAAAATTATAATTAAACAATGTAGACATAAAACAAAATACTGCAGTTTCTTGTTTTTTCTTAAATCAGTATATTCATGTTAAGATTCAAGAGTTTAAATAGATTTACACTGGAGTTCCAATTTATCATTGGAACAAAGTTTAGATTAAGGGAGTTTTAACCCCCCGACCTGTGACCCAACCAGACTACCTCCCTCTCCCTCTGTTCCCTCTTCTTAATTTAATCCAAGCTCTTTACTCAAAATCTCAATACAAAAAATTCAAAACTATTGAAACTTGGAACAAAATACATATTTTTAGGTTACACCGTAAATCTTAATATAAATCTAAAGCACTAAATAAATACTAAATTTTTTATGATAGAAATATAACAATTTAACAAAAAAAAAGTAAAAAAATAGTTTAATCCTTCGATAAGCTTTATTTTATTCCATACCACACCTTTAATTTATAAACCTGATTAAATATAGATAATCAACTAATGAAAACTATTACCTATTGGTTTACTAGTTCATGGTTGCCTACTCCCTCTTCTTGTCCCTCTTCCCCAATATACTCTTTTCTATTTGTATTTCACTTATTTTCTTAAAACTAGCCCACAGAAGCCACATAAACAGATCAGTACAAGTAAGTACTTACCATATGACAGTGGCTTTTTACAATCCTAACCCCAATTTATAAACAGAATAAAGGCTTACATGCCCAACATGCTTTTAAATACATACTCTTTGCTGCATTATTGCAGCTTTTTCTTTCATTTTTCCCTTTTCATGGCTTTCCAAAAACAAGGCCACCTACTTAGATCCTATATGCCAAGCCCCTAAAAAATCAGTCTATCTTTTCATCTTTTATCTGCAGCTCAATAATTGAAGATCCGCAGCGAAGATTTCCCACAATTGGACCATACCCTAGGTATAACCCTCCCGAATATCCAGGATTTTTGCTGACACAATTTTGCTTATAAATACACACATGTGAAGAAAGACAATATTGAAGATGAACATTAATAGATAAGAATGAAAAATCTTAAAATTTCACAGCCCCTTTGGCTGCCGAAAAGGCCATGTACATTCATTTCCAGCCCAAAACTCAACTACCTTCTACATTGCTAGCAATTAACATTAGTGCCATTGCAATCAATGGAATCAACTGACTTTGAAGAACATATAGAGGGAACATATCCACGAATTTTTCCAATCTAAATAGACAAAGATGTGGGAGAGCTAAGAGCTGGGTAATTATTGGGAGTTAAAATTTTATTAAAGGAGCAAAACAGTGTTTACCTTAGCCCCACTTTTCACTGCTTCAACATTGTCAGGAGAGATTTGCTGAATTTGTTCATATGACTCGGCAGCTTTCTGGTAATCACCGAGCTCATCATAAAGTGACGCTTGAAGATATCTTAAACTAATATCTGTAGGATCTGCCATTATTGCTTTAGAAAGGCAATGGCAGGTCAGACTAACATTCTCTTGCTCTCTGTAACAGATAAAGGTAATAGATCGTTAACAAACTGACATTACTAAAACAAGGTAAAGCGGCAACTGAAATATGTCAATGTGTAGCAAATCTCAAATTGTTTTGGAGAACAAGTAGAAAAATTAAGTCATCTTACTGATAAGCCTCATATCCTTTTAGGTCAGGTGCATTTAACACACTTGGTGCACTTAGGTGTGCTTTTTTGTAAGGCAATAGAAATTTTAAAAAAAAACTGCCTGATTGAAGTTCTTTTTAATTTCTATTACTTTTAGCTTTTTTTCATTAATGTGCCTTTACTAGCAAGAAAGGGGATAGTATTAAACTCTCTACTTATCAAATATTTGAGCATTTAACAACAGACATGAAAAGAGGTTGGTACATTCTATTGTGGTCTAAATCCTCTATCTTGTAATGACATATACAGGAGAAATGGTTTGAAGCATACTTGTGAGCTCAGCCTACTTGATGCAGCCGTGGAAAGAGAAAAATTAAATAACTACGAAAATGAAATACTATAGGATGCAGAAGGAATTACCATGTTATAGTTTGATTCATTTGAATGGGATACAAAAGGAAGATTATACTAATGTTTGGTTGGCTACAATCATATAAAAGAATATACAAGGAATACCTATGAAAAGCTATTTTTCCATTCAAATACAGTATTTAGAGTGTCAAAATTATTTTTTAGATTTCTTTGAAAATGCCATTCTAACTTTAAATAAAAATTAAATTTTAAAATTGTTTTTTTATTGCTAATGAAAATATAATTTCATCATTTAATTAAAATATCTTATAAACATTCAAGAAAAAAGAAGAAATTTCAACTCAATTTTTATTTCTCTTTTTCTTTACTCTAATTTCCCTTTTATTAAAAAAATATTCTTTTGCTTCTTTTTTCTCTCTCTCTAGACACCTTGGTTTCACTTTATTCCCCGACGCCAAAGTAGTTGCCACCAGCGCACTCTTCTCTTTATCACTCCCCAAGCACCTTTTTTTTTTCCTTCTTTTCTGCATTTCTTCCCCTTTTTGCTCTGTAGGCTAGTGAACAATGCTCTCCCTACACCAGATATGGCAGTTGTGGCCAGCTTTAAAGGAAGAAGTGGCAAGCTTCAATCACTGACCAAGACACAATCATTTAACTGAACTAAATTTGGTGGCACTACTGCACTGAAGTCACACTTCAGTGATTGGAGTCAGAGACTGCCTCAAGATCCAGGGCTTCTATGATCAATTTTGGTCACTAAATTTGAATGGAAACATAGGTACCATCAGAGAGAGAGAGGAAAAAACAAACAAACAGGAGGTTGTAGACTGAGTTGGTCAGGATTTGTAAATATTCCAAAGGTCAAAGTTGTGCTTTCATAAATCGTTAAGGGTTGTTTCTCGGGGAAAACTACATTTTTAGGTATTACTAACAGTGCACCAAATAGCCACTTTAAAAGATACCTGAAATGGCTATTCAGGCCTTGTAAGGAACAAAGACTGAATGACTATTCCAAGGAAAACCATTCTTTGAATAGAGCATAAGCTTGGATTATGGACAACGAATGGTAAAATTCAGTAAAAACAAACAAGCATAAAATCCCTAACTTTCAATTCCAAAACCCTCCATAGAGGCAAATTAGGCAAACCTCCCCAAAATCTTTCCCAAATCACTGGAAATGGGAAAGATAAGACACATACTTTCTCTATTTAAGAGGTACTTAAAATGACATGGTAAATCTGGCATTTTTAAGTGACACCATAATCCATTAGTATAGTTACATCCATATGTAACTAAATAACTAAAAGTTATCTTGATCGTTGACATTAATTGGATTGAATCAAGATTGGTTACTGATATGAAAAATTAGAGCTCCTAATATCAGCAGAGTTGAATGGATTCTACTTCAACTTATAAAGAAAAACAAATGGATGGGCATATCCATTTAAGCACTAATATCCAGGATACAACAAATGGCAAAGATGGTATTCTTTATACATTCTAAGAAAGGAGCCAAGAACAATTACACTAAGCATATTTTATTCCAGTAAGACCTTAAAATAAGAATAAATCAATGGCTAAGAAAAGACCAGTTAGTAACATATTGAGCATTAACTAAGAAACCAGATAGTAACATATTGAGCATTAACTAAGAAACCAGTTAGTAACATATTGAGCATTAACTAAGAAACCAGTTAGTAATATATTGAGCATTAACTAAGAGACAAGATAATAGTTTTAAAATTAATCCCGTCAGTATTCAACAGAACTACAGTAACATCATAAAAGGTGAAAAAAACTTATCCCATTGGATCAAGCAACAATGAGTGATAAAATGGAAAAAGACAAGAAACTTACATGGACCAGGTAAAAAGCAGTTTCCACAGATCAGGATCTTTTGGCTTGAGAAGTCCAGCTATGATGTAGAATTGAAAAGCTCTTTTATTATCACCGAGGGCTTTATAAGAAAGCCCGAGCATATGATATAAATGAGGAAACTTCGGTTCAAGTTGAACTCCTTCCTTTAGAACAGATATGGCCTGTAACCAAAAAATATTTGGGAAAGATTTAGCAGGAATGAACACAAAGAACTGAAGACTTGAGAGAGGGGGGGGGGGCACCCATACACACGTTGTTTAACTGAACCGAATCCAACAAACAATTATTACACCAGGAACCTAACTCTAAAATCAAGTGAAGTACAAGCACATTCTAACAAGTTCTTCCAAAGCTCAACCAACACAGATGTGAAGTGGGCATCATAGCAAATAGTTTCTCTGCCAACTTATAACCTCATCACTATCAAGAAAAACACAACATAACATGCAGCAAGTGTGTGAATTAAAAATGAGAAAGATAGAAAATTAAAGGAGAGAGAAAATATAAAGAGGAAACAAAACCGTATAAAGAATACAAATGTAGCACATAAAAGGACAATCCAGAAGCCTTGATCAATGCTGATGGTGTTACATGTATACATATATTTACTGGTGAAAATCACTAAAACTGTGAAGAGGTCTGGAGTTTAATAAAAAAGAGAGAATCCAAGGTGACACTTTGAATATCTAGTAAGAGGGCATGGATGCAAGAGCATGTGGCAAAACAAAAAAATAAGAAACCATGTGAAACATTTTTACTATTTTTTTTTTCACTTTTCAGCCTTCAACAAGATTGTTCCTCATTTGCATTTATTTTTTCTGATAAGCAATGAGATTCAACAATCTTAGAACTTAAACACAGAAAAGAACATGTTTGCAAAGCATTAAGTTCAAACTAGCCAAAAGCAGCAGGCTCTAAGCAGAAAAACATAATGAAAAATAGGGCAATTAGTAGAAAAACAGAAGCAATATGACTTTTTTTCCTTTACAAAATCAACAAAAATTTCACCACATGGCAAGAAGACTTCAGTATACTTTTTTCTAATTAAAATTAAAAAAAAAAAAAAAAAAGCTTTTTGTATCAGCAGGAATTTCCTCATGCTTAATGGCTGAAGATGTCAAAATCCATCCAAAATAAAGAACATAAACTGATACAACATAAAAATACATTTAGGTTCAAGAAGAAACTAAAATCAGACAACCTAAATAACAACATTTTAACAAACACAAAAGGTGATAATATTAAAGATATGTATTAGAAACCATACCTAGAAGGAGCATATGTTTCAGGCCATAAAAAAAAAGACAGGATCATACATGTAAGCTCAGGCAGACTATAAACTGCTATACATACTTCTTAAAGCCAAGCCTGTAAACTAGCACAAGGACTTGCCAAAGTACAGGATATTTGCTTCAAAATCATTCTCACCAACTCAATCCAAATTCCAGCAAAAAATAATAAGTAAAATATCACATTCAACATTGAGTGTTTGGGAGCACAATATTACTGTTTAACTGACATGAATACGCCCCAGAAAGAGATGGACTTGTTAGTTAAATATCACACCTCTTTGAAACGACCATTTCCATAGTGAAGTGTAGCATCTCCAACAATTCTCTGAACTTGGGGGCTCAGTTTATTCCCTCTTCCCTTTTGCCTACCTCGTTTCTTATGCTGCATTAGTTGCAAATAACAAATAAGACATGCAAAAGAATTTGACAAGCCACCCGAAACAACCGTAAACATGATTATTATCATATTGTGAGTTAAAAAGAGCAAGGAAGGAATAAGCGCTTAAAACAATATGAACCTTGCTTGATTTTCTCCGACGACCACAGTTCAAAGTTTGCATTATTTCATCCATAATCCCTTCTGAAATATCCTCTTTTCTAGCCTTCTTTGATGATCCTTCACTGCTGTAAAAACAAATTTGAAATCAATATGTAAAAGAATCACCTTTTTTTTTTTTTTGTCTTTTCTATTTATCCGATCAAAGGAATGCATTCAAAATATGTCAGCCAGTACAATTCTAGCCTTTTGAGGGGGAAAAAAAAGAGGAAAAGGAAAATTGACGGAATTACCCATGCATATCGGCAAGTGCTTTGCGCTTCTTCTCCGCCAGAGCTTCATAGTCAAGAGGAAGGTTGCCGGAACCCGACATTGTAATAGGACCAAAACAAGCAATGGCTTAAACAAAAACTAAAAAGGAAAATAGAGGCAAAATTATAAAGTGTAAGCATTCAAATAGAACGCACAAATTATAAAATATGAAAGGGTGAAAAATGCTAAGATAAAGAATCAAATAATTGAATTGCAAATACTAAAATATCACTCAAGCTCAATGAAAAGAACATCAAGCTTATTCAACACGTCGAACTAAAATAAATTAATATCCAGCCATCTTATTGATTCAGCGAAAGTTTTAATCAATTCCAAAAACATGTTCTTTGAAAATTTGGGAGAAAAAAATCCTCTGCTGCTCAGACTCACCTGAACGGTAGCCACTCGTGTCGATACGACGCGAGTAAGGACACGGGATATATGTCCGATCCTTCCGAAACTGCTATTGGCTGTTGAAGAAGAAGACGACGTACAAGTGGTGGCCGCCGATATGAAAATTAAAAGCACTGGAAAAGAAAGAAAAAACCAAAGCTGCAAATAGAGAAAAGAGAGAGGAAGATCAAGCCGGGGAAAGGAAAAAAAGGACAAAAAATTAGAGCCGGGCTTTTTAACCTAATATGGTAATTTTTTATTTTGAGTTAGGCTAGTCCTATGATCACTCATTGATTTATGGCTTAATGCTCGATTTTCGCCCTTCTGTACTTAATTTTTTTTATTTTGAATTGGTATTTAAATAATAGTTCTATTAATCAGTTTAGCTATTTTCTTTCAGCAGTTAAAAAAAAATCACGTAACACCAATTAAAATGTATCATATAGCACATTCCATCAATCAATATGTCTCGCAACAATTAAATTTATATAAAATAAAATTTTAATTTAATTTGAGTAAATTCAAAAATAGTTACTTTTATTTGCCTCAAGTTATAATTTAATCACTTATGTTTGAAATGTTACGTTTCAGTCACTTATGTTATTATTTTGTTACGAAGTGATCACTCTACTATTAAGTTCCGTTATCTTCCTAACGGTAATCCTACGTGACAACCAACTAGATTTTGAGTGTTAACTTGGATTTTCAAATGGGATAAGAATAAATATTTAATTAATTAAAATTTTTAAACCCTAAACTTTAACTAAAAAAACCTAAACCCATTTCCACATGCTCCTTTTCTTCATCTTCATCTTCATCTTTTTCCCTTTTGATTTTAATATCTTTAGTTATAAATCTATTTCAAAGCTTGAATCTTTGAAACCCATTAATCCCAAAAAACTTATGTTTTCAAGCTGCAATTTAGTTATCTTTATTTTTAGGCGGGATTTCAAGATTCAAGAATTGAATCTATGAGTCAAATCCTAATGAAGCAAAGTAGTCAAAAAAAACTATTAAAGGAATTTAAAAGGGTCAAGTAGCTCTAGTAAACTTATTTAATTAAAAATCTATTCTCATCCCATTTGAAAATCCAAGTTGGTAGTTAAAATTTAGTTGGACTGTCACGTAAGATTATCATTAGGGAGATAACAGAACTTAATGGCAGAGTGATCACTTTGTAACAAAATAATAACATAAGTGACTAAAACGTAACATTTCAAACATAAGTGATTAAAATGTAATCCGAGTCAAACAAAAATGACTATTTTTATAATTTACCCATTTAATTTTAAGAAAATTTTATTTATCTTCGATTCATCATTAATCAAATGCTGAGTATCAACGGGTGTTGACCATCCATAATCATCATTGACCATTTATGTGGTGTTGTTAGAATGCGTCACATGTTTTTTTTATTTTTCAAATATTATATATTATTTTAATTTAAAATTAAACAAACCAGGTATAATATATAAAAATTCAAAAAAAATATGTATATATTCTTTTAAAAAATTCTAAAATATATAAACATACATTTTTTAAACCTAACGTGCATTTGGTTTCGGGAAACAATGGTAATTTTCATTTTATTGAAGAATGAAAAATAGTGTAAAAAATATGTTTTGTTAAAATTTTTGAAAGTAAGTTGTAGAAAATTAACATGATAATATTTAAGCCATTGTAAAGTATGAGAGTAAAGATCTAGGAAGAGTTTATTGGCAGATGTCATCTTTTACATGGGGACAAGAGAGGTGTATATAAGTGTTCTTCAAGTGGATCTCATGCTGCCAACTATCTTTTTGGACAATAAACTTAGTGAATAATGGTGGAGTTTCAACACGTGCCACTAATAGCTATAGTCCGTCATTGCCACTACTAAGAGGAGCAAACCTCATTAGTTTTATGTCTACTATGTCACTTATCTGATTACATATTGAGATCTTAATATGATATTGCTTAGAATTAACATGATGATGTTTAAGCAGTTGTGAAGTATGAGAGTGAAGATCTAGGAAGAGTTAGTTGGGCAGATATCTTCCTTTACATGGGATAAGAGAGGTGTGTATAGGTTCTTCAAGTGAATCTCATGCTGCTAACTGTCTTTTTAGACAATAAACTTAATGAGTCATGGTGGAGTTCGGGCGCGTGCCTCTAATAGCTAGAGTCCGTTATTGCTACTATTAAGGGGGAGCGAATCTTATTAGTTTTTTGCCTACGTGTCGCTCTCTTTAATGCTAGTATTATAATAAAGGTTTCCAGTTCAAATTAAATGATTCTGCATTTGCTTGGTTAAGTCACTTATTACCATGTTGTTATGAAAATATTTTATTAGTACAGTGGTTTTGTGAAAAATGCCAATGAAACCATTGTTGACGCACAACCTGCAATATATGTTGCAGTGTAATTTTAATTATTGGTAAATCTCTTTACGTACCACCCAAATTCTACTTATGTCCCTTATTTGTCTGCTATATAAGATGTCAATCATCTTTACAAGTAAACATACTCATATTTTGTTCTCTTAACCCTTATTTGGCTTAATGCAATAACTCTCTTTCTAAATTCTTTAGATAACCTTGATTTTTGAGCTTATCATCTTGGATATGTAAATAGAGGCCATAATTAGAAGATAATCAAAGCAAAATCTTCTTATTAATGCAAAAAAAAAAAAATATATATATATATATATATATATTTTTTTTTACAAAACCATTACCAGCTAGAAAATCATCATGAAATAGGAAAAATCCATTTATTTCACACATGAAACATTGATGTAAGAAAAAGAACAATCTGTAACAGCTAGAACATTGCATACGGCCAAGTTCTGTAAAAGGAAATCAATGTAAGAGATAAAAGCTCCAACTAAGGACAAAGAACTATCGTGGACTATACATGCTAAGCCAAATCTTTTATTTCACAACAGATCAAAAACTATATAGAAAGTTTGGTGAAAATCCAAAACAGGAAAAGTAAATAAAATAAAAAAAAAGCCAACTTCTGCCCTTGATTTTGATTGCTTAAATATATGCATTGTTTAATACATATTAACAACGTATCACCCTGGATTCAACCCTGTGTTTTCGACTGATATATGGTGAGAACACAAATCTTCTATTCTACATGGTTCTTCTCTATTGCTGATACTATTTTCAAATTCTTTTACTAGGCATTTTTTTTATTGTGTTTTGTACTAAAAAAAGTAGCAGACTTGGTCTTGATATGAGCAGCACAACCGCTATCATAGTTGTATGAATGTTTTCTTACATTGGGAACAAATGGGGATAGCTGTCTAATTTTACATAGGGGGATGGATTTGGTGACATGTTGAAGATTCAAAGATATGTTCATTTCATTACTATTGTCCTAATTTATTGCAATGTTCAGTTTTATAGTGATGCCCCTAGCATAAATGGGAGATATGGAATTTCAGCAGCGTTGGGAGTTCAGGAGGAATGATGATGAACTTGATTCTTCATTCGATGATTCGGTATCGAGTGATGGGTCACTTATCAGAAAGCAGAAGCTGGTCTCAAGATTGATTTCATTTGGTGATGATGAAAGTAGTGAAATTAGTAGACCTAAGCAGAATGACAATGAGAATCCTGCAAAAGAGGATCAAATTAATGTTGGGAAGGTTAAGAAAAGGAAAACTAGGAATATGAGCAGCAGGAACAAAATGAAGAAGGATTCTGTTGAAAAAGTTGATTTGCAGAAGGATGAAACAAGTGCTTATGATCGCCATGCCCCATTAGATGATCTTAAAAACTTCATGGATTCATTGTTAAAAGATCTTAGAGTTACAAGAGAAAGTTTATTGAAATGGATGATGGATGAAATGCAAAAATTGGTGACTGATCATCCAAGGGGAAAAAAACCTGGTCATGGGGATGACAAGGTTCAATTGCAGACAAGGAAAAAATCTAAAAAAGTTGAAGATCAATATGGAAAAGTTCACATGGAAAGCACGCGATTTCGACACTCGAGTAAGTCTGACAAATGTACTCGAGTCCAACAGCAAAACAAGCTGCAGGTTCCGATTCAAGACGAGGAGAACAATAACAAGCAGCAGCAGAATGGTTACGGATATGGCATGAATAGATCTTTAATTAGATTTCCTACAGGTAATACTGCTACTGGTTCTACTGATTATTTCAATACATTAGGAGATCGACTCGGGTCTGGAAAAGTTGTTGAGCTTATTACTTCATTGAAAAGGAAAGGAGATAGCTCGTTGATAGCTGCTGCGAATCCAAATCTTCAAACAAGTGATACTGATCAAAATGTTCAAGCCCATTGTCATACTGGTGTTATTTTAGCCATAGAAGCTCAAAAAGCCATGAGGGGATCTATGAAGAGGAGTGCGAAAGGTAAGAAGACCGTTGATCTCCGTGATCACCATCAAGTACCTGAAGATCAAGCGAGCCATGGCCAAGGCATCACAACCGCAGGCACTGGTACTAACATAGAAAAGCCGGGATTATCGGTTGTTCAAAATTTTCTATCTAGTCCCTTTTGTCAGGCACCTTGGGCAATATATCCCACGTTACCAACTCTTCTAAATGACCCAACATTTGCAAATCAGGGGCTCGATGCTTCATCATGCAACCATGTGGTACCAAGAGTGAACCAAATGCTGGAACCAGGTTCTAATCAAGGATCATTTCCAATTATCCCACCAGACGAAACCATTCAAAGATTCGCATTGATGGGATCTAGCACCCCAACTTCTGGTATTGGAACTGGATTTCCTTTCCCATTTCATCAGGGTCTAGATTTTGGTTTAAACATTCCAAATCCAAAACAAGTCAACCCACAAAATCTTTCACAAGAAACTAACAAACCCCTGGGCTTGAAGATGAATGGTGGAGCTACAAAGTTCTCTAGTGGAAGCTATAATTTACCAGAACATAATCCTGCAAACAATCACCATAGCCATGGAAGACTTATATCCTATCAGATGCAAAACCTTAAAGATGGTCATCTTTTCCTACAGTAATTTAGTTCAAAACCAGGAGCAGTGTCTCTTTTCATTTCCATGATGTTCATCATCAGCATGTTCTTTGTTTTCCTCATCCTTTGATATTTATAAACCTGGATTGATGTTCTTTTTATAACATGGCAGTAAACATTTCAACCTGCTGGATATTAATGAATGTATCAGAAACCAAATGGTGTGAGGAACTGAGAATGAGTATAGTTTTTAGAAAATATTTGTTTGACTTGGGGGTGTTCCTTGAATGTGGATGGAATCACTAAATATTGACTCTAACCAGTTCCATTAAATTTAGAAATTCCATATATGATTCTTTCCCCACTTAAAAAAATCTCATCTGTCTGCCATAAGTGACAGTATAATTAAACAGAGGATCTTTCTAGCTTCCTCATGTTGCAGTTTGGACACTTTTTGGATAATTATTAGTACTTTTTTAATTTAGAAAATGACATCCCACCATCATTTTCGATTTAATAGCTACAACCTTGTTCATCTTTCAAAGCACTTTCCTATTACAATTTTGAATCTGGATTTTTTTTGTTGATGCGGTCGGTTTTATTAATAAACTTTAGGGTTAATATATATTTTGGAGTTTGATTTTGATTTTAGTGTTTCAAATCATATTAGTTTTAGTGTTAATTATGAATTTTCATCAAATTAAATCTAAAACATGAATTAAATCACATCCATCAAACAGTATTTAATAAATTAAACACAAATTTAAACAAATTCATAATTAATAATAAATTTATTATATTAACAAAATTATGAAAAATTCAAATTTAATAATATTAATAAATAATTTTCATAAAATCAACTTTAAAACTCGAATTAAATACTAAAAAATTAATATCTCGTTACCTTTGGATACTCAACTTAAATACCAAATTAAAAAAAATTAAACTTGAATATTTAATGATATATTAATTATTTTTTCTTTAATCTATTTAAATACTTAATTTGACGTTAACATTTAATTTATTTTCTTCCAAAAACTCAAGTATCAAACCATATATTAACCATAAATTTAAAGCTTGAATCCTTCTACTTATTTCATCCAAGCTGAGACTTTTGTTGGGGAAAGA
The DNA here is from genome assembly GCA_005610355.1 of Gossypioides kirkii. Lineage (NCBI taxonomy): Eukaryota > Viridiplantae > Streptophyta > Magnoliopsida > Malvales > Malvaceae > Gossypioides > Gossypioides kirkii. The sequence continues at coordinate 3,395,091 of CP032254.1, read as the reverse complement.
AAAAATATTAGAGATCATAAATGAGAGAATGTGTGGTCTTTGTCGATTTGCAAGCTGTGGTAGTTTTATTAATTAGGGTAACATACCCACATGCATGGTCCAATAATAAACAACAGAAAACGCGTTCCAACGTTTTGATGTTCCAACACTTGAAGCCATGAAATATAGACGACCGACACATGGAGAAATAAAAAGTTTTATTGTTTTTTTTTTTGAGAAAATCCCAATGATTTCTGCTTTATCGTAATTGAAAGTGATCCCTTTTATGTATCATTTGTAGTGAATCATTGTCGCAATATGAGTTAGATTAACCAATCAAGAATCTTTCTTTCTTCCACTGAATGGAAGATTTAAAAAAGGGGAATGAATTCAACTTTGATTGGATTCTCTGTAACTTGGAAAAAAATGGGTGTGGAATTTGTGAATAAATTTTAACTTCACACTACATAGTCAAACTTTACAAGAACAGATTAAAAAAATGGAAAAGAAGAAACTTTTTTTGGAGAAAAACTGTCATGTGATTCCTTCACAGATCACAATCGTCTTTCCTTTTGAGAAATGGCCAAATAATGTTGGGTTTTTGAGTATTTGGGGGCTTTTGACGGTTGCTTTGCTTTTGCTTGGCAGATCCGTTGCTCATTTATTAACTACTACAGCTCTTACTCCTGTTCATTATTTTATTAAATACTAAGAAGAAAACAAAAAGCCAACAATACCATAAAGCAAAGATTTCTGAAATGCGTAGAAACAAGGGAACTTCAAACAGTCCCTGAACTAGAACTAGAAGAAGAAGAAGAAGAAGAAGTAGAACGGAAACCCCATCAATGGATTTGCAGTTTTTTTGCAGAGTATTCTTAATTACAACCCTGATTTCTCTTGTCTGTCAAGTATGCTCTGTTACAGCCGGTGATATAGTGCACGACGATGATTTAGCTCCAAAGAAGCCCGGTTGTGAGAACGATTTCGTTCTGGTATTCATTTTTCGAGAATGCTGCTTCTTTTGCTACTACCCAGTTCTTGTTTCCTCGTTTTCTCAACTGGATTTTGCTTGAATTTCGGCTTTTGATGTCTTGAATGACTCAAATTTGTCTGTAAAAAGTAAACTAGCTTCATTTTGGTAAATTATTAGTAGATACAGCATGTTTTTATAGTCTTAACTAGGTGGCTGAACCTGTGTCTCTTTCTTTTCCGATGCAATTGTAATTTGCTGATTTTTATGCAGTTATTTCCCCTTGGAATTTCTATTTGCTTATTGTATATTACATTTCGAGATTGATAGTTACTTGCTGGTTGTCTTAGTGGTTTATCTTATAAAATTTCTACAAGTTGGAATGAGATCGGTCATATGGGATTTCCTGCACTCTGTCAACTGTCAATTTGTTTCCGCTTTTTAAGTTTAGGGCTTTCCATGTTATTGGAGTGGAGTTGTTTTTTCAGAACTGATTTGTGCAGCTATTGTAAATTGTTGAGGATTATCCTTGTTTATCTTTTGTCTATAGAGTTTAACTGTCAATTGTCTCAAAATTGATAGGTCAAAGTTCAAACTTGGGTTGATGGCATAGAGGATGCCGAGTTTGTCGGTGTAGGTGCCAGATTTGGTACTACTATAGTGTCGAAGGAGAAAAATGCAAATCAAAGACGCCTCATTCTTTCTGACCCTCGCGATTGTTGTAGTGCCCCAAAGAATAAGGTTTGTTTATTTTATTACCGATTTACCCTCACATCTTTGTATGACATGCACAACAATTAAGTATAGTCGTAAGTTCAGTTACTAATATCAATGGTTTTCTTAGCTTGCTAATGATGTCATTATGGTGGACCGAGGTCACTGCAAATTCACAACCAAGGCAAACAATGCAGAGGCAGCTCATGCTTCAGCTATTCTCATTATAAATAACCAAAAGGGTAATCAATGCTTTTGGTCATTATTTGATTCATGTGTTAATTAGTTGGGGTTCTTAAGTGCATTGTTGTATAAACTGGAAAAAATGGTCTTTTGTCATTTTTCCAAATTTTACCCTTTTGGATTGTCATGAAAAAATGTGGTTGGCAGAACTCACTTTTTAAATAATTGTTGGATGAGTAGCTTGACCTAGAAAGATGACATGTTGGAGGACAAGTACATTGCTAAAGGTCAAACTCGTACTTTCCATGCAGAACTCTACAAGATGGTATGCGAGCCTGATGAAACTGATCTAGATATACATATACCTGCTGTCATGCTCCCACAAGATGCTGGTACAAGCTTGGAGAAAATGCTGACTAGTAATTCATCAGGTAAGCTTTCATTCTGTATTTGTTTTTCTTTAAATTTTCTCCCGCATATACTATCACCCTACTAAGACCAATAAATGTTTCTTTCTAAATGTTTTGTGCTTTTGCAGTGTCTGTACAGCTTTATTCTCCGACACGACCGCTAGTTGACATAGCTGAAGTGTTTCTATGGTTGATGGCTGTTGGTACCATATTGTGTGCTTCATATTGGTCCGCATGGAGTGCAAGAGAAGCTGCAATTGAGCAGGACAAACTATTAAAGGTCAGAATCAATTAAATTTACATATTTCCCATGCAGCATGTCCAGAGTTGTGTCTTGTTTACAGCCATATTATGCTTATTAATTTGTAGACCTTATCTTGTAAATGCAGGATGCCTTGGATGAAATTCCAGACACCAGACCTGTAGGTTCTGGTGGAATTGTGGACATCAACACTACATCAGCCATCTTATTTGTTGTTGTTGCTTCTTGCTTCTTGGTTATGCTTTACAAACTTATGTCATATTGGTTTGTTGAACTCTTGGTGGTTCTTTTCTGCATAGGTGGTGTGGAGGTACAACTTCCTTTCATTATTCATCTACGCATGCATGCATACGAAGCTTTGCTTAATTCATGTTATGGTTTTACATGCACAACATGTTTCTATAACATTATAATTTTTATTCTCACTTTTTGCCATATATTTCAATGAAATTTTTAACTCTAAAGTCTAATATATTTGCAGGGCCTTCAAACTTGCTTGGTTGCTTTACTGTCAAGGTATTTTATATTCTTTCTTAGTATGAACTCAGTATCTTATGAGAAGTTTACATTAAAAATCCTGCCAAGTCATCCATTTGTTGGTTTATTGTTGCTTGATTCTTGAATATTTACCGCTGAGCATGTATTATTATTTTATTTTTTGCACGATATGGTGAGGATGATGATAACATCAAAGTATTATGGGAAGTTGAATGGAAGGATTTAGTTTGAAAATTTTATTGGTTCGCAGTGGGGTCAATCTCATCAATAGATAAAGAAAAATGGTTGGACTTTGTAGCTATGGATGCTTATGATTTATTAGTTTCTATCTCTAGTTCTACAACCTTCATCAGTTAAATAAATTGACTTGCCTTTTCAACATTGTGAATAAATTTTTATATCTCACAGGTGGTTCAAGCGTGCTGGAAAATCATACATTAAAGTGCCCTTCTTTGGAACTCTCTCATACCTCACGTTGGCTGTTTCCCCTTTCTGCATAGCATTTGCTGTTGTTTGGGCTGTTTACCGCAATGTTTCCTTTGCTTGGATAGGCCAAGATATACTAGTAAGGATATACTTTCTTGTTAATTTTCCTAATATAGTTCAAGATTGTTGAAATTCAGTTATGTAAATGATTAAAAATCCGTTTCTCAGTCTAGACTTTTAACTTTCAATTGTTTGATGCACTAAATTTTGGCTTCTGGCTAAAGTTTAGCAACCATACATCAGAGTGAGTTCGATCGCTATGTGCTTCAACAATAGAATGTGCCTATCTTAATGCACCATTTGTACCTTATCTTGTGGAGTAACATTTTTCTTTCACTTAAATGGCAGAGTAGGTTTAAGACAAGTTTATGTTTCAACTAATAGACAATGTCTTTTATTTTCCCTAAACCTATGGCTTTGCTAGAATATTCACTCCACGTAAATTTAGAATTCTCTAACCAGTCAATATGGAGCTATCTTAAGTATCCTGTGTTCCAACACCACATTAACGAGTAATGATCTCTACCATCATTTAGGTGGATGGATATGAGACAAATGGCTTATTCCTAGTTCTTGTGCTTCTCTCGTCTTCTTTTTTTTTAACAAGATGTTGATGCAAGATTAACATGGCAGAGTTCAATTTATAATTTTGTTTTTTTCTCAGGGAATTGCTCTTATAATCACAGTTCTGCAAATTGTCCATGTACCTAATCTCAAGGTAGCATTACAACTTTATTTACTCCATCTCATTATGTTTTAGACTTGTATGAATCGCCATTATATTCCTCAAGTTTTCTCTTTGGATGCCCCAAATAAACAAATATTCAATGATTTTGATCAATTCTACTATATCTAGGAAACGAATTGTTATTCTGACATATCTCTGAATCAGGTGGGAACAGTTCTACTCAGTTGTGCCTTCTTATATGACATCTTTTGGGTATTCGTTTCGAAAAAGTTATTCCATGAAAGCGTGATGATTGTGGTAAGTAATCCGTCTTATCCAACTCTACTCCATGTGCTATATCAGAGTTAGAAGGTTAGTCTTTATACTATTAAGGATATTCAAAATATGAAAGGCTAGAAAGTAATACTGATTTGCTCGTGTCTATTGCATAGGTAGCTCGGGGGGATAGAAGCGGAGAGGATGGCATCCCAATGCTACTGAAGATCCCACGCATGTTTGATCCATGGGGCGGTTATAGCATAATAGGATTCGGTGACATCCTTTTACCTGGACTATTGATAACATTTTCACTCAGGTCTCAACTGTTTTCTTCTTTTGCTAAATCTTTTTTATTCATGTTGCTGTTCTGTACATGCAAACTTGGCCCTTAAATATTCATAAGTTTCTTCTATGAGAAAACTGCTCTTCCATACCCGTTCAAACAATGTGTTTTTAATTGGTTCTATAATATAGCATGTCAAGAAAACAATTGCAATGTAAACCGATGAAATACTTTATCAGGCTACAAATACGAAATTCATGCATCAGTTTCCTGGTCAAGGATTATCAGAAATTTTATTTATCTCTTCATCTCATTAATCGGAAACAATGATCTTTTCTTTTTCCATTTCCCTTATTCACCCAGAAGTTAGAACTCACTTGAATCGCTCGTGTAACAGGTATGATTGGCTGGCTAACAAGACTCTTCGAGCTGGCTACTTCTTGTGGGCAATGATTGCTTATGGCTTAGGTAAGAGTCGACAATGAAATCATATGTTACTGTGACTGTGACTGTTAAAACATTGTTAGACAAGTGAATTAAAATACAACTTGTGAAAATTCCCTTCAGTATGTAGCCATTACCCATCATTCACTTGGATTTTACAAATGACAGTTTTCAACTCCTTTCTCACCCATGGCAGGTCTTCTCATTACATATGTGGCTCTAAATTTAATGGATGGACATGGTCAACCAGCACTCCTTTACATTGTCCCTTTTACACTAGGTAATATTTGTTACTAAAAGACAGTTTTCTTCGAAATTGAAAGCTGCGGTCCCGTTTACGAAAATTTAATTATACCTTGTTGCAGGAACCTTTTTAACCCTAGGAAAAAAGAGAGGTGACCTAAGAGTTCTCTGGACAAGAGGAGAACCAGAAAGACCCTGTACCCATATTCGACTTGAACACCAACATCATGAAGAGCTGGGCAATGACGACCATTAGTAAGACCCATTCTCTGTAATTTTTATTGTAGAAATTGTTGTGTGACTGAGGCTGTTCATTTGGAAACTTACTTTAGCTCTAGCATAAATCTTGATGACCTTTGAAGACAAGACAAGGCATGTTATCAATTAACAATAGTATGTATCATTCAAAAAAAAAAAAAAGACAAAAGAAAGTGTGCATTGATAAGCTTCATAGAATCTGAAGAATAAATCACATGGTTGTTTCTAAAATTTTCATTTACATGTACAATGGCAAGGATGACCTGCTGCAATGTTGAATGGGTTCCATTATTTGCCAATTATTATCTCTAGTATTTTTTTTTTTTTAAGAGTAAACTTGTTCTTGATTTTCTGGAATTGAAATGAAGAAAGCCAAGTCTCCGACGTAAAATCCGGTGATAAATCGTGGACTTGTACTAATTTGTGAATTAGCAGTAGACAATTATTAAATGACCGAGACCCATTTGAGATCACCTTCTTCAGATCAATAAGATGGTAAAAACTGAATCAGATATAGACCACCCCCAATCGGCTTGATACTAGCTTCTTGTATAGCCCTACATAAGGATAACAATCTACATTCCATCGCTGCAAAATTGACTACTCTTCCATCTGCATTCCATCGCGTTTTTGCAGCACTAACCGGATCATTGAAAAAAAGAAAAAAAAAATCCAAAAAAGAATAAGATTGCCGGTAAAAAAGAGATGAGAGATTGCCGATCCTCGTCTAGAAAGTTGAATTGTAACCCATTCTTCTCTTTCTACTGCTTGAGAGATTAAGTGTGTTACCGTCTCCATACCAAGCACAAATAAGTATGGTGAGAGTGGATCTCCTTGTCTATCACCATGCGGCAGCGGTTCCATGGGAGTTGCATGGAAGAAGAGACACAATTTATGATCAAGCGGATGACTATCCATGATGTTCTTCCTTTATACAAAAGCATAGTATGAATAATTTCTTGCATCGCTATAATATCATCAGAAACACTCCGACTATAATAAAATTGGCTTGACACTAACCAATAAACTTTGACATAAGTGATCTTAATTGATTAACAATTGTTTTAGTGATCACTTTAAACAAGACCGTATATAAACTCATCGGCCTAAATTAAGAGAAATTTAGGTCCTTGGGAATCAACACTAAAAGCTTTTTATTTAATTCAGGAGGACTCGGGCCACCTCAAAGCACATCCAAACCAGCTGACAAATTTGATCCTTCACAAGTACCCATTGGGATTGAAAGAAACGAGCTTTAAATCCATCAATATATGGGGCATTTAACGGCGCCATGCTGAACAAGGCTTTTCTCACCTCCTCCTCCGAAACACTGTTGTCCAAGGCCGCAACGTCTTCATCTCCCAAAATAGGGAAGCTGTTGCGCAAAGGGAACTCTCCTGAGAACGAAACCTCCAGGGAGTGTAGCTGCACAAAAATCTTCACTGCCTCAGCTTTCAAAATTTCACTGTCATAACACCATTCACCATCATCAATCTTACGTCCACCAACAAAATTGAAGGCTTTGCTTAATTATGTGGACCATTTATTAATTATTCACATATTTAAGTCTTGAAAAAGCTTAAAGACTAAACAACGTGGTTGATTTAATTGGTGTAACTAAGGGAAAAAAATTTAAAAATTAAGTGGTAAAAAAATATAATTTATACAATTTTTGAAATTTAAAGAATATTATTAAAAAAATAATCAAGAATTTCAAACATAAACCATAAATGAATATAAATATATGAATATATAATTCCATTTCATCGAAGTTGTGAATTTCTCTGATAAACACGAAACCCATAATAAATAATTAAATGTAAAAGATCAAAACTTGTTTTATGGCATAAACCAAAGTAGAAACTAAAGCAATTATGCATGTTAGCATTGCAACAGTGAAGTCTATTTAGCGTATAATTTGGCTTTCAGTTTTTCTTTATTATTATTTCACTTGCAAAATTACATCTATAGATGGCTTATAATAATATGCTTTATATCATCCCTTCATCAACCATATCCTATTCACAAAATTTTTCACCAATATAATTCAAACATACACTTCTTCATCAGCTTTGTACATCTTTTCTAGGACAGGTTTGAGGTTTCTTGGGTGCACGTCCATGAAAAGCCCATATTTCATGAACAATGTTAATGACATCTTCTGCTCTACCCGGTGCCCTGCCGCCACTGTAAGTCGATGATGGAGCAACACCGCCGCGGCAATTGATTTCATTTGAAGATAAGCTAAATCTTTTCCTAAACAAATTCGAGGTCCGGCGTTGAAAGTAACAAATCTGTACGAATCTTTTGGCTCAAATTCTTTGCCATCTTCGGATAACCACCTTTCTGGTTTGAATTCTAAGCAATCTTCACCCCAGATAAATTTCATACGACCAGCTGAATATATAGAGTATGTAACGTTTGATCCAGCAGGGACGAATGTCCCATTAGGCAAGACATCATCTGCTATTACATGCTTTGAGTCTTGTGGCACTGATGGGTAAAGTCTTAATGTCTCAGACAGCGCTGCTTTAAGATATATCAATCGGTCAACTTCTTCGAACACAAGGGGTTCATTTACCCATTTGGAAGTATCAGTGCCACGTGTCTCCATCAGAACAATGGAAATTTCTGTGATGATCTTTTTTTCTACCTTTGGATTTTGACTGACTAGCCAAAAAAACCAACATAATGCAACCGAAGTCGTATCACGTCCAGCTAAGATGAAGTTCAATGCCACATGTCTAAGGAATTCATCAGAGTAGGATTCCTTTTTTTTCATGAAACGTGAGAGCAAGTCGTCGTGTGGGGTCTCACCTTGATGCTGACTCAGCAATTCAAGCTTACGTGTATTAATGATTTCGGATAAGAATTTATCCATGTGGTCGAGGCTTCGGCTCAGCTTGACTTCCATTCCGAGCCCCAACCATTTCTTCAGCTTCCATATGATTTCGGGCAAAATAAATCGTTGGAGCGTGGCTTCTGTGGCTCGATCAAAAGCCGTTGCGAAGCCGTTCTCAGGAAGCCCTGGAGATGCCGTTTGAGGATCCTTGCCAAATGTCAAGCCACATATGTTATCGAAAGTGAGTCGAAGCAAAAGGTCCTGAAAATCAACCGGCTTCCCTTGGAGCTGAGCCGTCTCAAGAATCGGGCAAAACCGCTGCTTGATGGCCCGGTTAACCCACCGCGACATGGCTTGGCGAAGCGTCCTGGTGGTAAACTCCAACGCGGCAGTCTTACGCTGGAACAGCCACGTGTCACCATCAGAATTGAAGATCCCATCACCAAGCAAATCATGAAACACAGCCTGCCAAAACGGCCCCTTGGGATAATTATCGAACCGGCCCTTCAAAATATGCTCCAAGTTCTTAGGATCGCACGTGACGGTCACGAGACCTTGCTTCCGAGCCAAAAACGGAATCGCAGCGATGCACGTCTGGTACGTGCCGCCGCAGGCGCGTAGGTTGTCGGCAATCCACTCATGCATACAATTGGAGTTCTCAATGAGCCCCGGAAGACTGCCCAATAAAGGCCAGACACGTGGCCCATTGAGCGACCGTGCGATGAACTTGAACCATACTAAATAAACCACCACGGCTGATAGGATCATCAAAGCCACTGATGCATCCATTTGATCAGCTTTGTAACACTCTATATATAATATACGAGTTGAAGCTGTTAATGCACGAACATGAGAGCTCTTAAATTGAAACGACAATGGCGAAAAATAAATAAAACCCTAAATGTACATAAAAGAGAGAAGAGACGAGAAGCCTGTGAATGTGTGAGTGAAAGAGAAGACAAAAAGGGTTATATAGAGAGGAAATAACACTGAAGAAACACAGAAAGCAAAAGCATGCAATTAATATGGGCAGCTAAATTTGTTGAGAACATCTCTCTCTCTCGCTATCCCTTTCGGTCTTTCAAACTGACTGATTCCACCTTTTTTTTTCTTTTTTTTTTAGTATTTTATTAGTGCATGGACCTGATTAACTCAGCCTGTAAATGGAAGCACATAGCCTTTAATGGCCGACTGGAGTCGTTGGAAAAAGCACAACCCTAAGCCACCAGATTAGTCGAGCTTGCAGCAAGTATAAAATTAAACACCCACGTAGCCCCACTCTCGGAAAGACAGAGAAGAAAAGGGGTCACCTAATTTTGCAGGAAGAAGCGTGTCCTTAAATTCCAACCATTGCAGCAGCTAGCATTGAATGACTCTGTAAACAGGAATAATAAGATTGGTTGAGCAACTATACTCCTTGCATATGTCGATCTACATACTATTTTCATACAAATAACATCAACATTTTAATAATAAATTTAACTCTTAATGTTACATATTTTATCAATTTAGTTCTTTTTCTATTTTATTTAAATTTGACTCTCAACTTTTTAAAAAAAAATTAAATTTAACAATCAACATTTAAAAAACAATAATTTGTTATTTTCAACCAAAAAATTGAATAAAATGTTAAAATTTTTAAACTTGAAAGCCGGCATGTAATCCACATGTACTCTATACTAATTTTTTATAGCTTAATGAACTTTTTATATTTTTATTATTTTTAATTATTTTATTGATGTGACATATAAGATAAATAGTACCATGTCAACATGAAATACACATGGTTTGTCACGTATGTTGTCACACCAACATTGTTAAAAAATTAATGTTTTAGTTAGCATTTTCGTTAAGAAAAATTGATTCAACTCTTTTTAAAATGTTAATGACTAAATTTAGCTAAAAAAAAGTAAGGGTCAAATGGACAAAAAAATGTAAATGTTAGGGACCAAATTTATCATCATGTCTTCTATTTGTATATAGATTAAAATGTCATAAGTTCTTGTACTCTTCACAAATTTAGAATTTATTCTTTGTACTTTTATTTTCAAATATTTAGTATTTTTACTTTTCAGATATCAAAATTCAGATCCAATTGTTAACACTGTTAAAATTATTTTGTTAATTCAGGTTCATTATAAGGTCTTTTTTTTAGTTACATGGTTGCCAAGTGAATTTTTTTTATTTTAAAAAGTCACATAAATAAAGTTAACAAAATAATTTTAATTGTGTTAACAACTGAATCTGAATTTTAAAATATGAAAAATAAAAAGATTAAATTCTTGAAAATAAAAGTACTAAGATTAAATTCTAAATTTATGAAAATTATGACAACTTATGGCATATTTTAAATTTAATCCCTTTACTTTTGAAATTTTAAAATTTAGGATTATTTGTTAACATCGTTAAAATCTTTGTGTTAAATTTATTTTTTTAACTAAATTATAGAGTAAAAATTTAAATGTTATAATATGCTCAAAGTTCTTGTACTCTTTGTATATTTGAAATTTAATCTCGACACTTTCATTTTCAGGAATTTAATCACTCTACTTTTTAAAATTTAAAATTTAGATCTATTTATTAAAACCTTTAAAACCCTTATGTTAAAATTTCTAGTGTGACATTTTGAAATTAAAAAAAAAAAACTCCATTGAAATCCATGTAACAAAAAAATTGTAATGGACTTGAATTTAATAGAAAAGTTTAACTGTGTTAAGTACAATTCTTATAAATTCACATAAGCATTTTAATTAGAATAAAATATTGAGATTAACCAATGACATTTGAGGCATTAAATTATGTCAAAAATTAAAATATAGAGATCAAAACTTAAAATTGAGTAAAATATAAGGATCAAAACTAAAATTTAACCATTCTTGTATAATCTTAAAAAAGTAGAGATTAGAATTGAATTTACTATTATTTTTTCGTGTTAAAAGTATAAAAATTAAATTTTAAGTTTGAGTGAAATATATGAATTAAAATTAAAATTTAACATTCTTATAAAATCTTAAAATTTAACTTTTTTTTTTCTCAAGAATGCTTTACAAATAGAGGTGACGCAGGAAGGCTGGCAATATCATTGGTCCCTAAAAGAACTTAATTTAATCTCTTCGGAAATATTAAAATTTTAAATTAATTTATAGTAAATTATAATTTAACCTTTTGAAATATGAAAAATATTTTGTTTACTCCTTCCAAAATGATAAAATTATAAATTAATATATATGATAAAATTATATTTTAATTTTTCAAACATTTTATAATTCACTTATGTTTACAAACAATGATAAAGTTGTTTTATTTTTTTTAATATGCTGCTATGATAGTATCTATTCATATTTTCTTAACTTTTTAACAACGCACACATACTTGCTCAAACTTAGATTTTTTAGGATGAACAACATACTTTTTACCATTGAAATCACTCATTGGATTCAATAAAATTGTTTTATATATCCTTCACCATAGTTGCATCACCAAAACGGTCACTTTCGCTCCCTTCTATGATTTTTCCATTAAATCTCCTCTCCTTTATCCACCCTAAGTTTTTACAGTCTACATTTGTCTCTTCCTTGATTGACGGTATTCAAAGAAGGTTATTTTCTTATTCCAAGTTTCCAATATGGAACCACAATTGCTCTTGATAAAGCATAGCATTTTATTGGGATTTGATAAGACCCCAAGATAAAATTATACATTTAATATCTTTAAAATAATAAAATTAAAATTATGCAATATAAAATTACATTTATATCATTTCAAAATTTTATGATATTCAAATTTTTAGCTTCCACTGTTAGTAACCAATGCAGCCAACCCTTCTAACTTCATTGACGAAGAGGAGGTTGCATTATTGATTCAACCTAAGCTTACAGGCTTTTGATTTGTGCGTTAATTGTTCATCGTTTTATTTTGGTTGTTGATTATTAAGTAGTAACTCCTGGCATTTTTATTAAAATAATAATAAGTTGAACTGTAACTTTAATTTTTATATATTTTTTTTTATATAGGTGACGATTTAAAATCTGGAAATCACAAAAATTCTCTATCTTGCGAAACTGATATCATCATAAAAGAAGGGTACACTCAAAGCATTTTCCGTCCATAAAAACCCACTTCCAAGAAGAAGGTGAAGCAAACTAACAAGGCAGAAACTTCGTCTCTATAACTTAGAGTTTTCTTCGACCATTATCTCTAATGGCTCTCCGCAGTTTCCACATCATAAACTGCTCTTACCCTAACAACTCTTCCTACTTCCACGATGTTAACTGTCATATTAAACCACCCAAATTTGGTATTGTAAACCATAATTATATTATATTCAAAATTATCACATTTCAGACAAAAAAAGAAAAGAAGAAATGCATCCCCATTTCACGTGGTAACTTCTCAAAGGCAAATTACGGTAACTCATTAAAGACATTGAAAGGGATAAGAGGCAGATGGAGTATGGCTTCAGGACTTGAATGTCCTTATCATTTGGTGGGGATTCAGATTCAACGGGCTTTGTCAATATTTCAAGCTTTAAACTCACCTAAAACACCATACCAGCATTTAATGTAATCAAGCCCTTTTAGGGCAAGGCTGGCTAGGCTAAGTCAGGTCCTAACTACCCCAAATGCCATGTTGATTTTGCTGGTGCAGGACCGAACTGCTTCTTCAAAACGTGTCCAGCTCACGGTTTTTTTTTTTTGTTATTGTTCCATCATTGCCACTCACATGGATCTCTTCTGTCAAAGCATGGAAGAAAAAAACAGAACAAATTTCAGTTTCATTTTAAATGAAATCGACAGCTAAGTCCGTGGAGTTGGACTTTAGTTCATCAGGTTTCCATCGACTGTTTGCAAATTCAATGTCAAAACCAAACCTAAATCTACAGCTCTTAATTAACCTCACAATTAATTACATCAAATGTAATTATTACTAGCAAATATTTATTTTCGGAATTTAATTTATTTACAATTAATAATTTTCATTATATGAAATCGTTTTTAAAAGAGTGAACCAAATTCAACATTTTTTAACAAACTCATCTATCCCAAAAAAATTTCTTAGAAAAAGGCATAAAATATAACACATGTTCATCATAGTTAACAAGTCAAGTCAGGTATTGGTCAATATCATTTTACTGTACAGATCAAACTAAATAATTCAAGACGTCAAATCTGTGTAAAGAAATCAATTTTGGACAGCCCAATTTTGAGCTTCTTATATTCTTTTCAAATTTAAAATTTAATCCATAAATTCTAATTTTTAAACATTGAGTCCTTATACTTTTTATTTAAAAATCTTAGTCTCTTTGTCTAATTTTGCTGATATTAAAGGTAAAATAATTTTTTAGCCCTTAACATTTAAAATTTTTCTTCAATTTGGTCTTTACCATTTAAAAGTACATTAAAAATTTTAAAAATTAATTTCATTCATATTTAAAATATATATAGAAATTAAAAAAATTATAATTTTTAAAAAATACAAAATAAAAACTCTTTAAAATTGAAAAAATAAAATTGATTTTTAAAATATAAAAAAAATCCAAGATACAATGTTATCTAAAATAAACCGAACCGACCAATTGAACAAGGAATCGATTGGAGTATCGGTCCTGCGAGAAGTAAAAACTCAATTGACCTCTGAACCGATACAGACTAATTGAATCAAGTAAAAAATCGATTGAACTAGCAGTTGAACTGATTTCGAACTGGACTAACCAATTAGTTCCTAGAATAAGCGGCGATTTAAAGCAAATAAAATATTAAAAAAATTATAAAAATCCGTTCAAATGCCAGTTCAATTGATTTTTAACTTGGTTCAACCAGTTCATATCAATTTGCAGGTCAACCATTTTTTTATCTCTGATTGGATTGATACCCTAGTTGATTCTTGATCCAATCAGTTCGATCCAATTTAGATAACATTGGTTTTTTTTAATTTTTTAAATTTTAAAGGTTGTTTCGTTTTTAAAAAAAATTATGATTTTTAAACTTTTTATGTTTTTGTTTAACATAAGAAAAGATCATTTTTATTTTTTAAAACTACGTACTTTTAAAGAGTATGGATCAAATTGATAAAAAATATAAATTTTGAAGACTAAAAAATTTTAAAATTTTAAAATTTGGTAGACTTGAAATCGGTACAGACAAGTGGAATTGGGCTAATAAATCTGATGAATTGAATCGATTTTTTTTAATATACTTTGTTTTTTTATATATTTTTTGAATTGATTTGACTGATCGTTCTGAGAATCAATTGGTTAAATTAGTTCAAAATTAGTAGTCGGTTCAATCGTTTTTTTAGCTCAGTTGAACTAGACCACACCGATTCACAAGTCACCTAATTTTTATCTCTAATCGAACTGATATTTCTATTGATTCCCAATCCGAATGTTCGATTTGATCACAATTAAATAATTTTGAATTTTGAATTTGGAGATAAGAAAAGGAATCAAATTTAAGGTTTAAAAAGGAAAAAAAAGCTCGTCAAAATCTGGATTTTATTGTAAAAAACTGGATTTAGATGAGTTTTTCTACGGATTCTTTAATCTTGTGTCATCAAAGTTCTTGAGTAAATAACAAAATAGAAGTATATGTTTTCAAGTTTTTATGTTAAGAAAATAAAAATAATTTTTAAATTTTTTTTAGTTAAAATTTATCACATGTCACAAAATGATTGGATAAATTTTTTTTAACTATTGAGGTAATTTGAGTAATTCGCATGGTTTATGCACCATTTAATTTAGGTGTACAAAAAAATTTAGGTATATCACCTTTTAAGAAAATAGGTTCCACTTTGTTGTTGAAGCGAAACTTAAAACTACTGAAATTGAATATTTAGCACTATGCAAACATCCTTACTGGTACGACCTGATTTATTTAAAAGAAGTGACAGCGTAGTTGCAAATGCTGAAGCCGCTGTTCTTGGTAAAGTAATGCATACATGCAGAGTCAAGCCCACTTAAATGATTGTCATTGCCAAAAGGGTAAACTTCTAAGTTTCAAACACCAATACTTGCCACTGTTATTTTCTTCACACTACTGCCAATTAATAATGCTTTCTCTGACCATAACATAAACTGCACATGTTATGTTACTGTTTGGTCTAAATTAAGAGGAAAAGGGTTCCATATGTCAGAAAATTGCAGTCTTCATCTCCTGAAACATAAAAAAGACTCATCCTCCGGGGTTTAGCAAAACATCATATAAAATTTAGACAAAAGCTGACATTGGTTACAACAAAACCAGGAAAGGAGATCCCAAGACAATCACAAACACAACAGCAATAGTGCCAATTCAGTAAACAGAAAAGGCTTGCATCTTCTCATTAATGATTCAATATTTAATCACATTTGATATAATGAATTCAATCACCAAGAATCAAATCAATAGCCATAAAACAATTACAAGATACAACACTGTCCTATAATTACAACAGCTAACCAAAGGATCAAAACCCTATGGTTGAACCCTGCCAAACCTCAACAGCTTGCTGATCCTTTCGGGTTACAAACATCTTGTTTCCACCAAATGCCAAGTTGGTTACCTTTAAGCCTCCCATTTCTTTCACTCTCCCCATCACATTCTTCCTAAAAACCCCACCCTCCGCACCCGCCTCCACCTCCGACCACAACTCTATATCCCCTCCTTTACTGCAAAACACTTGATTCCCATGGCTCTCGATTTTGCACCCTAACCCTTCTTTCTTCCCATTCACAACCTTCCTTCTATTCTCAACACACATCCATGGATTACTATTATCATTTGCATCATTGTTCAGAGTCCCTAAACACCTCAAATCCGCATTGAAAACCTCCCCAGAGCTCACTCCAACCTTGAAAAGCACGTTCATATTATCCGAAGCACAAACATCGGCAAAGCAATCGACTTTCTCCTTCAATTCAATGGCTACATTACCAGACCTTACATCCCAGAACTTAATGTTCCCTGATACACCCGATAACCCACTATGCGACCCGGATGCCATGAGTAACCCGTAACCCGAAACCCATCTCAGCTTTGTAGCTGGGATGGCTGAATCGAGATCAGCCCCAAAAATCTCATTACGAGCTATTTCAATAACAGGGTTCAATGTATTCATATCATAAACCAGGATTGAATTGGAGTTTCTCCTACCGGATTCGAAGCTAGTAAACAAGAACTCGCCTGATGAACCGATTGCTTGAACCGTGGAACCGGATCGGGTCGCATTCTCCCAATTCAGAACCTGTTTGACGTGTCCTTTTTGGAGATCGAGAATCTGGAGCCCCGAAAAGTCGGTGGCCCCGGCCGCCGCGATATCCGGGGAAATTGCGAGCAGGGAATCGATGGCTGTGAATTGGGTCAAAATCGTTGACTTCCTTATCAACGACCAATCGAAAGACGTGATCTTGCTACCGTGGGAAACATGCAAGGACCCAAACGGCGTCGAGGCAATCGCGGAAGGGGTGTCGCGGCCGTTCAAGGGTAATTCGGACGACTTCCGGAGGGCAAAAGCGTCAAAGTGGGAAGAGTCGGTCAAAGAGCTAGTCAAAAGCGACTCAACGCCGTAGTATTTGGACTCTTCGATGAGGTCCCGGAGGTCAAAGTCTTTGACTTTCGAAGGAAGGGTCCCGCTGCGGAGGAGGGAGAGGAGGAGCGAGAACTGATCCGGGTCCCGGTCCACGAAACGATCCCAACCCGTTTCGGCAAGTCGATAAAGAAGGGATTTAGGACCCGCTTGGGTTAGGGTCTGTTTGGTCGTTTGAAAAATCCGACCGCCGACATTAATCGACACGACATTACTGTTCAACTCCGGTTCTGTCTCCAAACAACCCATATCGAACGATGGCATAATTGTATCAGGGAAACCTTCTTACCTTATTTTCAAAACCCAAAATTTGAGCAAGATTTTTTGCGAGAGAAAGACAGATGAACCCAAATTTTGAAGGGACAAGGAGATGTGGGCAATAAGATAATATAAAGGGGGTTTGGTGTAACAGTGACGGATTATGAAATCTGAGCATTTGAATGCATATTTGACACAAACTGAATATTTTATAACTAAACACCTGAAACTGGTGAAAGGAGCCGTCCAAATTGAACATTGACGAGCTTTTTATATGTCTGACTATCCGTTTGGTTTCCATTTCTAGAAGCACAGAAAACAAAAACAAAAACGGACGAGAATGCTGTTTTGTCTTTTTTTTACCTGGAAGTATTTTTTGTTACCTTTTAAGGCCTTTTTTCTAGACAACAGTCTTTTAAGTTTTTATTATTAAGGAAAACATGGATTCTTGTTTTGGATGTTTGGGATTACCTTTTAAGGCCTTTTTACTAGACAACAGTCTTAAGTTTTTATTATTAAGGAAAACATGGATTCTTGTTTTGGATATTTGGGATTGTTGGTGATGCAGAAATCCTATCATCTTTTTAAATAAATGTAAATATTTGATTATTTATTTTCTTGAGTAATATTGGTAAGCACTATCTGCAACCTCAAGTCAAAATAAAAATAAAATTAGTATTTATGTTAAAATTGTGAAATCTAATATATTTAATATCTATTCTATAGCTAAGTATTTAATAAAAAAAATGATAATGGAGTTTGTTGGCATAGTTCTCTTGTTGACACTTGGAACGCTTATAACATGGCACATGGAAGGCCAATTTGTTCATTGGTAAGGACTAAAAATCGTAATTATTGCCGATTAACTATATTAATCATGCTCAATTCGGCAAGCAAAAAATAGTAATATTGATATAATATTTAGTTCTGATTAATGCCAAAAGGGTGTCAAATTCGGCAATTTTATTTGGAAATTTAGATTTAAACGTAAAACGGAAAAAAGGAATAACTTTGATCTGCCCCATCAGCCCAATCAGTTCAGTGTGGATCTCAATTAGCCCAACAGACCAATCTGGTTTCCCAAAAGCTTCAGTTTAGCCTTTGATTTGTTGATGGATAAGAAGTTAGGCAGCTGAATCTGATTTCCAGCTGCAGCTTTCCATTGAGTTTCAAAACAACTTTCAAATCTTAAACTTTTGAATTTATTTAAACCATTAACTATTTTAATCATTCAAGCTTGACGATGATAGACAAAATTCTATTCTTTTTATTGAGTTTAGTGATATAGAAAAAGTTTAATCGAAGCATATTCGGGTAACAATATCACTAGAGCGATAATTTACAGATGCCAGCATCAAGTAAACATCGATAATTTTTTTCCCCTTCTTCAAACGGCAATGCTATTATTATTTATTATTATTGCCATCTACTATCCTGTCATTAGGATTTTACATATGAGGGCACAAATCAAAAGGACTGTTTTCATATCTTTCTGCCTAAATTAGAGATATATATAATACATATATTAAACAACAGAACTACGCCCATAAGACCCTGTTTCCTCCGAAAACATTGCAATATGCGCCGTCTGTGTCAAAAACCCCCCTAAAATTATCAATGACATGGTTGATTAACTGTGCCCTGTTGCTGTTACCAAATTGTTTACTTTGGATCCCCAAAGCCACACCTATGTTCCTAAATTGATGTGAAAATCAGAAGGCATCGACTAAAATGCGTACCGGTTAGCTTACTCCTGGTTGCATCATAGGAAAAAATGACCAATTCCTGGCTACACTATCATCCTTTCCAGCTACCTTCTCGTTGGCCCACCAATCGGAACTAAGAATAGGCTTACGGTCATCAACTCCATCAACGTTGTCAAATTTAAATTCTTTAGCTGACCCGAGTGTTAAGGATTGATTCTCGTGGTGCTGCGGTGTGCATTCACTGTCTGCTGGAGCTTTCTCTGGTCTTTCATTGGAAGTTTCACCGACATGATATTCATTATCATCTGCCACCTTAGTTGTGTTTTCTTCTCTTTCTCTTGCTGCTTCATTATGTATAGATTCTGAAACAGCTTCAGATGAAGTTGCTGCCTCAGTTTCTGCACATCTTATAACTTCTTCCGTAGTCAACTCAAATGAAACTCTATGACTAACTGCAACTTGATCAGTTGGGTTTTGTTTATCCAAACTCGGATGTGACACAATTTCAGAGACTGGATGATCCAAACGAAAACCATTGTGGGGGGTGGATGTTGAAGCATCTGGGGTTAAAGTTCCAGAACCATGACTTGATCCCCATTCACGGTTGGAAAGCTTATCAAGGTTCAAGAGCTTGGGAGGGTCACCCATTCGGAACTCAGGAAAGCGTAAACCAGAGGCAAAATCACCATCAGGGAAAGGAGATGAGGTGCCAGAACCTGAGATTCCTGAGCTTGGTGAGATCAGTTGCCCAATGGGGCTCCCAGGATGAAGTTGATAGGACTGAAATTCATACTGGTATACTTGGAATCTCTGTCCACCCTCTCCATACTGGAGGTTAGGGCCAAGGAACTGAGCAAATGGCACCTCGGGCGAGGAAGGTGTAGTCAAGTGTACCGACTCCGGAGGAGGGGTGAAGGGAGCAGTTGAAGGTTCAGTGGTGAAGGTGGAGAAAACAGGTGGTGAAACCAACTGAGTTTCATGAGCATAAGGGCCAATTGCAAAAATTGAAGCAGGCCCTGGGGAGTACATACTGGCAGAAATAGAGGTGAGAGACACTAACCCAGCTGGAGATTGAGTAGCAGAAGGGGGTTCAGATGGAAGGAAAGATGCAGGAGAGGAAGGAGGTGCAACAAAGGGAAGTGTCACGGTAACGGCTTGGGTTGGAATTTCAGCAGCAGGCATATTAGCACGGGAAGAACTGGTTTCAGAAACAGGAACAGCAGGTCCAATTCGCTTCTTCTGTTTGTAAGATCCGAAACACCAATATTTGCTCCACCAACCACCCCATCTTTTCTTCTGAATGTCACCAAATTTAAGATGAAATGGATTAATACGGGAAATCACACCAAATCCTTACCTAGCTAGAAAGAAATCAAATAAATGACACTGCAAAAACTTTGGTTCTAAAAGACACCCATATTACAACAATAATACAACCCACCCTCGTTGAAGCTTTTACAGAAGTGTACCAAGTAATGAAACATATTAAAGCATACATGCTCAAAGCTATAGGACACCATGCTACAAATATACTTTCAGCTCTTTGCCAGAAAGAGTATGAGCATGCAGCTCATTTTTCCAATTGAAAAGGTTGTAACCAACAAGATAACCCAATTTAAACCAACCCTTCTAACATCTAAGTTCAAGGAGCAGAGGTAATTTTCCTGCCCCTTTTTTAAGTACTTCTGAACCTTCAACTTCGAGATTATAATTTACTATTCTTCAACTAGACCTCCAGTACAAGGAGATTATGCCTACAGAAGGAATAAAGCAATTTCAATTATTCGGAACCATTGGCTATCCACCTTGAGTTTGCATGTCCAAATGGGCTTACCTGATCTTAATATCTACAGAAGTTTATAGTTTCCAAATCTGAACGCATTTGAAACCTTCTAATTAGCTATCCCAATATCATGCCATAAATAGACCATGATACAAATCCAATTAACAACTGTATTTAGGTTCCAAATTGTATAATTCTTTTGGTTTTTTTCTTCTGATCTAGGAACCTCGCTGAATGAAAGTAAAACTAGAAATATAACGTGAGGAAGATCATCTAAGCTCAAGGTGTTTTCTCGGTAAATAAGGAACCATTTTTTCCTGGAGAAACCATACAGACTAATAAACACTGTTTCATCAACACTGACTAGTCTCAGATTCCTCAACTGCCAAGTTCAAAAAGTAAAATACCTGCATGTTCTAAACTTGGAAGTACCAAAAAAAAAAACAATTTATAAATGCAAAAACTTAAAACAATTTATAAATATAAGTATATCTAAACCATAAGCAACAGTTAAAAGACTTGATTCCGGAATAAGTCAACCTTCAATAAATCTAAGCCTAAAATTATAACGATTTAACTTGACATTTCCTGAGCCAAAAAAATAATCCTAAACTTGATTAAAGATCAAAAAGTTCACTAAATCACCGCATAACATAATCAAAGAACAAAAAGGAAAAAAAATCATAAAAAGACAGATCACGAAATGAATACCAAAGAAGCTTAAAAACAATTCTGGAACTCAACCAAATTGATCTAAATTCAATTAAAACAATAACGTCAAAGAAACCAACAGTAATTAAAAATATACATATGAAGGAAAATAAAAACTTCACCTGAACCGTAGATTGCGGGACACGATTCTCAGCTGAAGCGATCGCGTTAGCTGCAGCATGTATAGTCTCCAAAGGGTTATTCATAGCTCTAGATTCTCCATTTGCGCCTCTCATTTCAACGTATATTGTTTCTTTTTTTTCCCGACGAACCAAACAGCTCCAAAATTATCTTTCTCTCGGAATTGTCAAATTTTCTCGAGAAAGAAAAAATCGAGAGAGAGAAAGTGATCGGCGAGAAGGAAACTGTGATTAATAGACGAAGCTTCCCTCGTGCAATAAAAATATAAATAAAAATCAAGTCTTTGAGCTTTTAATTTTTTTTTGTTCATTAAATCTAAATCTTCTTTTTAGTAGATTACTAATATCGTGTGAAATATATGTATAAGCAAAAGCTATTAAGGTCAAACACGGCAATCACTAGATTTTCTATAAATTCGATGTGATTAACGAAAAGACCCGACTTTAGGTTAAAGTTTATAAATTCCTTAAATTAGTAGCTTCATTTTACTAATATGCCCTTTCTGTTCACAGTTATTTACTAATATTATTATAGTATACAGGAATTTCAGTATATGTAATAAATAATTATTAATTTTAATATTTCATCAAAACAAAATATGATAAAAACATATTAATATTTTTAACAATGATAAATTTGATATTAAACAATAATTGATAATTAAATTTTAATAAAAAATGTAAATTTTAAGCAAATTATTTTCTTATGAGTGAAAGGGGATAGTAAAGAAAGTGGTTGTCCAAGGTGTGCACGTGTGCTCATCCACGTCTTGATGGGTTTCGTTCGCGCCCCTACCCAACCGCATAGTAATATAATAATAAAAAAGAGAAAAAGGGGTCCCATCGACTTCCTCGAAAATTCTCCCCCTTTACCTGCCGCTTCGACCAACCTCCCACCCTTGGTCCCATCTTTTATCGCCCATTGTTTTTATTTTAAGGGTAAGGCTTTGTTTAATTTTTTTTTAAATACTTTAAAAAGAACTTTTTAAATAAAAATAATATTAAATAAATAATTTTTTTTTTAAATTTGACTTTTCAAAAACATTTTTCTTTATGAAGTTAAAATTTTTAATTTTACAGCTCAATTATATTTTCATCCTTTCAACATATAATATTTTTTTTTAATTAATCATTTAAAAATATTTAAAATTTATATTTTATATATTAAAATATTAATAACAAAATATAATAAATTATTTTCTATATTTTTATTAAAATATCATAATATTAATTAATTTAAATATTATTTAAATGTTTATTTATTACTTTATAACACGTGTTTAAAATGGACATTTTATTTCTAAAAAATATTTTTTGACAGCTATACTAAACACTTAAATATTAAATCAAAATTTTCAAAATTATTTTTACTAAGCACTTCTTAAAAACAATACTAAACTAACCTAAATGTTATACAAAAATTTATTTAAATCAATTTTTTTATTATTTTATTTGTGATCCAGCCATATATTATCGATAGATTTACTTAAATTATGTTCACTGCATTTAATTCAGGTTTAATTTATTCTCAAATAAACCGTTTTTCATTTAAGTATTTAAAAAGATTTTATCACAAAATATATTTAAATTATTAATTTCTATCTTATTTCACCTCAAATTTTAATATTAGTTATAATAAAATTATTTTTATTAAAATTTCAATTATAAATAATCATCTCACTAAAAAAAATTTAGTCCTTTGTAACCTTTCTACAAAGAAAGTAACTTTCTCAAAAAGTGTTCATCCTTTTTTCTTTTTAAGATAGTTAAAAGACATGGTTTTTATTCCCATCTCTTCATCAACCTAATGATCTTGTCCCTTTTAAGGGCAAAAAGGTTTACCATGTAAGTGGTGTTTAATAATCTCGCCTTTCCTTCTGTGATATTTGTGAAGTTTATGCCAAGGTTGTTAAAATCAAAATCATCATTATTGATTATTGGTTTAATCGACTTATCTGATTTAATTAAATAAATTATTAAAAGTTAATTCAAATATTTTAATTAATTTTTGATTCAACTGATTTAACTTAAACAATCTTAATTTATACTCACAATCTCTCATATCATCATTTTCATATATACAATAAAATCAATTACTTAAATTTTATTAATATTAAACATGACACATTTACATGATACGGATACAAATTACTAACTTTAATAATATGCTACCAAGCTAGCTATCTAGCTACCCTTTTCTAGTTTCTTTAATATTTGTGAAATCAATGTCCCAAAGTCCCCTCTATTTCTTTCCCTTTAACCTAAGTCGAGTGCAGGGAAAAGTAGATTTTGGTTGTAAAACTATGCCCTAAATGTATGGTTTTCATTATAATATGTAGTAGCACTAGATTTCACACTGGCATACTATGGTGGGATCTTCACCTTTTTGATTTGCTTATATGCACATAAATTGAGGGGGGGGGGGGTTAGAAAAGCTCAAAATAAATAAAATATATATATATATATATATGACTTATGAAAGAAAAAACCAAGTTAAATTGTGGGTTGAAAAAGGAATATAATAAGGTAATTTATAAAGAAAAAGAGTGAAGAAAGTTTTGAGATGAAAAGCAATGCCTTACTTTTTGACCAAGCAATAAGCAATAAAGATTAAGGTGCAAACTTTTGTCATATATTTATTTCCCAATTATTGACATTTAAGTCAAACTTTTTTAGGTCACGAAAAAGGTCGACTTAATTCTCTCGTATAAGCTTTTAGTGTCTCACAATCACAATCATTATCTCTTTGAACAGGTTTTTTAAATAGGAAAAAAGAAAAGGTCAGTACATTCTGTAGATAAGTATGAAACTTTATTTTAACAAAGCATACTTTACAACTTTTCTTTTCTCTTTTAATATTCTTAATAATCTTGAAAAAGAATCTTCTTCTTTCTTCTCTTTTCCACCCTTTAATGGAGTTGAATGGGTATACTCATCACTAGATAATTTATATATATTAAGGATTGAAATCAAATGGTAATTTTTATAATATTCAAAATATAATATTATTATTTTAATGATCTATATTTTTAAAATTTTTAAAAGATTAAATTAAATTTTTATTATTTTTAGAGAGTCAAAATATACTTTTACATTTATTAATTTAAAATTTTAAAAAATTTAAAGGACCTAAATGAAAATCAAAATTTTTAAAATGGTGAAGTGAGGGTCACTTTCTTTTTAATTTTTTTAAGTGTTTAAATAAAAACTTTTCAAATGTCACATATCAAATTTTAAATTATATTTTTATTATTTTCAAGCAATATTTAATTCGATTAAATATTAACACTCATCTAATTTTTATTCAATCTGGGCTAAATGTATGAAAAATCCTTATTGGATCACTTTCGTAAAAATTAAACTTTCATATAATCGTTTTGAAAATTTTAATCTTTAAGTGAACGATTTTTAAAAAGTAATTTTTATTTTATTAAATCTTACATTAGAAGCAAAGCCAAGAGACAAATAAACCTCATTCCACTTAATTAAACGAGATAATTTCAATTTTAACAAAAATTTAAAAATTCCATCTTGTAAACTTCACCTCTACCTTGCAGTCTTATAATTCTAATTTTGTAGTGTAAAATTTCAGTAGTAATATAATAAATAATGTTACATATATTAGCAAAGGCGAAGCGACGATGATGATGAAGAAGATAAGACCTGAGACCTAACTTGGCAAAGAGACGAGGACTTACGAAAGCGAAGAGGAAGAATAATAAAGGAAATTTGCAGTTTTAAACTTTCCTATCGACACGTGCGGAAACAGAGCGATGGCTATTGACGAAAACAGAGATGTTTTAGGTGAAGGAAAGTGGGAGCCAGCCAGCCAATTCACTTAGCGGGGTAGAATTGTAAATCTGAAATTCCTAGTGTTGACCTTTGACCTGACCTCCTTTCTCTTGGTTTTTGTAGGCCATCGTCGGCAATACTCTTCAACATCCTCGTGTCAGGCGGCACGCCTCTTTGGGGCTCCATATCTTTGCACGTGACAATTGGATGATTTTTCTCAAGATTAATGGATGTATAACACTTTACAATTTCTCTGAAAGAAAAAAATATTTATTCTAAAATGGATGATTTTACATGTTAAATAATTATCAAGTATTTAAAATCTCATGTTAAATTAAATCTAATATTCTTTATTTCTTATATTTTTAAAACTAAATAATATTATTTACTACGTCATCTAATTCTCAATATATAGTACAAGAATGATATCAATGGTGTAAAGTAAAATAAGTTAGAGAAGGTAAAGGCAATCATTTTAGGTTGGATTGTGTGAGAAAGAGAATCAACAAAGGCGCTAGTGTAGACTTTTTTCTATAAAAAGTGTGTAAAATGATAAGTAGATAGAGATTGGCTTAGAAAATAAATTTAATTATTTTTTAATTATATTCTCTTTCATTTAAAATTATATTATTATTTATCAAATAATTTAATTATATTTCATATTTAACATTAAGTAACACATCAAATATATTTTACAACTTAAATTCAACACATAAATTTTCAGTTTATAAAATATAACTTAAATTGCCTAAAACATCATATAATAATAAAAAATAGATGCTACTTAAATGTTGAAATTTTATATAATAAAAAGTATTAATGTATCTAAAATAAAATATTTTAAACAATTATATTTCATCAATAAGTATGAGAAACAATAAGAGTGATATAATTGAAGTTTCATTCTAACGAAGATAAATGATTGTAATAAAAAGATGTATTAATTGATTCGCGATAATTAAAATTTGCGGTGTTAACCACACATTAAAACTTTAGAAAGTATATTTGTAGGGAAGACTTCATTTTTAAATCCTTTTGATTTAACAAGTTGAGATCTTATTTATTACTTTTTCTTCAATAATTTTTAATACATTAATTACCATTATTTAAATACGTAAAATTCATTCATTGGTTATCATAATCATACTTTTTAAATAGAGATTAAAGTTATATTAAATAGAATCCGTGTAATTGATTTATATTCAGGATGTTCATTACTTCAAATGTGAATTAGATTCGAGTCACGCTAATCGTATTGTTATTAAAATTTTGTCTTCCACTTATAATTCAAAAAAAAAAATTGAATAAAAATTAACTAAAAAGATAGACACCAACTCTAATTTATTTAATGTCACTTAAAGATCTCCTTAATTTACTTAAAGAAAAAAGTGGCAAAAATCTGACTGCCCCCACGCAGGATCGAACTACGGACCTTCAGTTTACAAGACTGACGCTCTACCCCTGAGCTATAAGGGCTTGTTGAAGGTATTAATACATATATATCATATGTCAAAACCAACCATAAACTGCATTAATATTACTTATCCACATTTCAGACAACCCTAGGCGACCAAAAATTTGTATACCAAATCAAAAGCCACGCAAAATGGATTTCCACCATAAAATGTTGGAGACGTGGGAGATATAAATTCCATTGGCAGCCAACCAAGTCATCACCAAAGTTAGATCAACCAATGTGTAAATGGACACTAACAAAGAATAATAAATGGTAGTATAATTGAAACAGGCACACAAGGAGCAGGAGCAAATGGGAGAACTGCTTTTCAAAGTCTCAGCAGTGGATAAATATTTGAATTATTGAACAACAGTGGATTAATTTACACAAACATCCATGGAAATTGGAAAGTAATGACAAAAAGAGGTAAGTAAGAATTTTTCCACATGTTCCCCGGTTTTGTCGTGTTCGAATTTCCCTGGAGCTGAACATCATGTACAACACAAGACGATTTTCATAGCGAGTATGCAGGGCATAATATGTGCCTAAAGATCTGATTTTCCGGCGATTTCCTCATCATCCGAGGCAGCATATCCATCTTCACTCAGTTCTTCATCACTTGACTTTACTTCTGCTGCTGCTGCAACATCTTCAGGCTTGGCATATTTCTCACGGTATTCTGGTACACGAAAGGAGTCATAACTTATAAGCATTCCAGGAATAACAAAAAAAAAGGCATCCTTAAAATGCCATTGCAAAAAGAAGACATGAAATGTATGTTGCCACATAAGTCAAATTGCCAAATCCCACTTTGAAGAAAACAATACTTGCAACGATAGTAAACAGTAAACACTTTGGGGCCTTATCGAGGATGATAAATGGGGTTTGCCACAACAAATTACTAGTGAAAATAATGGATTTCATTTGAATATAATATAAGAACCGAGAAAATAGGTGAAATGCTACGGCCACAACAAAGTAGGTTGCAACCTCCTCTTTCCAAATACAAACATAGAAACTTCTCAGCTCATGCGTTTTTTCTAATCCCATATAAAAAACGTAGCCTGATTACAAAGAAAGGACTCCCAATGACAATAGATAACAAGCTTCAGCTTCACGCCCTTTTTTATGTTTTTGCAGAGAGTTGGCAAGATTATAATAGGAGAAAATAGGACTCTCTGAGCACTTAAGAAGTAGTACCTCAATTACATCAAGAGAAACTAAGGATTAATTGCAAGAAACTAAAACTACCTCTTCGATTAAGAAACATGTAACAATACAAAATTCTGATGCCAAGGCATATAGAAACTATAACTAAAAATATGAAGTTCAAGACTGATGTTACCTACTTTAGACTAATGATAAAGTTAAATCTTGTTGACAACTTGAATACTTGATTAATTGGCCATTAGCCAGCAGATTTCACTTAGTTGACTTTAGCACGACAGTAAATCCAACTAAACACCTTTGCTGAGAGAGGCATTCTTAAGAGCAAGAAATGCATATTTAAAATATAAAAACTTATGTAGAAATGCTACCTTTCACTTTTTCTTCATAAGCAGTACGATCACGCATCATAAGAGCAGCAGCTTCTCCATTCAATGGGTCCGATGGATTGGGATACAAAAGGAGTTGAGGAAGAAACACTTCAAAGACATTAACAAGATCTGAAATTGAACACAAAGATGCAAAAAAAAAAAAAGAAGAAGAAGAAGAAGAATTGATCATCATTTATCTAGTTCCAATAGTACTAGCAGCAACTTTGAAACAAAGAAACAATGTGCAAGGTTTACCGAACATAGGGCTCCAAGTTTGATTGATGACATCCAAACAAACTGAGCCAGACCTAAAACTCAAAGTTCAAAGATATTTTAGTTAACAATAATAAAGCATTTAACAGTCGAAACCAGTTACTCACTCTAAATTACCACATACAAGTTAATATAAGCCCTAAGACAGCTAAAACAGCCAAATTTAGAACTTAACATCCACAAACTTACATTTCATCAACATTTGGGTGGTAAATCTTGTTCACAAATCCAATTGATGGAGATTTATAAGGATAAGCATCTGGGAGCTCTACCCTTATCCTCCACACACCACCATGGTAAGGACCTGTCAAATTCCATATCAGATAATCTATGATTACAAATACTACCCTCATTTGGGTCTAAACTACCCAAAATCAATTTCTATCAACAAGCACTATCCTCATTCAGAAAAATTCAATGAACTACATAAATAAACAGTGGCAACTCAAATAAGAATAAATAATTAAAATATAAAAAATGAACTTCAACACTTTCATTTCGCCCAAATAATTCCCTTAACTTCTAGTTTAACCAAAATATACTTTTAACCTCCAATTTTTTTTTTCCTTTTTACTAGATAAACCCTTAACAAAAAATCAACCCAAATACTTAATTAGTTACAAATCAAAATTTAAAAAAGCTTATAGATTCGTAAGAAGAAGACAGTAAAGAAAAGGATTCTTACTGTCTTTTGGTCCGTTGAATTCAACATAAAATTCTTGCATGCCATCATTGATCATCTCCACTTTGTAGTCACTCATCATCCTAGAAAAAAAAACCCAACAAAAAATTAAAAAAAAATCAAACTAAAATAAAGATAAAGATTTTTTTTTTTAAAAAGAGAAAAATAATTTACAGTTTCATCAAGTCCATCTCTCGGCGTTTACTTGGAGAAGACATTTTCTTTTCCTTAGGGAATTTCTCAGAGAGGAGAAAGAAAGAAGAGATAAAAGTGGCAGAGCACAAAAGTAGTTCGTACGTCAATGAGTGAACCCAAATATTTTATATATGTGTATCTTTACCGCAGTAATTCTAGTTTCAACTCCATTAAATCTCTCTTTTTTTACAAAATAGGATTTTAATTTAAAATAAAAAAAATTAAATCATCGAATTTATCATTTTAATAATAAATTTTTAACTTTTAACTTTTAATAAATAATTTTTTCATATTTTTTCTCACATCATGGATAATCTAAAATATATTGAAGATTTTGCTTTTATATATATTTGTTTATGTTTATTTGGTAAAAGAATAAAAAAGGATAGACTTTGGGGAACATTTAATAATTTACTATAAAGATAAGATTATGACAGACAGAACATTTTGGAGCACCAAGATTCCATATTCGTACTTCAACTTTTTGACACTATTTTTATCATATTTCTTTGTTGAATATTAATAAGAGATATCGACCCTCATTTGCTCGGCATAGCCGACATTGTAATTTATAATTTGCGTGTTTTTCTATATCATGAGTGTTATATATTTATAAAATATTCAATAAAAAATATCTAAATTATTTATTACAAATCAAAGTTTCCATTTTAATTAGAAAAAGAAATCTTATTCAATTCAACAAAAAAAAAAGAAGATAAATCTTACATTTAATCAGAAAACAAAGGTGAATTTCAGATTATTTAAGGAATATGTGATACTGAGATTATTACTATATTATCATATTTTGATATTATTGAGAATATAAGATCATTTTTGAAATTTAAATTTAGTGTTGTTTTGAAATCTTATATTTTTACCCAAAATGTGAGCCAAACGACCCTTAAAAAAAGAAACTACATAATGAAAGTGGTAAGTGGCTAAAGATAATTAAAGATGTAATGAATGTAGTGCAAAGAGAATTAAAATCGCTTAATAGTTGTGATGATAAGGTAAGAATGAAAAATGGTAATTTAGTGAAGAAAATTTTAAGGATAATGAACATAATCGAGATTATATGAAAGATACACTCGCTTAACATGTTGATAAAGTGCATTATTTGTTCAATAAGAAAAATAAGCACTTCTATTCCAGGAAATAGTTGGGCAACAGATTTCTGGTTTTTTCATTGATACACATTTAAGCTGTTTGTTTAAAATTTCTATTCGGAATAGACATATTTATATTATCTAGCTAATATATATTTGCATGTATATTATGCATATTTTAATAAAAACTAAAATTAGACAATAAATATATAAAAATTGACAATAACGATAAGCTCAAAACGTTATAGACAACATTGATATTAACTTTGTATTCTATAATCCCATAATCATACATAAATAATTTATATTTATATAAGTTTTATTCTGTGAATTTCAGAATCGCGGGGGAAAAAACCAAAGTTTAGATCAATCTCACCAAAGGGAATCAGTGACATTGACAAATATACATATTTCGTCAAAACTTTGATGTGAAAATCATACCTTCAATCAAATTTTTATATATACGGGCACGAATCATGTTATATACAAAATGAAATGGCTACTCAGTTTATCCCCTTCTGTCTCTTAATAACGAAAATTATTTACACAAAATAGAAGAAAAAAAATTCCCATCATGCTAAGGAGGAGTTCACAAACTCATTATCACATCCAGTCCCACCCATCAAACAAATTTTGCACATAAAGATGAACTGGAGATGATTGTAAACACATGACACTTACAGAAGTAACCCCCCAAAAAGCAGACAATCATATGTTCAGAAGATCTGAGTTTCCAGACTAATAAAAAAGACATGTATGTATATGTATGCATGTATGTATGTATGAATGAGAGAAGAAAGAGTTAATGTGCTGCTGAGCAGGTCTGTACAAACAAGGCACTATAAAACAGGATGACAGCAGTGTATTCCCTCAGGCATAGGCCATCAAGTATTGAACTTTAAAATGGTATCAAACTTGTTTCTGTGTTACTTTTTTCTGTATTTCTTTCTTCTTTCTCTATTCAATTTCAAAAGTTTCCAAGGGTTGAAAGCACAATGAGACCAAGACTCCTTTATAAAATGAAAGGGGGGTGGGAGGATGAACGAAAAGAAATTCAAAACCAAACTTTGCCAAATCTGCAGGAGCCACTAAATATATGATGATGAATGAGGGGGGGGGGGGGGGGGGGGGGGGAACTAAAAACTGAAATTCTGAAGGGTTTGGTAAG
This sequence comes from Gossypioides kirkii, assembly GCA_005610355.1. Taxonomy (NCBI): domain Eukaryota; kingdom Viridiplantae; phylum Streptophyta; class Magnoliopsida; order Malvales; family Malvaceae; genus Gossypioides; species Gossypioides kirkii. The sequence goes on along the minus strand of CP032254.1, from coordinate 3,363,203 downwards.
TTGTAACCTTCGGAACAAACATAAGTTCTAGCTGCCAAAGCTGAGTCCAAAACCAGGAAACTAATTGGTGGGCAAGTCAAATATCATTTCCTGCATCAGAAGATAATTAGGATCCTCTTGTTATTTGCTTAGGTTATATACAATAATTCTTAGACTTATAAGAGATGAAAATAGTTTCAAGACAAACCTTATCACACACAGGACATGTGTCACTTCTTTCCATCCATTCAAATATACATGCAAGGTGAAAATGATGCTCGCATTTTGTGATAATTTTTGGATTTTCTTCATCATATTCTGCAGGAAAGAACAGAAAAGGGGCCTATCAACAACCTTTCTACTTGGAAGTGGAAATACAACTTGGCGTAAAAAAAGCAACATCTTTTCTTGCAGTGAGGCGGAAAAGTTCATAGATTGCAAGTGAAAGACATACCTTCCAAACAGGTTGGACAACAATCTTCCTCCTCCTTCGTAGGTACGATTGATTCAACTGGTTTTGAAAGTTCTGTTTCTAGCTCTTTTGAAGATTCGTTTTCAGTGGTATTTTGTGCTTTGCAGTCCAATTCCTTTGCATCATCAGATTTTGTACAAGTCTCTTGAGTGTTAACAACAACTGTTTCTTGGCCAGAACCAATAGTTGTTGTTTGCACTGCTTCATCGCTCTTACTGCTATGAATTCCTTGAGCAGCAGAAGGATCATCGCTCTTACTGCTATGAATTCCTTGAGCAGCTGAAGGAGTTAGAGGATGTCCTAAAGCTGCATCAAAGGGAATTGGAGCAGGAGGAGGTCGATATGCATCAGGAACTGATACCTCAAGATTTGTGTCAACCAACAGCCCAGTGGAGAGGGCAGAGGCGGTAGCACTGCGAGAAGATAAAGGAACATGCCTATCCGAGGCTCTTGTGTTCTGTTAAAAAAAGAAATTAACTCAACAAAGAGAATGAAAATGATTTCAATACGATAAACTATTGTTCAATATAGTTTCCCCTTAGGGTTATCTTTGTATAAGTATTTAAGCAAGCCATTTTATAATATCTAATAAGGATGAGAGCAGACAGGCCAACAAGAAATTCTGGCATTTAACTTTAGTTTCAAGTTTATGGTTTAACTATGGCTCATTTTAGTTAGCATACTAAGTATATGCAGGTAGAGATCATTATTCACGATCAACTTAGTAATGGGGATCAGATCATGATTTATGAGCAACTTAAGGGTAATAGAGAATTAACAATTGGAAACATTTATATTTAGTTGCATCCAGACGCGCATTTTGTAAAACAAGGAAAGATAAAAATGAAAAGGCCCCAGCACTTCAGTACATTTAAGACATTATGATCCTGTCAAGTGCACAAGTGAGTCCAATTTAACTCATTTTTTCGTCACATTCACCCTAAATTTTGAACTGTGGCACTTAATAGAATACACAGTACTCTACACTGAACTTGACGTGGGTTGAAGCCAAATTCAAAACATAAGAGGTCAAATACACCATGAAAACTGAGGATGAAAAGGAAAATAAAAGAAAAAAAAATTCCATGGAGGAAGAAATTATACTAACACAATAATCTGTTGGTGCACTATTTTCAACTCCTCTAGAAGAACAACAGCAGCAACCCCCCATTCCTTTTACTTACGCATATGACACTACTGGTACTTTGTAACATCACAGGGTGAGAAAATCTGTTATAAGAAAAAAAACTAAAATCACTCTTTAAGATATAAAAAGCATACCATTCCTTTCAATAAACCATATTCATGCCAACTGCCAAATGAAAATGTAAAAGATATAATCAACACAAAGGCAAAGCTAGAAGCAGTTAGATATACAAATAGCATAATTTCAAATAGAAAGTTTTGAAAAATAATCGAAGTATGAAGTTCTTGGTGAAACAGTAAAACCCAAAAGAAAGTAACAAAACTATTTCTGGCTTCTCACTCACACTTGTCATTAACAAGCAAACTGATAATGAAAAACACAAATAATACCCTAAACCAAAGCCAAGCAGCCTGTTAGTAGATCACATACTACAAATACTATTTTATTCTGAATTACAAGTAGTAGCAGAATTATAGATGTAAAAACAAAAGTGAATCTGTTGCTGATTGTCAAACACAAACAATGTTTAAAAACCTTCCCCCAAGTCAACTAAGCCACTGAAGTGGTAATAGAACTTGGATTGACATCAGGTCCAAGGATTGAATCCTGGATAACCCTTACTCCATCTCCTGCTCTCAGAAAACAAAAAAAAAAAACTTTTCCCCTACTCTGTTCAATTGTCCTGTTATAATCCCATATCCAGAATTTCAACATAAATTCATCGAAGTAGACCAATTGAGTCAATTAAAACCCAAACAAGATTCTGATAACTGAAGAAAGTAAAAGAGCTGGACTAAACCCTCCAACAATCACGGATCAACCACAATTTTTTAGACAAAATCAAGTTAACCTATGTGGTGAAACAAGATTCCATTCAATAACAAACTAGCATGGAAATAGCTAAATACGATAAGTGTAATAGTAGAAACTAGAAACAGAAGTTAAATAAATAAACAATATAAACAAAATCAATTCAAACACAAACAACTAAATATCATAAAGTTGAGATAAAAAAACCAAGTGAATTCATAAGCAATTCAACAATTCTAGAGCTAGTAAGAAAAAGGAAAATCAACTTATGCTGAGTAAAAACCCTAGAGAAAACAATAATTTAATCAATAAACAACGAGCCAAATTCCAGAAAAGAAAAAGTTGAATAGGAAATGAAATTCACCTTTAGATTGAAAGCTGAATTGGAAACGAATCAAAGAATTCCAAGTGAAAAAAATTCGATGATTAATCATTCATTTTGAAAGAGCAATTTGTTTAAGTTTGTTTCGTGTAGGAAAAGGCTTTTCAGTGGGAAAGGAGGACTTTTCAAATCCCAAGCCTCCATTTAAAAACAGATTCCACTACTGCAGAATTTCATAGAAATGTTTATTTTCGGGATTTATTTATCTCCACGCGCTAATCTGTCAAGTTTATTCCACGCACCGTATTTATTAGCGACAAACGGCGGCAAAAGGATAATGTTTGTTTAACAGAGTTGGAGAGCGTTTGGTGATGACAGTTGGGATTGGCCAGAAAAAAATACATTGAAATTTGACTTTTCTCTTATTATTTTTCATGTTATAAATAACAAAACTTTTATTTGTTTGTTTTATTTTTCCTTTATTTTGCAAATCGCATGTGGCTAAGCTAGCTGGCTACTGATTAAAAATAAAATTCCTTTTGTCTTGTGTTTCAAGGTAGAAAACGTGAAGTATCTGATTTTTTTTGGTAAATAAAGAAAACTCTATGCCTCTACAAAGAGAAAATCACCCTGCCCCCAGCTTATCTGCAAGTCAGGTCATATGCACACCATCTGGCAGATACTGCAGCTTGTGTAACACTAAACACCTTAGCCAACAGGTCTGCCACAGACTTGGCTTCACGGAAGATATGGAGTAAAATTCCCTGATTCTGCGAATTAGCGGATCATTGGTAGTGCCAACCGGAGCCTTGATAATTCCATCAACTGCAATCTTGTTGTCACTCTCAATAATTACTTGCTTGTATCCTCTCTTCCATGCCATGCGAAGCCCGTCATGAATCGCCCAAAGCTCCGCCCGGACGGGCGAGCATCCACCAAACTTCCTGCAATAGCCCGCTATCAAATCCCCATTTCTGTTGTTCCTTAACAACCCTGAAGAAGAAGACAGTTGACCACTAAAAAGAATCGCCCCAATCAACCTTCAGCCACCCTGGGGGTGGAGGCTTCCAACCTACATGCACCCACTGTTTACGAGGCCCAGCAATCTTCAGAACCATATTAATCTTACAGTTTTGTGCCCAACAAATGCTTCGACTATCAAACTGTTCCTCCGTTTCTAGATATTCCAGCAAGCTATAGCGAAAAGAGTATTCCAAGGAGCACCAATATATGCTACTTCATTCAAACTTTTCAGATTAACAACCAACCATTCAAATACAACAAGGGAAAATGAGAAACAGTTCGCTGTCATACCTGATTGGCAAAAGAATAATCACGTATAACATGTAGAGCTCTTTCGGATACCGACCCACACAACAAGAAGCATCCATAGCAATCCCTCTCTTGCATCTCTCAGCATTACTGAGTATCCTCTCCTTAGCAACCAATCAGAGGAAATTCTTCACTCTTCGGAGGCAATTTAAGTGCCACAGGATTGACCAAAAGATATTTTTAGATTACTTAATTGGTCGTAAGCATCCGAAACAGAAGAACGCCCATCCTTCTTCCATCTCCAGCTAATGCGATCATCCCCATCTGTCACTTTGGGTGGCAGAATACTAGCAACCCGAGACAGCAGAGAGTGATCCAACCATAAAGAAAGTTGGTGCCATGCCCAGTTATCATCCAAATCTACCATCTCATTTACCATAGTGCGCTTGTCGACCCCAATTGAGTTTGTACAGAGCTCCTATAGTGGGCCTATATCATTAATCCAACGTCAGTCCAGAATTTAACAGATTTGCCATCACCAATTAACCGACCGATATTGCACAGTGATTGACCTCCAAACAAAGGAGCTGCAATACGTTGCAATTGTCTCCGGACACCCCAGCCCAGACTTTAGCGATTGACCTCCAAACAAAGGGCCATCTTCCTACCATTATTCGTAGTCCCCCAAATAAACTATCTAGCCTTTTTTTCAATGTGTCTACACACTCTAGGCGGAATCATAGAAATTTGCATAAAATAGTTCGGAATTGTAAGTAGTAACGATTTCACCAAAGTAACACGATCGGCCATTGAGAGCGCCCTAACATCCCAACCACTCAAGCGACTCTTAACTTCGTCAAGCAAAAAGGCGTAGGTGATGGAACAGATTTGGGAGAGAGGAATACCAAGATATTTACCCTGGTCCTCCACTTGCTTAAAGCCCAATATCGATTCCATCTCCTGTCTTACTTCATTGCTAGTCCTTGAGAAATAGGTGAACTAATCGAGAATTCCTTTCAAGTTATGAGCTTGTAATCCGTCAACTTCACAAAACAACACTAAATCATCAGCAAAAAATAATAATAAATGCCACAGCCACGGTCCATCCTTGGCATGTTTAATTGGCTTTCATGTGTTTTCATTCACCTCTTTCACAATATCATGCCCAAGTCTCTATTCCAAAAACGAATAGGTAAGGTAAGAGAGGTTCACCTTGGCAAATACCTCTAGATGGCTTAAATTCCTCGGTCAAACTACCATTCCAAAATATTTGCATAGAGTTCGAAGAGACACAATGCATTATAAATCTTACCAAACGACATGATAATCCTATCTCATATAAAGAACATTCCAAAAAATCCCATCGGATTCTAGCATATACCTTCTGCAAGTGCATCTTGATGGCCATTCAACCTTTTTTTCTCTTCCTTGTCTTCATAGAGTGAACCAATTATAATTCATAGAAATGTTATCGTATGATTTTATCATCACAGTCTATTAACCATCATTAAACCATATTTTTAACTAATAAATTAAAGTTTAATTAATGCTAAATTAACTAAGTATATATTTATAATATGATATGTGGGAGAGTGACCATTATCCTCATCCTTTCACCACTGAAAACAAAGAGAGGAAAGAAATTAAAAACTTGAAAGTTTTCCAAGCTTTTGTGGATCCAAAATTCACAAGTTAATGATGAGATCGCAACATCGAAGATCAAAGGCAAAAACGGGCAATAAATTCGATTTGTGCTTTCATAATTTAATTTTAATTTATATTTTATTAAATAATTAAATACACTTGAACAATAATGATGTCAAACATGAATCGAGTTACATGTTCAAATTACGCCAACATATGTATACAACTATTGCATTACAATAAAGTGATGCTATTTATATTGAAAATGATTTGGTAAATGTGTTGATTATGATATCATAATGTTATTTGAGTTATAATATGATTTAATCCGGTTGAGATATGTAGATATATATAAATATATAGGGTTTAGGGACTATGATCTGACCATCTATTTGATGTTATGCCACCCCCCATATGACCAATTGATAACACATCAACTATTTTCAGCAGCAATAGTTTGTGTAGTTCATTAAAGGATAGGTTATAAGGATATATGAATTAATGGGAATGGTAGATATACTGGAAACAAACAAAGGGCATAAGCCATATATTACAAAGTTAGAGAAACCAGGGAGAAATCCGGTCGGTCAATCGACAACTCTTGCTGAATTAGTCTTTTTTCTAATCTAAGGTTAGAGCTAAAATATGTATGTCCTACATACGATGATGAAAACATTCATAGTTGCTCATTCTGCGCTTCGTCGGTTTTCAGTCTCTTAGCAGCGGTGATGAATTCCGAGATCACCTTAACCTCATTTAGCGGTGGCTGTATCGAAAGAAAGGATGTTAGATTCAAGGAAAGCTGTAAAAATACGGCACATTTGTATGTGTGCATGAGTCTCTTAACAGAGAAGAGAATTGACCTGTGACACAAAATGCCGCTGCACCGTATTAAGTATTTGTTCCCTTGGTGAATAGCCATTGATGCTTCCCTGCAAATAAAGATAAAAGAACCCCATGAATTCGATGAATTTGATAAATATAATAATTCATTGAAGGCGAGAGTTAGTAGGGACCGACAAGTTTGAAGTGCCTGCAATATCTTCGCAAGGAGTCGGTGTCGAGTCTTGCCAAATTTACCTTCAAAATTAGGAAAACATGATACAAGTATATTTAGAATCATAAAACAATGGCATAGATGACACATACTGCAAATTTTGGCTTATACTAACCGATTGTGTTGCATGAATAATGGATTGAACATCTCTGTAACCAGTACGATTCGTTGATTTCATGGATGCAGATGGCAGCCATGGTTTTGTATTTCGAACTCTGGGTTTGGCAGGCCTGTGGAACTCAATGTTACTAGCTGTCCAAAAGCAAAAAAAAAAAAAAAAATGAAGGGGCATGATCTGTTAACATGAAAAACCAAAACAAAAGGTTAAGAGCATTCGATTGACTTACGGAAATCGCGAACCTTCTCGCCAATGTCCGATCCACTGCTCGAGTTATCGAAATCATGATCATCATCTACTTCATTCCCTGTAGGATGTTCCAACACACTCAATGCATTCCTTTGAAGCTTAACTTCAACCCCATTCTTCAAAACCTTGAAAATGGTCACAAAACAAGATTCTTCAATCACATATATAAACAATTTTATTAAGGAAACAACATCATAAACACAACAACGTTGATGTCTGGTCCATCCTGTCGGACTGAAAGCTATAGAAAACTAATCAGAAGTTAAAGCTACAAAAAATCAGTGTGCAAAACAACTTAATCATTGATGTATGTTGACTATGGAGAGAATTTGCATCAAATAGTGGAATTTAAAAGGGAAAAAAAAAGAGAAGAGACTATAATAATGATAAATGAAAGTAAAGCTGAAAATATACCAGCCAGTGCCAACCACCTAGGCCCACAGCTTTCTTGACCACGCCTTGCAAGCCAACCAATACAGATTTTGTTCTATTATTTCCCGTGACAACAACTTTTGTGTGTCTCGGAAGCACCGAAAGCTCTTCATCGCCGCTTTCTTCCCTGAACGGCGACAGAATCCGAGAAGAACACAGTTCATGCTCCAACATTTTTGTTAATAATTGTCGAGACAAAGCTAACTTAGGGGAAAAAGCAGTTGACTTTAGCTAATAAAAAACCCCATCAGCTCCATCAGTTTCCACGTTTGTTTTCGTTTTATTAATGGAAGATTCTGAGCCTTAGGTTATGATTCTGTAAGAAAGGACAATGTTTTTTTTTTTAATGTACAGAGAGAATCGTAAAGATTAATTAAATAGAAGCCAGAGAAGAGAAAGATTGATCACTGACACGAATATTTAGAGGAAGAAATGAATGCGGGTTTTGTCTTTAGAGAAACCGATCACTGATTCACGAGATTTTAATTGATCTCAATAAATAAACTCCCACGAAAAGGAAGACGATGCTAATGCTATCTCGTCATTAAGCTTCCGCTCATATCACCTGAAACTAGCAGAAATGGATTAAAACTTAAAACCCTTTTATGTATTAAGAACTTTAAAGTTGAAAACAATCCAAGTTGCAATATATTAATCACCAACCCGTGGTGGGAAAAAAAAAGTTTTTTAAAAAGCTGGATTGTAAATATCAATAGCCAATAAAAAGTAGACCAATGAAGCAATTATGTTTGGTTGCTTAGAAAATTTAAATATAGACAAAAACTTCAAAAAAAAAAAACTCATGAGCCATTTAAGGGAAGCATCAGAACAATAAATAAAAACTGGGTACATTCTAAAATCCTCCATTTATCTAAGAAGAAAAGAGATAGATAGAACAGAAGATGATGTAAGATTCTCTTGGCCGCATTTTCTTCGAGGAAACTTAGTAAAACAAAAGTTGAAAAAGGTCAGAATTTTGGCATTTTAAAAAAAGAACGCTATTAGTCACTTTCAGTGTTATGCTCAAATTCAATAAACAAAACAGCTAAAACCCAAGTGAGAATTAAGAAGCTATTTGGTATACAATCCATTCAAACATAAAGCCTAAAAGGCTATTTTATAAAAGAATCTTGCATGCAATAAAAGAAACCCCAAAATTAGAAGAAGAAAAAATCTGATGGTACCTGAAGAACACGATAAAAATGCAAAACGATTCAAAAGAAAGAAGAAAAACACATTACAATACAAGGAATGTGTTTTCCGGGTCGGGGATACTGGATTTCGGGTTCAGAAAATTGGGTTTGTAAGCATTTCTTTCTAAGAAAAATAAAAAGAGGGGGAAAGAAAAACGCCCGCCTATTAGTTGAGCATGGAGAGAAACTGTAAAAAGCAGAGATTTTCGAGAGAAAAGAAAAGGTTTGAATCGAAAAATGGGAAAGGAAGAGAGAGAAAGCACAGTGAATGCTTATCAACTGCCATGGGAAACGACCTGCCATGGTGTCGTACGGTCGGTCCTTTCATTTTCCTTTTGCAACCGGGCAATGTAATACGCCATTGAGTTTTATTATGCTGAAAATGGCTCGGCTAACGGCTATAATGAGCGGAGTGGGGGTATTTAATGGATGTGGGACCAATAGGGATATGGAAGTGATATTGTGGGTCCCATTGGATTTATTTGTTTGGTGAGGAAATTGTTTTGCATGGTTCCTATTCTACGCACTCTCCCGCACACGAATTCTTCATGACTGTGTTAAATGTTGTGGTGTGTCCGTTAAGGGTGATATAGTGCGTTTAATTTATTATTTATTTTATTTAATTTTATAGTTATTTTTACATTATTTATTCAAACTCACCATAAATCCTTTAATTTTGTTCTTAACTTGATTAGTTTGAATTTCAATTTTAGGTTAAACTCTGTTATTATTTTCTATATTTCAAATCTGCTATTAGATTTTGTATTTTATGTAAATTGTAGATTTAGTACTTGTATTTTAGTTTTGTCATTTGCAGTCCTTATATTTTTAGAATTTAAGAAATTTTAGTCCTAACTAAATAATAATTGTTAAATTCATTAAATTAAGTCCAATTATTTTAAAATTTGATTTATCAAATATACTATCACATGTGTAATGCTATGTTTATTTGTTAATTTCATATATCACTCGTAAAAATTTAGTTAATAGCTTTAACAATTGCCGCTTGCATTGAAACTAAAATTTTGAAATTTAAAAAATATAATCACTAATAATGATCCAATAGGTGAAAGCAGACTAAATCATAACTTTAATCAAAATATAGGATTAATGACATAATTTAACCATACGGATTTAATTGTTGCCATTGGATCAATACTAAAATTTTAAAATTCGAAAAGTAAACGAGCTATAATCGATTAAATTAAAGTACATGTACAAAATTTACAATTTACTCAAAGTACGAGGTCAAATTTGCAACTGTATGTATAGTATAGAACTAGTAATTGAATTTGACCAAATGGATTGAACTTTTATTGTTTGAGTCAGGATTAAAATTCTAAAATTAAAAATATACAAGGACTAAAAATTATCAAATAAAAGTATGAAGATTAAATCCACGACTTTCGCAAAGTACATGGACTAATATTAAATTTTAACTTAATTTTTATTTATTTTAATTTAATTATGAAAATTAATCATTTAAACTCATCCAATTTCTACTTGAATAGATTGGAATATGAAATTGATGCAAATTTAAAATATTCAGAAATAGAGAAAACCTGAATTTGAACTATTTCAAACTTAAAATAATTTAGACAAAACTATAAATTATTTGAATGTGTAATGATCTAATTCTAAAACCCAGATGACTTAATTCAAACCTAAAATAGTAGATTTGATTAATTTATTAAAAAAATAAAATTCAAATTAATTCAATCAAATTTTATTTAACTCAAAACGATTTAATTAAGTGAAAGTGTCACAGGATTAAAATTTTAAATTGACAATCCACTTAATTTTTTGTGATAATTTAACTTCAAATTCGCTTAAGTTAGTTTAGCTCACAAAAGACACCGAAATCTAGCAAAAGTAAACTCTCAAGCGAAGAAGCAACGAACAAACAGAAAATGTCATAAGAAAAAAATGCATACAAGGTGTTTGAGTAAATACTTCCAAAAGTATTCAATTACTCTAAATCTATCTATAATATGTAAGTCCTAAAAGATTTAAACACTATACAATATTATCCCTTAAGATTTACAATATTCATCATGATAGCTCTAATTTACCACTCGATCACAAAAGCTTCGAGTAGATGAGTTTCTCCATATGTTATTATAATCAAAGTAATTCAAGTGGGTCAAATGAGCCCCGTTTAATCAATTGATCTCAACGGGTTGCTCCATATGCATTCGTCGAGGGAATTGATTCACGGCGGTGACAAAAGTACCTGCAAAGTCCTTTTATTACAAAGATTGAATCAAATTAGTCTCTATATCATTAAATGTATCAATTTAATCCATGTATTATTAAAAATAATCAAATAAGATAAATTTGTAATGAAGCTAATATTTACCGTTTAAAAATGACATGAAAAATATTGTTTTTAGTAGAGATGATGTCATATTTAGTACTTATACTTTTATAAAATATCTAATTTGATATTTACACTTTCATAAAGTGTCAAATGTGGTATATGTACTTTCATAAAATGCCATTATGGTACATCTATAATGAACATTTTCAAAGTATAAGTGTCATGATATGACACATATTAACAATTCAGGTATCATATTGGACGTTTTGTGGAAGTACATATACCAATGTGATATTATCCCTTTTTATTTTAAACTAAATATTTTATTTGCATAATTGTAAAAAACTTTAAAATATAATTTTATTACACAAAAAATATCATTTTTAAAACAATTAATATTAATTCTATTAATATTTAATATTATATTATTCTTTTTAATAATATAAAGATTAAATTTATTTATTTAATAGTAAGGAGATTAATATTACCTAACCTTTAAAGTATATTCACAAATTTAATTAACAAGTTTGTCAAAAAGTTCGATTTATTACATTTAAAAATAACATTAATTTATTTTAAGCTTTTACAATTAAATATAAACTAAAAAATATATGTTTTATTGAGAGGGTTTTGGATGATTGATGGCGCATAATAATATTAAGCAATTTTAATTTGTTGGATATTTTTTTCTTGTCAAAACGTCTTATTCCTAGTGCTGTTTACAAGATGTCCGACAGCGATTTTTAACGGCTAGGATTCAATCGATTATTCTGACAGTGGGCAACTTTGTCATTTAGTTTAGCACATCTAACATCCAAGCCGCCGATTTTGTTCCCATGCATAGCCAAGCCGATGACCGGTTGCTCCCGAAAAAGGAGAAGCATGTGAAGTACACGTGTTTGAGATCCAGCTGTCACATATTTTCTTTGGAATTGACATGATAGAGAGATGTACTAAATTGATTGTAATGATAAAAATTCAAATATTGCATTAGATATTTTTGAAAGAGAGATATTACATTAAAAAATTATTTGAGCATATAAAGAAAATTTACCATTACCACTAAAAAAAATATAAGTTCGCTAAATAATTTAAAAAATAAAATATCTAAAAAATTTATCATTTATAAATTTCAATTGATTGAATTAAAAAAAAATTATTGTATGATAATAATCTTATATTCAAGCTCTGGTAAATGTATTTTATTTTTTTATATTTTTATACTTTTTCTTGCAATTCTATAATTTTATATTTTTTTATTGTTTAATAATTTTTTTAATTTTTATTTTTTGCATTCTTTTAAAGATTTTAAAGGGTTTTAGAATGATGTCACAACGACGTAATTTGTATTACACGTGACAACATATGATTGATAATTCAGTTTTTTTTAATATTCAAAGGACTAAACCAAGAGCATGTGATAACATTAGAGTTGAAGTAGGTCAAAAAATACTTCAACGACCAAAGTTGAAAAAATGATATACTTTAAGGATTAAAATGTGAATTAAATAAAAAAAATCATGGGTATTAAAAATAAACAATATAAATATATAAGTACTTTCACTAATATAAAATATAAAAAAATTTATTTGGGAAGTCATACTCGCTCTAGGAAAAATCTTCGAAGTGCCATTCATTTGGAGCCGATGAACCCCTCAACGGTGGAGGTATTGTGCATGGAGTGTATATACTCGATTTTATCAATGGGTTTTCTCTTCAGAATTCGCAGAGAACCCTTAACAGATTCATGAAATGGGAGTACCTCATCCACCAAGGAAATGTGAGCATTTAACCTTGGTGGGGTTCGAACCCATACTCATATATGATATTAGTGGGTAATCATGATAACACTTGAGAATGTCAGACTCGTATTTAAAATGTCATCTGTTGGGAGCAAATAGACCCCTTAATTATGAGGTATTGTGCCCATGACGTTTGTACTTGATTTTATCTCTGAGTTTTGTTTTTTAATTGTTGAATTATGACTCTTATTTCAAGACAAATTTGAGAAATAATTTTTCAGTTAAACTCTGTTTATTTGTTTGAATCAAACTCTTATTACTCTAGATTATTTTATTATTATTTGACTTAGGAATTTAGCCTATAAATAGTTTCTTTTACAACCTAAAAAAATATACCCATTTATACATACCTATTACAATTTAGAACTTCTAACACTTTTGGAGAATTTAGTGTTTACGTTTTAAGGGTTCTTTATTTTTGGGTTTTTGGGGTTTAGTTTTTATCTCTATCTTTTGTTCTCTTCGTTCTTTGCCATTATAGTAAAATTATCTTTGCCCGTGATTTTTTATCCTCTTCGGAGGGGTTTTTTCACGTTAAATTTGGTGTTCAATTTCTCAATTTCTTCCGCTATTTTTAGCTTGTTCGTTGCTTAATCGGGTTGATCCCCAACAAGTGGTATCAGAGCTAGTTCGTTTTTCGCAGATCAGCCCGTTCAGAGATGGCAGCAATAAGGTTCGATATTGAGAAGTTTGATGGTGACACAAATTTCAATTTATGGCAAGTTCGGATAATGGCAATTCTAGTTCAGACCGATTTGGAAAAGGTCGTTACCGAAAAAAAGCTCGATAATTTAGATCAGTCAGAATGGGAAGAGCTTGATAAAAAGGCCCTGTTTGTAATCCAGTTGTGCCTTGCGAATAGCGTATTGCAGGAGGTATTGATGGATAAGACCTCATCCGCATTGTGGAAAAGGCTAGAAACTCTTTATGCGACTAAGTCTCTGGCTAACCGTTTAGTACTGAAACAACGTCTATTTACGTTTCGCATGAACGAATGTGAGCTTCTTAGAGATCACATCAGTCAATTTATTACTCTTTTGAATGATTTAAATAATGCTGAGGTTCAGATTGACGATGAGGATCAGGCTATGCTATTGTTGTACTCTTTACCTCCTCATACAAGTCTTTTAGGGAAACCTTGATTTATGGTAGAAATAAACTCTCATTTGAGGATGTGAAGGGTCATTTGTTGAGCAAAGACAAACTCGATAATGAGTTTGGTTTAGATAGCAAGGCAGATAAGCAAGCTTCTGTTTTGGTAGCATCAAAGAAGTGAGACAAAAGGTGTCGCTATTGTAAGAAATTAGGTCACGTCAAAGCAGATTGTTACAAACTGCGAAATAAAATGGCAACTAAGAGTAACGAGAAAGATTTAGCTGGTGCTAATTTGGCCGATGAAAGCGGTGATGATTTCTTGTTAGTGTCAACGAGCGAAAGCTCCGAGATTACGTCCGAGTGGATCTTAAATTCAGGATGTTCTTTCCACATGTGTCCCAACAGAGAATGGTTCTCCACATACAGTTCAATTAAAGGTGGAGTTGTGCACATGGGAAACGATTCATCTAGTAAAGTAATCGGTATAGGTACTGTTAAAATTAAGATGGATAATGGTACGATTAGGACACTATCAGATGTCAGGTATGTACCTGATTTACGAAAGAATCTCATCTCCTTAAGTATTTTAAACTCAAAAGGTTGCAGAATTAACATTGAGTCGAGCGGCATTAAGGTATCTCATGGGGCTCTCGTTTTGTTAAAAGGTGAAAAGATTGGCAATCTTTATATTCTGGAAGGTTTTATAGTAATTGGTGAAATAGGACGTCCCTCGTCCTTTACGGAGTTGAAATCAACTCATTTGGAGCGGAGGCAACTTGGTTATAGGAGGGAAAAATGTATGACCGTTTCGTTAAAGAGAGGTTCTCTTTTGGATGGAGGTTTTGAAAAGTTAAGGCATTGTGTTCGTAAAAATCAAACCCGGGTTAGTTTTGATTTAGCAGTGCACAAGTCGAAGGCTAGAAGGCTTCCAGCTTCTAAGCACAGATTCGACTCAATTAATTCCCTGCATAGTTCAAGATAGGCCCGTGGCGGGCTTTGGCAAAGATGACATTGTGAAAATATGAGTCAATGTGGAGATTTGTTGAATTATGACGCATATTTGAAGTCAAATTTGTCAAATTTGAGAAATAATCTTTCAATTAAACTCTGTTTATTTGTTTGAGTCAAACTCTTGTTACTCTAGATTATTTTATTATTATTTGACTTAAGAATTTAGCCTATAAATAGGTTCTTTTACAATCTTAAAAAATATACCCATTTAGACATACCTATTATAGTTTAGAATTTCTAACACTTTTGGAGAATTTATTGTTTACGTTTTGAAGGTTCTTTATTTTCGGGTTTTTAGGGTTTAGTTTTTATCTCCATCTTTTGTACTCTTCGTTCTTTGCCATTATAGTAAAATTATTTTTGCCTGTGGTTTTTTATCCTCTTCGAAGGGGTTTTTTCACGTTAAATTTCTGTGTTCAATTTCTCAATTTCTTCCGCTATTTTTAACTTATTCGTTGCTTAATCGGGTTGATCCCCAACACTAATTTTGCAAGGAGCCCTTGATTGGGTTCATAGAGTGGGAGCATATTATCCACCAAGGAAATGTCATCATTTGATCTTAGGGTGGGTTTAGATGGATAGTGGGGTACGGTACGTTTAGCTTTACTTTTTGTTTCACGTTACAGTATCGTTATAGTATCTAATTTTATCGTCATCGTTATTTTTAAACTAACAATGAGTAAACGCATCGCTTATTCAAACCCGCCCTTAGTGGATTTTAAGCCCATACGCTCATATGACATTAGTGGGTAAGGAGACAAAGTCGGGGAACTAAACATAGACAATCTAGGTACAATATCTCTACCATTGAGGAGTTTATTGACGCGCGATGGATGACACTCCGAAGATTTTTCTCAAAGTAAACCCAACCTTCCCTCAATAAATAGAAATTAGAATTAAATGAAATTATGAAAAAAAAATAAAAAAATAAATTTCAGGTAGAATTTAAATACGGTATTTAAGCAAGTCCGCTTCGAACTTTCTTACAAAATTTGAAAGATTTTATTATGTTTATCCAAATAAATAAATTTGAAAATTGATTTGAAGTCCGCCCTTCAACCAGAGTTCACTTCCAGATTTTTTCCCAAAGTGTGGGCCATTACCCTAATTCCTAACCTTACATGTTTCCCCTCTTTTTGTTTTTAATTTTTAATTTGGATACATTTTATCTTTAATTAATATGCTATTTATAATATTATTATATTAATAATCATAATATCGTTCATCATTTCTGATTCATATGATAAAGATATTACCTACAAATCAATCTTAAATCTTAATTCATTAGTTAACAAAATAAATTTAAACTTAATCTTAATTATATATTTTTTCCTTTTCTTTTTCCTATTTGCCCATATTTTAAAAAAGCAACACTTCATATAGAACACAAACTTTGTAATATTTCAAATTTTAAAACACTCTTTCATGAATATTAGATTTAAGAAAAGTTAAATAAATGCAAAAACTTAAATTTTACCATGCATAATAATTTTATAAAATAATAAAATCCTTCTGGGCCTTACATAGTAATTTACTTGCTTATTGGATATATTTTTTTATAAAGCAGCAGATAAAGATGGCCAAGAGTGCTGTGTTTGCATTAACTTGTTCCAGAAATAAATTGTTGGACACATTTGTCTCATCTCAATATGTCAAGTTATTTTCCCTCAAAAATCGATCCCAACATGTTCTACTAAATAAAGCAAAAGGCAAAAGGAGTAGTACTGGTTAAAAGCTTTGCTTGTCCACTCAAAATCAAAGCCCAAATGTTCATCACAGTTTCACATGCTCTAGTAGTTTTTGGAGAAACCCCTTTTTATTTTTCATCTTTGAATCACCCATATCTAATTGCGAAAAACAAAGCCAAGTTTACGGCACATCATGAATATAATAAACATTCAGATAGATGAGATACAATGGGTGACATTCATGATGATCACACACAAGGGAGTGCCCTCCCTATATAAAGTCATATTTATCGCTTCTCCTTCAATATGGAGAATGAAATTTCTCTTATCTACGATGACCACCCCCATCACCAGACAAGGAGCGTTCTCTGCGCCTCCTATGTAAGTCAGGATCATCTCTTCTCCTACCATGTGGAGAACGAGAATGGGATCTCCCTCGTCTACCCCTTGAATGATAATCTCTGTTGTTTTGTCGAGGTGAGTAGCTACGAGACCGTCTGCGGCCTTGTCCTGCATATTTTCGGAATGTTGATTAACATATAAGAATAATTGACAAGGGTGAAACTTGAAAACATCATAAAGAACTTCCACAAAATGCAATAATAATAGTATCCACTTCTTCTATCTCGCACACCTTGATACCTCCCAGGTGTCGGTGTTCTTCCTCGAGACCTTTTTGCCTGCATTGTTAGCTCAAAAGTTAAAATATGACAGATACAGCGAGAACTGGTGATTTACTCAAATATCACCACAAACTGAAAAAAGTTCCCTACGTTGACTGAACCATGGGTAGTGTGGCAAGGACTTAATATTAAGTCTTCAGTTAACCCAATCTCAGGTTCGATTCCTGGACAACCACTAAACCATTCCCCTTATCCGAATATAAAAGACAGTTGCCTACATTACAGGATATAGATATACACAAGAGGTTTACATAACCAACAAAAAAATTCTAAAATATTACAAGCATGCAAGATCTTTATTGTAATGAATAAGATAGAATATTCACCTTCACGGAACAAGCAAGAAAAGACCAAAAAAATTGATGAAAAATGCATGTCAGGCGGGTATTTCAAAATTGAAAAATAATAAACAGCCTCTCCAGATACTGTTACTGTTGTGGAAAAGGAAAAAAGGGCATGCAACCTTCTGCAAAATAGTGAGTTTGAATCCATGAGTTTGGAATGTCGATGCAGAACTCATGTTGTGACAGGGTACAGGTTGAACTGTTAAGAGCTTAGTTTTCGATGAAGCTACACATACAAGACCTGCTGCCAAAATTTATCAGGCAACACTTCGGAAGAAAGCAGAAGTTAAGATAAAATTCTATGTAAACGATTTAGCTTCGGTATAGACTAACAACTCGATCCTTCGTATAAATTAATACCTTTTCCACAGTGATTAATCGACCTTCAAGCACTGAACGATTCAGATACTTGATGCAGCGTTCTGCACCCTCAACAGTTTCCATGGTCACGAAAGCAAACCCACGAGATTCTTTGGTGTGTGGATCAGTAACTAGATGGCACTCCAAAACCTGGAACAAAAATTCATCAGATCTAAATCCTCCACTCACTTAAGATCCTAAGGCAATTCTTGTTATATCGATTTATACTTTTTTTCCACTACCATGGAGGTTCTTAATGAAAACAAAGTAGATGGTTTCATACTACAACTTGAAGCACAACCCTGAAATTACCTCTTTATCGAGTGACATAAAAGAAATTAAAGAACTTGAAAGAACAAAGCATGTTGTCTCCATAAACAATCACTCCATACCTTTCCTTCATTGCCGAAATACTTCTCGAGATCATCAGCAGTAACTCTTGTGGATAAGCCAGTAACATATAAGTTATTTCCTGGATTGGATGCATCCTGAGATTCACGGCTCCTGGGGCAATAAAAACTAAATCACTACAAACAATTTGAACTGTAAAAGCCAGATAGTACATTATACTAATATACTAAAATAAACAAATAACTAAGCTTTCATATTGCTAGACCTGGAGCGACTCCTACCGGACCTAGGCTGACGTCTTCTTCCCGGAGAAACCGACCTGAAAGTGTCAGTTTGAAGGAAAATTCAATTTACTTACATCTAAACAAAATGACCTAAAAAAATGGGGAAAAACTGACCTTCCTTCCCTTGAATATGACATCTGCGAATACAGCAAAAGACAAATTCAAGATTTTAAACACTAAAATTTTCTCTTCCTTACCTCAATGATTTTAAACATTCCTTTCTTTTTATATTTATTTTCATTATTTTCTTCATTATCGGTCATTTTCTCAGCAACCAAACATAATAGTTTTCAGCCTTTCAAGTGATAAACAATAAAATATTAATGATTCCACTATCAATTACAAAAAAATTATGAGTTTTGCTTCTTGAATCTTAATATCAGAACATACAGAAATAAAAATCATAACACAGATTCACAACAATAAAATCACTGAAAATCCTTGGAAATAGAGTAGATTTATTTCTTCAAAAAACGATATTTTACTAAACTGGCGAGGTTCTCTAAACAGTCAAAATCCAAAATTATAAAGGAATAGAGGAATAAAAATTGAAGATTTACCTATTATGCTTAGAGAATTGCCTGAGTCAACCTAGATGCCCCAACTCAGTAGGCTGGTCTATGCTGAGAAACAAGGGAATCAATCAATGACTGGTTAAATTAGAGAAAAGCTATTCACTTTTTGTACATAAATTGAAAAAACAAGCTTAAAAGAAAAAAATTCCGCGAACGTTAATGATTAAACTTGGGCTTCTTTTACAGCCTTGAACAAAGCCCAGCCCATCTAAGAAATGTGCTTAATTTTAGTTTGTTGAAATATATTCCTAGTTACTATATTCTTTGCGTATTTGTTGTAAATCATTACTATTTTTAAAGAAAATAAAATCACATGAAAAAATCGAAAAATAAAATCACGAAATTGTGGAAGAAATCGAGTATCAAAGTTAATTATAGAGGTAAATATTAATTTTACACATTAACTTAGATTTAACGTAGAATATAATATGTGAATTTTAATTTATTTAAATTATATATATAAAACTTTAATTTTGATTTAATTATAAATATTTAAAAATAAAAAAAATTTAATAATTTTCACGTTAGGTAAATAATTTTTTTGTATATGTAAAAAATAAGCCTAAAATGATACTATATCGAGTATAGTGTTAATGATTTGTAAAAAATAAATTAAATTTAATATTTATGTACAAAATCAAAATTTATGTATCGAATTGAATATTAAATCATATTTCATGTACCCTTATTTATGATAATTTGTTTTTTAATTTATACAAATAATCTTTCAAATTTACCCCACCTTTAATTTAATGACATTGCAACGTGTCCAATAACCAAAGCCTTGTGACATTTTTACCTTTTAAATAATCTTTTATACATATGCGTGTGATTAAAATTGTTATGATATTCACCTTTACCCGATTCTTAGAACGACCTGATTCCCATACTAACCCACAACCAAGCTAGCATGTATAGCTCATTGATATATAATTCGCCTGCATGGGTTCTTATCACCATGCAGGTAAATCTCTACTCAAGAAATACGTATTGACCCTTATAATAGGATACGTGTTTATATGCACAAGAGTCTATCTAATCTTAGTACATCAAATCATTAAACCATCCCATATAAATAGGAAATTGACTTCCATTAATAGTTACACAAAAAAACACTCAACAAAAACAAACCCTTTCAATTCTAAATCAAACAATTCTAAGGAAGGAGACGACTTTTAAAGATAGTTATAGGTTGTAACAAGTAGTCGTATTGCTTTATACGGAGAAGGCTCTCCTTGTTATAGAAAGAAGGGCTTTTGTTTGAAATAGTTGACAGTGATATTTCCTAGTGGTGAATGATATACAGTATCGGCATTGAAGAACATGCAAAACAATGGCGAATAGCAAGTTTTAACAAAGAAACTTTACATCCCAAAGCAAATCAGCTGTTGTGTTTGGTTCACAGCTCAAATTGATGGCAGGAGTGAGACATGAAAATGGAAGTTGGTAAGAGACCCCACCCTCACCAACACCACTTTTGAATCTTTTGACATGTATAAAAGAGAATTGATGGGATTCTTCCACTCTGCAATATACTATTAGTTTCACTTCCCAGCCATTGCCAATACCTAGCTAGGGTTCTCTCTAGCATTTGACTACTTTTTTAGCAACATTCCCCTTGTAGCATGAATCCCTCTCCTTACCTTTTATTTGCTGTTTTAGTCGTAGAAAAGCAAACCAAAGCAAAAGCGAATCTTGTGTACGAGTATACGTTTAATATGAGTATATTTTCATTAGAAAAAACTTTCTTCATCATCAAGTCATGAAAAAGGCAGAAATTTCCTTGAAAAATTATTGAGTTCATTAAGCAACCAGGAGTACTATGATCTGGTAGGTGGCATTATAACACATCACCCAACAAAAGGAATACAAAACAAAGCAAAGTGGTAAAGTAGGGTTCTGATTCTTTATAGCAAAGAAAAAACAGGAAATAAACATCACCTCAGTCAAGGTAAAAAAGGGAAGTAATATTATAAAACAAATGATTAAAAACACCATCACCCAAGAGCCAACATCTTCCATTTGTAGGAGAGACTGTAACACTGTTTAAACACTTTAAGATGCAGTAAAGTGGGGAGAAATCACCCAAAGATGCCATTGTTCGAGTTCCATACTAATTACAGCAACAATGGCAGATGGTTTTGGTTTAAGCCTTTAATATCTTTATTTTTTGTGTAAACTACACTGGATAGTCACCCAACTTTATTGATAAGTTTTTTTTTTGGTCACTCAACTATTCGATTTTGCTTTTTTTGTTATCTACCATTAAAAGGCTAATAGAAAGATGATGTGATAATTTTTAAAATTGACGTAATAATAATTTTAATCCTAAACATTTATACATTCTAAAAAATGGTTTCAAAGAAAAACAAAACTGAAAAAATGATCAAATTACACAATGTATAAATGTTGATAATCAAAGTTGCTATCAAAAAAATAAAAGTCGAATGATTAAGCGACTATTTTGTAACTTTTCATAATTAAATAATCAAAAAAGAATTTTACCAACAATTAAATGACTACCAATGTAATTTACCATTATTTTTTCTGCATACTTGTGTTGTTTACCCGAAGTTACTTTCAAGTTACTTTCACTATCACAGGCATGAGATCTTGTAAAGTAAAGTGAAAAGGGTTGGTCCATTCACCCATTCATGTGCATACTTATGATATACTAATATATTTAATAGTTGTGGCAATTAAGTATGTATATGTAGCCAACAAAAGCCCTTTTCTGCATATTTAAGGACTTGATTCTATTCTCAGCATCCCAAAAGAAAGAGGTTCTTTTTTGTGTGTAAAGTTTCTAATAAGTCTACAAACCAATCACCTAAATAACTATAGCCTGCAATGCAATGATATGATATTGAAGAAGTGGCTTTTAAGAATCTTTTTGTTTTTCCAATATTGAGTTGGTCAAAGTGTGCATGGAATCTTCTCCTTTTAGTGCCTCTCTCCCTATATAATATATTATTATGATTTTTTTTTTTTGGTGTTTTTCTTTCCCATTAATGTGGGTGCTCTATCTGGTCTCTCATTCAGTTTTTTTTAATCCTGCAAGAAAATGTTTTATCATAAATCCTTAATGCTTGTCGTTCTCTAGTTGAGCAGGTGAAACTAAAGATCTTCAGGGTATTCAACCCGGTATGTTGATCTAATGATTAGAGTGTTCATCATCTCAAATATAGTCTGAATTTAAATCGTGTTAATTACGTTGTTGTTAAGATTTTAACCTATTCTTATAACTAAAAAAAATCTCAATAATAACTCAATGTACTTTTACAGGAGAGTAGAGATCTTCAGCTTTATTTTTAAGGTAAATTACACTAGGAATTACTAAACTATTAATAAATATATATTTTTGGTCACCTACCTATAAAAAATTATAAAATGGTTAGATAATTTTTTTTGTCACTCAACTATTAAAAGTTATAAAATAATCACCTAATTTTTCAAATTTGTCTTTTTTTATCATTGACGGGCTAATGGTGACAGCTTTTAAAATCGGCATGGTAGTAAGTTTAGCCCTTAACATTTATAAATAATGTCAATTTAATCTTGATTCAAAAAAAAATTAACCCTATATTTTCTTTGTAACATTAAGGGTTAATTTTAAAAGAATGATAAAAGATGAAAATTATTATATTGAATTTTTGGGTGTTTCCTTTTTTTTTTTTGTACATTTTCAATCAAATTTAATTGATAAATTTGTCTTTTTAACTTTTTAGGTGAAAGGATCAAAAAGAAAACAAAACTACAAAAATTACCTAATTACACAATGCGTAAACGTTGAAAGTTAGATATTTTCAAAATCAAGACTAAATTGACACAACGTATAAATGTTAAAGGTTAAAGATGCTATTATATCAATTTTAAAAGTTACCACTATTAGCCAAATGGTGACCAAAAAAGAAATTTACTAATACTTGGGTGGCTACTAGTGTATTTACCCTTATTTTTATCGGTTGTTTTATAATTTGGTACTGTTAGTTTCATCTTTATGATAAAGATATAATATATACATACAAATTAGCAGCTCTATGGAAGAACCTTTATTGAAGTTGTAAGAAAAAAGAAACCTTTGCCCTTTTGATGACTTTAAAAATAAGAAGATTATAATATAGTTTAATATCTAGCTTCTGATACAAGGAGCTGCAAGCTGCCATTGCAAACCAGTCTAATTCTCTTTGAATTTCCATTTTTAAATATAAAATGCAGAGGTATAAATTCCAGATATAACTATCAGCATTAGGTTAAAGTTCTTTGAACTATAAATATCATTTACAGCCTTGAATTTCAGACCCTCCATATGAATTACAGTCATCAAAGGCTTTTCCATAGGGTAAATCAGTATAGACCCTGGATCTGACTACACTAAATAGAGTTAAAAGCATGTGATAATATAAACTAATCCTCTACCCTTGGAATTTGCTTTGACTGTTATTTCATTGGAAGATATTTTAAACTTCTGTTTTTTTTTTCTATTCAGGAAAAATTATTTGCCTTTCCTTTTCAATTTGGTTTTTTAAAGGGTTTTTTCTATTATTAAAAACTGACGTAGTTGACAGAATAATCAAACAGTTACACATGATATATCACATGTACCTCGTGCTGACGTGTAGGAATCGTTTTTCAATTTGCTTTTCGATCTAGTATACAAGGATTAATTTGTCCAGCTTTTTAATAAAAGGAGTAAAAAAATCCAATTCATAATACAATAACCTTCATGATACTTTTACTTGTTTTGTGCTTGGCTCGAATGTTGATTCATGTAATAATCTCTAAGATATAACATTCAATAGGTTGACATCTGGAATTTCTTCTTCTATCCTATACTGGTATGGATTTATAGATGGGCATTTTTATGCTGGTAAACAACCCTGTGAGAACAATTCAACATTCTATGATGAACATGGAAGGGCATAAATATACATAGAAAAAGGAAGATGCCATTTCTTTTACCCAAATAATTAGACCAAAAATGTAGCATAAACCCTTCTAAAAAACCTACAGGCAAGTGACATATTCCAATGAAGATTACCCTTTTTTGGTAACCAATCACTGGTAATTCTTTTTATAGTAAAAAAAAAATTAAGAAAAGTTTGCAAGTTGCAGAACAGTTTCTGTATTGATTTCGATGGGAATTGGTAAAGATTAATCAAATTCTTTTCAAGTTGTTATAAAATGTTTCATAATAAGCCTTAAAATAAACAAATGCACCTTTAAATTAATGGAACACAATTGAAACCCATATGATAACCTGATGATCAGGATGTTTAACGCCTTAAATGTAATCTGAATTTGAATCACGTTAATCGTGTTTGTTATTTGGATCTTTTACCTTATTAAAAAAATTCAAACACAATTGTTTATCAATGCAGATTTTCAACCACCAACATATGTTTGAACCCTTTTTTTTATCTTCCAATTCTTTTAAGTAATGGATCCAATTCAACAAGTGAAGATGCTTGACATGATCATTAAATATACATATATATTATTTATACCTTTCAAAGTGTTATTGATTATGGGCACTTCACATAAAATATGTTATCATATAATAATATTATATATGAAATTTATACCATACATTATTTATGAAATTTTTAAGATATTAAGTTCGAGACTTATTGATGAAAATGCTTTTGATCAATATAATGGCTGCAGTTATTCACACTAATTAGAAATTACAATTATTTCTTACTCTAGAAAGGCAGCCATGGCGATTTTCCTAAAGATATTAGAATGCTAAAAAACTACACTAAGGTTTTTTCCCACACTATCAGAAGTAGCCATGGTGGTATTGAAATTGATTTTGACAGAAACTGTTCATAAAATCTCCTCTTGCTATTGTTTCATCATCTTCAACCTCATGCAATACCTGCAAAAATGAAGCAATAAAAAAATAGGAGAGATTTACATTTTACATGCACTTTTAGTATCCAAAATATATAGGTAAAAATCGTTTTAATGGTACCCATAAATCATCTTCGTCTTCATCTCTGGTTGAACATGCAGCTTTGGGAATCTCAATAGCTTCATCGTTGCGTGCGAATCTGCCACGTATACGAGGACGGCTGTCGGCTAGTGTTTTGCGGCATGCATACTTTAACATCAAACATAAAACCAAACCATGTTTAGAAGGTTTTTTTAAAACACAATGGATTCAATTAATGTATAAATCAAAACCTTAATTGTTTTGTTGAAGTTCCTTTGGTTGCGCTTTGCTCTGTACTTGGAAATCCTTTCTTGTCTCTCTTCTGGGTTGTAGCGTCCTACTTTAAACGTTGTCTGTGCTTCCTCATATGACTTTTGGTTCATATTCTAAAGCCAAAGGAACAAAACAAGAATCGATCCCCATTAGGGGAAAAAAAAAACAGAGCAATAAACAGGGGACAAAACAAAGTAACAAACCTCTAAATCTCCATTGCAGGTGTTTTGGGGCATGCTCAAAGCTTGGCCTTGAAAATTCTCTGACGCCATGAGAGGATCAAAACAAGGTTGAAATGAAAAGTTCCTTCGCAAGTACTTTGTTACCACTTGACATTCTTCATTTTTAAGTTCAAATCCATTCAAGTTGTTGAAACTTTCTTCATACCCCTCTTCTAAATTCGGACCAAATGACAAACAAGACTGGAACTGGGTTCCAAGTAATTGGTTTTGGCAAGTGGGTTGATGATCAACAACTGGGTTTTCTTCTGGGGTTTGTTTATTGTTCAATAAAGCTTGAAGATTATTATAATCTAATGAAGAGTCGTTGAGTGGGAGGGAAGGAAGATCAAACAATGAGTGATAATCAATGGTATCAGTGGAAACCATTTCTTTACCGTGGAAACCAAAAACAGAGCAAAGAGGAGAAATAAAGGAAAATTTTGGGTTGATTTTACTTATTTTTCTGTTCGGCCAAGAAACGGCCAGAATGCATAAGGTGACAAGGCTCAGGCACCGAGTTTGTTTATTAACGTCTTCGACATTATTACATGGAAGAACAAGACAAAGGGTC
The DNA here is from genome assembly GCA_005610355.1 of Gossypioides kirkii. Taxonomy (NCBI): domain Eukaryota; kingdom Viridiplantae; phylum Streptophyta; class Magnoliopsida; order Malvales; family Malvaceae; genus Gossypioides; species Gossypioides kirkii. The sequence goes on along the minus strand of CP032254.1, from coordinate 3,336,992 downwards.
TCGGGTCTCGCCCTTGGAACAACAGCATTTATATGTAGGACTGGAGATGGAATATATGTATGCGTAGAATTTTGAGACGTTAATCTAGTATACGAACGAACCCTTTATTCGAACATGTTGGGAAACTAGACGTAAATGTGGCCCAAGTTGAAGCTATGTTTCGGGCAAAAGGAGACCATAACAAGATCAAGGTGTACCCTTGCCGAATGCCCCCAGGCCCAAACCATTGTCGTCTAAAGGCAGAAGATAAGCTCCCTGCCTCCTAAATAATCCGTTTGATTATTTGATTATCAGGTTATCAAAAGTTGGAAGACAAATATTTTAAGGATAAAGTTACTAAATTATACATTTTGGTCACTCAACTTAAAAAAATTATAAAATGATTATTGAACTATTTAAAAATTTTCATTTAAATCACTGGGTTGCAAACAGGCGTTGTTGTAGAACTTTTTTTGTTCATGCCGCTTGCACTAATTGAAAGCTTTTCTTTTCTTTCTCTTTTAGAGTTCATCTTTTTTGTGAAATAACTTTTAGCGTCATGAATTGGTGAGCCAAAGTCCAACAGGTTTCTTTTTCGATCTCCAACCTAATTGTCAGGTTGATTTGGATATAAAGTATGTTATTCTACTAGTCGATAGATACTAATCATCGAATTATCCTTGGAGCTCACTAACTAAACTTTTACAAAAAAAAAAATTAAAAACCCTGTTACTTAAATAAAAACTTTCGAATAATTCAATGGGGTAAATGAAAATTTTTGAATAGTTTAGTGATCATTTTATAATTTTTTAAAGTTAAGTGACTAAAATATAAAATTATTAATAATTATAAATTAAAGGTTTCCATATTTAAATACCTTAGAAATCTTATTATATAAATCATAAATTTAAAGCACAAATATGGAAAAATTAAAATGTATAAAATCTTTAAAAAATTAAAAATTTGGTTGAGTGGTAAATACTAGATATTAGTAATTCAATCGATGTAGGTTCAAATCTCATTATATACATTTTTTAATTTTTATTGGTTTTTGTTAAAATTAAGATACTAAAATGCCCTCAAATAATATAAATTATTTTAATTGTAGAAGAATGTAACATCCGTGTGTTTGAACCGGATTTGGAACAGTGATAAAATAGAATTGAGAATTAGAAATGTTTAGTTGAAGTAAGGAAGGTTAGAAAAATTTAAGGATTAAATAGTAAAGGAGAGAAAATATGAGGGACTAAATAGCGAATTATCCAAATTGAATTTTGAGTCATCATGGGAATTAGATTGATTGAGGAGGGGTAAAAGAGTAATTTGGTGGAAGATATTTTTGGAGGTAAAGTTTTGGGTTAAAGTGTAAAGTTGAAAGGCCCAAGGACTAAAAGTGCAGTTTTACCATTTTTTATTAAGTGAGATATTTTAAGTGAAAATTCTAGAGAATTTGAGAGAATAAAAAGTAATTAAAAAGATGAAAATATCATCTTTTTCATTATGTTAGCCGTCCATTGCCTTTTCTTTCATTTCCAACTTCTGTTTTTATTCCAAATAGGTCCTTCCATCATTTTTAAGCTTTCCAAACTCCAAAACCTACCATTTTCTTTGGAATTTCTGAAAGAAAATCATAAAAGAGAGCTAGTAGACACCTCAAATCTCATATAGAGTTACTTTTGGGGTTTTAGAGAGATAAAGGACTAAATTGAGAAATTATGAATTCAAGGGTTAAGATAAGAAATGGTTAAATTCTCATGACATACATATATTTTACTGTTATTTAGCATGAAAATTATTGAATTATAGCTTATAGCTTATATGTGTTTATGTGAAATTGAAGAGAAAGAGAAGAGAGGTAAGGATCAAATTGAAGAGAAAGGAAAAGAGAAGAGCAAAGAGTGAAAGGAGAAGAAAATCAGCCTTTTTGTTGTAAGTACTATAAAAATTTTAGTTTATAGTCTATTTTCCATAATATATTTGAATTGTTAGCATGAAAATTATTGTTTATTATGTGTTATAAAAATGATTAAATGAGGTTAGTGTAATGAAACATGAGAAAGAAAATATTTTCATTGAAACAGATTGTACATAATCAGAGGATTAACTTCGAAAATTCACTAAAAATTGTATATAAAGATTTAAGGGTCGAATTATATATGTAATTAAATATTATTGAGTGTAGTTTCATATGGAAAAAACGGTGATGAAAATGGATCTGTATATTCTGAGATATAACTGATTTTGTGTAACAAGGTCAGAGTAGGTTCGAGTTTCCCTGTTCTGACTTTGAAAAATCATAGAAAAATGTAGAAAAATCATTAGAGGTTGAAATTTATATGGATAAATCCTTAATGAGTCTATTTTTAAAATAAATAGACGAGAACATTATTAGATTTTTGTACTAAAAGATAATTAAATGTTAGTGAAGAAAGGTCGAAATTTTCAGACAACAGAGAAGGGGTAAATTGAAAGAATTTACTGTACAAATTGGTTAAAGTAAAAATTCTGAAATTTTATGGTAAAAAGATGATTGAGTCTAGTTTCAGAAACATCAAGCGGATTATAATTTCGAATTCTGCAGCTCAAGATATAAATAATTTAGTGACTGTGATGCAAGTGAACAGCTTTGAAAATATAAATGTGAAGTATTTGATGATTATGTATATGTGAATAGAAATGTAAATGTGATGTGTGAAATAATGAGAAATGATGAATATGAAGTGTTATGCCCATGTAGACAAGTTAGAACCATTGAGATAGTAGTGGCATGCCATTAAAGAACGCTAGCGCGCTTACTGTTTCGCACCTCGTGTACTTACTGATTTGTGCTATGTGCGCCTACTGATTACACTGTGTGTGCCTACTGGATTGCACTGTGTGTGCTTACTGTTTCCCTAGCACTTGTGTGCTTACTGTTAAGTACTTTGGTACTTTCTGTTCTGTTTATCCGATTGGTTCTATAGAAGTCTACATTGGGCTAAAATGTAAAAAAAAAAGAGTTGGACCAAAGTGAAACGAATGTCAATGTGGTAAGATACAAGCTATATACTGGTAAGGCAAAAGAGTAAATTACATGAGAAAATTTAAAAGTTTATACTTTGCTTTTGTAGTACTTATTAAGCCTTCACCAGCTTAACGCATAGGTACAAGGAATACAAGAAGCTAAATCGGGATCTCTCATCACATCACATCACTTGGAGCTCAAGTTTAGGTATATTACTTTCAATGTAAAATGACATGTACTATGGAACTTATATGTGTCCTTATTGGAAGACAAAAATGTTGTTTTGAAATGTTGTGTGTGATGAAATGAAATGAGATATTTTGGATGAAATTGTGTTTTTGGACTAAATTGAACTATTGATTAAGTTTTCACATGTTTCAGGGTGGATTTTACTAAATTTTCCAATCTTAATGACTGATTCTGGAGTTAGGGTATTGATATATCGTATATTAATGAAATATTTTTATATAAGGTTTATACGTATGAATCGGATATAGAAATATTACAAATAATATTTTAGTAATTTCTCTAATCACATTGATGTTTGATAAATTCATGACAGCAACTCAATCAGAAAATTAAATATAACTAGAAACTATATCACATGTGTATGTCTAAAATACCTTTGAACATATGTCCAACAAATTTGTTCCAAATGATTGCCATATATCCACAATATAAGCAACAATTATAAATTAACAACAAATTTTATATATATATATATATATATATTACGTATGGTTAGATTCGAACATATGATTTTGTAACATATAAAACATTAATGGTTAAAAATGCTAGGCATTTATGAGATGTTTCTACTATATAAACACATCGAATTTTGAAATATATATGATTTCAACAAAATCGAAAAATAAAACTTCTGACATAATATTGGCAACACTAGAAGCTTCTATAGAAAGAATAAGAAATTCTTCATGAGTTTTAATGGTACTATTTTTATATTATTTTCTTACGCGAAGGAAATTCGTGGAGGACAACTAAATGGGAATAAAACTTCAGAGGGAACCCCTGTATTCGTTGGCATACATAGTTGAATAAATGATGTAAGACTTTAGGGCCATCTATATTTAAAACGTCAAGTTGTAGTCTCAATATTATTTATTAAATAATTTAAATTAAAATATTTATCATGTTAATGTTAAGTTTTAAATAAAATGACATCCTTATCCTTATCTGAAATTATAAAAAGTAAATCGTAATTTTTTTATTTACTTTATTTCATATAAATATAACACTCTATTTATAATATTTATTTTTCGTATAATATTTATAATTATTTATAATCTCTCGAAAATAACCGTTTTTATCGAGGTGAGCAATTAAGGCAAATCACGTTATTTTATTCTCCATTCCCTTGGGCGTATGGATTTAAAAATTGAAATTTTATTAATTATTTTCTTTTAAATTCAAAAGTCTTTCTTAGTCTTAATGACTTTGGTATTTAAGATAAATCTAAACTAAAAAGCAAAAAACTAAAGCCAAAGCCTGCCATTGACCATTAACAATTCGCTTATTAAAAAAAGCTTTTCCATTTTCCATTCCATTTCTGTTCTTCGCTCTCTGTTTCTGTGGTGGTGTTTTAGGGTTTGAGAGATCATGGCGTCGCAAGAATACTTGGACAAGATGAAGGTCCGTCAGGATTATCGGAATCTCTGGCACACGGATCTCATGAGCACCATTCAACGCGACCCTCCTTGTAATTCTTCCTTCCTCTCTTTCTTTCTCTCTGTGTGTTTGTGTTTTTAAAGTTTGATTTATCTTTTTTTAATTTAAATTTTGCAGATTGCTGCTTCGCTTTTTGGTGGTAAGTAATTCCGAATCTTTTTTTTTTCTGTGTTGTAGATCTGATTCGGAGTCTGCTGAATTTTGTTTTTCGATTTTTCTTTTGGTTTAGATAGCTGCTTTACTGGATTGACCTGGTTGACTCTGTGTGATTTTTATGTTTCTGTTTTAAATTGGGTGCTAGAATGTCTTTCCTAGAATGCCTAATTTTTTTATGCTAGTGTTTTGATTTCTTAATTCTATAACTTACACTTTCTCCATGGAAATTGAAAATACTCGCTTTTTGCTTGAGTCTTCATTTCTTTTAGCCTCTATACTAGTAAATTATGTGCAGTCTTGTGCAGTATGTTGATGAATTTTCTCCTTCGCTCAACCTTTTGGGACCATCTAACCTTTAATTTCTGTCTCCAAAATACATTGCTGCTTTTGTTTTACTGCAGTGGCCCATGTGTATCCTACATGCTCCGGAAACGAGCTCTTTATAATGACATGTCAAGGTGATCGATGCATTTGATCCCTCTGTGATTACAAGTTTATGAAGTGATATCTTGGTTTAAACATGTCATTTTGTTTTTGTTGTAGGTATACATGTTGTGCTGGTTATATGCCATGCAGTGGTAGGTGTGGTGAAAGCAAATGTCCCGAGTTTTGCCTTTGCACTGAGGTAGGAAGTTTGTCTATATGGTGTATATTGCTTTCTTTTTTTTTTCTTCAACAGGCAACTTAATTTATAAGCTCACAGACTCAGTTCCCTCCTCCAGATTGTTTATGAGATGAGAGAGACCATGTTGGGCTACCCACAAACTCTAGGAATATTAGAGATACTGAAATTGAACTGAATATACAAAAGCCTACAGGGTTTTAAAGATAAATCATGTTCAATTCTGAAAATTTGTTAAAAGATCTAGCTGTGGGGAAAACAATCCTTAGGCGCAAAACACATCCAATCTGGGAAAGGAGAGGGTGGAAGGGACATTGTATTATTTTATAAAGCCCAATGTTAAAATCGTCTAAAGAACCTACTTTTTTGTGATAGGCATATAACTTTTTGTGTGGTTTTATTTCAAGATATTTTTGTAAGTTGGTGTGCCAGTTGTAGTGAGCTTCCATTCGTATATTGTTGTCATTTTCATATAATGTGTTTGTCATTTCCAGGTTTTCCTCTGCTTTGGAAACTCCGTGGCTTCAACCCGGTTTCTGCTGCAAGATGAATTCAACATTCAAACAACAAAATGTGACAACTGCATCATTGTAAACTATCCCTTTCTACACCTAATGTATATCCGTATCTGTAATTCCATCTGATGTTCTTGGCCAATGATTAAACATATTGCCACTTAATATACAGGGTTTCATGTTTTGCCTGCAACAAGTTGCCTGCATATTTTCCATAGTTGCAATGATTGTTGGAAGTGATGAGCTTCAAGATGCAGCACAGTTGCTGAACTGTTTGGCTGATATGGTTTATTGCACGTAAAGTGATCTGTTCCATTCTGCCATATCTATCTTCTAGTTAATTTTGCATTAAGAATAGACTGACGACCTGTTTATTTTAACCTTTTGCAGGGTCTGTGCATGTATGCAGGTATGAAGAGTTTCTAATACATGCAAACTGACATTTTGTTATATCCTTATTTCGAGCCGTTTCTTAACATTTTCTTTGATTACAGACACAACATAAGATTGAAATGGACAAACGAGATGGCATGTTCGGTCCACAACCCATGGCCATTCCCCCTGTTCAGCAGATGTCTCGCCTTGATCAACCAATTCCCCCCGCAGCTGGCTATCCACCAGCAGCATATGGTCACCCTTATCCACCACCTCAAGGCTAACCATCAGCCGCATATCCTCCTCCTCAGTACCCTCCAGCTGGTTATCCACCATCTGGTTACCCTAAGTGATCTTTCTACGGTTTACCTTTTGGTTTCAATTGCCTGAATCTGGATCAGTGAGTCATGGATGAAGCTGGTATTCTTTATAAAATTTGACATTGCATGCTGTTGGGATTTATATACAGTGTTTATATATATTATATTGTGCGATATACTTTTTTTATAGCTGATTTAAACAGCAGAAGGGTTAAATATTAAAACTGTCGTCTTGTTTATTCTCAATAATTTTCTTTTACTTTTCTACACTGTTGAGTTTTGATGTTTATTTATAAACTTTATCTTCAATTTTGATATAAAAACCAATATTTCTTAGAGTTATATATCCGATAGTGAAGTTAGGAAATTTATTTTTGAGATATTAAAGTATAATTTTATCATTATTGATTTAAAATTTTATAACTTATAAAAAATTTAAATATTAAAATTTATTATTTTAGGGACATGCCCTGAGTATCAGAGCGCCACTGTGCATATCCCATGTTGCTTGTCACATTTATTAACATTAAATTCGATTCCTGGTATATAATAAAACTAAATGCGTGAAATTAAATATATGCCACAAAATAAAGACACGGTCGGGGAGATACATAACGTTTTTGCTTTGAAATATTTTGGTGTCAATGTCACTCCTAAAAAAGCGCGCCACTAACAATCATTTTTTGGACTCACTTATTATTTTTGCTTAACAGTCAAATTGCTGGCCTGATATTTTTACAAACTAGGATGAAGAATTAAACTATTAATCTGTTTGACTTCTTATTTAGTACGAAAGTAAAAACTATTAAATAAGAGAATGAAGCCTCGAACTTATTATTATAAATACCTTATACAACCCAAGACAGCCGTCGGTCTCATCCTATGTGCGGATCCCACGAGCTGGCACTATTTGTCCCATCCCTCGTCTTTTCGTCTTAATTTATATACAAATTTCATGATTGGCGATGTGGGACATTTCTAAGAAAGGCTTTAGAATTTCTATAGACTGAAGTGTTAGACAAAATACTACAAAAATATATTTACTAATTTATTTAATTATGTAATATTTTGTATAATTAGTGTTACATAAAATATTATGAGATTTGTAATTGTTTGCTTAATTAGGCAATATTTTCTGTATTTATACATAATATTATGAATGTTGTAATAATTTGTGTAATTGGGTAATATTTTGTGTAATTAGCCAATGTTTTGTATAATTGTGTCGCACTAAATATTATAGAAGTTGCAATTCTGTGTATCTGTGTAATCAATGTTACACAAAAATGTTATAATAATTTTTTAATTACACAAAAACATGTAATGAATTGCTCCTCTTAGAAATGAGTTTTCCATTTTTTTTAACTTTTCCATTCTTCATTTGATTCAATATTCTTGGAAGAATTTTATAATTTAAATTTTAGATTTGTTATGATCAATTTTTAATTTTATGATTTGTTTGGTAAAAGTATTATTTTTTTAGCATGTTTTAATACATGTGAGTTAACAATAAATTATTTTCACTTAATAATTTTTAGCTACTCATATGATTGGTTTTCAGCAAAAAGAAAAAAAAAAGAACTTTTGCCTTACCAAAGTTTTACTTCTCAGTTCTCATTTCATGTTTATATTTATACTAATATTATTTATGAAAAATATTTTAATACTTAAATAATAATTAAGATATTTCCTTAGGTTAATACTACACTAAGTAACCATGTAAAAAAACCCTAAATAACCATTTATTGCACAAAAATTTAAGCCGAAGTTATATCACTTGCGTCGGTTATGTTTTGTCCAGTCGTGTTTTTTTTATGTTTTTATTCTGTTTCTTCCGAAATGCATGTTTTTTTGTGGGCGATTAGCTTAAAGTTTGACCAATAAACCGGACCTATTGAGCCATTAATGGACCGATTAGCCAGACCCTGAATTAGACCACATGAATCGAACATGTAAGCTAAAATCCACAACTTGGGCCTATGAACCGTATTAAAGAACCGAATTTGTGAACAAGACCCATATCTTGAACACAAGAGACTAGCCTATTAGCAGAACCTGTGAATTGGATCAAAGCCCAAAAAGGGCTCTGGGGCAGTACAATGGACCTGAAATGGAACCCAAACCCAAAAGAGCCTTCAATCTGCTAGGGTGGAGGTAGCCGGCGCGCACGCCTCCCGACAAAGACACCATGTTGCGACGAGGTCCTAAAGGCAGGCATCAAATCCTCCGTGGGGTTAGGTGGACGATTGGTGGAGTCATTCCCAACATTTGATTTAAGGAATGTAAAGTTACGTTTTGTCGGAAGATTATTTGGTGGACGATTGGTGGAGTCATTCTTAACAAATGCATATGATTTTAGGTTATGATTTTACTCTACTGAGTTTAATGTTTTATATTTGGATGCTTCAAAGATGAAATTTATAACTACCTTCGGACTTGTTAATTTGGTGTTTTTTTAATATAATGATAATATATGTATTTGTATGGTCAAATCATATGAGAAGATAAATCAAAAGTTTATTTTAGTATTGTTGAATTACGTGTATAATAAACTAAAAATTTATTACTTTAAATATATTAATTAATTGGTATGATCGGTTAGATCATCTCGATTAATAATGATGTGACAAAAATGAGAATTTATATGGAAATTTATTAAAAAACTTGAAGATTCTTTATTTTAAAGATTTTTTAAGTGTTGCTTGTTCTTAAAGAATATGAATTATTAGAGCCTTAATAACAAAAGTTGAGATTAAATCTTTAGCATTTCTAAAAGAAATATGAGCTTATTTATTCAACAAGTGGATGTTTTGATATAATTTTAGTAAATGCACCTACAAGATAATCATATTTGAGTTATCAATCCGAAACCCAAAGTTTACGAGATTACTTGTTTAATTAGTGTAAGAACAAAACTTTCAAATTATACAATTGAGAATTCTTACTAATGTTTGTGAGTTCATTTCTCAAGTTTACGATGATCATTATATGTTAAATTGTCGATGCGAGTAAATATCACAAAGCTTAATGTTTATGTATATAAAATTGATTGTATCACCAACCATAATTAAATTTATAAATTGTGATTATAATAATTCATGATTTTTTTATTTTTAATTAGGTTTAAATTTTATTTGAAAAAAATTAAATTGATTAAAATAATAAAAACAAAGAGTGAATTGATTAAAAGTTTAAAATTACATACCTAATCTAAATTTCGGTACGAAATGAATCATAATTCATAATAATATTACACCTTGAGGAATGATATTACGAGATAGCTAGAATGTTAAAATTTCGAAACAAAATAATCTTACTCCATAATAAAACATTACGAATTGAAATGTAAGATCCGATCAATCAAACACGCAACCAAAACAACCCGGTGCATTAACACCATGAAAAACGTGTCGAACAAAGCCAAGCTGAAGTATAAACTTGAGCAAACGAAAACAACCAGGCATGAAGCCCAAATATAACTTCGATAAACCACGAAGACAGGTCGAGCAAACGGGAGCCGAAGGCTTGACCAGGCAGCAGTAGGTCCAGGCCACTTTTCCCGATGGCCGAAGAAAGTAAAGACGAAAATGAAGATGAACCGTATTATTTAGCGGAAAACATGGAAAAGGAAAAGAAAGCTAAGAAGAGAAAACAAGAGCAACGAAAAGCAAGGGTGGGGGAAGCCGCAGCCAGCCTCATGGCCAGCACGGGATATATTGACCCCGAGAGCTCAGCTCATGGAATCCTCAAGTCTTGGTCTTCAAATTTCTATGCCTCGTTGATTAAATGAAACAAAACTTGAGAATGACAGCATCATGCTGAAGAAACAGGTAGCCACTAAACGTGATGCAACTTCAGCTGCTACGCTTTGCAGAAACCAGTGATATGAATAATATAACCATACTTAAAACTGTGTTCAGACCCTAGTAATATGAGTAGTCTTTGCCAAAGATTGGCCAGAAAGCCACAACATCCCACATTATACTTTATTATGATTCAGAAAAAGAGTACTTTACCATCCTCAAAATGATATGGGCACTGAACAAATGATCCGGGAAGAATAATATGACAAATACATGAACAAACAACTTCAAAGCTATTCTTTCTCTGTGGTTGATGACTCAATCCTACCCTTCAAGCTGCAACCTGACCAAAGAGCCACTTGCGGATCTGCAACGAGAGCAAATAAACTAAGTTGAGAGAGGGAGATAACAACACTGCACCAGCAATTTGCATCTTCGAACTCTTCTTGAAGAATTAATGTGTAACTATGCAAAACAAGGTAGAACTAAGCGAATAAACTAACTTGCGGATCTGCAACGAGAGCAAATAAACTAAGTTGAGAGAGGGAGATAACAACACTGCACCAGCAATTTGCATCTTCTAACTCTTCTTAAAGAATTAATGTGTAACTATGCAAAACAAGGTAGAACTAAGCGAATGCATCCCCAAAAAAAAAACTACCAAACGCACCTCTGGAAGTTTTTTATTGAATGCAACATCCAATCGTGCATCCAAGGTGTTCTCACACACAATCTTTCCATCTCGAGATGCTATCACAACACCTCCTGAGCTGCAAACCAGGGGAAAAAAGGGATCAGTATTAAAGTTTCATCAGTCTTACTTTTTTTTTTCCTTCTCATTTCAGGTAGCGGAAGGGCAGAGGAGGGACATCAAGGGGAGGTTGCTAAGATAAAAAAAAAAAGAAAGCACAACTCAGCAATATTTCATACAACTACTAGAATCATAATACTCAACACTTAATTACTACCTCGAGACAAACATTCACGTCCCTAAGGATCAATCCTCACAATCGGTAACATGTAATCTCACATTTTCATAGAATTAATCATGCATACCAGAAAGGGCCATGAGCATTGTGATGAGAAGGTGCAGGAGGAAGATGGACATTGTCAATGAATATCTCTGGTGGATGAACATTCACTTTGGAAGCATATTCTTCTTTAGCTGAATCCAGGACAGACTCCACGAAGTGCACATCATCTTTGCGACAGCGCAGTAAGACAGCAGGCTCTTTCAGCCTGACCAAACTCTGCAATAAACAACATACTTTCAACATTCAACTATACATGAAAATCATACAATTCAAGAACTCCCAAGATTTTATCTAATGCTGCAGTTTTGAAATATTTGCAAAATTGGTTTTATAATCTTGCCATTCACTGACCTGAACAATTACATCTTTCAAAAGCGTTTCGTACACATGGTGATCACGGCTCACGTTCAGAAGTTCCTTGGCTGCCGACTCTTTCATTTCATTAACCACATCATCTTGAGCTTGAAGGACCTTGATCCTAGATGCATTAAGCTGCATCGAATACTCACTGCAGCAAAAGAATAAATCTTACTCTTATTCGAATTCTTCTAGTATCCTACGTTTCAATTTTGCATCAAAACAAAAACTAAATTCTCTTTGCTTTCGCATTAACTATTATTGTGAGAATCAACTTCTTCAATTACTAGCTACACCCAAATCACATTATAGTTTCAGATTACTAATTAAACCAGAGTCATCTCCAAATCTGACTAGTTCGCTATTACTAATGTAAATCTCAGCTTGACTATAGAAATCCAGTATAATAAATCTGTTGAACTAAATACTGAAAATTACAGCAGAATATTTTTAAAAGGATCAACATACATCTTCTTTCGAACTTCGACTTGCTTCTCCTTTTTCTCGTACTCTTGCCTGATCTTCTTCTTCTCTGCCTCCACCAACTGGAGCTTCTCGATGTTGAATTCCTAAAACACCAATCGATTAACCATCAATTCATCGGAACATCCAAAATTCACAAAATTATAAGCCAGAAAGGCTGAAAGGGGGAAAAGAGAAAAACGAATGGAAATTGAAATACCTCTTCCGCTGAAACAGAGATCTCGTTAGCCTTCTCCTCTGCTTCTTGGCGGATGAATCTCACCATCTGCTGGATCTGCCTGGAAACATCTCCGTCGTTCATTTTCGCGGGGATCTTGATTTGATCGGAAAATTTTGTAGAATAAGATATTTTTATCTGATTGTCGATCAGGAAAGAGAAAAAATATATATGAACGCGAACAGTGAAGGTAACCAGTTTTTATACGTGCTACCCGGAGGTGTATGATGAAGAGCCGTTTGTTTATTTATTTACTTTTTAAGAGGAAAAAAGGGTCCCATTTATTTATGGACTACTATTATTTTGTAGTTATCCTCATAATGACGTAGGAAATTTTCTGAGCGTACCATTTTCGAGAGTATCCAATTATCAACCGTCCGATTATCGGCTAGTGTTTAGATTTTATTATATTTATATACTTATTAAATTATACAATTTTTTATTATTCAAATAGAATATTATTTTGCCTCGAAATTTAATTTGTATTGTCCAATAGATAATTTGATGTGAGGCTTAGAAAAAAATTGACGAAATCGGAAACGGATTTCCAATCGTACTGCTTGATTTAGTTTTTTATTCATTTATCTGAATCGAATAAAAATGAATGAAATTGTTTTATTATTTGTAATTATTTATAATATAAAAACAAATATTGTAATGAAAAAAAACTTTTCTAAAAGCATATAAAGAAATTATTTTTAAAAATAAAAACCAATGAAGTGATCTAATCAAATTAATTAAATTTTTTTAATTGCAACAAGAGTAATATAATTACAAATCCGAATAACCATAAGTAAAATCAAATCATTATAATAACGGGTTAAATAAATTAAAATTTGGACGTATAATGAAACTCAAAAACTTTTGCATATGGTTGTGTATAATAGGTCTCTACTTTTGCCAACTAAGCTAAAGAAATACTGCAAAAAAATAAACTCAATCGATTTAAATCGTTAGATGTATAACGACTTAATAAAGGATGTACAAAATTTGATTTAATTCGAAAAATTCGATAAAAAATTAAATTTTGAATTAAATAGTTTCAGTTATTCGAATAAAAAAATAAATTTTTTTGTTTAACTCAAATATGAATTACACAATTTGAGTTATCTGAAAATTCGAATAAAAAAAATAAAATTACGTCGTTTTAATAAATGTTTACCTTTTTTAAAGTTAAAAGTCAAAATCATTATATTGTTTATGTAGTTAAATAATATCGTACTTCATCTATTAGTTAAATAATCCGTCCATGTAAACGTAATATTGAGTATAAATAATAAGATTCGTTAACTCGACTCGAAATTTTTTAACTTGATTTGATTCAAATCGAAAAAAATTCAAATTAATTTTGATTGTTAAAATAAAATTTGTTAATTCAACTAATTCAAAATCATCCTTAAAAGTTTGGTCTATTTTTTAAACGGGACGAAGCTTAAAATCAAACCCACTAAAATGGGTTGGGGACCTAGAATTTGATCGTTTAGATGATGATTTTGATCTGATAAAAAATGGTTGTCTTTCATGTGGTCCATTCTTATCTCGTGAAAACCAGTCGAAATTAATATGAACCAAGACGATCAATAATGTCTTCATTGTGTTTGTAAATATTAAAATTTTAAGTGTTGAAATCCGAATTATTATGTGTGGAATAGTTATTTAATTAATTAATTCGATTTAAATTGTTTAGTTCAAGAAAACGGGGCAAATAGAACATAATAAGATAAAACAACATGAATTGAAATGAATTTACAAATATTATAACATATAATGTATGGGACAAATGTATAAATGATAATAAAGAGCAAAGAAAGGGGGGGAAGAAAGGAGTGCTATATGAATACAAGTCACATGTTATCCATAAGTAAAAGTTGGCTATTATATACATACATGTGTATAATAATAATTGTTTGGGGGTGGAGTGGAGAAAGGGCCGATGAATAAGAAGAATTGAGAAGGAAGGCAAAAGACAAAGAGACAAGTTGTGATGAAAAATAAAATTAAATAAAATGCAAAGAGACAACTCCTCATTTGTCCTCCTTTACGGAATAAATATATGTTTATTAAATCCAAAACTTGATTTGCCTTGTGACTTTGGGAATTGCCTTGCTTTCTCCTCCTTCACATGTCTATTAGTCAAGCACTTTTCTAACTTGGCTTGGAATTTTAAACTCAATGTCGAATTGGTTAAATTATTTTATATTTTTTGCATCACTTTGCATTTTAATTATCAAATCAAGATATGGAAACAACTTTTCCAGAGTTGTCATATGGAATTGTCAGGCAAAAGTAATCACCATTCAACTATTTTTTCACGTGAATGGGAAAATTATTTGGGTTAAAACACAAAGTGAATTTGGGAGAAAGAAAGAAAATTAAGTTGTTTAAAAGATAACATAATATCATGTGAGAATAATTAATTCGGATCGGATTATTTGTTTAAATTTAAATATTTATTCAAAATTTGAAAAAATTAAATAAAAATATTAAAATTTAACAATATATTTAAATAAAAATTTTAAATTTATATTTTAAATTAGACCACGTCAAATTTAAATAAATGTGAGGTGTTTATTGATTTTACCAATAATTATTGGGTTCAGCGAAAAATATTTAATACTAAAAAATTTAAAATTTGAATTTTATAAATGTAAAAAGAAAAGTTTAACAAAGCTTACAGGATTTATAAAGGGAAAATTAATCACCGTAAAAAAAAAAAAGAATGAGTAGGAAATAATATCACCCATTGTTATTATTAATTTTTTCCACGAGGTGGGGAAGACCGGGCCGAGCGTCCCAATGAAAAATAATCCCCAAAAAAAGAATCACAAAATCCCAAATCAAAAGTCACAAATCGCACGCAAAAAACAATACCAATGCGGCCTAGTGAAGCAAATGAATGACTAATTTAGAAACAAAAGACAATCAAACTTTCCAGTAGAAAAAAACCAACAGTAACTCCGATGACCGACTCAATGGTGGCCCCCCATTTGAGATTGCCTCTGCCCCTTCCACTCCTACCTTTTCCTCTCTCTCTCTCTCTCTTTGCTTTGCCACTCTCATTTTTTAATCTCTGTAACAACAACAGCAATTGCAAAAGCCCCCCCATGTTATTGATCTGATTCAAAACACTCCAATAGAAAACAGAACAAAAGTTAGATCTCATCTTTTCTCCTTCTATTTCCTTTGTTTTGTGCATTTAATGCCCCATTTTCAGGTTGGCTCTTCGGTCATGTTTTTTAGTTGAGTTCTCACCCACCTGGCCGCTTGTAATTTCCCTTTTTTCGTTTTGGCATCCATCGCCATACTAAATGCTTTTGCCAAGTGCCAATGCTGTGAACTAAGGGACAGTCGCATACGGTCAAATCTCAAAAACAATAGAGGGTTGCATTGAATATCATTTCATGGCAACAACTACAACTACAAAAATATCATCTGCTCAGCTCAAAGTACAAGTCCAACCCATCAAGCCTAAGCGCCGCAAGTGTAAGGAAACCACCATTTCTTCCTCTGCTTCCTCGGTGGCTACTGGTTCTGCTGCTTCCGGTGCTACGAACAACTGTGCTGAACCGGGTGGTGTTCATGGAGTTTTAAGCCGGAAACTTGACTCGCCCACCATTGTTTCTCCTGATAGGTCTTGGTGTTGCCCTGCTTCCAAGCCCCTTCCAACGCCCCCTCCTTCTCCACCTCCGCTTCCGCCGCAAGCTCGCCGTGTTCTTGACCAGGGGTTAACAGATTCTATGTCTGGCTTCAGGATCAGATATTCTCCGGGAAGCGTATTGCCTGTCATGGACTTCACGGGCGGAACATTGCTCTCCAATGGTCATTCTCCGTCGAGTTTCAACAACTTCAACTCTGCACTCACGGCGGGTCTCTTAAACCCGATGTCCCCACCGCCTCCAGCGGACAAGATACGGTCCAGCCCGACACTTTTCGAGATGATGGCTAGCGAGCCCAATATCCATCAAAGAACCCAAAACCAAGCTCAGATCCAAGCATCCATTTCAGCTCCGAGACAAAACCAACCCCCGCCTGTTATGGATAAGCAGGTATTGACCATGCAACGAATTTCGGATCTTTTATCAACCCGGAGCCCTGGGAACCAGTTTAACGACTCGGGTTCGAGTGATATAAAGCTGACCCTGAGTTCCAAGGATGGGATTAGTGTGTCATTGAACGTTCACCGGCAAATACTGGTGGCTCACAGTAGGTTTTTTGCTGTGAGGTTATCAGATCGATGGACAAAGGAGCAGAGGAATGGATCAACTGGGCCGTACATTGTGGAAATATCAGACTGCGATGACGTTGAGGTTTATATAGAGACCTTGAGGTTGATGTATTGCAAAGATTTGAGGAAGAAGCTAATGAGAGAAGACGTTTCTAAGGTTCTTGGAATTTTGAAGGTAATGTTTTAGTTTTTTTTAAAATTGATTTTTTAGCATTTTTGTTTAAATGGATACTTAAGAATTAACATGAAGATTAGCATAATAGTTTCAATTTCCCATTTTGAACTCTTAGCTTGTAACATAGATTGAAGGATTAGGTTATTAGGGGCTTGTGTAAGTATTTAGAGTGTTGAAGTGGTGGTTCTTGTGATGTTTTTGCTTTGTCAGGTTTCAGCGGCAATTGGATTTGATGCTGGGGTTTTGTCTTGTTTGGAGTATTTGGAAGCCGCTCCTTGGGCTGAGGACGAAGAGGAGAAGGTGGCTGCTTTATTGGCGGAGCTCCACCTCGAAAACGTTGGAGCCGGGGAGGTTTTGAAGAGGGTTTCCGTTGAAGTTACTAATGGAACTGATGAGGGTGGTGATAATGAAGAAGTGCTTCTCAAGCTTTTGCATGTGGTTCTTGAAGGCAAAGATGAGAAAGCAAGGCGTGAAATGAAAGGATTGGTCTTTAAGATGCTTCGTGAGAATTCATCTCACGACAATCTCCGGAAAGAGTCCTTATATTCGGCTTGCGATAGCTGTCTGGAATTGCTTCAACAATTCTTTTTCCGAGCAGCATCTTTGGATTTGCAGGATGCGAGTCAGATTGCAAGACAAGCAGATAATTTGCACTGGATTTTGGACATTTTGATTGATAGGCAGATTGCTGAAGATTTTCTAAAAACATGGGCTTCTCAATCTGAATTGTCCAATGCTCATTCTAAAGTTCCGGCTGTCCACAGGTTTGAGGTCAGCAGAGTTACAGCTCGGCTGTTTGTGGGAATCGGAAAGGGGCAGTTATTGGCATCGAAGGAAGTAAGGTGCCTACTATTACAAACATGGTTGGTGCCATTTTACGATGATTTTGGGTGGATGAGGAGGGCATCGAAAGGCCTCGATAGACATTTAATCGAGGATGGGCTTAGCAACTCGATTCTCACTCTGCCTCTGGCTTGGCAACAGGATATTTTTCTGGCTTGGTTCGATAGATTCTTGAACTCCGGTGAAGATTGTCCCAACATTCAAAGAGGTTTTGAAGTTTGGTGGAGGAGGGCTTTCTGGCGACGCAGTGGTGAACAAGAACCACCAATGCGAGTCATAACAACCATCGAGAACTCATAAAGTTCCTATCTCCATGGTGCAGAACCAGTGGTACTACAATGGGTCTGTTTCTCCTTCTCAATTTTTCAATGCTTTGGTCCTCGTCCTTCACCGTTGGCTCAGTTTAATTGAGTTCTCATAGGAAGGTAACATGATTGGAGTGTCATATCTATATGCATATATGAACTAGTAAATTAGAATTCAACTAGGTATGCATCCTGAGCATAAATAGTGAATCTATTAAAAAGCTGTTCATACTAACACCATCATTTCTTAATCTATATGGAAACTTTCAGCCAAGTGGGTGTTAAATTTATGGCTTTATGATGTTAGACTAATATGAAAAATCTTGATTGTTGAATGCAGTGCATCCTGTAAGATGGTACCAGAGGAGGAGGATGACTACTTTTGGTGGCTTGCTGGCATTGATATCATAGGTAAAAGTACCATATATATATACATATATATATATATATATTCTTTGCTGAAAGAAAAATGATGCTAGGGAATGACTTCCTTATTGGTTTTCCTGTGGGAATAATTATAACCCAGTAACAGGTTTGGAATAGCTTTAGGCAAAAATATACTTTCCTTAATCGAGGATTTTGGTTTTGGATTTTTGAAAAGAAGATATTGGCTTTGACATTGAATCACTGATTCTCAATTTCTGTAAAGTTCACTACAATATGTATATTGGTATCATGTTTGAATTATTTTTTGGTATCATAATCATCTTGCACTCGAATGAATGTGTTCTCCTCTTGAATCGCATGGCACCGGCAACTCTATTGTGTTCTGTGTTTGCAGCATCTTGTTTCTCAAACACAGTTATTGATTAAAGCAAGCTGTTTTTGACTAAATATCGTTCAAAGCTGTCTCCATGTTCATGCACATGTATGGTTTTCAACAGATATTATAGTATAGTACGTTAATGAAAAATATTGTTTCATAAATATTTAAGAGTTGATTTATATATATTATTTAAGGGGATAATTGTGTTGATGTCATCCATCAATCGGGTCTCAATTCAATTATAAAATTACCAAAAATTTGTCTCTTTTATTAAATAATATGCATTATTGTGAGAGCGTTTATCTTTTTTATATAAAATTTAGAATAATGTAATGATGGGATTTGAATCTAAAATATCATAGTATCGGTTAGACCCTAAATGCCCTGTAATAGGGTATATATATGAGGAAGGAGGAAGAAGTGCCCTATAATAGGGTATATATATGAGGAAGGAGGAAGAAGGGTAATATGGATTAAACCTGTGTTGTTTAAGTACACCCACGAGAACGAGTTGAGTTTTGAATGAACAACCACTTTTTTATTACATAAAATTGTAGGTAATTAAGGGACAGATTTAGCATGTTAATTTCTCATTGAACTAATTCAATATCCCTTGCCAAGGCCTTTCATTACATTGTCCTATAGAATAATGGCTTAGACAACACTGGCATTACCTGCCATTCCAATCACGTGTTCCTGAGCAGAATCATGATGTAATAATTCAACTTTTCAGCTCCTTCTTGTGTCATGTTATGCAGCCCTCATCTTCAAAGTGAGGGAAGAAGGAGTTCACCATCGGGCAATCATAATTCAATTCTCCTATTCTCGCAGTCTTTTGCCTGAATTTATAAAAAAAACCAAGCACAGGCGCCATTACAGGGATGTTTCTGTACTTAGAAACTTCAACAAATTTGAGTGTGTGAGAGACCCTTACCATTCTTGGTCAATCAACATTTCATCTGTCAACCCAAACTCTCTTAGCTCTTCTTCATTGTGATGCATAGATAAGCTGTATCTGCAGATTTTTAAACAGAAGATAACCATTGCTTGCACTTGTGTGTGTGTGTGTGTGTGTCCATTTTGGGCTGAAAAAGTACCTTCCGCCATAACCTTTTTGCATGACAATCAAGTTACCATTGCCCATGTTATTGAGTCCTTCAAATTGTTCCACAGTCCATTTATACCATCTCATTAGAAACACACGCAAGGCTAGGCCATGTGAGACAATAATTAAGTTCACGTTTGGGCTTCGTTCGCCTGGTGGCTGAAACCGTCCGATGTCAATATCTGCCTTAAGTGTTTCTCTGAACCCTGTTTCATTTCATCATATCAAAAGTTTAATCATTGGCTGATATACTAAACAATGCCTTATATTTTACCTGTGATCCTGTCATAAACATCTGCTGCAGATTCTCCATTAGGAAAACGGTAAAAGAAACGACCATAGCGCAGCCGAAGAGCTTTGTCAAGTCTCATTTTCTCCCTGTCCTGAAAATTTCCTTTCGCCGAACACAATCATGGCAAAAAATGGCAAGCAGATTAAATGGTTAAGGCGTTATCTAAATGACAGCAATCGATGCATGCATGAGAGAGAGTGACCTACCAAAATCCTGCTCTCGTATACGAGGCTCTTCCCTCATGCCTGAAATTCTAGACCGCTCAAATGCAAGACCCAAGTGCCGAAGTGTTTCGAGTGTCCTTTTATAAGGTGACACGTAGAAATAGACCTTCCAATCATTGGCTCCATCTTTCTCGATCATTTCCCTTATCCTCCATCCACATTCCTCGGCCTCAGCCTTGCCTTTCTCTGTTAAATCAATCTTGGGATCGGCAACTCGTGTGTAGACCGTCTCATCGACGTTCCCTTCACTCTCCCCGTGCCGTACAAGTATTATCCGGCGAGGCCTAGGCGGACGAGGAGTTGATGATGTTCCGGGACGTGTTGAATTACCCTTTTCAGGGAAACCAGTAGTGTTGGTCTTTATGTATCCGTTACTAGAGATTTCAAGGGCTTCTTTTCCAGTTCCAAGGCATTGCGTAGGATTAAAAGTGGGTAGTTTTCTCCGCCAAAGTGGGAGAAATGATGGTGGTGTGGAAGTAAGAGTGGCCACCATACTTGGAGAGTTCAAAGGTCTGCTTTCACACATGATGAGTTAAGCAAATATATATAAGGAAAGAAAATATCATCTCAGCTTGCAATGAGGACCATGAATTTTATGGGACACATGTTACTAAAAATAGTGGTCCAGGCAGATTGGAAACTGCAGAAGACCTTAAAAATTTGTACGGTCCAATTCCAAGTTCACAGGGAGCTAGACGGAGCTCGTTCCTTCGTCCATCATTTTCAGTGGGTAATGCCATTCTTATTCACTAGCGCTTTAACTCCACGTTTCTGCAAATATGGTGTCGTTTCCATCTTTTTGCTCCATCTCTCGTGGATGTAAATGAACGTGGTACAATTTTGAAGAGACTTTTCTAATTTTTTCTGTAAATTTAAATTCAAGTACTGAATATTGCAGAGAAAACAATAAAAGGAAAAGACAAATCCAAATCCAAAACCAAAACCAAATACGATGAATGAATCAAAAGAGTCCAGGTGCCACCTTTGACAATTATTTTCCATGTTTTGAGAGCAGTGGCAGACGAAACGCTTGGCGATGGCTGGCTGGATTTAATTGGAATCTCAAAACTACGTCCAATCCATTAAAATATAAATTGATTTAACCTGATTTAATTTTTTTTAAAAAAATTAAAAGCTGAAATAAATTCTAAAATTGTACATGCAATTATATACATCAAATTTGACAAAAGTACCATAAATTTGTAACTCAGAGTTTTGAAGTTTGATTGCTTTGTCCCTTCCAATTAAAAGTATCGATTTTAAACTTCTAATAAAAAAAATCAATTTTAGATAATAAAAAACTATGATTTATGGAATGTACGTTTAAAAAATCATAATTATCTAAAATCGAATTTTATCTTTTATTTAATATATAATTAATTTTAATTTTTATATTTAAAATAATTTAAAATCTCTTTTAATAAAATCCGATCATACCGATATCCCCTCTAATTACACATAATTCACAAGTATAGTGGGGATATATATATATATATATTCAACAGCCTCAATGGCGCTAAATTAAGAATGAAAGGCATAAATTGGGCTTGAGTCAGAGACGGACAATGGGCCGCAAGGCCCACACGGTGACCGGCTGGACATGTTTCATTATTATTAGTTTCTATTAATTAGACTCCAACTTAGCTCTGAAACTATATAGAATATAAATGTGTAGAACAATAGCTCCTTTCTGTAGCCCTCATTAATGCCGACATTGAATTTAATGATGTTCCTCATATGAGATTACAACCCCTTTTATTTCCTTTACATGCACATTTCATTAAACCTTGAATGACGTTCTTCTACCTTGGCTTCAACATATCTAAAATTACTACAACCTTTTAACTCAAGCATGACCACTCACATTTTCTTTGCTCATACATTTCATATAAAATGCTTTCATAAAATATTATTAAAACGACCGACATGTCATAGCCCATCGCATGGGATTTACACCAAAACTTAACTCATTCCATGGATGAATTGATTAATTTAAAAGGCAAGTGTATTTGTCCATATAGATGGTTACTAGTTAAAAACTTTAATAATCATCATTATCTAAGATTAAACCAAAATTGCTGACAAAAAGAATTATCGATGATTTGGAGGGTAAATTATGAAAATATTGTATTTTGTATGTCCTCGGCAAAAAGAATTAGGGTTTACAATGGTGAAGAATGAAACTTTAACAGCACCAAATATATAAGATTATTAACTAAAAATTCTAGGGTAAACTATCAAAATAGTCAATTTTGTTTGCCTCGGGTTACATTTTAATCACTTATGTTTGAAATGTTATGTTTTAGTCACTTACGTTATCGTTTTGTTACGAAATGATCACTCTACCGTTAAGATCTATTACCTTCTAAATGAAAGTCTGACGTGATAGTTAAAATAATTTTTAGGGCAAAAAAAAAAAAAACTCATCTGTTGCTTCTTTTTAAAGTGAAAAAATTTGGGTTTTAGGGCAAAATTTTGTATTCTAGTTTCATTAAAAAATAACTTTTCTCATCCTAATTGGACATCCATGTTGGCATTTAAAACTCATTTTAACTGTCACGTCGGACTGCCATTTGAGAGGTAATAGATCTTAACGGCAGAGTGACCATTTTGTAACAAAAAGATATCGTAAATGACTAAAATGTAATCTGAGATTAACAAAAGTGACTATTTTGATAGTTTACCCAAAATTTTAATTTCATAAATATTTTTTACTATTATTTATCACATAAATACTTTATAAATTGAACCCTATAAAACAAAATAGAAGCAAGTAACATTTTTTTCTTCCTATTTTAAGCCATCAAGACTCGTCTTTAAGCAACTTTCTTATTGTATATTAATATTTATATAAAATTAAGATTGGACCCAAATAAAAAAAAAAAAGAAAAAAGAAGAAGAAGAGAGTAGCTTTCATTAGATTTGTCTATTATCGAAAAGCTTTTCTTAATCAACCAATGAAAATGTTTGGTATGAAGAAACTTCTTGTGATTGACAATCTAAGACATTATTTTTTATACTATATTTTATATATGCATACGTGCAATATGGAAAAAAAGGAGTTCAACCAGAACTGTGTAAACTATATAGGAAACAGAGAAATATGTCTAGGAAACTAGATAATTCATTTGTGTAGACAGATATTCTCCACTTGAAGACAAATCAATTAAATTAAATAAAAACCCAAATGCATTCTATTTTTATTTTTTTAAAATAATTTGAATGTATTTTATTTGTTTTCGTGGTTTTGTCATTTGCATTGACTTAAGTCTTGTCTGTGACTTATTTCGTGTTAGCTAAGGAGAAGATGATGATTCATCGAAATTAATACTTTGAGAATATTCTACATATAATTTTGTTTTATTAATTTAATAAGTTATAATATCAACAAATTTCGAATTATTTTACTCATGTAAACCAAACTTTTTTAATATGGTAAGTTTCATATTTTAATTGGACATATACTTTTTTAAAATTTGAGATTTTAGTCCTGACATAAATGACGGTCGTTAAATTCATTAATTGATTTTTTTGTGGGTACTATCTGAAAATAATAAACTGACATGACATTACACATGTGATAGTTTGTTTGCAATTTCAGATCTTGAAAATAACATAGGATTGAAATTTTAAAATCCAAAAACTACAGAAGCTAAATGTTATACAAAGTACAAGGACTAATAACAAAATTTAACCTTTTTAATTAGTATGCAAACAGACTTCATCTTATATGGTTATACAACTGTTTCCTGCAATTGTAAATGATGATATTTTCCTATACCTTTGAATGTTTCAATTAAATATGAAACATTAAAGAGACAATTTATTACAAAACAAATAAAAAAATATTTCCTCAAGAATAAAAATCATCACTGTGGTTGTTGAGATTCAATTACATAAGATTCCTAAAAATTGGGTCGACCTCAAATGGACCCTCCATTTGGAAAAAAATATGGTCTCACCATTAGAATATATCAAGGTGCCCTCTACCCTTTAATCTCTATCTTATCTCTTCATTAAATTAATAATTTGAATAAAAATATCTTTGGGGTTAGTTGGACACTTTGAAAATTCAAACACATTATGAACTTCATCATATGTTGGTAGTTGTAATACTTGGTTTCTGCAACATTTTATGATTAATACATGATTTTATTTTATTAAAAGTTAAAAAAAAAAAACAGTAGTATTTTGAAAAGCTAGAAAAAGAATTAATAATATTAATCCTCGAAAATGATAGTATTTATGATGCCGCTATGCCTAATAATATTCCTACACAAAATACCAAAAAATATGAGTGTATGACTCAGATTAAATCATTTTAAAACAATTATTTTTCTGTAATTATTTATTTATTTCCATTAATCTGTTGGAAAGCATAAATTCCATCCAAAAGCTTGCAAAAAGACAATTTGGGAGTAAACCAAATTTGTTTTTTTTTTTTTTCCTTTGGGAATTTTATTTTTTGTGATTGTTTTATAACCAAACAGCTGTTTTATTTTGTAGTATTTGCAATTTGATTGATGTGATGAATATTAACAATCATTCTTACTGAGAGCCCACGAAACCGCAACCACTGAATCA
This sequence comes from Gossypioides kirkii, assembly GCA_005610355.1. Lineage (NCBI taxonomy): Eukaryota > Viridiplantae > Streptophyta > Magnoliopsida > Malvales > Malvaceae > Gossypioides > Gossypioides kirkii. The sequence goes on along the minus strand of CP032254.1, from coordinate 3,311,922 downwards.
GACTCAATCATCAAAGACATACTTTGAGACCATTGGGAAGAAGCAAAGATGTCTTGAAATCCAAACCCCTTAAAAGCAGGTTCCTCCTAATGAACACAAGAGAACTGTTTCCGAAAGTATTCCCAAATTGCATTTTTGACTAAGTTCGGACAAGAAATCCGCTCCCCCTTCACAAGCTGACCTTCCAAGCAACTCATTTTATGTTTATTTAAGATAAGGCTTGTTTTATTTGCGAGTGAGAGAGTATTTATTTTGTTGTATTAATTCATAATTGTTTTAAGCAAGTTGTTTTTGTTATTTAGTATGTAACCAAGCTTTCAATGGAGACCCTCAGTAGGGAAGTGGTATAAATTATATATAGCAGTACTGAAGTTGCAATTTGATGAACAAGTTAAACTTAATTTATATTTTGAACGAAAAGAATCGTAATTCATTATTTTTTAGGCAAGTCCTCACAAAAATTATATGCCGTCCATCTCTTATTTTTATATTATCAGTACAATTGAAGCAAAAATTAATAAATTTTCAATATATATTTTAAAATGTGATTATATATAAGAGACACAAAAGCTAAATTAGTCTAGAGAGGGTATACTAAATTGTTCTTTTTTACCACTCTATATCTAGGCTTTATCCAATTCATTTGCTTTCCATAAGCATTGGGATAACAACTTATACCTTTTATTATATATTTATAAAGTTTTAGGTTGGATTCTTTTTCAAGAATATTGTTTTTCAACACATCTCAATATTAATTTTATTTAATAATTTTAATCACTCACAGAATATGATAAATGCTTAAGATGGTCATCATATGTATAAACTTTCGTGGAAGTAAAAGTATGTTTTTTTATATAATTAATTGGGGGTGAGGATGGGATTGTACCCAAATTACAGAAATTATTAACTTAAACGTGAAGAATTTTTTTATCTAATAAATGGAAAAGACCTTTTTGGGTAAGTTTTTTTAAGTCTAAAACATAGAAAAAATAATAATTTTTGGATTGAGGTATCAATTCCACCTTTCATTTTCACTTTCATGTTTAGAAGATGTTTTTTTTTTTGCCCTTTTGCATGAACTTGATCAAAACCGTTATGGTTTTGATGGATGACTAGCTTGTTTAGAGGGAATATAAATAATAAAAGGCTATAGCAATGACATGAAACCACTTTTCTTCTTTTAAAGTGGTAAAAAAATAAACAATTATTAAAAAATGAGATTAATATTAATTCATAAATATAAGCGTATTTAAGTATAATAATAATAATAATTTATAAATTGGACCACCAAAGAACAATTTTTTTTCACGTGGGTCTATTTGTGCTCTTCCATAAGAACACAGTCGTTGTGACAGATTTGAATTTCTCCCACAAAAGTGGGAATAAAAGATAAAAGGAATAAAGACATTAATTTAGTTTTGAAAGCATGAAAGAGTTCACACTTCTCACTCCCAAATTCATAGTGTATCAAAATGATATTTCAGGTCATAAATAGACTGTACAATTTGATTAAGCAGTAATAACAAAAGACTACTTAAAATTCATTGTACATATAATTATTCAAATAAATTATATGATATATACTTTTGTAGCAATACCCACTAGCTTTCAAATTGTGCAACCAAGTGTATGGTGGAAACGAATTTGTTCCAATCAATACAAACAAAAAAACAATGACACACACACAAAAAAAATTAGGTTGCCCTAAAAATTTCTTTCCTTCATGGAATATTATTAAATTAGCATTATTTTATTGCATTTGTGGGGACTGTTGGGATCAGATTTGGAAGGTGGAGTCGATGACCCTACCATTACAAGGTATTAAATTACTGTACCATTGAGCATTAGCCCATTGCCGAAGTGATCTTTCATGTTACTGCTACAAGATTTGACCGTTGTCGGCGCTAATGCTTCATATTCCTCTCCGAAGTGTATATTTAATGAAAAGAACATTAATTTATATATAACAAAGTTATCTATCTCTTTCGTTTAGAGGGTTAGGACCCTAAACCCTTTAATTAATTTAATTTAAATATATGGTGCAATTATTAATAAAAATCACATCATTACTGAAATCAGTTATCAGTCAACAACACATAAATAGCTTCACAAACAGCTCCTATAAGACCTAGTCTTTTTTGTTCATAATTCGAATGTTGGGTTTGTCTCCGACCAATTTTACTATTATTATTATTATTATTATTTCTTTTGAGTGTTTTTATTATGCAAGTTACATAAACCGAATGTTTTGGTCTGAAAATGTACTGTGCTCGTAATAATAATAATAATATTATTATTACTATTATTATACCAAGAAAGATTGCAGAATTTAACTTGAAATTTAAAGCATAGAGTTAGCATCGTTTTCAAAGCAGAATATATATTTGGTTCCAATCATAATATTATAGCAAGAAAGAATGCAGACTAACACACTATTCAATTATGAGCATGTTAATGTATGGGGTCGAAGCGAAGGTAGAAGAGGTCGATCTGTACTACTGGGAAATAAAGAGAACCCCGTATACCCTAAGCACACGGTATTTGAACCAAAAGTACATTCTGTTGATCCATTGTAAATATAAATCAAAGACCATGCCACCTATGTAATGACACTGACACCCCGATACCATTCACCAATCAACTGGCCCCTAACAATAATTAAAACTGCATTGTTATGATTCTCCCCTTTAACAACACTCTACTTGTTTGATGATTATAGCTAGGTCCAGTTCCAAAGAGTACAACAGAAGAAGAATATAATAGAAGAAAAACAATAAAATAATAAAAAAGTAAAAGACCATGGGCATGCATGGGATGATATGATCAGACAACCCAGTGTAGGCACAGGGGTCAGGCTGCCAGCCAACCAGCCACTGAAAACCCTATAAAAGTGAACACACACACACACATACTGAATTCACATTTAGGAATGGTGTGTAGTAGGCTAGGTAGGATGGTCCAAGATGATTTGTTGGGAAAAGGGTCAAAAGGACCACCCTAGAAAGACCTTAGGGTTTTAAACGAGTTTCAAAAAGAAAAGGAACCAATCTCAAAAGTGTGGTCTGGCTCAGATGTACACACAGGTCTCTCGCAGGTTATCTTTTTTATAAACTCCATTCTTTTATACTGCCTTTGGGCTATAATCAAACTCTATTCCCCTTCACCCCCGTCTTTTCTGGGCTCCTACTTAAATCATTCGTACGGATTTTTTTATTTGCTTTGTGCATGTAAAAAAAAGTATAATAGTAAAAAAGAAAAAGAAAATCTTGTCATGTAATGTAAATGTTTATTAAAGGGTGAAGATCTAATGAAAGTTACGTACTGCAAAGGAAGATAAAGTTATTTTTATTACTGTTGGGAAGTGGGAAGTGACAAAGTGTGATGAAGTCAGACAGTGAGTGAGTGAGGGTTGGGGGAGTTGCTATCGTGCACCGGGGGCGGGGTCACAAGAAAGGATGACACGGGCAATGGGGTAAGCGGGTTTTTTTTTTTTTTTTGGGGGGGGGGGGGGGGTTTAGGGTGAGAGTTAAAGTAGGCAAGCGGCGGAGAAAGCTTGTTCGTAGGACCACCTGCTTTTAACGGACAAAAATTAAAGCCCTTTGCTCTCCTTCTGTGCTTTGCACTTTTCCCATTCTCATCCTCCCGCGCGTGCTTTCACCTTTCCTTTCATTACATGGCTAATACCCTCTTAAGCCTTTATGTTTGGGTATAATAGCTACAGTTTGTTGGCTATATATGCGGTATTCATACGGAATTGACTTCACATACTTTAGAAATGGGGAATTGATTTTTAAACGAAGGTGGATTCTTAGTCCTCTAAATTTTGAAAGTTTTTATTAAACCTTTCAATCATTTTAAAGAAATTTTAATTAGATTTTTATTTTTAAAATTCTTATTAAACCCTTTAAACATTTAAAAATTTTAATCAGACCTCTATTTTTTTTGAAATTATCATCAGGCCCCTCAAAGTGGTATAGCTCTCAAAATTCAATGTGAAAATTTGTTATTGTCTTGAAAAAGGAAATTGTTGTTATCTTTCAATATACTGGATTTTGAAAAATAGAATCGAATATCAATTGTAATTTGGACGAACTGAATTGAATTTTAGCAGGACTCCCGACTCAACCTTAAATATGATTATTTGTATTTCTTTTACTGCTATTTGATTAGTTGTATTTAAAACACCGCTTTTCTTCGTAAAAATGGACAGATGAAAGTTGATGTAGAAAACGTGATAGGTTGTGTCAATTTCAATTCAAATATATCGCTATTGCCTTTTTTTTTTAAATAAGAAAATTAAGCCATTTTTTTTAAATGTTGTAGGCTTGGAGCTGCTTCAGAATTAATTATTAATAGATTAATAACAGAAAATAACTAGAAAATGAAACATTTTTAATATTATTACTTGTCAATTAAGAAATTTGTGGTTAATTGAGTAAGTATTGTATAAAAATATTCAAATAATGTAAATAAATTTTAATTAGTGGTTAGAAGAAGTGAAAATAAATTTTTTTTCGAGGTATCTGAAGCAAATTTGAATTCTGAAATCTACATTGTTGGCCTGCTTTATCTAAATATCACTTTTGATCCAAATATAATTAAATTTAAATTATAAAATGGATAAAACTATAAAACTATGTTTTTTTTGTTTAAATAACAACTCTAGAAGAAGAAATTTATACTATTGTTAAAATTCACGAGATTAATTTAATTGTGACATTATTAAAAACTCGTTATTTTATAAAATAATAAGGGTAAGTATACATTTTGGTACATAATCTTGGTTTTAGGATTCAAATTGGTACTTAAAGTTTTTTTGGGTCCAATTAGGTACTTAAACTTGGTCTCAATGTTCAATTTGGCACCTAAACATTTTTTATCGAATTAAGTACTTGAATTTCATTTTTTTGTTCAATTTGATACCTGGAACTTGGATATATAGTACAATTTGGTTCGAATTACCAAATACTAATTTGGACAAAAAGCCAATTTCAAGTATTTGATCTCGTGGTACATGAACTTGGTTTCATAGTTCAAATAAACTAAGAACTAATTCGGACAAAAAATCTAAGTTCAAGTACCGAATTGAACCAAAAAGTCAAGTTCAAGTATCTAATTGGACTAAAATAAACTTTAGGTACCAAATTGAACCTCAAATCCAAATTTAAGTATCTAATTCAACAAAAAGAATTAAATATCAAATTGAAGCATGAAATCAAGTTTAGGTACCAAAATGTATATTTACCCAAATAACAGATATTGATTCAAGAATATTTTATAAAATATTATAATAAGCAAATTTGATATATTTTTTATAAATTTAAATAAGCTATTCCAATTAAAACCGGTTTTTATATAATTTTTACATTAAAAAAAGTCATAATCTAATAATAAATATTAAAATTGAATGAAGTGTGAAAAATGGAATTGTTGAAAGCTGAATAATATTTAGTGAGGGCGACGAAGCTTAAGGGTGCGCGTGGATTGAAGCACACATATTTTTCATCACAAATAAAAAAAATGAAGGAGAAAAAAATGAAAAAGATGCGGTCCCATTCCATTGGCAATGGATTGTACATTAATAGAGCAATTAATTAGAATTAGAATTGAATTGGTGCAAACATTTGGACCACACCTCTTCTCTCCCTCTTTTACACTCCATAGCTACCTTATTTTGGGAACATTTTTCCACATTTCAAGTGCTCCATTTAACACCCTCCACTCCAATCCAATCCAAAATAGGAACCCATTTTTTTTTAATTTTTACATATTAAAAATTAACTCTTTTTAATATATAAAAGATTAAAAATTTTAATCAAAATGTATGCTGGTTCACAACAGCTGCACCCCACCCTCCCCCAAAAAGGAAGCCTACAAAAACTCTGGATTTAACTCTACTTAAAGGAATTATTAATTTTGTTTTTTGGGATTCCTGCTTCCTACAAAGGTCTCTATTTGCATTAAAGTCTTAGGGTATATTTTTCCCGTGGGATTATTATTAGGATTAGGGATTTAGAATTATGGGTTTAAGTGTATTTCTTTATTCATGATTATAAAGTATATATTTTTATTTGTTGGTTATGAAATAATTGAGGGGAGGTTTTTTTTTATCATAGTAGGATGTCTATTTTGGATGTATTTTTTTACATCCATAATGCATTGACCCACTTGAGCTAGAGAGAGATAAAGGAGAGGGAAGAAAGAGGAAAAGAGAAAGGGAATTAAGAATATATGAGATAAATGAGAAAGAATGATAATGGCTATATGGAAGGGTCATCATCACCTCTATATCTGAGCTTCCATTTCTAAACAATATATATACACCGACATGTATATTTATATGATCTTTCTTCCTAGGTTTGTATTTTCATGGCAGACCATGTTGGCCTTTTAACACAACAAAGTTTGAGATGAGCAGCTCTTTGGCAATTACCTCTTCTCATCACCATCATCATCAGCTCTTTCTGTGTTTTTGTGCTTCATCATCAATCCTTCCACTAAGAAAAAGTCTTTATTCTTGTTGATTCTTTAACAACATATTCGTTTCAACTTGTTCCTATAACTGGTAAGGTCTCCCTTTTATCTCTCTTACATTAAGTTGGGTCTAAAAGAAGAAAAAAATGAAAAATCAAAGTTTTCTCTTTTTGTTTATCTTCTGTATGATCAAAAGGGTACTTTTTTTATAAGTCTCATCAATTTTTTATTTTGTTTTACAAACACTGATCTTTTGGTTTACCCAGTTAACTCTGAGAGCTTTTAATTGTTGGGTTTTTATGGCTTCCCTTTATTCTTGGAGTGAATCTTGATGGAATTATTAGTTGCAGAATCAGCATCAACTTTTGATCAGTATCTCAGAAGCTGGTGGGCAAGACAAGTATACACAAAGAACCAAAAAGAAGATTAAAAGAAAAACTGGTTTTCATGGCTAGAGACTCGTGTGAAGATAAATCAAGGAATATTGTGTCATCCACTGGATTTTGCTACTCAGATGTTTCATCTGGTAACTCAACCATGCAAACCCATCTGGTGAATCAGATCCAAGGCTTTGAATCCAACCCAGAGATCTTCAACTTAACGACAGGCATGGAGATGATAGGGTTTACCAAGAACCTACAGCAACAACAAGGTGACACCAACAACATGATCATGTGGAAAGGGTTCTTCAACAAACATGGAAACAACCCAGGAGCAGCTGGCCCTTCTTCTTCTTCCAAACCAATCAATGAGTCAACCACTGATTTCTATCAACATGAATTCCACAAACCTGAGTTCACAACTGGGATATCTGAATCCAGTACTGGGAATCTAATAGTTGGGCCTGAATCAGCTCCATGGCAAGAAAGCAGGTTGCTTGTTGATGATTCTTCTTTTAGGTGTGTGTTCCCTTGTGAAGGGAACGAGAGGCCAAGTCAAGGTCTTTCACTATCTCTTTCATCAAGTAATCCTACTAGTATCGGGTTACAGTCTTTTGAACTAAGACAAACAAGCCATAGTAACCATGATGACCAGCCAGATGATATGAGGTTTATTGGTTCAAGTTCAAGAGATGGGTTCTTTGGAAAGCCGGCAATTGTTCAACAACATCAAGGTCAGTTCCACATAAGGGGTACCAAGTACATGAATGCTGCTCAAGAACTTTTGAATGAGTTTTGCAGCTTGGGAACAAAGCAATTGGATACATCAAAACAAAAGCAAACCCAAAAGACCACCAAACAGTGGGATGATGATGATGGAGGAGCTAGCTCTTCAAGGAAGCAATCACTATATTCCCTTGATTTCACCGAGTTACAGAGAAGAAAAAACAAGATGCTTTCAATGCTGGAAGAGGTATGATATATGTATATCACGTTTTCAACTTTCAGATCCTCAAAGAAATTTTTACTTTGTGGTTGATTTGAAGGAGAACTAATTCAGCATCATGGGACCTCCCCATAAATGCCCACATCGTGACAATTCTTGCTTTTCATTTTACTTTCTATTCCTTATCTTTTTTTTTTCATGTCAGCGTATGTTTTTCATCTGCCTATATATATATTACATGTAGGAAACATAAAATTTCAACTCATCGTTTTCACTCCTATCCCTTTCCTCTCTTTCTTTTGTTAGGTGGATAGAAGATATAAGATCTACTGTGATCAAATGAAAGCCGTGGTATCATCGTTCGAAGCAGTGGCTGGTACTGGGGCAGCATCAGTGTATTCAGCTTTAGCCTCTAAAGCTATGTCAAGACATTTTAGATGCTTAAGAGATGGGATTGTGAGTCAGATTCAAGCTACAAGGAAAGCCATGGGAGAAAAAGACACGGTTGCACCAGGCACAACGAAAGGCGAAACACCAAGGCTAAGAATACTCGACCAAGCTTTAAGGCAACAAAGGGCATTTCAACAGATGAGCATGATGGAGAGTCATCCCTGGAGACCCCAAAGAGGCTTACCAGAAAGATCTGTTTCAGTTCTTCGAGCTTGGCTGTTTGAACATTTCCTTCACCCGTAAATATCTCTCATCACACACTCTTTTTATACGTAAAATACAAAGTAGATTTTGTGAAAGAACCAACGTTTTCTACAAAGTAAAAAAACAAAACAAAGAACTCTTGCAGTCGTTTTACAGTACTGAAGGTTTAAATCATTTTTTTTTTTGCTTGCAAAAGCAATCCAGTCTTTGTTAGTTTCTACCCATCACCATTCAGATTCTCACATGTTCAATCATTTAGCATTTCTTTCGCTTCCCTTATAGATTTGTTTTAGTCAGCTTCTCTATGTTATTTTTATCATATGGATTTGATTCTGTTAATATAAATCTATATATACACACACATGTAGGACCCATGTTTCCCTCACAAACAAGTTACCCCTTAAGTTCCATCCATGGCGGCAAATGTTTCAAATACATACTAACTCTGTATTTTCATGAATAAAAAAAATTTTGCAGGTACCCTAGCGATGTTGATAAACATATCTTAGCCCGCCAAACCGGCCTCTCAAGAAGCCAGGCATGTCCACATCCCTCACTTTATTTTATTTATGTCCTCAATGGACCATATCTTCTGGGGATCTTAAACTTATTATAATCATATGCAATTATTGAATCTGTATCATACCAAAATATTATAGGTATCGAATTGGTTCATCAATGCCAGGGTGAGGCTATGGAAACCAATGGTGGAGGAAATGTACATGGAAGAAACAAAGGAGCACGAAAACAACAACATGGGTTCCTCAGATAATGGAGTTACTGATGGTGGTGATGATAATAACATTAATGGCCGGTTAAATATTCCACTGGCTGATCAGAAACCCACCCCGGACCAGCTCGTTCGAGTTGACTCGGAGTGTCTATCTTCAATTATCACTACTAACCCGGAAAAAAACGATGGGAAAGGTGATACCAAAACCCTTGAAAACCAGCATTTGCATCATCATCATCAACAACAACAAAGTTTCGGAGCCTATGGTGCCACTGCCATGGAACTGGACTTCGCTTCCTACGGTGATCAGACGGCGGGTGGTGGGGTACCTTATCATAACGCTAATCAAAGCTTCAACGGTTTAGGAGGTGTGTCATTGACATTAGGGTTGCAACAACATGGTGGGAGTGGCGTGAGCTTAGGTTTCTCGCCTGCAACACAAACATCACTTTTTTACCCTAGAGACCACATAGAAGATTGTCAGCCAGTTCAGTACTCACTTTTAGACAACGAGGGACAACATTTGCCTTACAGGAACTTGATGGGGGCACAATTGCTTCATGATTTGGCCGGATAGCAAAGCAAAAGAAGAAAAAAAAAAAAGGTCAAAATCGATCAGTTTGTTGGTGGGTTCATTAGAGCTCTCATCAAATGATGAAAATGGCAGTAGATAAAGTAGTTTAGAGATGGCATATATAAATACTGAAATACATATATATATATATATATATATATATATACATATTGCTACACTTTGTTCAACGGTAAGAACAAGTTTATTTAACCTGCAAAGGCTTAATTTGGGATATGCCGGTTCAATGCAAGGTTACACATATATATTTATCTTCCTCTTTTGAGTGGGAATATTATGTTTTAATTTGCAGAAACTTTTAACCTTATTATTATCTGTTTGGTATCTTTCTTTGTGCCCAAAGCTCAAGTGATTGAATCGTTTGTGGTTCTTGTTTTTAAGTTGAAACTTTCAAAAAAAAGAAAATTCATTGGAGGATTATCTAGATATTAATTATTCCCCCCCCCCCCCTTTCTATGAAGACAAAGTGATTTAGCAATACAATTTGGTTGGGGGGTCCTTAGTTTTGGAGATTAAGACAATTCCGTCCATAAGAATTATCGTTTCAAAGCGAAGTGGTCCCTAATTCATCTTCATGAAGATGATGTTTCATGTCCATAAGAATTGCCTGCTTTATGATTTGTCAACTTTGGCATGGTTTATGCTTACTGCTTTTGCCAATGAAAAAGGTGCCTCTACTTACTTCCTTTTTAGATATATAGTGTTGTGTGACTAAAAAAGAAACCATTAGATTTTTCTCCTTTTTTTCAATTCATTTCCTCAATATGTATCAAGTGTTTCATTTGTTAAATAGCATTTATTATTATTTATTTGAAATTTTGTTTTCTAAAAATATTTATAAAAAAGATGGTATTAAATAATACCCAATGATTATATAACAAAATTCCTTTTATCAAAATAAATCCAAAAAAAAAAACATGAAAAAAGGGAACCGAATTAAATCAAATTGAATTGTTACATAGAAATTGATGTTACCCTAATAAGTATATTATACCATCCCACCAATAACTATCATATTCACTTCAATTGAAATAAACCCAAATTCCTGTGGTCTACAATTCATAGCTAGATATCTAAAAAAGAGGAAGAAGTTATTAATGGAAGAAGATTGTGCCCTAATAAGATGTACGACCCATTTATCTTCTTAATGTTGGCTTTAACAAAATAGGCAAATTAATCTTAACTCTAAAAGAATGGGAGATTAACCCAACAATTACTGGATGCATTAAATCATCTTATTCCTGACATAAATGCTCATTTAATTTAATTAAAGTCAGATAAAAATGAAAAAAGAAGAAGGATAAGTTTCAAGTAATTTGTTTGCATGATGTAATAATGACTGCAATAATAATATTGATGCCTATTTGCTTGCTTTTGCATATTAATATTTTTAATTGTCTTTTTAAAAATAAAAAATTTAAATATGTTAATTTGATAGTTAAAATGTTCACTGTCCAAAATATAATTTAAATTTAATTCCTACTAATCACGAAAACTTTTCAAATAATATAAAAAAGAAAATTGCATGCTTGCCTGGTTTGCCTTTTCATATGAAGTTGACATACTAATAAAAGCATTATTCTTGGCATGCAAAAAAAAAAAAAAGGCATTTATTGCTTTTCTTCTTTTACGTTCAAATGGTCATAGCTGTTGCTGGGTTTGTAAGTAAGGAATAAATATTATGGATTTTTGGTATGCTTTTTTTTTAACCATGATTCTGATTAATTTTTTTTATATAATGTCTAGGAAAGTAATGCGTTTCAACGAATTCAAATTCACGTATTTCTACATTAACAATAACACTTATTCTAATTAAACTAAGATTCAATCAACTCGATATGCTTTTCTTTTTTAACTCTATATGTTGATCTCTAGAGCAGCAAAATTCTTTGTTTTATTAAGAAAACTACAAAGTATATATTTAAGATATATTATCTAAAAGATGTGGATCAAAATAGAAATTACTATGTGCTATTATTATTTATTTCTAATTAAATTAAATTAATTAGAGACTATTGATGAGATTGAAGAAAGACTTCAAAATGTTTCTTTAAATTAACTCAAGAAGGACATCAAAGATTAAAGTTGAAATTGTTGCTTCGCCTTCATACATACATGTAAAGCCATACCCTTAGAAGATTGATCATTTGAAGATACTTTAAATTATAAACCTTCGGAATTCCAATAATTAGATGGAAAGGAAGTTCATGTCAACATGCTTCACACTTTGTCCAATCATTAAAAGTAAATATACTTTCAATTGGTACATTGATCTTAAGCCTGGGACAATTGATAGTTAGGAAAAATTTGAGTACAAATTTCTCAATCAATTCTATAGCACTTGTCACATTATCAACATGATCGAGCTTACATGCTCACAACAATGAAAAGAGGAGCTAATCATCGATTAAATTCACCGTTAGAGGAATTAAAATCTAATTTGTAAAGAGAAATTGCAAGAGTCTATTGCCAACGACATGTGCATACAAGGCATGAATTGGGGCTTGCAATACATTCTCCAAGACATTAGGCTAAAGCCATTTGAAAAATTAGCTACTCGAGCTCATGAAATGGAGTTAAGTATGGTAACTTCTACGAATTAAGAACCTCTTAATCAAATAAGTCACAATGAGGGTAAAATTTTAGTTGATAATGAAGATATTAATCATTTTATGGTTATGAATGTGAAACATATTTCTACTCATGTCAATTGTACAACAAAATTCACATTTAAAGAAAGACAAGAAAAGAAATATTCTTTTCTTGATGTTGATGTTCCAAACATGTTTGAAGAGCTTTTAAAAGACAAGTCGATTTGGTTGTAAAAAATAAAACGAGTTGAAGAAGTTAATCATGTAAATGATCCCAGTCGTTGCAAATACCACTGCTTGATTAGTCATCCTTTCAGGAAATGCTTTCTGTTGAAAGAGAAAATCAAATCAAGTTTGAAAAAGAGTAACATCAGTCACGATGGTTTTGCAATCCAATATGATGAATAGAACCATAAAATTCGACCCTTTTGATCCTATTCAAAAATAAAATTGAGAAATGAAGCACAGACTCCAATTTCAATTTTTGGGTGATGGAATCAAAATATTTTGGAATAAATCCATGACTAATCTGTTAATGTCACAAAGCAAAAGGCATGCATGTTTGCCAAGACATCCGCTTTCATCTCTCCCTCTCATGAAACACTGAAAATGAAGTTGATGGATTAGTGGCATTGCTAGCATGTGTATATATAGTGATTTTAATGCATGCCCTACTTCTTTTATTAAATTTGTATCTCTCTTAATTATTTCATAAATATATAAATAGATTATGTGATAATATTTTTAAAATATATATATTTATAATTTTCTCTTTTAAATTAAATGTACAACATTCTTTTGAAGTAATGATTGATGCATGTAAACAATTAAAAGACACAAATACTTTATATAATATTTGAAGGTTTAAAGCATTATTTGCTCGTTAACGTATATTATTATTTTTTATTTTAGTATCTCAATTATCTTTTCATCTACAATTTTTTTAATTTTTATATATTTCAATAAAAATAGTTAATCTTTAATTTTTATTCTTTTAATATGTTTAAATTTGAAGTTTAATATTTATTCTTTAATTTCTAACATAACTTGTTCTTTATGCTTTTATAATGCTATTAATTAGTTCAAATAGTCAATACCGTTAACTTTTCAATTAAAATATTATGTGGTTATATATAATTTGAAAGCGGATTTTTAAATTCAAAAAGTAAAGGGACTTAGAGACTTGAAAATAAAAATATGAAGATTAAATTTCAAATGTACAAAGTGTATAAAAATTTAGAGTCATGGTTGTTTGAATCGGATCAGATTGATCGGGTATCAACCCGAAGAGAGGCGTCAGACCAATTGACTGACAAATCAAGACGGACCAATTGGACCTAACTAAAAATCAATTGAACCAATTTTTTATTTTTTTATACTTTTTTAATGATTTATTTAATAGAACTATAAAATCAATGATCTGATCGATTTGACCATCGATTCGATTATGAAAACCTTGCTTCAAGTATATTTTACTTTTAAAAATTAAGTGAGAGAATCATATCAATTATTATTATTGGAACATGAGGAGGCTTTGCACAATTTGCTATTTTAGATTATATATGCTTCAACTTGGTATAGATTCATTTTGTTCTGAATGTTCTTCCTGCCATGCTTTTTAATTCATTTGGTATGCACATTTGTCACGTTCATGGTTGAATTAAATAAGTCATCTGTTCTTTTCTTTCATAACAACAACTCATCTATTCTTAGGCCCTAAAGATGTTTCTTTTTGTTGCTCCACGTTAAATAAGTTTTTAAAACCCTAAATATTAAATCTTTATAATGTTTTTTATACAAATATTTATTTTTATTCATTATTCTTCCGGTTCTTGAATCAGAGAAAAATATAAATTCATGTACTCTTAAATTTATGTTCTCTTTATTATTATAATAATAACGATATCAATCGAGTTAAACTTTAATTTTTATACCAATTTTTAAAGTTAACGTAAAGATTAATTGAATTTTTCCCGCGAATTTCATGTAATTATGTTAAATCTCTTAATAATTTGCTATGGGTAAATTATGGCAACAAATATATTAGTAGATTGAAAAAAATGGAAAATGTGTTCTGATGATGTGGGTTTAATTATGTACCCAAAAAGTTAAATGGGGATGTAGCTCATATGGTAGAGCGCTTGCTTCGCATGCGAGAGGCACAGGGTTCAATTCCCTGCATCTCCAATGCTTTGTTAAATTATTAATTATCCAAAAAAATTATGTACCCAAATTATATATATATATTTTTTAAATTTAATTTTTTATTTTAATTTTTAAAAATTTAATCTCTATTTATTTGGATTGAAAATTAAAACTCAATTAATAACATTATTAATATATTTTCTTTAAATTTGAGTGTATAACATTTTAATATTCAAATGTTATTAATTATACTTTAACAATTAGATAGTGAACTAGTTGGCAACATTCAAGTTTCTAAAGAACCCAAAAGCAAGGGCTTTAGGCCTTCGGGTTAAAAATGTAGGAATGTGATTGATGCCCATAGGCCCTAGAGTATTTTTTGGGCCTATTAGTATGTGCACAGCCTCAATGAGCCCATAGGTTCCAAAGGGTGTGTGATGAGATGGAGCGTATTGCAAGACAATTTATTTGGGTTTCTACTAATGGACATCCAAAACTTGCTTTTGTTGGAAGGGACTCCTTATGCTAGCCTAGGTCTCAAGGAGGTCTTGGATTACGCAAGCTTCATGATCAGAATAATGTTTTTTATGATGAAACTTGGTTTTAACCTAGTTACTAAGACAGACGCCTTATGGGTGCGAGTTCTCCGTTTGAAATATGGCATGAAGGAACAACTTCCTAACTCAATTACTAAAAGTCAATGTTCTCATCTTTGGCGCGCCCTCTCTAAGGCTTGGCCATTCCTTTGCAAAAATTCAACTTGGTCAGTAGGTAATAGGGCTAGTTTTCGGTGCTGAAAGGACTCTTGGATTTTGAAAATTGATCCCTTACTTCCTTTAATCCATGCTTCTGCTAACTTGAATTTGGATTGCCTTTTACGGATATGGTTTTAAATGATGGCGCATGGAATTTGGATCTTTTTCGAGTGTTGCTTCCTGAAGAAGCAAACCAATGAATAATTAGCATCCTCCACCGCATCCCAGGTCTAGAGTGGACAGAATTATTTGGGCTGCTTCTAATTCAAGATCTTTTTCTATACAGAGTGCTTATTGGTCTTTAAAACAGAATTCTTGGGATCCCATGGCCCCTTTTTGGAAAAATATTTGCCGTTACTAAGGACCACAACGTGTTCGCCTTTTTCTTTGGATAGCTCATAAACAAATATTGCTTACCAATTCTAAGCGAACACAAGGTCTGAGTCAGAGCAGCTCATGTGTTGTTTGTGGACATGAGATTGAAGATATTTCCCACGCACTTCGTGACTGCACTGCTGCAAAGGATATGTGAAAGCTTATCGTTCCAAGAGATCAACAAAACATGTTCTTCTCCAATCCTTTTCAAACTTGGTTATCTACTAATCTTTGTTGTCTTGTATGATTGCAGGAGCATGGAGTGACGTGGGCAAGTCTTTTTGGACTCATGGCTTGGCGAATAAGGAAGAGTAGGAATCTCTTCATTTTTCAAAACATTTCTTGGCCATCAAGTGAGATTATCAAAGCCTCATTGAGTTGGGCACGACAAGTTGAGACAAGCCAAAACTTTTCAAAGATAAAAGGCTCATATCCATACCTTCAAAACCACTGTGAGGAGAGATGTATCATTCTTTCTTTTGATGAGGCTATGGAGAGAGCTACTAGGAAAGTAGCTGTCGGAGGTGTGGTGCAAGGCATGGACGATAATCGGATTATGGGCTTCAACCATCATCTAGGTACTTGCTCCCTTTTTAAGGCAGAATTATGGGACATTCTTGATGGAATCATTGTTATGCTAAAGAATGGTTTCAAACGGGCAATGCTTCGAACATACAATTTGAAAGTGATCAAAGCCTTGACAACGGAAAGCACAAACGATCTTGGCATCAAAGTCCTTAGACGGGTACAAAGATTAATGAATTCTGAAGTACAATGGCAAATTCACCATGTGCCAAGAGGGGAAAATTTAATTGCGAATCGATTGGCCAAACTAGGTCTAGCTTGAAATTCTAATCTCCAAGTCCTAGATACACCTCCTTTTGAAGTGATGGGGGTCCTTCAACAAAATCTCTTTTGTAATAATGTTTAATCTCTTGTTTCTGTTTTAGTTGTAAGTTTTTATTTACTAAAAAAAAAATATTTTTTGTTATAATGACAACGATATCAATCGAATTAAGTTTCAATTTTTATGTTAACTTTTAAAGTTAAAGATAAGAATTAATTGATTTTTCTCAAGGTGCGAATTTCATGTAATTATGATAAATCGCTTAATAATTTCCTATGGGTAAATTATAACAACAAATATATTAGTAGATTGAAAAAAAAAAATGGGAAATGTGTTCTTATGATGTGGGCTTAATTATGTACTCAAAATGTCAATGGGGATGTAGCTTATATGGTAGAGCGCTAGCTTCGAATGCGAGAGGCATAGGGTTTGATTCCCTGCATCTCCAATATTTTAATTGATTAATTACTTATCCAAAAAAAAATTATGTACCAAAATTTTATACTTTTACTCTTTTTTTAAATGTAATTTTTTACTTTTATTTTTAAAAATTTACTCTCTCTATTCATTTGGATTGAAAATTAAAACTCAATTGATAATATTATTAATATATATATATAGCATTTTAATATTCAAGTGTTATTAATTAGATTTTAATTTTTAAATCAAACAATTACATAGTAAACTAGTTGGCAACATTCAAGTTTCTAAAGAACCCAAAAGCAAGGGCTTTAGGCCTTTGGGTTCAAAAATGTAGGAATGCGATTGATGCCCATAAGCCCCAGAGTATTTTTGGGCCTATTGGCAGCCTCAATGAGCCCACTGGGTTTCCCAAAGTAAAATATGCTTATAACAATTCCATTTAGAGATAATTGTTTAAATCATATGTAGATTTTAGGTCTATATTTTATTATGATTTTTGAGATATATTTTAGCTTTAATTTATTCATATGCATATTATTCTGTTTTGTAGTTGTGGTTATATAAGATTTGATATCTTTAGTGAGATTTTAGGTTCAAAATATTTAAGTTTGAGATTTATCGTGAACAATTATACGTGTGAATTTTCAAGTTTCATTATATGTTATTGGTGTGTGTAGATTTTAATTTGGTTTGCCAATTCTAATATGGATTTTCTAGTGTTGGGTTTGTTTGTTATGTAATTGTTTAGTTATGCACATTGTGATTACTCAGACATGTACTTATAATATCTATATTGTTATTCTGAAGAATATATGAAAGGAAAATATATATTTAGTAAAAGTAATTGGACTTTTCTTATTTATTTTTCTACATTTTTTAGTCTTTTAACTTTCCATCCACTAAAGGGAAGTAGAGTGCATGAATGGATTGAAGAAGCATGAGGATGATGATTGATGAGGCCGAGGCATTAGATTTGATGATGGAGTGGACCCACCGTACTGGGCGACACGATCTACCATATTTTACTATTCTTGTCCCACCATGGACTTAAAACTAGAAATCTGCAGGCCAACGGGACCCCCCCCCCCAAGGGTTGGTTGCCATACTTAATTCCGGCTTTCATTTCATTTCATCTTTTTATTGGAGGACGTGTTATTAACCAGGGTGCAGGGCTTACACGTTCTTGCCCTTACATTTGCACAGCAGCACTTGCACCGACATTTCTTAAGCCCATTTGCCCTCCATTATTTATTCAAATTAAGCACAATGGGGAACAACATAAATTATCTAAACAACTGATTCCCTTTGGCCAATCATATCATTAAATATACCCACCATCTACCAGAAGGGTAAAAGCAGCCTTCCTTGGATCATGAAAACTGTATAGAATGTTAACTTAGACATTACTGCATTAGAATCAATTAATTATAAATTATTACCCATTCCTTTTCTGTTGTTGTTCAAGTGACTGGCTGGGATGCTTTCAACAAGGTCTGCTCTTTAGATATTTTTAACTTACAAACAGGCAGCTAGTATTATAATACTGCAATTTTTTTGTACAACATATAATTTGTTGCTTGTTCTCCAAATTACAATAAAGAAACAATATTTGGACACTTGAGAGATAAATTAATAAATATAATAACCCCTAAAATGATCAAAGCCTTAGTCACACTATACTTCACTAACCTCACCATCCTTACATACACCCACATTCACCACCATGGTTCCTGGTTCCTTTGATTCCATCACCCTGCAACAGTTCCTTCTCGGCGACTGCCAAAAATAAAATAAAGCCATGTCAATTTTTTTTTTAATAATTGATTTTTTGATGTGGAATGTAAATAAAAATAATGAAGAATGTGTGACTTACTCTATCCCATAGATTTGGGTCTGGTTCCTTATTGACAATCACCATTTCAAGTGCACCGGGATTAGCCATCTTCCATCTGCAGGGAGGATGAGGCACACGGTGTCGCTTGTACTCACTTACAGTTTGGTTCAGTTCTGAATCCATTCTCACCTTTGACATGTAAAACACAAAGGGCTTTTGGCATGGGTTTCGGCTAACTGGACGAGTGTTGAACGCGTATGCTGTGTAATCTGCTCTTCTGTACCAATTCAAGAATGTTCTTGAAGGCATTTCGATCTCCCGTGGTGAAAAGATTCCTCTAAAGATTTGAACAGTGAAACCCCATGAAACTGATATAGTCCAACTCTTGGATTTATCATAGCAGATGGATTGCTGCATGATTCCTGCTGAATCCAGCTTTACAGGCAACATAAGCCGCTGAAGGGCTTCAACCCTGGTTATGTTGGGGAAAATAGGCTCAACAACATCAAGGTGATGCAGTGACACCAATGGTGTTACGGGATGTGCAGCAAGGAGTCCGAACAAGTTCCCATACACGTCATACTGATACAAATCAACCAACAAGGAACACTTGGAATCAGATATTGAGTCATTGCATTAATAATAGTGGCAAAAGTTGTTCTAATGGCTAATGAGTCATCCAGCTTCAGCATTAACAATGAACATCTACGTGAAAACGAAACTTACTAGGACTGCCACTTTCCTTGTGACATAGACATCCAAACTACAAACAATTGGCTTACATGCTCCACCTATAAATCGGGTAGGTATGCAGGCCTTGCACATAATACTCCATCAAGAAATTCAGTTCACCATACCAACTTAAACAAATTACCTTATGGGGATACACCGTTCCGTTGATTCAATGCAGTGATAAGCTAAACATTTTACTTCTTGTTAACAATGTCTTTAGGATCAACTAGTCAATGATTCCATCTTTCAGTCTAATAGCCATGTACCATAAAGCTTCAGCAAAAGACAACATAAACCTAACAAACTGAGGTCGAAACCTTACCAATACACGGGTCCTAACCCCATCACCTATGTCTAGGACCGATAACCAAAAGCATTGAGCTAATCACCCACTCAAGGTTCATACACCTGAATTACTATCGACAAACAATGATTAAACCGCAATTGCAGTAATGACCATTTCGATTTCATCCGATTCCAAGTAATGTAATCCAAAATATTTTGGAATTTTACTCTAAATATCTATTTATATCATTTTTATATTCCTGGCAGTATTATAATCTTTACCCAAATGAACCATCAAACCTATTTCATGCACCTGAATTAGATTTTCTTGAAATAGAAATGTGAAATGCAAATTTAACACCCCTACAAATGCTTCATTAACTCACACAGTATTAAATTCAGTTAGGATTAACTTACCCGATTTATTACTATTAGAGATACTTGTACTAGCTTTGAAGTTAGTAAAAGTAATAGAAACAATGCATGCACTTTACCAACTCAACAAACTGATCACCGACCTGGTGGAAGCCAAGTTCCTTAGTGAGTGGGACACCGAGTTCAGCCATACAAGCCTGCATTCGGTCATCTGAGCCGTACAATCCTGGGTACCTCTGAATACACCGGTCCTGCATCTTCGCCAAAGCCTTAGCCAATGGGTAGCTAATGGCAAACCCTCCGCCGCCGTATGCCATGCCGTAGGAGAAAAAAATGTTCTGGATATGAGATTCCGACAAGCTCCCGATGTAATAATACTGTGTATGGTCGTATTTCCTCAAAATCCTAACCAGATTGTCCGTGATAAACACGGTGTCGTCGTCACCCATCACGAACCACCGGACATTATCCATCTTAAGCCTCAACGTCTCCGTCACGATCCGCGATATTCGAATCGCCGACCGGTGACCTTGCCGGTTCGTGTAGGCGAAGTTGGAAGTGTCGCTGGAGACACGAACCGGCGGAAGGGTTTGCTTGTCCTCCGGAGAGTACTTCACGCGATCGTCGAGCCAAACCACGCCCCGCATTTTGTTCGGCTTGTACCAAATCTTGATGTACTCTTTCCTCTGCTGCCAGAGCTTGGAAGAAGCTGCGATCCCGAAAACGATGTCGTGGATCTCCGTCGACTTCGGTTTATTCGGCATTTGCACCGCTACCACCGGTTTTTCTCGGACATCTCGATGGCGAAGAAGGGGCGCCGTTGTCTCAGCCGTCTGATTGAGAAGCGACGGCGGAGATGTAATGCCTGTTCTGGTGGATAAAGTAAACGGGAAATCATCGGAAGTGTGATGAACTGAGGCCGTTAGCAGCTTGAGAGTGTAGACAACATAGGTAACTGAAACGAAGAGGATTAACCAGACCATGAGCTTGGGAATGGGTCGGGTCGAATGTCCAAGAACAAGCGGATTTCCCGATGGGCTCCTCATGTGAATCTGATCCCATACCATTTCTGAATCTTTCTTGGCGTCTTTCATTTTCTTTTCAAAATTCTGTAAAAAAATAAAGATTTTCTCTTTACTTTTGCATGTAATGTTGGATTCTCTTGGAGAATCTAAAAATTGGGGGGGGGGGGGGGGGAAGGAGTTTAAGATCAGAAGGTACCCAGAAAAGAAAATGAGATGAAAATGGGAGAAAAGTGGAGATGAAAGGAAGAAGGTTGTAGTTGCAGAGGAGTAAAGGTGAGAGCTTGCATTGTTGCCAGGTTTGCAAACCACCGCTAGGAGGGTACCTTCAAAGTCCAAAGTAATTAAATACCAAGTAATTCTTTTTACTTATTATTTTATTAATTTGGGGTGTAATGCACTGAGATTTCTAGAACCCTGTGAGCGACTTGGATTTGATACTAGATTTTGGAGGTGACGACTGACCCTACCCTTTTTCTACTTAAAGGCGGGAAATTTACGTGTATTTAGCCGACAATTGGGTTTAAATGAATTACAAAGAAATTTTTATGGTCAAATTCTATTGAAAATTTTAGGGTAAATTGTAAAAATAGTCATTTTTTGTCTCAAATTATATTTAGTCACTTACGTTTGAAATATTACGTTTTAGTCACTTATGTTATTATTTTGTTACGAAATGATCATTCTGCCGTTAAATTTCGTTATCTTACTAACAGTAATTTTATGTGATAGTCCAATTAAATTTTAAGTGTCAACTTGAATTTTCAAATGAGATGAGAATGGAACTTTAATTAATTAAATTTTTTAAACCTTAAACCTTAATTGAAAAAGCTCTAAATCCATTTCCACATGTCTCTCTTATTCATCTTCATCTTTTTCTTTTGATTCCAACGTTTTTAATTATAAATCTACCTTAAAGCTTGAATATTTGAAACTCATTAATTCAAAAAACTTATGTTTACCCGAAAATTTTATAACTATCTCAATACATTGAAAATTACATCATCGAGATTTATATAAGCAATAAAGAAAAATATTTTATTTTTTAAATATGTGGTAGTGTATGAGTTATATTCTTTAATATGTTTTTCTAAATGGAAAAAAAATCATACAATTTTCTCATTTTTATCTATTTAAAATGTGTAAAAAATCATATGAAGGCCTGTATATAAATCATCACATATTTAATAAACTAAATTAAATAAAAATTATTCAAATAAAACTAAATACGTATTTATCGATTGAGTTTTATTTCAGCTGACATTATTATTATTATACTAATTAAAAAGATATGAGTTTAAATATATTTAAATACGTTTTTCTTTCGATTTAAAAATTGAGAAGAGATTATAAGTAAAAATAGGCACCGTATTAGAAGAAAACAATAAAAATAATAGAAGGATTAAATCTAGAAATAATGCACAATGTAAGGATCTTCTGCAGGATTTGAGCAAGAGTTATGCGTTAAAAGAGAAAGGGTAAATCAAGGGTGAGTTGTGTGTGTTTGAGTAATTACACCTCCATCCAGGGCATAAAAGATAGAAGTGCAAGAACAGGACAAAAGCTGTTAAGTTAGACAGTGACAGATGATAAAAGGTTTTGCCTTTTTGATTGGGAGGTAGATGTTGAAAGTTTATTATGTAATATGCTTTATTTGGAAGTTAATTCACAAAAAGCATTTTCTTTCAGCATAACCATTACACGCGTTGATTAAGTTGAAAGTTACTTGTATTCTAATCCTAAACTGAAAAAGGAATTTATTAATATACTAGATTTAGTAACCAAGTGAGAATTTTCTCACAATTTTATTTATATTATATGAGTAGGATTTTTATTTGAAATAGTTGAAGTACGCATTAAAGCAGTCTTCTTTATTTTGTGTTTTTAGGCTCAAATGGAAAATGCAAAAATATCATAATTACTCCCCTTGTTTTATCTAATATTCATATTAGTTACTTTCAATTGTTTTTTTTTTCAGTTTCAATATAATATTAATAGGTTTCATGTCAAGAAATTGGCTGGAACTACAAATAAATATGTCATTTATTTTATTAATTTCTTTTTTTAAAGAATTTATCGTAAAAAATTTATAAAATTATGAGGGACCATTTGTGATATTAATCCCTTTTAGTCCATATCATAGAAACAAGTTGTTCTTACGTCAACTGAAAGAAAGGAATAATCTCGCAAATGGTCTCTCATAATTTTATCAAAATTTCAACATAAATTCTTTAAAAAAATTAATAAAGTAAATGTTATATTTACTTATAATTCCCACCAGAAGTCTTGGCTTGAAATCTATTAATATTGTGTTGAAACTGGAAAACGATATTGAAAGTAACTAACGTTAGTTAAAATGAAAGTTTGGTAAAATATAGGGACTATTTCTCATATTTTTCCATTTTCCACTTGAACGACGGTAACTTTGAAAGTTGGTTGCCTTAGGTGCGGATTTCAGCTATTTCGGTAATTAATTTTCAACCCCTAATTCATCATGTATAACTCCTTACTCTTCACTTTCCATCTTTAGTTTCTTAATCATAATACTTTATAAAATCATATTTGATATATTGCAAATGCACATATCAATTTGGAATTTAGGGTTTTAACATTTATTTATAATTATTATTTAATTTAATTTAAATAAAATTATCAATAGTTATTGCATCAAATACTCTCCTTTATTTCATATATATTTTAACTTCTTTTAAAAATTATTCATCTATCACAATCTTTATTTTTATTTCATATGTAGTTAAAGTTAAAAAACTAGAGTGGCAATTTTTGGCAGTTGGCAAAAAGGCTGAGGGAAAAATGAAAATAAAAAATAGAAAAGCTGGAAACAGCCGGGTCGGGGCCATTTCGCTTGCATTCAGTCAGTGAGGCACACGTGAACGGGCCTGGATTCTTATGGGTGTCGGTTCCCATCTTAAGTTTTGTGAATGACCCAATTTGGACCGTCCATCAGATGGGGTTTAATGTTGTGAATTGACTTTTGGTGTTTCTTCCTTGATGATGTTTGTATGTTTTGAGCCGTAAGGTTGTTGGGGGGTGCGGTCGGATTGCAACACAATCAGACAGCTGCCACGTTGATTATTAGATTAATGCCTGCCTTTAATATCCGATATGATTTTTTCCAATTAATAATTGGAAAAATTAGATTAGGATCTGCATTATGCCACGAATCTATACAACCACTAAAAAGATTAGGGTTAATTCCATAAAAAAGGTTTTCGAATTTTTTAATTATTCTCTAAATTTTATTTGAATATTCAAATTATTTGTATTATATTAATTAAATAATTAAATAATTAAATCAACCTAATCATCAACCTAAATATTAACTATTAATTTAGATTTGATGCGGATAAGTTATAAATATAAAAATATTTATGGCATAAATAATTTAAATTTATAATCAGATAAGTTACTTAATTGATCACTCAATTGATTGTAAAAAAAAGGTAAATTATAAAAATAGTCATTTTTGTTTGTCTTAGGTTACATTTTAGTTACTTATGTTTGAAATGTTACCTTTTAGTCACTTATGTTAGTATTTTGTTACGAAGTGATCACTGTGCTGTTAAGTTCCGTTATCTCCCTAACGATCATCCTACGTGGCAGTCCAACTAGATTTTAAGTGCCAACTTGGATTTCTAAATGGAATGAGAATAAATATTTAATTAAATATATTTAATTAATTAGAAATTTTAAACCCTAAACATTAATTAAAAAACCCTAAACTCAATTCTACATACCTCTCTTCTTCATCTTCATCTTATTCCCTTTTGATTCCAATATCTTTAGTTACAAATCTATCTCAAAGCTTGAATATTTGAAACTCATTAACCCAAAAAAACTTAACGGGAAGAAGATATTGGAATCAAATATATTGAATATTTAAATTAATTGGTTTTAAAGATTCAAGCTTTGAGACAGATTTGTAACTAAATATATTTGAATCAAAAGGAAGAAGATGAAGATGAAGAAGAGAGGTGCGTGGAAATAGGTTTAGGATTTTTTTAGTTAAGGTTTAAGGTTTAAAATTTTTTAGTAATTAAATTTATTTAATTAAAGATTTATTCTTATTCAATTTGGAAATTCAAGTTGGCACTTAAAATCTAGTTGAACTGTCACGTAGGATTACCGTTAGGGAAATAACGGAACTTAACGGCACAGTGATCACTTCTTAACAAAATACTAACATAAGTGACTAAAACGTAACATTTCAAACATAAGTGACTAACATGTAACTTGAAGCAAACAAAAGTGATTATTTTTATAGTTTACCCTAAAAAAAATTAAACCTTCATTAAATTTTAATAACGTATGATGGAATTATTTTTACGGTTTAATATAATATTTGGTACTTAAACTTGAAATTTTTTCTAATTTGGTATCTAAATTTTTTTGACCCAATTTGATACTCGAATTTGACATATTTTCCTAATTTGATACTTAAATTTTTTTGGATCCAATTTGTAACTGAACTTGACATTTTTTTCTAATTTGGTACCTAAGCTTTTTTTTAGATCTAATTTGGTACCTAGATTTATTAAATATTATAAAAAATACACAAAACAATAATGGTGTTGAAAATTTTTTTTATGCTATAAAAATATTGTCAATTTTAGAGAAAATTCATGTTAAAAATAAATAATGAGCTATGCTTAACGAATTAAAATTAAAAAAAAAAATTAGGTACCAAATTAGAAAAAAGAGTCAAGTTCAAGTACTAAATTGGACCCCAAAAAGTTTAAGTACCAACTCAACAAAAATGTCAAGTTTAGGTACCAAATTAAATAAATTATCAAATTCAGATACCAAATATTATATTAAGCCTATCATATGGTGTACTCTGCAAATATGCAATGCATGTTTGGGTTAATATATGGTTAGAATCGCACCAGACCATTATTGTGCAAAAGCTGGGCTATATGACTATATCCAACATGACAATGCCCAGTTTAGTTACTCACTGAGTCTTGTCCAAGACTTTTTTTTTTCTTCCAAATTCTCTCATAAACCCCGAAACCTTATATAAAGACAGTGGTCAAACTCCTCCAGTGATAACCAACATGTATGAAGAAACTAACAGTTACTCTCACCCGTTATGGACCCTCCATCAAAGCCCTCATATCTCAAAATCTCCACCCTCAAGCTCTCAAAGGTTCTCTCTCCCCTCACTCTCCGTTCGTCACTGACCAAATCTACTCTCATTTCATCAAATCAGGCCATTCTCTGGACCCCTTTCTCTCCACCACTCTCATCTCCCACTTCGCCAAACATGCTGACTTGTCACGCGCCCTTTCCTTCTTTCTCGACACCCCCAACCCTGATACAATCTCTTTCAACTCACTCATCTGTGGTTTCGCTCGGTTTGGCCGAGCAGGGCCGGTGCTTGGGTTGTTTAATGAGTTGAGGCATTTGGGGTTGAAGCCTGACGTGTTTACTTTCAGCAGTTTAGTTAAAGGGTGTGAGAGGTTGGAAGAAAACGAGATTGTTCATGGGGTTTGTTTGAGATTGGGGTTCGGAAATGGGGCTTTTGTGGTTAGCGGATTGATTGAGAATTATGCTAAAAGTGGGGACTTGGTTTCAGCTGAGAAGTGTTTTAGAGAGTGCTTCGATGTTGATAATGCTGTTCTCACGGCTATGATTTGTTGTTATATTTGGAATGGGGAATTCGATAAGGGTAGACAAGTTTTTATGAAACTGAGGGATTTGGGATTTGAATTGAATGAATTTAGCTTGACAGGTTTGATCAGCGGCTTGTTTGATGTTAAAGAAGGTCAACAGATCCATGGGGTTGGCTATAAGATGGGATTTTTACGTGGTGGTTCCCTTCATTTTAACAATGCTGTTATGAGCATGTATGCTAGGTGTGGAAGTAAATTGGACGCTGTTAAGGTATTCGATGAAATTACTGAACCAGATATTGTTTCATGGACTGAAAGGATAGGAGCAGCTCTTGATGGTTTCGAGGCTTTTGGAATTTTTAATAGCTTACGTCGTAAAGGTTTGGATGTTAATGAATATACAATGACCAATGTCTTGTCTGCTGTTGCAGGAGAGGAGTTGTCGTGCATAGGGAGGCAAATCCAAGCAGTTTGTCAGAAGGAAGGGTATTCGAAAGTGGTTTTTGTTGGCAATGCGTTGATTTCTATGTATAATAAGTGTGGGAAAATGGATGATGCGAGGTGCATTTTTGATGATATGGTCTTTCAGGATTCTGTGTCCTGGAATTCACTGATTGCTGGGTATTCGGATAATGGATTTGTTAGTCTTGCTCTTAAGATGTTCTCTGATATGCGTGGTCATAGTGTTGAAGTAAATTGTTATACCCTCGCTAGCATTCTTGAAGTGGCGTCTGACTCGAACTCTTTGCACCTTGCACTGCAAATACATTCCTATATGGTTAAATGTGGATTCATGTCGGATGACTATGTGGTGTCTTGCTTGATAGCAACGTATGGGAAGTGCGGCAGCTGTAATGAGTCGAGAAGGGTATTTTCTGATGTTGATAAGACAAGTGTCATGCATCTTAATGCAATTTTGAATACTTTGGTTAATGCTGATTGTCATGTTGATAGTTTAGATCTCTTCCGAAACACAGTGGATTCGAAACTTGAAGTTGATAGCAAAACTTTTAGCATCGTTCTTAAAGCTTGCAGTGCTATGACAGATTTGGAACAGGGAAGAGGCATTCACTCCCTAGCTCTTAAATCTGGATTTCATCGAGATTGCTTTGTCGAGACTGCTGTTATTGACCTTTGCTGCAAGTGTGGAAGCATAGGTGATGCAGAGAGGGCTTTTAGATATGCATCTGTTGACAACTTGGCTGCATGGAACGCAATGATAACAGGATATGCTCAACATGGTTGCTATAACGAGGCTTTCAGACTTTATGATAGAATGACTGCATGTAGAATTGAACCTGATGAGATAACTTATCTTGGACTCCTTACTTCATGCTGCCATGCAGGACTACTGCAAGAAGCACAGAGTTACATGAACTCTATGGTTGAGTGTCATGGTCTAATCCCACATTTAGAACATTATGCTTGCATGGTTGATCTGCTTGGCCGAGTAGGTCTCCTGGAAGATGCAAAGAAGACTATAGATGAAATGCCTATCGAGCCAGATGCTCGTATATGGCAGATTCTGCTATCTGCATGCAACATTCAGGGAAATTTTGATATGGGAAGAGTTGCAGCCACCAAACTTCTTGAACTGCAGCCTGATAATGAATCTGCCTATATTCTTCTTTCGAATCTCTTTGCTTCAGCTGGCATGTGGAATGCTGTCAGAAAATTGAGAAGAGAAATGAAGGAAAAACTAGTTTCCAAGGAACCGGGTTCTAGTTGGATTCAACTAAGAGGATCCATGCATTACTTTTTTGCTCATGATCTGTTGCACCCTGAACATAAAGCAATATTTTTGGAGCTGTCAAAGTTGTATGAGCATATGCAAGATTCAAAGATAATGGAACACAAAGGTAATTTTTTATTGGACTTGTGACAATTGAAAAGGACACGTTGTCGTAGCTTTTGCAACTGAGAATATTTAGGTTCTCCGATGTTTTAAATTCTAATCCATCAACCTTATCAATCATCTAATTTGATGTGATGAACTTTTGGATTTTGGCAAGTTGAATAGAAACTGGCAATTTAACTTGGATTCTAAGAAGTTACTACAATATAGACTAGACAATGAAGAACAGGGATTGCTTCAATACATTAAAAAGTTAAATCGGGTTCATGGCATTTTTTACATTAGTTAAACATGGAAATAGCCACGAAAACCAGGGTCAAGGAACCCTTTCTGGTTCCTCAGGGCCAAGACGATGAACCATCATGGTCCATGGACAAAACACTGTTAACCGTTCCTTCTTTAACTCATGGCAAGCAAAATGCAGCCTAAAGCCCCCCATGGAGATTACTTGATTCTTTCAGAAGGTAATGGAAGGAAGCCTTTTCTTGGTGTTAAAGGTATAAACTTGTTACTTTATTCCTTGCTCTACCATGTGATAAATGCCATAAACCCTACTTTAAACTACATTTTCTCACTACCTGAAAATCGCTTTGCTAATCTCACCTTGTTAGGCCATGGTTATTGCTGTCAATTTCTCAGCCCAAGCCTTGAGGCAGAGGACATTTCCAATGACAATGGAAGACCTTGCCCTTAATCCCTTGCCTTCCCAAACATCACGCCGACTTGAGCTAAAGAGAAAGAAGAAGCAGCCTAATGGGGTGGCCGTTAAAAAGCTGGAACAAAATAACCTAACCTACAACCGTGGAGTCTCTTCGATCATGTCGTCATCGAACAGTGATATTGAGTCAATTTTGGGTCAACCTTCTGCAGCTGATACGATCAAGCATTTCTACATGTGCATCAATGAGAAAAATCTGAAAGGACTTGAGGGTTATGTCTCAGAAGACTGCTACATCGAGGACTGCTCTTTCTACAACCCATTTAACGGAAAAAGGGTTACCTCTCTTTGTCTCCGCTAACGTATTTAAGTTACAACATGCATTGCCATAACTGATACAGAAACATATTTTGCAGGAGGTTATTCGTTTCTTCGATCTGCTCATGGGAAGCATGGGTCAAAACGTGAAATTCATCATCGAACATGTTTGTGAAGGAGATAGCTTTACCGCAGGAGTAAACTGGCATTTAGGTAACACTATATATATATATAATATTGACCACCTTTTCTTGAGCTTTTAACTCCTATCATAACTTTCTTTAACAAGAGGCTGAGGAATTATTTTCTGATAATATTGCAGAATGGAAACAGACGCAGATTCCCTTCACCAGAGGATCCAGCTTTTACGAATGCTCGGAAGAAGGGGAAATATTAGTTATAAAGTAATGTATAGCATATCAGTGCCCGTTTTAGGCCATTTTAATCGACACTAACTTTCGATTCAATGCAGGAAAGCTCAGATTATTATCGAGTCACCTCTGAAACCAGGGGGAGTAGTGCTGGTAATCTCCCCTCGAGAAACCTTCAGTTTAACACTACTTAATCAAGGGCTAATTAAGCTTCCTGTTTGTTGGTTCTGAACCGTCTTTTTTGCTCTATACGTCGATTCATTCAGGGCCTGTTGAAGAATGTGACTACAATATTCGACGAGTTCCCGCAGGTCGCCGAATGTATGCAACACTTTTCACCAATATACTAAAAACGTCAAATGACAAACATACGCACAAGTCTCTTGGCTTTATATTTTAACGTTCTATATAATTTGTTTGTACTTGTTTGAAACCTTCAGGGTTCTTGAAGAGTCCACATGTGATATTACAATGGTTACTGAAGATTTACGCAATATTCGTGGCACCTTTGATAAACCCACTATTGGCAGGCTACGTAAGAATCGGGAAATTCATGGCGGGGTTGTTTGCTTTGGCCATCAAAATCGTGATCTACATCTCGAGGATTTTCTCCAGGTAGTGGTAAATTAAGGGTTCTTTTTCTCACATTAAAGGCAGCTGCATCAGACCATGACGGCGAGTCCACGTTTCTAAGAATGAGGTGGCTGTGATAGACGGCTTGCTCAAGGCAACAACAATATGCTACAAACAAATACCTACTATATATATAGGGTAAACTTATCATTGTTTGATTAGGGATTGGAAATAAAATAAATTTAAACAATTTATTCTTTTAATCCGTTTCATAATGAAAATAATTTTTTTTGAATTTTTAAAAAAAATAAAACTATGAAAAAAATATGTAGATAGTGCCTAGGTAGTGTTTGATATATTGAAAAATTAAATATAAAAATTTTAGTACAAAATTTTATAAGGGTTGATTTTTTTTATTTTTTATTTTGAAAGTGAATGAGATTTATTAACCTACAAACTTAAAGTGCGGTACATAACATTCCCGTGGGCATCATCCAATAAGAGATGATTCAAGCAATCGGGAGAAGTAAAATGGACACAAAACAGTCTTGAAAGTAAACTACATACGACGGAGAAGGTTGAAAATTGCTCCCTGACTGTATTAAAGCATTCGCACGTTTGTTTCTTTCATGAACAGCTAAAACTCATAGCATGGAGGAACATCTTACACTCATCAATCAAGGGAGATAACATGAGATTAGAATTAGAAATGTTTTTTCTCGAAATCAATAATCTACGTCAATCTAAAAGATACGATGCTTAAGCCACGAGTTGGCATAAATTTGTCCGCAAGGGTCCAAAATTCTGCTTCAAAACTAGTTGCTCTTCAAATATGGCGGAATAAAATTATTTGTTATGTTCTTATTAATTTTATTAATATAACATATTACTTTACTTTAGCTTTTCAAAAATATAAACTTACACGCTAATATAATACTAAATTTGTATTTTAAATATCATAAAAAATTATAATTCAATCTCGATTCTTTTAAAAAAAATTCTTTCATCACTTTTAAATATACAATAAAATTTCAACCCACTAATGAAATTAAATTTTGTATAAATATTTTTTTTGCGAAAATTATAAATGTCACAATCTAATAATAAAATAGACTGGGGGTATCTCGGCTTGCAAATTAAGGAGACATGCAATAGGAAGGATTAATAAGGAAGAGGAAATGTTTGAGTGTTGGAATCATTTTCATGTGTGTCATCTGTACCTATTCCATCTCCATCACCACTGAGCCATGAAAATTGAAGCTTGGAGGCTTCTCCTTTTAATTGTCTTAATCCATTTTGAACAAAATTTAGATATTATGCCAAAGGCAGCCTCTTCTTACTCTATTCTTACTTTGCTTGCACGCCTTCTTTTCCTTTCATTTTACCCCCCCCCCTTCCCTCTAAACTAAATGGGGTGTCCAAAGATATTTTTTTTGGAAGTATTTAGAGTATTTAAATTTTAGAAAGAAAAAAAGAGACTTTTTTTAGGGTCAAATGGAGATGAACTAATAAAAACAAAGCATCCGCAGGAAGGAAGGAAGGCGTAAGAAATAGAGGCTGGTGAGCTGAGTTAGTCAATAAAGAGTCATTTATGTGGGCTGGTGGTAGCAGTGAATTTACACGCGCAAAGTAGGTCACCCACGAGCACTGACGTTGCACTGCTCGTGGTCTGCGTCTCCTTCGGAAGGGAAACCCACCCCATCAGCTTTCACCTTTCTTCCGATTATATGAAAATATTTTTGTTGTGATTAAATACATGAGGTTGGAAACTAAAATAATATTTAAAGATACAATAATATATTAAAATTTTAAATATAATGATAAATAATATTTAAATAATTTAATATAATGATAAATGAAAAATAAATGAAATTAAATAATTAATATTAATAAAAATATTTAAAATTTAAAACAACACTTAATTTTTTTTGAAAAAACACATTAACTATAATAGTGGGGATTCAATATCAATGCCAACAAAGTCATAAAACCACTGTAATCCTCGTTCTATCCACAAGTATCAAGGTTAAGGGTATTAAAACCTGATTAATATTCGAATTAAATTATTATTAATTAAATGATTTAAAATGTGAAAATATTTAATTGTTAATCGAATAAAATTTTTTCAAATATATTAAATGAATTAAAATATTTCGTTTATTCGATCGGTTAATTAAATTAATCAAAATTTATATGTTTTTTTATCTTTTGATTAAAATAAGTATAATAAAACATATAAAAAGTACATTGCTAATGTTCATTTTTTTAATAATCCAAAAAACTTTAAAAGAGGTGAAAAAAAACATTAGAAATAATATATAAATCTTGAAATTAATAACTAAACAAAAAGTTAACAATTATATATAATATATATTATTTATTTCGATTAATTATTTAATTTCAAATCGAATTAATAGATAATCGAAATTTCAAAAAATCATTAATTGATCTCTAACTGAATTAAATTCGATCACTGACCGATTAATCGAATTAGAACGATTCGATCGATTAATTCAATTTTAATTGAATGATGAACAGTGATAACCAAGCTAATGATAGATATGAATATTCAAACTCTTAATTAATTCAAAATATATGTAAAAAATGGAATATATTTAAATAAAACAAATTTAAAGGGAATTTGGATAAGAAGATTACACCGGAACTTGAATAAAGCGATGGACACCGGGTAGCATTCATTTATTAATTAATGTTTTATTCGCTTTCTTTGCCTTCAAATGGTCGCTCTTAATAATTATAAAGTATCACTATTTTGGGAAAGCTTTGTTTTTCTTTTGATCTCTTTTTCCAGTTCCTTGAAGCCTCCAACTTCCTCTAATTCCTGCAAAATTAAACAAAATACAAAATATATGTGTATTCAATCAAATTGGTCATGTTTTAATATAAAAAAAAGGAATTAAAAAGGGGGGGGGGGGTGCCTGAGGTCCTAAAAACAAGCCATATGGCACTCCATCGAATTTGTCTGCATGATGAATCTGCTTGATTGAAACCAAACCAAAATAAAAACATGTCATGTTGTTCTAATAATAATAATAATGGACCACCAAAAATATTAATAAATAAATAAAAAGGAAGTGTTAATATGCAGACAAGAGTTGAATTACTTGGTGGGCGGCAGCTACTTTCCGCAGATAAGGCACATTAGCAATGGGACCCACGGGAAATCGACGGTGGACAAGGCCATCGTGTACGAACATGTAGGCCATACCAAAACCCGTGATTCCCAATCCCTGTAAATTCAAAATTACATTAGAAACAAAAACATCTGTTCAATTCCCAATATGCCCAGCGTTTTGGTGAGAGTTGGGTTGAAATTTCCGTACAAGTCAAAGTATTGTAGTTTTAAAGTGAGATTAAAATCTAATTAATAAATAAGGGCCATTTTCACATCTTATAAGAAAAAATAAAATAAAATTACCGCGCCAAAACAAAGTCCCGGAACAAATCCACCATTGAAGAAACCGTAAGAGAGCAAAGCAATGGCAGGAACTGCATTAGCTACTGCAAACACGTCATTCAGTTCAAAGGCTCCCTCTCTTGCTCTATGATGAGACTGCCAAAATGCTTCTCTTTAGCTCAACATGTATCTATTATCTATGCTGTAATTGGAGTGGAAGGAGTTGATATCTCACCTCGTGCATGTGCCACAAAGAAGCATGCCATAAAGCTCTATGAGCCCACCTTGCCCAATACTCCATCCCCACCTGAAATTTCAACCTTTTAATTTATACGCCAAGATTTCAATCAGGGGAAGTTTAGAGTTGGATTCTATGCTTACGGCAGCACCAACAGAGAGAGCAAATGTGCCAAACATCTCCAGCAGTTGAAATTCCCCATCCTGTAATTATTCAAAACCAAAACCGCATTAAGACCTGAACATAACCCAGAAAAATAATAACAAAATAATTTTAAGTTGTTATAATTACCTCCATCTGCCATGAAAACCTGCAATAAACAGCCATAATCGCCATTGAAGAGATGCCTAAACTAGACAAGGTAGCAGCAAGCAAGTAAGTTGTTCTCTCGAATTTCTTCTTAGCTAATCTCTCCTCCGATTTCGACAGTTTGATTTGGCTGACGTGATTGAAAGCTTCGTAACTCTTTATCGCATCGCTGTTGTTGATCTCCATCTCCTTTTCACTCTCGAGGTTTTTTCTTCTCTGCTGCAACACCATGCATACTTTCAGCTCATTCTTTTTCCGACCGTTTCCATGCAACTTGGTTTCTCGATTCACAACCACAGTAGAGTTGGTTTTTGCCGTTGAAACAGTGTTACGTCGGAACGGATAGATTACAGTGCTGGTGCTTATGCGCAAAGTCGCCATGTACTTCAATGAATAATATATAGAGTTTTGTTCTGAAAACTTAGAAGCAGGGCGAGGGGATATTTATGGGAAGGAAGGAAGAGAAACATTTATGAAGTTTGGGTAATTGCGGTGCTGATGTTGAATAACAGTAGATAGATACAGCTGTTGACATGTGCCACTGTTTGGCTATTCGTTTGCTAAACCGCCCTTTTAATGTTTTGGGTCTAACATTCAGTCCAAAGGAAACGTTGCTATGGTTAATGCTTCATCGCCCATGGCCAACCCCAATATCATATGTAATTTGCATATATTTTGAATTTTGATTTAATTATGTTTTGTATTTATTGATTTTTTTAAATAGTGTTTATTGATTTTAGTTCTACTTATTTGAATTTAATTATGTTTTGTATTTATTGTTTTTTTTAAAGAATGTTTATTGATTTTAGTTATAATTATTTGGATTTGTTATTTATAATTTTGATTGTAATTTTTTTTTGGTGAATTGATTGCAATTCTTTAGGATGGTAAAATTTAAATTAACGGATTTTGGATGGTATAATGATAAATTTAATTTTTAATATTTATATTTTTAATTTGATTTTTTTAGTTAAATTTAGCTTTTAATTTTTTTAAACAAATTGAATTTGATCATATTTTTTAAAAGAGTTGAATTGTTGTTTTTAATAGAAATATTGACTAACACGTTAAATTTTTAAACATGGTAGCCTACTTGGTAGTACACATGCATTTCATGCTAATTATTTTTAAATTTTTATGAACTATTTATATATATTTTTATTTTTTATTTTTGAATATTTTATAAATTTTAAATTAAAAGTTGACGTGTCATATATAACGAATAGTATCACGTCGGCATGATGTAAACATAGGTTGCCATGCCACCATCGTTAAAAAATTAATGTTTTAGTAAACATTTTTGTAAAAAAAATGATTCAACCTTGTTGAAAGGTTGAAGGTTGAATTTAACTCAAAGAAATAAGGGTCAAATTGAAAAAAAAATATAAATATTGAAGGTTAAATTTATTATTATGCCATTATGAATGGATTTGTTTCTGATTTTCAAATATACTTTAATATATGTATAAATTCTTAAATATATTTTTTTATATGTATATGGTACTCCTATCATTAAAATGAAAAAAGAAAAGAAAAGAGAGAGAAATAAATTTGTTCATGGGTCGAATTATCTCTTCAAATTTAAAGGTTTGTCTGAAATTTGAGAGGATTTGAGTAAAAATATTTGGCCCAAAAAATGAGTTTAGCAAAAATATTAGGCCTGCTTAAATTATGATCCGAGATCAGGCTTAAACATTCAAGGCATAGGTGACCCATGTTTAAGTTAATAACATTTTATGTTATGTTACTTTTATATATTATCTAATTTATAATATAAAAACTAACTCTAGAGTAGTATATAATACTAGTATGATGTAAACATTAAAATTTGTTAAGGTGAATATATATAAAATTTTAATAAATAAAAATACATAAAAATATTAAATGTTAAATTAAAAATAATATAAATATATATTTTAAAAATTTTAAAATAATATAAGTAAGCTTAAAATGAGTTTGACTTATTAATTTACAAATATAGATGGGTTTAAACAAAATTTTAAGTTCATATTTCGGATTGAACTGAATTTAAACAAATATAAATTTTGTTAATATCATGTTTAGACGGTTTCGAACCGAAATTCATCAAGAGAATACCAAATGTTAATTTTTTTCAATATCAAAATAGGAAACAATCTGTTATGACTGCAGTAGTAGCCGAATCAATTGTCCCCAACTAACATATGTTGATTACAAAGAAAAATGGACACAATAATATATGACAACGACGTTCTCTCTGATTTTCACTCTGATTATCAAATGATTAAATCTCTGCTAATTTTCCAATCATTTAAATCAGTTTTCAACCATATTTTTCTATGTTTAAGCAAGTGATTGGAATTAAATAATTAAGAATTATAAATAAAAAAACTATAACTACCATATATCATGCATATGACAAAAGCTTAAATTTATTCAGATAAAAAAGAAACGCATGAAAGAGTAACGCCACATCATCTATGTCAATTATTTTTTACATGTCATTTACAACTTATTTAATTATAAATCCCTAAAATTCCAATTAAAAATTATTAACACTAAAATTTCCTCTTCACGCCTCTGCATGACTGCAACCCCTGCTGCTATAGAACCATTTTCCAAATCAAATACACCTACATCACAACGCTCCGAACAACCATGATCTCCAGCCCCAAGAGTATGAAAGAAATTATCACTACACTTAAACATTGCTAATTTCCCAGAAACATGGATTGTAAGTAAAACAACACCATCATTAGCGTTATTGTTTAAACATTGCTAATTTCCCAAAAAGCTCTTCAAGAAAGAACCATCAATGTCTCGTGATTTTCAGCTGAAGAAGAGAGAATGGAATCCATGTCTTGAAAAATATTTATGAGACTATTTACAAGAAATAATGCTTCCCGCATGAAGATGGATGGCATTCACATTCGTTCTTCATCACCTTTCATCTTATGTTTTTCTCTCATACAAGTGACAAGCCATTGCTACGGAACAAGCTCATAAAGTCTCTCCTGCGAGATTACTCCAGGAAGCAGCAGCATGATGTATGCACTACTTTTACGAAAGTAATCCAGAGTCCAGACACCATTGATTCAATAGGTGACAGACTAAATACATGTCTGCTCTATGACTTTATTGCTTCAAATTATGGAAATTCGTAAATTACTCTCTCTACTAAGCTATGGCTATCGGTTGCTTGTCCCCGGCGAGCTCTAACATGAACGTAAGGCAGTTTCACGGGGTCCTCTAAGCTCTCATTTGTTGCAGTTTTGCAGTTGCATAGACGTGAAGAGGCAGCAATTGAATGGCAAAGCTGTTGCCTGAAAATGGTTCCATAGCAGCAGGGTTTGCAGTCTTGCAGAGACGTGAAGAGGAAATTTTAGTGTTAGGGTTGAGTAATTTTTAATTGAAATTTTAAGGATTTATGATTAAAAAATTAGTTAAATTAGTTGTAAATGACATGTAAAATATAGTTGACATGTCATTAAATGATTGGGAAGTGATACAGATGACGTGTCGTCACTATTTCATACAATCTTTTATCTGTTCGGAATAGATATATAAGTTATTAAGTGGCCCAGCTGTAGGTGAAGCAAGAACTAATGGGCCTTCCCAAATTTTACGGGTGGCATTATGTTTGCCTAACTTAAAATGCTCACTCGAAATTTTAAAATTAGCTTTCCTTAAAGAAATTATATAAAACTGTGATTTTACGTTACACTTTCATACAATTTTTCTCTAAATTAATATATTAAAATTGAATAACGACTTAAAAATATGAATTCATCCCAAATTTTAATATTCAAAAAATACGATCCAAGTTTTAAATTTATAATGTAAATTTCTCTTTTATTTTATATTCCTATACTATATTATAACATAAATATTATAAGTTATGTTAAATTTATGGTTTGGGCGTTTGGGGATATGGAGCGAAGAAGGTCGTTATTAAATGTGGTAGCTGTTCAGTCACCAATTTGTCAAATGAGGAGTAATAGGAAGAAAGTAACTTATCCTTAGTGAGGAGAATCAGATAGCTACAAAAGGAGATACTGACGAGTGAACTTTATACATTTATTCCAAGAGGCTAATGGCAGCGGGGCGGGGCGGAATGGGTTGGATTTTTGCCCGTCTCAGCTTCGACATGATATTCTATCGTGATGCTTTGATCTCAAGTTTAAAAAAATTAACTTACTTTGAATTCCAACCTAAAATTTAATTATATATTCAATCTCGTTTTAATTTGATTCGAGCTCAAATTTTTTATTTAAAATTATGATTAATTAAATTAAAAATATTTAAAATAAAAAAAAAGACTATGCTTGAGAAGACTAAGTAAATATATATATATTCCATCATAGAAAAAAATATAAAGAACGAAAATGAGAAGGAGACTTGGAAAAATAAATTAAAATGAAAAGGGAAAAGAATTAATGTGAAATGGGAGTAAAGGTGGAAAAATGATGTTAGTAGTGATAATTTTTTAACTAAACTACTATTAAAAATGTATGAGGGTAATTTCGTAAATATCTTAAGGTAGGGTAGATTCACGGTAAATTAGATTCTAATTTCGGCCTGACCATTCTATAAAGATAACCCGACCCGAAACTCGATTTAAAAAAAAAACGATCTTATCTAGTTAGATTGACTCGAAACCCTTTGGTTTCAATTTTTTTTTTTTTTGCCATTCCTACTAATCAAGTAATCGATTCATGGTGAAGCTCACTTCAAATATGGAGTCGGAATTATATGTATTTAATATTTTTTTTTATAGTCACAAATGTTTTGTAGTTTAAAATTAATCGTTTGGGCTAGAGGTAATTAATAGTTCTTTTATTGACATTTTAGATAGCCATCATGGAGATAGATTAATTGATTACCTAAAGTTTATCTAATATTAAGTTGCATCATGAGACCAGAAGACAAGTTATATTAATAGGTAATCTAAATGGTATGTAGTTTGAAGAATCAAAATTGAATAAATTGATTCAAGAGACTATTATGTTGTCTATCAAATCTAATTGGGGAAATATCTTTTCCTAAATATTGGAGCGGATGACTCCGAGAAAGAGATAGACATGATTGTCTAGATTGAAAATATAGCAGACATGATCCAAATTGAATTTATCTTGAATCTATTTTTGGATTTATTCACTTCTAATGTTTATGGTGTGACTTATCTTAATTGACTGTGTGTATGTAGCTCGTATACCTTGATATATTAAAAGCTTGAGTCCAGTTGGTTGTAGAGCCGAAAGCTAGTATGTTGGGTATTTGATTATGTATGACATAGTTTTACTTATCATAGTAAAATTTATAGTTTAATAAAGAGTAAATAGTATCCTCTCACTAGCCTTACATGGTTTGTGAAAAAGAAATGTGGTCATGGATCATTTGTCCTAGACAAATGATTTTATTACAATTTGTTAGTAATTTTATTGTAGAAGATGCAATAATGACTATGAGATAAAATATGATCATTATGAATGAATGGATTTAACTTAAAGAGATTAAGGATATTCTATTATGGTAACACTAATAATAAGATCATTAGACAGACATAATTATAAGTTACTGTCATAATGATATATAGTAAGGGAGAGTTCAATTATGGTAATTTTAGTGAATGGACTTCATGATTAAATAATATTGTAATTAATAGGTGAAAAGTCAAAATTTAATTACAAATTATTTGAGCCCTAATTATATATGTTTAATCGGTCTAACGAATCTAAATAATAAAAAAATTTGAGATTGAAAACACCATAACTTTACCAACTCAAGAAAAGTTTAAAACCATAATCTCTTAAACACGATTAAAAAATCAAGTCACCTAGACACCTAATAACATTAAAAAGAAAATCTAAATAATCAAAGCTGGTCAATAAGAGCTCCTTCGGATGGATAGTGCGATTACCTGCGATTAGTGTAAAAACAACAGTGACAGTAAAATTAAATACTGTAACATAATATAAAAAGAAAACTAAATGCATCACACTACATGTATACTTACAAACTCCATCAATGATTGACCTACAAACCTACTCTATAACTAACATCAACAGTAGTAAATATTTTAATTATTTCATTATCGCACAATTTTTTTTTTGTTACAAAATAAATAATAACTCTATGTTCGCCTTACATTTCTTAAAATAAGCTGCTCATCATCAATGCGTGTGTGCCTTTTTGTTTTTTATTTGTGCGTGGTTCCTATGGTGGATAACCATTGAAATTGTTGGTAGGGTTTTAGGATCTTTTAAGTGTGTCCTACTCTCCATTTATGTCCACTAAATGGGTTACAAATAGAGGCAAGCTAGCTTCATCATCGTGTATCTCCACCACTGCATCACCTTCATGCCCAACTAACCATGTATACATGCATACATACATACATACATACATACATAAATATATATGTTTAGCTCTAAATTTAACATAATATATGTAATAAACTTAACAAGTTAGTGAGTGATCAGAAAAGCTTAGCTGAAAAAAAGGATATACTAAGAGCACATATACTTTTAGACAGAATAAATGTTGAAGGTCACTTCATTTTCAGGTTAAGCCCCACCAGTTGTGCTTTCAATGTCCTCAAGATTCAGTGGCTGCCATTTTACATATCATTTTTAGGGCCACACAAAGTCATCGATATATTGTTTTTCCATCACCAATTGCAAAACATGCACTAGAAATTCAATGTCTCAGTCAACTAATTTCCAAGGTTTGAAATAGTCTTTATGCAGCTTTGAAGCAGGTTGAATTAGCTTTAAAATTTCTGTGTGACCAATTTACTTTGTTGGTGCAATTGTGCAGTAATTATGCATTAGCTGAAAGCTGCATTGCTTAGGCCTACAAGCTCCCTTCCCACCGAACCTTACCAGCTTACTTCCTTTTTCATATTCTTACTTTATTATCCCCTATCAAAGGAATAGAAGTCATAAAGGGGACCAACCAACAACCAAATTATGATGAACTCCCCTTTACACATATAGGCTTCTGTTAAACTCTCCCATTATCTTTGATATAACCCCATTAACACACTGCTTTAGCTCTTAATGAATGTGCATTATTGATGATCAAATTTATCTAACTAGGTTACAGTAAAACCCCAATGCAAAAAGCTTATCTTAAAATATTTTTGTACTTTACAGTGAGTACGCTGATTTTGATTGGTTTGATTAGACTGTGTAAGTTGCAAAGATCGCCAAGTCCTGGCTAGATGCCCTTCAACAGTAGTCCAGCCGCTAAATGGACCCCAGGTTAAGCAACCATGTATTAAAGTTATTATGATATGTGGGTTAAGCAATCCCAAGTCTGGATTACCTTTCAACACTATTCAGCAAAGAAGAACCACTAAATCATCATAATTAGTGTTTATTATAATTGGTCTAAATGGCCTGATTTGAACACTTAAACCAACTCATCTCTCTTCTTCTTTTGCAGCGAGACAGTTCTCGAGTCATTTTTTTGCTACCTTTGCATGGTACATGGTTGTTGGGTTATATATGTTTACGCCACATCTTGCAATCCACAAATCCCAGAAATATTCTAGTGTAAATAAAGTTTCTGCGATGCCTAGTTTAATATATACGAAAGCTATCTTTTATACTTATTTGGTACACAATTTTTGAGGGATCTAGCTGATACCTAAATATAAAAAACATAAATAAACTTGGTATTCTTCTAGGTACTTGACCAACACTGATAGCAGGGCCGAAATTAGGGGAGTTGGCAGGTCTCCGACCCCCTTAAAATAAAATATTTTTCATTTAGATCCTTTAAAATTTTTAAAAATTTAAATGAGTAAAGTTAAAATTGCACTTTAGCTCCTAGAAAAATATAAATTTTGATTTAATCTTTTAAAAATTATAAAGATATAGACTTTTAAAATGGTGAAATTGCATTTTTTCTATCGTAAAAATTACAATTTAATTTCTATCTCAAAAAAAAATTTCTTGTTTCGTCCCTGACTGTTAAAATACGCTAATATGATATTGACGACAAATAGTATAGTGACATGTATCATAATGTCAAATTGTCACGTGTGGTCATGCTATTGGTCAGCAATGTTACATTAACATATTTTAACAGTGTTAGTCAAATATGTAAAAAAAAAAAACACAAAGTTGACTTACGTTCCCAAGTTTAGATGTTAAGTGTAAGTTACCAAGTTCAAGTACTTTTGTATATATTAACCCTTGATATATATATATATATATATACACATGTGTATCTATATATGTGTAATATGAGTTTGAAGTGGAATTCATCGAAGTTTGAATCTAAACTCTCATATCTAAAGATGAATAGTCTAAAAAACTAAGCACAATTATTGTATGTATATGACCATGACTATTATATATGTACAGTTTTGAATGGTGTTCTAGTACTGTAAATTTTTCATGTGCTTCATAAGGTTTTTCATGATTCACGTGCTAACTGATGATCCTTGTTTAAATTTACATCTCTCCTAGAAATTAGTGGCATATACACACACGTACATCTCTATTGCAAGCTGCAATTAGTTTATTTTTCCTATTTTCCATGGCTTGGTAATTATTGGTCAAGTAGGTATGATGCATATGTCATAACATGCATACACATATACATGGCCCCATCCATATCTACATTACCTACACAGTCCCTCAACACATTATATATTAGGGTTTCTTTTCCCCCTTGTTTGATATTTCTTTGTTAACTAAAAAAGCTTGTAGTAGTGGAAAACATGAGTCGAGGTTGGAGCTACGGTGGCGGCCAAAGTTCCTTGGGCTACCTCTTTGGTGCCGATGAGCAGCCAAGTGCACCCACCGTCACACCACCGATCCAGCCTCCATATGGCACAGATAT
Source organism: Gossypioides kirkii (assembly GCA_005610355.1). Taxonomy (NCBI): domain Eukaryota; kingdom Viridiplantae; phylum Streptophyta; class Magnoliopsida; order Malvales; family Malvaceae; genus Gossypioides; species Gossypioides kirkii. The sequence goes on along the minus strand of CP032254.1, from coordinate 3,268,548 downwards.
TACCCCAGAGAACCCTCCCCCTCAATATAAACCAAGTTCAGAGCAGCAGACTGAGAAAAGCACCACCAACAACTATCAGAGGGCTAAAGGACAGAATGCAGGCAACTTCATAACTGTGAGTTATTATTATTACACACATATGTATGGATGTATAGCTTTTAACCTAATTTATGTAACCGTGTTGTGAAATTTTAGGATCGGCCATCAACAAAAGTGAAATCAGTTCCAGGTGGAGATTCCTCTCTGGGTTACCTGTTTGGAGACAAGTGATGCAATCATTAATTCCTTCTTACAAGTTTTTAAGAAGAATATTGGTGAATTGAAGATAACCAGATAAGTGGGTTTTTTTAGTTAAATACATGTTGCAGAAGTTGCTAAATAAAGGGGTTGAGTTCCCCATGTCAGTGTGGAATTTGCCAGGCTCTAATCTATGGTGTCTGCTTAACTAAGTATTCAAGTTTGGAGCAATAATTAATGAAGTTTGTCTTTTGTATTAAATAGCCGAATTTGGAACGTGGGAAATTTTCCCATTTTGGATGTTCCGATGAAAATAATTTGTTAATATTAAAACTTGCCAGTGTGGTTCCACTTCTGAATTTAAAATTAGGATTTAATTAAATTGAATTAAAACTTTAAATAGGCTTAATTAAACTGGATTAGAACTACTTTTTCCTCCTTACATTCTTATTATATAACCAATTTAAATATGTATATTGGAGTATTCATTTTGATGCCTTAAAAGATTTGAGTTCCCTCATTAACAATATTTAACAAATATCAATTTTAATCCCTACTTTCCCTCAATTTTTTTTCTTGATCCATGACTGAGTGATTAATTATAAGTTGGTCTATTTTTGTGTTTTTGATAAATTAATTAAGCAAATTTTGAAGCATAATTCGGCAGTGTTTTTCTTTTACCATTATTAGTTCTTTTAAGAATTTCTTTCGACTTGATGAACTGCCTTTTTATAGCTAAATTGAATTAGGAGCATGCCTTTCTTGAATATTTTCGAGTTTTTTTTTTTTAATCTTTATTGTAGAGTTTTTAAGTACTAGTAATAATGTATGGCATAATTTTTTCATTAACATATTATATATACTAGATTTTGTCTCTTACAATGTGAGTGAAAGAAAGATTTTATGTTAAAAATATTTCCTTTCAAGATTTATTCAACAATAAATACAAGGTAATAAATTTGTATTTTAATACTAACAAATATGTCTTTAATCATTGAATTTGTAATTACTTTTTTAACATTAATCTTATTATAGGTTCTTATTATATTTTTTTTTTAGGTATAATGTCAAAAATAACCCCTAACGTTTGACTGTTTGGTCACTTTGACCCTTTATCTTTTTTTTTGGATCACTTTAACCCCTAATATTTTTTTGGTCAAATTGACCAATTTTTAATGGACATGCTGACATTATCGTTAGTTGACTGACGATTAACATTAACCGCTGACATGGCAATCCAAGTGTATTTAAATGTTGATTTGGCACTATTTTATCTTATATATCACGTCAGCAAATAAAACTTTTGAATATGAAGAAGGAAACAAGGAGTATGCTGAAAAGGATTTGGAATGAAGGGAGTTGAAGCTTCATAACTGGAAAGCAAATACCATAATTGGAAAGAAAAGATTAGATTTCTTTAAACCCATCTGACTTTTTTTTCGATTTTTTAGACTAACTCCCCCCTTATTTGTTTTCAAGTCCCCTCTTTATACACGATTTTAATCCTCAATTTTCATCTTTGATTATTGTTGTTTTTGTTCATTAATTAGTTTTGATTTTTTGTTGCTGTAACAAATTTTGTTTTTCTTATGTGTGATATGAGTTGAAATTTGTTGTTACCATTTTCAATTTTGGGAATGAAAGGGTTGAGAGTGTGTGTATGTCTATGCACTGGTGGTCGGCTCCCACTCGATAGCCACCAGTGGTGGCAACTAGATTTCAGCAACCCTAAACCTTAAACTATTGGGAAATAACAATAGCCATCTGTGTAAAAATTGGATTGTGTTTGGGAAGAAGAGAAAGAGAGGTATGAAGTAGAAGGAAAATAAGAAGAGGAAGGGAAAGAAGCACTTTTCATAAATCCATTGTAGCTGTCATTTCTTTCAAACAAAAATGATTCAAACTTGAAGATGAAACTTAAAAAGAAAAAAATAATTTGTTTCTTATCAAAACTTAAGAACAGATTTTAAAAATCTAGGAAAAAAATTAAGGAGGCTTCAAGAACGGGATGGTCATGATTATAATTTTTTAAAAAAATTAATAATTTTATATTTTAAAAAATAATTTTAAATTAATTTTAAAATCATTTGCTGATGTGGTGGCATATAAGATAAAATAGTGTCACGTCAGCATTTAAATACACTTGGACTGCCATGTTAACGGTTAATATTGACTGTTAGTCAACTAACGGCCACGTCAGCATGTCCGTTAAAAATTGGTCAATTTGACCAAAAAAAAGTTAGGGGTTAAAGTGATCCAAAAAAAAAAAAGATAAAGGGCCAAAGTGACTAAACAGTCAAACGTTAGGGGTTATTTTTTATATTATGCCTATTTTTATATAAGATCTAGAACTACCCATAGCCCCTCCCCAACCCTTAAATAGGAGGATAATGCACTTCAATGCACTCGAATTCACGACCTCTTATACCGACAATAATGTCAATGACAATCAAACTAAGACTCAATGGACAACTCAATAAAATATTTAAATAGAAGTATTAGATAAATATATTATCATCCTGCTAATGATCTATATCCATCCATGTAGCTAACATTCTCATAAGAGATAATGGAATAAATTGCGCACTTTATTTTTTCATTTTTCAGATAAGAACCTTGATTTCTTTCTTGTTCCATGCTAAGTTTAATTTTTATGTGCATGAGAATTGGATTTTCCAAGATACAGTCGAGTGCCCACTCATGTAATCTATCAATGCTAGTTAATTTGTTTAATATTTAAATAAGAGGATAAACATGTTTAAATGTGTTCAAATTCACATTTTATTATATGAATAATAATGTTGATATCATAAATTAAAATTCAATCGATTACTTAATTAACTCAAAGAATGAAAGTCCAAATAAAATATGATACACATGCTATTCTTAAATATCTCGTAAATTTCAATTGATAAGTTCGATTGCTTATTTCACAAGTAAAAAGGTTTAACATGTTTTTTTTTTTATAAAAATTCGCTAATTCATCTTCTTGGCAATATAATGACTAATGGAACCAAAACAAAACAAAACATGGGTCCATGATCAATACAACATCCATTCACTAAGCATTATTACTAAGGAAGATCTATGTCTGTTTTTTTTTGTTCATATAGGAACCTAAACTAACATCTGGTTGGGCTTATGCCAAACCACTTTGGGTACCAAATCTCACAAACAAGTAATATTTAAGCTCCTTGTAGATTAGTTAAGGTTCATATGACAATGAAGCTAAGTTGAATGATGTTCCTAGTTTCTATCAACTTCATTGAATGGTGAAAAACAACATCATATATATATATATATATATTTATATATATATAGGGAATTCGGGGGAAACAAACCATGATTCCCACTATATATTTTACATAAAATATCTAGAAGGATAGATTCTCTTCAATGGACTGGATCTGGATTGAATTGCATGGATTCCCTCCATATAAGCTCCTTGATGTGATCCTCGGTGCACGATGATTGCTCGAAATCGAAACTGAATGGTCTGGGACAGACTGGTTCGTCGTTGATGTCGTGAAGAGCTGCCAAGTATGGGTGACAAAGTGCCTCTTCAGCTGCAAAATAATAATAATAATAAAACAGATGCAAGAAAAATAAATCATAGATATGAACATGGAGAGACCAAACAGAAATGACGTGTTTGAAAATCTAGTTTACCTGTGATTCGTTTGTTGGGGTCAAAGACAAGCATTTTCTCTAGCAGATCAACAGCACCAGGAGACATGTTTGGGAACCTAGCTGAAAATTGTTGCTTCCTACACTGTGGAAGTTGTCTGAAATACCTTCGGGCATTGTTGCTTCGGAGAAATCCGAGGCTAGCGTCATCGGGTGAACCTATCAGCTTTTGGAACAAAAAAGAATGAACAATGTTAGAAGTGAACCTATGTTTTAAGAACATGGCTAGAATACTTCAACAGAAGTTGAGTACCTCAGTAATGAGTCTCAGCTGATGAACGTAATCTTTGCCTGGAAACAGAGGCTCTCTTGTCATAATTTCTCCGAATATGCAGCCGACAGACCACATATCGATGGCAGCAGTGTATTCGGAACAGTTGAGAAGCAGCTCTGGTGCTCGGTACCAACGAGTGACGACGTACTCGGTCATGAAATCTGTTTCGGAAGTGGTCCTTGCCAATCCAAAGTCCCCGATCTTAAGGTCGCACTTTGCATTCAAAAGCAGACTGCTTGGCTTAAGGTCACGGTGCAAAACATTGGCAGAATGCACGTACTTCAGCCCTCGTAACAACTGATACAGAAAGTACTGCAAAAAAGGTTCGCATTCAGTATCAGATTCATGTTAAATCAAACAAGGTTTTGTTGTAGCAGTATGATGATGATGACGATGTTATGAAAACGCAACGTAAAGCATATCAAGAAACATATATAAATGTCACCCACAAAGCCTGTTTATCCAAACCTGACAATGATCATCTGTCAATGGCTGGTCGGAGCGGATTATGTGATGAAGATCGGTGTCCATCAATTCATAAACGATGTAAACATCATTGAAGGTCTCCTTCTTCGGTGGTCGAATGATGTCCTTGATGGCAATCACCTGCAAAAAAAAGAGAATTGAATGTGGGGTTTGCAGGCAATATTAGATTACACAGTAGAAGAATGATGAATCCTGAGGGAGCTTACATTTTCATGGTCCATGTGACGAAGAAGCTTGATTTCCCTCAGAGTCCTTCTGGCATCTATGATGTTATCAAATGCATTACCGATCTTCTTAATAGCAACCTCCTGACGCGTCTCTGAATTGACAGCAGCACTGAAAATAGAACAACGAAGAGGTCAAAGTAATTCAGTCCCACATCAGCAATGCATCCAAATGCCAATTGGTACTCAAATAAAAAAGAAATATCAACCGAAATAAGATATGACCAAGGGCTTTTTTTGAGAACTTTACTACAGGCATAAGCAGTGCTGCTTCTATTTCATTATTACAATATCAGGAAATCTTTTTGGTCAAAATATGCCGTTGCTCCCTGTATTTTAGCAAAGTTTGAGTTTTTTAATCCATATACTTAAAAAAATTCATTTTTGGTTATAATTATGCTGTCAGTCCCTGTATTTTAGCAAAGTTTACAGATTTAATCCATCTTAAAAAGTTAAAATTTAAATTCTCAAATTTTTAGGGGAAAATTTAAATCCTATTAGTTTTTTTAATTTAAAACTTTTAGTTCAACCATGGGCACAATTACTATTTTCTGTCAAAATTTGTTTATCATAACATATATGCTTACTGCTTCATATATAGTAATTTATTTTTGAAGTTGGTACGATTATATGCATGTATTGACAGAAGTTTTAAGGAAAAAATACCGTCAATAATTGAATGGAAAGTTGAAGAATTTTTATTTTTAACATTTTCTAAGTAAATCTCAAACTTTATTCAAATATGAGCACATATTTTTTTTTTTGAAAAACCTGTAAGTTAGTGAACATATGATATTATATATATGCTACCTATTTATCCATAAACTGACTCAAATAGGCCAAACTGAAATTTTAAGAAACAAACAATAAAAAAAGGAAGCCCCGAAATCATAAACATAAAGGACAGAGACTCTATGTTTGCCAAATAAGAGAGCATCACTCAATAAAATTCAGCAGAGAGAAAATGTTCACTTGGCTAGGATACATATATGATATATAATATATCAGCCCACCACGTAAAAGATGGTTTAAACAAAACAATCCAAACTTGTCTTAAAAAACTTTGATTTAAACATGAAAAACTTACCAAACAATGCCATTAGCACCACGGCCGATGGGACGAATAGGAGGTACGTACTTGCTGGACACCTCAAACAAGTTACCATACACGTTGTAATGAACATATTTTCCTCCATGTGTCGGCACTCCTTTGATACTGCTTCCCTCTGAGCTTGAATGTTTTGTACTCCCCATTTCCTTTTTCATTTTTTTCTGCTTCACCAACTCAAAATATGTATATAAATCTATAAACAAAGAAAGAACTCAGACTGGGTTTGTTTCCTTTCAGCGCTATATCTGGAGATTCTTTGTTGCCAATTTTGCTTTGTATATTCTTCTTTTCTTTTCTTTGTGAAACTTTTTGGAAGAGAGTTTTTTTGTTTTTTGATGAAAAGTTTTATGGTTCGAGAATCCGTGAAATGAAAGGAGACTTTTGTAGTTTTCTTAAGATTTTTTTTTATATAAAAATAAAATTAGTCCTTCACGCAGCTTAACATGTGGTTTCTTTTAACATCACCCAAGTGAGATATGAGTAGATGGGTGCCAAGTATTTGGTTAGCCAACTGCTTTCGGATATGGTGGTTGTGCTGATCACGGGACGCTTGCCGTCTTAACCCCTGCCCTCTTTTTGCTTGGGAGGCAGCACAGTCACTGTGCATGATGGCAAGTGGCAACTCACCTGCACCTTCTTTTACCACACTTCTTTTTCTTGGACCATAAACCCATTTTTTTGGGACTTGATTAAGGCCTAGATTTCTGCGTATACTGTGTGGCTTCATTGGACTATCATGGCTTGCCTTTTGCAGCTGTGCTGGATTGAGGCCCATCTTGTTGAATTATATTGTATGATGGAAATGAACTTTTGAGTTTTAGGAATGTGATTCTTTGAACGATAAGGCGACTTTCTTGGTTCCTCCAAATTCTAATTGCCATAAGAATGTTGATCAAATTGCTTTGCCAAGTGCAACACTTGGATTGATGTAATAAATCAACCTAATGCTTCCTTGAGTAGATATGGTAATGTTAGAGAAAAATAAAGTAGTAAAATTAGGAAGTCCATATGGGGCTTAAGGTCGAGGATTTCACGGTACGATATATGTTGTACAAGTAAAATCCGTATAGAACTATACTTCTTCTATTTGACATTAATTAGAATAAGTTTTTTTTAATTTTGCTACACTTCATCTATTTGACATTGATTACAATAAGGTTATTTCAACTTTTAAATAAATGTAATTAAAACTACTTTTGTGTCATTCGAATTCGATATTAGTAAATTTTTTCTTCTCTGCCTGTGGTTTTTCCACATAAAGTAGCTGAATATAATAAATAATGAGATTTGTTAGGCTGGTCCATAATTAAGGGATGAAACTTAAGGCTCACACAGTCCAAAGGGTCCAATACACACCTATAAATGATAACCGGTTGCCAGCCAAGCTTCATGCTATAACTTTTCACCGCATAAGCCCATACAACAGGTAAGCACTGTCACTCTTACAATTCTACTCCGTCGGAATTTTAGATTTATTTTGAAAAAAATGAAATTTATGACTTTTGAATAATAATTGATAATATTTTAAAGTATTTTTTATAAATATTTTAAAAAAAATAAATTTTCAAAAACTTTTAAATTATTTTTATCATTTTAAATATAAATTTTTAAATAATAAAAAATTAAAATTAAATAAAAAAATAGAATTCGATTTAATTTGATTTCGAATAATCACAATTTTTAAATTTATATTCCATAAACCATCTTAAAACCTCGATTTGGATCGACTTTTAATCCTACCACCAAACTCGCACCCAACTACCACTACGAGCCAATTCCATGCACTATTTCCTTGAGCTTTGCTTTGGACCCTTTGTTGGTTTAAGATTGGTGAGGGTTTGGGAGTGCAAACTCCTATGCCTAGCTTCTTTAGATCCATTATACCAAAAAAAAAAAAATCAAAATATTAGAGTTTGTACAAATATATTTTACAATAAAGAAATGATAAGTTTTGGACATATCTATAAGATTCCATCAGAAAAATCAGAAGTCCAAACCGACCATGGTGTATTTTGGTCAAGTCCTGGAGTGGTGATTTACCAAAAACCGACAAGACAGCTAAATTTAAGGCGCTAAAGGCTCTTTCCTTAGAAATAATAATACTATTATAGAAATGAGCGGACAGTTATTGCGGTTTTGTAACGGTAACGGTAACGGGTAACGAACATAATTTTCTGTTGAAGTGCAGATGCAAGATGTTGACGGTTCATAATCAATTCCCCTATTATTTTTATCCTTCTTTTTCATTATTTTCAACTAAAGAACAGTGAAAAGTTACTTTTGAGTAATCATAATATTTGCCTTGAAGTTTTAAATGACCAGTGGACCGACCGGAGATTAAAATTAGTAATTTTACTTGGAAATTACTCATCTCTCAAAATGATTCACGTAACAAAGAAATTATTATTTCGGTCACAATAAAATTTATTTACATTATTTCTTTTTTCACATGTCCATGTCGACTTGAATATTCTATCACAACACATATTTTTTTGCCACCATCTTTTGCCTTGAATCAAAATAAAGAAACAATCCGATTAATTCATTACGTGACACAACCGTGACTCATTTCAGCTGGATCCGGATCTTTTTGTTAAAGATATGGTGATCGTATCGGGAATTTTCGAATTGGATGGTGAAATGGTGCCTTGTATTTTGAATATATGATCTCCCTCTTTTAGTATTGTGACAGATATTTATGGGTGGTTGGTCAATTTCAGGGTTTGTTATTGGAAAAAAATGACTATAATAAAGAATGCGATTTTGAGGATCATTTGAAAGTATAAGAGTGTAATGTCTCTATACTCGATTTATATGTATAAACCTGGTTTAGAAGTATTACATTAAAGTTCAGTACATAAAAACCGAGTCATGTAAAAAAATTTCATCAAACGACGCATTTTTAGGCTTCTTGATTCAAAATATCGTAAATTAATCATGTATAATTAAAATCGAGACTTAAAACCGATTTAAAAGAAATAAAATATGATTTTTAGTCCAAAACACAATTTCAACCAAAATTCATCATTTCATTTCATCAACTCAAAGCATCCCAAATCAACATTTTTCCTTCTATTAGGGTCACATGTAAGTACCATTTGTACATGTCATTTTACTTCAAAGTAAATTACCTAAACTTGAGCTTCAAGAGTGATGTGATGTGATGTGATGAGAGGTCCCTTGCTCGACTCTAGCTTTCCATAGCTTTTGTACCTACGCGTTAAAATAAATGCGTTAAGCCGGTGAAGGCTTAGTAAGTACTACAAAAGATAATAAATAAACATTTAAACGATTACATTCATAATTCTCTTGCATCACTCACATGAATCATATAACTTACCACATTGGCTAATTTCACATTTGTGTCACCTTTCACAATTTAGCCCACTGTAGACTATTATAGAACCTATTGGATAAACGGAACTAACAAAAAGTACCGGAATACTTAACAGAGGGCACATAAGTGCTGGGTAACAGAGGGCACACAAAGTGCTAAGCAGAGGGACACGAAGTGCTAATAACAGAGGGCACACACTGTGCTGAACAGAGGGCACGAAACATGCTAAACAGAGGGCGCACTAGTGTTCCTTAATGGCATGCCACTATTATCATAACAGTTCTAATTCGTCTATATGGGCATAATCTCTCATATTCATCATTTCTCATTATTTCACATATCACATTTACATTTCTATTCACATATACATAATCATCATGTACCTCCTTACCCTTATTTTCACATTAATTTTCAAAGTTGTCCATTTGAGTCACAGTCACTAAATTATTTATATCTTGAGCTACAGAATTCAAAATTCATATCCGCTTAATGTTTCTGAAACTAGACTTAAATATATTTTTACCATAAAATTTCCGAAATTTTTACTTTAACCAATTTGTACAATAAATTCTTTCAATTTACCCATTCTTTGTTGTTTGACAGTTTCGACCTTTCTTCACTAACATTTAATTATCTCTTAGTACAGAGATCTAATAATGTTTCCGTCTGTATCTTTTGAAAATAGACTCATTAAGGATTCAGCCATATAAATTTCAGTCTCTAATAATTTTTCTACATTTTTCTATGATTTTTCAAAGTCAGAACAGGGGAACTCGAACCTACTCTAATCTTTTTACACAAAATCAGTTATAACTCAGAATATACAAATCCATTTCCATCAACGTTTCTTCCATGTGAAACTACACTCAATAAGATTTAATTACATGTTTAATTTGACCCTTAACTCTTTATATACAATTTTTGGTGAATTTTCGAAGTTAGTCCTTTGATTTTGTTCAAACTGTTTCAATGAAAACATTTCCTTTCTCATGTTCCTTTACACTAATCTCATTCAATCATCTTTATAACACACAACTAAACAACAATTTCCATGCTAACAATTCAAATATATTATGGAAAATAGACTATAAACTAAAATTTTCGTAGTACTTACAACAAAAAGGTTGATTTTCTTCTCTTTTCACTCTTTGCTCTTCTTTTTTCCCTTGTCTTCAATTTGGTCCTTTGACTTGTTTCTCTCCTCTTCAATTTCACATAGACACATGTAAGCTAAATGCTATAATTCAATGATTTTCATGTTAAATAACAGAAAAATACATGTATGTCATGAAAATTGAACCATCTCTTACCTTAGCACTTGAAATCACAATTTGCTGACTTAGTCCTTATGCTCTTTAACACCTCAAAATGAATTCTATGAGAAGATTGAGGTGTCTACTAATTCTCTTTTATAACTTTTTTTAAGAAATTTCAAAGAAAATGGAAGGTTTAGGAACTTGGAAGGCTTAAAAATGGTGGAATGACCTAATTGAAATAAAAGCAAAAGTTTGAAATGGAAGATGAAGGCTTGGACGGCTAGCTTATGATGGAAAAGATGATATTTTCATCTTTTAATTACTTTTTCTTCTCTAAAATTTTCTAGATTTCTCCACAAAAAATATCTCTTATAAAAATGGTAAAATTGCACTTTTAGTCCTTGGGCCTTCCAACTTTACACTTTGGCCCAAAACATTGCCTCCAAAAATATCTTCCACCAAATTACTCTTTTTCCCCTCCTTAATCAATCTAATTCCCATGATGACTCATAATTTAATTTGGATAAATTGCTATTTAGTCCTTCCTCCTTTCTCACAATTACTAATTAATCCTTAATTTTCTAACTTTTTCTTATTTTAGCTACATAGTCTAATTCTCAATTCTACTCTATTACTGTTTCAAATCCGGTTCAAGAACGCGGATGTTACAAAGAGTCCTCAATGAGTCAAACAATTTCTTTGGCTGGTTTTGAAAGGGAAACTTTTGACTAATGAAGAGCTTGTAAAAAGAAACATTACTTGGGATCCTTGTTGTCCTCATAAACGTGACTCGAATCCGGGGTTACACCTCACACACAGAATATCCTTGACCATCACATGGTGTTTAATAATGGTTTACAATTTAATATTTACTTTTATTGTACTTTAATTGCATTATTCACTTCTTTTAAACCTTTATCCACAATATTTATTTCACATATCAAATTTTTAAAATTTTATAATTAATCCTTTTTATAGTAATTTCACTATTCTACATCTATTCACTTATCAATCAATGACAGATAAATAATTTTTCACTCCTTATAATTTAATCCTTAGTTTCATAAAATTTACTATTCACTAAATTGTCGCTTTATCATTTCTTACATTACTAACATATCCTTAATTACATACCCACTACCACATTCAATATACATATTCAATAATCTTAATCGTATCTTATTTAATTATTTCATATAAAAATTTAAATACTCAAATATTCAAATTAAAATAAAATTAACTTGAATTTGATTAAGTAATTACCTATTTCTTCACTTCAACTCAACCTTATTCGATCAAGAAAGTATGAACAGATACTATCATATAATCACATCAATATATCAAAAAAAAAAAAAACTTATTTCTGCAGTTCCACTCCCCAAAGAATGTAGAAATTTGTACACTTTTTCTTTTTATTTTCAATTTCTAATCAAATTTCAACACTTTTCAACCTTAATTTCCACCAAACTTTCCACCTCATCAGCTATGAGATTTTAATCCCATTATCATGTTCCTAAATATAAATTAAAAATAGAACAATTTCATTTAGGTCCCTCCTCAATAAAATGGAAAAATTTCACCTTAGTCCTTACTTTTCCATTTTATTCAATTTAATCCAAATCCTAAATTTCCAACTCCATATATCAATACATAACCTTATCACATTCATAAAAAAATATTTATTCAGTTTGACCTCCTTTCCAAAAATGATCAATTTCACTTTTAATTCTTCAACTTTCAAAATTTTGCAAATTAATCCTCACAAATTTCATAATTCATACTTTCTCTCCCTATACTTAATTCACCTTTTAAATACTTATCCTTTCTCAAAGACTAAAATTTTGGATATTACATATAATTTATTAAACATACTTGTGAAGTACATTTAAAAATTTAAGTATACTTTTATTCAAAAAAATTAAGTACACTAAATACTAATTTTTTTTATGTAATGCTTATTTTTACCCTAATTTTCATATTCCTAAATCAAAAGAAAATGCATTTAACCACGTCTTGAACCCACATCTTGTACTAAATAACAATTCTTAAAAGAAAATAGAAGTTTGATTTTTTCTAAGTAAATGATAAATTTTAAAAGTATATATGAATTTTGATTTAATGTATAATTTGATATACGAATTTTAATTTAATGTAATTATACACATGAAACTGTGATTATGATTCAAATGTAGACATGAAATTTTAATTTTCGATTCAATCATACATATTCAAAGAAATATATACATCAATTTATTTTTATATTAGAGAAATATAATTATGTTTGATGCAATATGTAAACATAAAATGATGTTAGGTCAATAATTGTATTAATAATTTATGATAATTGAACCAAATCAAAATTCATGTATAAAATTATATATCATACTAAAATTTATGTATAATTTATACCTAAAAATTCATATATAATGCTTGCATATTTAAAGAGGAATTTTGGGAAAAAAAATATTAATAATAAAAGAACACTGACAGAGTGCCAAGTCAGGGCTCCAAAGAAAGGAAGAACGGGTCGTCGTCCCCGACAATTCCACCTCCATAAATTTCGCTCCTGCTATTTAACTCCCTAACCCCTCCTTTTTAACCTTAACCACAGCCCTTTTCCCCATCCCACTCCCTGTTTCTTCTTCCCCTCTTTTCATTGGCTTCCAATTTATCCAAAAATCTTCCAACAAAGATGACTGGAACCGACCAAAGTTCCTTCTTGGGACGAATCAGCATCAGGCGGAACCAAGTCAGCGCCATGGAAGGGTACAACGAGCAAGAGATTGAAGACCTAGAGCTCTTCCAAAAGCAGGTCTCCGATCGCTTCGCCGAGCTCTTAGCTGCCCCCGATGACGCCCCCACTGATGCCTTTCTCTCTATTTCCTGGATACGCAGGCTGCTCGACGTGTTCCTTTGTAGCGAAACCGAATGCAAGGCAGTTATCTTGATGGAACGGGACGCAGCTCAGATCTCCAAACCCCCTCTCGATCGCTTGGTTCCCGAACTTCTCGAGCGCGTCGTTAAAGCTATGGACATTTGTAATGCGGTAACCAACGGGGTGGAGTTGGTCAGGCATTGCCAAAAGCTGGCGGAGATTGCCGTTTCGGCTTTGGAACAAAAACCCTTCGGTGAAGGACAAGCGAGGAGGGCCAAAAAAGCGTTGGTTTCACTAATGTCGGCAATGCACGTCGACGACAAAGATAGCTCCGTTCATAAAACAGCGGAGCGGAGCTGGTCGTTCGGCCGCCGAAGTGGTAATAAAGATCGACACCATGGACATTACAAGTCACTTACTTGGCAGGTAGCCAAGCATTGGTCAGCATCCAAACAGATTCAAGCCATGACCATGAACCTCGCTGCTCCACGTGGACCGGAGGCCTCCTGTTTGCCCGCCCCAGTTTACATACTGAGTTTGATTATAGTTTTTGTTATGTGGGTATTGATTGCCGCGATACCTTGTCAAGAGAGGAGCGGTTTGACAACTCATCTTCCGATTAATAAGCACGTGAACTGGACCCATAGTCTGGCCGGTATGCATGATAAAATCGGTGAGGAGTGGAAGAAGAAGGAGAAGAAAGGGATGGCTGGGTTGTTATACGAGATGCAGAAGATGGAAAAACTCGGCCAGAGTTTGATTGAATTCACTGACTCATACCAGTTCCCCGGAGAGAAAGAGAAATTGGACGAAGTGGCTGCACAAGTGGCGGAGCTGGCGGAGCTTTGTAGGAGAATGGATGAAGGGTTGGTGCCTTTGCAGATGCTGATTAGGGAAGCGTTTCATAGGTTGGTAAGGAACAGAACTGAGTTTCTCGATGTGTTGGAACAAGGTGCCGCGGTCGTGTAACTATGTCGGGCATTTTTATCTGTCAATCTTTTGGTCCGAACAAGGCCTTGAAGGTTTTTTTTTCCCTTGTTTTATTTTTTAATTTAACACCGGCTTCAGGCTCCAGAGTCCAGGCTTCAGCCACTATGGTTGTGGTGAAGCAAGCATTTTCTTTGTGAAATGTAGGCTCTGTTTTTTTTTTTTTTTTTGGGTTAGCTTTGGCCGTTTGTTTAATATGTTGACTATGATTTGAGTACAGAAGCTTTGAGGGAAATGTAAATGCGCAAACTACTATATAACATTTTTGTATTCAAGTGAGAGTTTCTCACTTTGCAGAAAGTACATGTAATGTTGGATTGACATTTTCATATGTTCTTGTTGGTCAATTTGGAAATGTGAAACATGCTTGGTCTTCTTTAAGGCAATCAGTTTTGTTATAGTGTTTAACCATTTAAACAGACCTGAGCTGAGACAATGGATAGAATCTGTGTTTGCTTTTTAACTTTACATTCAGCAGGTTCAACCCTTGTAAAATTTCCTAAAGAACAACCAGATTGATGGGAAAGGATTGAATGAAACAGTGATATTATCCCTTTCTAATAGTTTTATGCCACATCAATATTTTTATTCTTAATTTCAACATTTTCATCTTGAAAAAATCAAATTAAAATTAAAATCCTGAAATTTAGGATGAAATTGTTAATGTGGCATAAAACTATTGAAAAGAGATAATATCCCTGTTTCATACAATCGATATGAATCATTGGATAGTTTGTACCCGATTTTAGGATAAATGGTAAACATATAGGGGTTTGAATTTATCCACGACCCCGAACTTTATTCCATGATGCAAGTAAATGAAACTAATTAAATAATGATACCACAGCGTCAGATTAAAAATAAAATTCATCCAAAGGAGTACTAAGACAACCAATTCGATATATTCCACTTTACTGGGATAAAATAGCCAGAGTGCCACGACGCCCACTCTTCTCTGAACATTGGGCACCCTGTTTATCAAATATCACTGGCGCAGTGTTGAACCATCCTTAAAAACGCCTAAACATCTTTCCAATCGTCAGTCTTATGCCCTTTGGCTAGCTTCTAGAGCCAAAGTCGCCTCAATAATTAATAAACTATTCATTCTTTAAGCGTTTTCTCTCACTACAAAAATCACCTTCAAATAACATGTACCCAGGTCCAACCTCCACTCAAATCTGCTGTTGCTACTGCAATTCCTGATCCTTTTTGTCAAATACTTTCATATCTTCTAAGTATTTCTTCCTTTTCCATTCCTTTTTTACAGCTCGAAAAGCAATGGCGAGTTTATCGAACTCGCTTCAACTCAAGCACGGACTCACTTCCTGGTGCCCGGGCTCTTCTTCTTTGACTCGTCGTCTCCCTTCCTCTTCCATCCGATTCAGAAGCTTCGTCGTTTCCGCCTCTTCTTTTTCTAATGACAACCGAGAGTCAGTTTCTCTCGATCAAAATTTTCTTCTTTTCAATTTGGTTTACAATTTCATGTTTATAAAACTTGATTCAGTTTGGGTTTATTCATTTTGTTCCTTATCTGATAGATTTGTGATCGTTGGAGGAGGCAATGCTGCTGGGTATGCAGCCAGGACTTTCGTCGAACACGGGATGGCCGATGGCAAGCTGTGTATTGTGTCCAAGGAGGTGATTTCTATATCCTAATTTTGCTTCTTCTTCTTTTTTTTTATGATTCTTTTACTATTTAGTGGTTTTGAATGTTGGGTTTTTGGTTTGATGCTTACAATGTTTTTTTGCAGGCATATGCACCGTATGAGAGACCGGCTTTGACAAAAGGCTACTTGTTTCCGCTAGATAAGAAACCAGCTCGATTACCTGTAAGTATAATCTTCTGCTTTATATAGCTATATTTAACTTGAATTAGGTCCTTTTTTGTACATTGGGTCCTTGTTGAGTATAATTTGCTGAAAACATTTAGCAAATTCATGTTCTCAAAGATTAAAATTTCAAACCTGTTCAGGTCTAGTTTTCTGTAGGGTTTAATGGTTTCATGCTTGTAATATGTCATACTGTTTTAATTGTTTCAAATTGAATCATCATAGGGTTTTCATACTTGTGTTGGATCTGGTGGTGAAAGGCAAACTCCTGAATGGTACAAAGAGAAAGGGATTGAGGTATCTTTAACTTCATTAGCTACTTGTTATGCCCCCTGCCTTTCTTCCTCTTTTTTCTGGTCCTCTTTTTAGAACTTCACTGGAAATTCATTTTTCGATATGCTGAGAAATGAATGTTGGCTTGTTCTAACCTTTTCCCCTGCTTCTCTTGTATGCTTAGATGATTTACAAGGATCCAGTAATGGGTATTGATACAGAAAAGCAAACCCTAACTACAAATTCTGGCAAATTGCTGAAGTATGGATCTCTTATAATTGCCACAGGATGTACAGCCTCAAGGTATGCTCATCGTTTTGCATTCCCCTCCCATTTATTTGTCCTAGATTATACACATGAACTGGTGAAACAATTAAGAAGAAAAAGGGGACATTGATTTCTTGACATGTTTATTTCAGATTTCCAGATAAAATAGGTGGAAACCTTCCTGGTGTACACTATATTCGGGATGTTGCTGATGCTGACTCACTAATCTCTTCTTTGGTACTTCAAAAGTTTCTTCTAATCATATATATTTTTTCTATATCTATGTTTATATATTCCTTTTTTTATTGTTCTTAAGTTGGGTCTTCCAATAGGTTGATAAAACTTTTTATTTAATTGTTTAGGAGAAGGCACAGAAACTGGTGATTGTTGGTGGTGGTTATATTGGGATGGAGGTTGCTGCCGCCGCTGTTGCCTGGAAACTTGATACTTCGGTATGAGTTCATTTCATTTAGTAAATTTAATTTGCTCAGTTCTTAACGAAAACAAACTGTTCCATTTCTGCTGTAGTTTTCCTTTAGATGGTCCAAGCTGAGGTGTCACTTTTGATATCTTGAAAACTCAAAAGAGTAAAAAGTTTCTATATGTTTCAAGAAATGATTGTATTCAGACACATACATGTGCATTTCTGTGTCAGCCTGTGCATAAGACTACATTATCTTCTATTTTTTTTTTAAGGTTATCTGATTTCATGTAACAACTTGCTGAGCTTTAATTCAATTTCCTTTTGCTCCTAATGTAGATCATTTTCCCAGAGAATCAGCTTTTGCAAAGATTATTCACTCCTTCTCTTGCTCAAAGGTATGAAGAACTATACAAAGAGTACGGTGTCAAATTTTTAAAGGTACTCTCTCTCTTTCTCCTACACACATCCTGCAATCTGAGTTTGTATGCTGCAATGTTCATTAGTTTGAAATTGATATTGAGTTAGTCAGTGAACACCTGAATTTGTTTAATCCTTTTAACTGAGTATTCTGATCTTGTTAAACTGTTGACCAGGGTGCTTCTATCAAAAACTTAGAAGCTGGTCCTGATGGACGGGTAGCTGCTGTTAAACTTGGAGATGGATCTACCGTAGAAGCTGACATGGTAACCATTTTGTTATAAGTAAAACATTTTTTTTGTTAGTGGTGGGAGAGCTGATCAAATTGTCCTTTTACTCAATATTTTCGATATTCTGCAGGTAGTTATTGGTATTGGAGCAAAACCTGCAGTTAGTCCCTTTGAAGTGGTAGGATTAAATAATACTGTTGGTGGCATACAGGTGAGCATTATCTTTAACCTTTTCTGATTGAATTTTTTGCTCAGTTATACAATCTGTTGCTATTAACTTTTAATACATTGTTACTTGTATCGTATCTACTAATATACAGGCAACCAACTAGTCATGCTATAGCATATATTATATGCCTTGACGAAATTTTCAGTTTTTTTTTTTTTACATGTTCTATTCCTTATTGTTAAAAAGTCCACTACAACACCATCATTTTATTTTCATGCCTTCTTGTGACCATAGTTGATATTCTGATTGTTCTAGTGGAGTATGTGGATATGATGATTGATGTCTGAACATGAACCAGGTTGATGGTCTGTTCCGGACAAGCATACCTGGAATTTTTGCAGTGGGAGATGTTGCAGCATTCCCCCTTAAGGTACAATATTTTTTAAATCAATAGCCATTTTTCCTTTCAAGATCTATAAGTAAACATTTTATCATGACAGATGTATGATCGTGTAGCACGAGTTGAACATGTTGATCATGCTCGTCGATCCGCACAGCATTGTGTTAAGTCATTACTTAGTGCACAAACTCACACGTATGTAACCATCTATCTCTTTTCTTCCTCAAGCTGAATCTCTATAATGTTAGATACATTCAGTGCTGCTCTTTCATTCTGAAACATTGATGGTTGCATCATTACCTATTTATGTTTTCCAGGTATGATTATCTGCCCTACTTTTACTCGAGGGTTTTTGAGTATGAAGGGAGCCCCAGGAAAGTTTGGTGGCAGTTTTTCGGGGACAGTGGTGAGAATGTATTTTACTTTGCATTTGTAACAGTGCGTGTATATGTTATCTCACTTTTCAATTATAATATATTGCGCAGTTGGAGAGACGGTTGAGATTGGAAATTTTGATCCAAAAATTGCTACTTTCTGGATAGATTCTGGTAATGGAACTTCTGAGAGTCCTCTCTCTTCAGTCTCTCCATTTTCTATAACAGTTTTGACCAAGAAATATTAATCTTTTCCTTCATGACTTCACAGGTAAACTGAAAGGAGTTCTTCTTGAAAGTGGAAATGCTGAGGTAGTTTTCTTTACAAGATTTCCATGCCACTTAACATTCTTGGTTGGATTTGGGAGAAGTAAAAAATTGTGATGGAATGACGAAATGTCGAAACCATAAAGATATA
Source organism: Gossypioides kirkii (assembly GCA_005610355.1). NCBI lineage: Eukaryota > Viridiplantae > Streptophyta > Magnoliopsida > Malvales > Malvaceae > Gossypioides > Gossypioides kirkii. The sequence goes on along the minus strand of CP032254.1, from coordinate 3,249,273 downwards.
ACTAGACACTGTTTATACAAAACCAATATTCCTCATAAAGTTCATTAAACAGTATACGTTTTATCTAAGTCGGTCTTTTCAGCACGAAAACAATAATATACGGCAAAAGGAAGATAACTATAGATTTCGGTTTTTAGTTCACATGTATGAAACTAAAATATAGTTGTGTCAATTCATTTTATGCGGCAGAAAGTTTAGGCTTGCAATGAGGTTTTCAGTTTGTAATTATGTATTTTGTGGGATTAACCAAACACATGTTAGTTATTTATCCTATACTGCTTTTTGGATTAAATGGTTGCTAAACTTTTAAGTATTAAAAAAACATGAAACCCCTTTGTTTCATCTTTTCTCCTGCATCTTTTGTGTTATGTTATTACAAGAGTTTGCTTTCCAAGGCTCTCAAGGTGACACCATTTTTTCATGCTGTAGGAATTTAAGCTACTTCCCGAACTTGCAAGGAACCAGCCTTCCATTGACAAAGCCAAGCTCCAAAAGGCATCTTCGGTTGAGGAGGCACTTGAGATTGCTAAAGCCTCCCTGCAAGTTGCGCAGAAAGCTTAGTTGTGCCGCGAACCTCTTATCGAAAAGTAGTGATCTTTGCACAAGAACACCACCATGCAGTTAGCTTTTGGTAATAAAATCTTGAAACCTTACCATGAAATAATTGTTTGAAACCTAGAGTATACAGCCTACTTTGATATGCAATGAAAAAGAGAGATGTACCACCTTGAAATTTTGGTAGGGTGTTTGTGGATCCAATAATAACTGATTCAGTCATTTGTGTAGTATGTATCATCTTTTCATGATATAAAAATGATTCCTAGCTTGAATTATTAGGGAATAAACTTGGCAGAAGACTAGATAGCAATAAAATTGTTAAATACTCATTTCCCTGTACCAACCAAGACCCTCTTAATACTTGGGTATGTATTAACAAAGAAAGATATATTATGAATTTGGTCTCTCTATTATATTTAAATTTGAAATTTAGTCCATATATCCTTAGATAATTGAAATAGGTAACCTTATTAATTATTAGGGTTAAAATGTTGATGAAAGAAAATCACAAATGCTTTTAGGAAAAAACTTACATTAATATCTTAATTGGAATAGTTAACTAATAATATTATACAAGATTAAAGTACATATATCAATTTTCAAATTTGAGACAGTAGTTCAAATAGCAATGGAAATTTAGCGTCGGATGAATGTTGTTCAATTTAATATCGCTTCACAGTTAGCATTTTATGTTCTATCGTACGTTTCGTTTTACTGTAGATGTATGATATTGAAAACCACTATTAACTCATGAATGCTAGATGCATTGATCTTTGTATAATTTTGTTTCAATTTTATTTTTACTAGTTATTTATAATATTTTCAATTTTTTAAAGACAAATAAATATTTAAACATATTTCTTTTAAAAATATATTTAAACATACAACATATTAATTTTGTATAACACGTTTTTTACACGTTTATTCTTTTAATAATTATAAAGATAAAAGGATAATTTTATATAATAGAGAAAAATAAAATAAATAATTGCCATAAGTATCTAATATAAAAAAATTCATTAATACGCATTACATCCATATAATAGAAAAATAAGATAATTGGGATTTTACTATCCTTAAATCAAAATTCTGGAAGAAAAGCACAAATTATTAGGACAAGCAAGTCATACAGACCCAGAGCTGTCCAAGTGGCCTACGTCTTGCCATATGTTAATTTAAGGTTTAGGTAGAGATGTTCATGAGTTGGATAGGATTTAAACTCGATTTTAAAAAAAATTAAAGTCCAGGTTTGTTTTCAAGTTGATCTGTTCGAAAAAAATTAAAATATTTAAAATTATATTTTTAGTTAGTCTTTTATAATTAAACTTAAATTTAAAAAATATTTTTATTATTTAAATTGAATTTAAATCGGATCAAATCGATTCAAGATGTGAAAATTTTTATTCAAACCCGACTTTAATCAAGTTGGGCCCACCGAATCGGACGAGCTACCCACTCTTATAGATCTAAACAAATCTGATAAAAGATATTATCAGATGAAACTTATTAATACATAATTAACATATGATAAGTTGGAAAGCGATGAAAATTAAAGTACAAAATTTTATTTTTTAAATTACTTTGCTCTCTCACTTTTCCTCTTCTTTTGAGTGTGCCGTCGCTTACTTTCTCTATAAAACTTGAAAAATAAAAATTATCCTACCGTTTATTAAGAGGGCAAAAAGCAGAGAGTTTTTAAAACTGATGAAGTCTGAACTATTTTCCTTTATATTAGTGTAAATGGAATGTTAACTAATAAAAAAAATGGAACAAAAATATATTTAAAAAAATCAGAATGAGACGTGGACTGATGTTGTCAAAAGTTAGTGCAGCTTTTATTTGAGTTGGTTAAATCCTTTATTTTAAGAGTCAATCAACAATTAATATATTCCTTGATTTGTGCAAATAAAAGAGTACATGAGTTACTTTTAATTTAGTTGAGATATTTTAGGAGGCTTTTTTAGTATAAATAGAGCATTATTCTTAACTAATTGACACACTTCATTTCTTGATTTTCCTTGTATTCCATCAATTGATTGAGTAATAAAGTTCTTTTATCTTTATTTGAGTTTCCATATTTGTGTCAATTGATAATCAGAGCCAGGTTGGTTACCAAGTGTTTGTTTTTATTACTCAACTAAGATGAATGGTGGGAGTACTTCTTCAGGTATTGCTGTAGAAAAGCTTGTTGGTAACAATTATAATTATTGGAGGTTATGTATGGAGGCTTTTCTACAAGGGCAAGATTTGTGGGATCTGATTGAAGGTGATGACGCAACGATCCCAGCAGATACTCCACAGAATGTTGAATTACGACGGAAATGGAAGATCAAGTGTGGCAAGGCTTTATTTGCTTTACGGACATCGATTAGCAAGGAGTACTGTTCGCGATTTAAAGTCACTGAAGCAAGTGTGGGTGACTCTTCAACAGCTGTTCACAAAGAAAAATACAGCTAGATTGCAATTTCTTAAGAATGAATTAGCCTTGGTAACTCAAGGTAATCTTTCTATTGAAGAATATTTTTTGAAAGTTAAAAATTTGTGTTCTGAAATTTCAGAATTGGACACGGAGAAGCCAGTGAGTGATGCACGGTTGCGTCGCTATCTTATTCGTGGGCTGTAGAAAGATCTTATGCCTTTTGCTTCTTCAATACAAGGGTGGGCAAATCAACCTTCAATTTTTGAGTTAGAGAATTTGCTCTCTAATCAAGAAGCTTTGATAAAGCAAATGACAAGTACTAAGCTTTCTTCCAAGTCAGAGGATGTGTTGTTCGTCAAGGATCAAAGGAGGAAAAATTTCTACTCGAAGCGTTCCTTAAGTGACAAAAGCCAGTCTAGAAGCGAGGAGCAGCCCAAAAGATCTTTCAAATCTTGCTACAGGTGTGGAAAACTTGGACATATCAAACGAGATTGTCGAGTAAAAGTGGTGTGTGATCAATGTGGGAAGCCAGGCCATATTAAGGCGAATTGTCGAGTCAAAATGCAAGAGGAAGCAGCAAATGTTGTGTTTGACAACAATGAGTTTCAACAACCAAATTGGGAGAAATGTTTATCTATTGAGGTGTTTGATTAGCCAACAAATGTGACTTCTCTTGTGCACCAAGATGATGTACCAGTTGATGCCCATGATTTTATCAACTATGATGAAGAGTGGATTGTTGATTCCAGTTGTTCTCACCATGCTACCGGGAATGATACTCTTTTATCGGATGTTCGTCCACATCATATGAAAAAGGTTATCGTAACTGCCGATAATTCACTATATCTTGTGACGAAAGAAGGTGATTTGAATGATGGAGGCGTTTTTCTCAAGAATGTTTATCATGTTCTCGGTTTAAAGAAAAATCTTGCTTTTGTCTCGCAAATAACAGATTCAGGAAGGTATGTTCTTTTTGGTCCTAATGATGTTCAAATTCTCTCAAATATAAAGCATATTTCTGCTGATGTTTTATTTTGTGGAAAAAGGAAAGAATCCTTGTATGTTCTATCTACAAGTGATGAATATGTTAAAAAGGCTGGTCGTAATACAAGCTCAGCGCTTTGGCATGCTCGTTTGGGTCACGTGGGTTTTCAGTTGCTGTAGAAGATATCAAAAGATCAACTTCTTGACGGTATTCCTATTTTTAAAGATGTTCATTATGATGAGATTTGTCCTGGTTGTCAATACGAAAAATCTCACCGTTTTCCTTTCTCAAGTTCAAAGAGTAAAACATCAGCGGCATTACAATTGGTTCACTCTGATCTTTTGGGACCAACGAGAACGCCAAGCTACACTGGTCTTCATTATGTGATGGTAATAGTGGATGATTTCTCTCGTTTTAGTTGGGTATATTTTTTGAAACACAAAAGCGAGTCTTTTTCCAAATTTGTTCAGTTCAAGCATGAAGTGGAAAAAGAATTTGGGCTGAAAATCAAGTGCTTGCGCATGGATAATGGAGGAGAATTTCTATCAGATGAATTTATGGATTATTGTAGAGAGCATGCTATTCAACGTCAAATGACTTGTCCAGATACCCCACAACAAAATGGGGTTGCTGAGCGCAAGTTAGCTCATCTTACATCAATTTGCTTGTCTTGGTTACACGCAAAGTGCCTTCCAAGAGAACTATGGGCAGCAGCTTTTCAAACAGCTTGTCATGTCATAAATCGGCTACCTCATGGCCAAGGACAGAACCATCTCCTATCGAGCATTTGTACCATCGTAAACCCAATGTGAGTTACTTTCGTATTTTTGGGTCTATTTGTTATGTTCATGTATTAAAACACAATCGAACTAAGCTTGATCCAAAGGCCAGGAAATGCATTTTTGTTAGCTATGATACTTATAGGAAGGGTTGGAGATGTATGGATCCGGAGACAAAGAAGGTCATTATTTCTCGTGATGTGGTGTTCGACGAAGTCTCCTGTCATAAAGATGAAGCTAATGGCAGCAAAGGTACAATTAGTCTTCCACTCTTTCTTGATGATGTTTCATCAATTGAGGGATGCACTCAATCTGAGGAAAATATTGAAGTCTCTACAAGTACTGAGGATGCCACACGAAAGAATCCACCAAGACAGAAAAGGCTTCCATCACATTTGTCTGATTATGTAGTTGAGATGAATCATTTTTCTGTCTTGTCTTGCTTTTTCATGGAAGATTCATGTGGAAGTGAGCCCAAATAGTACAATGAAGCTAAAGGAGTTCCAGAATGGGAAGATGCAATGGTAGAAGAAATTTCAGCACTTAACAAAAATGACACATGGGAGCTTGCACCAAAGCTCGTTAATGCTGACTTAATTACTTGTAAGTGGGTTTACAAGTTGAAGAAAAAGGCTAACGGTAAAATTGACAGATACAAAGCTCGTCTCGTTGCTCGTGGGTTTTCTCAACAGTACGGTCGAGATTTTGATGAGACTTTTAGTCCCGTCGCAAGAATGACAACAGTACGTGCAATTATCTCCCTAGCTGCTAGTAAAGGTTGGAATTTATGGCAACTAGATGTGAAAAACGCTTTCCTCTACGGTGAGTTGGATCGTGACATTTTTATGGAACAACCGCAGGGATTTGTATCTAAGGAGTATCCTAATCATGTGTGCAGACTTAAGAAAGCGTTATATGGTCTCAAGCAAGCTCCTCGTGCTTGGTTCGGTAAGATTGCTCAATACCTTGATTTTTGTGGCTTTAAATCTTCAAGTACCGATCCAAGCTTATTTATTAAGAAAACAACCACTGCGTGCACTTTACTTTTACTTTATATGGATGATATGATTATTACGGGTGACAATAGTGCTGAAATTAGCAGTCTTCAAGATGCTTTGATGATTCGTTTGAAATGAAAAGTTTGGGTGAAGCTAGTTGTTTTCTTGGTTTGGAAATTGAAAAATGTGATGGCTATTATGTCTCTCAAAAAGGGTATGCAACAAGCTTGTTACAAATGTTTCGCATGGAGGATTCAAAAGCAAAGTCGACTCCCATGGAACCTAATCTCAAATTAGCTAAAAAAGAAGGAAAGATTTTGAAGATGCAACACTTTTTCGTCAACTTGTTGGTAGTTTATTTTATTTAACTATCACAAGACCTGATATCGCATTCTTTGTTGGAGTTATTTCTCAATTTATGAATCAACCATGTGAAGGTCATTTAGTTGCAGCAAAGAGAATTCTTCGTTTCATCAAGGGCACTCTAAGTTATGGCTTAATGTACGAGCAATCTAAGACATTTTGTTTGAGTGGCTTCGTAGATGCAAATTGGGCTGGTGATGTGAATGACAGACGCTCTACAACAGGTTTTTGCTTTACAACGGGTTCCGCTGCGATTTCATGGTGTAGTAAAAAACAAACTACTGTGGCTCTTTCAAGTTGTGAAGCAGAATATGTAGCAGCTACAATGGCTACTCAAGAATGTTTGTGGCTAATGAGACTCATTCAAGAAATGGTAACTAATTTCAATTATCCAATTCAAATTTATTGTGATGATGAGAGTGTTATAAAGCTTGCTGGAAATCCTGTGTTTCATGCTCGTTCGAAACACATTGAAACTCATTATCATTTCGTTCGAGAGAAAGTGTTATCTCAAGATATCGAGTTGCAGAAAATTCAGACTGATGAACAAGTTGCAGACATCTTTACTAAGGCACTTGCAAAGACTAAGTTTGAAGTTTTCCGTAGAGATCTTGGCATTATTGACAAGAAGCTTGCACTATGGGAGGCTGTGAAAAGTTAGTGCAACTTTTATTTGAGTTGATCAAGTCCTTTATTTTAGGAGTCAATCAACAACTAATGTATTCCTTGATTTGTGCAAATAAAGGAGTACATGAGTTACTTTTAATTTAGTTGAGATATTTTAGGAGTTTTTTTTAGTATAAATAGAGCATTATTCTTAGCTAATTGATATACTTTATTTCTTGATTTTCCTTATATTCTCTCAATTGATTGAATAATAAAGTTCTTTTATCTTTATTTGAGTTTCCATATTTGTGTCATGATGTTTGTTTTGGGCAGCCTCAGATAGATTGTGTTGAGCTGTTTAAAGACCATTTCGACATCCTCGGTGTCACTTATGGGATACAGCTTCGCTTGCCCTGCAAATTTTACTACTACCAACACTACAATCTTTTTTATGTCTTTTTCGGTGCTTTATTTTGAATCAATTATGGCAGTTGGCATCGTATCGGTTATTACGTATCATTTTGGTCTTGAAACGAAATCAATCAATTTATGTTTTGTCCTTATTAAAATTTTGATGCATTTTAACCATTTTGATGTATTCCAACCTGATTCGATCAATATCGATTTGTATCGATACATATCCATCTGTACTTGCTGATACAAAAATAATATGCCTATCGGCATAACTACTTGTAATCGACACTAACCTTTCAGATATATATAGTTTCTTGATATCGTTCAATAAGCATTAACCCATCAATTTCTAATGAATCTTTGGCTGTTTAAGCAAAACGTGCTCATCTCAACCCTTTCATCACAAAATCATGGATATCCTTTTCATAGCATGTAATTCATGACAATGACTAAGTATTAAATTGCAAAAGGATCAAAGAAAAAAAAACTTAAAATATTTTTGACATTTAAGAGTTACATTAAATTTTGACTAAATTCGAAATTAAATCAAATTAAACTCTTAAACGAAAAATAAAAGTATCTCGATGTTGGTTTTTCCGTCACACTCCATATCATTTTTTCTTTCCTCCTAAGTGAAGAAGAGATTTCCTCACAATATATAAACACTTGCTAGGACAAAAAGGAAATTCAAGAAATAATAATAATAATAATAATCCTTTATTGAATGGGTCAGCCTTACAGATTCACAAGCATCTTTTTTTCCTCTTACTTTGTAGTAAATAAATAAAAGAAAAACAACCAACAATAGTATATATGTGCACGAGCTGTGCTCACCAATGTTGAGCTTTCCTCACAATGTTGCACTTTTACATGTGAGGAAACACCCAAAAAACTTACAATTGTCAAACAAATAGGGGTTTCATATAGACTGTAGCAGAAAAAGGTTTGGTGAAGTCTTAGTTGATCAGCTTAAGTCCTGGCACGGACAAGGGGTGATTGAGGTATGGGAGAGTGAGGAGACATCATGTTCTGTGACATGAAATCGTCCCTTCTTCGAGATAAGCTGAGTTTAAGGCTGGCTCGTCTGCATAGTTTACGAGGAACCATGGCCTCGTTGTGCTTGAGCATAAAGGTTGTTATTCTCAACAAAGCAACTTCCATGGTATTGTCATCCATGTTAGCAAAGCAAACCCTGAACCAACCCGGCTCGTCACAATGGAAAGAAGAACCAGGGGAAACATTGAGCTTAACTTCATTGATAATCACTCGCCACAAGTCCATTTCCGCATCGAACGTCTTCTCTTTTAGGAGCTTACGAAGATCCATCCATATGAACAATCCAGCATTGCTCTTCAAAGAACCGATACCGACTTGAGAAAGACTCAGAGTGAAATACTTGTGCCTTTTGAACAACTGCTCCTTGCTTTCCACAATGAAACTATCCACAAAATCATCATCGGACAGCATCTTCGCGATTAAATGCTGAGTTTGCGAGGACACCAGTCCAAAGCTAGACATTTTCCGCGCACAGCTCACCACTGCATCGTTGTACGAGTATACTATGCCGACTCTGAAACCAGGGAACCCCATGTCCTTGGAAAGACTATACACAATGTGGATGAGATCACGATTACACTCCACTTCCTCGATAATCTCCGATATACTAACGAACTCGGGTTCCATGAAAACTGTGGCAGCATATATCTCATCACCGATTAAGTGTATGTTCTTTTCGTTTATGAACTTTACAATACCCTTCAACGTGTCTCGATCCAAGATAGTACCCAAGGGATTTGATGGATTGGTTATGAGCAGACCCTTGACTCTCAAGTTAGTTTCTTTTGCCTTTTCATATGCAGCTTCCAAGGCAGTTGTAGTGATCTTGAAATTATTGGAACTTTCACAAACGACAGGAACAAGTTCAACCCCTGTTCTCCACCTCAAGTCACGATCAAATCTGCAAATCAATGGCGACTATTTGAGTAATCAAAACTTGGCAAGAACTGTTCAAATTATTGTCCACCATCCTTGAAGGTTCTAAAGTTTTCTATAACTATTGAAGAGTAACTCTGTACTTGATAATTATACAGGTCCTTTCAATGAATAAATACACGCAGATGGGCCAATAGCTATAAAGTCTATGATATTAAAACAAAGAGACAACGTTGCTTTCAATGAATCCCATCCGTGGATTATGAATAGAAAATTAGAAAAACAAAACTCGGATGTCAAGATTTTTTCTTCTTTCGTTGCATCGTCACATTTGACGCTATTGCTACGTTGACTAGGAGTTTTTTTTTTCCTATCAATATCAATGATCTTAGTCATAATTTAATTAATTATTTCTAATTCCTCCATCTTCTTCCTTACTTTCCCCGTGTGTGTGTGGGTTAGGGACAAAGGTGAAAAAAAAATCAAAACCCAACTGAAACGATCCAAAGGAAAACCCCAAAATGAAAAAGTAAATGAAAATGTGAAAAAAATGAGGCATTACCCTGGATAATAAGGAGTGGGAACCAGAAAAGCTTCACCAGGATCAGCCAAGCAAAAAGCAACCATCTCATGAGCTCCGGTGGCTCCACCGCTCATAACAATGCGGCCTGGGTCAAATTTCACTCGATCACCCCTCACTTTCCCCATAAATTTTGCAACAGCCTCTCTGAACTCAGGCAGCCCATGATAGTCTTGGAACAGAGCCGTCTCCTTGAATTTGTTCACACATTCTGCACTGCACAGAGACGCTTCTGGGTGTTCCATGACCCACTTTTTTATAAAGTTAAAGCAAAGCTGCAGAGATTAATAGCAAAGAAACCATCAGTATCTCCATAGATAAGATAAGCAGACATGTTACTGTAAAATTCATGGGAGGGGAGGGGGGTCTTTTAACTCTTTATAGTTACCTGATTCTCAGCTAGACCCATCTGAATGACACCATCAGGTCTATCAATGGGATGAAAAGGGTTGGTCTCATATGCCTTCCATCCATCGAAATAAGGTGAGTTTTCACCATGACCATTACCAGTTGCGATCTTAGATATGGCCACCATTTTTTTTTTCTATAACGAATATAAATTAGCTTTGGTAGTTTACAGAGAAAGAATAGATTTAGCTTTAGTGATGTAAACAAGAAATTAAAATAAATGAAGAGAAAAAAGAAAGAAAGAAAGAATAGATTAGCTTTGGTGAGTGTGTTTTGAAATGGTTGAGCTATGGTGGATCTGCCTCAAGGTATTTATAAGCGTTGAATGATCTTTGATATATGCCTGTAGTGAACAAAGTCTTTATGATGGTTTGGGTCTATCTCAGAAAGTTCCATGGAGGAACAAAGAATACTATTCTTTAACGTCACTTTTGGGTTTTTAGTTACCATTTTTAATATTTATTTGCTAATGGAATTTTAGATAATTAAATAAAAATATTGGAAAAGAATATATAGATTTTATGTTAATTATTAAATTTAAATAATAATATTTACCCATGAATGCTGTAATATTTACCTCAAGGTAGCAGATCGATTGACAATGATGTCAATGGGAAGGATGAACCGAGTACTTTTTTTATCAAGACCCATCCTAAGCTGTAACATGCTTGCTAGAATAAGATAATCGCATATCTTTATTTGAAGGGATTTTTATTTCTATTCACACCTAATTTTATTTCTTAAAAAAAATATATTTTTCTTAAATTTAAATGTAATTAATGAACTTTATGTAGTTAATAAAATAGAATTTTGGAATCTTTAGTTTCATGTTCAAAAGTATTCACTGTTTCAAGTGTGATTTAGATTCGAATTGCGTTAATTGTATTGATTGTTCGAATTTTGTTCTGTTATTATAATTAAAAAAATTTAAAATTTTGGGTGAAGTTAGAATTTTATTTTTAAACTTAAATTCCATTCTAATATTTGCACTTGTATTCTAATTAAATTTTAATTAATTAATTTTTTTCTAATAATTCGTGAACAAAATTATACTGTAGTACCCTTTTTCCTCAATCGACGCGCTACTGCTGTTTAAGGAAAGAGTGATAAATTTGTTTTTTTCTGGCCAAGAAAATATTTATTTATAGAATAAAACTATTTTCAACAACAATTATTGCAGTGTGGCAATGCAATAATTATAGAACCCCAAAATCTTCCATAAAAGAAAATCCCCCCATCCACACACGGTGTGATGTGGTGTGGTGTGGCGTGGTGTGGTCACCGTGTATTATTATATGTGTGTATTAAATGAGGTTAGCCTAATCCAAAACTGGTCCCATGTGATGATCATACTAAATATTTCATCTATTACATTACTACCATGTGATACTATATTCCACTTTTTGTATGATAACCGACTTGTGTATGAATTTGTTGTTTTAATTCATTTTCACATTTTTCAGGATCCATTTGAAAAACACATTACATGATATATTACCAAAGTCGATGTCAGATGTACCGACCAGTTCATGGGTTTTGTCTTTCCCAACCCAACCCTTTTTTGGTCCTCCATTAATGAGTCTCTACTATTGGTTGTAACCCTCCATGTTTGCTTAAACTAATGATAGGCCCCTTGAAAATTGGAAATCAAGGTTAGTGGTGTATGATTGAGAGCTCTTGTTCACCATTTTGCAGTGTGCATACCGACATATGAGATTGGTATAAGATATTTACGTGTTTGGCACATCTAATTTTTCTATTAATTTGTTTTTTATTTTTCCAAAATGTGAGCAAGATCTTAGCACAAAAAAAATAGTGAATTTTTGTTTATCCTTTTTAAAATTTGTAAAACTTGAAATTAATATAGCAATAATAATTGGTTTTTGATTTCTGGAAAATTTATAATTCATTAGACTACCACGTGATATTATATTTCAATTTTTGAATGATACCGACTTGTAAAAAATTGGATTTTCTTTTTTTGTCTTTGGTCCTTATTTCACTCGTTAGTGTCTACCTTTTGTTTTAAACCACTATGTTTGCTTCAACTACTGATAAGGCCCCTTGAAAATTGGAAACCAGTGTTAGTGGTGTAGGAGGACTCTTGCTGAACATAGAACATTTGGATAATTTGAGTTTACAAGTTTTGGGGAGTGCATACCGACACGGAAAATTGCTTTAGAGAGATCATAAATGAATTATAAAATTTTAAAAGGTTAAAAGTGTAAATTTATTATTATATTAACGTGTAATTTTTAAAATTTTAAAGGAAATACAAAATAATTTTAAGGAGTCAACACCACTATCTGCTCCTCTATTTATGCCTCTGCATGGTAACTGTCTATACCCTTGAGTCATAGGGCTAAAATTTGAACTCTAACCCGTGACACTTGCTTATACTATGCTTGTTTGATGGTTTTAGTTGTTCTATTATAAGTTTTCTTCTATTTTTTTAAATATATATTTTTGTTTCTTACATATTTGTTTTTCGATTTATGTTTGGAATTCGTGGTTACTTCTCTTATTTGTTTTTCGATTTATGTTTGGAATTCGTGGTTACTTCTCTTAACAATGTTGTTATGAGTGTTTGAATTTACATTCTCTTATTAAAGATACAATATATCTTATAATTGCACCTAATACATATTTCAAATATGCATTTTTAATCAACTAGCAAATGTATTGCCAAGTGAGGGCAACCACCTTGGCACAAATTGAAATGATAACTTTTTTTGATCAAATCTAAAACTAATATAATAAAATTAATCTCATAAAAATATATAATTTAATTTTGATATTTTAAAAATAATAAATTTATAAAATTATAAAATTTTAATTTAATTTTAGTCTCAGAGATTTTTTTTTTTTGGTTTGCCTCTACTCTTGAGGCCAATTTCTTTTGTTAAATCTGTCAAACAGTTTGACGTAGCTTAGCTTCTTTAACATGTTATGACATGGCACATGTAAATCTTTTACATTTAAAAAATAGAGAAAAGGGAAAGAGATATACTATTTATCTAACTATATAAAAATGTCAGAATATATATCAAATTTAAATAAAACAAGTCATATGAATTTATTTTAATGAAATTAAAAAAAATTGGTCTCAAAAATACGAAAGAACTAAAAAAAATAAAAAAAAATGATAGTAGTGATTAGTGAATCCACCAAAAAAATGCGTAGTAAAAGCACCTTCCATAGCTTATTACTAAAAGTATTTTAGTGGAAATCCATTATGATGGACAACTAATTAATTGGATAATTATATGAAGCCACCTTGAGTTTGACAGGTTCAGGAGTCTCACCTGTAACTAGTCTTATGTGCCTAACACATTAAAATATTCTGCAAGCACTTCTTTAATTAGGAAGTCAAAGCATTTGGTTGCTGCAAATGTGGCTTTGAAAATTCTTATGTGCTTCGATAACACTAAAGCTTTTGTGTTTGAAATGGTCGAACCATAAGTTTAGAAGAGTTTTATTAAATTAAAAAAATAACAAAAATAATTGAATTTAATTAGAAAAAAAGCTCTGAGATTGGGTTTTGGCCAAACATTATATTCAATACTCATGTGAAATTCCTGAAGCTCATGTATGTTGATGTTTTAATGGTGAAAAAGAAAACCTTGAGAGAATGGTTCAAAGGCTCAAAACAAATGTTGGAACACGTGAAGGCAGCCATGGTCGCTTTTTGGTGTAGCGGAGCGGAAAAGTAAGATTTTTAAGAATACAAGGAATTGAACGTGGGAAGTTGACTGACAACAAGTAACATAACACAAATATGTTGGCATTTTGACAAGACTTGTTGACCATGTTTTGGAAACTGTCGCACCGTCAAAATTCACCATTATTCTTCTAGTTTTGAGAATTCAACATTTTGGTCCAACCAAAACTAGGATGATGTTCAGGGTACATAAATATACTCTCTCATCACCAGCATCACTTTTCAGGTCGGGGTTACCCTGCAAACACATTGCAGTGTGGTTGATATGGGAAGCATATCCATTTTTGCAGAATCCCGCCAATACAGGGCTCTTTACTTCTTTTTAAGTCATGTTTACAACGTCGACTTGCATTCACCATCACTAGCTAGATAGAATATAAGAATACGTAAGGTTTTCTTCAGATATCACAATCCAATATAAAAACTTAAATTCCATTTTCAAAAATAAACAAATTAACCTGTTAGATTCATTGTATCAGATAAAGCATATAATATAAGGTTCATTGCATTGTGATTGAAGAAGTCACTATCAGATTCTAAAGCATCACAGTATTGCTCCATCGAAGCAGTGGGATATGCACCAGTCCACTCCTCAACACAGCAGACATACCTCTATCAGACAAACCACTTGTTTTCTTTAAACTAAAAGACTCGGTTTTCTATTCTGAGAATATGCTATAAATTTAACAGGAACCCGAACCCTGCTCTTGGACTAAAACCCATGTTTTGGTTTGAACAACACTTCTTGTTATAGTGATAAACCAACTATAAGTTTGATTTGTACATACAAAATGTACAGGTACGGCATCCAGTTTTACAACAATGAATAAGCAACTTTGCTTTGATAGTTTCTATGACAGACATTTGATGTGAGAGGATACAATTCACATGAGCACAAAAGGAACAAAAGAAAACCACATTATGCAGTTGAAGCCTTAGCTTGCTTGCATCCATGTTCTGGAATTAGATGTTCGGTGGCAGCTCTCTTCGGTCTCAACTGCAATGGGAAAGCAGTAAGAAACTGCATTAAATACCCCACACCGACACTCATATTGTATGCATGTGTCCATGAATTTCTATATGTGACTAGGAAATTATTTAGATGCAGTCTTATAACATAAAAGAACCATTACAAAAAGCTACTAACCTTCTCCTCGTCATGCTGATAGAAATTTCTAGTAAGTAAGTTTTGTCTCAGTAGTTGATAAGTCACGAATAAAGAAAATGTTCCTAGAAGGATTAAAAAAAACACTATTCATGACAAAAATTCTAGACTTCAAAGTCAATGAGCTGTGGCACTCTGAATCAGGATGCAATTTGAAGTAGTTCTTAGCTCAGACAGTTCACACAGAGAAATTATTGTGATACAATCGTTGTATTCTGATTAGAAATTTCCATTCTCTGTTGATTTCAAAACAGAGCTGACAGAAAGTGAACAAGGCTAAATCAGTTCCACCTTTTCAGAGGAAGATAAGAAAAAGTAGTTGCAAATTGAAATGCCATGTACCAAGTGCTGCATAAATTTCAGTTTCTCAATCGTATCCATTTATTTGAAGCCCAATTGTCACGACAGTGCCTTTGTCGAACTAACCAAATCAAATATCAAGTTCCAGTTCAGACATCTCAAAATACTTTTGCGGCAATCATGGTCTCAAACACAAGACAACATTCAACGTCCAAGAAAGGTATCCTAGCCAAATAATTATTATGGTATATGGCATGGACTGTTAAATATATATTATCACCAAGTCACTAAAGCTTGAAAGATTTCACCAATCAAAGGTTAGAACATTGTCACCACAGACAATTTAAAGTACCAAGAATATCTCACTTTCACTTGGAAAGAGATATTGTTTTGACTTTGACAAGAAAAAACAAGGAGGAAGTAATAAATGTTCAATACCTTGATCAGGTGGTGGAAGAGTCCGGCTATGAGTAGGGTGGTAGGTGACAGGCATCAATTTCTTGCCAAAAAGAGATTGTTAGAAGATAAGTGCAATCAATTCTTAATTTCTTATGAATATGAGAGGAGCTCAATATGAAATCTGTTCAACAGTATAGCATCAGTTAGGCAAGGAACCAATGTAAAGTATATAGCCACAGAGAAACAAGCTCTCGGCTACCGTGGTAGCTAAAACATAGTACTTTGTGAATAAGAACCAGTACTACAAACTAAAAACCAGAAAGCATTTCTCTTAGTCATTTTAGCAAACAGGTAATAACAAGTATTAGCATTACTTAGATGCTTCGTTATCATCACCATATTACACTCCATTGAATCAGATTGGATCAACATCCTAAAAATAAGTGTACCTTGCAATGCAATACAAAAGACAAAATCAGGAAGCTGATATATTCATTTGTAACCACAAACAACTTTATCCAAATTAAGGTCCAAATTCAGTCATTTGATAAGGATTAAAACGAAATCAATTAATCGTATATCAAGGTAAACCCAGAAACCTAAGCATAAGAAAGTAATAATATTGCAGCAAAGGAACAGCAAAGGAATAAAATCCACACAACAGCCACTACTGAACAAACGATGTTGTTTCTCTGAACCCCACACTGGTTCGGTAAACCGTTGGGAAGCGGATGTCAAAGTGGGGCTTTTTTTTTTATAAAAATAATATTAAAAAATTATTTAATTACAAAAATGGGATGGAGAGTAAATTAATTACAAAAATAGGACATTTGTTTCTGTGTTTCTTGATGCCGTCTTATACACTTATTACACCACTCATTTTTCGACTTATCATGCAATAGTCATTGTGGTTTTTATAAAAAAAAAAATTTGATGTCGTCATTGTGTTAAAAAGCATTGATATATATTTTTAAAAATATTCGTGAAAATATGGTTATACACCATGTGAAAAAAAAAAAATTATTGGTATAATTGGTGTGTCATGATACCACTTTAATTTAAAAAAATTGTCAAAAAAAATTGAAAAAAAAATTAACACTAGAAGGAAGGTTAGGCTTTGGAGAAAAAAAAAGTGAACTTTGAGCCTAACCTCTCCTCTACTGTATTTTCACCATATATATATATCTTTTTTTTCACAGTTTTTTTTAAAAATAAATATTAATGCTAAAAGAATTGATCGAAACGTAAGGTGATATCACTGTTGTGTCAGGAGCAACTGATTACCACAGTAGCAAACGTTCCATTTTCGTAATTTAATCCTCATTTTATAATTAATTAAAATTTTAATATTATTTTTATAAAAAAACCCGCCAAGTCGAAACAGAATAATCGGCGTTTTTAAGTTACTGTCGTGAAATCACCACGCGTCGAACTCATGATCGGAAGGGACCCACCTTCTATCCCCGACTGTCGTACACCTCCAATATTATTTTTAATTTAATCTCTACCGCTGAATAACAGCGTCTCCACCGACCCCCACAAAACCTTGAAGCACCAGATATTTCCTCGCTTCCGCCTAGGTTTTGCTTCTCGAAACTCTCTCTAACCTTCTTTTCTGCTTCTCGAGTCTCGACCTTCCGAAACACGGCTCTGCATCGTCGGCGGCGTAGCAGAAAGGAAGAGAAAGAAGAAGCTATGATGGCCGCACCTGAAGCTCCTCTCCGCTATGTTGGCATCCCTCGCCAATCTGCTGCTTTTCGCCTCATGAAGCAAATGGTACATATCCTTATGAGCTATGTACATTCTTTTGTTAATGGCAAATTGTATTTATTCGTTGTTTGGATGGACCGGTTAGGGATGGGAAGAAGGAGAAGGGCTTGGAAAAGATAAACAAGGGATCAAAAGTTACGTTAGAGTTAAAAACAAACAGGACACAATTGGTTCGTCTCTCTTTGCTTTTTTTTCTCTTTAATCTGTTTGCGTATTTGTTTGTTTTAAGTTAAATTCTGTTTATGTAGAATGTAGATATTGAATTTACTTGTTGGAGAACTAGAATAGTATGAAATGATGAAAAAGAGTATGAAATATATGGAGCAGGGGTTGGATTGGATAAGCCGAATCCGTGGGCTTTCGATACAGCTCAGTTTGATAGTATTCTCAAGAGATTGAAAGTGGTTTGTATTTCGTGCTTACTTTTACTGTCTTTAATTTGGCTAATACAGTGCTCAATTTGATGTGAAGCTCATTTCTATTTACATTTTTTGGTATTTTTTGTTTTTTTATGCAGCAAGCAGCACCAAACAGTGATGAAGGTACGATTATGCCAAAACAAAACTACATCTGATTTTATTCCTGGTAGAAGATTATTGATTTTGAACAACTTTAATTTAACTGGACAGCCGAAAAGAATGAAAACCAAGTAGTAACCGAGACCAATGTGTCTAATGACAGTGAAGGGCAATGTGTCAAGGCTACCCGACCACAGGGAAGGTTGGTGCACTTGTTTTGTCTGAGGTTGTTACTGTATTTTAGTAATATGAGATTATTTCCAATTATTTAGTTAATGATCGGTGATATTTGCTCTTGTTTTTTACTTTGTCATGTTCTTAGATATAAGACAAGAGAGAGAGGGAAGCTTGTGCAGGAATATTCTTCAGAGGATCTTGAAGGAATTCTGGTAAGTTCTAAAATTCCTTCATGTCTTATCAACTATTCTTTCTTGTAAGTTATCTTAGATTGTTAAAACTACTAGTTTAGGCCTTAAGGAATTAGGGTTTAGGCAATCATTAATGCATGGTGTCAGCATGTGATATATTGTTATGCTCTTCCTCTTGTGTTCTTTTCGAAATACAAAAGAATTCTATATTACATCAGATCAAACTGTAAGGTGTCCTGTGTTTATTTTGAAATGTTTCACTTGTTTCAGAGTATTCGAAATCTGTTAATAACATACCACTCACTTCCTATATTTTCCTTGTGTAGAAATACATGAGAGCAAGGAAAAAGTAAATGTCAAATATGAGTGCCTTCTTGGCTGTGGTTGCAAGTGGAGTTGTCAGTATAACTGTTTATACTTGATTGATCAGTTCAGTGTTTCATATTAGCATGAGAGGGATAAGCGATGTTATCCACCTTAATTATTGAGTCCATCTTCTGAACGGATTCTTGCCTACCATGGAGTTAGAGAGGCAGAACCTTCAGCACTTTCAAAACTTACAATTCAGTAATAAATAGTTCTCTTCTGGTTATGCTAAAAAATCTTACAGTTGCATATGCAAATTAAAGTAGGAATTACAATGTAGTGTTTATGTTTTGTTTGATTGAATTGTCATATCCATTTTTCCTGACAAATCTTTTTTCCTTGTAATTAGTAAACCTTTACTAGCATTTTGGTTTTTAAAAAAAACACTGTGTATTTACTCATGCATGCTTTGCAATAGGCCAAAAGGGTTGAGGAGTCATCATCGGCAAATCCTGATGTGGGTGGTGAAATGGAGTTGATAGAGACAACCGAAAGTCAGGATTTTCCTACTGGAGGTAATAACTACAAGTAGATTGATGAAACACTTGATAGAATTTTGCTGTCTGCTATCGATCATTTTTTTAGATAATTTGGTTCCTCATGACAGGAGACACTGCTGAAAGCGTTCCTCCAGAATGGTGGGGCCATAAGTATGGATTTATTTCTGGAGGTTTTCTAGGAGAATCTACCAGGAAAAAATCTAACAAAACTGGAGAGTGTAAAAATTTGAACGGGAGAACTGTTTTTTTCGAAGATGACCAAGAGAATCTCTACAAACTTGTGCAAGTTTGTCTCTTTACCTTTCAAAATATTTTTGCATGAAAACTGTGCTACAGTTATTTGTATGATGAAAGAGAACAATTATAGTTTTCCATTTAATTTGACCTTATTTAATGGTTCTGCAAGATTTTTCTCTATATGATTATGAACATAGTAGCGTATGTTTTGGACTGTGAGATTAAAGGAGTTTATCAGCATGTTAGACAAATAATATATACACATTTTACTCCAAAATTTCAGGATAATGCCACAACTGGAAAGCAAGGTCTGGGTATTAAAGATCGACCAAAGAAAATAGCTGGAGTTCGCTTTCAGGGGAAAAAGACATCATTCAGTGACAGTGATGATGAGAATTCGGATGATTTTGGTCCTCCAGTAAAACGGGTGCGAGACAATGCCTTTGAAACCGAGAAAGCCGGTGAAACAAACTTGAAGTTGAAAAAGCTATGCAAACAGCTTCTTCGTAAGGTACTTGATCTAAATAAGGAAGCTCTTTAAAATCGCAATGCAATCACTAATTATTAGTTATCTGCCTACTTCAGGTACCTGGAGAGACATTAAAACTAAAGCAGTTAAAAGTTCTCATCGATGAACAGTCATCCTCTGTTTTTTGCAACTGTTCTTCAAAGAAAGAAGCTCTTGCCTACTTGAAACAAAAGGTCTATGTTTGTTTTCTCTCTTCTTATTCGATGCCTTTGGCTTATATTCCCTTTTTTGCTAGAAGAAAATGCTTTCATTTCCTCACTGTTTTCTGGTTCTGAATTTCAATATTTCTTTTCTTTGTGACACAGCTTGAAAGCAGTAGCACGTTCTCCGTAGAGGGAAAGCGAGTGAGTCTTACAACGAGAGGCAGCTAATAATACTAAGGTGACAGTTCTGATAATCTTTTAGCGGCCTGTAGATTTTGAGACTGAATTAGAACATATATTTGCGTCTTCTATTCATTTTGTTTTTGTTATAGTAATTCAGTCTTGTTTACTGTTTGTATTTATGCGCCATTTGTAGTGTTTGATCAGCTTAATATTCATTAGCATTTAGAAATATGATATAAGAGTTGTTGGGGGTGAAAACAAAGCATAGATGTGGAGATGTTATGATGATATTGTAATCTGTGATTGGATTTCAATGATGAAAGTACCTTCTATACCATGATAAATTTTTTTCTATCTTTATAATATCTAGTGGTTATCTTTTTTTAAAAATATATTTAATGGTTCAACTAATTTTTAAACTATCCGATACATTAACTTGGAAAAAAAGTAATTTAAGTACTTGTAATAAAAGAATATTTAGGTATTAAAATGAGAAAAAGAGCATGGTTTGGGTGTTAATTTGTATGTTTTTTTTTTTTAAGTTGACTTACTGTTGAGTAATAAAGGTACTAACTTAAGAAAAAAACAATAATTTAGGTACTATTCGTGACAAAAAAAAGTTTAAATACCATAATAGAAAAATAGTATACCAATTTATAGGTTAAGTCTTTAAAAATTTAGACAACAATATTTTAAGTTTGGAAGGGGCATTATTATTTTATATCATGTTTTAGTATATAAATTAGCAATAAATTAATTTCAATCTGTAATATTTAGTCACTAATATGACTTATTTTTAGTAAATAAAAAGAAATTCTTTTTACTTATTTTGAAAAGATTTTTTTTTTTTTTGCAAAGAGTTTTATTTATTTATTGTTTCAAATTTAAATTTATAGTAATTATGTATATTAAATAAATTTTTCCTTAAAAGAAGCATAACATATCACATATGTTCGGCCCTTTGGAGATGGAGTTGGGCTTTGAAGGTTGGTTTGAGCTAATGACAAGATATTAGAGTTAGCATTTTTTTTGAGACACTTCGTTATTTAAGTGAACGAGAAATTAAAAGAAATCTCAAGAAAAATGGGCAACTCATAGAAGAAAATGTGTAGATCAGCTAAGATAATGGGAAAAGAAAAACAAATGATGGAATAGTGAAAAATACTTGCATATACCTCACATGAGGAGTTGGAACATTTTCATTGCCCTTGATGCGCATGGTGAAAGCTAGAAGTGATTTTTGGTTGGGTTTAGATTGGATCGATATAAAATTTCAGATCTATTTTTTAGATTTAGATTTTGATTCGAAAATGAGTTTAAATTCTATTTAAGTTTAACCCAAATTAAAAATGTTAAACTCGAGTTCGATTCGAGAGCATTAAAATAATTATGTTTATCAACAAATTGAAAATACATTAAAAATTATGTATATGTAAATAATATTAAAATAATTGCAACTTAGCAAGCAAATGCTTTTAAAATAGTAACAAAATTAATAATAAAATAATAGTTTTATAATATCCAAACAACAACAACTAAATAGTAGCAATATAATAGCGAATGGTAATAAAACAACAACAAATTAACAGCAAAACAACTTATTCGGGTTGAACCTGAGTCAAAAAATCCTAGTGAAGTCTGGTTTGTGTAGAAAATTAGTCTTATTTTTTTGTATAAGCTTATTTTTTAGGTTTATATTTTAACTTAATCAAATTAACTTTCAAGTCTGGACGAATAATCCGACTCATGATTAGATCCATTGCAAGCTTGGTAAGACTAGCAATATCAATATTTACTTGGTATAGAGTTTAAGTGCTGAGAAGCTATGGCTTAAGGTTTAGTTATTATTGGTTCATGTGTTGGGTTCTTTGGGTTATAATCTATAACGATGATATAACAAATTAATTCAACTACGTGTTAATTAGGAGGAGGAGAATAAGGTTAAACAGGCAGCAGGAAGTGTTGAACAAGACTTGGAGAATCAATCATGTCCTTGTATTTGGCCAAAGTTTTCGCTTATCGTGTGCGTTCAGTTTTGAGTTTTTGCCCAATTGCAAGAATTTTCCTTCTTTCCGTGTGGGACATGTCTCAGTCTACCAATCACCAAAACAACCCACTTCCCCCACTTCTTTATCATTATCTTTTTCTAACCTTTCTAGGTTTACGGTGGAGGATTGACTTATTCACAAAAGTCAACTTCAAAAAATTTATTTGTAAAAATATTACGGAGATACTTGTATTAGGAGTCGGATTGTATTTTATTTGTTTACTCAAAAAATGAGTAAATTAATCCATATATTTTAGAGTAAAAAGTCAACTGGTCCTTTATGTTAAAAATTTCATTTAGTTCTATAGTTAAAAGACTGACGTAAATGATGGAATAACCAAATAGTTACAAGTGGTATGCCACATGCCCCTCGTGTTAACATACAGGAACTAATTTTTAATAGTAAAAAAGAATGAATTTTTTGAGAGAAAGACTAGCTTGCTCCTTAATCTAACATATGAGGACGAATTTATCCTTTTTTCAGTTGAGGAGATAAAATGTAATCTAATTCTTAATATAAGGACTTTCATGATATTTTTACCTCTATTTTACTGTCTAAGTTTGAAGTTCATGGTCACTCTTCCGAATAATATCGTTTTCAAAATTCAAGTCTATCTTCGCTCATTGGAATGAGTGCAATATATCTTACCATAACAATCAAACTTGTTGATATACTCACGAGTTAATTAGTGGCTTATCGATGGTGTTTAATTTTATTTTTTTGAAATTGAAAAAGTAAGTTAAAAAATTAAATAAACACATATTAGTAAAGGCTTGAGTCTGTTTTCCAATTTTATAACATAATAGCTTTATTTTATTTTGATATATTTTTTGATTTTACCCATACTTTATTGGTATAGCCTATATATGCAATTTGGCCATATGGGGTCTATGATTTTACCCATACTTTATTGCTTGTTTCGAATCTCTCAGCCTATTTCCACGTTCAGATAATGCATGTTTGCTGTGCTTTTGGAGAAATTTCTGGAAAAAGTTCTGCAGCTCCATTTCAAATAATAATATTTCTGCATGCCTAAAGATATAACTTTCCAATCATCTTATAGTATCAGATCATTCATAAGTTCGTCAAGTTGCTGTAGAAGAAAATGACTGGTTTGCCCGGTTGATACATGCATAATCTCCAAATGAGTATTTATTATATATGTATTCTTTGATTACTGCTTTGGCAGTTAGCAATGTGATCAAGCTTATTCAGCTCATCATCATCCTTGGTATGAAATTTTATTTAAAAGAAATAAAAAGCTGAGGTAAAAATTCCTTTCTCACCGACAACGTCAATGGACTGAAAGCTGAATCCTTTGACTTTTCAAAACGTCAGCTTGGTGGTTGAGAGGCAGCAAAAACCAGACTCACCGAAATTGCTGCTTAATTTCAAATCAAGTAGCAAAATTAAATAAATCATTTCTCTTTTGTTTCCAGTATATAAACAATGCCCTTATTCAAAAAAAAAAATTCCTCTCATGCATCCATCTCCTTCATCTCACAGTTCTCTGACACACATCTCAAAGTCAGCGCCACCCTTTCTTCTGCTCTCTTATTGTTATCATTAATCAATTTTTGATGATGAGTAACTTCAACATGGAGCACTGGGATTGGCAAGCAGTGACTGGTGAAACTTGCGGCAACAATGATGCTTTTATCTCTTGTATGGAAAACCCAGAATTCAGTTTTGGTCCTTTGAGTTTTCAACATGGAGATGATCAAGATCATCTCATGAGTTTCCCGGGAGTTTTTGAACCAAATCCTAATGTTTTAGATGAGTTAATGGAGGAACTGTACAAGCCTTTCTGTCCTGAGTTGAATCCATATACAATACCAGTTCTTGAAGATCACGTGGAGGAACCAGAGTGCCAAAAACAGCAGCCACCTGTTGTTTCTGGTACAAACAAGGATTCGGCCAAGCCTAAAAGATCCAGGTTTGTAATTAAATTCATGGTTCTTACAAAAAGGTTTACATGTTTATAACTTCACATGTTTCAGTAGGAAGAAACAGCAACATAGAGTGGTGAAGCATGTAACGGCTGATGATGGTCTTCAATCGGATACATGGTCATGGCGAAAATATGGACAGAAACCCATCAAAGGATCACCATATCCAAGGTAAATATTCATTTATCAACTTTGTTTTGATATATATTTGAAGGGATCATTGAGTATTTTTTAATGGAAAAAAACACAGGAGCTATTACAGGTGCAGTAGCTCAAAAGGATGTTTAGCAAGGAAGCAAGTAGAGCGTAGCTGCTCGGATCCTCGAGTCTTTATTATAACCTACACAGCCGAGCACAATCACGGCCGCCCGACTCGACGGAGCTCGCTTGCGGGAAGCACTCGCAACAAATCAGCAACAGTTGCTAAGCCTAAAAACCTTGCCGATAAAAATGAACCCCATGAAGTTGCAGAAGCAACGGTTATTTCTCCGGCGGTCATTAAAGAGGAGTCGGTGAAACAAGAGAGCATAACAATGGAGGGGGACAAGATTGTAACGCCGGACATAATGTTGAGCGACGAATTAGTTGAAAGCTTTGAGGGTTTGGGGGATTTATTTGTAGACCAGTTTCCAGATTTGTCTCACGAATTATGGTTCATGAACGAATCTGCAACCTCAACTGGCGGCTTGCTGAATTAGTTTTAGAGCAGGCATAATAAGCCAGACATGTAATAGCAACCAAATTGCACTCTTGTACCAGCTGAAGAGTGCAGTTTCAGTTTCTGTAATTCATTTGTTACAAGAAGTTGAATATACTTCGTTAATAGTAACTGAGATTAATTTCTTGAAATTTCAGAGGACAACATTGATATTTAGAACCAAATTTGAAGAAGATGGAGCAATGTTGACAAAGGAGGCAACAAAGTATAGATGACAGTTCATTTGCATAAAAAAATTGTTGAAAGTCAAGAAGTCAGAATTGACCACTTCTTTCAAATGATTAATTTGTATTTTTTGGTGCAACTGTCATATTTTATTGTCAATATATCCCAACTTGCATTCCTATAATTTTTTCTCTTTATTCCTTGAAAGGATTACAATCCGCCTCTATTGGTTATTTGTAATTACAAACAACTAAGCTTGCTTACACTCTTTAAACTTGTTGCTTAAGATTAGGTTTCAACTAGTCAAAACTGCCAGATGTATATATATTATTTAATTCTTGTCTGTGTTGGTGTTACAATTTAACTGAGTATTATTTTTGTTATATCTTTTTGTATTTAAAATAAGTTATATTATTTAAAGATATGTTAATTTTTTTTGTTTAAAAAAAAAACTAATAAAACATTTGCTTGTGGTAAAATTTGAACCCATACCATTTGCTTTAATGGAACCTTAATTTTACTACTCAACCAAAACTTTTATTACTTTCAATTGTATATATTGATAAAATTGTTGACTGAGTTGATTTCACAAGTTAATTCGACTTCAACTAAATATTAATGACAACAACAAGATAAACAATTGTAGTGCATTTAGTATCTTAAATTGATGTATTTACATGTTTAAATTTCATTCTAATCTCAATTTAATCTCTGTTTTCATTTTATTGTAATACACATTTAATCTTTTTAGTAGTTTTATTATTTATTATATAACACACATTTGTGTTTTAAGTACATAATTTCTACACGCATATGTGTGTGATAGTACTTCTAGTTATATATTAATAACTTGATTGAGTTAGTATTAGAAGTCAACAAAGCACTTGAGCAATGTGAAATATAGTTTATTTTACAAAATATTATTTTGAGGGTGTTTTTGTCTTTTTCTATATTTATATAGAAAAAATATGCACACAAAATAAAATTTGAACCAAAGCTTCTATAATTTTCAATATTCATACTTTAACATCTCAACCTGTTATTTTTATTAATTTTTTATAAATATATTTGATACATAATACAGTGTTTTATAAATATATTTGACACGGATTACATGTAGGAATGCATGGGTTTCAGTTGCCTGATGCAACTCGTAAATTACATGTAGTCGACCATGTTTATGGTTGTATTAATCTGCAGCAGTTGCAGAGGCTCCTGTTTGGTTCCATCAAGCAAAGCAGCCACTGCACCTACAAAAGCTGCATTAATATAAGTTGTGGGTTCGGAATGCGAGTAATCCGATCTCTGATCATTGAAATGGTCACTTGAATCAGGACCTCCCACGATTGCTCCCACATGTTCGTTTGGATTCGGGTTGTTCGAAGAGTAATAACTCGAGTAGCCATCGTTACACCCCACCCTGCTCGGGTGACTGTGAATAGAAGGGATGGATGAGCCTCTATGGTGAAGCTGCATGGGATATTTACTACCAAACCCCACCATGTATGACATTTTCATGGGGTTGTTCCCCAATATGTAATTCACCTGCAATAATATCAGTATATAAATGAAACCTTATTCGTGGTTTTTTATGAATATCAGTATATATGTATATATACCTGTGATTTTACGAAAGATTTGATTTGGGAGGCTGAGAAATGTGCAGAGCCACATTGGATGCCATCAATATTAGATGCCATCAAGGTTTTGGGGTAGACAGATAGCACCATGCAAGAGCTTGTAACATATTGCAAATTAGAGCTATCTCTTATATACAAAAGGCCACCTGAAAACAAACCAGAAAATTTATTAGCATAGTGAGGATCATTTAGAAATCTAAGTTATTCGTCAGTTATTTTAAGAGGTGTATGTATGTACCAGCAGTTGTTTGAATCTGTAAAGAGCTGCTCCCTGGCATTAGTGCACATATAAATGATTCAACATCGGTCTTATATTTAGACAAATCCTTCTTCCCACCATAGAATTCCTGAACAAGAACTGTAAATACCTTTCTTTTAATTTGTAACTTATAAAGAAGGGTCATATGATTGTACCTTTGCTAGTAATGCTTGAGCTCCAGCAAATTTGTTGTCCCAACTAAACTCTGATACTGCTTGACTCCATCCTTGGTTGCTCAAAACATAGTTTAAGTATTTTTCATCTCTACTTGCCTTGTATAGCCAAGCTGCAGACCATAATAACTCGTCCTATATATATATATATAAATCAGATGCAAAGCTCAAATGATTATATGGTATCAACATTGCTAAAGGTTTATGATTTACCTGATATCCTGAGAAAGAGCAGTAGAAAGGGCAAGAGCCTTTGTATGATCCCCTATACTTGTCTGCGAATTCGAATAGCTGTGCAGCCAATATGATTGAGATTGAAATGCATACAAGGCATGAAGGGACAAATTTAAATGAGCTACTTACTGATTTGGATTTGTTTAACAGCTTTCTAGAGTAATTGCAATCAACTCGTTTGAAGACTAATGAAGAAGCTGCAAGAGCGGCGGCTGCCTCAGCCGAGACTTCGGTGCCTGGTGAATCGGAAGTGATCTTATAGAGTGTTCGAGGGGTATCCATGTCTTCAGGACGCTCCCAGCACTGGTGATCAGCATTGCCATCCCCAACCTGAGTATAAAGTGTGGTGGGTGATGTATGAGCTCGCAATATAAAATCAGTGCCCCAACGGATAGCAGTGCGGAGGTGGCTAAGCTGATGGGCCGAAGAGATTTCATGCCGGTACTCAACGGCTGCCCAACTCAACAATGTCACCGTAAACGCCATTGGCCATCCGAACTTCACATTATCCCCAGCATCATAGTAACCTCCCACCAGATTGACCTGTACACAAAACCAAATCCAAACTTCAAAATTAGTCTACTATTTGCCGAAGCTCAATTTTATCATCATCATCATCATCATCAAAGTACCAAGTAATTTGGTAGCCATACATACATTATCAGGTTTGCCATCAGTGAGTGCAGAGTCTCCCCTCCATTTCAGTCTCTGGTTAGCCGGCAACTTCCCCGAACGTTGTCCTTCAAAGAACATGATTGCTTTGCCTAGTGCATCCTTATAGTCATAAGACAAATGTTCCACATCCTCCAAGGCTAGTCCATTTTGACTACCACTAGCCAATGCCATGACTAAGTTGCAGCACAAGACCAGACCCCATACTAATTCACCACAACCCATTTTCTTCATGACTTACAATTTGCATTAACTAACTTGCATGGTCTTTAATGGTTGGCCATGCTGGTTATTTATAGACCTTTTTTCACCACCACTGATGCTGTAGCTGGTTATTTAACACAAATCAAACAAGCGTTGATGACATGGGAAGAATGGAGATGGCGTGAAGTGAATAAATTAAGAATGTGTTGCAAAGTCAGTAAGAGTTGAGTCACAAGACTGTACTAATAATGTGAGTGAGAGCACAATGAGATATGGTTTCACCCACTCCTTCACGTCATGTATCTTCTTTCGTGTGATTTTTTCCATAGGAGAAAACCATAAAATTCAATGGTTCATTGAACCTTTCAGTTATGGGCCTAAATATAATGATTGCTCTCATACGGCTTCGCTCTTGTATACGTCTATGCTAGTGGTTCGGCTATTAATAAACATACGACTGATGATACCACAGAAAGATCACTACCATCAACCTGTGGCCCATGTTCAGTTTTTGATTGTCCAAACAGCCAATCATCTACCAAAAGCCCAAATCATCTTCTTAACCTTATCCGTTGCCCCTAAGTTAAACCCTGTTAGAAGCAACAATCTCCCTCTGCCATATCCTAACATGGAACTCGTTTCCCTGCTAAGAGAAGATTCAAATAAATTTTTTAATCTAAATTTAACTGATTTGTCAACAACTCTTACAACCATCTCTATATTTTTGGTTGTGATCACGATTATACCATAATAGTATTAAAATCAACCGTTCTAAACTTGATATAATGTGAGATCACTTTACATACCAATCAATAAAAGAGTACTTTTGAAATCAACCGTAAAGGTTTTAGTTATTATCCTGAGTCGGATCTCATTGCTTTTTCTCGTATTCTTTTTCTTCTTCTATAACTTTTGCTTCTTATATTACAAAATACTCAAATTAACTTTTAAGTATAAGAAAATGTCTCAAAATACAAGTTATGACACTCTTTTATCCTACTTTCTTTTAACAAAAATTCAAACTCGATACATTATCGGATATATATAAAGTTTAGAAACCCAACTTTTATTTTTGTGGCCAAAAATTCTTAAGACCAACCTCACTAATTTTTTTTTCTCTAAATTCATTTCTTTGGCACGTTTAATAATTTCTTATAAAGCAAAGCAGTAGCATTCAATCAATTCTATCAACGATTATGGTAGACTCTATTCCAATTGATTAAGCCTAGGTTGAATTATAGTCTCCTTTTCACACATTAAGATTTAGCTAAACCAGAAAACAATAATCATTTAAGCATTCTTTTTTCAGTGGATTAGCCCTCCCCCTTTTTCTCTCTTTCTAATTTAATGTTCATAAGCTGTCTGCCATGGAGTTTTCATGAGGCCAACATGCAACACTTGTCTCTCTGTTCCCAACAATTTCGCCCTATTAAGAAATAAAAAGAAAAAAGAAAAACCCTTTAAATAAGCGCACATAATCTAACCTTCTATTCCCATTTATGAACTTGTTTAAACCCCCCCCCCCCCCCCCCCCTCCCTCCCTCTTTAATGCATTTTCTAGAAAAATGAATTAGTGCTTCTTAGTTGCTGCCTTAGATAACATTTTTTTTATGAAAAAGAACTTAGTGGGAGATTTCCTGCTTTCTGTTCTCTTTTTCAAGCAAATCATTAAAGGGGATATCTAATTGACTTTCAATTATTGAAATCTAAGCAGTAAGCATTCCTTTCATTCATACTACCCACGCTTCGCACTAGGTTAAATATTTGTTTATATCAAATTATAAAATTAAATTTTGAATGTTAAAATATATTTTAAGTAAAATTTTCAAGATAGGTGGTTGAACTTGTCATGCCACTAGTTCGTATTATTCTATTAAATAAATCATTAAAAATCATAAAAAAAATTGACTCAATCCATTTTTAACCTGGTTCAATCAGTTTGTACCAATTCACGACTCAACTGATCTGATACCTCTCTCTGGACCGATACCCCGACCAATCTGATCTGGTTCAAATAACCATGACTCTAAATCTCTAGACTTTGTATAGTTGGAATTCAGTTCTCTTATTTTTATTTTCAAGAATTTAATCCTTTTATTTTTTGGATTTAACAATCCACTTTCAAATTATATATAACCATGAAACATTTTAATTAAAAAGTTATCTATATTAACTATTTGAATTAATCAATAAAATTATAAAAATATAAAGTTCAAATTGCGTTAAAAATTAAAGTAAAATGATTAAATATCAATTTTAAGCATATTAAAAGGACCAAAACTGAAAATTAATCATTGTTATAAAAAAAAGACATGGTGGGTGTGCCACATGTCAACATGAGGTATATAGATATATATATTTAAATTTTTAGCATGTTTTAAGGACTAAAACAGAATTTATACCACTATTTGAAAATCTAAAAAAAAAAAAAACTTATTTTTGCGAGGTGTAAAAAAAAAAAAGCATGGCTTGGACACTACTTTATGAAACTCACGAAAAAATCACCTAGGAGTGAAAATGAAAATAATGAGATTTTGATAAATTGTATCAATACGAGAAAATATAAAATCAAAATGAAAAAGTTGTAGACAACGTTCTTATTTATAATGTTGCTATTGAAATAACAAAAAAAAAAATCTTAAGCCTAAATATGTTAAGGAATGTAAAAATAGAGAAAAAGAAAATGGCCAAATTAGAATAATACAATTCAAGCAGAATTGAAGTCACTCGTTAAACGTGAGGATTTTGGATCCGTAGTCCAAACACCTAAATATATAAAGTCAATAGGATATAAATGGGTATTTATGTAAAAACAAAATGAAAAAAATAAAGTTGTAAGGTATAAGACATGACTTGTACCACAAGGATTTTCACAAAAGCTTAGCATTGATTATGAAGAGACATACTCTCTTATGGTAGATGCAATCATGTTTAAATACTTTGTTAGTCTAGCATTACGTGAAAAACTTGATATGTGTCTAATGAATATCGTTACAGTCTATTTGTATGGTTCATTTAGTGAAATTTATATGAAAATCTTTGAATGATTTAAAATCTTAGAAGGATATAGAATTTTTCGGAAAAATTACTTGATCAAATTAAAGAAATCATTATATGGATTAAAACAATCTAGACGTGACACAATTTTCTTGGTGAATATTTATTGAAAGAAGGTTATAAAAAAGATTCAAATTGTCCATGTGTTTTTATAAAAAAAAGGTTTGGATCAAATTTTGTGATAATTGTTATTTATGTTAATGATTTAAACATCATTAAAACTCACGAAAAGCTTCAAAATATAGTAAATTGTTTAAAGAAAGATTTTGAGAGGAAATATATTGAAAAAACGAAATTTTGTCTAACCTGCAGATAGAGCTTTTAAAGGATGGAATTCATGTTCATCAATTGGGTTATACAGAAAAAATCTTAAAGAAATTTTATATGAATAAATCATACCCATTGAGTACCCCATGAGTGTAAGATCACTAGATGTGAATAAAGGTTCACTTCGTTTTTGCAAAAATGATGAGGAGATTTTTTATCTTAAAATATTATCTCTAAGTGACATAAAGGCATTGATGTGTCTTGCAAACAACACAGGATCCGATATAACATTTGTTGTGAAGTTGTTAGCATAATTTAGTTTTTCTCCAGACATTGAAATAGAATTTAATCATGCATTTAAATATCTCAAAGGAATCGATGGAATGAAATTATTTTATCAGACACTTAATTATTTAATTTTTTTTTTTCATTTTAAGCTTAAATTTTTATCCAATATTTCTTAAATATCCAAATAAATTTGAAACTTGTACGGAAAATCAGAGACTTAAACAGACTAATCTTTTACAGTAATGTAAAGTTTGTTATATTATTAAATCAGCCCATAAACGAAGATAAATGAATGACATAAGCTAAGATATTAATTTAAGTGGCATTGAAACAGACTCTTGAGTGTAAGTCCTTACCTACTCAAAATGTCAATTTCATGCATAAATGCTTTTAATACTTACAAGAAAAGAGATGGGTGGACTTTCGTGCCTTCTTTTAACTTAGCGAATGCCATTATCATTGACGAACAAGCAAAAGTCCTAGTCAATGGTTACCAACAATTTCGTTTAAATTAAATCCCAACTCTAACTCTATCAAACATTTTCAATCACCCAAATATATTTCTATATAATATATGTAATTAAATGTAGAGCTTCTAGGATCTGTGCGTTAGTCTAATAAGTAAGGTGTTCATCGCCTCAAATGTGATCTGAATTCGAATCGCGCTAATCGCTTTATTGATAAGACTTTATCTTCCTCTTATAATTCACTAAAGAAAAATATAGAAATTCCATTTTTTGTATCACATATTAATAATTTATCTGTTTAACTTTTTTTTTTTTCATGTAAGCAGTGAATAAACAATAATGTGAAATAAAAAGAAAATTAATGTTTTTTCTTAAGTTAGTTTGCATTCACTGTTTCAATTAGGCTTGATTTATTAGTTTTGATGGGTGTAGCAGATGCCCGCAACGGTAAGTAACTCGTGTATGTTCATGGAAAAGTCCAATTTGTTTGGTAATGAAAAGAAAGATGTTAATTCTCTCCTATATATATTCATTGATTTGGAATTGGAAACACCAATTGTTATAAAAAAAATCAAATATATTTTTATTTTTTAAAAGTTTAATCAATGTAAATTCCACATCATCATTTGCGTGGACAAATATGTCACATGGCAATTTTTAATAGTTCCACTTGGGGAATCGTTTTTTTAACTTAGTTAATTCCAAAAGTTGTCGGAAATATAAATTTATGTATTAAAGTGGATAATTTTTTTTAAATATTAATGTTTAAAAAATGGTATAATTTGGTGTTAGAATAAATTTTTATTTTGATATCTGAGATATTTCGAAGTTTAAAATAAAAAAAAAATCTAATTATTATGTGAAAATTGTTACA
Source organism: Gossypioides kirkii (assembly GCA_005610355.1). Taxonomy (NCBI): domain Eukaryota; kingdom Viridiplantae; phylum Streptophyta; class Magnoliopsida; order Malvales; family Malvaceae; genus Gossypioides; species Gossypioides kirkii. The sequence continues at coordinate 3,216,017 of CP032254.1, read as the reverse complement.
ACTCACAGAATATATTTTGAAACTCGAAAGCTCAAATACATCCTTATTTAAAAGCAAATATTTAATTATGTATTTCAAACACTCTAAAACAAGAGAAAAATTAAGAAAGGAATTTGAAAAAATAAAGTTAAATACAACATTCATTTGGTGCTTGTGTGCAATGTTGTTTGAATAGAATTGGATTAGTCGATTGGATCGAGAATTGACCGATTTATTGGTTTGGAGAGAAGTTTTGAATCGGTAAACTCGAAAACAAATACGAATTAATTGACTATTTTTTATTTTTTTTAACTTTTAATTGGACCGATCAATTGATGACTTGATCAATACGATCACCAATCCGATTTGAAAAACATTCCTTTTGTAAACTAAAGATATGAATTACTTAAATAAACTTGAAACTTCTTTAGTGTGCGATTGCTTTTCACTTATTTCCAACATTTTCAATCTAACCTCAACATGTAGAGGCCAAATTGGTAATTAAAATTTATATTATATAGTTTTTCTTAATATATGTGAGCCATTTTTTTTATATATCATATCATATTTTGACTACCTTTTTATTTAATTATATTTGGCCATCGCTAAGGGCAGTTGAAAATAATGGGGTGACAGTCCAAATCCCTAAATACCATGGGCGTTATACGTAATAGGATGTTCTAGAAGATGATCTTTTTCATTACCCTTAACCCCTCTCTCCCTACCTCTGAAAACATATATTAAAAAAAAAGGAGGAGAAACAAGCTTGTTTGTTGTTATTTGTTTAGCATAATTTACATGATTTTAGGACATTTGGATTCTTTCATTTATCATTTTGAGGAGAGCCACAAAATTTAATCCAAAGTTTTAATTTGTATAATTTTATATATTTTAGGGGTTTTTAAAATTTATTTTGTTTGTTTGGTAGTGTGGATAAATGATGAAAATGTATATGCTACATGTTATAATATTATTATGTTTTTTAAATCTTATTTTATTTTAAAATATCATCAAGAAAATTTTAAACTTTACAAACATAGATAACAAAGTGTTATCAAAATTATGAAACCGAAAGAATTGTAATTCCAAAAATTATGATTGTTTAAAGAATTTGTAACTACAATTATAAGTATAATAAACTGGTTGGAATATTCTTTTTCAAGATTACTAAGATTTTTATGTTTGCATTACAGATGCCTTTTGGGACAAGTTAAAGCATAAAAATTATCAATAAAAATGATTTAAAAACAAAAAAGCCATCAGCATGAAAAATGATTTTCTTATTTTTATATAAACATATTAGTTTTGTTGACATTAATCAAAGAGAATCTGTGTATCAATAATATCAGATGAACTTCAACGAAAATCGAGATTATATATATAAGTTTAAATTCTGTTCCAGATAGGGTTAGGTTAGTTTTATTTAAAAAAATAATATTTAAATTATGTCACACAAGTTTTAAATGCTTTTCATATGTATAAACTAGTACAGGATTGCTTACAGTTGGGAAATCATTTTCGTTCTAGAAACCCCATATGTCCATACAGAGAGAATAGTTTGTGAATCAATAGTATATATAAATGTGATAGTTCCGTGGAACTGAACAAGGGTTGTTTGAAGTGCTCAATCATTTCCTTTGTCAGGATTTGAAGTTTGGGTCCATAAGTATCTCACATTTGCCAAACATGAGAAGACATTAGCTTCAAATGTTTCATAAATTAAAACCAATTTGTGCTTAATATAATTAACTTTGAAGCACTGAACTCACTTATTTTTTGGCTTCAACCTGCATTTGTAATATTAATTTTTCAATTCCCACTCTTTTTTTTTTTAAATTTAATTCTTAAAAACTAACTATTAGTATAAGTTATTTATAAGTTGAAGGAATACAGTTTCTTTTTTTTTTTATTTTTTTTACAAATAACTCAAAATTTATTTGTGTCGAGGTGATTTAACGATTCTATAATAATTACCATGATTTCGATGGGGTGTGAAAACTTTAACACCGCAATATATTTAACTAAACTCGATATATAGATGTTGAGATAACCCTGAATAAAATCATTTTTTGATAAATAATTTTTAATACCACTTATTTTAATAAATAATAAAAACTAATGTTATTTAAATTGGATCAGACCTACCAATTGGACCTAGGGCTTGAAATTTTATAATTTTTTATGAATTTTAAATTATTGTTAGATTGACAATTGAATTGATCGAACTGAAAATTGATGATTTGATTGATTCGTTGAAAAATACTACTATATACAAATACAAAAACCATTATCATAAAAATTATACTTCACCAACACCAAGTAATCATATGTACTTTGATAAAAAAAATTAGTCTTTGTATTTAAAAAGTTAAAAATGAAATTGTCCTAATTTTCAAATTTAAAAATTTCAATCTAGTAATTAAAATTATAAGTATTTTCCGTCAAATATTATCAATTTAAAATTATGATTAAATTGTCTTTATATGATATGACATATGATTGATAAAAATAAACATTGTAAATTGTCAAATTTTGACAACAACTATCAATTATAATAATGATTGAACTAAAATTTTTAAATTGAAAAATTAGGAAGATTAAGTCTTTTAACTTTTAAAGTTAAGAACTAAAACTCAAATTATATACAATTACAAGGACTAAAAGCAATTTTAACCTAATTCTTTGGTACGAAATCCAACATATACAAGTTTCTTTCTTCCATTTAGACTTTAGTCCCGCGATATTGTTCTTTTTATTCATTTTGTTTTTTTGTTTTTTTTTCTTGTGGAGCTGCTCTCCGCGTTCTCTTGTCTTTTCCTTCAGATTCCATCCGCGTTTCCTTTGCCTACCTTTATATTCAACTTTTTTCTTTCCTTCTTTTTAATCCACTTTCTTAAATAAACTAAACATTAATTCAACTTCTTCTTTCCTATAAATTTAACTGTAACCATGTATAACTAGGAGTTGTTGGCTCAATGGGAGACGGTTCATTGCCGACGCACGAGAGGCGGTGGGCCTCAGACACCATCCCCGCCAATACCATTCTCAGTGGAACAACTTCGCCGGGGACTGAGTACAACTCCGCCGAGGAGTTCGTTGAGGTCACTCTTGATCTCCAAGACGATGATACCATCATCCTCCGAAGCGTCGAGCCGGCCACCGTTATCAACGTCGATGAAGGCTCCGATACTCCGGCATCCGCTTCACGGTCACCGACGACGAGGAGCTCATCCAATAGATTGAGGCAGTTTTCACAAGAACTGAAAGCCGAAGCAGTGGCCAAAGCCAGGCAGTTCTCGCAAGAGTTGAAAGCCGAATTACGGAAGTTCTCATGGGGCAACGGACACGCATCTCAGACTGTAAATGGATTCGACTCGGCTTTAGCTGCTCGAGCTCTAAGAAAGCAGCGAGCTCAACTCGACCGGACCCGTTCCGGCACTCATAAAGCACTTCGTGGATTAAGGTTTATAAGTAACAATAAAGCCAATGCATGGGAAGAAGTTGAAAACAATTTCAACAAACTGGCCAAAGACGGATTTCTCTTTCGCTCCGATTTCGCACAATGCATAGGTTATCCATTTCATCATCACATTTTCCTCCCAAATCCATTGTTTTAAACGCTTCCATTTGAATCTATCTTCTAACTGTTCTTAATCTTGTACTGTTTTTTAAGGAATGAAGGATTCGAAGGAATTTGCGTCGGAAATGTTCGATACATTGAGTAGACGAAGGAGATTAAAAGTTGAAAAAATCAGCAAAGATGAACTTTATGAATATTGGTCTCAAATTACCGATCAAAGTTTTGATTCTCGCCTCCAGATCTTCTTCGACATGTAGGCATTATTAAACTATTCTATAACAAGTAGAAGTTAATTAATTACGATTTTTCTTTCAGTTATTTCATTTTAAAATTAATGAACCTTAAATTTCACTCTCTGGAAACTTGTAATTAATGATGCAAATGAAATTTAGTTAAAATCGTCCTTTTTTTGCAATTATATGTGAATTTCCTTTCTAAATATGATGTTTACCCCATTTTTCAGGGTGGATAAGAACGAAGATGGTAGAATCACTGAGGCCGAAGTAAAAGAGGTAATAATTATTGTCATTATTGCAATTTTTAATAAAATTGGATTAGGCATCCACTTAAAACTAATTTTTAATAACACGGTCCCTTCTGATAATTTTTTTTTTCTTCAAAAAGAAAATTAGAAGGCCGCCCTTTCATCGTCAGAGGGAAGTAATTTAATGTTTAAAGTGATTGATTAAGAGCACTTGTTTACAGGGTGTCATTTTGGTTTATTATAATCAACGTAAGGCAGGTATAATATGACCTTGAATCACAAGGAACTCTTACACTAACTACTCCGATAATAAATAATCAAATTAAAGAACTAAAGAAAAATAATAATTTCAATCTTGTTTTTGGTGTATGACGTAAATCACTTTACAAGAATCTTGTCTACAATTAGATTGATTATTCGATATTCATTATTCAAGGGTTTGGCCTTTTTTCGATCGAATTTTCTTTTCATATCATTTTACTAATTTTTCGAGGGGTTGGTGGGGGCATTTTGGTCAATATATAATTACATTTAATTCGTAATTACAAAATTTATTTTCCTTTTGGTTTATACAGATTATCATGCTAAGTGCTTCAGCAAACAAGCTGTCAAGATTGAAAGAGCAAGCAGAAGAATATGCAGCTTTGATCATGGAAGAATTGGACCCTGAAAGACTTGGATATATTGAGGTGGGTCCATTATTTTATATGCAACTTCCATGATCAAATCCTTTTTTTGCTTTGTTTTGCATGAATTTCTTTTTCTCTTAATTTTATTTAATATTAAAGGGTAACAAATCTAGACAAGGGGTGTTTTAGAATTTAATAAATCAAATCGAGGAAATTATTATTTGCAGTAAGATTTCATTTTCACCAAGCTTATAAATTAATTTTAGTAGGAGGACCAATGGAGTAACATTGACTTTAATATTATAAAGAAATAAATGAAAATATTAAATTGGGCTTCTTTCTTCCAAAGTTTGTTGTTCGGCGAAAAATGATCATTCCAACAAATCCGGTTCTGGTTATGTCCAACCGTGACGAAAGAAGAATGATCAAAGCAAGAATAACGAGCTTTTACGATAGACGGCTCAAATTATCTCTATATTGGTAAACAGTAATAACACTTGAGGTCGTTGAACCAGTTTTTAGTGCTTCCTTACATGTAGCTTGAACTCGATGGGAAGAAAAAAAAATTGGCTGAATAGGTCTCTTCTGTAATAAATAGAGTACTATCAATGGTGAAATCAGAAAAAAATTTTAAGAGGTTGAAGTTAAATTATAATTTTTATGGTAGTAAAAATATAATTTTTAAAAGATTAAATTAAAATTTTATCATTTTTAAGGGATCAAAGTATAATTTTACCTTTATTAATTTAAAATTTTAAAAAATTTTAAAAACCTAAATAAAAAAATTTCTATTTTAAGAGGGACCAAACCCTGCCAGCCCCCTTAATTTCGTCTCTGACTACTATACTAGCTTTGTATATTAATTTTCCATTTTAATTTACTAGCAAATTATATTTGCATGATTATCTACTGAATAGTTCCCTCATTTAATTGGTGTGCTTGTATATATATATTTTCTTTAATTGCTTTATCTCGATATAGTAATTAAGGCTGTATGGTAAGACCAAAATCAACTTGGCAGGTCACTATCATGGCAATAGCATCTGCCTTGAATTTGATTATCTTTGCACTTATTTCTTATCTTTGCAAATCGATTTTTCTTTTGTTTTACTTGCCAAAGTTATGGTTTAAAGTATTGAGCAAGGGTATCTGGTCATAGATTGAAGGGGTCCTGACCAACTCCAACCCATGATTGACCGTTTTGAACTCGATGGTCCTGCTAAATGGCGGACCTGACACAGTTGGGTTCCCATGTGAGCTTTGCTTTCTAGTTATTCCCCTCTCCTAAACGCGTTCTCTTCACTCATTCACGCATGCACGCGTCATCCATTCTGCATCACTTATAGTGCGACGAGTTGACTGGGTCAAGATAACATTGTCCTTTATTAGGACTAAATATTTTCCTCATCAGTTAATATTTTTTTTTATTTGCCGTAACTTTCATGAGTTGGTGGTTGATGATGAACGATTAAAATGGTGCAGCTATGGCAACTGGAGACACTTCTCTTGCAAAAGGACACGTATCTAAGCTACAGTCAAGCCCTAAGCTACACAAGCCAAGCTCTTAGCCAAAACTTACAAGGATTAAGAAAAAAGGGCAGAATCAGAAGAATGAGCACTAAACTTGTGTACTATTTAGAAGAAAATTGGAAGAGAATATGGGTCGTGTCACTCTGGATTATGGTTATGATAGGACTCTTTACTTGGAAGTTCTTTCAGTACAAACAGAAGAGTGCTTTTAATGTTATGGGTTATTGCCTCCTCACAGCCAAGGGAGCAGCTGAGACCCTGAAGTTTAACATGGCTCTTATCCTCATGCCCGTGTGCAGAAACACCATTACTTGGCTCAGGTCCACAAAGCTGGGTCTCGTCGTACCTTTTGACGATAATATCAACTTTCACAAGGTATGTAAACTGAATACCAACTCCTTTCTTTCTCTCTAGTAATACAATCTTTAGCTTCTCTTTCACCTTTAGCGTCTGGGTCCCAGGTAACTTTGATGATAGAAGTCAAAATGATGAGTTGATTTAAGCCATCAAAGGCAATAATAGGTCTTCGATATTGTCGCTTGTGAAATGTGAACTTAAGACTGTGACATTAGGGAAAAGGGGGGAGGGGTCACGCAGCAAAAGTTGACATCTAAACAGTTTTTTTTTTTAAATATTGAAGACATTAGAATATCATATACATGAAATTATAACATTGTAGCTTTGATACTTTTCTGGCCGTGACCAAAGCATTGGCATACACAAGAAGAAAAAAATGTTTCTCAAATTTTAGAACAGAAGGCTTGTAGTTAAGAGTATATTTCCCAGATACGTATACTTAGGCCAGCTAGAACGTATAGTTTTAACTGATGTCTAAAGCAAGCAACACTAAATTCTATCAAGATTATAATGGTATAATGGTGGACAATCAAGACTATAATGGTATTGATGCGCAAAGGCTTTAACCATGCTCTTGAGTTCACAATTCAAATATTTGCAAATTAGCCCACATTGAAAAGCAAATTTGATGCGTTGCATAAAAACATTGAAGTTTGAAAGTTGTCGATTCCCATTCAATTAGATCATTTTTACGCTCTCCTCATCTCATTGAATTTATGCAGACAATAGCTGCAGCGATTTCAATTGGAGTCATTCTTCATGTTGGTAACCATCTTGCCTGTGATTTTCCGAGGCTTATCAGCTCTTCTAATGATAACTATAGAAAGTTTCTAATGCACGACTTTGGAAGTCCTAAACCAACGTACATAGACCTGGTAAAAGGAACTGAAGGAGTGACTGGAGTTCTAATGGTTATCTTCATGGCAATTGCATTTACACTAGCAACAAGATGGTTTCGGCGGAACCTGATTAAGCTACCCAAGCCTTTTGATAGAATCACTGGCTTCAATGCCTTCTGGTACTCACATCACCTGTTTGTCATTGTCTACGTCTTGCTCATCATCCATGGAGAATTCCTTTTTCTCGTGCACAATTGGTATCCGAAGACGGTATACATTTAAATCTTCTTTTCTCAAGTTACTGCAGAAATTCTAACATCAGGATTTTATTTTTATTTAATTAACTGTAACTGTAGTTTTAGCCTAAAGGCAATCGAATTCCTTGTTGCAGACTTGGATGTACCTAGCTGTTCCAGTTTTGCTTTATTCTGGAGAAAGGATCCTAAGATTTTTTCGTTCTGGTTTCTCTACTGTCCGGCTTTTGAAGGTAAGCATACTCTGTCAAGTATTATTTAGTGTAAACAAGTTCCATAATTAATTAGAATCTGCTCAAAGAAAAAGGGTATTGAATAAAATGAAGAAACATTTATGAGACCAATTAACTTGGAAGCACAATCTCAAGGATTTGAGGCTGATCAATTTACTAAATTAGCTTCTCTGTGATCCTTTTATCATCAACCCTGAATTTAGGTCCGAATCAGGCTACTGTTTATTTTGATTGATGATCGTCTTGTAACTTTGCATTCTCATTATATAGGTGGCAATTTATCCAGGAGGTGTTCTTACATTACAAATGTCTAAGCCGCCACAATTTCGGTACAAGAGTGGACAGTACATGTTTGTCCAGTGCCCTGCTGTCTCTCCATTTGAATGGTAGGTAAAAAATTTAAAGCATATATAATGTTTTAGGATGGTTTCGGCTGGCAGGGGTGTACATTTTGCATTTTTCCCTGAACTCATGAGCGTTTCTTTTTGGGAACCAGGCATCCATTTTCAATCACCTCCGCTCCAGGTGATGACTACCTCAGTGTACATATTCGTCAGCTAGGTGACTGGACTCAAGCACTCAAACGACTATTCTCTGAGGTTTGTGAACCTCCTGTAGCAGGGAAGAGTGGGCTTCTCAGGGCAGATGAGGCAACTAAAAAAAGGTATATCTATTTGGCTTCTATTAATATATTCAACATTATCCTTTTTAGAATCATTTACGGTCTTTAGGAATACTGAGTAAGTTTATGATCGATGATGTTGTTGTCCGAAGAACAGTTTGCCAAAGCTCTTAATTGATGGACCGTATGGTGCACCGGCACAAGACTATAGTAAGTACGATGTCCTATTGCTTGTGGGTCTTGGAATCGGTGCAACACCATTCATAAGCATTTTAAAAGATCTGCTGAACAACATTGTCAAAATGGAGGAGCAGGCAGTAAGTAACTCGTGCCGAGCTAATGAGTCTGGTTTTCTTGTTCTTTGGTTATAACATTCACAAAGATTACTTTTTCTCATTTTCAGGATTCAGTCTCAGATACCAGCAAGGCATCAGACGTAAGTGTTGCGAGCAGCAATGAATCAACCACTCCAAACAGAGTTCCATCAAAACGAAAGAAAACTCTTAAGACCACCAATGCTTACTTTTATTGGGTAACCAGAGAGCAAGGTTCTTTTGATTGGTTCAAAGGGGTCATGAATGAAGTTGCAGAACTTGATCAAAGGGTAAAATAACTAATCTTTCATTTGTAATTTCTTAGAATACATTGTTAAGATGACAGTCACGAACTGGAAAGAATACCTTGGCTTGTTACTAACTTGGCCCTTTGAACAATATAGGGTGTGATTGAAATGCACAACTATTTGACAAGCGTGTACGAGGAAGGCGATGCACGCTCAGCTCTCATTACAATGGTCCAAGCACTAAATCACGCCAAGAATGGAGTTGACATCGTTTCGGGCACCAGGGTAGGATCATTTTTGTCTGTCATTTTCATTCTCTCAGCATGTGGTTGTCTTTAAAACTAAATTCATTGTGAAGAGACAACAATTCCCAATGCAGAATTGTAGATCATGGGTAGCATCCATCCCATGCATTAACAGCAGCCCGGCTAAAATTTTCTTTTGAAACGCTATAACAGTTCCTCTTTTGACATTATCAGGTGCGGACCCATTTTGCAAGGCCCAAATGGAAGAACGTTCTGTCTAAACTAAGTTCCAAGCATTGCAACGCAAGGATAGGTTAGTGACCCCCTCTACCCCCAATGTAAGCAAATGAAATGGCAATCTTCTTTGTATTTCTAATACTGTTGTATTGTGGATTGGGGAACAGGGGTCTTTTATTGCGGGGCACCGGTTTTGGCTAAAGAGCTCAGCAAACTCTGCTACGAGTTAAATCAAAAAGGTTCCACTAAATTTGAATTCCACAAAGAGCATTTCTAATTCTGAGAGGAGTACAACAGAAAGGGAGGAAATAGCATTCTTACCATCCAAAGCCCTAACTCCTTTCTTTACCTAGAGAAATAAGAATTTTTGCAATAATAGGCCCAGAAGATAGGCGCCACCGTACAGCCTTAGAATAGAAAGGAAAAAAGGCATTTAGGTCTCTATCCCTATGGTTGAATACCCACAAAAAGTGAGCGAAGAGGCCATCATGGTTTTTGGGAAATGGTTCGACGAGTAAGAGAAATGAGAGTTGGGAGGTAGGGCAGGCCTAGCCCATTCATGGGTAGGTGGACTAGAAAGAAGACAAACTTTGAAAAGCACAAACTGGATGGATGGGTTTTTTGCCCCTCTTTTTCCCCTATATTTCCAAATTTTCATGTAAAGAAACCTTCTAGCATCTGGATGCGATTGAAGATTTGAAGCTGCTGCTCCTTATTCGTTACTTTTGCTTTCAATAATGATGAGAGATTGTCTGCAAATTATGTTCACAACAAACTGTTTTGTAAGTTAATTAACTTTCATCTTTATCTTAAATAACATAGTCAAAGAGAGGATTTTATATTAAAACCGGTTAATTACTTATTTCACGCCCGTGTGTTATATTACTTCATCCATTTTATACTTGTCAACTTAAATAAATTAGGTTCTTCACTTATTATTTTGAATAAATAAACCAAAAAGAAAGTTTAGGTTCTTGATTTATAATTCAAAGGCTATTATATATATATATATTTGATAATAAAAATCTAAATAATGTCTATAAGGTTAAAAATGATTAATATTTGGTGCATATTATTTATATCATGCTAGTTATATTATTGTTGTTTGAAAAATGTAACCCTTTTAATAAATTTGTGATTAAATGCATTAAGACTTTTTTTTATTTTATGTGACAGTGCACTGCAAACATGAATCAGATTGAGTGTGGGTTAATTTGGACGTACAACAATATTCCCTTAATGCCAAATTTTGCCACACGATTCAATTAGGTTCTTAAATGTAAATTTACATATGACTCGTAAAAAGGTGTTTTCAGAAGTGTTATGGGTACTCTTCCCTGTTAGATTCAAATATATATATATATATATTTCATTTATACCCAATTGTATTTCTATTAAATAACTTTGTAAAAAATAAAACATAATCTCCTTAAAATTTTGTTATCTACGCCAAGGAAACTTAAAATTTATGTCATAAAGGAGGCTTTTTCAATAGCAACGGACACGTTTTGACAATACAAAAAGTTTCCAACAAACAAACTTACAAATATTCAACAAATGGGTGCTTGAGATCGCAAGAAACTTCCCTCTGTCCTCCGCTCCGTTAGTGGATTGTCATGACTGATGACACGACTAAGTAAAACATTTACTCCGCCTTAAAACAGTGTAGGAAAAACATAAGGTTTAATTTTACCCCAACTCCCTAAGCTCATTGGATTTTTCAATTTTAGTCCTTCTACTTTTACATCCAACAATTTAATTCCTCTGCTTGTCAGGATTGAAATTTAAATTTCTTCTATTTTTCGAAAATTAAGAATTTAATTATTATATTTTTATTTCATGGAACTTAGTCTCTTTATTTTACATATTTCAAAATTTCAAAATTTTCTTATAAAATTCAAACTAATTACAATGTCTTTTTTTAGTTACATGGTTATCAAGTGAGTATTTTTTTTAAAAGAAAAATTTGAGTTACTTTGGATTTGGATGATTTTGGATTCTTGTTTGAGAGTTGGATTTTTTAAATTTGGGTTATTCAAGTTAAATTTAATACACAAATTATTCTGAATAAGATCATTTTATATTCAAGTTATTTGTATATTTTACTCATGATTTTCGGTTTGATTGTTAAAATTGATAATGTTCAATTTCTTAATTTTAGAATAAAATTAAATCAAAGTCAACTAAACCATTTAATTGATTTAAGTTTATTATAAAAATATTAATTATTATAAATAATATTTTTAAGTAAATATAATCAATTATTGTAAATTTAAATTAATTAACAATAATTAAAAGCAAAACATTTATTTTTATGTTTAAAAAGTATACTTAATTTAATTTTGGATATCAAATCAACTCATTCCAAATCATTTTTTATAAAAAAAAAAATTGCAATCTATTGAATCGAAGTCTGCTCTTAGCTTTTCCCAAGAAAAAGGTTTAATTACCAATACTTAACGACATCTTTATAAGAAGTTAAGGGCATACATAACCGTGAAAATGAAACTAAAGGAATGCTTGTAATATATAGGGTTAAAACGTAACCGTGTAAAAATCATATGGGTGGGGCGTTAGGAGAGGGGACGACGTGGGCTGGAATAAATTTATTCCCTTCAACAAGTTATTTTTAGTTGGTTTAATCGGTTTGTATCGATTTTCGATTTAATGGTTGAAAATTATTTTCCAAGTTAATACTTCAGTTGGTTCTCGATTCAATTAATCTAACCAGTCATTTTAATAGTTCAAATATCCTAATCCAAACGATTTTTTAATTGATTTAACTAGTCTGTATCGATTCCCTATCTATTTAATTCAAGATCATTCTCTTGAATGATATCCTATCGGTTTTCTACTCAATTGATTTGACCAGTCGATCCAATCTGATTCATACATCCTTGGACAAACTTATCAAACAAATGTTTATTGTTTTTTATGGACACCATTTGTGAAAAAAAAAAAAGAATTGAAATATATAAGTTATTGTACTTTTCGAAAATTAGGAATTTAATTTTTATATTTTTATTTCATAAATACTTTTTAAATTTCAAAATTTAAGTTCAACAATTAATATTATTATTATTATTATTTTGTTAAATTTATTATTGTGACATTTTCAATATAAAAAAATACTCACTTTGTAACTATATAAATAAAAACAAAACTTTGTAATTAATTTGAATTTAACCAAAAAAATATTTAATAATATTAACAGTTAAATTTAAATTTTAAGTATGAAAATTAAAAAAATTAAAAATATAAAAATTAAAAATTAAATTCCATAAAATAAAAGTGAATAATAGTATAAAACAGGAAAGATAAAAGGGCAAAAATAATTAACCTAAATGGTGTTTAATATGTGGTTAAGTGAGAGAGAATTAGGGGCAGAAGAATTTTGTCGGCCGGCGTTAAGTCTGACCCACTCAGTAAAGGGTTAATACTTAATACACTTGAATACTCATTCAACGCGGGTTGTTCGAGAAACCCTAAACCTGGATTTCATATATAAATACATCGTCCCCATGCTCATAACTCGTACGAAAACTTACAAAAAGCAAAAATCCAAGCCTATATCTTCCATTCTTGATCGTCTTTTTAAAAGAAATCTTAAAGAGAAAATTTTAACGACCTAAAGATTCTCACCCCTTCTTTTTCTTCTAGAAAAACAATATGCAACAACAAGAAGATCCCCAGACCAAGCCTCTGGCATCTGTTCAAGATTATCCAAGAAGCGACATGGAGTTCGGGGGAATTAAACCCAAATCTTTACGCAGAGAAGAAAAAAGCAGTAAAGGTCTCGTTTACGTTCTCACCATCACGGTCATCCTAGGAACCATTCTTTTGACATTCGGAAGTATCTTTTTACGTCCTAGAACACCTGGTTTCGAGTTCGGATCGGTTCAGGTTAGAAATCTCAAGTACGTAACTAATTCAACGTCTCCGTCCTTCAACTTCACACTTATAGCGCAGATCGCTGTTGAGAACACCAATTTTGGAGAGTTCCGGTTCGACAACACAACCGGGAGTGCTTCGTGTGGTTTGGTAGTCGTCGGAGAGTTCAAGATACCTGCCGGGAGAGCTGAAGCTAGGAAAACCGAGAGGTTGAATGTTTCGGTTGATGTGACCTCGGTTCGGGTACCGAACACCACGAGCTTAAGCGGTAATATAAGTTCTGGGATCTTAGAGCTGAGCAGCCATGTGAAATTGAGTGGGAAATTGAACATTATGAACATAATGAAGAGAAGAAGGCACCCTGAGCTGACTTGCTTCATGAAACTTAATTTGACGGGGAGTTCCGTACATGATTTAACATGCGACTGATATGATATTACAGGGGGTGATTTTATCTTCACTTCCTTCTTCTTTTTGGCAGAGTTTTATGAGATCAATATGTTTAATTAGATATTCCAATTTACATGCAAGACGAATTGAGAACAATTTTTTATTAATAATTTCTGTAAATTACTCTGTATCTTACTTCATTCTTTTGATGAGATTATTAAGGTTTAATTATGTTCCCGGTCCCTATACTTTTTCAATTTTTTGAATTTTAGTATTGTCTATTTTTTAAATTTGAAGTTGAATTGATAAGTTTGTTAATAGGTTTCCTATAAATTTGAACTTTCCGAATTTTAGTATTCAAAGGTTTGATCTAAAAATTAAAGTCTAGTTGAACACATATTCATTGAAACTAAAAGCAAAAGAGACTAAATTTGAAAAGTCCAAAAAGTACAGGGACTAGAGACAGAATTATACCTATTAGTAATTTAATTAACAGTGTTAATTACTGATTCTGCTTTCACACATTGGTCAGAGACGGCAAGGCGGGTGAGTCCCTGTGGCTTAAGAAGTCAATCTTGCTACAACTTCATCCGCCAATGACTTTAAAATAATGGCATAGCTCCTAAGAGACCTAAGGGGATCTTTCAATTTTCTCCCTTTTATACATATTATAACCCTCCCAAATATAGAAGCAATCCTTTCAATATTTTTATAGTAATTCTATTTTGATATTTCAATATCAATATCCTGATTCCGCCATTGCTTTGACAGTAAATGTTTGGGCCACATTCCTTACCCATTGCCCGTCGCCCTTGAATGAAACGAGCGAAGCCCCACTACCCCTTTTTTTTCTATTATTTTGTAAACACTTATCTTCTTCTTCCATTTAGGCTGCTTTCAGCATTAAATTCTCATAACTTGAGTGTAGAATGCATGATGTCAAATTGTATATCATGCTGGAAATAATTAAATCCCAAATTGAAACTTACTTGTGTTTTTAATTTATTCAAGACGAGTTGTGGGAAGTGGCCTAAGCTTAAGCGGGTATATGTTAACTTCATCTCTTAATATGAGAGTTGAATTGTCTACTTATTATAAACTCAACAATAGTAACTTAGATTTGTCTGATTATAATCGAGTTATTGAGGAGACTCGAATGTTGTGTAATTAGTTTGTTTTTATTTTTATTTTTTGTTTTGCTCATCAATTGGTCATGGTGTTGCCCATATTCCCTTGATGAGAATGTAGATTTTTTTATTTGAATCATCTAAATGTCATTCACCGAATTGTGTTGAATAACTCTTTAATTTAATTTTTTCTCTTAAAAAAAAGATTATACCTTTTATATTCATAAAGTTGCAATCCATTTGGACTAAACTCTTTGAATTTGCGAGAACGAGCCAAAACAGATAACAAAGAAAAGGTCAATTTCGATTATAGTATATGGTTATTGTGTGAGTTAAACTTAGCCTTGTTGGCGTGCAATAGTGGCCAATTTATTTGCGGTGCAACTTCAGTTGCTCAAACTATCTTCCAACACTGCAGTTAATCCTTGATAGCGGCTTCTTGAGTTAGCTACATTGTCCTACTTATTGATTGTTTGATTTTTGGCTTTTGTGGATTTGGGCGTGTTTGGATGTGCGGTACAGTGTGTTTAGCTTATTTTTTATTTTACACTATAATATTTAATATCACCGTAATTGTTCCTTTTATATTAATCGCAGATAAACGCACAACCCATCCAAATAAATTTTCATTAAATTACACTTAAAATTTTAGTAAATTTATATTTTAACCACTCACCTCTCGTATCAAATAGTTCAATAATTATTTATAATTTTTTGAAGTGATCAAAACATAAATTTATTAATAGTTTAGTGACTAATTTACCCATAATTTTTTATGACATTATTTAAAAGGGTATGTATCCTTAAAAAAAAAAATCTCCATGTTTGAAAAAATCTCGTCACACACCTAAACTATACAAGTTCAAATCCTATTATCTGTATTGTTTGGATAAAACAAATAAAATAAGATTTTAATCTAACTTTGTAAAGAGGGAAGTTTCTGTCAACGGGCTTTATGTTTTGGTTCATGGTCTGTTAAGAGTAGATACACACACGAAACTTCTTCGAACTTAGCAAGGGCCCATTTGGGGTCGTTGTTGCCCCTTTTTCAAGCTAAGAATTCAAAATTCCTTGGTGTTTAGACTTAGCTTCTTCTATAATTATAAGTCTTTGTGTTTAGACCCACCAATTCCTTTTCCTTAACATTTGAAAGGTCGCATCATTATCATATTTCTTAGATTGTGATGTTGTATTCCTTTTCTTCTGTAACCAATATTTTAGCCTAGGGTTTACTCGGTAAACATCAAATAAAAAAGGATTCTACTGGGTCAATATTGTTATTTTTTATATAACAGATTACAATTTTAAAATTTCTTTTATGACTTTCTGTTATAGGTTTTGTTTATATTTTTTATAATTTTTTAATAAATTTTAAATTTTGAAAGAGTTTAATTGATTTTTTTAAAAAAAATTTGTTTCTAAAGCTAATCTTATTAGTTACAAAAGAAATTTAATTTACTTCTCATAAAAAAAATATGAGTCAAATTGAATAAATTTATAAAGGTTGAGGGTTAAATTTATTATTATATCTTACGGATAAACACTGAATTTTATAAAAAATAACCCTTTTGCTCACTAATTTAACATACGAAAATTAATTTGTCTATTTCTTCAATAAAAAAACTAAAATGCAATTTAATATATAATTTAAGAAATTTTATGGTACTTGGTAATTTATAAATTTTATAAATATCTCTTTATATACTATATAAATTATTAAGTTTCGGTCTCCATTGACCCATGCCATGCAGATGGTATAGTCTATGTGGTTAATGTTGGAAGACAAAACAACTAATATGAAATAAAAGAGATATTAAACGGAGGAGGAAATTTCCTAATTTTTTACTCAAAGGAACTTCTATAAATTGACTGATTTTGTTCCATATATTGTTTCAACGAAGAAGAAAAACAAAGGTCATCGTATTTGATGGGTTATTCAGGGTAGAATTTCTTAAAACAAGGAAGAGAGTATACACTACAGTAGTCTAACGCGTTTCAGCCTCAATCATGCTTATTTTCCTCACAAATGCTGTAGACCATGTATAAGAATTTATCCCCATTTCCAAGTGTTTATATACATGCTAATTGCCATTGCCATTGCCATTTGCCAAGCATCGAAGTCGCAGATTCTAAATCCTAGGCAATGGCTGAGCAAGAGCAGGTCAAGCCCTTTGCCTCTGCCACCTTCGGAGGAGTTCGCAGCAGCAGCAGCGACGACGATGGAGCTTTGTCTATGGAAATGCAGCTGAGAAAGAGGAGATATATCCAGTTCTGTGGCTGCATCGCCTCTCTTTTTTTAATCCTAGCCGTCGTACTTTTAGTCCTGTCTTTCACCCTGTTTCGAATCGGGGACCCATTGATCAGGTTGAATTCTGTAACGATACAGAGCCTGGATATTTCAACTAACGGAAGTTCAAAGACTCGTGTGAACTTGACACTTTTAGTTGATGTTTCGGTGAAGAACCCCAACGCGGCAACCTTCAAATTCGATAACGGCTCGACGACGATTTACTACGGTGGCAGGGTGGTGGGCGAGGGCGTCCATTTCCAAGAGAAGATTAAGCCCAGGCGTACGCTGCGGAGGAATGTGACGGTGGAAATAGATCCTGTGAAATTCGTGGATGTTCCCGGCTTTATTACCGATTTAACGGTTGCTAAGAGATTGAATGTAAGCAGTCACACCAGAATTTCAGGCCGGGTTAATATTATGAACCTCGTTAAAAAGCACGTTGTGGTGAAATTCAATTGTTCCATGACTGTTAGCTTCCCCAGCAGTGGCTTTCATGGAGAGAAGTGCAAGCCAGAACTCGATTTCTAAAGTTCGTATATGATGATTATGATGATAGTTATTTGTTGAAGTTCTGGTTAGATATGCAGAGAGCACTTGGATTAGTTTGTTGTATGATTTTTGTTTTTAATATGAAAGTACATGTAAAGAGTTGGAAGTAATAAGAAAAATTGCCCAGTTTTTGTTGTTTGATTCTTATTCCTTGAACAATCTCTTTACTCGTATGTATGCCCATTTTCGAATTCTGTCATAATAGGGTAGACTACATTTGACCAAGAATCCTATTCCACGTATGCATGAACCCGGTGATGCTAAATATCCAGCAAGTTTAGTGTAAGAAAACAAAAAAGAATATCAGACTTTTTTCTGGACTTGACTTTTTAACTAAAATTTAATATTCAATCTTCTTGAGTAATCGGCATGCAAGGCCAAGACGGAGAAACGGTGGCAATGGCCAACCTCTGGATGGGTTAACATCAATGTAGATGGTTCGGTATTGAGGAGCAGACCGAGCGCGGCAATAGGTGTAGCGGTGAGAGGACCAAGTGGAGGTTGATTGGTGGGCATCGAAATGGAAACAGGTGTGTCTCATATCTTTCAGTTTGAAGCTGGGGTCATTTTTAAAGGTTTGAAATTAGTTTGGGCACGAGGTTTTAGGCAAGTGGAATTGAAAAGTGATAATACCTGTTAATTGACATTATTTGGAATGATTTAACAGCAGTAAGTATCGTTGATGGAATCAAGATGATTTACGAATGATGCATCAAGACTTGACAAATAAAATTTCGACATATTATGAGGGATAGCAACAAAGTAATTGATTATCTAGCTAAATCAATTGGAGATAGAATTGATCAATTGGTGGTCTTTGTTGATCCACCATCTTACGTGAGAGATTTGTTGGAAGATGATATTCGTTTATCAATGTTGGAAGTAGATGAAAGACATTAGCTTTGTTGTATTTTTAGGTATTTTTAAGCTTTATTTTCTTTTAAAAAAAGGTTAAGAAAATTTAGGCTATATTTAAATGTAATGAACGCCTTACTATATACTAAAAAAGTGTGGGGGAAAGAATTTTCAAATCATTCATTGCAAGTTTGAATGTTGTAAGGCTTAGACTAATCTTACAAAGAAATGGAATGAGAATTTAGTGTGTTGACCTGATAGTTAGGGTATTTATCGGTTCAGATGTGATTTGAGTTCAAATTGTATTGCTATTAAAACTTTAATTTTCTCTTGTAATTAAAAAAAATGAAATAAGAAAATATATAAATTAAATAAATATAGTAAATTGGTGGGCCCTTCACAAGAGAGACAATTGGGCCTTACAAATCGAGTCTACGCTCAATTTTCCTTCATGAGTTGCATCGATCCTTGTCCATAAAGAATCTTTTGCTTTTACTTCTTATAGACTACCGAAAAAACAAATACATGGTTTTAATTGAAGTTGTGAGGAAGGGGAAAAAAATATTTTCATATAAAACACCCCTCTGTCTTTTTAAATTTATCTCATCGTCAAAATTTGACTTCGAGATCCTATCTTATAAATATATTCATGTTAATTGCAACTTGAGGTATAACTACAAATTACATAAAACTTACATTATTTGGATTGACATATTTTTTACTTGGATTTTTTTATTTTATAGACCTTGATGAATGATTATAACTTAATTATGAAATTAAGACGTGCGGACAGTAAATCAAATAAGAATCGAATCAAAGCCTTTCAATGTAATTTAAGTTCTTTTATTTAAAAAATAAAATAATTAATATCTATTAAGTAAAAACCAAAAACCTTAGAGAATTCTTTACCTTAAAAATTCAGATTGACTGCAAGTTGACTTAATGATGGGTGAAATTTGTGTTCTAAGATCTGTTCATGAATTCCGAAAACCAAAGAGGAATTGCCTATTCGTTCATGAATCACGGCCTGAATGTTTTTTTTAGGGTATCTGTCCCCTCTTGCGGTCACAGTAGAAGCTAAAATGTTTTCCCTACTATTTTTTTTTTATAACGTAAGCTCATTATAATATATATTTTGAAGGGGAATCAACCGTATTATATTAGAAGTCAAGGATAACAAGTTTACTACAAAGAGACAACATTGCAGGACATTAATAATAAACTAATGTCATGTCTAGAATCAATGCTCATGATTTTTTTCATCCAATATTTAATTCAATTTTTTCCCTAAACGTTATTTCAAGATCTAAGATTTTTTATTCAATTATTTACACATGAATTATATATATATAATGGATTAATAATGCACATTGGTGGGGAAAAAAATTAATTTAATTAAAATAATAAATATGATTTTAATTGGAATGGTAAATTTGCGATAATGAAGATCATAATGATGTTTTGTGTTCAAAATACAGACAGACATAAATGCTTTGAATATTGTATTTATTTATTAGTAAAATGATTAGACTTTTGATCATTTCACAAGTGAGTTGGAATACAATTGATGAGCGGCATCAACTTAATCAAATTTTTATAAACTAAAAATTCTATCATAAGCTTGTATGTAGAAACCAAATGTTTAGAATATATAGGTGTGTTTAAAAAATATATATAATAAATAATGACATGTATGTTTTAAGATTAATTAATAATAACATATGAAATATTTACGATATTAAAATAAAAAAAATTAGATTAAATCGTAAGTAGAACGAAATTTAAACAGATAAACACATCAGGTTAAGAATACTAAATAAATACATCAATCTTAAGTTGCTAAAAAAGTGTGCATATAAAAATTAAAATGTATAAAAGAAAATAAATCAAAATAGAGTTTTATTTGAGTGGTAGATTTAAGACATTATTAATGCAATTGTTGTGGATTCAAATATCAGCGTATAATAATTTAACTTATTTTAAATACGGAAAAGCATTTTTATCCCTAATCAAGTTAGCTTACGTTAACTTAATCGAAAACTTAAATATAATTATGTAAATCAAATGATGATAAAAAATTGTTATATTCTAACCATTTAACATAAATTAATTCATTAATCATACATATTTATATATTATGAGTACATAGTCTATTTTGGTACAATTATGCCTAAAAAGTGTTGCCAGAATCTGATAAACTCAGTGTTCTTTGTTTCCTTTTTGAATCAGAAAAAAATAAGGGAAAGAAACACGGGAGACAGATTAATAAAAACAACGCAGCAGCGTGCTTCCAAGACTCAATTTCAAAGACGCAAGCTTTACTTAGATTAGAAAGGCACATTTACACTTTGTAATATAACTGTTAATACCAGTCAAAGTAGTGCCTTTTTTTTTTTAGTGTTTATATTTTAGGTTTGTGATTGCCAAGTTCCGATATACAGAGGTTTGAGACACTAAAACCGAAAAGATTGTGGAAACCACATCCTTGGGTTATGTTTAGTTCGTTTTCTATTATGCGGTTCTTACCAATGAAATACAAATTGGTATATAAAATAAGAAGAGCTTTGAGGAAGAAAAAGTCGTGGGTATGTATAAATTATACATAAACAGAAAAGCTTTAATCTTTTTTCAAAATCCTTTAGTTAAAGAGTCTGATTAGTGGCCAAAACGACAAAAGGGGTAGCACTTAGCTGAGTGGCAATGGCAGGGGCACTAAGGGGCTCCGCACTTAGCACATAGCAATCTAGCAGCGCTTTTGTAGGCCCCAAGCCCTGCCGCAAGGAAACAAAATGAATCTCATTGGCTACTTCACAACAACATTGAAAAATTGAAAGGATGCATCGGCATCCTCACCCTCCATGACTTCTCGAGTTCCAATACCTGGTTAGACCAAAGGCCAAAGAACATATTATATGGTTCATTAGAGAGTCTCCTCCATGACTGAAAAAGATGGATATTATATGATGGGATCTTTGCCATTGTTCCTTCCTGTGAGAAAAGCAAAGCAAATCTCTTTTTTCACTGTTTTGGTCTCCACTTTCCCACTTCTCTGACCACTAAAGACACCATTTAGACCTGACTTTGGGTCCCATAATTGGCAAATGCAAATAAAAAAGGTACCCACATTATCAAAAACTGAGTTCCAAATTGTTCAACTTCAAGGAGATAAAAAAGAAACATGGAAAATTTTGGTGATAATGATGGAGCCTTGATATCATACAAAGATCTGATTCTTACTTTCACTTTCACAGAAAGAGGAGCTTTACATACAGTAGGGGATAATAGACTAGAGAACAACGATGACTAGCTTATGCCTATGGCTAATTAGTAAAAAGATTAAGACAAAAACAAATATTTACAGAGATCATCGATCCATTCATTGATGAAGGACAAATTTTTCCCGCTTTTTTCTCTCTTCCAAGTATTCATGCTTTGGCTTCATCTGGTGATGAGTTTCTTGACAAATTAATTGATTTTTCATGGGATGGGTCACTTACAGACCTTGGCAAAACAGAAGACTCCGAAGAATCTATGGCAGAAAAATGAAAAATATATATATTAAAATTCATTATCAAATAGAACTAACATCTATGAGGTTTTAAATGAAATTACATACCTTGACAGCCATTGAAGGATCTCTTGCAATGTAGGATGGCGCTTTGGATTCCATCTTGTTGTTGCAATAGAGAATCATCTCTCCTCTTAGACAAAGTTGGCGCCGGAGGGGAAGCCGCCACGGCGGAGGAAGCCGATCTACTCTTTCCCAAATGCTTGCAAACCACCCTAAGTCCAGCCGGAATGTTCACCTGCTTGAGGTTCTTCCCACCCTCTGCCTCCACCTGTCCCTTTTCCACCGTCGTTGCCTTACCGGAAACCGGTTTCTGAGCAGCTGTGGACGGTGGCGTTGCAGCAGGTTTCAAAGAGCCCAAGCTCAACTGCCCTGAAAACTTCAACTTCTCGCCGTACCTTCGTGAAACCCGAACGTAAAGCGGCTTAACTTTCTTCAAGTACTTTTGCATTACGTCTTTGGTGAATTTCTTTTCATCGGAAACGGAGTCTTCAGAGCTCTGCTGTTTCTGCGACTTGCTATTGTCTCTGGAAAACAAAGACATTATAGGAACCTCTTCAACCTTAAATTTCACTGTGAAAAGCTTGTTCTTGTTGTTGTTGTTTTCTTCTTGGGTTGTTTCTTGTTTTTTTGTAGTCGTGGCGACTGAAACAGGTCCATTAGCTGAACCCGACTCATTTTTTTCAGTTGAGTTGAGCTTCGATTTCTTGAACCTTAACAAGAAAACTCGAAACTTGGTGGCCGATTTCAACAATGAAACTGGGAATTGAGGAGGCTTTGATTCCAAACAAGAGTTTGCTTCAATGGGTACCAGCCTTCCTTTAAAGAACAAATCATCTGAAGGAGATAGAGTTAAGTTTGGATCACAAGGGTCGCTGCTTGAACCAGAGGAGAGCGTAAAATTGAACTCTCTATCATCACCATCAGAGCTTCCATCATCAGATTTTGCATCGTCACCATCACTTTGTTCCTCACTTTCATCACCTTTGATATTACCATCTTCATCTTCTTCCTTTTTCTCTTCATTCCCCTCTGTTTCGTCCTCATCAGGAACCGCAAACTCTAAGTCAAAGAAAGGCCCATCATCGTCATCATCATCATCCGTATCCACCACCTGACGAGTACTCACCGCCGTCACAATCGTAGTCGTGCCGCCGGCTGTGGTTGCAGAACGTGCATTAACACAACCATTACCACCACCACCACCACCCCCTCTCCAATACTTAAGCAAGCTAAAAGCTTCCATTGTTGGGAGAGCCAGAATAGAGAAAACACACACAAAGTTTGAATCTTTGATAACAAAAGAAAAAGGGTGGTCTCTGAAGTGAGAGAAAAGCAAACAGGAAGCTTTAGTGTTAATGGGTAAGTACTGAAAATGGTGTTAAAGCTTGAGAAAGAGAGATAAAATAAAAGAGGGGGAGCATTGCCTTTACTTTGTAATGTACTGTATACGTGGTTGCAGCAACCAACAGGTCAGTCATGTGAGAAAGCAGAGCAGTCTGAAATTTAGACAGAAACAGAAGGCAGAGTTAAAAGACAAAAAAGGCAAGGGAAGGTGTGTGTGTGTGTACGATTGTGTACACACAGTGTTGGTACGAGTATTACTACAGTGTGAGTAATTAATATATTCAACTTACTGTAATTTTGCAGGGAATTAGTTGAGGAAGGTAAGTTCACATCAGTATTAATATTCATTTGTTACCATCATAATTTTCAAACCTGGAATCATTATGGTAATCATGTGGTTTATGATGTTATTATACCTCGAAAATATATGGGCGCATCTTTAATGAGAAATCACTTTAAAGCATATTTAATGTTATAATTGCATATTATCTCTATTTGGTACCCTCTGATTCTATGTTAATTGGGGCACCGACAAAGTAGCTCATTGGGTTCTAATTTAGCAGGCTAATTACTATACACCATCATTATTGACTTTGTTTCATCCAAATTTACTCCCCCAAAAAAGTGAGTAGGTAGTTTAAAGTGAAAGACCAAGGAGCATCGAGGCACAGTCTTAAGGGGAGCATAAATTAATATTTAGTGCTTAAATTTGGTAACTCTTTTCACATTAATCTCTGATTTTCTTCTTCTTCTCGTTAGTTTCAAAATTTGGTGAATTTCCTTATTTTGATAGCTAAATTTATATTCCGTTAATATATGATAACATAACACTTTGATATTATATCATATCATTACTTAAAATTTTTAAATATTTTTTTTAATATTTTTAAGTACTGACGTAACACAATATCAAGGTGTCACATTATCAGAATCGAAGTTTAGAGATCAAATTTCAAAAAGTTAATAAGTTTCAAGACTAATGTGGCTTAAAAAGTTTAAAAACCAAATTGAAAAATTTACCAACTTTAAGGACTAAATGTTAATTTATCCTAAATTTTTGAGAGAGAGAGAGAGAGAACCCTAAAAAGGAAAGGTGATTTTGATTCTCGAAGCTATCACGGACTATTGCCTCTAAAGACTAAACTTAACCTCCACTGAGCTTATCACCTATAATCCTCAATCAAGAAGTACCTATTTTCGACGTGAAGTATGAATATAGCAAAATTTAATAATTATAAATTAATAGTGAGTTTGGTGGGATGATGTGGTACGGTGCGTTTAGTTTATTTTTTATTTTATGTTATGATATTTAATATTATTGTCAACAATATTTTTATATCAATCGTAGATAAACACAACGTCCATCTAAATTCACTTTAAATATAAAGTTGTGGAAAATTAATGCAGTTACCACACATAAAAAAATGGTAGAAGAAGAAAATGAAAATGAAAATACAAAATTAAGCATGTCGTTCAAAAAGATAGGTATGGGACATGCAAGTACTGTAATGGATTGAATAATGGACTGAATCCGAGGGGTCCAAACTCCTGCAAGCAGCAGAAGCAAAAAAACCCTAACTCTCATTTTACTTGAGTAGTAACAAAATTCACGTGGGTGGCTACCATGCATTGTAGGGGACCTTCCCATTCTCCACTTCCGTTTATTACAACTCTTTCGCTTACAAAAGCATTGACCTCCACACTTATTTAATTTCAACCTTGGATGAAATTACATTTTACCCTTTATTTTCTTATGAAACAAAATACAGCCACGTTTGCTTACATGACCGATAAAGACTGGTTCAACGATGGGTGCATATATTAATTTCTGGAGACGTTTGAGCTGTAATATGTATTAAGAGAGTTTGACTGTATGAGAGAATATGAAAGACAAAGACAGAGAGAAAGACAGATGATCTGATTGCAACCGTCTGATGTGTTGACAACCCCCATGCATCAATGAGTTACTTGAAGAAGAAAGGGTCCCATGAAGGTGACTGAACAACACCCCCCTTTAATCTTAAATGTAACGAACTGCCATCTGCCTCCTCCTAGCTATTTAATATGTATTACTATTTCTTCATCTTTTAATTACCAACCGGTTAAAGGTAGCCTTAATTTATAATTTCATTCTTAAAGTATATTTATTTATTTTATTTGATATTAAAGTATATTTATTTTTTTTATCTTTTTCTTATAATTCACTAAAAATAATATTTAATTCGTTTAAATTTCGCATTTAAAATGTGCTTTTAGATTTATTTTTTTACGGATACTTTTTAAAAAAATTTATAGTCAATCACAAAACGTCATGTTATGTTTTTATGTAAAAGATATATTTTTTGTTAAATGTATATACACATTAAAAAATATAAATATAGAAAATTCAAAAAATATATAAACATAGAAAAACATATAAAGTATAAAAATTTATAAAACTAAAATTTACAAAAATAAAATAATAAAAAATATTATTATTATTTAAAAAATGTAAAAATAATTAAAAAGTTTAAAAATAATTTTTTATAAAATTCTAAAAAGGGTTTTAAATGTCAAGTTTTTTTTTCAATTACTAGAAAATTAAATATATATTTTTAATTTTAATATCATTTTTTAATTTTTATATATTATTTTTACTTTTTAAAATTTAAAATTATATGTTTAGAATTTTAAAAAATATTTTTAATTTTTTTTAATTTTTATATATTATATATGATTTATTTATATTTTTAATCAATACAATATATAATACAAAAAAAAAAAGGAACATGGCATGTTCTAATAGTGTCATTTGGATAGTCAACACCAGTCAATGATCGATCAAGTATTCATTAATATTTAAATATTATAATTGTTATTTTTTATTTAAATTTAAGGTTTTTCTTTTAAATAAACCTAATTATCAAATGATATTTTTTTTATTGGTCAAAACATGGTGCATGGTACTTTTTCATTAGTCAAAATTATCTAATAATTGTTTTTAACGTTAGTTATAAAATAAACCAAAAACTAAAAAAAAATGATATTTTAAATACTAAATTGAAAAAAATTAAGTACCAAAATAAGAAAAAATGAATATACTTGGGGAGTTAAATAGTAAATTAAGCCTTAAATGTATATTATTGATACATCCTTCCGCATGTTATAATTACTGTTCTTTGATAGGAAAAAGGGAAATTATAGCGTAAAGGATTATATCAAATAAAAATGGAAGATGTGTAGTAATATTTAAATCAAATTTGGAAGGGAAGTGGCCTAGACTGCAAGCAATTCTTTAGGACTTTTCCAAAGGGCCGCATTCCAACAATTGAAGTGAATTAAAGAGAAGTAGTCAGCAGCACTTAACAAAATCTTGAAATGCTGCTACATTAATACATAAGGTTTAAAACCTTACTTGTCCACATGGATAAATGTTATAACAAATAAAGGTGTTACTTATTAACTTCACCACACATTATCTATATAAATGAATTTAAAATTTCAAAAAATTCAATGGAATGTTTATAGATCTGATTGTATGGAGTACAGATATAGGCTTTAAATTGCTTGCATTATAGTATAGGTTCTAAAGGAGTAGAGTCACCTTTTACTTTAGTTTAGAAAAGGGATGTTATCCACTCAAAATCCCATAATTTCCTAACTCTTTGTCTTGTTTAATGGAGGCAGCTTCTTACCCCACCCCCACTTTCATTTCTATTTGCATTAATAATTTAGGAAAACAATATATGGTTTCTTCAAACTACATATATATTATATATATTATGCTGGCAATAAATCAAAGCTTTGCTTCTATGATCCAAAGAAAAACCATTTGTCGTTTCAATGAAGCTTTTTAAGAATGAATTGACAAACTCAAGCAGCTTCTAGCTTCCTCCTGAAACTTCCCAAATTGCTCTAATGAAGGTGCTGAAGAAGAGAAGTGAAACCCCAAGTGAATCCTAGTGTAACTTGGTGATGATTAATAAAAGTTACGTAACTGTTCCTCAAAATCATACAAGTGAAATAGCTGTTTAGTTCTGAGTTGCACCAACTCTTCCTTGTATTTTTCTCTATCAAAACAATTGACTTAACTGCACTTGAAATCCATATTTTAAAGCACTTTGTAATTCATAAAAAAAAGTATGTAATACGATGGAATTGAATGCTCCTACGTCACACCTATTGTTGCAGAATCTTTTTTTCCTTTGGCCCAATATTCTGACATATAGCCCAGAAGAATGGCCCAAAATGCAAGTTTTTCTCCATTTTTCATTTACAAAACTAAACTATTCTTGCACCATCTTCTGCATTACTGCCAGCAACATTTTTGTGTCACAATCCTTGACATGTATATTAGCTGAAGTTTTTTCTTTTAATTTTTATCTGGAACTGTGTCTAAGTACAAGCTGCTATTATGAAGCCAGTTAAAGAAGGGGCTATTTATGTTCTTTGCATTGCTTTTTTCTTTCCAGCATCAAATGAGGTAAATTTTAATGCTACCCTACTCGACTTTTTCCTCTTCCAGTTTGGCTTTTTGCTGTACCTATTTTAGTTTGTTTGGTATCGTAGGGTCATCCAATACTTTAGCTTCTCCTTCTTTGTTCTGTACAACCATAAATTGAATAAAAAGAAGTTCATGAGTGAAGAATTGAACTTTTGGAATCTAAGGAATTTTATCATGCATTAAACAACTTTAAAATAGGATTATAATATAGTCTACTAGCCAACAAAAAGCTTTGGAAATAATATGGTCAATCTGTTATAATGCACTTTCTTTCAGGTCTATGAAAGTAATATATATATATATATATATATATATGGTACAATGGTAATTAACTGGCACCTTGAGAGTGGGATTATTCTGTTGATTATCATAAAGGTTATTATTATGGCTATGGAGAAAAGAAAAAGAGAATTTGGATGGAATGATTTGAGTGACAGGTGAAATGTTACTTACTGGTTAGTTTCATGTATGCTTAGACTATGTTTGAAGTTATGTTCAGCCTACATAGCAACTACTGAAAGTGATACAGGAAACAATTTTTTTTTTTTTTTTTTTTGTAGGAGATCATCATGATGCTGATGATTATTGACTAATAACATGCCTGCATGCTACAACTGGACGAATGAATACCCAAATTACAAATTTTGGGTTCTCTTCATTCAATCATTGTGAAAATGAAAATGTGGGTGATGAAAGATCAGGGCTTACCATCTATATACCATATTATGTAAATGTATATATGTGTGCAGAAATTCATCAGCTTTACTTTCTGTTTCTCTTCCACCTTGACGTTGTTCAGCAAGCTTGAAAAGTTATTACACACTGGTTGGGAGGGCTTCTTCCCCGGGCATTTGGACTAGTTTCAAATCCTAGAGTTATCACACTATTAAGAGGGCCTTACCTGAATACTATCCCAGCCTGGATATAGGATTACTCTCAGACTGTACAACAGATGAGGACACCTATGGTTAACAAAAAAATATTGGTACAAATGGTTTCTAACATTTTAATTCTAAGGAGGCACATGACATGCCAGTTCCACTAGGGCGACCTTTTGTGCTTGTGTCTCATGTTTGTTGAATTGATGGACTCACTGAAATCGGTACTGTTAATCTTTAACATTTCAAATTCAACTTAAGTTTCTCAAATTACAAAAACCCCATATATATGTATGTATGTAAGGCTTCTTTGCTGCATATTCATATTTTGATTGGTTAGCAGGCACCAGAAATAGGAGAATCATGAGTTCATAACATTGCTTTTTTTTCATTTTCATCCCCCCCTGAGAGGGTGATCATTGGGGTTGAAAAGCACATATGGTAGCCCTTGGGCTGAACCTACTACATTTGCCTTTTACTACAAGTTATGAATTATGATATTAATCCTATTAGTTGGGAGCTGGAAATGGACACCATGTGTCACTTTTTTCTTGCTTGGGGTACAGTACTCATGAACTGTGTGCACCTTTTATCAAGGCTTTGTCATATAGAAGCTGGAAGTAGGGTCATCAACATCATGTCAAAGATGATTAATATTTTCCTAATCCTAAATCATTTTTTTATTTTAAATTTCAAACTTTAAACATTGCAATCTTGTAAAGAGTTTTGACGGTTAGATGTTGGTGTTATACAAGTTTTGATGCTTTTTTTTTTTATCATCACATCTTTGTCTCCTGTTTAAGCTTTTGTTAGGTTCCATTTGGAGAAAGTATATTTGTTCTTCATCTGGCCCCATAAGGAAAACTCCTTCTGTATAGCTATTTGGTTGATGGTGTAAGGACAATGATGCATGTATGTTTCATACATCATAATATGGCTAAGTTTCTGTACATGTACAAACTGAACTGCTGGGATATAGCTTTACCTTCAGTTATTTAACTTAAAATGGCTAAATATTTATGGAAGTCCATTCTCCATATACAGTGGATGAATCTAAAATGTTTAGCAGAAGAAGAACCTGTTGTGACCTTGAATTTTGTTTGTGGGATGTGTGCCAACCAACCAATTCATGCTTTTTGCTATAAAATTTATCTTTTTTCTTTGTTTCTTATCTAACACATGCCCAACATCGTAGAACTTATCCCACCTCCGTTTTTGACAATTTTTAATCTATGGATGCACGAGGGTTTTTTTTAAATAGGTAGGACTGAGGTTACATAGAAATAAAATTCGATACCAAAGTGAAGATTTGAATATGAGTTTTTTTATCATTTTACTTGTAATACTTAAGAAATTATCAATTTTTTTTAAGAGGTAGGATTAATGTAGTCTTGGGAGAATGGATTAGAATTTTGGAGATGATATTATTAAGAGGAATACTCCCGAACTCTAAACATAAATTGTCAAATGAACATGAAAAATATTTTTTAAAAATTAAAAGTTTTTTTTTTTGAAAAAAAAAGGGACATATTGCGGTATTTGAACTTGTGAAATTAAAAATTTTCAATTGACATTGCATTACAAGGATAAGTTCAATTTGGTTCCATTAAACTTTTAAAATTTTTTGAGTTGTTTATGATAATTGTGTTTGGTTCTTGAATTTTTTTTATATTAATTTCGGGTTTTAAGTTTTTTTTTTCTTTATTTTACAAAATGGGCTTTTTTTTTTATGGCTTTTAACCATTATTTGAGGAAGTTTCAAAATCTTTTTTAAAAAATTAAAATTTTAAGTAAATAAAAATAATTGATAAGTCTTATATAATATTTTTGAAAATATTTTTGTATAGAATTTTTAAGTTGTTTTCACTATTTTTAATGTTTTACCTCTTTACAAATAATTCTAAATTAAATGATAATTTTTTATTTATATTTCATAAATCATCTAAATTAAAGTTTTCAAATTTGAACAGGTGATTTAACCAATCAATCTACCGATTTACCAGCCTATTTGATTTGATTAAATACGTTAAAAAGTTCATAAAAATAAAAATAATATTAAAAACTCGATTCAACCAGTTTTGTGCGTAATCTATACTAATTTCCAAATCAATTGATTCAATATCTTTCTTTGAACCAATACTCCAATCAATTCTCACTCCGACCCCATTCAATTCAAACAACCTTGATATGTATTATTTGTTTAAACAATTGTAATACAAAATCAAGTCTATGCTTCTCTTTTTCTTTTATGTGCTACTACTATTATTTAAAGCTATTATATAGTCTTCCGACTGAAATATTACAAACTCTTCATGATGATTTACCGACCATAGTATAATATAGTCTTACTTGGTTCTAGTTTTTACTTCTCTTTGTATCAAAAAAAAAAAAACTATTATATGCTACTAATCCAACCAAAAACAAAAGTTCAAACTTCAAACCCATACCAACAAGCTTATATTAGGTAATATTAATAGTCAATAGCCCCACAAATAATGTTGTAATAACCATTTACAAGTCAATTTCATTAATAATATTTTGTTGGAACATCTAGATATCCTTTTATTTATTTTTCTTTAAATCTATATTTTAAAACATTGTGGAAGGCACATCACACCAAAATTCAATTATAAAAAACCAATATTTGATATAATAACATTTTTCAGCATACCTCAAACGAAAAACTAAAACCAATTAATATTTTAAAAAGAAAATACAATGTAATGCCACACATCAAGTGACCTACTCAATTTGAAAAATTAATTTAAATTAGGTCGAGTTTAGATAAAAATTTTAGTTTTGATTAATTGTTTAACTTAAATTTAAATTAAATGATTTAAAAATATTTATATTTTAATGATAAAATTACAAATATTGATATAAAAAATTTAAAAATTTTCAAAGGTTTTGGATTAAAATAATAAAATTTCTCACCATTTTGCTTAACAATTAAGGATTTTCACCACAAATCAACAAAACCGACGGAACTCCACGTGTCATAATAATAATAGTTTGGCTGCGTCATTCTCGAAGGTCTCCGTCAACATTAAACGGCCGTTAATCCTCGATCCTATAAAAACATATTAAAACGTAAATTCCTCATTCATTTTATTATCATTTTTTCATCTGCTCCACTTCGCTCCGGTTTCTTCCGAACCTCCACGTTCGGGTTCCAAACCTATAAACGGTCCAGATCAAAACCTTCCATTTTAGTGGTCCAGATTAAATCGAACGTGTACGCTCTCTATTTAGCCGCAAAAAAGGTCTCGAGCTTAAGAAAGAGCGCTGCAAAAATCTTTCATTTCTCGAGTTTTTTTCGGGGTTTCTTTTTTTTTTTCGTCGGATCTTCAACACTTTATTTTTTTTTTTCAAAAATGGCTGAGCACGAAGAGAAGAAGCACGAGGAATCGTTGATGGAAAAGATAGCAGAGAAGATCCACGGTCATGATTCGTCGTCATCGGATTCCGATGATAACAAGCCATCGGAATCGTCGATCAAGGCCAAGGTCTTCCGACTTTTTGGAAGAGAAAAGCCCGTTCATCACGTTCTCGGTGGAGGCAAACGTATGTAACAATAACCCTTCATTTTTTATAAAGAAAATTATTTTGTTGATGTAAGTAGCATCTATATATTGATGGTACAAAAGATCTGCTAGGACTCTGCTATGAAGCGCTTACCTGCTCTCTAAAGCGTGAGCTAGAGCTTGGCATCACACTTTTGTTTAGAGGGAAAAAAAAGCATATAAAGTATGAACCTTGTTTATGAAGTTAGAATCGTTTCCCTTAAGCATCAGCCTTTTAGTGAACACCAGTGTCTGTTAAGGGCAAGACACAGATCACCGATGCCATTGTTGGTGAATTAACATTATTGATGCAAGTGCTGTTGGGATTTGGGAATGCGTCGTTCTTCACTCTTTATTTTCTAATAAAATACATGAGCGTTCAATTTTGATGAATTGATGTCGTTTGAGCTTAATTTTGGTTTGATCTGTTAATTGTGTTTGTTTTGGCATTGAAATAAAAATTAGGGTATTTCTAGATCTTCCACTGAATTGATGCGATTGGTTCTAGTAAAGTTTACTCTTTTGATTTATAACAGCCAAAAGAAGTCTGGGATTATATTAAAAGTTTGAGAACATAGTATTATCCATTATCAGTAACCTTTCCCTATGATATTTTGATATTTTTAAGTTATTATCATCAGTACTTTATTACCTTTTTAGTGTAATTTGCTAACGATGCCTATGTATGTGTAACAGCGGCTGACATTTTCCTTTGGAGGAACAAAAAGATATCTGCAGGAGCCCTCGGTGTTGCAACTGTGATATGGATTTTGTTTGAAATGCTCGAATACCACCTTCTCACACTAGTGTGTCATTTGTTGATACTTGCTCTTGCACTACTCTTCTTGTGGTCAAATGCTGCTACCTTCATTAACAAGTAAGTGGTTGAATTTTGCTGTTTGCTCTCGGCTGTTGGGTTTAACTTTGGATTCAGTTTTCTTTTCACTCACAGTAATGTTACTTTTGATTAGGTCTCCACCACGCATCCCTGAAGTTCAAATTCCTAAGGACCCAGTTATGGAGTTTGCTCAAGCACTTCGGTTTGAGATCAACCGGGCTTTTACTGTCCTACGGGATATTGCATCAGGAAGAGATCTCAAGAAGTTCCTATCTGTATGTGGTTTACTTGTACCGAGTGGTTACCTTTTCTGTTTGATCACTTGCAGATTATTCATCTGATTTGCAATTAAGATAGTGATACAATAGTTACTTAGTTTGCCCTGTTCTGATCATTTTATTCATATGAAGACATTTTTTGAGCTGTGCTATCATGCATTTGACAATCATATTGGAACCGGATTCTGATTGTTTAGGTGATCGCTGGCTTATGGGTCTTGTCTATTGTCGGAAGTTGGTGCAACTTCTTAACACTGTTTTACATAGGTATTGGAGTTTCCTTCATTTGCTTTGTCTTTTTTCCCCCTATATACATGTTTGGGTTTCCTGATTTTGTTTTAATGGTTTTGCAATAGTCTTTGTACTACTTCACACAGTACCTGTGCTATACGAGAAATACGAGGACAAGGTGGACCCATTTGCTGAGAAAGCAATGCATGAGATTAAGAAGCAGTATGCTGTGTTTGATGCAAAGGTTCTAAGTAAGATTCCAAGGGGACCATTAAAGGAGAAAAAGAAGGATTAGATTTTCCAGCCAAGATGTGCTGTTGCTAGGTTTCTGACATACATTTGGTAGCTGCCTTCCGTGAAAATGTGTTATTTACTATATATCCTGTATCAGTTAGAACCCTGTTTTAATCTTTTTTGGGTTTTAGTACACAATGGGTTCGAAAAGTTTGATGAATTTGGCACCTTTTTTTTCTAAATCTTGTTTAGTTTGTTTTTTGATATGGTTCCATATGCTATGTGACAATATGTTATCATGTTGCATGTTGGTTGGAATACATTGAGTTGAAAGTTTTTTCAACTTGCGTTGTATATCTTTTCAGAATGATTGAGTTTGCCCTGTGATTGTGGATTGATTCTGACTTCTAATAGTTCTTTAACTTCTGTTCCATATTTTCATTAGAAGGTTAATTCGATGAGCTATAATAAAACCATTGTTTCCTTTAACTTATTGCGATTCCTTTGAACAGTTACTTTAAAAGCAAAGTAGGCATATGGACCGAGGAAGCTTGTGTTAAATTATAGAATAAATTTTTAAAAATTAAAATAGGTTTTAAGTCTTTATGCATTTTGCACATTTAGAATTTAGTTTTTTTTTTTATTTTTAAAAATTTAATTTTATATGTCGATTGATTATCATGTAACAATAAAACTAATTTTGAAAAACATTTAGTAGGATTTTTTTTTTTAAAAACATTCATTTAAAATCATCATGATAACGTATGTTTTTATATTGGATTATTGTTCTTGAACAAATTTGATGTTAGCATTTTGATTGATATAGTTAACAATATAATCATTTAGATTAATTAATGACATTATAAAAGTAGATAATCTAAATTATGTCAAAAATGAAAGTATATAGAGTAAATATCAAGTTTTATTATAGTCTAGTGGTTAAAATTAAAATTTGAACATTCTCTTATAATGTTAAAAAAGGACGAAACGAACCTAAAAGAAAAACGAGCATAGTGAGTAGTGTATATTGTATACGTGTCAGCAGAAGTTTGGACTTTTCTTATCTACATTATTTGTTTTACTAAATTGGTGTCACCTTCAATCGGATCACCAATTTGGTTATGAAAATTATAGAAATGTCCTTAATTAAAATAGACTATATTATATAAGGGTATTTTAGTTTTTGCATTTTAACAAAAATCAATAAAAATATACATATGTTGAAATTTGAACTCACGTCATTTGCATTAATATAACCTTAAACTTACCACTCAATCAAAACTTCATTTTAATATATTTTATACATTTTTATTTTAATATGTATGAATTATTAACTGCATAAGTTGTATGTATTAATAATGTTGTTAATTGAGTTAGTGACTAACTCACAATTGATGATAAAACTATGATAAATAATT
This sequence comes from Gossypioides kirkii, assembly GCA_005610355.1. Classification (NCBI taxonomy): domain Eukaryota; kingdom Viridiplantae; phylum Streptophyta; class Magnoliopsida; order Malvales; family Malvaceae; genus Gossypioides; species Gossypioides kirkii. The sequence continues at coordinate 3,180,526 of CP032254.1, read as the reverse complement.
GTAGTATTTAGTATTGTTTGTCTTATTATTTGTGTTTAAATTTTATTTTACTCATAATTTATTTTATTATTTTATTTTAATATTATATATTTTTCATGTGTTATCATGATCAATTAGTTTAAAGTCATACGTTTCATTATTTATTATACGTTATTTTTAAATACACATCTGTATTCTAAATCTATAGTTTCACACGTATAGAATTTCTAATATATATAAACTAATTTACATATCCACGTGGAGCATGGATTGATTATGTACATTCATTTAAAATTTATTTATATCTATTTATGAAAAATAAATTAAATATAAATATAAATGAATGATGATTCTACATTTTCAAATGTTAAAATTAAGGAATGCATTTTTTAGATAAATAAAAATATATTTTTTAAAAAATCCAAAATAAATATATTTGATAATTTTTTAAGAAATATATATTCGATAAGTTAATAGATAAATTTTATTAAGATAAATCTCATTTTTGAAAAAAATTAAAAAATTTAATTTTTTATAATGAAAATTGGAATGCAAAAAAAATTATTTTATTTTCTTAAAAGTAATATATTTTAAATCATATAATCAACAGGTAAAATATTAATTTTTGTTTTGAAAATATCAATTTATGAAAAACAAAACCAAATGTCGGTCTGAACTTTGCTGTGTATGAAACTCTAAAAGATTGGTTAATTAAACCCAATTGCACACAATGGCGGTAGAAATCTGTGTGATCTCTCTAATGGTAGTTTATCAAGACCTCTTATCATGTTTAAACAATGGCGGAATGTACAATCAAGCAAAAAACTAATCAGGCTCTTCTCTTCTAAATCTGCAACGCATCTCAGTAAGTTTTAATAGATTTGGCATTCCAGCAGTGAACAAAAGAAGTATGCCGGACCTCAACAAGATTACAGTCTCCCGCAGCATAGATAAACAACTAAGAACTGTTTCTCTATCCCAGGTGGTGAAACCGAGTTTTTACAAGAGATTTTGGTTTATAACAAAACCGTATACGTTAACAAACTAGTGGAGACGTGACTTTGAGCAGATGTGCATTTAGCTTACTTGCGTCGTCGGTTATTGGCCAACTCTGGGTTGCCTTTTCTCATCATGGCGACAAACTCATCGTAGTTAATTCTTCCATCCTGTAGGAAGAACATGGTACATCAATTCCATTACATGATACATAAAATAAGAAAGAATAGATGCTGATCTAGAAAGAGGAAGAAGCATACCCTGTCTGTGTCAACTTCTGCAATGATTTCTTTTATTGTTTTTTCATCACCCATATTATACTTCTTAAGGGCCTGCTCTAGCTCTTCCATTGTAATATACCTAAATTGAATTGTAAACAAATAAATTCAGTCATCACAATAGGAACATATGATTCGGGAATGAAAATAGTCATATTAAAAAACAAGATAGTAAGGTGGATTACCCGCTATTGTCCTTGTCAAAGTATTGGAATGCGGTGTACAAGTGGTCTTCTCTTTCCATTCTATTCATGTGCATGGTAGCTGTTATAAACTCGATGTAATCAATGGTTCCATTTCCATCAACATCAGCCTGGGGAAGCAACAGATAGGTTATATAATAAGATGGCTAAGTTATAAAGAATGATTTACATAATGAGATTTACACACATTCAAATATTTTAGGTAGCGCTTCAAAAATCAGTATTGATCTACCTTTGGTTTTTTACATTTTTTAAAGGTTCTTGTCTGTCACAAATATTCCAGTAGAATCCATGTTAATCAAGAAATAGCACATTCCTGCTAATACTAGCAGATTCTGAGATGGTGAGTTGCAAAACAAAAGAAAAAAGACATTTTGAGCATAGCCCGGTTTACTGTTATCACGAGATACTATTAAGTCAGTCGTGTAAAGGGTATATTCATCTTTCCTTAATACTTGGTTTTGTGTTACCTAAGTTTCCTTTACAGTTACCTATAAAAATTAAGGGTTCCAATAGCATGTCAAGCAGGGCCGAAGTCAGACAATGACTTCAGGTTAGCTTGAGGGAGTGCTCAAAGATCTCCAAAATCTGTGGTCCCAGTCTCATATTCTTTTATCTATTTGGCATTATAATGGGATGACAAGTAGCATTTTGGCCTCACTCAGCATTTATTGTGCTTGTAAAACTTATCAATTTCTACATTGTTCCTCAGTTCTAGGAGGCTCCTAGATTCCTTCTTTCAACCAAGAAGCATTGAACTTGAATTTGCATAAAGCTGATTATTCTTGATACTAATCAAAGCACTTTTGTCCATCTAGATATTCATCTATTCATCTTAGGAGCTTGTTTTTGTAAATTATTCGAAAGATTAGTGATTATTAGGCAGGATATATAAAAAAAAGACGAGGCATACCGCTTCCATTAATTGCCTCACTTCATGCTCAGAAAGCTTAGTACCGAGTTTAGGAAGGCCAGCTTTCAACTCCTCATAGGTGATTGTTCCACTATTATCCGTGTCCATAGATTTGAACATCTCCTTCAAACCTATGATTTCCTCTTCAGATAAATTTTCTGCAATTACCTGAAAGGAGAGAAAGAAAGAATAATCGATAACGATGATGACAATGTAGATTAGAAGTCTTTGGCGCTACTCAACTTTGAAACATTTAGGCCTGAAAATCTCATTGCTAATCCCCCATAATATTATCTTCTTTTCACATTTCATGAAATTTGTAGCTTAAATATTAATATTTCACAATGGTAACAGAGAAAGCAATTCACCTTTAAAGCAACTTTTTTGAGTTTGTTCATTGCCCTGAATTGCTTCATTCTAGTTAAAACAGCAACGTCAAGAGGCTTATCAGATGCATCACCATCTTCACGCATCCATGGATGATCTGGCATTGCAATTCGTAAGTTCAGCCACAAAAGAAGATAAGCACTGTCAACTTGCAAAACCTTGAGCAGTTCATAGGCCCTTTCAGATAAGGAAAAAAATACTCACTTAAGACTTCAACTGCAGAAAGCCGATCCTTAGGATCATGTCGTAGCATCTTCCTCACAAGATCTTTGGCACTGTTGGAAACAAAGGGCCATGGATCTGATGCGAAATCAATATTTCCCCGAAGAATAGAATCAAAGATACTCTGTTCAGTTTCTGCATGCAAAACCAAAGGTCTATAGATGAGAGGGCCTCTCACTCATCCACCACTTCTTAGTGCTCTCATTATAGGCATGCTTAACTAGAATCATTGAAAATTTAAAACTTCAAAAGTTTCCAATCCCTATAAAAGGATATGGCTGTACAACAATAATGTGAGGATCCTCTAATCATCACAAGATGAAACAATACTAGTAGTACCTCCGTAGAATGGTGGGACTCCACTCAGGAGAATGTAAAGAATCACCCCAGCACTCCAAATATCAGCTTCATGTCCATAGCGTCGCCGCAATACTTCTGGAGCTACATAATAAGCACTTCCGACTAGATCCTTGAAAATATCTCCTGCATGCATCAAATATAAAGAATTTCTAGTTGATACCCATCATCAATAAGTCTTCAGAAGTACATGTGAGGCAAAAAGCATCAGTCTTACCTACATTAGTCTGTTAGATAAATTGCTGACAAGATGAAAAATTACGATTAAATAATAAGGATTTTGTTGTAGAACATCTTAGAATGATAAAGATCTTCAGTCATACAAAAAGTTATGAAGATTTTCTCCCTTTTTTATTCTTCTATAAACCTTTTCATCGCATATTTATAACGATCAGCAATTCATCACAACAAAATGAAACAAACTCAAATCAGCGAAACCAAAAATGCTTACCTGGCTTGAAAAATACAGAGAGCCCAAAATCTGTAGCCTTCAATGGAGAATCCTCATCCTTACTCAATAACAAGAAATTCTCAGGCTTCAAGTCCCTATGCATAACCCCCATGGAATGACAATTATGAACCACCGTCACCATCTGCCGGCACAAATTAGCAGCCTCCCTCTCTGAATAATGGCCTTTCGCTATAATCCGGTCAAACAACTCACCTCCCGCACACAATTCCATTATCAGATTGACGGAGTGACGATCCTCATAAGCCCCCTTCAGCTCCACAATATTCCTGTCAGGCCCATTTACTAATAAACTTCTAAAACAATTACATCTATAACAGGATTAGATGCATAATATCAAAGTTTTGTTTGGTGGGGGAAAACCTGTGGCCGGTTAGATGGTACATAATCTGGACTTCTCGGCGGACGTCTTCGATGTCATCACGGTTGATAAGCTTACGGGTGGCGATAGATTTACAAGCGAATTGCTGATTGGTTTCTTTGTTAGTCACTAAGTAGGTAACACCAAACTGCCCACGACCGAGCTCGCGGCCGAAGACGTAAGTTGACCGGACGTCCTCCATGGGACGGCCAAGCACACGACCGATCGGTGGAGTAGTGGATGGAGCGGTGTGGTGGTTGGGGGCGGCGGAGGAGGAGGACAAGTTGTGGTGTGTTGAAGGTTTGGGGGGTCTTGGAGCCGATGCATCAGCAGGTAGGACATTGATGCCATGGTTAGGACCACCGCCGGTGTTGGTTTCCGGTCGGAACTGGCTATCGGCGGATGGTTGACTGTTACAGATACCCATTCTTTAAGAAGGAAATTTGGAGAAAAAAAAAAACCCAATCTCCTTTAAGTCAAATCTGAGTCAAGCGAGTTACGAGAGTGTAAAAGGAAAGTTAGAAGGGAGGTAGTTTTTTTTTTGGTCTGAAACTGATGGTGTAAGAAAAAAGAAAGCCTTACGCGCGTGTGCAAGATCCACGCGCTTCCCTATAATGAACACTGCACGCGGTTTTTTGGTAAATACATTAGCAATAACTTTTACTTTACAAAAGTTATAAATTTAATTCGTGTATTTTAATTTGATGATTTTTAATTTATATATATTTTAAATTTTAAAATTTTAATTCTCACCAAAATGATAATTATTAAATTCATAAAGTTAAATTTTATTATTTCAAAATTTTGATGCAACAAACATATTATCGCATATACAATATCATATAAGTTTGTTAATATTTACGAAAAATTTAATTAATTGATTAATAACCGTTATTTATGCCAAGATTAATATTTCAAAATTTAAAAAATATAAAAACTTAGAATAATTCAATTAAAGAAGATGGACCAAATCTATTACTAATAATTGAATTTTATCAAATAAATTTAATTGTTAAGGTTGGATCAAGATTAAATTTTAAATTTCAAAAAGTATATGGATTAAAATTGTTCAATTCAAAAAATATAATGATTGAAATTAATTAGATAAAAATACAATGACTAAATCCATGAAATTTATAGATTACAAGGACTAATAGTAGAATTTAACATTTTTACTGTAAAACTTTTCACATGAAACCCAAGTTATACTTGGTGTGATTACATGGTAATATCTGTTCATACTTTATTAACCCTTTGACAAGGCACACACACCTTGCACACACAGGTACTCGAACCCAAGACCCTTAAAATAAATAATTTTTTTTTTCACTGAAATCACTTGTTGAGTTCCAGGTTATACGTTTTTATTTTGGTATCTATAGGTAGGTTGAAATAGTCGAGAGCCTTTTGGCCTAATAGTAATGGTATTGTGTTATAGCCATGATGGTTTGATTAAATCTCAAGTAATCTCCATTCTTAATTATACAAAAAAAAGTCAAAATATGATATAAATCTTTGTATTCTCTATTAATTTAGTTTTTTTTATTTTATTTTTTAAAAATTTAATTTCTTTATTTTTTTCAGATTTTAAGATTTAAGTTTAATTATTAATTTTTTATTAAATTTATTAATGTCACGATTTAAAATTAAAAAAAATACTTATTAAATACTCATGTAATTGTAAAAATAATATTATAATTAACATACATTTATATAGTTGGACCTCAATTTCCCTACAACAACACTTCAAGCAGTGTTTGGTAAATTCATTAGCAATACTTTTTTGACTCTGTTTTTCCACAAAATATTTCACATGAAATTCATTGTGTACATTTTTATTTTGATATTTATAAGTAGGATGTGATATAAATATTTGTATTTTTTTATAAATTTGAAATTTAATTATTATATTTTTATTTTTTAAAATTTAAAATTTGTGTTCAATTATTAATAGTTTTTGTCATATTAATTGAAGTGACATTATGAAATAAAAAAATATTTTAATCAGAAGAATGATATTGTAATGAACATGATTCTAACAACTAATTTGAACTATGTTAATAGTTGGACCTGTATTTTAAAATCTGAAAAATAAATAAACTAAAGTATAAGGATTAATTTCCAAATTATAGAAGTAGAATAATTTATGACATGTTTTTACTTTATAAGTGTGTATATATATACCATGGCAATAAGAAGTTAACAAATAAAAAAATAATAAAGCCTATGGGACACGATTTATATATTGTCAGTTGACACACTAAAATGATGATAACTATAGTTGACATGTGTCATTAAAAAAATTATAAGTTACATAAACACAAATTTCCATATTGAATTAAAAAGAGTTAGCTAAGGGTAATTTAATATACAAGTAGAGAAAAATAATGTAATTTAATATTATAAAAAATGGAATATAACAAATTAATTTAATAATATATATAAAATAAATAAATTACAGAAATTATTCATAATATTATTTAAATTATAATAAATCAATATTTCAATCCCTAATGAATTTTTGTATTGTTTTAATATTATTTTTTAAAGATTAAATAACATTAATATAACTATTTATAAATTTATTATATACTTTCAAAAATATATTGGATTACAGTACTTTTCGATTTTTTTAAAATTTCTTTAACGATGTTAAACAAAAATTAATGTTATAAAAGATATTATAAAGATAATACACACAATTGATCCATACAGGTAAAGATTGCATGAAATAGTGACGCCACATCATTTGTATATTTTTTTTAATAGTTTTATGTCACATCAATATTTTTATCTAGAAAAAAATTAAATCCAAATTAAAATCCTGAAATTCAAGATGAAATTATTGATGTGATATAAAACTACTAAAAAAGGATAATAGTTATGTTTCATACCATCCTTTTTCGATCCGTACATCATGCAAACTAATGAATATCTATTTTTCTATAAAAAAAATATTTATATATTCAAGATTTTGATTTTTGATAAAAAACTAATTGATATGTATTAATACATGTTATATTGACAAAAATGAATCGAATTATATTAATATTTTTATCAAAACGAAATTTAAATTATTAAATATTAAATTAAAATAAAAAAAATACAACAATTGATACAGTTTGTAACCATATCATACCTACTATTACAGTCTAAGAGAAAAGAGGAACTTTCTCATTGGCCAAACAGCTAAAATCGTGGCCTTTAGGAAAAATTGAAAGAACAAAGAAAAAAAAGTGTGATGGAGAATGAGAAGTGTGTGACAGGTTGAAACTGCAAAGCAAAAATGGACACATGAAAGTGAAACTCAAATCTTCATACTGAGGCCTAATATCAATGGACACAGTCTCCATATAATAAATGCTGTTATCTAATGTCTGCTCACCAATTAAATCAATCCTCTTTTTGCTGGTGGGTTTGATTGATTAAATAAAAGATGGATGAGAGTATTGGTTCCAAAAAAAACAAAAAATTCAAGTGATTCGTAATTAAATTCGATTGAATCAAAATTTATATATATTTTTAGTAATTTTTAAAATTTACTTGACTCTGAAACAGGAAAAGGTAAGGCAAAATATTTACACGCCGATTCAAGTGAGGCTGATGGTCCATTAGCTTCTGTAAATGATATTGGGCCTTAGCCTTGCAAGAAAGTTTTATTGGGTTACGAAGGCCTGATAGGAAAGTTCTTCCTCCACAAAATGAAGCTTATAGGTTTTTTAGTTTTGAAATCACGTTACAGATTGATTTGAAGGGCAGCCACCTGTGAGATTTTGCGAAGATTTAACGATCTTATTAAGGGCACTGGTTTGAGCGTCATCGTCTCTCTTCCTCTGAAGATCTGGCCCAACACTATTTGAGCGGCGTCTTTCGGTATTTCGTGCCGCGCTGGAGCTTAAATCGGTTGCCGAACGGAGATACGAATTCTTTCCCTCTATAGTATAATAGTTCCTTAGAATCAATACATCTTAATCACCCCAATTTTGTTTTAAAATTCCCAATACGTTATACGTTAGATTTTTGTTATTGTAGCTCTGTTCCATCTCCTTGCTGTTGTTGTTGTTGTTGTTGTTGTTGTTGTTGTAACTTAGAGAAGAACAAAAAGAATGGGTGACTCTGATACTAGAAAGATTAGGAATATATGCATATTAGCACATGTTGATCATGGTAAAACCACGTTGGCTGATCATTTAATTGCTGCCACAGGTGGTGGCGTGCTTCACCCTAAATTAGCTGGTAAACTTAGGTTTATGGATTATCTTGATGAAGAACAAAGGAGAGCGATAACAATGAAGAGTTCTTCTATAGCTCTTCATTATAAAGACCATGAGATTAACCTTATAGATTCCCCTGGTCATATGGATTTTTGTAGTGAGGTGTCTACTGCTGCACGGTTGAGTGATGGTGGGTTGGTTTTGGTTGATGCTGTCGAGGGTGTTCATATTCAAACTCATGCGGTCTTGCGTCAATCTTGGATTGAGAAGGTTACCCCGTGTTTAGTTCTTAATAAGATTGATAGGTTGATATGTGAGTTGAAGTTGAGCCCTATGGAAGCTTATAATCGGTTATTGAGGATTATTCTTGAGGTCAATGGGATTATGAGTACCTATAAGTCAGAGAAATATTTATCTGATGTTGATTCCATACTTGCTGGCCCTTCTGGTGAGGTAAGTGATGAGAATTTGGAGTCTATAGAGGATGATGAAGAGGATACTTTTCAGCCTCAAAAAGGAAATGTGGCATTTGTGTGTGCTTTGGATGGGTGGGGTTTCACGATTAATGAGTTTGCTGAATTCTATGCTTCTAAGCTTGGGGCAAGTACATCTGCGCTTCAGAAGGCTTTCTGGGGTCCTCGTTATTTCAATCCCAAGACCAAGATGATTGTTGGGAAGAAGGGATTAAGCGCAGGAAGTAAGGCAAGGCCAGTGTTTGTGCAGTTTGTTCTTGAACCACTTTGGCAGGTTTACCAGGCTGCTTTGGAGCCGGATGGGGACAAAGGGACACTTGAGAAAGTGATTAAGTCTTTTAATTTGTCTATTCCTCCTCGTGAATTGCAGAATAAGGACCCCAAGATTGTGCTTCAAGCTGTCATGAGTAGATGGCTTCCTTTGTCAGATGCAGTTTTGTCAATGGTGGTGAAGTGTATGCCAGATCCAATTTCTGCTCAGTCTCACAGGGTTTCACGTTTGCTTCCCAAAAGAGAGATTCTTGATAAAGGGGTGGACTCTACTGTGCTTGCAGAGGCTGATCTAGTGAGAAAGTCAGTTGAAGCTTGTGATTCTAGCCCTGAAGCACCGTGTATTGCTTTTGTGTCTAAGATGTTTGCGGTTCCAACAAAGATGCTTCCCCAACGAGGTCCTCAAGGGGAGATTTTAAACAATTTCACTGATGAAGGTGGAACTAGTGAATCTGATGAGTGCTTCCTTGCATTTGCTAGGATCTTTAGTGGGGTTCTTACATCAGGACAAAGAGTTTTCGTGCTTTCAGCTCTATATGATCCTTTCAGAGGGGAATCAATGCAGAAGCACGTGCAGGAAGCTGAATTGCAGTCCTTATATTTAATGATGGGCCAGGGTCTGAAACCAGTGACCTCTGCAAGGGCTGGGAATATTGTGGCAATTCGTGGACTTGGCCAGCATATATTAAAGAGTGCAACTCTTTCATCTACAAGAAACTGTTGGCCTTTCTCCAGTATGGCATTTCAGGTTTCCCCTACCCTAAGGGTTGCAATTGAACCCTCTGATCCTGCGGATATGGGTGCTCTTATGAAAGGTCTGAGGCTTCTCAACCGAGCTGATCCATTTGTGGAGGTCACTGTTTCATCTAGAGGGGAACATGTGTTAGCCGCTGCTGGTGAGGTTCATCTAGAAAGATGCATCAAGGATTTGAAGGAGAGATTCGCAAAGGTGAGCCTGGAAGTCTCTCCACCTCTTGTGTCCTATAAAGAGACCATTGAGGGTGATTTGTCTAATGCATTGGAGGATTTGAAACTGTTTAGTGCTGACTCAGATTATGTTGAAAAAGTGACTTCAAATGGAAGAAGTACCATTCGTGTTAAAGTCTTGAAACTTCCACCTACACTAACCAAGGTGCTTGATGAAAGTGCTGATTTGCTCTCAGATATTATTGGAGGTAAACTAGGGCAGAGTGGTAAAAGCTTAGAAATGCACGCGTTAAGTCTGAGTGAAAATGAGAGTCCAATTGAAGTACTCAGAAAACGCATGGTTGATGCTCTAGAGAGTGATTTTTTGTGCGGAAATGAAAATGACAAGGATCAGGCTGAAAAATGCAAAGGTAAATGGCTCAAGCTTCTTAGGAGGATCTGGGCTCTTGGTCCAAGGCAAGTTGGTCCTAACATCCTTTTCACTCCAGATTACAAAACAGAGAATAATGATGGCACTATTCTGATACATGGCTCTCCTTATGTGTCTCTGAGACTGGGTTTGGCTGATAATTCTACTGCTAGTGATATTGCTGCTATTGCATCTTCAGAACTGACTCAACCGCTGTATGGAGAAGCAGAAAGTCTGGAGAGTAGTCTGATGTCTGGATTTCAACTGGCTTCTGCAGCTGGCCCCTTATGTGATGAGCCTATGTGGGGATTAGCATTTGTCGTTGAAGCTTATATCTCTCCCTCAACTGTTCAGGCTGGTGAGTCAGAACCTAACCAACAATCTGAGCAGTATGGCCTTCTTACTGGGCAGATAATGACAGCTGTCAAGGATGCCTGTAGAGCAGCTGTGCTTCAGAGGAATCCTAGGCTTGTCGAAGCAATGTACTTTTGTGAGTTGAATACTCCAACAGAGTATTTGGGCCCTATGTATGCAGTTCTTGCACGGAGGCGAGCCCGAGTTTTGAAGGAAGAAATGCAAGAAGGCTCTCCACTTTTTACAGTGCATGCCTATGTGCCAGTTTCTGAAAGTTTTGGTTTTGCTGATGAGCTAAGGAGATGGACATCTGGGGCTTCTAGTGCCCTTCTTGTGCTTAGTCACTGGGAAGCACTTCCTGAGGATCCATTTTTTGTACCGAAAACAGAAGAGGAGATAGAAGAATTTGGTGATGGTTCTAGTGTTCTTCCAAATACAGCAAGAAAGCTCATTAATGCTGTGAGGCGGCGGAAGGGTTTGCCTGTAGAAGAAAAAGTAGTTCAGCATGCAACAAAGCAGAGGACGCTAGCTCGTAAAGTGTAAAGTTGACCGATCAAGCCAGGTTATTATCTACAAATATGGTGGCTGTAATATGTTCTTATACACAAATTAATTTTCCGTACCAATTTTGTCTTCTTTTCTTTTTTTCCCACTGGGAACAGATGTAGCATACTCTTTTTGAAATGAAAGTTTATCCTGAACATTGATCAATAAAAAAGAAATTGTTGCAAACCATGATCCAGTTCAGGCATAATCATCTAGTAGCCTGTATCATTTCAGTTTGATTATTTCTTTTTTTGCATATTGTAGTGAGTTTAATATTTGTCGCACATGCTAAAGCTGAGCAAAATCTTTATAGCTTCTAATGATTGGTAGGTTCATGGAGGCAGCTTCCCTGGAGCTAAAGCAAGTTTCTTGGCTTACTTCCAGTCCAGGAATCTTGGTTTTGTTGATTTTATCATGTGATATGAAAGAACACTAGATTTGTCACTGCTTTATTCCTGTAATGGATTCCCCATCTGAATTTCACATCTGCAGTACAGTTAATACATTCCTCCATTAGTCCATTTGTTTTTGGAGAATAATGTTATTAGGTTTTAGGGTTTATGGCTATGCACGAAACCACAAGAGTTTTTCATTGTTATTCCTTGTTTTAGCTCAAGATTTGATTCAGTAAGTAACAAATCCATGATTACAATAATGCATGTAATCAGTAACAGGAGCAAAGAACTAAAGTCTTAATAATTGCACCAAAAAGAATGTGATTTTTGTTTCCAACTCCAACCTCTAAATTCAATCTCAAGATGTAAACTTAATTTCTCTAACTCCAAGTCTCCAACCTCTAATTGACAATCTCAAACAATGTTACGGCAGCGAAGACAAGAAAGAGAGTACCGCCGATGTAGGCAATGGCCTGCACAAGAATGAAAAACTCTCAGTTCCCTTTGATGGATGAAAATGTGCACATAGAAAAAATAAATATGCTTCACTGCTTAGGCAAGGAAGATGCCCCCAGCAGCACATAATCCGCCCAGCCTTATTCCAAACTGATGTTTAGTCATATGGGATTGACAGTCTGTTATGGCCTGAACAGGGACCAACCAATGCACCTTTAAAGATGCAAATACCATTGTGATGCAGACTTTACGTTCTTGGACTAGACGATTTAAACCAAAGAATAAACCGATCAGCTAGATAATATGGTTTACAGCAATAATTTGCCATTTAGACCTGATGAGGAAAGGAACCAGACAAGGTGGAAATGCTAATAACATAAGTTTGGAATCACTCTAAACTCGACCATGATTGTTCTATGTCCATGCAGAATACCCTTATGCATTGAACTTTCCACAATATTCTTAACGGCTAGGAAGATTCAATTTTTATGCATAAGAATAAAATTGTAAGATCAGTTTAGTGATTTTTGTGATTCCATAGTGCTAAATTGCAATACAAGGGGAATCTGGGGAAAACCAAATCGGAACAAGAAATACCACATGATGTATTCTGAGAAGGCTTGAAGTTAAAATTTTACCTTCTCTGATAAGAATGTTCCCAGTAAAGATCCTCCCAAAACAGCAACCTGTAGAAAGAATTTGAAAGTCGATCAGGTCTTTCCATTTCTATACGGAATTCTTAAAAGAAAAAAGTGGAAATTTTAATTGGATTAAGGGCCCTGATAACTGAAGTTCATTGGTTACTGCACTGAGTAATAATCTAAAGCAATTTTGACTTTGCATATTTATAGTAGCCTGTGAAATATGGCTGCAAAGAAAGACTACTTTCGTGTTTATTCTTTTATGCTCAAGTATAAGTTACCAGAGTAGCAACACCATGACCAGCCAGTGCACCAGCAATGACTCCGAGAGGAGAAGACGCTGCCGCTAGTGCTGCATGAAAAGAAGAGACATAAATACTTCATGCAAAGGCAGCCTTTCCAGGTAGAATGAATGCAAAGACTTGACTTTGGTTTGAGAACTTCACCAGATAAAACTTGTTGTGGTTAGATAATAGTCCTCACTGAAAACTTTAAAACTTCTCAACATCAAATTTATTGCTTCTACATCACTTTTTGCCATCAGTTTAAGTAATCAATTTGTATTTTTTTTTCTGATGATTATCTACACTGAAGATGTGCATCCACCTTTAGATATATGATGTAAAGTAGAAGCACAGAAATTGATTTGGGCAGTAAAACAGATCCACTAAGTCCACCTACTTTCTATTGATCTAAACAATTCATTCTGGATTAACAAATCATGAACTCAGCATTCATAAGATACTTATAACATATAAATGTTCTGTTGTTAATTTGTTAAGCATGTATTGAAGATATGATATAAATGTATAGAATCCTTGCACTGACCAATTGTGGAAAAGAATGATTTATCACCCCACTCAGCAACGAAAACCAAGAAGAAAGTGCTAATAACAGTGTTGGCAGCAGCTAAGATTCCAGCTCCATTTCCTGAAAATTCTGAAACTGCTAATTCTGCCTGTTTGATACCACAAGTTGTGAAATTGATTTAAGAACTCTCTATATATACATACATATGCATCTTAAGTCATCATATAAAGAAATGGTGAATTGACCTCCTTTTGTTCATCTTCTGCTTTTTGATTATCACTTGAAGCAGCATCAAGCAATGTTGAAACTCCAAAGTATACCTGCAATTTTTTAAAGTAGCTTACACTTCTGAGCCTATGATGTGCTTTCCCATCTTTACCTGGCAAATAAAGCCTAATCTAAATGTTGGAGGAAAACATACCAGAAGGAAAACTGCAGCTATATCGTCAATAGGCAGATCAGCCCCACCAAAACTGGCCATTAATAGTATTATGTTAGGAAAGAAATAACAACAGCAACATTTAAACCAACCGATCTAATGATAAAAAATTTCAGCATAACAGACAATTGCTACTCTTCCTTTGATTTAAGTTTACATTGCAAACTTTCAAGGTGAAACTGATCAGAAAAGGTCACGAGATTATACATTTAGTGGTTTGCAATATGTATTTCATGACCTACATAATGTCATTGGATTATAGTCGTTTTTCTGCCCAATAATAGACATAAAATCTCAAGGGAAAAACCTGAACGGAAGGATTTCGTCGACATAGTGGAAAGTTCTTCCGAGAACAACAGATATGATTGTCATTGCCCTGTATATTATAGATAAACACTGTTATTTGAAACGAAATTCCTCTCTTTCGGGAGAAGCACACCTATGAGCAAATGCAAAGGACTTCTAAATCACCATGCATGGGCAGAACAACGTACGCAAGTGCTCCAAAAGTCCCAATGAAAGTTACAACAGCTGAATTTCTAGCAGCTAAAAGTGCCTGCATATAAAACATCCAAATCAAGGTGCACTCAACAGTCCATGAATATGTAGTAATGGAAAAGAAAATGGTTAAAAAATTGACAAAAAATGTATCCTCTGTTAGCACTGAAAAAAGATTAACAACCATAGCATCTATCCAGCCAAAAATAAGAATGGTGAACAACACAGGGTTTAAGTTATCAGAATACAAATAAGATACAAAACTAATGCTTGTGAGAAATAGCATAGCATATAATAAAAGGCAATTGACAGATTCTTTCTAGACACAAATGAAATATTACTACAAGGATTCAGTCTTACCGCAATGAAAAAGGTTTTGTCTCCCAGTTCTGAGAAAAATATCAGCAAGAATGCCTGAAATAAAAGAAAATGCTTCAATTACGGTAGTTCAAGATGTGCGGTCAAGCATGCAAAAACCAAAGGAGTGGAAATGCCACAAAAATCACAATAGTCATATACCCAGATGGAAAATATCAGTTCTCTAAACATTAAACTCTGGAGAACAATGGAGTTTATTAAGATCTAATCAGTTAAGAGAAGAGTTTGACAAAGCTGAATTACTATGCATAGGCCTTAATATAAATAATAAAAGCAACAAATATAAAAGTTACAGGGAGATTTTCCTAACTGAAGCAAAACCTGTGCTAATATCACCAAGGTCTCCTACGTAAGGAATTGACTGCAACCCACTAGTAATATCTGAGACAGCAACTGCTGGTTGTGAGTCATGAAATGTCAGCAATCCAAAAAGAGCCATAAACTTTAGTGCATTGTTGAACAATGTAGATGAAACAGCCAAATTTGTAGCTATATGGTTTTCCTTTCTCAAGTTATTGTTTACAGGTGCATGATCTGAAACACAACAATCCTCTGATTTGTGTCCCAATGCTATAATCTCTCCCCTTTTCTTGCAATCAACATACTTACGCTCCTGGTAAAAAATGAAGCACTCAGATAAATACATATAAACAACTTACAAGCCAAGACATGAACTCCTATATTTCAGCCAAAGTGACACACAAATGATATGTAAAAAAAAAAAGTATTTCAAAAATAAAAATGTGATGGGTTAGTAAGCAAACATTGGCTGATGAAAACATAAAAATTGATACAACTATAAGGAGAACAAGCATCCAAGAGATAAAAGGCAGGATAGGGGTTTTAAATCAAAACATGAAAGAAATTCTGAATTTTTTCATTGAAGGCATAATATTGTCAAACTCCTCATTCTGTCCTACCAAACAAAAGCATAATAAAAGCACTTTACTTTTTAAACCAGTCTAAATATTTGTTAAAATTCAATGAAATCAAGAAGAAAAGGAACTTTACCAAGCAATGCTGACGTTCAGCTACCTTTTGCAGAAGACCTCCAAACCACCCCTCGCATCTGTAACACCTGTAGCTAGGCATGGTTCAAAAGGAGGAGGAAAAAAAAACTCTAAAGCAATGACCCTTAAATGGGTCGAAAAGAAAACGAAAGACTACCTGGAGAAAAGAAGGCTATGGTGGCGAGAAGAGAGGTTTGGAGATTGCTTCCTGGAGAGAGAATTAACATTGAAAGAAAGGAAATGAGAGGTGAAAGAGTTGGGAGGTTTAGGAGATGGAGGCAAGAGTGAATGAAGAACCAAGCCGCTGCCCCTGAGCGTTATGCCTTTCATTCTCTCAGGCAAGCAGCTCTCTCTCTCTCTCTCTCTCTCTCTCTCTCTCTCTCTCTCTCTCTCTCTCTCTCTCTCTCTCTCTCTCTCTCTCTGCTTCAGTCTGTGTTGAACTTGTGGTTCTCCTTATGGCCACTAATGTCCATTGATATGGTAATCTTGGAGATGGATAAAATAGGAGAATAGCGCCAATACAAATTCAGCAGTTATCTTCGTTGCATTTTGCATGTTTAAAGCTAAAACTTGGGTTTTAATCTTGGGTCCTTTCCAGATTTCTTGTTGCTTTGATCACGGCCATGGGCTTTTATAATGCTCCAATAACTTATGGGTTCACCCTAAACCCAAGTATGGTTTAATATTCTTTATGATTTTGAATTTAAAATTTAATTGTTTGTTTAAAATAATATTTTAATATTTTGAGTAATTACTAATTTTATAAAAATAATTAATTAAATTACGTTAAATCTTATATCTGAGCATAATAGAGACCAACACATAATGAACCTGTTTATTGTCTAATTAGAATGAAATTCTATTTTTATACTCTATTTTTATTATCATTTTAAATATTTTGAAATAATTTATACTATTATTTAAGTGTTATAAATAAAAATAATAGATAAATGATGGATATGAGAATATGGGAATTTGTATTGCATTCTATATCTTCCTCTAATTTATAAGTAGCATAAGGTTAAAAGTCAAGAGAGATGAAATATTGAATATCCATTTAATAATATTCATAATACTTCCCATTGAATGTCAATTGTATAAAGGATATGCCTCATTAAAAACCTTATTAGGAAAAACCCTGTAGGACAAAAACTTAATGAAGGAAAAAGAGTACATAATCCTTTGATACATAGTATATCACAACCATATATAGTGTGTGTGTGTGTGTGTGTGAATTTGCTTCCCCTCATATAATCATCACTTAAGATATTTGAAACAACGAAATCCAATGTTAAAAATTAATTTCTCAAATGTAGTAGTAATTGTTTGTTTCATAGAGCGCTAAGAAATTGCAATACCACCATATGTGAAAATATAACCAATTTGTGGTCGAGCATTGTGATGATCAGATAAGTATCCTGCATCCGCAAAATCAACTAATTCTGTTTTGGGTAGGTTAGGGAAAAATAAACTCATATCTCTTATACCTTTAAGATAACAAAAAACATGCTTAACTTCATTCCAATGTCTTCGGGTTAAACAAGAGTTAAATCTTGCTAATAAGTTGACAGCAAATGATATATCAGGTCGTGTATGACTAGTAAGATAAATCAATGCACCAATAGCACTTAAATATGGTACTTCAGGACCAAAAAAATCTTTATCATTTTTTCGATGATAGAAAAAGGGTCTTTATTTACTTCAAGTTACCTAACAACCATTGGGGTGCTCAACAGATGTACGTTATGCATGTAAAATCTTCTTAGCACTTTTTCTATATATGTTGTTTGATGCATAAGGATTTCATTCTTTAGTTGTTCAATTTGTAATCCTAACCCTAGACAAAATCTTGTTTTTCCAAGGTCTTTCATTTTAAATTCTTTCTTTGAGCACTTCATTATCACTAAATTCTCTTCAAGAGTCTTAATGATATTTAAATCATCAACATACACAATAATTATAACAAATCCTAATCCAAACATCTTTATAAAAATGTATGGAGAAATGGAACCATTCTTATAGTCATCCCTCAATAAGTATTCACTAAGGCGATTATACCACATGCGTCCAAATTGTTTCAATCCATAAAGAGATCTGTTTAATTTGATTGAGTAATATTTCGAGAACCTGAATTAGTTGCTTCTGGCAGATTAAAACCTTCTGGGAGTTTCATGTAAATGTTATTATCAAATGGCCATATAAATAGGTTGTAACTACATCCATTAGGCGTAAATCAAGCCCTTCTCTTATTGCCAAACTAATCAAGAATCTAAAAGTAGTTGCATCCACCACAAGAGAGTATGTCTCTTCATAATCAATACCAAGTGTCTTGTGAACGTTCTTGTTACAAGTCAATTCTATATATTATGATTTGTTTTTTTTCGCTATTATGCTAACATGTAGTCTCCTAAGCTTTACACCTTCCGGGCGTTTGGACTTCTTGTCCGAGATATATTTCATAAGTTATAATAGAAACACTTATTTATTTTTGATGACTTGTTCTCATCTCAATGCTTTCAAATATATTTTCATTCAAAATCCTCACTTTTCCATAATATTGAAGTGTTCCATGTATATTATCGTTGTCGACAATAATTTCATTTTTTTCAACTCCATCATATTTAGTTATGGCATAACTAATAGAAATATCTCATTATATTCATAATTTCAGATACCTGAACCTCTTTTAGGGTTTTATCAAAAGTTATGTCTTGTGCGTCTTCAGGAGTACCCGCTTCCTTTTAGTATGTGACCATCTTCATTTCTTTCTCTTTTCTTTGAATGATTTTTTTTATGGAGTCGACTAGCTTGTCATGCTTCTACCATGCTCAAGACTTATTTTTATCACATTGTTCTTCTGGGACATATAATTATTTAGAGCATTTTAATTGGTATATGTATCAGCTAGTATATGGAATCTCTAAATGTCATCACTAAACATATCTAGCAAATAATTTTTATCCTTCAAACTTTATGCACATAATATTAGTGAGGATCACAAAAAAATAATGATATAATTATTTAACTAATTTGTCTCTCTTTAATGTTGAGAAAATTTGCAACGTAACAATATTTTCTTTTTCGAAATTATAAATATATCTCCCTTCAATATCTAATGAAAATTCTAAAATTTCTCAACTTCATATTTGATGATTAATCTTAATGCATTATAATGGAATATGAAATAGATATTGCACATCCAAATATTCTTAGATAGAATCTATTGACTTATAAATGAAAGTCAATTCTCAGGAGACAAATATTTCTTACATGTTGACTTGATGCAAATAAAATTACATACTTATTGTAAAACAATTCTTATATTAATGGTTAAGCAACTAAATGGAGGCATAGTTTTGCTAACCAAATAATATAGGCAATAGACAACTTAAAATTATCCCAGCTAAAACTACGAAAATCATGTTAGGGATATAATGCACCAGCGTTGTTAGCACAAATTGCATTCTATAGAGATTGTGCACAATCAAATTATTTCAAGAAATAGTATCGCAAACTTCAAGTTGCACACATGTGATACATGAGCTCATATATTATTTGGTTATCATTGAAAAATGCAACCGAACTCTAACTTTAGCTGGTGTTAGATCAATATGTTGTCCAAATAACTAGTATGATGAAAATTATTAAAATATAACTTCTAATTCTTCAATAAACTCATATAAAATTTCATCAAATTATTTTGCATCAACATTGACTCGGGATGGTCTAACCGATCATACCAACACTATGAACTTCTTTTCACTATCTCATATGTCATTCATATAAGTATAATGTATTCTTTCTGGGAATATTTATAATACAAAAATATAAGTATCTCATGTCATTTCTTTACATGATTTTAATGTAAAACACATAAAAAATTCCTTCAACATATATCTTCTTGATCTAAAAAATAATATTATGTTTTACAAAATTTTGTATCTCAGGGAAGTAAAATATTAGCTCTTCAAAAGTTTTTTATAGTTTGATTCAATATTAGCTCTTCAGGAGCATGCAATCATTTTATTATATACCCTTAATGAATACTTAATTTATTCATATAAAAATAAAATGAATAGGTACAAATAAAACATATATTAAACATAATAAATAATAAATTCATGTTATTAATAAATCACTATGGTTAGATAATATATATATTTTTATATATATCATAACACAACAAAATACAAAATATTATAATGTCATAAAATAACTTTACAACTATAAAGGTTTAAACATAAATATTTTCTAATCTTCACCTCAATTATGAAACTATCCAAACAAGGTAAATATCTCAAAATTCATGACAAGCATTTTTACTTCCAATAATCATATAGCTTAATCAAAATCAAAATTAAACCAATCAATTCTATTTAAAATGAACCAATAAAAATAAAAACATTTATCTCCACATAAAAATCCTAATAACTAAATACGTGAAGAGATTTAAAAATTCATAGAATTATGGATAGAAAATTATATAAATTAAACTTTTTAATAAAAATCAAATAAAATTTCAAAAGAAGTTTATTAGACTAACTTAGGTTACCATGGATAAGAAGTAGTGATTATAAGCATCCTTTGTAATGAAGAGAAAGAGATTATCCCAAGCAAATATCAAATAGGCATTGATTCTAATGATTCTTAAATCAAACAATTAAATTTCAATGCTTGGATCTCAACAAAATTTTTACACAAACTAAATACATATTAATCATCCTTGTATGCTTAGCCAACTTTAGCATCATATTAAAAATTTTCATCTTTTTTCGAAAAAATTATCCTCCATTTCATCATTTTGGACAAAATTTGTCTCAATATTGTTTTCCTTTTTTTTAATGGATGCTTTGATAAAATTTTACTAGATGCTTAAACATACGATAGGTATGTGACCAATGCATTTTCATACAACATTGATAGCATGAATTTTCAATAACTTTCTAATATTTTTAACCGTTATTTTCTTTATTTTTCTTATTATTCTTTCTAGTGGTTAGAAAAATCACTATTATAACCACCATGATAACAATTATTAGGATGTCAATTACAACGACAATCATGATCTCTATATTCTGATTTTTCATAATTGTAATGTGTTGTAACATTCACATTAGGAAATTGAGTCTTTTTCACTAAAAGGTATGAGATCGTTTCAAAAAACTTTTTAAAGCCTTTTTCACAATATTGTTGTTGCAGGAGCACATAAGATATTTCAATCATAACAAGCTTTAGAAAGTATTATCGTTTTCTAATGGTAAAATTATTCTTTCAAATTATTACATCATTCAAGAATCAAGAGGATCTTTCACAGTTAGATGTTTCACACTTTTAATTCTTTATATAGATGATAATTATTAAACTTTCACAATGGTAACTTTCTCATAATTATTCGTGTCAAGTTATATATTCTAAGCTAACAACTAAAGCGAGAAAGCACTATTATTCATGTTTATTCAAATTTAAGTATAGAAATATGATCATCTAGATATATTAAAATCTTATGATAACTAAGGTCAACCTTACAATTTAATCAACATAACAATAGAATGCTCCAAAAAATGTTTTATGGAATATTAGCTAGAGACATCATATTATTTTATTTACTATAATCAAGGTTTTCATAAAAAATTTCATCCGCAAAGAAACAAATACCCATAAACTATGTCATATGCATCTGGATATATATTCAGTACAAGTATATTCAACTTTTTTTCTAAGTTTTTCATAAGACATATCCAAATATTAAACATTAGCTTCTAGTGTCAAAAATAATAATCTAATAGGCAACGTAGAACATTTGGTAAAAGTCATCAAATAAAATAATTTTTTTTAAAAATGATTACTTTATTTTTAATCATGTCAATGACATATGTTATGAAATATATACATATTTAAGTAAAAAATATTTAAGTTGTTGATACTTCAATCTTATTCAAAGTTTTAGATCATAAACAAACATATATCATAGAATATATAAAACATAAATTCATATTTAAATATGAAAAAAATGAGCATCATTTTAATTTTTTTTTCCATTAAGAATATTGAAATCTCAAAATCTTTCAAACACACAAAGAAATTCACATACCTTAACCTTGTCGTTTCAACAAGAACGTTGTACGTCTAGATTATTTGTTCTCCAACAAAATATTGAATACTATCGAGCAAGTTCGTGCTGATAACATGTTATAAACAAAAATAATAAATAAAGGATGGATATGAGAATATGATAATTTGTATTGCATTTTATATCTTCCTCTAATTTACAAGTAGCATACTCCTCTATATATATAGGGAGATTCAACTTTTCATATTCTAATACATAAATAGGAAAAAGTAGTTATAAGAATATAAAAGGTTAAAGAAGATGGAAGGTTAAAGGTTAAGGAAGATGAAAGGTTGAACATCCATTTAATAATATTCATAACATTAAGTGCTTTTTTGAGTTTGTGGCATTTTTAATCTGGTCACTAACTCAATTATGAAATTATAAAAATTCTTTTAAATTATAATTAATATTATTATGATGTCACTATTTTTTTCATATTTTTATATCATCTTTAAATAAAAAAATAAAAAGTAAACATGTGTTCAATAATATTAAAAACAACCAATAAGTGGTTGAGTGTAATAGTAAAGTACATTGCACTCTCAAAGGAAAGACTGAAGTTCGAACTTTGAAAATGACATTATTGAGAGAGACAACCACAAACTCTGAATATGAATCATAAAACAGACATGACAAATATAAAAATAAAAATAAAAAACAACTTTGTTCTCACTCTATTACATTCATTATTAAAAAAAAAATTTCACCCACTATGAAACAAATTTTTATTTTATTTAAAAATATTTCATTATTGATTGTTTTTATTGCTTAAACACAGTTAAAATGATATATTTAATAGAAGGAAACAATGACATCTTTGCAACGTTTAAGTTCATCGAGATTGCAAATTTGGTACCATACATATACATGCATACATATATACATATATGTATACAGAGCATGCACAAATTACATCCAAATACATCAAACAATAAAAAGAGCATGGCTGGGCAAGTCTGCATATTGTTTAATAGCATTCATACAACTTAATATCCATTTTAAGGCGAAAATATTTGGTACCCTGTTGAGTATCGGTCTGAAATGTAACAATGCCTCTAGACATGAAGAAATCACCGGTCCCCCCAACAATTGACAGATCTCTCGTCTTCTCCATCATCATATCCGCCCCTATAATGTTTAGGGTTCCCTTGTAATCACTCGAGTTAAACACCAAAGTGTAAGCAAACCAAGCATTGTAGGTGGTTTTCATATCGTAGAAGTAGAACCCTTGTGCCCTTGCAACGGGATGAGAGAGGAGATGCTGGTCTTTTGTCATGGGATCATCGAATACCACGAGCTTCCCAAAGTCGGTGTTACCGAGCTTGGTCGCATTAGCTGTTGCTGCAGATGTTGCATTAGCCACGTCGTTGCCGCCGAAGAGGATGTCGTGGTAGTAGAGGATGAACCGTTTGCATGGTTTTTGGGGATTCAGTATCTTTTTGGTAGCTGAAACTGAGTAGTGTCGGCACAGAAACAGGATTAAGAAAAGAACACAACATGGTTTCACTACAAGAGATCTCATGGTGTCTGATTCAAAGATTGCTTAATTGATGCTTTTGTTTGATGAAACCAGCTCTCTCTCTCCATGTCTATATATAGGCATACACAAACACACACGTGGTGGAAACTATGCTTCCCCACAAGCAATGATAATCCTGCTTCTCCCATTTGAGAGCAAGTCCATATCAGCCCAATTTCCAATAATGGAAGGTAACCGGATTAGTTAAGATTTGATTAAGGAAATGACAGGAGTAGTTAAGTAGAGCCGAATAGAAAGAGGAAATGATTGCACAAGCAATGCTTATCCTGCTTCTCCTATTTGAGTGTAAGTTCATATCAGTGCAATTTGCAATAATGGAAAGTAATTGATTTGGTTGCTCTCCGACTCCCATTAACATTTATTTAATATTTCTTACGTCTCCTTTCTAAAACATATTACATATTATTATTTGCAATTTAACAACTCCAAGAGTCTTCTTCGATAAGTGAAATCCACCAAGTTTATTGTGCAAAACAACAACTACTGGTGTTCTTTCAACATTCAAAACCCACCAGTTAAATTTGGAATTCAAACCCAACTCTCTTTGCTCTTCTCAACAAAAAAGAGGTAGGTTTTTATCCCTTGAGAAGATTTGATCTGAAATTTTGATCATGATGAAGGCAAACACAGAATCAAACATAATGCAATCCCGAAACCAAGCTTAAGTAGAGACCTGCACTTAGATGGACTTAAATCAGCAGTACTGTATCAGACTCGTTGACATTCTTCAGTTGGGCCGGATTGATTCTGTTCTCATTCGTTGGTATGTTCATCCCCTAAATCAAAACTTGATTTGATTTGAAAAAATAAAAATAAAATTTGAATTTCGAGTTAAATAAATAAATTTATTCGAGTTAATCGAATTATTCGACTCAACTCAAATTTTTTTCCGAATTTCGAGTTCGAATTGAGTTAGGTTTTCGAATTCGAATAACTCGAATAATTCGAATAAATCGAATATCAAATTATAATATTTTACATTTTTACCCAAATCCCAAACCTTTTTACTTTTCTCCCAAAATTTTTATTCCTTTCCATTTTCTCTCCAAAAGTTTTACTTCTCTCCCCTCCCACCCATCATTTACTCCAAACTCATTTCCTTCCAATTTTTTTTTTAATATTTTTCCTCCAAAATTTTACTTCCTCATTTATTTTCCTTAAAAACCCTAAAAACTCTTTATATTTCCACAAAACATTTATTCTCTCTCACTTTCCCCCTAAAACTTTTACTCCTCTCCCATTTAACCCCAAACCCATTCCTCCTCCCAATTTTTTTTAAATATTTTCCGTCCAAAATTTTACTCCATTAATTACTTTCCCATAAAATTTTACTATCCAAAACTTTTTATTTTCCTCCTAAAGTTTTACTTCTCACCCTTTACCCCAAATAAAAAATTAAAATCATCCAAAAATTCCTAAACCTAAATAATAATAATTTTATTTATATACTATTTATATTATCAAATTAAAATTCACATTTTGTAATATTTATATTATTGAATTGTTTAATAATATTGAATATTTATATTAAAATTGAATTATTAATGATGTCATAAAATATTCATGTTAAATTTTATGTTGATATCAATTTTATATTTTATCTTTAAAATAATGTTTATTAAAAAAATCACAATTTTACATTTAATATATTTTTAATTTTCAAAATACATAGTGACAAGAATTAGAAAATAATTGAAGCAAGTGAAAAAGCTAATTGTATATAAAAAATTAATAAATAAATTATGAGATGATGAAAGTTAATAACAATTTTGATTACAATAGACAAATTTGATTACGATGAGTGACACTAATTACAAGGACCCAATTTTTTTCTAATTTAACTCGAACAAATATATTCGATTCGATAAGAATTCCATCACACTCGACTCGATTCGAAAAAATTTCAAATCGAGTTAGGATAATAAAATAAGATCCGTCAACTCGATTCGAAATTTTTCACCCGATTCAAAATTTTTTCTTTCGATTCGATCGAACACTCACTCTTAATTCACTTTGCTAATGGCTAAGCTAGATTCCACCACCGACAAGATATGGCTTTCTCAAGTGATTCCAGGTATGTTGCATTGGTCTGAAAATTTGTATCAACCACATAAACCAATCCTATGCATAGAATGCAGCTACGAAATCAAATGCCACTAAACCTCCCATTGGCAGCAAAAGGACACCAAAAGCATGCTTGGTGGTATCACTGATCACCAGCTTTCAGCATAACCGAAAACAACATAGTTTCATTTTCTTTATCCTATTTGTAACTTATTGAAAACTTTATTTACCTACAAGTGTTGAGTGCAATTGTAAGGCACTCCTAATGAGAAAACTCATGTTTAAGCCTTGGTGATGACATTGTTGAGGGAGACAACACGAATCCCGAATATAGATTATAAAACAGACATGAAATATACCAAAAAAAGAAACTTTATTTCCACCTAATTCAATCCTTTAGCATAGTTAACAGTTCTACTAAGTTTTCTTTAAATTCAAGAAGTTCCTCAAGCATTTTGCATTTCAGTGAGGCAAACTCAAATCCAGGTTGAAAAGTACTTCCATGTGCAATAAATTTTCTTTATAATGTACATAGTACATGAAAAGTTGCCAATTAGAAAGAATACATGCAAATGAATTCAAACAAAAATAAATTCATTAAAACAAAATTCAAAGAAAGGTTGATAATGATCATAAAACAACTGAAAAAAAGTAAGGATACAAAACTAGAATAGTTCTCACCAATCTCTAAATCAGCCAAACTCCTAGAGAAGGCAAATACTTGTCCAAAATCTAATCCCATGTTACTAAGAAACTCACCATACTAATCCTCTGATTACCATCGGCTTTGAAGTTTAGCATGATGAACCAATTTCAATTGCAATAGGTGCTTCTCGAATGATATGGAATTGCTTTTTTCTCATATACTCCACAGAGCCCTGTTTTCATAGTTGGAGGTTCCTCAACTTAATACCTAGTGAATATTAACAACAGCATAGACATCATGGAAATCTACCCTGCTATCCACTTGGATCCTTGTTACGAAGTCTATAAACTATACGCCCCTTGGTTGAATCATAAGGACTCAATTCAACTCGAACTCTATCTCCAGGCAACACACGTACGAAATTCTTCCGAATCTTTCCCGAAAGATAGCCTAGAATTAAATCCTTATTGTCCAAAAGAACTCGAAACATACCATTGGGAAGCGACTCGGTAATTAAGCCTTCATGAACAAATTTTTTGTCTCCTTGCTTCGCCACAGCTTTTTCAAACTTATTATTGACTACCCTGTCACTGTCAGGACCCCTTGAGCTCGCTTTCTTGCAAGTTATCATTCTCGTGGTTGTCACCTTTCTCGGATTGAAATTTACCTTGCTACTGAAAATTGAGGAATGGGATTTTTAAAGTGTTAGAGTTTCATTGTTTCCAGACAGTATTTCAAGAATCAAATATTAGAAATTGCATCATCCTTGATGACAAAAAGGCTGCCCAAGGCATCAGTTTCATCAATCACCAGACAAATGCTTAAAAACCATAAGATTCAATTTGGATTTAGATTAAAAAGACGGACTTCACACACATTAACACTTTTTTTTTTGCTCAGCATTAACACTTAATTATTATTATATTAAATTACCTATTAACAACAGAATTGGAAGAGCACACACACAAACACAAAAAAAAAAAACGAAATTCAGAACTAAATCAAACCTATATGTATACCGAAGAACCCATAACTAATATAGACAGTGAAGAAAAATTTTAAAACGGAAATAAAAATAATTAGAAAAGAAGTAACATATAATGAATAATTTAGATAAATATGATGACCTACTTGACGAAGAAGCAACTGGGAACCTTCTGTTGTCGAGGAAGAAACAGAAAGGAGAGAGGGGTGTGAAGGTTGGAGCAGAGGGAAGCCATAATCGCGAAACCCTAAGCTCACACTGTAAAGCGGGAATGGATTGGGTTTCAATCCTCCCACTCAAACAACTGGTGTTATCCGATTAAAGTTATTCAGTGTGGCAAGGCGTATGGTTTTAAGTTACGCTACCCGATAAGTCTAATTGTCAACGACATGTAAAAATATCGCCTCTTACAAAGATTTTCTTTTTGACCAAAATGCAAAATAAGCCCCCGCGAAAATTATTTAAAAAATTAATTAAACACTTCATTGTAAGTAACTTAATTCATTGAATTTATGTCTCTGTCAAAGTTTCTTACAATTCTATTAATAGGAGGGTATATCGTGAACAGTGAAAGAGAGCTCTATTAATATAATAAAAATTTTAATTTTAGTATCAATTAAATATTATGGTAGATTGATAATTATCTTATCATAATTCAAATAAGACATATTTAGAATAATTATAAGCATTTAATACGATAAGAAAATAAGGTCCGAATGATTCAAAGCGACGGGAAAAAATCGGCAAGTGAATCGAACATCTATCAAATTGAAGAGGACGACGATAAAATCATTTCTAGAATCACTTACAAAAACAATACTACATGCATAAGCAATATTAAAAAAGCACTACTAAAACAAATAAAAATTTCTAAACGTAAATATATATATATTTTATTTTTTAAGGTATCTACCAAAATGAATAAAAATAAAGATTTATTAAAAAATAGAAAACAAACAAAAAAAATTATAGAACTTACGAGTCCAAATTTACTTGTGAAATCATTTATTATTTTGAAATACTTTCAAAACAAAAACGATTAAGAAATTGACGACGAGTCACTACTTTTAAAGATAAATTATTGGTGATGAGTGGAGTTTCAACAACGATAAAAACTATCATTTATCTATCACAATTCCTAAATATAATAAAAATACTTACAAAATAGACTGAAAAAAAATATGGAATGAATGAGAGTTGGTGTGAGAGAAAAGAAGCAAACGACTTTGAGAAAAAAAATTTAGGACTTTTCTGTAGACATAAAGAAATTAATTGATTTTACAATATTTTACAATAGTTTAATTGATTTTTAAAAATATTTAATGAATGGTTCTTTTAGCATTTAAGTTTATTAAAAAACTATTAAAATATTATAAAAATGATTGAAACTTGTTGAAAACTTTAAGAAATATTATAAAAATATTAAAACTTTTATAAATTATTGAACATTTATTAAATAATTACAATAAACTATAAAAAGTTGTAAAAAAATATAAAATTATTACAATGGTATGAATATTATAAAAAATAAAAAAGTTTTTTTTTAAGTATTAAAGTTTATTAAAAATTTAAAAAAAAATTGTAAATAATAGATATTTTATGTTGTTTTGCAAGTGTTTAGTTAATCTTTTACTTCATTTTGCTTTATTTTAATAAAAAAATTGGACATGAAGCTAAAGCACACCTTTACTACATAAGCCCTCACTCACCTCTAGCTATATCATCTCAAGACACTCATCAACTTCAACTTCTATTCTCGAGCTTAATCTAAAAATTTTAACAATAATATGATTGACACGATTTAAACTCAAATCACAATTGAAACGAATTCAATATAATATTTCTTTGAAATAAGACTTTAGCTTATGATTAGATTATTAAATAGACATATCCATCAAGTTAGGATTCACAACCCTTATAATTTACTCTTTTGTAATAAATGCTAGCACATTGAAAAATATTTTATAAGATGGTTAGTCTTGAACGACCAATAAATTATTATTATTATTATTATTTTAGGCCAAAGAAATAATAATAATAATAATAATAATAATTGTTATTATTTTGGAATTGGAGTAAAAGCTCATTAAGAAACCTTGACGGGGTGGGGTGATTAATTGTTTAGCTTGCCAAACCACAAATCAATTTGGATAAATACGTAGAAGAAATATATATTATTAAACATTATATATATAAAATATATTTAAAAACATGACGAATATATATATAAAATAACAAATTTGAGTCAGGTGGCAAGAGGGCAAGCACTTGAGCCTTTACTGATATGGTTTTGAATCAAGCTTATAATATAACTGAAATTTGAATGAAGAGAGTGTAGTTTGCTATTCTTTCTGTGACTGTTGTGAAGAATAATGTCAACTACAAGTACTGTTAATCAAAATTTTAAATTATGAAATATTCAAAAAAAAAATGTAAAATTCCATGTATTTACTATATTCCATGATTACATTTAATTTTGGTCCGGCAAATTAGGTAGGTTTGTAATTAGAGTGTAGTATGGTACAAAAGGTATAGTAGACCATTCCTAATTGAAGCCTTTATTTTCTAATTTGAAGTATAATTAAATCAAAATGCAAGAAGTCAAGGTTGGCAGATGGCAAACTGGCAATGATATTTTATTGGTCTATAAAAGTCACCATAGTTATCTACCCCCTTCAACATCCATAAGATTCATAATAGTAATAATGATGTAGATTTCTATTCGAAATAATCAGTATTTCTTTTGTCAAGGAAAATCCAAATGTAAAACACCATATGCAATTTGTTTACCTATTCTGTAATTTACAAGAGGAGAATCAATCAAAGCTTTTTTTTCTAATTTACTACAAGCTGCCCGCAATTTACAATTTGGCGGGTGGCCAAACTAAATGCTTGACAGGTAATCCAACCAAATTCCCAAAGTTGAAAACTTTTTCTGCTTGTCCATGCTTCCATGGTAGATCGATCACTGTACTAATTCTCTTGAGAAAAAAGAACCCAAAATCAGAGTAAAAAAAACACACCAAATTTTCACTCTAGAAAGTAGAAACTAGACCCAGAGGCCAAAAAGGAAAATAGAAAATAATTTTAATATAAAACACTTTTGAAAGCTAAGGAGAAAGAGAGAGAAATGAAAAGGGAAGAAAAAAGTGAAGAAGGGTTAGCAGAAAAGGAGGAAATTTTGTGTGAAAAGTTGAGTCGGAGGGTATTATTGGTAGGGAATAGCAAAACAGAGGGGCCCTGTACTCCATGCCCTTCTTGGAAACTTTACGACCCTCAGGCTCAGGCTCTCTCACATCATAGCTCCATCTTTCCTCATCCTCCTGCCGCTGTTTCTGCCAGAAAGTTAGCGGCTTCCTTGTGGGAGTTTCATCAATACCTTCCTCATCATCATCATCGACCCAAAATGCATAGAGGTGGTGTTAACAACACTAATGGCCGCTACCACCAACGCCACCACCGCAACAATCTTCTCAAGAACAAAGCCATCGATTTTTCTCAATTCTTGGATGATCCTTGTCCCAGTTCTGACCCTGATCAGGTATTGCAATTCCTCTTCTTCTTTCTTTTTTGGTTCCGTAAGTTGTGTATGTGTATTTTTGTACTCGTATGTTAATTTTCCTTTTTAAAGGGTTTTTTTAATCTATTAGTTGGTGAGATTGATGTTGATTGATTTGGAACTTCGGGTCTGGAATTTGGTAAATGATGACATGGTTTGTTCTTTTGTTGGTTAACTGGGCTGAGATGATGTTTACAGTTTATGTTTGATAAAACTGCATTTTCTTTCATATTATCCACATTGGTAGTTTGATGCCTAAATTTTGACCATGGCTTTTTGGTCTAGAGAGTGTCTCTTGTTTGTTATGTTTGATTTGGGGGGGAAAAAGGATTTGTCAATTGTAGTGTAGATATGAAAAAAAGTTAGTTCATTATGAGTGAGAATCATTTAATTGATACTTATTATGGAATAGATGATCCATCTAATTATTAGTCGATTTAATCCAGTCTTTGGTGGCTTCAAGAGACATTGTCTTTATATAAGAATAAAGTATGGAGGTTATCAGAGCTGGTAACAATGCCTTCTATCACTGATTTTGCTGTTTTGTTTCTTATATCAGCCAGAGAGTGCAAGCGGTTTGAGGAAACATATTGCTCAAACACTGATGAAACACCATCGATCGATTGAAAAAAATAACCAGGC
Organism: Gossypioides kirkii; assembly: GCA_005610355.1. Classification (NCBI taxonomy): domain Eukaryota; kingdom Viridiplantae; phylum Streptophyta; class Magnoliopsida; order Malvales; family Malvaceae; genus Gossypioides; species Gossypioides kirkii. The sequence continues at coordinate 3,148,993 of CP032254.1, read as the reverse complement.
CCTACGACCTGTATCGCCGTCAAGCTATGGCAGTTCAATGGAGGTAGATTTTCTTTTCTTCCTACTGAAAGTGATATTCTCTGTAGAATAAGTGCAGAATAGGAAAGGTGGTTTTCTTTTTCTTTTGGGGGATAAAATGAAGATTTTATTATCCAAGTTGCAGCAAATGCTGCCATAGTCACAATATATCTACTTATCTAAGAAACATAGTCACAAAGTCCCCCAAGCAAACCGAAGAGAATTCTTTCTTAAACCGATACTTCAACTGAAGCTACTTAGAGCTAAGGGAAGAACGATAGATAGTTAGGAGTCCAGCATATGAGGACAAGCTCGAGCCATGTGATCAAGTTGATTCATCTCGGTTATAGTCCAACTATTGTCCTTTAGTACCTGTATCAAATTTATGTTATTTAGGTTCTAACTTGATAAATAGCAAAGTTGGGTGTTGGTGGTGTCTTAATTACTTTTTTACATTTATTTCATGTTTTGTTCCAGTCATAGAAATATATAGCATAGCATGCTATCTTAGGGAGCAACGGTGCTGAAATTGAATGACAGGAATGGCATTCTGAAATAGCATCCTCCTTAGGAATCATTGTGTATATTGTTTGCTTATTAGTAGGTTGTTTTCCCACTTGGTTTTCGCGTCCCTGTCCATCTATAGTTTTGACATGCATTGCCTCCTTTCTCAGGTGGCACCTTATAATCCTGCAGTCACTCCTAGCAGTTCCTTAGATTTTAGGGGAAGAAACGGTGAGTCTCACTATAATCTCAAAACATCTACAGAACTGCTAAAAGTACTAAACCGTATTTGGAGCCTGGAAGAACAACATGTATCCAACATCTCACTGATAAAAGCATTGAAGATGGAACTAGATCATGCCCGTGTTCGGATCAAAGAGTTGCTTCGAGACCAGCAAGCAGGTCGACATGAAATTGATGATTTGATGAAGCAGATTGCTGAAGACAAATTGGTTAGGAAGAGTAAGGAACAGGATAGGGTTCATGCTGCTGTTCAGTCAGTGAGGGATGAACTAGAAGATGAAAGAAAGTTAAGAAACCGATCTGAGAATCTACATAGGAAGTTAGCTCGGGAATTGTCTGAGGCCAAAGCTTCTCTTTCTAATGCCTTGAAAGACCTTGAAAGGGAAAGGAAATCAAGGAAGCTTTTGGAAGATCTTTGTGATGAGTTTGCTAGGGGAATAAAAAGCTACGAACAAGAGGTGCATACTCTAAGACAGAAATCTGATGAAGATTGGTCGGGAGTGGCTGACCATGATCGTTTGATTCTTCATATATCTGAATCATGGCTTGATGAGCGGATGCAGATGAAGCTAGAAGAAGCTCAGTCTGGTTTTGCTGAACAGAATCCGGCCGTAGACAGATTAGGCTTTGAAATAGAGACCGTCCTTCAAGCTAAACCGATTTGTACTTCTGTTTCTAAGCGCACAGATTATGTGTCACAAAAGGATTGCAGGAAGTCACTTGAATCTGTTCCTTTAAACGAGGCTGTAACTGTAGGTAAAGATGTTCATGAGGAGGAAGATTCTGCTAGCAGTGATTCAAATTGTTTTGAGCTGAACGAACCAAGTAGTGTTGACCTGAAATCACATGAAGACGAAGCTCTAAACCATTACAGTGAGAAAAAAGTTTCATCTGATGAGAAGATTAAAAGCCGGCATCCATCCAGCTTACAAGTTAAGTTTGAAGAAAAGATGGCCAGAGCCATGAATAACGGAAATAAGAAGTCCCAGTTGGAAGATTCAGGACAGGAAATTATCGGTGTAGGGAACACCACTGAAACAACAATATTGCAAAAACTTGAAAACGATGAAGCTGCTCAATATGGCTACAAGGGAAGAAAGAATAAGCTTGATGAGACACATGGAATAAGCTCAAATTACGTAATGGATAACTTGATAAGAAACCATATAGCATTGACGGAAGGTGGGAACATAAGTGCAGAAAACAACAGCGGTGAGGCTTCTTGTAGTTACCCTCTGTTGAGGAACCAGCCTAGTCCAGTGCGGCAATGGATGACGAAATTCACACCCCCAGATCTGGACGTGCCGGAGTCTTCTACGAAGCTACCTCCAGCAATGAAGGATAATACCTTAAAGGCAAAGCTTCTTGAAGCAAGGTCCAAAGGACAACGTTCTCGTTTAAAAATATTCAAGGGCAAGTCATAGCTCAAAGGGTTCTTTCACTTGAACAATCAAGCTGAAGAACTCACTCCGACTCACAGGACTGGATGTTCTGCGTTTATTTTGCAGTTCAACATTGTGTTTTCTATGAATACTAGCCACTGTTCATTTTAATCTGCATGTTGTAATCTGTAATTCTGGAAAATTTTCTTTTACGTCTGTATATTGGAGTAGTTAATAATTTCACAGTATTCTTTTAAGTTTGTTTTACGTCTGTATATTCTTTCAAGTTAAAGAGTTGTTTTGGGTCAAGTTGTTTCAAGTTTAGTCATTTTGGGTTAATGTCGTTGTCCGACTTTCTATGATCAAATCAAATTATATTTATAAAAGTTTAAATCAATCAAATTGAATTTTGGAGTTGAAATCAAAATTAATATTAACATTTTTAAATATAAATGAGATAATTTCTTTTTGTTAAATATGTTATAAGCTTTTGTGCTTTTTGAAGATTTGGAATTTAATTCCTCTACTTCTATAATTTCAAAGTTCAGATCTAGTTGATAATACTATTAATTTACTTTTGTTAAATTTGTTGGTGCTAGATTTTGAAATAAAAAAAAAAACTCAATTGATAGTTTTGTAATTAAAAAAATATTGTAATGAACTTGAAATTAACAAAGAAAAAATAGTGTCAACAGTTGGGACTTAGATTTTGAAATCTGAAAAGTAAAGAGATTAAATTTTTAAAAATAAAAATATTAAAACTAAATTTTAATTTTTTAAAGAGTATATGGACTTATAGCACATTTTAAACAAATTTTTTAACTCCAAGGCCTTTGGAGAAATGCTTTTTTCATCTTGTTCAGTGGGGTGTTGGGCCTTAGGGAAACTTAAAATGGAATGTACAATATAGGATTGGAAATGGATGTTTGGGCTGAGCAGCTGCAAACGGACACCATTTAGTTAAAAAACAACCCAAATTGGTAGCAATTGCACGGAGAATGAGCAAGTGAACTGGAAGGAAGGAGGGAGGAAAATGGCGGCGTCGTTTAGGTGGTTACTCCAACTCCACAAAGACGTTCCCAAGGCGGCAAAGTTCTACTCGCAAGGGCTTGACTTCTCCGTCAACGTCTGCACGCTTCGGTGGGCCGAGCTCCAGTCTGGTCCTCTCAAACTTGCTCTCATGCAATCCCCTTCCCCTTGGTACTACTTTTACATTTTGCTTTCCCTTTCATGGAAGTTTCGATAAATTTCTTTTATGATTTTGAACTTTCAATGAAAAATACACAAAAATAAATAGGATTGTGGGTAGTCCCAGATTTACTTAGCTTTTCTTATGGAAAATAAAGAGCGGAAATTTTGAGTCGAAAATATATAATTCTGACCGAGTTTTGTTTGACAGTGATAATGCGATGCAGAACGGTTGCTCTTCAGTTTTATCATTCACAGTGAATGACATTAATAGTACAGTAACAAAATTAATGGCATTAGGAGCTGAACTAGATGGTCCCATCAAATATGAAATCCATGGCAAGGTATTGCCTTCCTTGTTTCTTCATCCCTGACTTAGTCAGTCTTAAGCTTAGCCTTAGCTTGATTATGAACTGAAGGTGCGAGTCTGAATTTGTTCGCTATTTTTAGGTTGCTGCCATGCGTTGCATTGACGGTCACATGGTTGGCCTCTATGAACCAGCATAACATGTTCTAGAGATGAGTCCCTTCAGCAAGGTTGACCAATTTGAGGTTTAACTCGTTTGAAGACATCGAGAAGACATGCGAAACTTTTCCGTACTTTGGGTTTCCTTCAATTATTGTAAGTGTTCTTTCATCCAAATCAATGACAGTCGTGCAGAGTGTATAAAGAGTTGGACCTGAAAGTAATACCAATAAAGGTAAGTTAATTACAATTGAACAGAAGCTGCTCTTCATTTCCATCCTTCAATTTTTACCTGTCATGTAGATGGGGTATTTTGTATCTTCTGCATCTCCTAGAAGAGACAAGAAATCGGTTTTTGATCCTTGTGGTAGAACAGCTGCTCTTTTTTGCCTGCTTATTGAGTTTTCATCATGTACCTTTATTGCAAAACATTGGTTTCAGCTTCAGTGTAATGGAATTAAGCTATATAATTGATTGGGACTGTGCTAAATAACAAGAATATATGTGGTAATAAATTTTGAGATTCTGCTCAGTAGCCACTTATAAATCTAGCCGTAAGAGAGTATCAGCTCTATCGTGCTGAATGTCACACTTGGCTTACAATTATAGTGGTGGTCAGGTGCTCTTGCATTCCTTCTGTTACGTATTCTATTGTTTACCTGTTGAACCTGAAGATGGAGATACATGTTTGCGTGGAAAAATGGTGTCGTTCCAACCTCATGAACTGAAACTCGCGATCTTGATGCAGTTTCTACATTCAAGATCATACGCTTCTGTATATCGATTAAATTGTAACTGTGTCCCACAGAAACTTCTGATGAACGTATTCTCTGAGGTTAATCCTTCTATCAGTACCTTAAATGATCAGGCTGATCTTAAATTTCATCAGATACAGTAAACAAACATTAGAGGGTCTTACAGCTAATGCGTCTGCAGTACTAGTTGCTTCCAGAAGGTCTCTAGAGACAAAGTTCCTTCCAATGCCAGATGGTACAATCTCATCTTCAACTGGAGGTACTGAATTCAGTGTGAATGCCTAAGGTATGTATGAAGGGAATATTAGATTTCTTTTGATATAATACTCCTTTAGAAGGCATCTACATATAGGGCTGTAAATGAACTGAGCTTGAACGAACAAATCTCTGTTCGTGTTTGTTTGTTTGTTTTTGAAGTTGTTCATGTTCGGTTCGTGTTCATTAAGAATTTCAAATTTTTATTCATGTTCGTTTATTTAAAATTATGTGTGTTCATGTTCGTTTGTTTAATGTTTACAAACATGTTCATTTAACTTAATCGAACATGTTCACGAACATTAAATGAACATGTTGTGAACATGTTCATGAACATATAATCGAATATGTTCACGAACAATGTTAATGAATAATAAACAAACAATAAATACATATACATAGATATTATTTTAATATTTTTATAAGAAAATATCATTAATAAATAAACGAGCTATAAATGAGCTTATAAACGAGCTTTTAGACGAGCTTGTTCGTGAACATAAACTAACCGAACACACTTTTGTTTGTGTTCGTTCATTTATTAAAAGAACATAAAAATTTTATTCATACTCGTTTATTTAGCTTAATAAATGAGCATATACGAACGTTATACGAACGGTTCACAAATAATTCATCGAACTTTCTATTCATTTACACCCCTATCTACATATGGTCAGGTTCATATTTTGGCCTAATGTTTTAGCACTCTTTTTAGTAATTTCAGATGCATGAAAGAAATTTTACCAGTCCTCGACTGTTAAGTCCAAAAGCACAACTTGGAAGCTCTCCTGCATATGTGTAAGCTATGAAGGATAATCCATTTGATAGTTTTCCCTTGATCAAATAGCTGCAAACCCATCATAGACATGTATGCATGTTACGGGATATTGATTTATCGTACATATTGCACTCTTTCCTAGAATCTGAACAGTATTCATGAAAAAAAAAGCATACGTGTGGCCTACTAGAGCAACGTTTGCATCCTCATTATGAGCTGCTACTGCCATTGAATCACTAACAATGAGAACATCAGAACAGTCATCTGTAGTATCAGCATTTGAATTCATTGTTGTTTTTGAAATGAATGGGAGTATCTCCTTTCTGAAGTTGACAAGTATTATCTGCACATGAAGGTGTAGAATGTGATTTTATTCAATAGAACAGTATATTGATGAAATTAACAGTTTGTGATAACTACATCAAGAACCGGCACACCGCTTCCTTCTGCAGTCCCTAAAAGCTCAGCCCAATATCTTGGGAACTTCTTCTGGTTAGTTTCCGAGAGTGTTTTGAGCAGCGGTTGTGCTTGCGGTGTTCGAGCAAAAGGAAGGAGCTGGTTTTGAAGAATGAGGTCCCCAGCCAACCTGCTTCTTATTTGGTTGCAAAACCTTTGACCAATGAGAAAACCCAGCTGGTAGTCATCTTCACAGGGCCCAACTTCAAACATCTCCAGCAGTTTCCCTTCCATGCTTGAGTTCCCAAACCTTGTGTGGCTCGAGTCTTTCACAATAAAGGTATATCTTATCCCTTTTTCATGACCAGAATACTGTTGTGCTAAAGCCCCATTGGTTCATTACGCTTTCCAAGGGCCATAAACCTTGACAATGACTATTGGATTATCTTTTTTGGGCTGCACTCATTGGTTGGCAGGTGCTAGTTGGATTTGAATGATATCCGGTGCGTAATCAGGTTATTTTATGGTTTTGATTGAATGGAACTTGGAATGAGTGAATACACAAAAGAGGAGAATGGCATGGCATGCTGTGAATTGACAAATGAGGTGGTGTGGGCCTTAGGTGGCTGGTTCTGCAGGCGAGGCAGGCATATTATTCCCCATGGAAATTGTAATCTGAAAATATCATGTTTATGGGCCATTGCACCAGTTATAATGTACACCTAGTACATGAAATTAAATGGTTCAAAATGTATTTCAGTCCTCTTTTGAATTCTTTTCCCCATCATTTCTTGTTTGAAGGTCCCATCATGTGCACCGAGGTTCCTTTTCCTTGTTTGAATGTTGTCATGTCTTAACTCCCATATTCAATATATCAATCATTTTGTCATACATAGAGATTGACCACTAAATTCACGACTCGATCGCACACAAGGAAAACTAGAAACTTTAAGTTGAACACTCAACAATGAATTTTATTATAGATCAATGGAGTAACAAAAATAGATCACACTATAAATTGACATGCTAGCCCATAGTCTCTATTTATAGAAAAAAAACATAAGAGTTCTAGTTGAACGAGAGAGAATATTATTAATGAAAAATACACATAGCCCATTGAGACTACTCCATGGGCAGTGCCACGCCCTATAAGAAGTAGGGTAGCCGCCCATCACATGTGGATTGAGTTTATGAAGTCCATCTCATGTATCGGGTACAAATACATACTTGAAAAAATAAAAAATATTAAGGACAAATACAAGAAAATAATAATATAAATAATGGAATTTTATTAAATCAATTTATTTGAAATTTGATAAGTACATATGATGAAATAACTAAAGTAGATACCAACAACCATATATATCTCAGAGCAAGTGCAAAAAATTAAAAATCAAATATAAGGAAAAGCTCCCAAACAAACAATGGCCAAAAATACTATGTTGAAGAGAAAAAAAAGGAGTTACACACACGACTTTGCCTTTTCGGCATTTAAGGTGCATTACCATGGAAGCAATATATCTTTCCACATCTTAATTATCATAAAGCTAAAGAAGAAAGAAAGAAAGAAAATATAATTATATTTAATCAAACATTTGCATGTTAATGCAATCAAAGGGTACTAGGAAATATGGACGGTGAATCACAAAAGATCAATAATCTTGACTATCTATTGTTTTTCTATCACAAAGTGCAGATTCTTTCGACAATTTCATATCTTTCCGTATTATCTTTTTGACCCCTAAAGTTAGCAAAAGTTGAAATAACAACCTTGAAAACCTTTTTTTTTTTTTTTTAATATAATATATAGCACAGAAAGTTAGCAAAATCAAATTTTGTTCCTTTCACCATGGTAAAACAAAACTTTAAATTACATTTTAGATTATATGTTTGAATTCGCAAGACTAGGATGTGATTGATAATCTATTGAAAGTCATATATATATATATAATTAACTGTTCATTATAAATAAAATTTTCAAATTATTATATTTAATTTTTATCTAAAGTTATCCCATACCATATAAAATGTTATATTAGTAAGATTAAATTTATAAATTAAATAAATTATTTTCAAACAAGAGGATTTGTTTATTTTCAAACCTCTAATTTTTATTAACATAACAAATAATTTTATAACATAAATTCAGCACCAATAAATTTATGTTTCGAAAAGTTTGTTTTTAATTATTTATCATTTAAACCTTTTATTTTTCAAACAATACACAAGTAATATTTCAAAGGCCACTTAGCAATTGGACTTAAATATATTTACTTGAGTGTAATTAGAGTACCCAATTACACTTTTCAATTCTTACGAGAAGGTTGAAAATATTGTTAATTACACAAATAATTATCAATTACCATATGGTTTTCCAAACACACATATGTTATTTAAATTTAAGAAATTATTTTTACACAATAATAAATTATTTTATTATTTTGAAAATATAGTTATGTATTTATTATTGAATAAAAAATGTTTTGTTATGGGACACATCAAGCGCAAATATTTCATGCAATTTTTTTATTTAATAGCAAATTAGGTTTATAATGATTATATTATAATTTTTTATATTTTTTTACATAATTTGTGTGGAATAATAGTACTCAAAATATTATTAAAAAATGTATAAAGTTGATTTGCTATTTGACACTGAAACATAAGTCAGATACAAATTAAGTTCATAAAAACTATTGTAATCAAAGGACTATAAAGTTTGTTTGTGCCTCAGATTCTAAAGTGTAAAAGAAATATTATTTGAAAAATATTCCAAAATAGGTTAAAAATACATTTTGTAATCCACAAGATAAAAAAATGTTTTTTTTTTTTTTACATTATATCATGAGCTACTATAGCATTTGAAAGAATGAAGCAAACACAAGCACTAAAGGTGGCTCTCAAATTCTTTGATTTGAGATATTTAAAATTTCGAAATGTGTTTGTGAGGACATTTGTTATTCTTTGAAATATTTCTTGTATTAATAATATTATCGGTAAAAAAAAAGGGTTATATCGTGCTAACATGTTGCCTACTTCATAACTTCATTTGTCGCCCAAATAGGGATGATTTGTACTTTGGAAAAATATAGATGATGAAGAAATTAGTTGAGGACTAACAGGTTAATGACTATATGTTAAATATCAAATAGGGAATAGCTTAACAAATATAGAATATTAGAGATATTAGATAAAATTACATGTAATGTTTATTTTTATTTTTTTGTTATTTTAATTTGTAATCATATTATCAACTACCTTCTTGGACTATTATATTGTATTACATAAGATGATTTGATTTTAATTTTGTTATTTGTTTAGGTCTTTTTTCTCACGCATTATTAATAATTTTTTATAGTAATTAATACTAAAAAATAAGTTATGTAACTAAATAATTTCATTTTGTACTATCAAACATGACATAAAAATTACAATACTATCACACTTTGTCACTCAAAAGCATTTAGAAAAGTGCAAGTTCTTACAATTACAAGATGGTGTAATTAATTACTACCCTAGTAATTATACTTCCATCCCATTATTGAGACTATGGTGATGTCTAAACACACGGTTAAATATATATATAGATATAGATCCCGTCAAAACTCCGCAGTTAAGTGTGCTTGGACGAGAATAGCACTAGGATGAGTGATCTATTGGGAAGTCTTTGTGTTGCATTCTTTCTTTTAATCATGTGAGTTAGATGAGATGACAATAGTTTCTACTACATTAATCAATGATCAAGGGTTCAATCCTCACCCTGAGAATGTAGCAGTTTTAAAACTCGTGACCAACATCTACCCCTTAATGAATGAACCTACTGAATACGAAGAATTAATTACTGAGCTTGCTGCGGTAGATACTCAAGAAATAAAAAAGAAGTATATTATATAAAGGAAAGGAGAGATATGGATATGTTTTAAACGAATTTGAGGAAAGGGCCAAAGCAAGGAAGTGGCTGGTAACCTTGACCCCATATAAGTTTTTGCATCTCTTAAGATTTAATGATCTGATTTTAAGTAAACACGAATTTTTTAACTTATTATTTTGAAAATCAAACAAAGTTCTTAGCACCACCTGTTCCTTCTACATTACAATAGAATCTTGTACAGTAACTGCATCTTTATTCAGAAAAATCTTGGCCTACCTACAAGTTATGTCCAAAAAGTTTTAATTTCATATGTCAAAGATGCTATATAATACAATTCACTTCCATTTTGTTTGGCATCATTTTCTGATTAGTTTCATCCATATAATATACATAAAAATGAATATATGTTGAGCATATATTTATAAAGAAAGGGTGATGTTGGAGTTGGAACAAAGGGGGGGAGATTTGATTAAAAGAAATTAATGGATACAGTTCATCAACACTCAACCTTTTTCCTTACGGGTTTGGAACATCCAGGCCCCAGTCATGTAATCAAACACCAAAACCCTGCAATCTTTTTCATCTTATTAAACTAAAATACAAAACATCTCACATCCATATCATCACCAACACCCAACTTTGAGCAACATTTTTCTTTGTTATTTTAAATCATAATAAAATTGTTTCCACCTCGAGGGACCATTAAGAAACCAGCACGTGGAGATTTATGATTCCATCTCATTGTAATTATGATACAATAATGACAAAAAACCATGTCACGTTTGTGTTCGTTAAAGATGGTGCAAAAATTAAACTTCACAGTATGGATTCACCATATCTATTTGTGATATATGATCCACATTAATTTACTTTGCACATAAAATATAAAAAAATTTAACTTCACATGGGATTGAAATATTAACACATATCTTTACCAAATAATAATTCTTGTGATAAAGTTAATCTAAAGATATGCTGATCACTATGCGTTTATTAAAATTTAATCGAAGCCCTTGTATCTTCCCCATCTCGGTAACTCACTGGGGTTCTTTGTAGGGTAAGCACCGAGAAGATAGAACCCATTACAAAGAAGAGAACAGAAAACCCCATGTTAAAATAGGGTTTCATGGAAATTGGAAAGTAGGCTCAAGTTTTCTCAGCCAAGTTAAAAAATTGTATCAACACTGCACAATCAGCAGACCAGATTTACAACTTATTACTTGGAAAAAAACATAAAATAATAAAGCACACTTAGACACATCTAAAACATGACCTAACTGAAGAAGAAATCTGCTTTGTACGTCCCTTAGCTTCGGTGTTGACCTAACCGGTAATCGCCATTTATTTCCTACTGCAAAATCTTCCATTTTCTGTACGAGGGAACATCACAGGAAATGAATGCAGTTTATAAATTACTATTCTGTAGCAAGCCATTAACCCAACAAAAAAGCTAATAATTCACGGTAGCCTTTCATCTAGCTACTAGGTTGATTTAGTGTTGCTTTACATCGTATAGAATTTACCCCGAAATACTATTGAAAGAGTCTTCTGTTGTACACAATTACACACTACAATGATGGAAATTTGCTATGGAATTGTAATGATCATTGTTACAAACAGCCTAGGCCCAAGCAACCGCAGCATCCCATTTGAGACAAGAGAACTACAAACTGCACAATCCTATATCTAATGTAATCCTTGAGTCTGATAAATTAACATCAACTGTTTCCCTAGCAAAGGAAAAGCTGGTTAAAGTTCTCGGCAGTCATCGATGTTATTGTTTCAATCTTATCTGGTTGAATGCATGTGTGTTTTCATGGGGCAGCAAGGAAAACAAAACGGGGATCATGCCCTTCTGACTGGTTTTACCAGCTAAGCCAAGAGCTATTTGAACAAAAAATACAAACAAACTAAGCTTAGAGCAAATTACAAGTTTTCCATATTTCTGCAAATATTGGACCCAAAACTTTAAAACGAATGAAAGGATATTTGTGTAATTGCACATGAACTGGGGGGAGACATCAGACATGTCTAGGAACTTGTTGCAGTAAGAGAGCAAGACCCAAGAAGGCTTTTTTCGTGGAGCGTGTCCCTTATGAGAGCTTCGCCTCCCATATGGTTGCCTTTTTAGGTGGGAGCTTTAAACAAGAAAGTCTGCAACAGCAGCTTCACAGTAAAACCCTAAAAAATCTGGCATCCAAGTTCCCGAGAGCTGCTTCAAAATCATTCAGCAGATTTAAAAACCAGCAGCCAATTTGAAGAACCAAACACCACATCTAGTTGGCTAGTTACTTCATAGTTACCTCACATAAAAGAGACTTCTTTAGGTAAAAAAACACTGTTCTTTAAAGAGTACAATCCTGAAACCTCAGCCCTAGAGTGAGGAAACTGTTGCACAATTTCCTTTAAGAGCAAAAACAATGCTTTCCTTTCGTAGTACAATCAAAGAATGAGAAGCCACCGTCATTAAGAAGTTGAGAATATCTATGTAAATGTCCATGAACAACAAACGAATAAGTTAAATTGAAGGATAATGATCGTTATTCCAACATTACCTCGCAGTGGCTGTCATGAAAAACCTTGAGGAAAGTAGCCTTTGGGGTGTTGATAAAATCGTGATGTGAGGAAATAAAAGTAGAAAATTATGAAAAGGATTAAATAAAATAATAGCAAAGGAGGGAGGGAGCTCCCTTCAGTCCAAGCACAGGAAGTTTAGGATTCAATTTGTCTCCCGCATCATTCACTCATTTACTGGGTTTTGTAACACAGTATTTGGATGAATGAGTCGGCAGCTAATTAAACCCCATCCCCACCCCATGAGTGGACTGAAGAAAGCTCTCTCTTACCTATCAGATCATCAACCACAGAGCTTTAAAACAAAATAACACAACATACATAAACACCTGCGAACCGAAAATTTTAAAAAAAGAAAAAGAAAAAAGAGAGAGCCATGTCTCTCATCTCATGCAACCCTAGACTAAAGAACCCCAAACAAAAAAGAACAGGTGAGCTAGAAATTAGCCATACAAATTGCTCTCCACTGTGACAGGTTGAAATGGATCATGGGTTAAAGTGAGTGGAAGTGGAAGCCGCTTTAGCAATTAAGAGAGAGAAGGGAAAGGGAGAGTAAAGAAAGCGACTGTTTAAAAAAGGAAGATCTTTGCACAAAGGCCAGTCAAAGAGAGAGACTTGAAGAAGAAAAAGATGGGAGTGTAGAGCCTTTTTCTTCCTTAGTTTATTTCTATTATGACAAGCAAACTCAGGCTATAGCAGCAATGGTGGATCCGTAAGTGCAAGGATACGCCATTATATAAGCTAATAAAGAAAGGGCTCTGTTCAAACTAGGGTGTAATCTGTCTTTGAAAAAGTTCGAGTTTAATTTTAGATTTTTAGATTTCAAGTTGTTTGAAGTCTTAATACATTTAAGATAACTATAAAAAAATACATTAAAATAAACCTAAATTTAAAATTCCATCATATTTATTTTTTTATATCATGTTTAAAATTACATATAATCCCTCTTAAATTTTACTCAAATTCATATCTTTTCATACGAATAATAATATTTATGTCAATTAAACTAAAATTTAATTAACAACTAAAATCATTTTTTAACTCTTCAAAATGAAAAAAAAAAAAGGGAAAAATCAACAACAGTCATCTTTTTCTAAACTTTTGAAAAGAAAATATTTTCATATAAATAATTCTACAAAGTGATTTTAAGAGCTTCATTTAGCAAATATCATAATACTACTGCAACAACAAAAAAAAAGATAGAGAGAGAGAGATTTATTCATGTTCTTTTTTTTCTTTGTATAATCCTTTGCTGAGGCTCCTACCAATCTCTTAGCATTATGATTTATGAAAGGGCCCATCACTTCATTGCTTTGCAATGTGCCCTACATTTTTTTATATTAATTAAATAATTTAATGCACTACTTGTTCATTAACACTTAATTCTTTGTAATATTTGCTTCAAGATTTTCTTTGCAGGATTAATAAACTTCATATTCATGCTTTGTTTTTTTTTTTTGTATAGTTTATGTCTAATCTTGCAGTTGAACATGACATCTGTTAATATGTCGGAACTTAGAAATTAATAAATAATAAGATAAGAAACATGTTTACTTGTTTGGGTTTGTACGTTTAAATTTCCTCTCGATTTAGTACTTTGGTTCATTTTGATGTCCAATTAGATGGAAATTTTAAATTAGCAAAACACTTATTGTTTTTCAATGAGAAATTCCTTAAAGCTCAAAGCTATTGAAGGGAGTTTGGTTTGCAGATTTTACTTTGAATCGAGAATACGATTATGATATTTGGTTTTCAAATATTATAATCACCGAAATATAATGTGTAATTTCAATATTACTCATTCTTTAGTAATATTACATTCCAACCAAAATATTATACTTTGAATAAATTTACTACTTGTTATTATTATTTTAATTAAATTATTATTTTTTCATATACATACACATAATATATATGAGTCTAATTAAAAAAACAGGGTTTTTTAACATGGACATTTCAAGCATTATCAATTTGTTTATCTAATACTTATATTTAAACACTTAAGTGATTTGATGTTACTTTTAGTCAGATCATTAACTTAATTATGAAATTATAGAAATAATTTTTTTAATTATAATTAATATTATTATGATGATACATTTGTTTCCTTATATTTTTATATCATATTTAAATGAAAGAATTAAAAATTATAAATATAAAAACCGAACATGTATTCAACAGTATTGAAATACAAATTCATTATCATTACCAATACTCATTTTTGAAAAAAAAATTAAACATACAACATTTTTAAAATAAAATAATTTTCACCTAGACAAAATCTAGTTATTAATTATTATAGCATTTAAAATGATTATTTTGAGTTTTTAATATTTTTTAGAGCTAAACATTGAAAACAATATTATTAAGATAGATAGTCACAAATTTCGAACATAAATCATAAAATGGACATGTAAAATGCCCAAAAGAACTTCGATTATGTAATCACTTTATAATTACGATTTATAAATTTATTGATTGATATTGTTGAGGAAAATAAGAGGTAGGTGGTTTGGGCGATGGCTCACATGGTGATGTGTGAAAAGTCATACAAGGGAGGTTAGGGTGTTTTCCAATAGAGTAGAAAATGTGAAAAAGAGAGATGTATCCCAATGTTAGAGAAGAATATTTATAGGTGAAGATTGCCATATCTTAACATGAGTTTTGGGCACCTATACAGTGCAAGTATTGTCATGATCGATCACTTTAGAAGCTATTAGGCAAGTGGTGATGGGTTAGAGATAGATTAAACGAGAACTCATATATGAGTCATTCAAAAGAGGATCCAATATTTATTTTTGACGAATAAATTAAAAGAGCTTCATTTATAATCATGAAATGTAATATGATAATTGTTTATTGCATTTATTAATCATATAATTGAAGGATCGATCATTACTTATGAAAATAAAATACACATCGTGACCAATTATTTATTTCTTTTGAAAATATGTAATATTTATATGTATATTCATGAAACCCAACCTTACAAGATTGAGGTTACCGTACAACAAGATTGTGATGACGAAAATTGAATAAGCAAGGTACTTACAACAGTGTTGTAAATAGTAATAAAAATAAAATTATCTTATTATAATTTTATTAACTTCACATTAAAAATATTTTAAAAAAAGAAATATCATTGCTTCCAGTTAAACATAAGCAAATCCAGAGATTCATCCATCTATGGCTGTGCAGATTGAAATAGAGTGGGTGGAATTTTCATCTGACATTAAGAAAGGTGCAGATTCGTATCCATTAGTCCACAACATGATGTTTCAATTTTGTCAGAAAATAGATTGATTGATTGATTACAGTGTGGAACTTTTTCAATTATTTTTAGGAGCCTTTTTCAATTGAAGTATAGAAACCCTAAAAAAGATTCCTGGAAACCTACAAATCTACCTAGTTTTTTTCAGATTATACCACTACTTCTATACATACGAATTAATCTCTGCCAAATATATATTAAAAGAGTTTAATTCATATTAATCTCTTTTAGCACATGCCTAGCAGTATTGCAGTCACCGTAGAGGGATTTTGGCTCATAAAAATATACTTAGATTTTTTTTGGATGAATAAGAAGAAGAAAAAAACTAGGTTTTTTTTATTCCAAATTTTTTATTATTTATAAAAATGACTCAAGTTTAAAAATATAGATCATAATAACTTAAAATGAACAATAAAAATATTAAATGTTCATCTAATAGTCGACATCCCCCCAGATTTCACTCAATGATTCGTGTAAGGCATAAAAAATGATTTTTTTGGATGTTGGTCACGCGAAGAGTGATACCCCTGTATTTTTTTTAATTCGGTATTATATTGATATATGAAAATACAATAAAAAAATTTTGGTGTCAGCAATGACACTTTTTATATTTAAAAATATTTTTTTGTCACTCATGCCATGGTTGACATCCAAAAAATACGAATAAAAAATAATATTTTTGGTGTTTGTCAAATCATGATCGACACCCCTTTTATCAGATAAAATTTTTTTTGGGTGATTGCAAAGCCATGATCGACACCTCTTTTTCAGATACTAAATACATGTTTAAAGATAAATTTAAATTCAAAATAAAATACTAGTTTAAAATTTAAATGCTAGTTTGAAATTTAAATTATAGTTGAAATGAAAATTAAATTTGAAATTAAATTAATAAGAATTTTATTTAAAAATTTCAAATGTAAAAATATAAATTTTCAATTTAAATGAAATTATATTTAAATTTTAAATTAATCTTTATATTAAGTAATTAAGAATATTTATATTTATATTATATTATATATATTATTATATTATTCTGATAATATTAAAATTAAAATATAATTTCAAATTTAAAAAATAAAATTAAAACAATTATAATTAAATTAATATTTATTTCAAATTATAATTAAAAATTATAACTAAAAATAAAAATAATATTAATTTCAAATTATTTTTGAATTATGTTTGAATTTAAAAAAATTAAAAAAAATAAAATGGGTTAGTTGGGCAGGGTGTCGACCATACAATGGATTTCATCCTACAAGTCAGTCTCGGCCACAAGAAGGCCATACAGGTGGCGTCAGCACAACAAGTTCTCGGCTAGCCCAAAGTTGATTGGGTCTCGATATTTTTTGGATGTCGACCATCGCATGAACGACATCAAAAAAATATTTTTTTAAATATAAAAAAGTAGTGTCGGTCATGGCATAGTAGATACTCAATTTTTTTTTTAAAATGTCATATTTTCGTATATCAATATAATACCAAATTAAAAAAATACAGGGATGACGCTCATGGTATGGTCGACAGCTAAAAAAATTATTTTTATGCTTGACACCAATCATTGAGATGAAATTTGAGGGGTACTGATCATGGGATGTACATTTAATAGTTTTATTATTTATTTTAGATCATTCTAATTTATATTTTTGAATTTAAATCATTTTTATAAATAATAAATATTTTTGGATGATTTGGATAAAAAAAACCCAAGTTACTTGAAAGTACAGACGGAATCCATGATGTCGTGCCTCGTGCACATGAAGTAAAAGCCACTTAGTTAAAGTAAACCCAGATTTGTTAATAATCAAATCTTTGTTTTTCTTTTCTTTTAATCAAAGCCGAAGATGAAAAAACATTACTATTTTATTAGTGTTGGATTAGGGAAAGTGCAAGAACAGATGTTAATTAGATCGAATGTACTTTGGTTGCATTTTTATATTTGTTTTTTAGACAATTTCTGGAAACACCTCCCTTATCTCTTTTTCAACATATTCAACCGCAATTTAAGGTTGTTGTCTGAGAAACAAATAAAAAGGTTTTAACAAGCTTTGCCTTTGGCAGCAGAAATTAATAAATCAAATGCAGCTTTAAGTGTACTGTGTGCATGTGTTTGGGATTGCATGCTTTTTTCTTAATTTAAATTAAGGAGTCTTAGGGAAATGCAGATAAAATTATATTCAGTAAATGTGAAAACTAAATTGTAGCACACCTAAAAATATATATGAATTTTTTATTAATGTATTAAATGTTTTCTTATTAGTATAATCTTCCCATAAAAAAGAGAAAAACTAAATACAGGCGGGAGTATATATTCAAACCAATTTATCACGAGTTTAGAAAATTGGCAATCATAATTCCAAGTTTAAGAATTATTGCGGAGTGGGACATGACTCATGCTTGTGTTTCAATAATTCTGTGGTTTATATATACAATCACAAATTGGGAAGGAAGCACATGTGAGTCCCATGGATTTTGGATTTTGTCTACGCTTTACAATAATTTTCGATATTCTTTTTTTTTTCCCATTTATATAGAGCATCTATTTAATTAAAAAATTACTAAAATATATTTTCATAATTAAAGTAAGACATATATTCCAAAGAGTTTTATTTTAAATTTTAAAATTCAATAAAAAAATTGTAGGATCTGAACCTATGTTTTTTTTTTAAGTCAATACATCTTTAATTTTATCACGAAATCAATAATTTATTTTAATATAATATTTACATTTGATTGTAGTGTCTTAAGTCAATTGAACACCAATCTAATTAGAGAAATTATAAAAATGTTCTTTTGTAATTGGTATTTTCTTTATTTTTATAAAATCCCAATAATAAAGAATTTGCATGTAGTTGAATTTGAACTCACGTTATTTTTATCAATAAAATATTAATTTTACTATTAAACCAAAATTTTATTTTAACATAATATTTACATTTTAATTATATTATGCATGTGTTTTATTACTTCCATTAGTTGTTTATATTGATAATGTTATTGATTAAATTAGTGTTACAAGTCAACTCGAGACACCATAATAAACAATCGTAGTGCATTTAGTATTCATAATATAATATAATTATGTGTTTAAATTTTATTTTACTCAAAATTTAATTTAATTTTTCATTTTAATCCCATATATATTTCATGTGATATTATTAATTAATTTCAAAACATATATTTTTATTAATTATTAATTATTAATTTTAAACCAACAACCATTTATAACTTAAGGGCTTATTTATTTAGCTATTGGGGTTAATTAAAAGTAGGAATACTTATTTATGTTAATATTTTATAAAAAAATAAAATAAACAAAACACTTGGAAACCATGTACAAAAATGATTCGGACAATCAAACTCATGACACGTGTAATTGCGGTATTTCAGCTTTTAAGCTGTCCACAGAGAATTAAAAGCAAAAGAGTGGATGGCGAATATCATGGGAATGAAGAAACAATTACGTGTAGGGATAGATCACATCACCTCCTCAGTCACTCCCTCGTTTCAATGTCTCATTTTTACAACTACAAATATAATAATCCTAAACTATTTTAATAGTAAATTATAAAGCTTTTGATTCATTTTTATGAAAAGAAATTAAAATTGTTCAATTAATTAACATAATTATTTTTATTTTTATTACACTAATATAAGATGGTTGTTGGTATTGATTGGTACCCTCTTTTTCCCTCTTTCCCGCATTTCCTTTCTTCTCACTATTCATTTCCATTCGTCTAATCATCACTATTTCGCTGCGAGAGTATTGTACAAATTTTGTATTACAGTCCAGGAGGTTGTATTCTGATCCTTTTTTTCTACTTTAAGTAAAATAGTTTCTTTGTACTTTTACAAACTAGTTAAATAACGCTTCTTTAACAATTGAAATATATATATATATATGATAAATTAATAATAATTTAAAAATTTTTGAACAAATAATATATTGTATAAATAAGTTTTCTTCATAAAAAAGAAGCCCCTGAAAAAATATACGAACAAATGCTGCTACAAGTTGTCCTCTCAATATTGACTAAAAACTGAGCCAGAATTTCATTTCTTTTTGCCTTCAATTCCTCCATTTTATCTGCCATTATTCCTTCTTCCTGGGCCACATTTGTCCCTAACTTTGAGCCTTTATTATGATTTAGGAAATTAAGTCAATGAAACAAATAGTATTTGGGGTTGCCTCCTCCAACTCTATTTCAGTCTTTCATATTAGGGTTGAATATGATAAAACCGACTTCCTCGTGGTTCATGTTTCCTTCACTTTTCGCATACTGCATCGTGTCCCTCTAATGATTTTCAATATCTAAAAGGAGGATATTGTTCTTAAATTTTACTTTAATTTGAAAATGTAAAATCCCATTTAATTGTATTATATAAGGATGGTAAAAAGGTTAATAGATTTTGAATTGATTAACTCACAGATTTTTTTATTAAAAGGTGGATGTGACGTGGGATAATATACATCTTTTCTTTTATATGATGGGTATAGAACGATTATGATACGTGTTTGTTTTGTTTCGTTCTATTATATAAAATTATTATTTTATTTTTATATATATAATTATTAAAAGAAGAAAAATATAATAAAATATTATTGAAGAAAATCTATGTATTTTATGTTTACTTTTTTTAAGAATTATTTCCTTGACTTTAAAATAATTAAAAATATTAAAAATAAATACAAAAATTAAATTGAACAGAAACAAAGTGAAACCGAGTGCATCAAATATCTATAAAACTAATAATAATTTTCAATAATATATATTCATAATGAAAAAGGATAAATAGTAAAACAAAAGCATTAATAGATATTCAGCAACATCCATCTTAACTCTGCTCCATCCGTATACAAATGTTACAGTAGCTTTTGAATCTTTGAATGATGATGTGATATGACTCAACAAAGAGTAAAATATTATATATGGCCTTAGCCCTTAGCTAAATATTTTAGATGTGGGACATTTATTCTTATGATACTTGAAGCATTTTAGGAATTGTTTTAAAAGGCATAATTCCAGTAAATTTTTTATTGGCAAGAGGTTTATTATAAAGCATCTTCATGCGGGAGTGTGCAATATAAAAATAAATAAGGATTTTCCAAATAAAAAGGAGTTAAATGATTGATTATAGTTGGTATTTTCTTATCGCAAAGTAAAGGGTAGAGAATATTATTTTAGCTTTTTGGACTGTTCAAATATAGAGAATCACGAATACTTGTGGTTATGATTAAAACTTCAAAGTGATATTTACAAGGAAATGGGATCATGATAATCGTACACTAAGCCTGTACTTAAATTTGATTTGATGACAGTCATAGATGAGGAATACAGAATTTATCACCTTTTATTTTGTATTATTCCATTTTTAAATATAAAGAGTGGTATTAAAGATGAGACAAAGTTGGTGAAAAAAAGGACGGGGGTTCCATGTTCACTATATCAACTGTTTTCTGAGTACAAATATGAGAAACTGTGGAGAGAGAGAGATATGTGGGTGGGATTGTTTACTTTAAGCTGACAAGATTTTCTTCTGAGATTGAATTGAAAGATGTGACTTTGAGTTGACGAGACCTGGGGGGTGCCTTTCTCTGAACTCCTCCTACCTGTCCATTGAATTACCCATTAAGTGATTTTGAAAATTAATTATTGAATCCTCCCATGTGACCTTATTGGGGTTGCAAGACTTGGCTCTGAGAAATGTAGAATGAAGCCCAGTAGTTATAGGGTTATAAAAACGGACTGGATCTTGTTGATAGTTTATGGATGAAAAACTGAGTCTACTGGCCCAATTTATACTCCCATTTTCAAATATAGATTTTAATATTTATAATATATTCTTCTGAATTTTATTTAATAATGTATATAGATGGAGTGATAATAGATTTATATTTTAATATTATTAAACACGTCTCAATTTTTGGATTTATGATGGTTTTATTTAAATATGATATAAAAGTAAGAAAAAACAAATGTATCATTATAATTTAAAAGAAGTGATATTCATCTGCTTAAAGGTGACACCATTTTAATAAAGTGATTAAATATAAGTTTTAAATTTAGATAATGAGGGTTATTGAGTTTTGGCATCACTCTTAACTCGTTATTTAAAATTGAGTTTGCTCTTACTATTTGGTAATGTTTGCATCTATACTTATATTATGTATCAAGGGGTTGATTGAATTGATGCTACCTTTCAATCCAGTCTCAACTCAATTAATAATTTATTAAATACCCTTTTATTTTATAAAATATCAAATGTTATTCTAAAAATATCTTTGTGAACCCAACAAGTGGTTCAGTGGTAAAAAAGAGGTTACTCTCCAATCTTTGAAGCACAAGTCATTAATCATTCGAACTTCAACAACATTACTAATCGTTGCAAGATCAACTAGAATAATTTCAATAAGTAAAGCGATGTCGCTCTCCAATTCGATTTGTCTAAACCCTTTGTCCCAGGCTAACCTTAAACCTTCAAGTATTGCTTTAGCTTCAACTTGGAAAATATTTGTTCTACTTGCTGTCATTTGGAACCCAAATAACCAGTCACCACTTGATCCCCTTGCCACACCACTGATTGCAGCTCCTAAACCGCCTCTTGACAATGAACCGTCAACATTAATTTTGATTCAACTGATGGCCGGCCTTACCTAACGATTAACCGACAAAATGTTGCATGCCCATTTTCCAGTTACTCCTCCTATTTGTAGAGACTTAATTCAAGCGATAACTGAACAATTAAATCACCATCATTCCTATTCGTCTTATTAAAGATAGCCTTGTTTCTGCTTTTACAAAGAAACCAACAAACAATCTCAAACAACATTACATAAATTTATGACGACAAATATTATATTAATTAGTGTAATATTTGAATTTCAAAATCATTATAATATTGTCATAATTAAAATATCATAATATATATTTTATATCAATTAAGGATTGAGCTCTACAATACATTTTAAATTTATTTACACAATGCACTTGAAAAATTTTATCAACTTTTTTTTAAAAATAGTGTTATTTTGCAAACAGTTTTATAAAATATTGCAATTATTATTTTAAACATATTAACTTAAGGTTAACGTACTGAACTTAGTAATTTATATCTAATTAGTATTTAATTCTTTACTTAATTAATATTTAAATTTAAAAATCACAAGTCAATTTGATATTTTTTTAGGTATCTGATTAACACTGTTAAAATATGTTAGCATGACATTGATATTACATTACCAGCCAATAAAATGATGACATGTAACAGCTCCACATTTTTACACATGGCAATAAAAATTATGTTATAAATTATGTTACAAATTATATAAAATTCTAATTGATGCTAATCCATTTTTTAAGGTATTGGCTATGTTTGTATATTTTACTTTAATACTAGGTTAAACTTTTTTAAAATAAATTTAACTATTCGACTAAAATATATGTCAACTTAAAAAAAATAATTTAAATACTCTCTCGTGATAAAGAAACACTAAAATTAAAAATAATAATTTAAATGAGTTAAATCTATATAATTATCTATATAATTTGATTAAGGTGTAGAGTTATATCTAAAATAAAAAATGAAATCATAAAGGAGGTTTGCGTTTACTAGTTGGGTAGCTTAAAAAGTTAAAATAAGTTTTATTATCTCAAACAAATTCAATATCAAATTGGATTTGATCTCTAAACAAAATTAATTTTTAATAATTTATTATTTAAATTAAATTTGTTTGTAAATTACAATAATAAGAGAAAGTTCGAACAGCAAACGCGACTAGCACGACTCAAACTCAAACCACACTTAAGACGAAGAACATCCTCGATCACCAGACCATCATATGAATTCTATTTAAGTTTAAATTTTATCGCAATTATTTATTATATATGAATTTATCCGGTTATTTTTTTTTATAAATTATATAAAAAAATAAAGTCATAATAACAACACGATTGATACAATTTAAATTCAAACCATATTTGATATAATAATCATGCTTAAACATCATGCCAGTACACGAAATTTTATCATGTTGTTTTTCAATTGGTCCAAGTATACACCCACCACAACTACAAAGTTAATAAAATCAGTTATATTTTCATTATAACCAATCTTTAACCGCCACATAGCAGCAGGAGGAGATACCAAACACAATATAAATACGGAAATGGAGACCCAACAAACATTTTCAGGTTCGTAAAATAAAAACAGCGCTTCCGTTGTAGGTTTCGGACTCTGTAAACCTCAATTTCTTCCAACTTTACTGTTTTAATTATAATTATATAATAATAATTATTACCTCTCTTCCTTTGTGCTTAAGCGCTTTGAGGAGTTGGGCATGCGAGTGCCGGACGCTGATCTTTTTAATCCACAATCGATTATGGACTCCGACTTCTCACCCGGCGGAGCTTCCGCCTCTGCCTCCGTCGACCCGGACTTTGGGTTTGCTTTTGACGACAGTAATTTCTCTGATCGGACCTTGAGGATCGAGATCTTGCCTGATTTGCTCGAGACTAAATCCGACGGTGGCGGTTGCTGCTCCATCGCTGATTGGGCCCGTAAAAGGAAGAGACGGAGGGAAGATTTCAAGAAAGAGAACGGTTTGTTTTGTTTTGTTTCTAAGATTAAAATTATTGGTATTTTTCTTTTAAAAAGCTTTTTTTTTTAACTATGTAATTAATGTAGTTTTGAACAATTTTTGGGATTGATTTCATGGCGTTATGCAGATTTTATCGGGCAAAGTGTGGAGCAAATCTTGAATTGTAACTTTTCATACACGGTGGATGGTGTGACATATGAGAACCAAGATGAAGAGGCCATGGCAATGGTTGAAGAGTCTCCTTCCGATATTGGATTGAATTCCAATCAAATTGGTAACTTAAATTACATACATAAATTACTTTTATCATTTTATATTCTATATATATTCACACACTTTTTCAGGTTTCTTCATGTTAATTAAGGTTTTCTTTTTAGTTACACTTCACGCGAACAACCCAAACTTACTAGGTTCCTTCACTTTGTTGTTATCTGAACTAAAGTTTTTCTTTATGATATAACTAGTTTAGAGTTAGTTTTTCAGTGTGAGGGTATTAGTTACTGTTTGATTGCAAGGAATGATCATTGACATTCGTTTTGATTCATTTATAGGGAATGGTTCCATTTACAACAATGATTCATCTAAGAATATGGGTTGTTCAAAAGTTCTAAGAGTCAAGACTATACACATTAGTTCTCCAATTTTAGCAGCAAAAAGTCCTTTCTTTTATAAGGTAAGGGGATGCTGGTTGGTTGTTTTCTGTCTTTACTATTGGTTTTCGTAACCATGATGGACTTACTGGTTTGTGCCTCTGCTTGCAGTTGTTTTCAAATGGAATGAAGGAGTCAGAGGAGCGACATGTAACACTCTGGATACATGCCTCTGGTAAACGCCGGAATATTTTTCCTATTATTGATCATTTGTCTTATTTTTACCTCTCTTGCTATGAATTCCAATGACATTGGTTTTTTTTCATCTGGGAACCCGTCGAACTTTGTGGGATTCATTTATGTATTTTGTTCTGATTCTTTGAGCAGAAGAAACAGCTCTCCTAGACCTTCTTAATTTTATGTATAGCAACACCTTATCAACGACCACACCTACTGCCTTGTTAGATGTGTTGATGGCTGCTGACAAATTCGAGGTTGCATCTTGCATGAGATATTGTAGCCGATTGTTACGGAACCTGCCTATGACCTGTGAATCTGCTTTACTATATTTGGACCTTCCGTCTAGTGTTTTAATGGCTGATGCTGTTCAGCCACTGACAGATGCTGCAAAGCAGTTTCTTGCTGCGAGATACAAGGATATAACCAAGTGAGTGCCACTATTATTTACAACATTAATACATGATTATACTTTGAGTAATTTCTTAACTGTAACAAGGTTGCTTCTTTTGTTATCCATATATGAAAATGGGACACCCTTTTGTTGATATATATATATATATGTTTTTTTTTTTGAAGTTTTACGCTGCTGCAAAATAGTGGGCATTCTTTAAAAATAATGTGGCAAGAAATGCAGTGTTGTATGTCCTGTTTTTATTTTGCTTATTGGACGTGTATATATGGCTGCCTTAAGTGGAAAACTTTGTGAAATTAAGTTCAACGTATCATTAACTGTTGTCTTTTAGGTCCATTGTTGAGTTAATGTCTAGATCGTGGACTAAACGGTTTGCATTGGTTTTTGGTCAGGTTCCAGGAGGAGGTACTCAACTTGCCTCTTACTGGTATAGAGGCAGTATTTTCTAGTGACGATCTACAAGTAGCTTCAGAGGATGCTGTTTATGACTTTGTGCTGAAATGGGCTCGGACACATTACCCAAAACTGGAGGAGCGACGTGGAATTTTTGCAACACGACTTAGTTGCTTAATACGTTTTCCATATATGACTTGCAGAAAGCTGAAAAAAGTTTTAACCTGCATCGACTTTGATCCAGAACTTGCATCCAAGGTTGTGCTTGAAGCTCTCTTTTTCAAGTCTGAGATGCCACACAGACAACGGGCGCTTGCAGCAGAGGAAGCGAATGCCACCTATCGTCGCTTTGTGGAGCGGGCATACAAGTACCGTCCAGTCAAGGTTGTAGAGTTTGAACTGCCAAGGCAGCAGTGTGTTGTGTACCTGGACCTGAAACGTGAGGAGTGTACACATCTGTTTCCAGCAGGAAGGGTTTATTCCCAGGCATTTCATCTTGGAGGACAAGGGTTTTTCTTGTCTGCTCATTGCAACATGGATCAGCAAAGCTCATTCCATTGTTTTGGGCTGTTTTTGGGAATGCAAGAGAGGGGATCTGTCACATTTGCTGTTGACTATGAGTTTGCAGCAAGGTCAAAGCCAACAGAGGATTATGTAAGCAAGTATAAAGGGAATTACACTTTCACTGGAGGAAAGGCTGTCGGCTATCGTAACCTGTTTGGTATACCCTGGACGGCATTCATGTCAGATGATAGCATTTACTTTATAAACGGCATCCTCCATCTCAGGGCTGAACTCACTATTAGACAATGAATTTGTGAGAAGCTAGTATTTTAGAGTTGTATTCATTTCCCTCCTTTTACTTTATCATTACCCTCTGCAAATCCCTTCTGAATCCTTGTAAAATTTTGAATAATTATATCTTATGCATAAAATATGTATATAAAATCTATTTGGCAATCAATGGTGGAACTTGCTAGCCTTCACTGGTAGTCATCTATCTCGCAATTGGGTTGAAGGGTGTGAATTTTTACATTTAGAACCAAATAAATGAAGCAATTTTTCTACCATAAAATGACTTGGATTAGGAATATTCAACTCCAAGCGAAGAGTGCATCTGCTTGAGCCAACAAAGCAAAATCCATGCAAGCAGCAAAAGTGCATCAAAATGTCAAGACACATGCAAAATCCACGTGATAGGAGAGAAAATGGGGGCTAAAATAAATTACAATATCCATTCATCGAAATTAATTGAGAAGGCATCAGCACTGTTACTTGCCCTTTTCCTGACAACCTTTTTGCCTTTTACACAACAAATGTACCAAATTTCGCAATCATTATTACCAAAATGCTTAGTTCAAACTCTTGAACAGATTCATTTCATCCTTTCTTGTTTAAACCTATAACAGTATAACAGGAATACAAGGCTTTACCCAGTCTGCCAAGAATCATTCAATTTTCACGACTCAAAAGGCATGCATTTTATTAAAAGAAAAAGAAAAACTTCAAGGCTGAACAATCCTTGGTATGCCAAGGTAGAATCCTATTCCAACATAAGAACATAACATAATCAATGCTCATTTGAAACAAGTAAAGCCAGAGTACAACAAACTAAACTCAGAAACCTCAATTGAGTGCACCAACACCGGCATTACTCTTTTGCGCAGCCTTTTTCCACTCTGTATGAAATGACCCTGGACAATCGATCCTCTCATAGGTGTGTGCCCCAAACAAGTCCCTCTGTGCCTGCACGAGATTGGCCGGGAGCCTTGCACGCCTATAGGTATCGAAATAGGCAAGACTAGCACACATTCCTGGTGTGCTGATCCCAGCAGAGATGGCCAACCCCACAACTCTCCTCCAAGCAGCCTGCCTCTGAACCATCTCCCTAGCAAACTCAGGGTCTACAACCAAGCTAGCCAAATTGGGGTTCCTCTGGTATGCCTTCTTGATTCTATCCAAAAACACAGCCCTAATAATACATCCACCTTTCCAAATCCTGGCCAACTCTCCAAAGTTCAAATTCCACCCTTTTTCAACACTCTTCGCTCTCAACAAATTCATCCCTTGAGCATAACTGCATATCTTGGATGCATATAAAGCTTGCCTAACATCATCAATCAATCTTTTCTTATCAACCCCTTTTGCTAGGCTCCCAACTTCTTCTTTCAATCCAGCTTCTTTCAAAACCTCAGCAGCATTTTCCCTCTCCTCCTTTAACCCACTTAAATACCTACAATCCAATGAAGCTGCGATTGTAGGGGCAGCAACAGACAACTCAGCAGCTTGCTGCACAGTCCATTTCCCAGTACCTTTCATCCCAGTCTTGTCTAAAATCTTATCCACCAAAAACCCATCACTCAAATCATCCTTAACTCTAAAAATATCAGATGTTATCTCAATTAAGAAACTTTCAAGCTCACCACGATTCCATTCAGCAAAAATCTCAGCTAATTCATCATTCGAAAGTCCCCCAACATGTTTAAGCACGTCATAAGCTTCAGAAATCAACTGCATATCACCGTATTCGATTCCATTATGAACCATTTTAACGAAATTACCTGATCCTCCTTCACCAATGTAAGTAACACAAGGTCCGTCCTCGACTTGCGCCGCCACTTTTTCAAGTATGTCTTGGATGTTCGAATAAGCCTGGTGAGATCCACCAGGCATCAAAGACGGACCATTACGAGCCCCTTCTTCGCCACCGGAAACACCCATGCCGAGATAAAGAAGACCCTTATTTGAAACTTCTTGGATTCTTCTCTCGGTGTTCTCATACCACTCGTTACCACCATCGATGATACAGTCACCGGGCTCCATATGATTGGATAAAGCAGCAATAGTTTGATCAACGGGTGAACCAGCTTTGACTAAGATGACAACAGATCTGGGTCGTTTGATAGAGAGAACGAATTCACGAGGGGTGTAGTGACCGAAGAGTGGGAGTTGGCCTTCATCTTGGGCTCGCTGAATGGTTTCATCGACTTTGGAGGCAGTACGATTGTAGACAGAGATAGGGAAACCTTTTTCGGCGACGTTTAGAGCGAGATTTTGGCCCATGACGGCCAACCCGGCAAGGCCTATGCGAGAAAGAGCAGTGGATGCTTCCATTTTGGGGGGAGATGGAAAAGAGGGAGGAAATGGGAAGGGAAAAACAGGGGGTTAGATATATGAAGGGAGAAGGGAAATGGGGAGGGTTTGGTGAGAGATATTTTGTTAATTTTTAAAGGATGGGTGGAGGTGGGAAGGGTAAGAGTTTGGCTTTTTGAAGGAAGGAAAGATTTTTGTTGAGAGTGACGGACTCGTCGAGGGAGTGAAAGGGCAAATTGGCCTCAACAAACGATGAGAGAGGCGATCTCTTCGAGGAATGGTGATTGACGGCTCCCTTATACGCCATCGTTTTCAGCTGCCACTAAAACAGCCTTTGCCATTGTCGAAAATAGTGGGTTTTATAATATTATTTGGTATCTGAATTTAATTTTAATGTTTAATTTAATAGTTAGATAAAAATATTATATGGTTCAGTAATGTTTGAAACGTGTGCTTTAGAAAAAAAAAACTTATAAGTACTAAATAGGGAAAAAAGCTTAAATATTAAAATCAATTTGAAAATAAAAAGAATATTGTATTCTAGAAAGATCAAATAAGTAAATAAAAACATTAAACTTTTGTTGTAAAATTTTCGATTCTAAACTTGGGATAGTAACGTTCTTTATCGACCGCGTTATTAATTAGACTCATGCGATAAAAAGTAAAAACATTAAATTTCAAATGCGCATAAAGTATAAGGACTTCGGCAAAATTAGACCTACCGTAGCTGAAAATTTGAGTATTGGGAAGAGATTTTGAATGTTTGCTGTGAATGCAAAAGTAGTTATTTCATCTTATATCTGTTGTATACAAAACTTGAATATAAATAATCACTATCGCCTCCAAAATTGACAAATTCCTTGTTAAATTCACAGCTTTGATCCTAAAATTGTTCAGTTCGGCCTCTAAAACACAATGCATTACTTAGCAGTAAGGCTAGGTTTTTCATGAAGCCGGGTCAAAGAAAACAAGTCCTCGATGGTGGAAAAGAATTTTCACTGGTAAAAGTGGTTTTCAGCACTCGATTCGAACAGCCCCACTTTCCGATGAAATGAACTTGGGTTTCCGAACCACTTGCTCCAAGCATTGGATGACATCTCCAATCTGGAAAGCATCGCAATTACAGAGCACGAGCCCGCATTCGTTCCCTTTCCCTACTTTCTCGACGTCGTGTTTCTCCTGCTTCAACGATGCACAAGGTCCTTCGAACACTACTTCTCCGCTTCTCAACAGCCTCATGGTTGCTGTTTTGGAGACGCAACCGTCAATCACCCGGCAACCTGCAATCTTTACATCCCCACCTTTTGCCTTGCTTTTTCCCTTTATCTCAAAGATATTCAGCACCTCAGCTTCCCCAGCTACCTGAGTTTCGAAAGTGCCAGGGGCCGTCTCTACTATCATATTGCCGATGTCCTCCAAAAGGTGATATATGACACGGTGCATCAGTATCTACAATACAAATAATTAAGTTCAAAAAGTTCCATTCCGATATGCTTCTACAACACAATAGCATCAATTGTTTATACCCCAAAAAATACTAAAATAGATGTATATATGCATATATATTGACGCTTCCTGAAAGATAGAGATTGAGTGCAATGGGAAGTTAGTACCTTTATGCTGGCTTGAGTGGCTGCCATAGTAATAGAACTAGCTGGACTTTTCACATTAAATCCGACAATGCATGCACCACATGCCTGCGCTAGGTCCACATCAGATTGACAAACAGGCCCTACCCCTACATGGACTACGTTCACGAAAACCTGGAAATGAAATTGGAGACAGTATCGATTAGAAAACACGTCGCACAGGAGAACTAACAGGATTAGTTTCAATAGTCAATAACAATGACCAGCATCGCTTCCTTCACGTTTTTATTTCTCATTTTCAAAACCAGAAAAAATTTGCAGCATAGTGAGGTGAGAAGGCAAATGCTAAAACAAATTAATAGTTCAGCATATACGAGTACTTGTACAAGTAGTGATGAATGCCCAACAAACATCAGCAACCAAGGCAGTGGGGTTTAAGATCATGAACATGTTATATATAATATATATTTGTCGGATAATATAGCTTGACTTTCACATACCTGAGGACTATTTAAAGATCTCAATGCATCGGTAACAGCCTCGACAGTGCCTTGTACATCTGCTTTTACAATGATTGGCATTTCAGCCCTTTGAGGCACTTCTTCTGGTTGTTCCAATTCCTTGGCCCTTCCATTGCTGATCTTCAATAGCCTGTCTCTCTCAAATTTCTTTTTCCTCCCTGCACTAAGCATTCTAGCGCGCTCCTCAGATTGCACAACTATAATGTCATCACCTGCCATCGGAAGCCCCTTCAGACCTTCAATCTCAACTGGCATTGCAGGTGTTGCCCGCTCTGCCAAATTCCCAACCACATCTCTAATGGCTCTTATTCTGCCCCACTCTGAGCCCACAACCACATGCTGCCCACAAACCAAAGTCCCTGCTTTTACTATTGCAGTGGCTAATGGGCCTCGCCCTTTGTGAAGTCTGGCCTCCACGACATAAGCTTGTGCAGGTCCATCTACACGTGATTTTAGGTTCATCACCTCAGCCTGCAGGAGCAAAGCTTCCTCCAAGTTATCCAATCCGGTTTTCTTTAATGCTGAAACTTCAACCACTTGAATATCTCCACCCATATCCTCCAACAGCAAACCCTCAGAAGCAAGCTGTAGTTTTACTCTCTCAGGGCTAGCAGCTGGTTTATCACATTTATTAACAGCAACCACAATTGGTACATTAGCTGCCTTTGCATGGGAGATAGCTTCAAGAGTCTGGGGCATCACCCCATCATCCGCAGCTACAACTAACACAACAATATCCGTGACAGCTGCACCTCTTGCTCGCATTGCACTAAATGCGGCATGACCAGGGGTGTCAAGGAATGTAATTGACTCCCCTGACTGCATGCTAACAACAAAAGCACCAAGATGTTGAGTAATGCCTCCAGCTTCATTGGCTGCCACTGATGTTTGACGTAAAGCATCTAAAAGGGAAGTTTTACCATGGTCAACATGACCCATGACAGTCACAACGGGTGGCCGTGGGAGAATTTCTTTACCTTCACTGACATGTATCCTCTTGACACTGGCTCCAACTTCCTGCAAAACCA
Organism: Gossypioides kirkii; assembly: GCA_005610355.1. Classification (NCBI taxonomy): domain Eukaryota; kingdom Viridiplantae; phylum Streptophyta; class Magnoliopsida; order Malvales; family Malvaceae; genus Gossypioides; species Gossypioides kirkii. The sequence goes on along the minus strand of CP032254.1, from coordinate 3,116,824 downwards.
TCAAAAGTCCCAAAAGCAGCCTTTAACAAGATAAATATAATGGGTCTAACACGAAAGTAAAGGATTGGAGAGAAAGTGAGAAACTCAACAACCAAAAGCAAATACCACCACAATGTTGTACCATAAATGGTTCAACATATATATCTAATTAAGAGAAATGTTGTAGAAAGAAAAATGCATAAAAATATAATATATTCCGAGTCAAAAAGGGAAGCCAGTGTCAAATTTTCAGAGGATAATTCCAGGATATGAATTAGAACTCATCATTCCACTCAAAGGTCTATAGGAGCATGCACACAAGTTTTGCATTTTAAATTGCAAACAAGATACTTCATCAATATGTCAGAGTAAAGAACGGGAAATACCATTGCAATGAGCTCCGCAATATCAATGCTTAGAGGGTGAAATTCAGAATCAATATTTTCCCCAACATTTATGAGAATATCCTGAAGAACACCTATGCCCTCACCAGTTCGCTTTGCGAGCTCAACAAGGGTCATACCGTCAAATATCTCAACAGTTCTCTCTTGCAAGGATTTGTTTGTTCTCTTCAGTTTAGGAACATATGGAGCTACAACAGGCGGGCTTCTTTCCCTCTTGCTATACTTCCCTTTAGGTTTTTTCTTGCTAACCTTTAAACCCAATTCCTCCTCAATGCCCTTTCTAGCTAGTACTTCTGGACTTGCATGAAAATACCTAAGCATGGCCAGGGTTCCACAGTCAATACCATTCCTCAAGTACCGAAATTATACTTAAATCAGTTATCTGAATCAATAAAGCCTACTTAACACCATTCCAGATTCCTTTTCTTTTTGGTCCCATTGATAACTATTATACATGTCTAATGAGAAGATAGAAAAAAATTGTTACACAAGTGATGTTTGACTTCTTGGTGAATATATTTTATGTCAAGTACTGCAACAGTAAAGCTACTCAAACATTTCACAAGAAAAGTCAAAATATTGAAAGGTGTTGATCCTCTCTATTGAAAAGGTTCACAAAGTTCTAAAATTATAGCAGAGATAGTATCTTCCCAGGACAGAACAAACAAGTAATTGAAGGAAGCCAACTTACCGTATTAAAGGTTCATTTTTCAAAATTTTGTGATACCTAGATCCCCATAGAAACGAACTGAAAGACAACCCTGCAGTAGCAAATATTTGAGGTGAATATGATAACACAAAAGTCAAGTTACATGGTTCATTGGTTGTTATCTAACTATGTAATCTTCACTGAACCTGACTAACTACAACTATGCAAACTTCAAAACGAGAAAAAGTAATGAGATAACAATTGTTGAGTGAGTAATTCATTGCTAAAACCCATAAGTAGAGCTAGTAACAGAAGTTCACTAACTGAGACACATGCATGCTCCCATAAGTAGAAATAGCATGTATTCATATGTTTTATTGACACATTAAACAAGCTAATGCATGCCTAGATAATTATGGATGGCTTTTCAGCTTACCAGGCACACATTTAACAGAAGCAGAAAGTGATTTTACTGCAAGATCAAAAGTAGACGAAGAATTTAAGCCAGCTGAAAGTCCAACAGGTGCTGAAGCCAGAGCCCTAATGAGACTGGCATTAAGTCCCTGTAAACAATGTTAGGAAATCATTAGCCATCATAGACGGTAACTAAGGCACTTGCAAAACACTTAAACACTCTTTTTGTGGGACAATAAATATGCTGCAGTTAATAAAGATGTGAAGGGAAAGACTAAATATCACCAATATGGTCGGTCATATTCAAGCACTTCACTACAAAACGGATGGAAACTATTCGAATAAAATGCAACCGATAATGCAGTCAAATTCTCATCCAATCAGAAAGTCTCAGCTAAAATCTACGTAGTGAGAAAAGAAAGTTCCCCCATTAACACTGTAACAAGTACTCTAATAAATTCCTATCTTTTCCTACCCTATGATACAATGACTCAAGTGGCAACTTAATGAATAACGGAGGGAATAACAAAGAATGCAAAGATAATTAAGGGACTCTCAACTCAACCAATGCCAACTTAAGAGATCTCATATTTTCAAGGTCTCCAATTTCAGCTCAATACAATTTAAAAGGAAAAAAAAACTTACTTTCTTCCCAACCCCTCGCCAAGCCATTCATGCAGATGTCAAGCTCTGCAATAAAACACTATGAAGATTAGAGATAATAAAAGAATCTATATTGCAATGTCAAGTTCAAATAAAAATCGCATACCTTAGTACCTTATTCAATTTCTATGTTTCCCACAAATAAACAAAAAAAAAAAAGCCAACACGATAAATAGAATAAATTCAAGTATAAAATAATAAATGCACCCAAAACAACCCCAATAAATCATTTAAAGAAAAAAGAACAAAAACTCATGAGTAACGGAGAAGATTCATAGACGAAAAGCTGACAAAACCTCTATTTGTAACAACAAAAAGAAAAACAAGGGGGTATGAGAAAGTACTGTGTTTGATGTGGTGTTGTTAGAGATTTGTAAGATGCAAAGTGGTCCGAGATTCAATGCTTCTCCGACGGAGCTTTGGTCGGTTTATTCAATCTTTGCCCTCCTTCTAACAAAACCCACATCATGACATGTGTGTTACGAGACCAGAGATTTTAGCTGGGTGAGGCTTTGCTTTAACCATGTCTTGGTATAATTACTTTTTTATTCCTCATGGGTGATCTCATACGGCCCATGTATTAGATTTTTTATTTTTATTAGTTGGACCAACTTGTAAGTTTCTTTTGGAGGTTTTGTTTTATTGGATTCTTCCCTTCTCATTCTGTTGGGCCGACCCCCTCCCAATTTGGGCCCATTCTAAACTATCTTAATCTCTCTCTCGCTTTTGGACCATTGCTGTTTACATTTTATAGCTTTATTTGAAGTAAAATTATCACGGAAGTTTTTTACTAAGAATTTAATTGCATTTTGTTTTATTTATTTGAAAAGTAAATTGATCATGTGTACTAGGTTAACAAACGAATTAGTCATTCCCTTGAAAGTTTCATTTATTTTCATCGTTATGAGATGACATAGCTGACAAAAGAAGTAGTTAGCAACCAACACGTGATATGTGTCACGTCAATAAATATTAAATACAGTTTATAACGATTATTTGAAAAGTCAAATCCATGATGAAACATTACAATTTTGTCCTGATTCATTTTCGACGTGGCTTTTCAAATAAATATAAAGTAAGTATTAAGAATATTGAAAATATTTAAAAATATTAAGAAATTATAACAATTTAAAAAATTAATCACCAAAATGATAGAATCTATAACTTTTTGTTTTTCAATGAATTTAGACAAAATTTTATTTATTTTTTAAATTTGCTATTGTGGTAAAATGTCAGGTACACATTGCATGCCATATTTTGTTGCCTACTTAACTCTATTGGTCATGTCATCACTTAATGGTAGAAATTGATGAAATTTTTAATTAAATGATTAATTTGCTTATTGATCTTTAATTTAATGTATAGGAACTAATTTACCCATTTTTTAAGTAAAGAAGAATAAAATGTAATCTAAATCTTAGTATTAAAGCCTTTATAGTTCTTTTACCTTATATGTGTGAGGCGTTTCATTTCATAAAATAAGATAACATTTGAAATTAGCAATAAGGGGGGGGGGGAAGGAGTTTGGTATTTCTTAAGTTTCGAGCATTATGAATGGAAAAAATAACACTAGAAAAATTGTCCCCAAAAATCTATCTTGATTGGATTCGATTTTAAATTTAATCATAATCCAATATAATTATCGAACATCATGATGTATTGAAAAGGGAAAGTGTTATTAATTTTAAATTTAATTAATGGTTTATAGTAGGAAGTAATGGCTAGAATTGGTAATGGTATTGGCAATGGGACCAAACTCTAGTCGAAAAAATCTGGAAAAGGTGTAACAATTGTAGTAGGCACCCCCATCTAAATAAGGTACATGCATACATAAGTTTAACAAGACATGGATACAAGAGTCTGAGAAGCAAAAAACTCGTGCTCCAAATTTCAATGTCACAAACTATAGGAAGCAAGAAGCTCTTCACCAATGAAAAACCCACACACCCATATGGTTTCCATCATTGTTATTCATGCCAAACCATGGTTTAGGCAATTTCCATGGATGGACAAACCTCTTTCCATCTCTTTTTATTTTTAGAGGATAAGTCAAACCAAGGCGGCCCACTGGTTAGACCAAGTCCATATAAAAGTATTTGATGATTTCATCATCGACCTATCTATGATGCTTTTTCTTTTTGGGTGGGGTCTAAGTTTGAGTGTCTTCGTAAAATTCCAGCCCCCCAAGCCCCCACTTGATGCCTGTGTTCTTTAATCTATGCTTTCAAGTCTTTTGATGGGGCACATGATTTTCCCCTTTCAAGGATTTGTTCTTCAAGGAAATGATTTTTCGATTGTGCAATAAAAACCTTAGTTGTTAAAAGATCAAAGTCTATATAAAATTGATGCAAAAACGAAGGCCTGCCATTGGTTTATTATCTTTCTTGACATTGATTTACAGAGCCCAGAGATGGGTATTAGCCAATAAGGTGAGCAACACATGCTAATGGGGGCAAAACACTAAAATTTCAATGTAAAAACATCATTAGGTTATTACTGGCTGTTGTTCTTTTGGGCTTTTCCTCTTTCTCTAACCATTGCCTAGTCACATGCCTTCACTATCGACGGTTGAAAAGAAAGAGAGAGAATTTGTCTATATATTGAAAGTTATATTTGAATTATAATTTTTGAATGTTTATTCTTTTGAATTTTTTTATATCTCGAAAGTTATTATCGAATTATAACTCCCATTAATTTACTTGTATTAAGAGTTTGATTTTATTATATCTTTTTATTAAAAAGATGAATAAATTAATTCCTATAAACCACATTAAAGAGTAATTAAAAAATTTCAGTTAAAAAATGACGTGATTGACAGAATAATCAGACAGTGATACATGGCATGTCACTTGTACCTCATGTTAATGTACAACAAAAATAGATGAATTTTTTAAAAAAAGAATCAGTTTACGCTTTAATCTAATGCCCAATGATTAATTTGTCCATTTTTTAATAAAGGAGACAAAAATATAATCCGACTACTAGGTCACCATAATACTTGGATATTTAATACCCAAAGCAACGAATCTATCATACCCATTTTAAGATTGGGTTTGATTCTCTTTGATTCAACTTTGAAAAACTTTATTTACCATTAATGATGATTTTGTTGAAAGAAGTGAGCAATGAAAAAAGAAAGAGAGAAAATACTGAGATTTCATTCATTTAGTTACATCCATTGAAGCTACTTCATTTGCAACATAAAAACAAGAAGAAGAAAAAAACTCTTATCCCTATCTCATCTTTTTACATATAGGGTTTAATTACTAATATATTTGTTGGGTCGTTAATTCAGTTAATCTCATGGTCGCAGGAGTCTACATCATATGTCTAGAAGCCACCACCACCACCATCACCGGTCCAAGCCAAAAGTTTGTCCTTGTTGTTTGGTCTTTGGCATAAATTCTTGACTTTTAAAAGAAACCGAGTAACAAAATAATACTAATTATATAAGAGTCAGTCGCCTTCCCCCCAGCATGACCCCATACGAGAGAGGGAAGGGATTAATCTATATTTATTATTAATCTCTTCAACAAACCCGACCTTTCCTTTTAATGAAACGAAAAGGTCAGACTCAAATTTGCAGACAAATCTTTCTCCATTAAAGGGTAGTTTGTTCTTGACTTGACCTTCCTTCTCCCTGTTTTCAAATCTTTAAAAATTGTTCCTGTCGTAAAACGTTTTTGAGGTGCTTCAACATTTAATTTTAGTTTTGTCTTTGAAACCGTTTTTGGTCGGTTCTTTCAAGTTTTAAGACAGTTTGATTATCTGGGAAGTTGTTTCTAGACTTGGGTATTTTTCCCTTTTCCTTTTGATTTAAAATTTCCTGTCATTGAATTTGGTCTGTTTTGGGAAATTTGGAGGGATTTCAAATCCATCATCAAGCAGCCATCTGTCAGTGAGGTTTTTTTTTTTTTTTTTCGTTTTCTCTTGTTGGCAGTTTTAACGGTGAAGAAAGATTAAGGTGGTTGCATTGGTAGTTGGGATTTTTTCAGGTTTGGCTTCACGAGAAAATTTTGGGAGGGGTTTTCACAAGAAAGTGTGAAGGGGAAAGTTCTGTTTCTGATTACTCTTTAACTGCTTCACCGATTGTTATAAAGACAGAGAGAGATCTATCAGTGTTTGCATCTTTTGTTTCCTCTTCTTACATGTCCTTGCCGTGTTTTTCACCATGAATAATTCTGGGTTAGCTGTTGAAGTCTCGAAGGATAGAAATGGAACTGATCAGATTCTTCTTCGGAATCCTCGCGGGGCATCTGCAAAGGTCACAATCTTCTTCTTTTTATCTTTATTTTCTGGTCTTTTTCATAGTTAGGTATCAGGAATATTGAACTTTTAAGACCTAGCATATGCTTGTTTCTATTTGTTATTTAATCTGACTGCAGTTTTGGGGTTAAATAGTTTTATTTTTTGTCCGAAATTTATTCAGGTTAGCTTGCATGGAGGACAGGTTCTTTCATGGAGGACTGACCGAGGTGAAGAATTGCTGTTCACAAGCAGCAAGGTAAACATCAACATCTGATGTCTTAAGCCATAGTGTTTGTATTATGCTCTCCTTTGGTGTCTTAAGCCATGGTGTTTGTATTGTAGGCAATTTTCAAGCCACCATATGCTGTTCGAGGAGGGATACCTATATGTTTCCCACAGGTATTTAGGATTTAATGTTTATTTGCATGAGTTTTGTGTCAGTCCATATGCATCTGGTTGATGATGAGTTTGTCTTTCGAATTTGTTAGTTTGGTCAGCGAGGATCGCTCGAGCAACATGGATTTGCCCGGAACAGGACTTGGATCATTGACGAGAATCCGCCACCATTGCATCCAAATGATGCCTGTGGCTTGGCCTATATCGATTTACTGCTAAAGCCATCAGAAGATGATTTGAAGATCTGGCCACACAGGTGAGGTCTTAATCTGCCATGAGTCATCAGAAACTGCTATCAAATATTAAGAGTTATCTTCTGCTACAAAAATTTCTTTATTTTTGATTAATGCATATTGATGATTGGTTTTTAACCCTTCCCAGTTTTGAGTTTCGTCTTCGGGTAAATTTGATGGTGGATGGAAATCTTAGCTTGATATCACGTATCCGGAATATCAATTGCAAGCCTTTCAGTTTCTCAATTGCTTATCACACATATTTCTCCATATCTGATATCAGGCACATATTTATCTACCTTTCAAGTCCTTTGATCATCACTCCATAAAAATTTACTCTTATGGTAAAGAAAGTAAATGGATATATTTTCTTGTATGCTAATTAACAGTGAAGTGAGGGTAGAGGGATTGGAGACTCTTGACTATCTTGACAACCTATGCCAAAGGGAGCGCTTCACCGAACAAGGAGACGCCTTAACATTTGAATCCGAGGTAAAGCTTAGGCCCTCCTTTAGATGGAAAACCTTTTCAGTTCTTGGAACCCTCAAAGCATAGCCATTCAGTTGATAAAATATCATGCTAATTAACGCGTGCCAGAAAACTTTCTTATTATGGTATGGTTGAACACATGTTTAAGGCTTAATTGTTGCTTCTCAATTTGCAGGTGGACAGAGTTTATCTTGGTTCAAGAGATGCCATTGCAATATTCGACCACGAAAGAAAACGGACCTTTTTCATAAAGAAAGAAGGCCTTCCAGATGTTGGTAAGCTTTTAAAACCTAGTATGACATGTTCATAAACTCAACGCAACCCGAAAACACCGGCCTTGATGTAAAGTTCCTTTTGCATTTCTTCAGGTGTTTGGAATCCATGGGAGAAGAAATCTAAAGCCATGGTTGATTTTGGGGATGAAGAATACAAACAGATGCTTTGTGTGAATGGGGCAGCAGTTGAAAAACCAATAACATTGAAGCCAGGGGAGGAATGGACCGGCCGCCTGGAGCTTTCGGTTGTCCCTTCAAGTTAAGGACAACAAATAATACAAAATAAAAACCCCTTAGTTCAACCATTGAATCTGTTTATTTTGTATTCAATTATTTATGATACTAAGGTAAATAATAAGAGATTTGATCACTGTCTGTGCCCCCCTAGTGATCATGGAACTGTAAATTCCTGTAAGTTGGAGATATGTTTTAGTGTTTCTCCATAATAGCAGTGACATTAGTTGTTTTTTTAACTACTAAACATATGTGTTAACAGTCAATGTTGCAAAAAGAAATGATAAGAAACAGATTAGTTTAGTCTCTCTTTGTATGTATTTAATATACACTTCTTTATCAGAGCCAGGTTTCGATCCTGGGACCTGTGGGTTATGGGCCCACCACGCTTCCGCTGCGCCACTCTGATTGCTGCAAATATTCTGAAAACTTAAATATTAAACTACTAAACACTCATTTCTTCATGCCCTTTGCCCTTCGGTCCTCATGCTTCCTAAGCTTCTTCTACGTCCTTGGATGCTATTGTATGGGATGAGATCATGAGATCAAGGATTTGGCACCATTGTGTTAGGTTCATGTGCTCAAGATCTAGAGGCTCAATCCCATTGTGAGGGTGTAGTGCTTGTCCCTTTGAGGCTATATCTAGTTCTAAAACGGATATGATTGCCAAGTACTGAAACTCGGCATAAACCACCCTAGGTGCTTCATTCTATTCCTTAACCATCTATTTCTCATTGTTACTTGCTTCATTCTGTGTTTATGCCTTTCGATTTAAATTTAATTGTAAAACAATTTGTATTCAGTCGAAACTATTAAGAAGATGCAGCACCTATTAAGATTGAAATTTACAGCAAGCCTTTAATATTTACCCCCTTTCATCTACTGGTCAAGTAGTTTGCATAATGATCATTGGTGACACTGGTTATAGTTTTTCTTAATGCTACAACTTTTGCTTGCCATGCTTTACTGTTATTTAGATGTGGAGATGTGTTCTTCTAACATTTGTTCTGATTCTGTAGGTCTTGCTCTCAATCTCTTTACTGTTAACGGATCCAAATCCCGATGACCCGTTGGTTCCGCGGTTTGCCGACATGTACAATACCGACTGGACCAAGTACGAGTCAACTCAAGCCTCCTAACTGCATCCAAGTATTAATGTATATTTCAGTTTGAAAATTACATTTCCCTGTTATGCTATTTCTCAACCATTCTTCCTCAAAATCTAGATTATGAGATGCCCATGGGTTGAAATAAACTAAATTACATAAAATCAACCCCAACCCACACCTAAAAGTAATTGAATCTCTAATCATTATCAGATTAATTTAAAAGTTGTAGTTTGAGTTATTTTTTTAATATAAAATTATTAAAAGACAAATACTTTTATAATAAATCTTAATGTTGTGTTTTTTAATTGAATTGGTGTTTAATTATGAATTTAACATCAAGCCATTGGTCAAATAGGTTGCAAAATGGATCATTAATGTCATTTTGAATCTGGTCACTGTCACCCTGGTTAGACTTTATCTTTGCTTCGTTTACTGGTATTTAGATGCGGAGAAGTGTAGTTATATTTGTTTTGATTCTATAGGTTCTGCTGTCAATCTGCTCAATCTTAGTGGATCCAATGCCCAATGACCCATCGGTGCCGGAGATTGGCATCATGTACAAGACAGATAGGAGCCGATACGAGACAGTTGCTCGGAGATGGAAGCAGAAGTATGCTATGGTAAGCTAAAATGTCATATTTTCAAAAATGAAATTTATGTTATAATGTGTGGGTCAACCAGGAAAAATACAACCCTATTTTGATAATTTTTTTTTTAATTTTAAAACTCAAAACTACAAAAAAAAAAAAAAATCGTCTGTTTTGGGGTTTTAGGATCCTGCTTATAAAACAATCTTGGAGGAGCTTGAGGTTCTCAAGAAACATCCTCCTAGCTATTGCAGCGCAGGTTTGATTTTTACACTCTCGTTGTTTATTTGTTGTGCCTTTTTCTCAAAATCCTTTTCATTTGTTTTTATATGAAACTCCTTTTTGGGGTGTTATTGATTGCTATATTGCTATACATAATCCATATATTTGTTGTTAAGTTGGTAGGCAGTCATTTCAATTATGGTTTTGCATGTAAGAACTCATCATCGCACCATTCTTTCTGCTAAATGTGGTGAGTTCTTTAGGAGTGCAACATGTTATATTTTGTCAAGGCAAATGGGAGAAAGGGTTGGTATGTTGATACGTGTATGATCAATTGTAGATTGGGTATTCCATTTAACACTTGTTTTCCCCCATTTTTATTAATGATGGAATAAGGTCCTGTTGATGAAGACATGTTTCATTGGCGAGCAACTATCTTGGATCTTCGAGACAGTCCATATGCTGGTGGAGTGTTTGAAGTTGACATCCATTTCCCTCCACAATATCCATTTGTACCACCCAAGGTGCAAATAATAGGGTGAAGTTAATTCATGATTTTCTAACCTTATAACATGCTTGTTTAGCAGCTAATTAATGACCACCAACTTTACCTTTTACTTCTTTTATATTCTCTTTTCCTCTTCCATTTAGATTGTCTTCAGGACAAAGATCTTTCATCCAAATATTGACAAGAATGGTAGCATTGGCCTTGGTATTTTGAAGGACATGTGGAGCACCAACCTCACCATTTCCCAGGTTATTTGCTCATAGTCCTAACTGCCTTGAGGAAAAATGCATATTTTTCCTCTTCTATCAACCATGTACCGTTTAAAATGAAATAAACAGCAAGCCCTTGAAATATTGAATCATGGGTCATTGTTATTTTGAATCATTTCACCATGGTTTAGAATTTATTTTTTTTATATTATATTTCAACTTTTGCTTTTCTGGGTTTACTAGTATTAGATGTGGAGATGTTTTCTTATATTTGTTTTGATTCTAGGTTTTGCACTCAATTTGCTCACTCTTAAAGAATCCAAATCGCGATGACCCATTGGTGCCGGAGATTGCCCACATGTACAAGACCAATCGGAGCAAGTACGATACAATTGCATTTCAACCTATTGCCGTATTCATACCTGTTTCAATTGCGAATTTGAGAATAGTTATTTTAGTTGCTTGCACTTTTTGTAATTCATCGTGCCGTTTGGAAGAAGCAGAAATAATATTAACAATATCAAATCAATCTTTAAAAAACCTGATGCATTTCAACCACTTTTTTAATTGGTGCAACCAAAGCTAACTAAAGACAATGAGCAAAACAATAAACATAATAAGCATATCGACAATCAATCAAAACCAAAGCTTACAAGCCATTAAATTCCTCACACATATTGCTTATTCCATCATATTCTTGACCTCGGATATTTTATATGTCAAACTATGTTATAAGAGAACATTAAAAATCTAATTCTTAGGTTGGGTCTGGCTAGGCTCAAGGTTTGGGCTCCTCGAACTTGGGCCTGGTTTGGGTTGTTGCTGACCCAACTTCACACATTGCTACAACCAAAGAATTAGGGTTTACACCCCCTCTTGATGGTGTCGATCACCAAAGAATCCCCGAAAAGCGACGCAAGCTCGCCAGCGATGGAACAAACAAGCCATGCACAACACAACGGCTCCAATCACGAGATTTACCACTCCAAAACAGTGGATTCGAGGCTAGGCTAGTGGCGGAGGAAAAATCCGAATGGTTCGACAACATATTATTAGTGGAATTATTCCAACATATTTTTTTTGTTAATTGAGATAAAACCCAACATGTAATTTTTAAATTGAATTAATGTAAAACCGGTTAGTTCAATATGATGAGTTTTTGTTTATTCAATAAAAATCAAATGACATAACAAAAATTTTCTTTTTAAAGATTCATTGTACAAATGCAATATCAGTACACGTACAATATATATTTGTCTAATTACAACATAAAATCCAAATTATACAACACAATGAATAATTGAAAAAGGCCCAAGTAATTTAGGAAAATGGGACAAAACTACACGTAAAATATACAGATGGTTGGAATTTAATCCACGCATCACAATTGCTGATGATAAAGCTTCAACCCAAACTTTCAAAATCAATTTGTTTTTTTCAAATTTGCCATTAGAATATATTAAAATAAAAAGGCTCTACATATTTTTAAAATGGAAAGCTATACCTAATAAATTTTTTCAAAAAGAAAAAAACTCAACATATTTTCTTTTAAGAAAAATAGAAAGACTCGATATGTTTAAATAAATAAGAAAAGGCAGTAGAGACATCGATAACTCGAAAAGCAACAAGTCAAATCATGCATGCCCTGCTCCTACATGCATCAACCCTTGCATGCCTATCTATATTTGGTTCCATATACATGAAAGAGACTTAAAATTAAAAAAGAAAAAGAAGAGAGGGAGAGCAGCTGTGTAACTAATATTATTTTTTGTGAATGGGGTAATGTGAAATCCATTTTTTCATATGTTTAACAAAACAACATTCACATCTATAAAGATAAAAATAAAGACAACTCCATTCTTCTTTCACAATTCACACTTAAAAATATATGTAAGTTTAAGATCAAACCAGATCATGTTTGAAGGTAGTTGCATATGTTAGTTCTCAAGTTGACTAATTAAAAAAAGATAAGTCTTTAATTAATAATAAATCCAAAAACTATAAAATCTCTTTAATTAGACTTGCTCATAAGTTAGGCCATTCGGCTCATCTTGAAATATGCAAAAACAAATATACTATTTTTTTATTATTTTTTTACTGTTTTGTTGTTTTTTTATTATTTTGCTACCATCTCAATATTTTTTTAAAAAATAATATAAAAAGATTAATACGAGCGAGTCGGGCCAGGCCTAAGTTTTAACATTTTATCCAGGTTAGATTTGAACGAAATTTTAAGCTCATTTTTTGTGTTAAGCACGAGTCTAACAAACGGATTTAAAATTTTGGTTGGGTCTGACCTGAACCCGATCCATAAACACCTCTATCTCTAATGAAGATGAGTTGCAAGATTAAAATATTCATTAGTTTGAGGATGGAAATTTTAGAAGGGGTATTGAAAGAGTTGGAGAATCTCCTGATAGATCATTCTAATTATTGCAGCGCAGGTTGGATTAAAATGACTTGTATTGCATGGTTAGTTGTGTTAAATGTGCTAAACAAGCTATATTTTCCCAATGCAAATGAAAGAAAGGGTTGGGTATTTGAGTAGGACAAGGTATTGATACGGTCACTTGCAGGTGGCGTATTCCATGTCACACTTGATTTTACTTCCTATTTATTAATGATGGAATAAGGTCCTGTTTCATTGGTAAGCAACTATCATGGGTCCCTCGGCTACTCCATTTTCTAGTGGAGTGTTTCTAGCCACACATCATCTCCCTCGGACTACCCATTTAAACCACCCAGGGGTAAAATCAAAAAATTTCTAGAGATAATAAACAATAATAATATTTTTAAAAAGTAAAAATTATTTAAATAATAATTTAATAAATAAAAATAAACTAAAAATAAATTTTAAAATTTATTTAAATTACACTCTTCCTTTAACCTCATTAAAATCATCAATTATTTCGTTCACATTAAATTTTTTGAATATGTAAAAAACTAAAGAACTTTTCAAAAAAATCATTTATCATCTCGTTATGAAGTTGAGTTTTCACAATCTTCACAATAAAAAAATAAGTTCTATGGGTGATTACATACACCAAGTTCATAATGCTTTTACAAAATTTAAATTTGTATAGTTAATATAAAACAAATTAATCTATCAACGAGTAGGTACTTAATTGACTTCCCACTCTCAATTAAGCTTTTACAACGTTCAGAACGTGTTGATATTTTTCAAATTAGGATGTTAACATACATCAAGTTTATAATGCTTAACTCATATGAGAGACGTTCTTTCTCTTATTGAGAAAAATTTTCAATATAAAACTTGTTTACAATAGTATAAATTTTATCAATATCAAATAACTTGAAAAACTCTTTGGGATCTAAAGTTGTAGTAAGAGAGACGCTCAAAAACATGTTTGTTAAATATGCTCTTAAATTCTTGCAACTAAGTATCTATTGTAACAAAAAATATATATACTCAATAATCATGCTCCACTGAACCATCTTCTTTCTTGTTACAACTACGACCCACAATGTATTGAGCATTCATATATAGAAAATCCAACACCCAAGTTTCAAAAAAAGATATCACATTTTTCAACAATTTATCTCATCCATCATCTCTCAACTTTTGAAATGAATAGTTTGTTGTCGAAACTAAACTCAAGACATTTAATACATCTTGAGAACGACGTTACAAAACTTGAAAAAAATTATTAGTAATCTCCAAAACTTCCATCATCATATGCAAAATAAAAATAAACTCAAAAGATCTCAATCTATTGTAGATGCTATAAGCATCTTCTCGCTAAGAATAATTAGGAGCAATATTTTTTAGATTTTCAAAAACTATCCTAATAGCATTATACATCGTCACTAAACTAGTAATTGAAATTAAATGAGCACTCTATCGAGTCTCACCATGACGTAAAGTGTCAATCTGATTCATACCTGTTCCAATTGCCAATTTGAGAATAGTTATTTTAGTTGCTTGCGCTTTTTGTAATTCATCGTGCCGTTTGGAAGAAACAGAAATAATATTAACAATATCAAATCAGTCTTTAAAAAATTGATGCATTTCAACCACTTCTTTAGTTGCTGCAACCAAAGCTAACCAAAGAAGATGAGCAAAACAGTGAACATAATAAGCATATCAACAATCATTCAAAACCAAAGCTTGCAAGCCGTTAAATTTCCCACACATATTGCTTACTCCATCATAGTCTTGACCTCGGATATTTTATATGTCAAAACTATGTTACAAGAGAACATTAAAAATCTAATTCTTAGGTCGGGTCTTGGCTTGGCTCAAGGTTTGGGCTCCTCAGACTTGGGCTTGGTTTGGGTTGTTGCTGACCCAACTTCACACATTGCCACAACCAAAGAATTAGGGTTTACACCCCCTCTTGACGGCACCGTTCACCAAAGAATCCTCGACGAGCGGTGCAAACTTGCCGACGACGGAACAAACGAGCCATGCACAACACAATGGCTCTAATCACGAGACTTACCACACCAAAACAGTGGATTCGAGGCCGGGCTAGCGGCGGAGGAAAAATCCGAATGGTTCGACAACACTTCACACGAATGGTCGGCGACAAGGCCTTTCGAAGGTTAGGTTTCACTCACGGGTCGATGGGGAAGCCAAAAGTGGTGACAATGCGTCGAACAGACAGTGGGAAGGTGGCTAAAAAGACTCCAACTTGCACAAAGAGACTCCAAATAAATTAAGGTTTCCGATTAAGACCACTACTTTTACCCTCCACTGAATTAAGTCCTAAAAATCCCAATTTGGCCATAAAGTTTTAATTAGAGTTCAATTTAGTCCCAAAACTTCACTAAATTTACAAATTAATCCCTAAAATTTCACAAAATTTCTAATTTAGCCCTTAATATAAAATTTGGGTTGTTACAAATTGGTTGATACGGTTCAACCTTAATATAAGCTATTCGAATTTCATCATACATATTAATCGAATACTCATATATTTACTTACGTTACCTAGGATCATGTTCTAAATTAGACAAATCAAATGCCTCATCTTGAACTCTAGGAAATTTAGAAGGACAAGCATCAGAGTTTGAACAAAAAAAACGATGAAGGTGGTACCTCAATTTGTGGCGCTTTTGAAGTTGATTGTGTTGTTTCTATACTTTTCTTTTTTTAAAAGCGAATAAATTATTTCCGACTTCATAACTACAATATCTTAAAATATCAAAAAACTTAATAACTATAAAATTTAAAATACAATAAAAAAGATAGTAAAAATATGAAAAAGAAAAACCTTAAAAGGTGAATCCGATGTCGCGTTTGAAGGATGAATTCGGTATTAATAACAGTAGGCGTTAATAGCAATAATAAAAGGGGTTTCTTTTTCATTAGGTAACAAATTAAATTTCAATCTTAATTACGTTAAATTGAAAAGTGATCAACTATCATAAAAAAAAAAAAAAGAAAAGAAAGTGGCCAATAAAAGTTTAAATCCTGGTGTTTGGTGAGACCATTATAAATAAATTATATAAATATTTAAAGTTAACAAGTTAATATATGAAACCAAAAAAATGCATTATTTAGTGTTCAAACTTGGAAAGGGGATCGAAGAGCAATTTGAAAAGGGCCAAAATTTTCAAAAGTCAAAAGGTTAGTTGATAAATATAAAATTTTATAATTTTGAGGGAGGGGGTTCATGGCATTTGCCACCCCTCAACTTCGTCATTGCTTGAAGGTCCATTTGAAATGTATACCTAATTAACAAGTCTGAAATTTCTCAAGTTTTAGTAGTTTTAGATTCAACATTTAAAACTTATGAATATTTCATTTTATCATCGTTTCAAAAGCCTTTATAATTTTATAAATAGGGAAAAAAATATTACTCAAGAAAAGTTAAGTAAAATTATTTTATTTTGTCAACGAATTCTTGACCTAATAATAATAATATATTATATTATAAGCATGAGAATTAATTTTCAAGCCGTATTATTTTTCATTTTTAATTATAAAGTCCACCAAAAGAATCATTTAGAACTTAAGAAAAACCCCTTATCGTCCATATTCATTTTTTTAATTACAAAAAAAATAAATGATTGGAATCATTTAAAGGAGCTCAAGGATCTCCGGAAAGATCCTCCTATCTTTTGCAGCTTAGGTTCTGTTTCTTCTTTCCTCTTTACCTATTTCTTTTTGTTACAGTTACAGTAAAAAGAAAAACCTTAAAGACAATAGTAAAAACAAAACCCCTTAAAAGATGAACTTAATATCGCGTTTGAAGGATAGATGTGACCTTGATAGTAGTAATAATAAAAAAAAAACTTCTTCTTTACTAAGTAACAAATTGAATTTAAACAATATTTCATATTTAATTTTGAATTAAAAAGTGAAAATTATTATGCAAAAGATAAAAAGTGATCAATTAAAGTCTAAATAATGGTGGTTGGGGAGACCTATAATCTAATATATTATATAAATATTTAAAGTTTACAATTTTAACATATTAAAGGAAAAAAAATTACATTGTTGATTGTTCAAACTTGAAAAGAGGGGACAAACATTTTTATAATTTTAGGGGTTTGTCCATTTCAAATGTATATCCAATTAATAAGTTGAGATTTCACAAATGTTAATACTTTTACTTTCATTCAAAGTTCGTGAATATTCATAAATAGATAAAAATTAGTGCCCGAAAAAGGTAAGTAAAATTATTTTATTTTGCTATCAAATTTTTGACCAAATCATAAGAGTATTCAATGGGGAAACCGAGTAGAGGCTTAGGGGGTATGACTTATCAAAGTTTAATTTTTTTTCAATTTAATCTTTTGTTATGATCCTCACAAAAATATAACTAAACCCCCAAGATTTAAGATTTTTGCAATTCCCTCATTCATATATATATTATAGCCCTCCTAAAAATATAAATAGACCCCTCCAATATTTATATAGTATTAAAAATAATATGAAAAAATTTATTCTTGATAAAAACAAAGAAAAAAATCTTCTTGAAGAAATTAAATTACTCATAATGACTTTTGAATGATATTTTTATTAAATAATAAATAATTATTTAATTAATATATATATATATATAAAGAAAAAAAGATGAAGAGACTTTTATCATCTTTCATCTTCATATTGGTACAAGCAAGAAAAGAAGAAGAAAAAATTTTAATCAATTTTCCTTCAAATTTCAAGTATAAAGTATTTTTTTCTTCAATTTTTTCGTAGATTTTAAATTTTTGAAGTTTATTTTACACATATGTACCAATGATATTTTATTTTATCAAGTATATTAAAAGTTCATTAAAGGATATTGATGAAAGCTTATAAAATTAAATGAAATGTGAAGGTTTTTGGATGAAAAATAATTAGAAGACGGTTTCTAACTTGTTAGAAGTGTAAAAATGAAACAAAAATAACTAGATAATGTTCGACTAAAATGAAAGGTAGAAAGAAAATTTTGGTTACTTTATTTAAAATTATGTCAAATAATGACTTATGAAGTAATGATTACACTGATGAAAACGGAATAAAAAATAGTTAATCAAGTCGAAAATTATATGAATTTCAAATAAAAAAAACTTAAGTTTTCAGCTTTGCTCCCTCAAAGGTAACATCATTGCTCTACGACTGAAAGTACTATGTTAGAATTCAATATCAAGTTAATTATTAAAAGAACCATTTTATTTTATTACAAGTGCTGTGGGGTCCACAAAAGACACCGTTTAGAATTTAAGAAAGACCTCAAGTCTTCCATCATCCATATTCTTTTTTTAATTATAAAGTCAATCTGGTAAAAAAAAAAAGTTAGGAAGTCAACAATTGGGTTCTGGGAGCTCGCTATAAAAGCAAATATTGGTGAGTGTGGTTAGTCGTCACTAGTGCAAAATTCAGTGCAACACCTTGATTGGAGCTTGGGATTTTAGGTGGGATGTGTTCATCAAAGATGATTCGAAAGCAGTTCAAGGATGGCCGAAAATATCTAGATGAGCATGGGATTTGCAGCTTAGGTTCCATTTCTTCTTTCCTCTTTACCTATTTCCTTTTGTTACAGCAACAGATATCCATTTTTTTATATGAAGTTGATAGGAAGTAATTGGAATTAATAATACAATAATTGCAAATGAAGTTGATAGCAGCATGTTTTGCAAAAAAGGAATATTTCCGGGTATTAGCTTGGGTGGATGTAAGAATTCATCGTTGCACCATTATTTCTGTTAAAATTGTTTAGGACTGCAACGTATATGCTATATTTCTCATTGCACTACCATCTAACACTTGTTTTACCTTATTATTATTATTATTCTTAATGGCATAATAAGGTCCTGTTGGTGGAGACAAGTTTCATTGGCGAGCAACTATGCGGGGTCCTCAGGACAGTCCATACGAAGGTGGAAAGTTTGAGCTCAGCATTCATTTCCCTTCGGACTATCCATATAAACCACCCAAGGTACTTCATAATGTTGATGTTCATATATATATTGAGGATAGAAGAGCATCAAATTTATTATAACCAGAGGACAATAATAATAGGACAAAGTGATTTCTTGATCTTCCAACCTTATAACATCCTGATTAATGACCCCCAACTTGTAGTTTTCTTCACCTAACCTCTCTTTTTCCTTCCATTTAGGTTGTTTTCGAGACCAAGATCTTTCACCTTAATATTAACAGCAATGGTGACGTTGGACTTGCTATTTTGAGGAAACAGGAGCACTGGACCGCCTGCATCGCCATATCCAAGGTTATAATTTTCTCAAACCTCCTAACTGCATCCAAGTAAATGTATATTTCAGTTTGAAAATTACGTTTCCCTGTTGTGCTATTTCTCAACCATTCTTTCTCAAAAACTAGATTATGAGATGCCCATGGGTGAAAGAAACTGAAGTACATAAAATCAACCCCAACCCACACCTAAAAGTACTTGAAGAATCTCTCCACTTTAAGATTAATTTAAAAATTGTAGTTTAAGCTAATTTTTTTAAAAAATTATAAATTTATTGAAAGTCATAAATACTTTTATAATAAAATTTATGTTTCTTTTAATTTTTTTCCTAATTGAAAGTCAAATTAATTAGAGATATCCTATTAAAATGAATTTTTACTTGAAGCCTTTTAAATTTAGTATTTCATCTACTCGTCAAATAGGTTGCATAATGGATCATTAATATCATTTTGAATCTAGTCCCTGTCACCCTGCTTAAACTTTAGCTTTGCTTGGTTTACTGGTATTTAGATCTGGAGAAGTGTAGTTATATTTGTTTTGATTCTATAGGTCCTGCTGGAAATCTGGTCAATCTTAGTGGATCCATTCCTCGCTGACGCGCTGGTGGAGCATATTGCTGACTTGTACCGGAAAAACCCCAAGGAATACAAGAAACTTGCTCGGGCATGGACGGAGGAGCATGCTATGGTAAGCTAAAATGTTATATTTACAAAAATGAAATTTATGTTATAATTGTGTGGGTCAACTAGGACAAAGACAACCCAATTTTGACCGTGTGTGTGTGTGTGTGTGTTTTTTTTTTAATTTTAAAACTCAAAACTGAAGTAAAATAAAAAATTATAAAGTTAAAAAGCATTTTCAGCGCTTCCTCGGGTGAAGCTAGCCTGGATTTTCTTTTCTCTTTTATTTATATTAAAAAAATCGTCTGTTTTTGGGTTTTAGGGGCCTGCTTATAAAAAAAGAATCTTGGAGGAGCTTGAGTATCTCCAGAAATATACTGCTAAGAATTGGCGGGCAGGTTTGATTTTTACACTCTCGTTGTTTATTTGTTGTGATGTTTTCTTAAAATCCTCTTCATTTGTTTTTATATGAAACTCTTTTTGGGGTGTTATTGATTGCTATACATAATCCATTTGTTGTTAAGTTGGTAGGCAGTCTTTCTGTTAAATGTGGTGAGATACTTTAGGAGTGCAACATGTTATATATTTTGCCAAGACAAATGGGAGAAAGGGTTGATATGTTGATACGTGTATGATCAGTTGTAGATTGGGCATTCCATCTAACACTTGTTTTACCCCATTTTTATTGATGATGGAATAAGATCCTGTTGATGAAAACAAGTTTCATTGGCGAGCAACTATCTCTAATCTTAAAGACACTCCATATGCTGCTGGCAAGTTTGAAGTTGACATCCGTTTCCCTATCGAATATCCAGATAAACCACCCAAGGTGCAAATAATAGGGTGAAGTTAATTCATGATTTTCTAACCTTATAACATGCTTGTTTTGCACCTAACCTTTTCCTTTTACTTTTGTTCACCTAACCTCATTTATATTCTCTTTTGATTTTTTCCTCTTTCATTTAGGTTGCGTTCAAGACACCGATCTTTCATCCTAATATTGACGATGATGGTAGCATTGGCCTTGATATTTTGGAGAAAGGGTGGAGCACCAGCTGTAGCATTTCCCAGGTTTTTTGCTCATACTCCTAACTGCCTTGAAGAAAAATGCATAGTTTAATTTGAACATTTGTTATTATTTGGGTCATCTATCAACCATGCACCGTTAAACATGAAATAAACAACAACCCCTTCAAATATTGCATCATGGGTCGTTGTTATTATATGAATCAGGTCACCATGGTTTTGAATTTTTTTTTACATATCTTGCAACTTTTGCGTTGCTGGGTTTACTAGGATTAGATGTGGGGATGCTTTCTTATATATGTTTTGATTCTAGGTTTTGCAATCAATTTGCTCACTCTTAAAGAATCCAAATTTCGATAAGCCATTGAGGTCGTGGATTGCCGACGTGTACAAGAACAACCCGCGCCAGTTCAATGACATTGCTCGGTCCAGCACCAACCATGCCATGCGTTAATGTGCTGCTACGCATGCAATAGGAGGGCTTCATTCTATCTGGCTGTTATCTTTAAATTATTGTATTAATAAATGAAACAATGCTGTCATCTGAATGGACAGTGAAATTAGTCTATGTTCCTCCTTTCATTTTCAATGTGTAAGCTGTGAAATGTGTCACGGTCAAATCGTTTTGGGTGTCATGTCATTTGAATTTAAAATTTTAAGTTTTTCATGTCAACTTGTTATAGGTTTAGTTCATTTTGTGTTCAAGTCATTTGAATTACTTATTTGGTTCATTTTGAGTTCAATTTCAAGTTTGAGGGTCAATTTGACTGGTTTTAGTTGTTTTTTATGATCAAATGAAATTTGGTAAGGTGTTGGTAGATTAGATTGGATTTTTAAGTTATGGTTAGAATTGATTAGTCTAATTCAAATTTTGTTAGGCTTAGTCCAATCAAAAGTAGCATAAATTGAAAAAGTAAACGTTATGATTAATTATCTTTAATTGTTCACTTTTGAAATTGGAAAGGATTACATTGCTCTTTTTTTTAGAGGGACCAATTTGTTCAATGTCAAAATTGAGGACCAAAAAAATATTTTTTACCTATATTTTAATTCATATATTTTATTATATATTATCAATGTAAATTATATATATGTAAATTTGTACTAATAAAAAAACCCCCAAAACTATAAAATTTAATGTTTTCGTGTTCACTTTTTTATTCAAGTTGGTTGTTAGTACCCTTAGCGTTGTTTTGTATCTCTCCTTTCTTTTTTACTGAAAACAAACATCTCATTTTTTTTATAAGTTATTTCTGTTTGTAACGGACACCAATCGATGTTTTTGTTATTATATACGATAGTTAAAAACTATAATTTTAAAAATTAATATAAAAAACATACGCACAAATCATTTGTGAATGAATTGTGGTAAAAGAAAATAAACCGTCTCTCTAAAATTTAAATTTAAAAATATGTATAAATTATATTTATTAAACTTGTCCATGAATCAGATCATCCACCACTCAAAATGTGAGAAGATTTGAAAAAGTAGGGGAATATGATAATGCTTAAATATGACATACTTTTGGATATATATATATATATATTTAGAGTATGATCCTATTAAATTGAGCTATTTATTGTCTTTTTATTTTGTTGGGACTCAAGTGGTGATAGAAGATAAATGGGAGACAAATAGCATGGTTTTGAAGGAGAATTTGAAGTTGTGTGAAGATGGAATGATAAAAAAGAGAGTGTATAAAACAAAAAGACTTAGTTTTATTTTATTTTTTAAATATATTTTATATTAGGATTTAATATTTAGGATATTATTTATTATTTAAATTTGTATTTAATTTATGTTTATCTTTTTGTATTTATCTTTTAGAGTTTAAATTAGATCCAATTAGAGGAATTAAATGTTAGATATAATTCTAATTATCTTTTAGAATTTAGATTGGATTCAACTAGGAATATTATGTACTATAAATAAGGGGTGGAGTGATTGAATTATTGATTCCTTATTCATTGAAAAAATCCTCTATCTCCCAAAATCTTAGTTCAATAAAAAACTCTACTCTTTTTATTTTGTGTTCTTCTCCAAAAATCATGAGTAACTAAAAAATCCTTCTAGCAAAATGTTATCAAATATTCCTTCAAGGTTCATGAAGCTTAGAATCCGCGCTTAATTCTTTTCAACCCGAGTATTCATCAATTCTCTGTAATAAGGGATTGACGCTTCCGTCCAAAATCCCTACAAAAGTAATCTTTTCATCTTGAGCAAAAACGGCCGCATTGTGTGTTTTGAGAAAGTTGCACAGTCGGTTTGTTAACTTACTACGTTAGAGGTTGCCCGTAACACCCTTACACCTGAATCATACGTATAAACCAAGTATAAGAGTTTTACATACAATGTCAGAAAATTAAAAACGAGTATAATAAAATTTTTCTTTCAAATAATGTGTAATTAAATAATTTTACTCAAAATATCACAAAATAATCAAGTATAATCCTAATCGAAACTTAAAATAATTTTGAAAATAATAAAATATGAATTTTGATTCGAAACAAGGTAAATTATAATACTTTTGCTTAAAAACGAAACCAATGGGCATTCTGGAACTTTGGTATCGATACCACCTTAAAAATATCGATACCTCTGTCTCAAAATCAGTAAATATAGTCGAAAACTTAGTAATAACCCCCTGAAACAACTTAAAAACTTTTCCAATATTTCAAATCAGTCCAAAAAGTAATTTCAACCATTTCATTCGATTCATGTAAATTTTCAAAACAACATTGATATCCCATTCATTAAGGACATATAGATATACCATTTGTACATGTCATTTTACCTTTAAATAAAGTACTTTAGCTTGAAGTCTTCTAAGAGTGACGTGATGAGAGGTCCCTTGGCTTGATTCTATCCTCACTTTGCCTTTATACCTACGTGTTAAAATAAACGCGTTAAGCCGGTGAAGGGCTAATAAGTACTACAAGTGTTATTAATCATTCATCTTTTAATCACTCATTTCAAACTCATTCATATAATTATTTATTCATGTAAAATACATACATTTTATGTATATAACATTTAACTTACAGTAGTGTTATTAATTCACATATTTTTCCTCATTTCACATTTTAGCCATTCCAACCTCTTAGATTACTTAGTTTTATCATTCTTTGATTTCTTATACATATATTATACTTATTTTTCATGTGATTATCATTTCACTTACCTCAATGTCACAATTTGCACATTCTTTCTTTTTCACAATTTAGCCATCATGGCTTTCTTGACCATAGCCCATTTAGCTTATTTATCCATTTGGCCCATAGTAGACTTTTATAGAACCTATCAGATAAACGGAACAAACAGAAAATACTGAAGTATTTAACAGAAGCACATAAGTGCTGGGCAACAGTAGGCACACAAAGTGCTAATCAGAAGCACACACAGTGTTAAACAGAAGCACACAGTGTTGAACAGAGGGCACACACAGTGCTGAACAGAGGGCACGAAACGTGCTAAACAGTAGGTGCACTAGTGTTATTTAATGGCATGCCACTATTATCGCAATGGTTCTAACTTGTCTACATGGGCATAATCTCACATATTCATCATTTCTCATAATTTCATATATCACATTTACATTTCTCTTCACATATACATAATCATGTATTTCTCACATTTATTTACTCAAAGGCTTAAACAATATCACTATTTTATCATATAATCAATATTTACAATTAAACACATAATATTTCACATATACATTGTTCATCACATATATATCATCATATACCTCTTTACTCTTATTTTTACATTAATTTTCAAAACTGTTCATTTGAGTCACAGTCACAAAATTATTTATATCTTGAGCTACAGAATTCGAAATTAATATTCGCTTAATGCTTTTGAAACTAGACTCAATTACCTTTTTACCATAAAATTTCCAGAATTTTTACTTCATCCAATTCGTACAGAAAATTCTTCCAATTTACCCCTTCTCTGCTGTTTGACAGTTTTGACCTTTCTTCACTAAAAATTATTTATTTTTTAGTACAGAAATCCAATAATGTTCTTGTCTATTTATTTTGAAAATATACTCATTAAGGATTCAACCATATAAATTTCAGTCTCTAATAATTTTTCTACATTTTTTTATGATTTTTCAAATTCAGAATAGGGAACTCGAGCCTACTCTGACCTTGTTACACAAAAACTAGTATATCTCGAAATATACAATTTCTTTTCTTTCACTGTTTCTTCCATATGAAACTTCACTCAATAAGATTTAATTACATATTTCATTCAACTCTTAACTCTTTTTATACAATTTTTGGTGAATTTTCGAAGTTAATCCTCTGTTCTATCCAAACTGTTTTAATGGACATGTTTTCTTTTTCATGTTTCTTTACACTATGTTTTATTTAATCACACATAATTATCATTCTTATAAATAAACATATCATTCTACTCATTTTTATCACAATTAATCATATACTAATATCATATACTTTTAACAAGAATAAATTTTCCATTTAAATCTTGTAGTACTTACCTCACTTGTAGATAATTTCTTCTCACACCTTAGCTTTCTCCTTTCCATTTTCTTCAATTTGGTTCTTTTCCTTCTTCCCTCTTTCTTCAATTTCATACAAATATATATAAGCTTAAGACTAAAATTCAATACTTTTTCATGCTAGATTATGTAAATATACATTTATGTCATGAAAATTGAATCATCTCTTACCTTTGTTCTTGAATTTCCAAAATTCTAATTCAATCCCTATCCACTTTAACACTTCAAAGTGGACCCTATAAGGAAATTAAGGTGTCTACTAGCTTCCCTCTATGCCTTTCTTAAGGAAATTTCAAAGAAAATGGAGGATTTTGAAGCTTGGAGGGCTTAACAATGGTGAAGGGACTAAATTGGAATAAAAGCAAAAGTTTAGATGGAAAAGAATGACATGGACGGTTGGACTTTTTAAAGAGAAGATGATATTTTCATCTTTTATTTCCTTTTTCTTTTCTCAATTTCTCTAAAATTTTCCACTAAAATATCTCTCTTTAATAAAAATGGTAAAATTGCACTTTTAATCCTTGGGCCTTCCAACTTTACACTTTGGCCCAAATCATTGCCTCCAAAAATATCTTCCACCAAATTACTCTTTTTCCCTTCCTTTATTTCTATAATTCCCATGATGACTCATAGTTTATTTTGGTTAAATTACTATTTAGTTCTTCCTTCTTCCAGACAATTATTAACAAATTCTTAAATTTTCCTAATCTTCCTATTTTAACTATATATTCTAATTCTCAATTCAACCTTAACACTGTTCCAACTCCGATTCAGAAATGCGAATGTTACATTGTCGAGCCAAAAGAGACAAAACGGTGTGGCATTCGTCATTGGGAAAAGGTGATCTAGTGTAAGACAATCCTATTGGAGCGACGGTTGGCTAGAGTCAGGTTCCACTAAAACTATATCCGAAGCTGGTGGTCGTAGGCGTCCTCTTCCACTATAACTGGCTTATTCAGGCACGAGAAGAACCATCCAAAGTCTATGATTGAACCAAGGAAGAATCAATATAACCAGAGGCTGGATCTTTGAATATTGATAAACTCTTCTTCTTTCAATTTGTTTATTTTATGCTATTTATTTTTACTTCGACTTCCCTATTTTCTATTTCTTTCAATTCTGTTTTCTTTTATTTTTAATTCTGTTTATTTTATTTTTCCTCAGATCGCGGCGCTTTTCTTAGGTGGGATTTTACCCACGATCTCGACAGACTAGACTTTTTACGACTCTCCAATCCCTGAGGATTCGCTTTGGGTTTCATGTCATTTGAATTTAAAACTTTAAGTTTTTCATGTCAACTTGTTACAGGTTTGATTCATTTTGTGTTCAAGTCATTTGAGTTACTTGTTTGGTTTATTTTGAGTTCAATTTCAAGTTTGAGGGTCAATTTCACTGGTTTCAATTGTTGTTTTTTATGATCAAATAAAATTTTGTTAGGTGTTGGTAGATTGGATTGGATTGGATTTTTAAGTTATGGTTAGAATTGATTAGTCTAATTCAAATTTTGTTAGGCTTAGTTCAATCAAAAGTAGCATAAATTGAAAAAGTAAACGTTATGATTAATTATATTTAATTGTTCACTTTCGAAATTGCATTGCTCTTTTTTTTAGAGGGACCAATTTGTTCAATGTCAAAATTGAGGACCAAAAAAGTATTTTTTTACCTATATTTTAATTCACATAACTTATTATATATTATCAATGTAAATTATATATATGTAAATTTGTACTAATAAAAAAACCCCAAAACTATAAAATTTAATGTTTTCGTGTTCACTTTTTTATTCAAGTTGGTTGTTAGTACCTTTAGCGTTGTTTTTGTATCTCTCCTCTCTTTTTTACTAAAAACAAACCATCTTATTTTTTTTATAAGTTTTCTGTTTGTAATGGACACCAATCGATGTTTTTTTTATTATATACGATAATTAAAAAATTAATATAAAAAACATACGCACAAACCATTTGTGAATGAATTGTGGTAAAAGAAAATAATCCGTCCCTCTAAAATTTAAATTTAAAAACATGTATAAATTATATTTATTAAACCTGTCCATGAATCAGATCATCCACCATTCAAAATGTGAGAAGATTTGAAAAAATAGATTTGAGCAACTCAAATTTAACCTCAATTTTATTAACCTAATTTTTTTACTCCTATTCCCAGCAAACCAGTCCCTCATATTCTCATTCCTTTAATTATTATTACTCTCTGCTTACTGCAACTTTATATGGTTTATCCCCCATTTTTTAATCATAAATAAACATTACCGTTTATATTTTTTTTCATCGTTAATAAAGCGTAATTATAGAGGTTTTAAGCAGTAATGAAGTATAAAAAAATAGTAATATCAACGATGAAATAATACGATAGTGAAATTGAAATGAGATAAATGAAAAAACTAAAGTTGAAAAAAATTGGAAAATATTAAGGGAGGAGGAAAATTTTTAAAATGTCACTGACTTTTTAAAAGAGGAAATATTTTTACTTTAAATTTTTTTTATAGAGTTTTAATTTAAAATTTAAATTTAAATTAATTTATTTTGACACAATGTGTAATATTACTCATAGTTCCTCCCAATTTATAAATATGTCGAATCTTCCCATTGGAACTAAGATTTTGGTCAGGCCCGGCATTAACAGCTCTAATATTTATATAAAAGACTTATAATAAAAGTTTCTAACAACGGTTAACCTATTAAATATATCCCAAA
This sequence comes from Gossypioides kirkii, assembly GCA_005610355.1. Classification (NCBI taxonomy): domain Eukaryota; kingdom Viridiplantae; phylum Streptophyta; class Magnoliopsida; order Malvales; family Malvaceae; genus Gossypioides; species Gossypioides kirkii. Next base: position 3,088,650 of record CP032254.1, on the reverse strand, counting down.
TAAAGAAAAAGAGAAAATGTGTAGACATTGAATTTTTTAACAACCTTTTTTGTTCTCAGAGACAAAGCAAACGAGATCTTAATTGTCTGAATTTTTTTCATTATAATATGATAAAATATTTAAATTTTAATTAATGTATCTCTTTTTATTAGATACAGGGAAACGTTAGAACCATTTCCTTATATATATATATATATGTTTACCACCACACCATTTTATTTGAAAAACATAAGTATGATATAATAAAGATATACGATCGTCTTAAAATAAAATAATATAAATTGTTCATATATAATACTTTTAACATTATTATGACACATGAGACAATATTACAACAAATATAATTTGGTAGGTTAATCTTTGACTCTAAAAATAGTATTTGTCATGGACGACATGATAAGTGGCAAGGACGAGCTTGGGTGGCTCAGCTCCAGATCATGCTTGACTTGAGAATGTTTGAATTTAAGTTGGAGATCAGATTATGTTCGAAAGTTGTTACATGTGATAAATTCTCTCAGTTGATAAATAAAAATTTTTTTAAATGAAAATCTTTCATATTAAAAAAGATTTACAAGCAATAAGACTTAAACTTGGTGCAAGCGAACAGGAGTGAGAATTAAACAAGACAAGCTTCTAACAAGCTTAGTACAGCTGAATGAGAGTCAATGCTCCAACCAAAACAAAACAAGGCTCTAAAAGCTAGTAAACCTATAGCCTGAGTCAATCAGCCCAAGAGGATTCAACACTTGAATCAAGCCTCCATCACTAAATACGAAAGGGAACTAAAGAGGATTCAAAGTCATTACAATGGCAATCAGTCACCAAAGCAAGCCATTATATCGGTAGACAGCCATGAGCCATCAAGCAATGAATCCTTATCGAATGTCGTCACTCCCGTATTGATGTAGTTATGGCCACTAAACCTAAAACAACTACATATGTGTGAAATCTTAGAAAAGATCAAATAAAGCATTAGCCATCAAAAACTTGCCAAGAACAGGAAATAATCGGCACAGCAAAAGAACCTGCCTCTAAGCTCTAGCGAAAGATACAATCTCGGAAAGGGTCGAGCATATAGCTGACACCACAACACCAAGGAAAGCGAAAGACTAATCCAAGTTCAAAATTTATTATTCCATAAACAGTTCATTGCACTAAAAAACTGGCTGGTGGTTGGCTGATAGTATACCATAGGTGATGAATGAGTGGGGATGATGATCCGCTACTCAATGGCCAAGCGGCCGACCATCATAATAGCCTCGAAAAGATTTAAACCTCTTTTTCAGATCTCGTCTTTTGGGATCTCTGATTGGAGATTCAACATTAGAATAGTCAATACTCTTGACCAAATTTAGGCACTAGGAATTTTAAGTTCACATGTACAAGTTCCACTTTGTAAAACATATGATTTTTAGTCCATATTTTCATTTGATTTTTTTTATTTATTTTAGTGAGTTATGTCTTTTTGAAAATATAAAATATTTTATCATTACATTTAATATTTGTTGATATTTAACTGAAGTGATGTATTTGACTAAAATGATCTAAAATATTTATATAATTAGTATAGATAATAATATTTTCACTTATTGTATTGTGATTATAAAATAAAAAATATCAATAAGATATATATATTTTTTAAAAATCCTAAAAGTACGCGGCAGATAAAATCAAATCCCCCAGAAGATTCTCAAACAATACTGCAATCATCACTTTGAGTACATTCCAATTAACCAAGCAATAATTGAATTTTTTCCAACCATGTTGTGATTATTAGTGGACCATATATAGGCTAAATTTGGATGCTGTTGTTAGCTAAAATTTTCAAAAACACATGTTTCTTAATTTGAAAGTGTCATGAATATTCAATTACAAAGCGAATTTGATGTTGATTGATGTCCAAGTTTTTCTAAATCAATAGAACACGTTGAGTTTGACATTCCTCAGTTTTTACTGTCTTCTCAATATTTTCTTTTTACCATCTTTTCCATAAGCTTTTTACAATTTTACAATTCTTCAGATTTTTTTTAAAAGAAATGCTTAAATTAATGTGTTATTTACTCATCCAACTAAAACCTTTTACAACATTTTTTTTTTATTTCAATGTATTTATTTGTTGCAGGTAAGGTGAAACATCACAACGAACACGTGTCGGTCGTTAACCGAAAAACACCGGGCGGCGTGAGTTATGGTTTGGGTGGGGCCTAGCCGGTGATTATCTGTCGTTGATTTACGGAACAGTTGCCGTACAATTCGTTGGGGGCTTAAATCATCACCACTAAATATCAGGAGTTTATTGACTTATGGCTTAAATATTAGTAATTTATAATATCAAAAACTATTAGTTGATTTTAGAAGTGTTTATGAGTCGGATCGGATCAAAGTGTGTTATTAATATATTTTATATTTGCTTGAATTTGATTCGGCCTAAAATTTTATTCAAATTTGTATATATTTACAAAATATTAATCCAAGTTCATTTAAATTCGTTCATATTATTTTATAATTTTTTATATTATTATATTTTAATATTTAATATTTAATATTTTTTTTATTTATTGAAAACTTTTATATAGTATCTTAATTTTTTTAATGTTTAAATTAGAATAGTATTAGATATTTAGTATAAATTTATTTTTTAATGTATTCTAGGATAGATAATATATAAAAATAATATAATATAAAATGTTCAAGTTTGAACACGACTCATATTTTCAATGGGCCTAATTTTTTTGTCCAAGCCCATTTTTAAGGCATAATTTATTTACTCAAACCCTCCCGAATTTCGAGTAGACTTTCAGGCCTGAATGAATCACCCGACCCATGAACAGGTCTAATTGATTTACTAATAAATGAGTATCAACTTAGATGTAAAATGATTAAAATTTTATTTATTTTATAAAAAAATAAATATTTTTAGGATATTTATAATTTGTTCTCTCTCGGATTTTTTGTGACTTTTAATTTTTTTTTCTCTAATTTTATGCTAAGATACCTTAAATAAAAAATAGTATCAATGTGGATGGAATAGCTAAATAAATATAATAGCACATTCATATTTGACAATGTATAAATATGTCAACGTAATTTTTTTGGCTAGATTCGATATAGTTTATCATATCGATCTAAAATATTATTTATAATATGTTAAATAAGTGAAAATTATATAAATAATACAAATAATTAAAAAAATTTAATTTGTACAAAACTTGATATATATGATTGACATGAGTGACCTATAAAATATTATATATATGGGATGAAACGGAAGTATGGAAGTATGGAATGAAGCCAAAACGATGATGAGGTTTGTCTCAAATTTGATGGGGGTGAAAGCAATTTTCAACCTAGGGGATGATGCTCATTTGACTTGTGCCTTCCACATCAAAGATGTTCAAAATTTCCACATAACTAAAACTTGCATAAAAAACGCCATATAAAAAAATTGTATTAGATTGAGGTCGTCGACTTAATAAAACCAAGAAGAAGCATGTAAAAAAAACATGGTAAAAACTTTTTGAAATTATAAATACATAAACAAATGGGTTCGGACCAAGAACCACACACTCCAAGCTTGTCGAATTTGACGTACATTGCTATAGATGTTGTGATGGGAGAGATGGGTCGGTTTACCAGAGCAAAATTTAAAGAAGGTGGTTCGCAAATGGGGGCAGTGTCCAAGGAAGGTACATGGATCCTTCGTGTTTTGTTTTGTTTGGCTTCAAATTTTTGGCATTTTCGAAACTCCAATTACTCACAAATACCAAAACAACATTTCTTATTTTCGCTGCTGCTTCTTCTTCTTCGTCAAATAATGGGATCAATGAGGCATTTATGGATATTGCTTGTTTCTAGTAGCTCAGTTTCGTTTCTCAAGGCCTTCCTTGATTGTAGTGATTTAAAATTTGGTTACTTTCTAGACTCTTATCACCGTCGACAATATTATATATCACTTTCAAATTATTTACGAATTCTTTATATATGGATGTTGAATCTTAGGTTAAAATCATTTTTTTTACTATATATTAAACATTTTATTTTCTTTTATGTTGTATTTGTTTTTGTCAGTCGCTTCTGAAGTTAAGTCATTTGTTCCTACGTATGAACTACCAACTCTTTTTAGAAAAGTCTTGTCCATTCACCTTTACAAATAAACACTCGATTTTTGTAGCATGAACACGTGAACACACCCTTTAAGCCACTGAGTCTTACTTGAACGTAACAATTCTGTACCACAATTTAAAAGAAATTACAATGAGTCCCATCACGTACATTCCCTCATGCATTCCATAATGATGCCTTATTAGTAGCGGGTTTACTACATCAGCACTACCAAACAAATAAGCTTTGGCTATATATACCCTTTAGCACGATGAAAGAGGGATCGAACCTAAGACAATCATAAACACCTTATTGTACTCAGCCTCCTCCTTCGCACTCTCAACCCCCTTCCTCTTTTTCTTTATAGACCTCCGTCGACTCTCCACCTTGCACACCACCACCACATCCACCGCTTCGTCTCTTCCCTTATTGATACTCTCATCAACAAACATAATTCTTGTAATTGTAGGCAAATATTAAAAAAAACTTATCTCAATCACCATGATTAGATCAATATGTTTGATAACAATTTAGATATCATACCAATCTGAATTATTCGATCACCATGATTATTCGAAAATGTTGTAATATCAAACAAGATTAATTATATCACAAATATGTATCTAAGAACTAATTGTTGAGTGATAATCCGAAGTTGAACCTTATCTTCATAAGAAAGTGCTAATTCCTTCTAATTGACTGAGATGTTGTTATATATATATATATGTTATATCCAACGTGGCTATGACCAAGGATCATGCAGCCATCTTTTGTCAATTTACGGTGATTACCTTAAAGTGTCAAGTGTAGCATTGTAGCCTCGTTGGGTCACTTGTTTCTTGAGCTTTATTGCAGGTCTTTTAGCCTCGGACAACAACTATTATTATAATCACAAATTTGGGGAGCCAGATGGGTTGCCCAAGTTTCAATCCTTGGTCTTTGCTCCCAGCTAACAATAACTCTATCATATATTTTTATAAATTATAACAAAATGATTATTCTTGAAGTAGACACCATTGATTCAAAATTAAATCTCTAAGACTTTTGGGTTCAATCAAATCAAATTCTCAAATAAACTTCTTTTTAATGTCAAACCTTGAAGACCCTTAAATCGAGTCTCAACCAAAGAGAATAATCAAAGGAGTTTTATTTATAATGAAATTCAGAGATTGTACTTTTTAAAATTCATAAATGTATTTTATCCTAAATTTTTCAAGCTAATTTTTAACTCGAAATTTATGTGTATAAAATATATAATTTAAAACAATTTAAGCTATGTGCGAATTTTTTAAACTTCCATCTTTCATTTCACAATAAATTTACCTCAACATAAAGAGAAGGCTTAATTTTTTATTTGACCCTTAAAGTATACTAATTTTTTCACTTTGATACCTAAATTTCTTTTGTCTCAATTTAATATCTAAAGTACACTCAAATTCTTAATTTGATACCTAAAGTAGTAAAGTATGCCCCTGTTATATTTTTTAATCCATTATTTGACAGATGTTAAAAGAAATTCTTATAGCCAGTCACAAAATTTTTATTTGCGGTTATTAGAAAATTAAATATTTTTTTAAAATTTTTAATATTATTTTGACTTTTTAAAATTTATACTTATATATTTTAGAATCTTATAAAAATGTATTTTTAAACTTTTTAAATTATATATTATATTTTTTTTATATTTTTAATCAATATAATATACATAATATTAAAAAAATTTAAAAAGGACACGTATAGTGTTCTAATAGCGCCATTGGCCAATTAACGTCGGTCAACGCTAACAGTCAGTCAACAATCAATCAAAGTTAAAACTATTTTTTAATATTTAAATATTTAATATTATAAATATTCTATTTTTTAAATTTAAATTTAATGTTTTATTTTTAAAAAAATAAATATCAGGTGACGTTTTTTTATTGGTCAAAATTATTTAACAGTTATTTTAAAACCCGTTGCAAAATAAATAAAAAAATAAAAAAAGTTGATACTTTAAATATTAAATTAAAACAAAAAATTAGATATCAAAATGAAAAAATAAGTATATTTTAAAAAATAAATCGTGAATTAAGTAAAAAAAAATGAAGTAGGAGACATTATGAATAATTGCCATACAGTTTCATAATATTTGTAAGTTTGAGAAATGATAATTGTGTGGTTGCAACTTGCAAGTGTAAAGTACAAAATGATGAAAGCTTGTGGCCATAATTTAAAAAATGTAAGTGCCCTCTCAAACTTGTGCCAAATAAAATATTATATTTTTTATGAATTTGAACATTTTCATACATATATATATATATATATTTGTATTACTTTAATTACATTCAAAATTATCAAATCTATATATTTTGCTAAATATTGAAATATAACTTTAAGAAAATATTAATAAAAGATTGAAATTGAAGGGAAAAAAGTTAATAACACCGCCGACATGAAGCATGAAAAGATACTGTCTAATTGAATAATTTGGACACAACTATTTTTAGCATTTGCACTTATTTGAAGAGAAAGGCAGTCCAAATTGCCAACATTAAAGTTTGTGAAAGATGTCAAAAAGAACTGTCCGGAGTTGCAGTAAAAAAGATTATAAGTTTTCGGTTAAAGTATAATTAATTGATTAAATTATTAGTAAATTTATGTTTTTATTATTTAATTTTAAAAAGATATAAAATAGTAATTATGTTATTTATAAATTTTTATTTTAAGTTATTTAACTTTTCGGAATATATATATTTTTTGAATAATAATAAAACGAGTTAACAAAAAACTCAAAACACTAACACTCCTCGATTTTTGTCTTGTTGGAGATACCCAACCACCTCTAAAGGAGGTTCATCGAATAATTGAAGGTTTGACTTTCAAGTAAGATCAACTTTTGCCATGTGGTCTGCAATCGTATTATCTTCTCTAGGTATTAGTCTAACCTTCCATTTTCCTTTGAAAGACAAAGCTCTTTGAACCCTTCGAAGGATAGTGATTCCCGCATCCTCTGAAAGGTGATCGGCTAAGTTACTAATAACATCAGCATTATCTGTTTGAATAGTGAACTGATGATATCCTTTATTCTGAAGAATTAGGATCCCATTTGCAAACAGATGCACCAATTGCTCTTCCGTATGCTTTATGACTAATGGTGCCTTAGAGCTCATCTTGTAGAATTTTTGAGATGACTCGAACTGCTGTGCCAAGCTGACTGATGCTTTAACAATTTCTGACACCGCCCAAGAGATCTTCTGAAAAATAGAAAAAATTTTATTCTTCCAAATTCTCCAAGCTATAAGCTCAAATAAGCTTGCCCAAGGAAGATCATGAACCTGCAAACCCGAAAGACCACTAAGATTAAAAGAAAGCCCAGAGTGAAAAGGGTTAGAGAAAAATCTGTTTTGCTGCTGCATGGGAACCACAAGGTTCCACACATCTTTTGCTACTGGACAATCTCGAAGGACATGAAGAATATCCTCTGTAGTAGATCCACGAAATATTTTATTTAAATCACTAAATTGTTAATTTAAAAAAAAAGAGATTGGCCAATGAGTTTCAAGTGACGTTTTGGCGGTCAATACGATGAATCAATACCCGTCGACGAGTAAAAGACAAATTTTAAATCCAAGTAAATCTAATGGTTACTGTCTTAGATTGAAGAAGAGAGCTGGTTATATTTTGATTCGTAAATTCTTAACATTCAAAATTGTTTCATGAAAAAAGAAATGAGCCAGAGAAGAAAAGTTTTCGATTTTTACTAATGATGTAAATAAAAAATATCATATAATAATAATTTTAATATTCCACTGACTTAAGTGAAAATATAATAATAATTTAATGGCTTTTAGTATAGCTTACTCTAAATTTTAAATATTTTAGTTCATATATTTATATATTTGAAAATATTATAATAGCATTTAAAATATTTTATTTGATATATATATATTTTTAATATATTGACATAATATGATTTATATATATATATTCAATTAGTTTTTTAATATCACGTGCTCATACATTATCTACCGTTTGAGGATCTAATAAATTCTAAGGCTTTATTAACATTTAATCTGTCCTCCCATAGTCACGTGATGATTAAATTGTATTTATTTGAGGTTTTTGATGATGAATGTATCTTTTTTCCCGTTTTAAACAATTAAATTTTTACAAATTTATGATTATTATTTTAAATAATATTATTCATAAAATTCAGATTTAATAAAATTATTGTATATTTAGAGTGAATATATGAATTCAGCACTGAAAATGGTATTATCGAAATTGAATATGGCTTAATCATTAAAAAAATCAAAAGAACAATATCGAACATCACGTGACCCAATTAAAAATTGGGTACGTACGTACAAATAGTCCAGCAAAAGCCTACGGTTCATCGTCATCCTGATTGTTTGACTTCCGTTCCATCTTACGGCTAATATTTACTTCTGGAAAAAACCGGTTGTTGAGACCAATAAAAACTTGGTGCTATTCAAAGAAAGACAAATAATTACAAGCCACGTGTCCGTATAACTGTACCTGAATCCACATGAAACAAGACACCGAAACAGTAGACGCCCAGCACGGTCATTAAATAAGTGAAAAGTTTTTTCTTTAAAAAGACAAAAAGAAAATAAAAATAGCGCCAAGTTCAAGGCTGCCAACCACGTTGATCCCAGCTGTAAAATCAGAAAAAAAGGTCAAATGGTAAATTTACCAGCTCTATAAGTATAACGGCTTGCTGTAATCTTAAAATGACGAAAATGCCTATGAAAGGTTAAAGAACAGTAAACCGTGGGGGGTAACGGTAGAATAGATTAATTAGGGACAAGGGAGATTAATGGGGGTGTTAATAATCATTAATTACCCAGTTGTTAATATTCTTTTCAGTCAAAGGTTTTAGGACTGACCTGAGTGTGCGGTGTCACGTGACATAAATCCCTGATTTCGAGAATAAATCTTTTGGCTGACTCAGCCATTCCCCCTGGGTTCACCCTCCCCCTTGAATCTTTCTGTTTTATAGGGACCATTTACCACGTGTCAAAATCTCAGAATATCATATTATGCGGCGCCTCGTAAAATATCTCCCCATTGCCGGAATCTCAATATCGCCGATAGAGCCCACCCCGCTCTTTAGTAAAAATAAAACTAAAAGCCTTTTTCATTTTCTTTAATTTTTTTTTTTACGGCTGGCTTGGGATCCTATAAAATAGCTCAACTTTCGGTATTCACTTCAAAACTTTTGCCTCATTTGCTTCTCTCTTTACTCTCTCATCTATCAAAAGAGCTCCTCCCCACTGTTTTTCTTTATTATTATTTTCCTTTTTGTTTCCCCCTCTGAGATTTTTCCTTTGTTCTGTTAAGTGACTGAGAAAAGCTCAGTCTGGTGGTTTTTTTAATCCCTTTTCCGGTTAAGATATTTGCCTTGCAGCATCTCCTCTTTTGTTCATCTGCAACTTTTGCCTACAAAATTTTCTTTTTCATTCCTTGCTTTCTTTCTTTCCTCCCTTTCCTTACTGATTATTGAAGCGCGCTCCTTTTCTATTTATAACTTTACATGAAGTTTATCTTCCTTTGATGAACTTTTGAGCCGATTAATGGTGCATTTCTCTTCATTTCAAGCTTCACTTTAACGTTTTCTTCCTTCAGCTTTTTTCTAAACCCTTTATTCTCCTCGTGTCTTGTTTTTAAAGGAATCTCGTCTTTTCCCCTTCAGCTTTTTATTTTACTCTCCTCCCACTCTCACTCTCAATGAGAAGTGAAACACTCTGACAATCCAAAGAACCCAAAACAGAAAAAGAATGGATACTTGTCCTGTTCCTTCAATCAAATATGCAGAGCACCGCAATGAAACCAAGCTGTTTTCACCATTGTTAAATGTCAGACTCGAAAACCAGCCAGAAATTAAGCCTCGAATTGTTCGGATTACAGTTACTGATGCTGACGCCACTGATTCCTCCAGCGATGAAGAACATCAGAAAAAGAGAACCCGAGTTTCTTCTCGAAACAGAGTAAAGAAATTTGTTAACGAGATAACTATAGAGTCCTCATGTCCCACTGAGAAAAATATCGTTGAGAGAAGTAAAACGACGTCGTCGTCGTTGTCAAAAGCTTCTCGGAAAAGGCCGGCGGCTGTTGCTGAAGCTAAAGGTAAAGCGCCGGTGAAAGCACCGGCTGGAAAGAAGTTCAGAGGAGTGAGGCAACGACCTTGGGGAAAATGGGCGGCCGAAATAAGAGATCCTCTTAGACGTGTACGGCTTTGGTTAGGCACCTATGACACAGCCGAAGAGGCGGCAATGGTTTATGACAACGCTGCTATTCAGCTGCGTGGACCGGACGCGCTTACAAATTTTACAACTCCCCAACAAAAATCGATTCAAGAAAAAACCAGCCAAAAACCGTTATCCAACTCCGATTATAACTCCGACGAAGAATCTCATAAAACGGATCCCTGCTCTCCTACTTCCGTTCTTCGCTGCCTTTCGCTTTCCGTCGATGAAGCCGACTCACAAAGCGCGAAAGAATCGCGCGAAATCGGAAGCGAACCTCGAGATGTTGTCGATGATTCTTGCTGCTTATCGGGAGAAAACTTCTCGGATTTCTCCAACTATTCCTCTTTGTTTTCCAGCGACATGTTTTGTTCAGTGCCGGACTTTTTTGACGATGATACGAGTTTACACGAAAGCTTTTTGAAAGATGAGTTTGGGGACGGGTTTCTGAGTACGTGTGGGGATTTCGAGTTTGGATTTGGTGACTTCTCCAGCTTCCAACGTGTTGACGATCATTTCCAAGATATCGGGGATTTGTTCGGGTCGGATACTCTGTTAGCTATTTGAGAGTGTTGTTTTTTTTTTTTTTTTTTTTTTCTCTTGTAATGCCGGTTTTACGGCAAGTTTTGCATCGGCGGAACCGAAAATAATGACTGTTGCTTTTTTCCCCGTTCTCTGTTCGAGTTTTGTTTTGGTAATTATTTTTGTTAATTAATGAAAAAACCTCCCGTTTCGTCTATTTAATTTTTGAGATTTGAAAATAATTTAATAATATTATACATATGGTCTTATTGAGCAAATATAATATTTTTTTCTAAAATTTATTTTTTATTTAAAAATTTTCATCATAAATGCGAAAATAATAAACTGAAATCGATCAAACCTATCATTAATTATCAGTTTATCAAACACACTTTTAATTTATATTAAATTGTATTTATAATGTATTTTAATAAGTTATAAAATAAAATTAATAATGATATATTTTTTTCTCTAATTTCATCATAAAACATTATTTTAACTGTAAGCCTAAGCTTACGAAACTCTCAAATAAAAGTTTTCGAATTTACTTTGAGAAAACAAAAAAAATCGAATTTAAAATATGGATTAGTGCAGTGAACACGTGGCGTGGAACGGGTCCGTGCACCTTAATATGCTTTTTATGTAAAGAATAAATAAATAAAGAAATAAATAAAAGCAGCCATTCTGTCTGTATTTCAATTATTATTCAAAGAATGGAGTTAGAAGCTTTGTTTAGCTCTAGCTTTGCTAGATCCTATAGCCTAGCCTAGCCAAGTCCAAGTTTTGGTCCCACTTTCACTATTTTATCAATTAATTAATTTTTTGGCGAATCTGAATTTAATAGGCAAAATTACGGTATATGTCGATTTCAAGAAAAAAAAAATGAAGTATATAGCTCGAATTTTTGATTATTTAGTGAAGTAGGTAAATGTGGTAAAAACGGGTTTCGCGAATATCGCTCTTTTGTAGAAATTGTTTTTCAACATAATTAATCAAGATTTTAGCCTATATTCTTGTTTTCTTTTCCCTAAAATCGATATATACCCCTGATTTTACCATTTAGAATTACATTAGGGGAATAAGACTGGCAAAGTTAGGTGTAAGCCCAAATGCAATAATACAGGGAAACAATAGAACATAACTAGGAGTACATCACAAAAATCAAAAGAAAAAATAAACAAAGAGAAACGTCAACATGTAACCACACTCCATGACCACAATTAATCTACAATGGTATTACTGTTTGGTTAATCAACACAATCATGTAAGATACTGTATTATCGGCTATGTGACATTACAAGATAAAAGATAACTCTTTATATAAGACTTGAGTACACAAAGGATCAAGAATCAACTTTTTCCTTTTGGCATTTAATATACTTTCTCCTTCATTCTCTATACCTCGACTTACATTGGTGAATCGTTGCTTCATTCCATCATCCTATTTTTCTTATTGATAACCAATATCAATAATATTATGATTTTTTTTATTATTAGAATATTGAAAAAGAGATGGATAAGATTTGAACTCGTATTATTTAGGTATCAAATAAAAGCTTTAACCATTACTCCAAATAAATATTTATTTTAAGAAAAGAAAATTTAAATCATACAAATATTATGATATTAGATAAAGTAATTTGAAATTAATTTTTGTGATCATTTTAAAGTGTTGATTTCTCGTTTTGGCTAAATCGCAAATTGCAAATTAAAGAGTAATTCCGTTAGTGTAGTATTAGATATTATAATTATTTAAGTTTATATTTTAATAATACATTTTTTGATAAAATATCAAGAATTATTTATAGTTTTTTTTTCAACTTTTAGATAAGAGTATAATACGCTTCAGAGTTTTTGGATTCACGTTTTTATACATTAACAATAATATCGATATCAATGGAGTGAGAAATAAATTTTTTTATTAAAGGTTAAAAAAATGCTTGTATGACACGTGGTGAAACACAGTGGGCATTGAGAGAGTGGGAGGCGGGGCGATGAGAATTTCAGTTATGGCCGTTTCGAGGAATAACGGATAATTGGTTGAAGGCAGGTCACAGGTGGTGTTGAATTTGCAGTAACCAAGAAGAAGAAATGGTAGGATTTGGATAAGTCTGAAATTTGATTTCAGTATTTCCATGTTTCGTCACTCTATTACATACACACCACATATCATATCATATCATATGATTGGTACCTTGCATTTGCATTTGCATTTACCTACCTTTTCCCCACTATTTCTCAATAATGCATTTAACTTATATCCACTTCCTAACTTTACACTCTAAATTGCTTGTCTACTTCAATGCTTATTTTATTATTTTATTTCTTACATTGGGACTTAATAATATTAACTTTCTACCCATATTCTCACATATTTCACACATATAACATAGAAAGTAATTCGATTGACATTAGTATTATTATCAATGCATGAGGACGTGAATTCGAGTGTGTTAAAATCATTATCCTCCTATTTATGGATTGAGATGGGGCTACCAGTAATTCTAAGCATTATGTCAAAAAAGATATTACAATCTATAAAAAGATTGTTCAAGAAAAAAATTCACTAACGTCGAATTCGAATGATATAAGAAGAGTTTCAACTAAATCTATTTAAAGATTGAAAAACCCTATTCAAATCAATCTCAAAAAGAAGAAGTGTAGTAAGGTTGAAAACTTTATTCTAATCAATGTCAAATAGGAGAAGTGTAGTTTTATTTTAGCCCTCGGCCTTAAGCCCTATACAAACCCCTTAATTTTATCATTGTATTATATTTTAACAAAGATTCGGGTCACATAACTCTAACAATATTATATAGGAATATGTTTATCTTCTTTTCTCATTGCATTTTTATTGTTGTATATATATAACTTTTTTATCAAGTCAATCATTACATATATTTACAATTTAATTCACATTAGATTTGAAATGATATTAAACATTTAAGCTAATATTTTTTTTGGTAACACATTTAAGCTAATATTTAAATTGATATAAAAAATCTATTCATATAATCTTGATAGTTTAAAAACTTAATAAAATTATTTGAAAATTTAAACTGACAAGTAACGCTAACATAAAAGTAAGTGAACATTAACGAGATAGATCAAATCATGCAACAGTTCATTTTCATGCATCTACTTCACGAAAAAATTGACCGCTACAGAGCCTGATATCATGAATTTGGAACAGAAATTAGATATGCAAAGAGGGTGGCCAAACCACAAATTAACAATTATTATTGAGACGATAGATATGTTGGGAGATGCAAGGAATCAAATAGAGGAAGTTTAAAAGGAAAAGGTCGGCGGCGGCAGGACAGTGTGGCAGCCTTTGGTGCATTTCAATTTCTGGGTCTGTTTGCTTTAGTGTTTGTCTGTTGGTGAAAATCCAGTACATCAAAATTAATCGTCATTTTGGGGCTAAACTTGACATCACTCAACACTTATTTATGATATTAGTCTTTTTATTCTACCAAATTAGACCTCTCTTTTGTAATTCTACCAAATTACAAGCAAAGCTTAATTAATAATAATAATAATAATAATAATAATAATACCTACTATGTAGAAATTCAAACCAATTAACAAAAAAGAAATGTCAGAAGTAAAAACATAAACTGAGGAAACAGTTTTCGATGGTCTGATGAAACACAATGAATATGTCCCATCAAGGAAGAAAAAAAAAGTGGTCCCATTTGCAATATGAATGTCACAAGATTTTGTCATATTATAACTGAGAACACACTCCCTCTCCCTGAAACCATTTGCAGTAGAAGAAGAAAATTTTCATAGTCATCACCCAAAAGGATTAAACTTTTTCATTAAATGAAATTTGTCATTATTCCAAAATAGTAACATTACACTGCCTCAGAGAAAAAACATTACCTGACCAAATCCAGACCCAGACCCAGAACCAACTTTTGCTACCATGCCAAATATACTTAATTCCCATAATGTCTTTTTCTTTGTTTTGTAACCTTGGTTTATGTAACTATATTCTATTTTTCTGGGTTTTGTAATCCCATTTGGCTAGTAATATCCAAATTTTCAATCAAGTAGTTAGATTTCTTTAAGAGGGGGGTGTAGAAATGTCATTTTCTGGTGGATTTTGGCCAATTAGAGGGTGTGGTGGATATGCAGGCTTTTTATAATCATCGAGCCATCAATCTTTTTCTTTTTTGCAGTGACAGGAGCTATTGGGGGAGGGGTGTTACTACTGGGATTTTTTAGCTCTTCAAAATTGATTAATAGAAAGACAGTAAAACTGTAAAATCATGGGTCATAATCTTCTGGGTATTTAATTAGTTTGGGACCCTCACAATCATACATATTGTCTGATCATTTATTTTACTTACCCACCCCTTTGTTCGCTAATTATGGTGAAAGAACAAGGTCAATAAATAATATGGTTTTGCTCACTCTAATGTGCTTAAATATAAGATTTACTCTTTGTTTCACAACTTCTGTCTCATGCCAACTCTCACTATACACCACTACAACTTCTAAGCTCCACTCACATAGGTCCGTCATCTATGTTTTCTTTTTCATCAACATTGTTTCGTTAAGATCTCGAGAAGCATGCAAGTCAAATCACTTTTGATAACCATATTATTTTGATAAGATATTATCATTTGTCATTTGCATACTCTGCAATTTAAGTGATCAACCTATCACGAGACAACTTGTGACAGGAATGTTGAGCCTATATTTATTCCCCCTCAACCCCTACACATGGAACTCTTGTTCTCCCAACTCCAACAATGCTTTCTTCCTCCTCCTTTCCCCTCGACTCCTATCGCCCTCCACCCCATAGGGTGAACAGCTCACAACCTTCACCATATCTACTCCTTTGTATCAACAAGTCTATATTTTGATTTTTTATTTTTATAATATCATTAGTTAGTTTAGATAGTTAATATCATTAATTATTTTAATCAAAATATTAAAGTTCATTACCAATTCATTATGCGGTGTTGATGATTTGAAGTGATTTACATATTGAAAAAAATAAAAGGTTTAGTGAAAATTAAAGAAAACCCAAAAATTCCTTTCATCTCTTTTTACTTTTTTGTAAAAAAAGGGAAAGTTTGACTTGATTTTGATTCTTCGAAGAAGCACGCAAGTGTCACTGAAGCAATAAGAGGTCAGAGGGAAGGCAGCCACAGAAGGAAAGGGGTGGATTTCTCATAGTTGCACAACCAAGCACAATATTCCAAAGCTGTGAAGATTCATTCAGGAAAAAGAAAGGGGCTTCAGAGAAAACAATCCAGAAGATTTCCTTTGTTATTCTGCAGGTCCTACTTACGGATTTCAATCATGGCCGTACACGTATATTGTCAGCTTAACGGTCTTGCAAATCTCCCCCTTCTGTGCCAACTCCTGCTGCAACTAGTATAGGAATAGGCATCGGTCCAGCTGCCCCCACCTTGGTCCCCACAAAATTGATCCAGCTCAGCCATCACTGTTTTCATTGTTTTTTTGCTCTCAAAGGTACGGTTGTGATCTGCTCGTGGTCCCCTGCCTTCCCTTCCCCTTCCATCCTCCCCATCCCGTTCGCTTGATTTGGACCCTCCGTTTTGGATAAGCGTGTGTGCCTTCTGCTGGAGATCCACATAAGCATGCTAACCCATCATTTATTCTCTGTCCCCTCAATAAAGGAAAGGACCCTACAGAAAATTGGTTCGTAGCAAAGCATCAACCATTGTAGCACTGACTTACCTACATAAATTGGATCGAGTGATGAGAATTTTGATGTTCCTTCTTAAGATATCAAATTTAGATCTTGCAGGTAGTGAAAACATTTACTCTCGATTTAGAATCCAAATTAGTTCAGTTCTGAATTAAATTGGATCCCAATAATACTACTAGTGCTTTGGGGATTATAAAAGTGAAAAAATCATCAATCCAGGACAGTACCATACTATTAATAGTATAAAATTGAGTACAAACGTACAAAGGTGTGAGTTGAGGATGTTAGGAGGGTGAGGGGGTTCACATGAAATATGTATGGGGATGTTTGCTTCTTTAAATTCAAATGTTTTATTTGCTCCATCCTCAACCTGTCTCTTCCTGCTTCGTAAAGATGAGAGGGCCATAAGGCATTCGCAAGTGGAAGGGGGTGGGGGGGGGGAAACCAAAATGGGAAACGAGGAGAGGGCCATATGTAACATTACAAGTCATGTGCTGTGTGTGTGTGGGAAAGCAGGCAGGCAGGTAGGGCCGTCAGGGCGTAGCAAAGGGGATGTCTATTTCGCCTACCGACACCACAGTGATATGAGACCAAAGCCACTCAGATTCTAAATGATACGATATGGATACGGGGTATCCCTAAGAAGAAAATATCCTCTAGTCAAGGGTTTAGCACATAGCACTAAATGCAAGAAGATTTACAAAATAGCAGTGTCTCATAAATCGTGTTGAAGATATTTAATACAAAGCTGGTCACAATTATGAAGTGAACGCAGTTGCACCCACGCTTTGCCTTACCACTTCCACTGACTTCTCTTATACCATAAAATAATGACTCTCTCCATTTTCCAACACCCCAAGTAATCAATTATAATGTTGCTTTGTCAAAATAATGGGAACTAATCATGTTCAATATAAGGTACATATCACTTATAATCATCCAGTTGCCTTGTTAGTTATGTCATTACATAACATTAGAAATAGATGTAATTTTTAATAAAAAAATCAATTTACTCCTTCATCTGACATACAATGATTAATTTATTCATTTTTTAATAAAGGAGCAAAATGCAATCCGAATCCTAATACAAAGATCTCCATGGTATTTTTACTTAATCTTACTTATCCTTTAACTCCACGTCATTTACATTAAGAACAAATTTTTAAAAAAATCAAATAATCACTTAACAATATAAATAAATGAAATTTTTAACAGGATAAAATTCTTTATTAATTTATAGGGCCTAAATTGCTATTTTTTTTAATAAAGGAGCAAAATACAATCTAACTCTTAATACAATCATCTTCATAATATTTTTATCGCAGTTAACATTTTTTTTAATATTATTCAAATGTTGGTTGTGGTATCACAGAGGTAAGTGAATTAATTAAACTTAAGATGTGTTTGGATGAGCGGTAGAGTGGGATGTGGTGCAGTGCAGTGGAGTGGAGTGCATTTAACTTACTTTTTGTCTCATGCTACAATTTCGTTACAATATCTAATCTCACTACCATCAATTTTTTTACACTAATCACAAATAAATGCATCACCTATTCAAACACACCTTTAGTTTTACTTGGGAAGAGAAAAGGGTTTATATCTTTGTGATTCGACTATCTTTTGGACATTGCAACGGGTGGCCAGGGTGAAGTGGTCTGTCAACTTTGTAAAATATCCGATCCATGGAGAATGCCAACTTGAATATAAAATATAAATGATGACGACGATATGTTTCAATTTCCAAAGACAGCCTAATTTTGAACACTGAGAAAGAGGCCCATATTTTTAGGATTAGAAAATCTTCATGGGCTCGAATGCTTTAATAACAACTAGATAAGCTTATCCATTTTCAGTCCAGCCCAAATTGAACCATTTGAGGCTTTAAGTCCACCTATTTAAACCACATAAAAAGTGTTGGATTTAACTGCCAATCAAAGGAAACAAAATGATATCTTTGTTTTCCGTGTTTAATGTTGCTTTTAAAAAATATTTTTTGAGGATAAAAATATTCCTAAATAAATTGATTTTTTGTGAGAAAATGTTTGTTCCAAACAATAAATTTGCCCAAAAACAGCTTTTTTCTCCCAAGATTTAGTTAGACAAGACACGACGTTTGTGGCTAATACAAAAATTTTTGTGATATTGATAACCCCAAATTCTGAACAGGGTAGGGGGCATGGGAGATGAGATGCTATTTGTTATTTTACATTTCTTGGCAAATGCAAGGGATCATTTTATCTATAAAGCTTATGATAGAATTATTATCGGAGAAATGCTATAAACATTGAGAGTGGAACGAAGATTCCCATACTAAGAAAGGAAAAAAAAGGGAGAAAGACCACAAAACATAAACATTTTCATTCTCAAAATCCACTACAATGATTCGTCTGAAGTCAAACTCATTCTCTAATTATAACCCTTTAGTACTCTCGTATGTATGTATCAGACGACGAGCCATGAATTGGTCACACATCATCCATCCTTCTCTCCCTATAAATAACAAATAAAATGCCACAACCCCATTTCAGTCTTCGAAATTTGCAGGCTCAAAAGGTGAAGCAGAGATCAGCGGCGTGAATGAGGTATGTGAGCGCCAGTGCCACCAGCATCAGCACGTACGCAATCCCTTGGTCAATAGACGTCCCTATTTCACCCCCCACAGTCAAACAATAAGTAAATGAATTGCCATGATATCACAAACCTAAAAGAGAGGGAAAGAACAAACCGTCGCTCGTTGGGGCAGGGGCGGGAGCAGAGGACTGAGCCTGAACAGCAGCCGACAAGGCAACCAAAGTAAAAACAAGAGCCGCAAATACAGCCATGAAAGAAACCTTGGAAGCTGCCATTTTTTTCCTGTTGTCAAAAAAGAAAATGGTCTATCTCAGTCTGCGATGGCTCTATTCAAAAACACCCCTGCAATGGCTTAGGAGAGCCTCGCATACAGAGAGCTGTTAATCTATATAATCCGTGATGATGTGAGGACGAAAGACGAGAAAGGGTTGAAGATGATTTTATATGGAAGAAAAGGGGGAGAGGAGACCAGTGTTCCACATGGGTCCCTTATGAACAACGAAAACTAAAATTAAATAACCAAATACAAATGAATTGATTCTTCTCGAAATTTGGTCGTCAGATAATGATTTCTTACAAATGAATTGATTCTTCTCGAAATATGTTCTTCAGTTAATGATTTCTCACAAACTAACTGCCCAAACGAAATAGCAACGGGCAAGGAAAAAGAATTCTTCATTAAAAAATTAGTCCCTAAATTATATCTTAATTTCTAGATTAGTATTTAAAGTCTTCTTTTTCGTGTGGTGAAAACATATAACCTAACCGCTTATGTTTAGGTAAAATTGGGGGTTAGAGTGAGTGGCCTCCACAGGCACGCTGGCTTCCTTGTTCCCGCCCCACACTCTTCAGCTTCTACCTTTTCTTTTGTTTTATTTCTTTCCTGACAGACTGTGACATTAGTTGGCGCCAACTGCTGAGCTTGGGTTCTGATTCCCGCCCATGTGCTCCTCCCTTTTCTTTTTCTTCTCCGTTTGTTATGTTCTCCTTTTTAAATTAAAAAAAAATTCTCAACCCATGTGCCCCCAAAAAAACTCTGGATTTCAATTATTTAAAAAAAAAAGAGTTAAATGACAGTTGCAAGTTGCGACAAGGTTGACAAAAAAAAAAATTCAAAAACAGACTCTAAGATTTACTGGGTAAATTAGTTTGGTGGGAGAGATGAAAAAGAAAATTAGAGTTATAAATGGAAATAAAGAAAATAAAATATTTAAAAAATATATAATTTTGAATTAATACATTATCCATATTTTTTCTCGTCTCACCATTTTAATTTGAAAAGATTAATTTTTATACATTAGAATGAAAATTGATCATACTTCTTATATTTTTTTATGCACTCTAAATTTATTTTTTCTTTCACTTTTCCATTCAATCAAATAAGATTTAATTGAAGTGTTTAAAAAATTTAAGAAATGCAAGTTAAAAACTTTGATTATCTAAACTTAATTTAATTTTATTTTTTAAGTATATAAAAATATTTAAAGTTAATGATTATTTTTTATTCACTTGGAAATTTATTGTTTTATTAGAAACATTTAAGAAAAAACCCTCAAAATTTTGTAAAATAATATTCAAAAGTCATAAAACAAAGTTAATTTTGTAAAAATAAATCTAAAAGTACAAAACAAAAAGTTACTATAAAAAAACGAAGAATTAAATCGAATTATAATGAATGGTTTAAAAAAATTCGATTGAACCAAATTGATATCACCCTTAATTGTAACTCATAAAATGATTTTAAGATGATAGCATAAAATTTTAGTTAATTACTTGTTTTACTAAGACAAATAAATGGTATTTATAAGTTTAAAACTGAATTACATACAACTTATCATCTTAAAAATGGATGAAATTTGGTGCATTAGACTGTGTTGTAAGAGGCAGCAAATGTCAACAATGGACAAACATTGCCTTAAAATACAAAATTATAGTGAGTTGTCGGAATAATATTAACAGCTTCGATATCTTTTGTGAAGATTCTACACCTTGAATCATCCTCCACAATCTAAGATCACCCATATTCTTTTTTACTTTAGATTTCATGCGCCCCCCAAAAACAAAATCTTTAAATATTAATATTTATTAAAATTAACTATTATTTTTTAATTATTGTTATTTTTATAGATACAACCAAAAATATCACCGTGGTTATTTTTAAGAGTTAAATAAAAAAAAAAAAAACATCTTAGTAGGTAGTTTTTTTTGGCATTGTGATTTCTTTTGACTCTCAATCTTATAAAAAAAAGTTATTTAATATTTTATTTAATTTTTCGTCTTTTTAAATTTTATTTATTAAATGGATAAAAAATTAATATTTGTTAATTTTGTTGGTATAGCATTCACGTGACAATTAATGTGAATGTCACGTTAGCAATTAGTTAAAAATATATATTTTTTATACTTATTTTAATAATTTTTATTTTTTTAAAATAATTTTATACTTTTTTTAAAATTTTAAAAAATTAATGAATTGATAACATGACATCCACGTGTATGCCACATCAAGAGTAAATTACTAATGTATTATTGTTTTTTTTAATATACTGGTGTGATTATATAGTAGTATGTGTTCATATTTTCTTAACCCTTTGACAACGCATATACAGATGCTCGAACCGGGTCTCTTAGAATGAACAACATCTTCTTTGCCACTGGAGCCACTCGTTGGGTTCACTAATGTATTATTGTTTGATAAGTGTATTACAATTAAAAATTTAAGTTTATGAAATTTATCTCACTCAGTGACAGACCTTGACATTAAATTTTGGAGGGGCTTAATTAAAATTTTTAAAAATTTAAAGGGTTTTAATGAGAATTTTCAAAAAAAATAATAGGTTTAATTAAAACTTTCCAAAATTCCAAAAGTTTCATGAAAATTTAATAAAAAAATTATCCAAAAAATTCTACTTTCTCCAACCTTCAACCACTTTGAATCAAATTTTAGAGAATCATCAAAATTTATATTTTCTTCTTTTTCTTTCGTTATTTTCATTTATAGATTGTATGAGAAGAAACAAAAACTAAAAACACCATAATTAAGACTCAAAATATTGATCTTTCGTCCAAATAAAAGGTTTACTTTCCATTCATCTTCACTTGTCATTGTTTTATTCCATTTTAAAATGATTCCTCTTGTTTCGATTTTCCCTTCGATATAAAGGATTGAGAATGAAATTTCGGGATATTAGGCAAATTAAGAAAATTAAGGGTTCGATTTGAGGGTTAGGGTTAGAAAATAACTGAAGATTTTAGATTTAGTAATTTACATAAATTAGGAATAAGGGATTTCAAAAATTTGGATTTTGGCTTCAACATAAGTAAATAACAGAATGAGATTCTTTTTCTTTCTCAATTTCGATCACAGATTAAAAAAGATATTCCATTAAAATTTCATTTTAATAAAAAAGATTGTAAAAATAGTAATGGGTGCATGGATGGTTTTTTTTCCTTTTCAGAGATAGAATGGTTGAAGGTTGGAAAAAGCAAAATTTTTTGGATAATTTTTTTAATTTTTTAGTCATTAAAAATAATTTTATATGAAATTATATAATTGGATGAGACTATTGCTTATGTGGTGGGAACGATCCATATAATAATTTCTTGTTTAATTGGGACTGAGATACGGGGATAAGTATGGATGATGTTTGTGTGCATCAAAGTTTTGAAGGGTTATTTTCATGTGTCGTGATAAACATTTATTTGTTAGCAAAGTGTGAAAGCTTATTCATTAAAACAATGTGACTATGAAGCCTGTTTCATGGACGACGACTGAGACTAGAGACTTCCATTTTATTGCGCCTTGGAACATCATCATCTGAACTGAGGATGTAATTTGGATAAACCCCTAATTTGAAAACCCATCATTACATAACATCACTTGTCTGTCTCAACAACAATTTAATTAAAAACTCCAATGCCGATGGAAGCTGCGACACATTCATGCATGTCCAGCCATCCCAGCTTCTCACATCAACGGGGCAGGCGACTTGATCAAATTTTCGCATTTAAAACTGAATTTTCAACCCTTCTTATCCATTTCACACTATACATGATTTTTCACGAAACCCAACCTCTTTGACTTGTTCAATCAGTAAATACATATCGACCCATTCCTGCTGCTGGTTTTTAGCTATCGAATTCCCAAACTAGATTCTTGATGTTATGATTGGTTGCTTCAAAACCACATGTTTTGTCTCCGACATTGGACCCATCAAACAAGTGGGTGGGTGTGGGGGGGGGGGGTCTTGTTATAAAACATGCATGCATCATCATGGAGCTTTGATATAATCGAACTTGCAAGACATATTCGAGACACTGTTTGGACGATATGAACAGCTTTACCCTACTTTCACTCTAGAGTCTACTTATGTTGAAATCAATCTTGTAATGAAAATTTTTACAGTACCATAAACAAGAAGTGTAAATTTCTTTTTAAGTATTTCTATGTGTGGCAGAATGTGAAAACTGCTCACATGACTCGTAGTCCTATTGTAGGTGTTTACTAATTTTAGTGTGTGCTCTAATCGCATTGCTGTTAAAATTTTGATCTCCTCTTATAATTCATTAAGAAAAAAAAAATTTATCCTGCTCAAACACGAGTAAAATGCTAATTAACACTGAAATAAAACATGTTATATGATTCTTCTGAGGGCCATGGTTCAACATTCAACATAATACAAAGTAACCAATATGGTACAAACAGTGATACCACTTGAAAGCTAGCTACTTCAAGATTTACTATATAATTATACATAAGCTAGTTGTTCATCAGTTAAAAGTATGATATATTTGACTAGCCAAATGCAGAATGACTTTGTATTATTATTATTCAACCTGGGAAGGCCAAAGGAAAGCTCCCATTGCAAACTTTCGCTTTTGGTTAGCATCTCCGATAATAGGAAGGCCATACTGGTTAAGCAGGCAATCGAGCTGCCATTCAGGCATGTTCTCATAGTCACTCTTTTTGTACCTGGGATAGTGGAGTGGCATCTGAAAGTAACAACACTTGTCGTTGCTCTTCGCTTGGTGATGGTTCCCATTCGCCATTACTCTTGCAGCCATGTCGAATGCTTTGGGGCAGTTTGTTCCACTCATCTTCTTCGTATTGTTCACCTTTGGACAACCAGTGTGTTTGTTGAAGCTAGCATGTTGAAATGATGTCCAAGTTAAGCCATTTTTATAGGCAATCAAGGAACCACGGATTAGATTAGGGGAGATTTATAGAACACTGTAGGTAGTACTAGAACAGGCAAACATCTAGTGCATTTAATACCCTGATCGTGAAATGTTTGAAATTTAAGGATTTCATTCTCTCTTTATCATGGTTATGATATATGATACTAAAGCACATGAGTCATCGTGATACATTTAATAAGATGATTAAAATTTTATGTGTTTAATATGACATGATTCATGAATCATGATATTAATTTGATAAAAAAAAGTATATTAATACGAATGAAAATAATTTATCGAATTTTCTATGGATAGAATTTGATTTGAGTTAGAGTATGGACCTCCATCCAAGAGAAGTAATGTTCAAATTTTGACATTACCTGAAGTTGAAGTTTCAATGTAGTTCTGGGTTATAACAATTTAGCTGTGGGGAATTGGAGGAAGATCGGAAAATTTGTTAAATAATCTGAATTTTAAATTTTGAACAATCTTATTATTATGAGTATGTTTTTTCGATAAAAATTTAATAGTAGAAAAACATAATACATATATTGAAATTTAAATTGATTGGATGAAATTATAATATTATAGGGATAGAAAGTGGGTTGAAGTTAAACCTTGGGTTCAAAAATCAAAACCTTACCTATATATATTTAATGTAGGGTGGGTCTAATCCGAAGAAAAAACAAATGGTGAGGATAGAATAGAATGAATTAGTTGCCTAAATAAAAAGGAAATAATTTTGGATTTAGTGTCATGATCTGAAACTTGAATGCAAGACTGACATTTTGCATTAAACTTGGGTGCTGTCTAATCAGGTTATTGAAGATAACAAAGACATGGTAGCCAAAGTTCCAGATTTCCTGTGGATGGCATTCCCTTATACCAAATCCAAGCAGCCATTAGTACACTGAATTAGGACATGATGAATATTAATTGCAGAAATAAGAGTAGTTTCAAACCTCATTTCCTTAAATATTTTTATACAAAAAATTATTCATTCAACTATTACATTAAAAACGAGTGGTTTCATTGGAAAAAAATATGTTCATTTTAAGAGACTCAGATTTAAACACCTGTGTGTAAGGTGTGTGTGTGTGCGTTGTCAAAAAATTAAAAAAATATGAACAAATACTATTATGTAATCACATCAATATAATAAAAAAAAACTATTACATTAAAAATTATAGTGAAAAATAATTTAGGTACAGTTTAGTGTACAAGTCAACATATATGGAACAATTAAAAAAGTTACCATCATTTATAGGTGCACCAATTAATTAGACAAATCATTTGTTTGGAATAATTTTTTATTTATCTTTTTAATTTTAATACTTTTCATTTTTAGAGTTTTTATCTTTCGTTTTCATATTATTTGGATTTTTTTATAATTTTTTGTAATTTTAGGGACTTTTCAAAAAAATTTAGATTTTTTAAATAAATTTTTTCTTAAATGCTAAAAAAACAGTTGTATTTAAAAAACACTAAATTAATTTTTACCCATATTATTTTATGTTTAACTTAATAATACATATATTGAAATTTTTACTAATTAACTTTTATCAAATTAAAACTAAAATCAGAAAAAATAATACATATATTATTTTATGGTTAACTTAAAATTTCAATAATATGGGTAAAAAAATATATCTAACACATATGTTTCTAAAATAGTTAAACATAAAATAAAGAACATTTAGTAAAAATTTAAACATGCAATTGGAAAGATAAGTAAAAACTCTAATAAAAAAAATAAAAAATCTTCAAAATAAGCTAAAAATTCCTCTTCTCTTTACTGACTGAACATAGCATTAATTAATTATGAATTTTCATAAAATTAATCCAAATTAAACTAAAAAATTTAACACTTTTATTTTATGGTATTAAAATTTATAGCTTTTGCTAATAAAAACACCATATTAGACAAAAAACAAAAAAACAAAAAAACCACATTCATTCAAAAAAGTTTTATATTTGTTTTATTTTTCTTTCCATCTTTAAGCACGAGCAAATCATTATCCCTCCAGCAAGCAATTCCTTCTACTTGAACTCATCAATAATGTGGGTGTAAGATCAACACGTTTAACCAATCCATCGAACATTAGGGCTGGATAATTTTCTTTAGTTAATTTTAAATTGTTTATTGCTATTTTTTATTTTCTCGTCAAATTCTTTTAATAAAACTTCCAAAATCCGACCCAATCTAATGAAATCTAATTTAAAAATGTTTCTCAAAAATGCTTTTGAAAAAAAAAAAACACTTTTGAGACAAAAACTTTTAACTTCTAAAAAATGTTTTTAAATCAATTTTTGACTTGAAAAAAACATTTTTTCTCTCAAAAAACAACTTTTCGAAACACTTTTATCCCAAAAGTGTTTCTTAAAAAAAATACTGAACACACCGACTCGGGTTTTTCCACATCAAAATTTTCTCTAATTTGTTGAGCAAACTAGGTAGAAAATATCCGGCAACGAAAAAATGAGGGGCATTTCGTCGGAGATTAAAGCCAAAACTATCATATACATCAAAATTTATAGATTTACAGTGGTAAAACATCAGTTACATAGAATCGTAGAATGCTTACTTACATCTCAATAAAGAATACCCTACATTTGAGTCAATTACCAATTATACCTCTCTCTCTATATATATTACAACGCTTAAAAGGACTGCACCTTAGTTTCAAGGATCACTAGCAGAAGTAAAGACACATACTAATATAGCATACACTCTCGCTCCCACAACCGAGATGGAAAGCCTCTTAACAGAAGTTACCTCAATCTCGATTTTGCATTCCCGTATTTACGGTTTCATCCTCTCTTTCTCGAGATTCAGGAAGTGTCATGATATTCTGGATTCTTAAGCATGTAAAAGAATAACTGGAACCATAACTCCAGTTTGGTTCGACTTTGCATAGAATTTTCTATGAATCAAAGCCAAGCCTACTATAATGAGCCACCGAGCAGACCAAATCATCCATGTATGACATATTTGCCTGAACCCAAGATGGCTTCAGTGCTTAAGAATAAGCCTCGAGAATAAAACTTGGCAACCAAATGACGCCAGTAATTGATGACTCTCAGCAATTAACCTTCTCCTTAAACCATCTGCAATACTTTAATACATCCACTAGAATTTGCAGCAACAACCATGTCTGATTTCCCTCTCCAGCAAACACTTGATACAAACAGCCCGTTGTCATCATCCGTGTCTTTCCCAGAGATGGGATCAATGGACCCAAATTTATGAGAAGTTATTGGCATAGGCAGTGATCTATAATATGCATAAACCTAGGACACAGCATTTCAATATGTTAATGCTTTGCAGTCAAAACAAGCAGATAATGCATTTATTGAGTGATATTAGATCCCTCCCCCCAGCCTCATGAAAACTGAAGAAAACCAAGCTTAAGTTAAGGATACCTCATTTGTTTCTGAGCCACAAGCTATAAAACCATCAGCAACGGATAATCCAACAAAGTTCTGGAGAAGCAGGTAAAACATCAGAACCAAACCCAAATGAACAAGAAGGCTTGCCAGGGTCAAGAGTTTTAATGACAAAAAACTAATTTTCAGCAGAGAAATGCCAACCTTCTCATTTGTATGTCCACAAAATGTTAAGCTGCAAGCATTAGAGGACAGGCCCCCACTGCTAGTTTTATTGAGATCCCAAAGCTTTAACGTGTTGTCAGTGGAAGCAGTAACTACAGTTTCCGAGTCCAGAAACTTCACATAGCTCACAGCTTTATCATGACCATCAAGAACACACCAGGGGGCTCTGGCATTCCGAAGATCATAGCAATACGTTTTGTAATCCGCAGATCCAAATGCCAGTAAATGAGGGGAGTGAGCAGAAAACTGAACACAGCAGATATTTGCAATGTTCCTGATGGTTCCTAAGCAGTTTTTCTACACCCAGAAAGGAGGGGGACGAAGGTTAATTTCATAAGCTTAGGCAACTTTGAGCAGTGCTCAGTGCTTTCAAGGCACCTTGAATGATGGAAGATCATTATGTTTATGCAAAAACAGTTCAAATTCATTTCCAACCTGCACAACATGCATAAACAGACAAGGACAGTTTTTTGTGATCTTTATAACTCCTCTACGACTTAAAAGTATACACTGATCAAATTCTATGGCATTGTAGACAAAAAATGACATCCATAAAATCATCCCTATTAATTTCTTTGTCCAATACGCTTAAGTAAGAAAAGTGTTCATTCATGATCAACAAGAGCAGTGAGTTGTAGACATTCTCATACAACTTATTTCTTTGATATGTTGAATATAACAAAGTATGTCCAACCATGAGACTAACGTGTGTCTCTACCAGTGGGCTTAGCTTAGCCTGGGTATGAGATCCAGCTTCTGCATTTATACTCTTTTTGTTGCTCTACCTAATTTGAATAGTTTTCAGAGGGGGGAAAAAAGCCACGTATTTTATGCTATTAAAGCCATAAGAGACTGAAGGAGAACATACCTCGTTAATGCTCCATAGTTTCACGGAGCAGTCATCACTGCCACTAGCCAATTTTGTTGGATACACCTGAGAAAAGTCAACAGACCAGGCTCTCTTTTCATGTTCAAGGTAATGAGAGATAGCTTGACCGGTGCTTGCATCCCATAACTGGATCTCATCCAAGCAAATAGTAATAATGAGAGATACATGAATTTTATAGAAAATACTAAAGGTAATTTCAACAGCAATATCTTACGACGGATAAGGAAATGACTAAGCTGCATGTAAAGCAAATTAAAAAGAATCATGGTTATTCCAGGAGCCAATAGCTTGGCATTTCAAACACATTGTGGCACAACAGGATCAACATACATAAGCTATACCCACAACATTATTTAAACAAATGAGACTTCTAGATCGAAAAATTCACTAGCAGCATCCAAAAGTATAACATGGGGTTGAACAAGGGGACCTCCAAAACCATCACAGACATCGCTTTGAACATGGTTATAGATGGTATATCAATTTTCTTAAAGACTATGATTCAAATTTATGTCTAACGAAGCTTTAGATTAAACTTACCATCAAAAGTTAAATAAACATATGATGGTAGCAATCAAGCTATTGTGAAGTACTGCAGTTAGACAGTTCTAACCCATGTCCTTAGCTTCTAAGACCAGAACAATTTCATAGGTCAAGCAATTGATTTCTAGTTTTTGTTCAGGAACAACCATCACCTACAGGCTATATGATCAGCAGCATAAGGAAAAGCCAGTAGTTTCAGAATTGCTCAGAGTAAATAGAAAAAGAAGATCCAAATTTATTAGAAGTTCAACAAACTTTGAACCAAAAGAGATTCAATGGAAATGTCATAAGAACTAATGACAATGGAAGTTTTGAGGTAAGCACGTAAGATACAAGCAGCTCCTGTCAAGTTAGAATCTAACAAAAATCCCCTACAATTATAACCGAGATATGACAGTTGCCACAAGCATTCACTTCATCAACATTCATACAAAAAAAAACCTGGTTCTTTAAACTACAAAATCTACAAGTCCGGAAAGATGTACAAACCTTAACCAGACCGTCGTAGTCAGTTGAAGCCAGATAGTTCTTGATATAGTTATTCCAGCAAACACAGCTAAGCTTTGATTTGTTTAACATCTCAATGACTGGATAATGAACATCAACAGAGTCATTAAAAAGTGCATTAAATTCGAATATCTTTATTTTCTTAGAGACACCAGCAGCAGCAAAATAATCCTCATCACGATCAAAACTTAAAGAACAGATTACATTCGCAGAGTTGTTGAACTCCCCACTTCTCATTATCCCACGGACTTCAAACTTGCTATATCGAGCATACTTACACAAACCATCAAAGAATGCTCCAAGGCTATCAGGAGGATTCGGTATTTCTTCATTGTTTTGTGTCAAATGCCCGTTGTCACGATTTTTCAGTAAATCCTTGTCTGGCCGTCTCATAGAATCAGTCTCATGAAAAGGGACTCTTGACCTCATAGAGAAATAAGCAGATTCAAGCTGATTGATATTTCTCATTAACCTCATTTCATTGTCACTGGAAAACGGGTATAAACTTGAATGCATCTCTGAGATTGGAGGTTCTTTACTATGGTGCCTACATTCCCTCGCATTGATGGAAGAATAAGTTAAAGGTTTTCTAGGAAAGTGCCTTCTTTTCTCAACCTCTTTAATATCTGCTTCCAAGCAAGCAATATCTTCCATTAATTTCGAGCCGTGCTTCTGCTTTTGCTCTTTTGACAAACCAAAGAAATGCAATAATAATTCTGATTCAGTATCATCTTGGTTAATGGATGACGACAATTCTTCTGCAAATACTTCCTGGAATCCATTAAGTACTTCAGATTGTAGGATATCCCTGATAAATAACAACAATCATAAACTTAGAATCCTATATTGAATTATAAATGGACATCATGGTCCGAACATTTACAAATCCAAGCACAAAGAAAGCAAGTTTGTACTAACGTAAGCATTAATGCTTAAGACTTAGCCATAGAATAATAAAGCTGAAAATGGTTTCATCAACATACCGTTACCTGAAATTTAATTCCATGCAGATCTCCAAGATGTGCCTTACATGGTGCATTTTAACTACTTCCACATTTTTGTTTTTTATAGTTTGTTAATTTTCTATTCTTGTTCTTTCCACCAATAATAAATGGAATATAATTCTCCAATCAATTCATCATCTGATTCACTGATGCTTTTTGCAAGATATATAGGTTATCATAGAGATTTCACTGATGCTTTTTGCAAGATACATAGGTTATCATAGAGATATAGCTTACTAGATATATATATAATTATCATAGTCTAATCACTAAGGCATTAAAAATTCTAGCCTACACATTGGCATGCTACTTTTTCAAAGTCCCCATATCCAACATCAGTTATAAAATTCTAGAGCTTCACATTTAGCACCGATGAACAATTTCCAGTACCTAGTTGTTGGGCGCAAAGAAGGTTCTGGGTGAAGTAGTCTAAGACAAAATCCAGCTTCCTTGAGATTTTCTGACAGAAAAGTTGGAGGAAAAATCCTATGGCGTAGATCCAACATTGCAGCAGCATGTGCTCTCTCAGATTCAAAATGACAAAGCAACTGAAAGAAACAATCAAATTGCTTTTTAGAACGAATACAGATATCCACTCTCTCCCACACAGATAAAAATAGATAAGAAAACAAAAAAAAGATAGCAGAACAATTGGTTTTTGTACCTCAAAAAGCAGCACACCCAAACTGTATATATTAGATAAAATTGTGCAAACACCTTCATTGATTTCCTCTGGACTAGCATACCACTTCTCTTCCAACTG
Organism: Gossypioides kirkii; assembly: GCA_005610355.1. Classification (NCBI taxonomy): domain Eukaryota; kingdom Viridiplantae; phylum Streptophyta; class Magnoliopsida; order Malvales; family Malvaceae; genus Gossypioides; species Gossypioides kirkii. The sequence goes on along the minus strand of CP032254.1, from coordinate 3,057,020 downwards.
CTCATTCACAGAGACTGACTGATGCTGAGCTGAATTAGAAGAATGAGAGCTCCCAAAATTGCTAAATTGTGTATTTGGACAATGTTCGCTAGATTCATTGTGAGAAAATTGGGTGTTTATGGTTTCATTTTTGAGGTTAGCTCTAGAATGAAACAGAGGCCACCTAGTCAAGTTTGTGTTCTCATTGATCTTTTGCTTTTTAGCACAAAGACCAATTGAGGAAATCATCCCCTGCTTCATTGGCCTTCTCCTAGTCATAAATTTCTCTGAAGGAGAGGAATCTTTATCCAACATAGTATCTAGAAGTCCTTTCTGAACACCTGAACCAATATATTTAACCTGATTAGCTTGCAACAACTTAAAGCAAGAAGGGCGCAAGTCATGCAAGATAGCTCCTTGAGAATGAGAATAATCAACCAGATCTACAATTTGTCTAAATATATACAAGCACTCAGCTTTGTTTGCTTTATGAGACTGAACTTTCAGCCATTCTCTCAAGTTTATCCCATCATGATCACGCTCACCAGCCCTTGGCACTACGATCCCATTGGAAGAAGTCACAACAGCCCTATTATCCAAGATTGGTGAAGTATTAGAAGCCACCACAGGGCTTCCAGCAGCTTTCACAGGAGGAATAGGAGCCACCATAGTTTGCCCGGTAGATTTTGTGTTATTTTGATGTCTAAGGTCAACTCTGGAGGCATCATGGGACGGACGTCTACATATAATGCCCTTACCTTTCAATGTAGTTTTAACAAAAAATTCAGAAAATCCTGATTTTGATAAAATCTTTGTCTTGATACCTCCATGAGATTGCTGACTGCCTGAAACCTCATTATTTTCACCAACAATCAATTGTGCTGCAGCTTCAGTCCGCCCATCACTCAAATGTTTGTGACCCAAAATTTCAGGAAAAGATGCACAGCTTGCATCCAGCGGCATACTTGGCATTGCCTGACTGTTGTCCATCTTGCCGCATGAACCCCCACTTCCTGATCCACTTGCCAACTGATAGAGATGTTGCCAATGGTTCTGCCTCATCTGCGATTTTTCTCTATTATTTGATGTACCAACTACAGGTATGTTAGAGCCATTATAGTTTCTCAAAGTTAACTCTTCAACCATGTCATTTTCATCATTATAAGTGCAAGGGCTAGTACACCCATGTTCCAACGCATTCTTCCCTTCCAACACATCACCAAGAACACGGAATGAAGCATTAACCTCAACCGGTATCACCATTTCTTGGGACACCAACACGTTGCAGTTGTCAGGTTTGACCAAATACTCAACCTCTTTGCCCTGAAGGTGAGCCCCCTCAGCTGCATCTATTGGACCTACTTCTTCAATTATTTCTTCATCCATGCTTTAGGCGCAAACTTTCATCCAACAAAATGTCTTCTTTCACTGCATATTGCTTCCTAGTGAGAAACCATTATAATCATGTCTGTAACTGTTGTACAAATCTTAGGTAAGTGCCAATTGCATATGCATTAGGTTTAAAGATATCCAAACGGGCTTATACAAGAATTCCTCAATTTTCATGAAGCGCATAGTTTGAATTGCCAACGAGCAAATATGAGTACAAATATTAAGCAATAAACTTCTTATTTGTTGAAATTGTGAATCAAAACGTCTAAGCACAGCTAAAAACACAGGCAAGAGCGTGAGCAATCAAATTCGCCTTTTTTCCAATTTCTTAAAACCTAATAACGCTTCTGTATAATGCAGAAAATGAAATTAAAATTCCGAAGTCTCAATTATTTCGTTATTCTCAACCAGTTCCAAAACAACCCAACCCCAAACAATATTAAGCAAGGATCATTTCATCACTTATTTTCTGGCAATAAAAAAGAAACCAAACCGAAATGGAAAAAAATTCAATTCAAGAAAACATACCGCACCAATTCTTGGAACTGAAAACTCGAAGAACTTGACCCGCCCAAGTGAAGAGCTGAGAATCCGCGAAGTAGGAAAGGAGAAAGGCTAAAACTGGGAATCAAAAAGAAAAAAAACAATCGTGAAACCCTAGAAATCTTAGAACCCTAAGAAGCAATGAAGGTGAAGAAAAAAAGTTGGATGGATAAAGTAATTATTATTCCTGAATTTTGGAAAATTAATAATATCTTCAGTTAGAGAAGCAAATTTTAAAAGTTACTGGAATTTGGCCCCGCCACGTCGGGGATTGACGGTTTTGTCAAAAAATTATATTTCGATTCAAATATTTATTATAATTATATTTAACATAAAAAAATAGTACATTTAATACAGATCCAAAATATTATAAATCGTAAATTATCATTAATTATTTATAATTTCTTTTCGATTATAAAAAGTTAAAAATATCACTCATCTTTTTTACTTTATTTTTTCCATCTGTTTTAATTAATAAGTAATTAAAAAATGACATGGGAATTTTAAAATAATAATAAATTTAATCTTTGATATTTGGATATTCTGATAAAATAATTCTAATTTTTAAAAAATTTATCACTTAACATCTATACATCTTGTAATTTGATACAAATTCTAAACAATTATAAAAAATTAAAAGGATAAATCTTAAAATTATACATGAACTATGATTTAATGTGTCATTATATACATGAACTTTGATTTTTTGTAATTTTATATATGAATTTTTTATTTGATCTAATCCTTATAAATTATTAACATAATTGTTAATATAACATCATTTTATGTTTATATATTGCATACATTAATATTTACATTTATCAATATAAAAATAAGTTAATGAATTTATTTTTCTTTAAATGTGTATGATTAAATCAAAATTAAAATTTCAAGTATACAAATAATTAAAATTTTACGTGTCTAATTACACCAAATTAAAATTCGTATATATAATTACATATTAAATCAAAATTCATATATAATTTTAATATTTATTTCAAGATTAAAAGTTTTATAAAATAAAAATATATAAAATTATATACATTTTTTATTAATAGATGGAAGTAATAAATTAATGTTTAATTTCCCTCTTTCTTATCGTAATCTTTTTCTATCTGATACCCTTTCCTTCTTCTTCTTCTTCTTTTTTTTTAACTTTCCTCACCCTCACCCTCACCCTCTCCCTTTATTCTTTGTTCTTTTTTTCTCCCCCCTTCTACTTTTTTCACCCTTGTTATTCACGTCCTTCTTCAAAAATCTTGCATGGTACACGATAATAACCGAATTTAATTACTACCATTTATGTTAAAATTAAAATTTTAAATTTTAAAAGATACATAAATTAAAATAAATTAATTATAAAAATTAAATTTAATTAATTTATAATATAATGATTAAATTTACAATTTATATAATACAAAAATTAATGGTAATAATTTAACCATTTCTTCAACCACAAGTAAATGGGTGCCAAATCATATATTTTATTGTAAAAATCTGAATAACATAAATATCTATATTTTAAAGTTAATTTTTTTTAAAATATATTTAGTATGATTATATAGTAATATCTGTTAGTAATATCTATTCATACTTTTTTAACCTTTTGATAAGACACAAACACCTTGCACACACAGGTGCTCAAACCTGAAACCCTTAAAATGAATAACTATCATTTTTTTCATTAGAGCCACTTGTTAAGTTCATATTTTAAAATTAAAACTTAAATATGATGTATTATTTAATAAAACGCTACTTGTTCCACCAAAAAAAAAAAATACTACAACTTGGCAATAACTTCCAAAAATATTTATATTTTAAAGTAATATATTGGTGTGATTATATAGTAATATCTGTTCATACTTTTTTAACCTTTTAATAAGACACAAATACCTTGCACACACAAGTACTCAAACCTGAAACCCTTAAAATGAATAATATCTTTTTTTTTCACTAGAATCGCTTGTTGAGTTCATATTTTAAAGTTAAAACTTAAATATGATGTATTATTTAATAAAACGCTACAACTTGTTCCACCAAAAAAAAAAAGAAAATACTACAACTTGGCAATAACTTCCAAAAAAGGTAATCTAACAGAGTGTATTCTAGCGGCAGCACCATTTCCTAACGTTATTGCCACACCGCATGTGATGCTGTAGACGAGGAATAAATTTAAATACTCTAAAAGTAGATGTTACTCGGACAGGTAAGTTTCAAAAACTGATACATATCTGACACCATTATGCTTTTCTCCTAAGCCTTTTCATATATTTCACAGATCATACCTCTATATTTATATTTAAATATGTGCCCAACACAAGTACTTCGAAGAAGAAAAGTAACATAGCTAAATAATCACCTAAATTCAGAGTAATTCCTTCTCAATAAAATAAACTGAATACCAACCAAAAATCTAATAATCCTTCAATCAGATATCCTTAACTCAACCCCAAGAACATCCTTCACCAACTCGTATGTGACGAATGCAATTGCTATCGATGGAACCACCTGAGGAAATTGGCAAACAACATTTTATTATTTGAAGTTAAGAAGGTAAGAAGTGTACAAGTACAGGCACTTTTCTTCAAACAGAATGCAAGAAGTTAACGATAGAGAAAATGTATTTGGTACATCAAGAGAAAGTTGATTGCAGAGACTAAGATGTTACACTAACCTTCACTGAATTGGGAACCAAACCCTTGTATAATGCTCCAAAACCCTCATACCGAACTGTTTTCCCGAATGCATCAACCATACCGGTATATATTCAAGGGGAGCCATGCTATTCCCATCACCCGTGACAACTGAAGCTGCATCTTTCCATCCCGCCATCTGCATTCTCCGTCGAATGACATCAAGAGGGTAAGCAAGTGTCTGGCCAACGGTTCCAGCAGCAGCTCCACATGCCAGCTTTGTCATGACACCTAATTCAGAGTCCTCAACTAGCCCAAATGGTCTGCTTTTGATCAACCAGTCTTTCAGAGATTCATAAACCGCAAAGTTAAGACCTACATAGGGTACCTATAAACATCATAAGAAACATTTAGGCTTTTGCATACAAACATAAGGTGAAAGATTCTTTCATTCCTGAAGTCATATACTAAAAGTAGAAAAGTATCAGACATTGGAATTTGACTGTTAGCCATGAACAGCTATATGCCATACAAAAACCAACACATACTTAAGTTCAGGCAGACCATAAATGGAACTTGTTATACTAGTAGAAGTCTAGATGCATCTGGACGCTCATACCTAGAATGCATAAGACAGTAAATTATGCAGGCAGTCAGATTGCAAAAGTTTTACTTACAACTCCTATTACTGAAGGTAACCAGCCTTTGTACAAAGCACGAAGTCCTTCTTCCCGCAGGACTGTTGTAAGAGCATGAAAGATTGCTCTATACTGGCGAGGTGATTTCTCGGTCTGCAAATATAACATGTGGATGGTAGCCATCAAGTGATAACAAGAGGCTAGTCTGTCCCTAAAGGCAAAAGAGAGTTGATCCAACTTAAGTCAAATAAATTAAGGTTTCAGAAAGAAACTCAAAAGATTACCTGGACAGTTAGACGGCCGCGTACCATATCCATTGGATAAGTGGCTGACATGGCAATTATTCCAGCACATGCACCAGCTCCAAGGCGTAGAAGTGGCGTGAGTTGAGCATCCTCTACAAGACAAAATTAAACAAAGAAAGTACTTAGTAAATATGCTAACCACAACATCAATAATTACTGCAAAATGCAAACTCTTATGCCAATCAAGGCCATATAAGAGATTTCATTTTCCCCTTCACATGGTAAATCAGGCTGAAAGTATGCATGCACAGGCTTTGTTGGCACAACCAAGTGCATTTGTCTCTTTTGACACAAAATAAGATATTCAACACACCAAGTTCACAAGCAGGACATGTTTCCCTCAATAGTTGCATAGTCAATAAAATTGAATCATGCCAATCAGCTTCAGATCTCAGTCACATTTTAAGTGCAATTGGAGGGATAAATAAAGATAACAATCGCGAAGGCAAAAAGGATACGGGCATACCATTTCCTGATTGCTGCCGGTAAAGGTATAAAATCCCCCTATATTCAGAAAGAAATAAAAGGGAAGATATCAGTTCATATTTTGTATACAGTTGTTAAAAGATAAATTTTGGATACTGAGACAGGCATACTTAACTGTTTTGGTAAAAATTTGTGATAAAAACAACTTAAGGCCAAGGCTTACTTAGATGCTTCCTCATAGCTAAAAAACTTCACAGCTGAGTTTGGGATGATGCGAGCACAATTAGTACCTTTGCCTTTAAACATTCCTCTAAAACCCTCGGTTTTCCATATATATTTTAAACCCTGGATTGTTCCATTGTATTTTATACTATGCGGATTCTGCACCTGCAGGTTCAAAAAGGAAATCCTGTAATCTGTACTCTATAAGTGAAAGAAACTAAACTATAATACTGATACACTAAGAAAACATACCACGCATTTAAAGAACTACCTATTCACACCATAACCAAAACCAAGAATAGATATTAAGTTGAGTGTTCAATCTAGAAGAATAAGAAGACAATAAAATGAGAACTTAACAAATAAGGACCAACTGACAATAATAAAATATTAAATTAACTACCTGAAGTAAAATCTTTAGTCTTTCTAGGGGGCAACAGCACTACGTGACCTGAAACAGATATAGCATACATTCAGGAAATGCAACAGGCAATGAATGGCAAGTCAAGCATGATATCGACGTGAAATGAAGAAAACCATCAAAATATCAATGCGTTAACATTTCTCCCTACCACCCTTCCATTCAATTGCAACTATTTTTCAAATGAAAAAAGTTACAAGCAAACTTTTAGACCAAGGAATGACTATATTCTTCACTGGTCAGCATCAAAGATTCAATTCTCCCTCAGGTCCTCTATTCAATTCTCACAACTACCCATCAAGGACACAAGAGTTACCACCAAATTTCTCGAAGCATCAAATGCCACCATCACCATGTTCTCATCCTTGAAGTTTAAACAAAATGGTCCCCTACCCTTAAGAGAGTGGAATATATGAAATGGGAATGACCGTATTGATAAAACCTCTTGTTAAATATGTCACAAGATTTAAAACCCTAAAATATCAAATCCTGTAAAATCCTAAAAGCGGAGAAAGAGCTTTTCTTCTGAAGGTTCAAACAACATTAAACTATCATTCTATAAAAGATTAACTCCTAATTTAAACAAATTATTTATATGTCCTATATTTCCAAATTATCAGCAATTTAATACCAGACACTGATCTGTGCATATTTATCACCAGTTCTTCAAAAATAACAGGGAAAAAGGGACCCCGATTAAGTATCATCATAATCAGAGTACTACTAGAAAGAGAAAAGGTTTAAAATTTCAATAGATGCAAGGAAGAATAAAACATACAGGAGAATATTTCCATGAAAAAATAATAAAAAGATCACAGGTTGTAAAACAATGAAATGAATCCGTAGCAAAAAGAATAATATTAAAAATGTTAGCTGAAAGTGGGGAAAAAAAATACTATATCAGTTGAACAAATACGGCCCTTCTTTTTCTATTGTTAAGACTGAAGAAACTAAAAAAAGTCTCAAAAATAAAGTAAAAATATGATCAAACTACTTAAACAAAAAAAAAGGAAGCGAATCTTTAAAAACAAAGTGACTCACACTCCACCGGCGACACCACCAGCGACTAGAGACTTGCAAATACTAAGGAACGCGTGACTCGGCGCTTGAACTCCTTCCTTAGCGAACTTCGCTTCTTCCGCCATACTCACAATCGTCGTGACAGCCGACTCGCTCCTTTTCACGCCCTCAGACGCCATCTTTTGAGAGAGACAAAAGTAAAATGACGAAAAAAAAGCTAGTCGGAAGATATATCGACGGAACTTAGTTATCCGGTCGAATATGGCGTTGACCGGACTCCGGTAATCGGCGAAGAAGAGGAGATCGTCTTTCCAATGATTATGGTAAGGAGACAGAAAGAGTAAGCATTGGCCGAGGAGTTCAAAGAGGGAGGCGCGCTTTGGAGGAAAATATAACTGTCTTAATACCCTTTTCGAGGAAATGGATAAAAATCTGTGCTTAAACTTATTTAATTGTGACTAAATTTGATGTTAAGTGTAAAATAAGAACAATTCAATGATAAAATCATCCACAATTAAAAACAAAATAATATCTACAATTCATTTTTAATTTACATCTATTTAAAAATAATAATTTAAATAAAATAAAAAATTATTAAAGATTTATGAATGAATATAGGCTAAAACTACAAAATGTCATTAGTTTATGTTTTGGTCATTCAACTTCAAAAAATTATAAAATAGTCATTAAATTATTTAAAATATTTCATTTAAGTTATTAGACTATTAAAATCGTTGTTGTATAACTTTATCTAATTGCACAGTCGAAAGCTCTTTTACCCCTTCTCTTTTGCAGTTCAGTTTTTTTTTTATCTTCAACAATGACCGTTAAATTGACTTGGAATTAAGCTATGTTTTTCTACTCGCTGAAAGGTATTGATCAATTATACAGACTATCAAATTGTTGCTTAAAACTCGCTAGTCAAACTTTTTCTAAAAAAAAACTTAACAGCATAGTGACTTAAATAAAAAATTTCAGATAGTTCAATAACTTACATGAAACCTTTCGAATAATTCATTGACCATTTTATAATTTTAAAGTTGAATAATCAGAACGTAATTTTATTAATAGTTTAGTGACCATGAGTGTAATTTACCCATAAATATAAATAATTTTATTTAAACATAATTAAATATTACTTATAACTATTATAAATAAATATTAATAATCTACGAGTTTAGGTTTAAGGTCTCGAGCTTAGAGTTTATGATTTTAGTATTTATTTATAATCATTATTTAGTTGTGTTTATATAAAGTTTTTTATCTTTATTTATAAATCTTCAATTATTTTTTGTTTTATTTATTGATAAAGTATTTTGTTATTATTCATCGATGATTCATCGAATTTATACATTAACAATACATCAAATATTTTTTTTTCTGGGCGTTCGAAAATTCAAATTAAATTGATGTGAAATAAAATCAAAACCATTAAAGAATTAATTATATATATAAAAAAGTAAGTAATGGTAAGAACAGATAGAAATGGAGACAGCAAAAATCTTCTTATGGCTTTATTCAAGCCCGCATGCAATGCAACCTTACAAATTTCAAATAAAATATCATTAAAACATATAATAATTCACAAATAAATAAATAAATTTAAGAACAAAATCTTTAAAAAATCATGCATGTCGTAATCAGAAATTAAAATAAGGAATGTTGTTGTATTTTCTAGAAAATAAAAAAACAACTAATATTCGATTTTTTTATAGATTTAAAATTTACAAAACATATTCTTATAATAGAGTTTTAACTTATGATTATTTATTGTTACTTGTTATATTTTTCAGTATTATATATACTATTTTATCGCATTAAATTAAATTTGAAGCAAAATTTTTAGAATAAGATCGATGATTGAACCACTCAGATCATCGATTCATCAATTCAACTAATTAAATTAAAAAAATAATTAAAAATTATAAAAATAAAGAAAATAGAAAAAATCAATTGAATTAATTTTTTAATTCTATTTAATCGATCCATACCAATTTGTGGGTCAATTGGTCCAACCTCTTGTTTTATAGCAGTGCCTCGACTGATTCCAAGTCTAACAAGTATGGTTTCAAAAAATCAAGATTTGAAATCAAATTAGATCAAATCTTTAAGCGAAAGAGAGTGCTTCTCTCATATATGTTTCCATCTATAAGATTTGGACTTGAGCACTATCACTTGACTCAACATTTTTTTTTAAATATACTGATGTGATTACATGATAGTATCTGTTCATGCTTTATTAACCTGTTGACTCAACATATTTAATATCTTTATTATAATAAAACTCATAATTTAATTGAATTAATATCGTGAATTAAACTGCCACCATTCAGTTAGAAAAATGATAAAAATAATATTCTTTAAAACAATAACAAATATTTTTATAAAAATATTTATATCTTTTAATAGTTTATTAAGATATTTAGAAAAGAAAACTATTAAAAATACAAAACCATGATTTAAACTATATTATTGAAAACCTAATGCATTTTTAAGGAGAAAGTTGAATTGTAATATCAAAAATTATATTATTAAAAGGAATAACTTAATGTTTGTGAAAACTAGAAACAATGGGCTGAAAATGAGAGAAACCAATAATGTTTAAACTAAAAAACTTAATATCTATCAGAGAAAGGATTATATGAAATAATGATATTATTTATTTCCAATATTTTTATGCCACATCAATAATTTCATCCTAAATTTTAAAATTTTAATTTTAATTTGATTTTTTCAAGATTAAAATGTTGAAATTAAGAATGAATATAACATAAAATTATTAAAAAAAAGACACAAATAACATGATGTCACTATTTCTTTCAATCTTTCCCTGTATCTATCGTATATGCCAAGTACATAAAACAAAAAAGCCGCCCGTTTGTCAGGTCCATTGTAGTTTCAGTTTTAATTTAGGTGGCCGCCGTTTTTGACCCTTTATTTATTTTTTCCGTTCTGCCTATAAGCTATTAGCTAGCTAGTCCCTTCGTTTGCTTTGATGACCAAACGAACAATGCAACGGCTCCAACTACATAACAAGCCCCCCTTCGCACCAATAACATTGGTCATGAATCGGCAACAAGCATGTTGTTTTAACAAGACCAATGTTTTAACAAGCATGTTATAAAAAAAAATGGATCTTTGCTTTCTTTCATGGAAAAGAAAAGACCAATGTTATCAGAGATGAAAATTGAACTTGATGACAACATATGGGATTGTGGGAGTCCTCTCTATGATTCATTTGAATTAGCTGCAATCAATCAAATCCTAGAGAAGTACACCATAGTTTTGCCATATCCCTGCTACGACTGGATGCGGTCGGGAATCATATCAAACAAACCCGAACCCGAAGGGAGATCGGAGGGGAAAATGGGTAATCTTCATGCACTGGGATTGTTCCGGAAAGCCGTGATTTGGGTGCTGTGGAAGACGAGGATTAGACGGTATCGAAGCAACATGGAGGAAAAGGTTTGAAGTAGCTATTCAAAATGTGCAACATGGTTTGAAATGGAACTTAGATTTTGCCTTCATTTTTTATTCAATGAGATTGAAGAGGCAACTGGTTTTGGCCTTGCTATAGCCATATCTGTTTGATATCCTGTAAATTCTTCATATCTATTATAATAATAAGTAACCATCCTTGCTTATGACACCGTGTCAAGTTTCAAGCTCAGTATTTTGTTTACAGAGACATCTTCTGTTAATAATTGAGAATGATGGTTAAATTTTGCCAACATTGTATGATTGAGTAGTCTAAAAGAGGGCAATTACGGCACGTTACTCACAAGTTTCGTCCAAGCAATCAAAACAGAGCAGAAAACTTTCTCGCATAATCTTTAAACAGAGGCTAACTTCAAACAAAAAAGGTAATAAAAACAAACAAACAATGATGCATGTTCTATTTATGTATCTTCAAATTTTGTGAGAATACCCAAGTTAGAAAAACTCCATTACAAATATATATATATATATGTATATGCTCTCTTGTTCTAGATATGTTACAAAACGCCATTTCTGATTTGCCTTTTATTACTTCACTCCGCCGTATTTCCCAAGTACCAAACAACTAGCCTTCCGGTTGCCCTTCTTTCTTTTTTCCTCTAAAAATATGGCTCAGCCACCGCTACCGGACCCATTCCCGGAGATACGTCTAGACTCTGACGCCGGAGCTGTGTTTGTTCTCGAATCAAAAGGTCAGAAACCAAAACACTCTTCAAGAGAAAAAAAAGAGCAATGGATTTTTAGTTTCGTTGTTATACTTTTTCTTTCCGGTTTACGATGAAATATAAATATAGGCAAGTGGTGGCACGCGGGGTTTCATCTAACGACGGCGATCGTGGGGCCGACCATCCTGACGTTACCGTATGCATTTAGAGGATTAGGATGGATACTAGGCTTCTTCTGTTTAACGGTGATGGGATGTGTAACGTTCTACTCTTACTACCTCATGTCCTTGGTGCTCGACCACTGTGAAAAAGCTGGTCGCCGCCATATACGCTTCCGAGAGCTCGCCGCTGATGTTTTAGGTAACAACTAACATCACCATCATCATTATCATTATCTAGAATTGATTCCAACGTTTTTGGATTTTTTTTCCAAGCACTGCGGAAAAGGTTTTCACATTTCAAGAATAATTCCTTCTCCATCACATTTTTTAATTTTATTCTTTAAAAATATCATAAGAAATTCAATGAACTGTTTTTTTTTTAAATTTAAAATATTTAAAATAATTAAAGTTTTTTTTGAATAATGCTAAAATAATTAAATTTAAATTTAAAGTTTTTCACCTAAAAAAATTAATTGTGATATTTTTATTAAGGCATGAAGAATATTTCTTTCTCTTCTTTTGGAAAGCGAGAAAGACTGAACGGTTAAACTATGTTTTCGGATTTTTAGAGTGTTTGTCTCTCTTGTCTTAGTTACACGTGACTCTAACGAATAATTTTTAGGTTTTTATTAATTAATTTTTTATATTACATAATATAATTGCTCTGGATTAAAAAAAAATTCTAAATTATATTTTATATTTAATACTTTTAAGTAATTGGTTTATGTTTAGTTAACTCAATGACGCGGACGCTCCAACTCATTGTTTCCAACCTTTATTAATGTCTTTATAAATTGGTGAAAATATAGCAGAAATGGGTATCCAAACATTTAAGTTTTCTTTATTTGGGTGCATGGTGGGAACCCTTTCCGTCACGTTGCGCTGTCGTTTTATTATTGGACTAACTTATTTAATATATTCATTATGAAGATGAAACTCAACCAAGTAGGGTTTTACTCTAAAGCTTTACCATTTATTATGCAGGGTCAGGGTGGATGTTTTATTTTGTGATATTTATTCAAACAGCCATTAACACTGGGGTTGGAATAGGAGCAATTTTGCTTGCAGGGGAATGCCTTCAGGTATATGCATATGGCCCTCCAATCTCAATTATGTATATATCGTATTCATTACCATTGCTTCTTTGGCAAAATCAAGGCATCTCAATTGTCATAAACACTGAAAATTTTGGTCTGTTAAAAAATAATTACTTATATGCAGTGTACACACTAGCATGAGCACGTTTCTTAATTTTCTCCTCTAACATGACTAGGTTCTTTTAATTTTATCTGCAAGAACGGTGGAGACGCTTGGGACCCATTTACCATTAATATAAAGATACCATTACTGTCATTGTTCAAATCAATTCATTTATCATTTATTTCCATCATCCGGTGGTAAGTTGGGTGGCTGGTTTTTGTTTAACTTTTTGCCTTTTTCCTATACAGCATATCACTTCAGTCTTTGTCAGTAAACATAATTATCTGCATTATGTATGCAAGTCTATAACCATGTAAAATCACTGACTTGTTCCCCTAATTCTCTTGTTTTTCATATTGTAAGATCATGTATTCGAACCTTTCCCCCAACGGATCGTTGAAACTGTACGAGTTCATAGCAATGGTAACAGTGGTTATGATAGCTCTCTCTCAGATTCCCACATTCCATTCCCTCAGACACCTCAATTTTGCTTCTCTAGTTCTCAGCTTGGGCTACACGTTCCTTGTGGTTGGTGCTTGTATCCACGCAGGTATACATTACTTGGCTCAAATTACATGAATAGTTTCTGAATGATGTCACTGTGACACTTGAAATATTCAATGCTTGGCCCTTGTAGTTGGATGAATAGGCTTTAATATTGAACCACAGTAATTTGGTCAGCAGGGAGACCACTTGTCACTTGCTAAACAAAGCATTTTCGAACTTAAACAACTGTTACTAGTGATGCAGGTTTGTCTAAAAATGCTCCACATAAAGACTATTCATTGGAACCTTCAACTTCATCGAGGGTGTTTAGTGCCTTCACTTCTATATCCATAATAGCCGCCATTTTCGGAAATGGGATTCTTCCTGAAATACAAGTAAACTTCAAAATCTTACATCTGAAAGTGTTGGAACATAATTTGTTTGGTTTCTAATCTTTGTTACCACCATATATGTTGCTTGGTTTTTCATTTATATGATACAGGCAACATTGGCTCCACCTGCTACTGGGAAGATGTTTAAAGGACTCTTAATGTGTTACAGTGTAATTTTAGTTACTTTCTACTCAGCTTCAGTTTCTGGATACTGGGCTTTTGGAAACAAATCAAATTCAAACATTCTCAAGAGTCTAATGCCTGATGATGGACCACCATTGGCCCCGACAATAGTTATTGGCCTTGCAGTTATATTTGTTCTTTTACAGCTACTTGCCATTGGCCTGGTTTATTCTCAAGTTGCTTACGAGATCATGGAAAAGCAATCAGCTGATGTAAACCAAGGGATGTTTTCAAAGAGGAACCTTATCCCTAGGCTAATTCTTCGAACCCTGTACGTCATATTCTGTGGGTTTATGGCAGCAATGCTTCCCTTTTTTGGTGACATCAATGGTGTGATAGGTGCTATTGGCTTTATCCCTTTAGATTTTGTCCTCCCTATGCTTCTTTACAACATGGCCTATAAGCCCAAAACATCATCCCTCATTTATTGGATCAATCTGCTTATCATGGTTGTCTTCACCGGTGCCGGAATCATGGGCGCTTTCTCTTCTATTAGGAAGTTGGTTGTTGATGCCAACAAGTTCAAGCTGTTTAGCAGTGATGTGGTTGATTAATCATATGTATAAACCACTAAACAAAGTCTTAAGCAAAAGCGAAAGTTAAAGCCCTTTCGGCCTGGCAGAAATGTACAAATCAAATGTTTCATGAGGCGTGGCATACGTTGAGATTGAAAGGAGCAACGCTCCACAACAGAAAGGCATTTTTGTCTTTAGAAAATGAAACCTCTGGCATCTGAAACTAGCAGAGTTGCAAGGAAGATGTCCTGTGCTGGTATCTTTAATCTTCTCAATTGAATAAAATAAAGAATGGTAGTCTTTGATTTTAATCTCTTCCAAACTTTTCCCCTAAATAAGGAATCTCTTCCTTTACCGACCGCACCAAAGCTCAAAAATCATGGATCATGTTGTTCTTGATTTGCGTTTGCTAAAGAAGGTTTGTTAGAAGTAGAGTATATAAAAAAAATGCCACCATTACCGACAACCTCACTAATGCAGTGATTAAGATCTTAGGTGTTGACATCCTCATTCGTAATCAATCGTTTCACACAAATTCTGGTTGCATCAGTCAATATGCACTCTTCCAGTAATAAATCGAAATGATCAAATCTCTTTTCTGCATTGATTTAAATTTAAATTCGTATAGATTATATCCACTTGTTTCAATCGATTTCAGTTACACTGACTAAAACATTACTCATTAATTCGTGCATGAATAATGATACAATTTTTTGTTTAAAGCATAGTTTTTTTTTTATCTTGGTAGATAACTTTTTTTTACCTTTCACTAAAACCAACATATCATTAGATCTTCTATATCACATACTCTCACATAATTCTGATTAACCAAGTGTTCATGCTTTTGAAATTATAAAATCATCTCAAAACTAAAGTAGCATTTTCTTTAAATTTTTATGTCTATTTTACAATTTATATTTGAAGTTTGTGCATCTTTTTTCTCAAAAAAACAAAAATTACATATAATTAGAAAAGGGTAAATTACACCCATGGTCACTTTTGTTTACCTAATGTTACATTTTAGTCATTTATGTTTGAAATGTTACGTTTTAATCACTACATTGTTGTGTTGTAATATTTTAGTCACTGAGCTGTTAATTGCCGTTAACGGTGTAAGGGTAAACTGACGTAACACATTAAATCATCATTTCAAATAAAAATTTTAGGTTAAATTATACAATGAGTCCTCATATTTTTTCGTTTTGAGCAATTTAATTTTTTGAATTGGGATATTTTGAGAGGTTTTCAAAAGGAGGTCACGGTAATGGTGAAAGTGTTAGTGGATGAAATGAAGATGATGGGTGGTGGTGAAGGGTTTTGATAGTTAGTAGATGGTATGAGCTTATGAGTTTTGATGGCTTTCGACTTTTTGCTTCTTTTTTCATTGTCGAGTTGACTTCTTGATACTGTAAAAGAAATGGAGAAAGTAGGAAAACAAAGGAAGAAGCAGAAGAGAATGGAAAATAAAAAAAATAAAACAAAAATTAAAATAACATAAAATAAAAAAAATTAAATTGCTCAAAACGAAAGAAAAATAGAGATCCATTGTATAATTTAATCTAAATTTTTTATTTGAAATGATGATTTAACGTGTCACGTCAACTTACTATTACACCGTTAACGTCAATTAACGGCTTAATGATTAAAATGTTACAACACGATATCGTAAATAACTAAAAAGTAATATTTTAAACATAAATAATTAAAATGTAACTTAAGGTAAATAATAGTCACCATAGATGAAGTTTACCCATTAAAAAATGTCTAATCACTCTTTTATCTTTCGAAATTGCAATCTTATCCACATAAGAATTTTTTTTAATCATTTAGTTTATCACATATAAAAAATTTACAAATCCGAATTTTAACATTTACTTTTAAAAATAATAATAATGAGGTCTCCAATATTTAATGGTTCATATGAATAGACCGTGAGCTTTCCTTTATTTTTGAATTTTTTATAATTATAATCTCACATCTACCCATATATAAGAAGCCTTCCTTTTTACTCGGTTCAATGGTACTACTCCATATGACTCGTTCCAACTCAAGCCTTTCAACCGTCAACTCCACTCAGCTAATCTCCATTAAAGAACCATGTCCATGCCTCATGCAGTCGTCAACCATACTCAATCTCCTCCTCCCCTACACTACTCCACCACCCTTCCTCCGCCACCGGTTTCCAAAAAGCAGCCTTCCAAATTCTCTCGTTCCATCCTCAAACTCTTCAAATTCGTATTCAAGTTCAGGCAAAGTTCGAGTCATTCGGTTTTGTGGTTGAAACAAAGATCGCTCGAGGACTACTTCGTAGTTTACGACAAGACGGGTGCACTCACGACGATCCCCGAGGTCCCGGAGATCGATTTTGGAGGACTTTCACCAGAGATTAACTCGTTGGTAGTCGAGAGAAGTGCATCGGAAAGATTCACTGCAGCCTCCACTGTCGGTATTTCATGTGCTTAAAAGAAGCTAAATTATACAGAAATATTATCATAATATATATATATATATATATATGAATAACGAGGATGTGATCAAATAGTTTGTTCATATTTTGATCATATTTTTTAGGGTTTTTTTTCAAATGATGGATGTTTCCTCTTTAATGTTACCTTAATTAGTTGGAGTTTTGTACTTTGACCCTTTCATGTCTCAGACTCTCAGTTCTATGATCATCAGCTGAATTTATGGTTACAATTAAGCCATTTTATGTACTGTATGGAAGAGTGATTCACTGTGTTTATGGAGGCTACACTCGGTTTTATATCTTAATTATCATTTTATGATGTTCATATGATATGTCCTTTCTTTTATTCTTCATATGATACAAATTTTAGGGTTGGTGTTAAAAAAATATTAGAGGTTAAACTCGAAATTAAATATTAATTCATAATTTGAATTAAAGTAAATCTTAATTTATTGTTACAATAATGGTAAGACACCTTACATTTTTTAAGGGAATGTCCAAGTTCGAACTTTGACAATGGTATTATTAAGAAGATCAACCACGAACCGACATGAATAATACTAAAGAAACAATAATGGTTTAGTCAATATTTTTACTTTTAATAAATATAAAAGAAACTATTCAAAATCTAAATTCAAGATTTGATGCTGAAAGAATATTTAAATTAACCCAAATCACTTTTTATCATTTCTTTAAGAAATTATTCAAAATCGGAATTAGAGATGGGCAAACAAAGGTGGAAACTAACCAATATTTCTTCAATATTATCAGAGAAGCAACTAACTTTTTTTTCTTTACAAAGCTGTCTTAATTAATTTTTACTTAGTTATTGATGAGTTTACATTCGTGATTTGTGCTGTAATTGTAAGGAGAGTTCATTGTCAATCAGCTGTGGTGGTTGTGCTTTAACGTGGGTTCTTATCTGGATTTCGTAGATGACCTTAAGCCAACGAAACTATTTCACGAAGCAAAGTTAAAAGAGGTCCAACTGTTGGCCTTACCCATTTCCCACACCTGATCTCAACATTGACACTTAACGCTATCAACAAAAATCTTCTGCCCCTTCACTGCATCCCTCTTTGTGCCCACCAATGATTTTTTAACACGTCTCCAAGTTAACCCTGAGAACTTAAGATATCTTCACTCAAACCAGAGTCCCTAGCAAAATCTGGTCGAGGCTGGTATTCATGAGTTCCACAAGGACATCCTCGCAAAGAAGAACGGTCGTAAAGTTCAAAAGACAGACACCCTTAGCACATCTATTGGAATTTGCAAATCTAGTCACCAACTTCTCACTTATACCCCTGAATGAACAAAAGCAACCTCCAAACCAAGTATCAGCGACCTCTTGCCAGTCAATCGATGGCATTTCCACAAAATCTGTACGAGCAAAAGAGGCTAACGTTGCAGATTGAGGTTGGGGCGCTGGTGGCGGAGCCATGTTTCGTGTTGCTGGAATCCATAGCTATATTGCACCAGGCAGTTTACGGAGCCATGTTTGTCAACACTAATTTGTAATCAAAACAAATATTTAGTTCTGTCATTAATTGTATGAAACAAAAAGAAGCAAATTATTCTGGGTACACCTAAAAAAATCTATGTTGTTTTGTATTTGAGTTTGGTTTCAATATTTAATTTAATACTTAAATTTTATCTCATTTTAATTCCTAAGTTTGGCTTCAAAATTCAGTTTGGTACCTGGGTTTTTCCATTTTGATACTTGAGTTTTTTTTTTTTTCCTATATAAATATTTGAATTTAGTTTCAATGTTCAATTTGATATTTGAGTTTTTATTTTTGTACCAACTAAATACTTATGGTTTTTTACTACAGCACACGTGTCAAATATTCATTGAGTCACATAAATTTGTTTGGTCAGGGTACTAAATTGAACATTGATACCAAACTTAGATATCAAATTGGGAAAAAATTCTTAGGTATCATATTGAACTTCAAAGCCAAATTAAGTACCAAACGGTATATTACCCTAAAAAATACGGTTTACAATAAGGGTCAAGCCCAATAGCTCAGTCAATCCAAAGGTTCATATTTAAATCCACAATCTTTGGCGGGCTTGGCCCTGTTCAAACCTTCCCAACCGGCGGAGTTTAGGGTTTTGTAGCAACTGAATCTGTAACAAATTGTACGGAAATGGAGAAACCAGTGGCGACACTCGAAAAAGGCGCGATATGCTCGGCCTGGAACTACTGCGGCCAGAGATTAGCCGCTGGCTCTGTCGATGGTTATCTCTCAATTTTAGATTCTCGTGACCCTTCGTCTTCTTCATTCACTTCCTCCTCCAAAATCAAGGTCTACTGAAACAAAAGAATACATTTTTATCCTTTCTGTATTCATTTTTATCTAATTAATAATTACACATTTTAGGCTTAAAGTTTGATTCCCCCCCCCCCTTGATTTAGGTGCACGAAGGTTGCATTGTGAAGGTTGCTTGGATCCCGCCCGAGTATGGGGATGCTGTTGCTTGCATTTCAGAAGATGGGACTTTATCAATATGGGAAGAGCTTGTAGAAGGTAATTAATTTCTTGACATTTAATGGTTACATCTGGTAAATAATATTTCGAAATTGCCAATTCATATTGTATATTCCTGTTAGGTACAAACCCTCTTGAATGGAAGCTATGCAGGAGCTTTAAAAGTAGCTATAAGGTTTTAGATGTTCAATTTAGTGTCACTCAAACGAGCTTGAAAATGGTGAGCTGTAAAATTGGGTTTTTTCTTTTCTTCATCATGTTTCCATAATAGCAAATATAGTTTATTGTGCGTTAGAGTAGCAGTTTTATAGCATATTAAAATTCCTCTCTATTTTATAGGTTGCTGCTTACTCAGATGGCTTCGTGAAAGTCTTTGAGCTCCACGATCCTTTGGAACTAAAGAACTGGCAGCTTCAGGTGATCAATTCTCTCCAACTTGCTCCACTTACCCACGTTATGATTTTCTTTTAACTTTCTTATGTTTTTATTTCCAGGCCGAATTTCAAAATGTTATAGATTCGGTTTCTGTAGTAGGGAAGGCTTCATGCTTGACAGCATGTATTTCATGGAATCCACAAAATGGTGAAGGCCAAGAATCAAGCTTTATTTTGGGTTTCAATTCTGACACTCCACAACTCAATTCCCCCAAGGTATTGCCGTATTTGTTTTCCTTGCATCTAAATTCTGCTCTAATATGATGGGAATGGAGTAGCATCAATTCAGTCCATATATGCTCGCATTGTATCTGTAGTTATTGAAACTTATTCAGTTTGATTCATAAAGTTCCAGAAATTTTGAGTTATTGAAGCTTGTGCAAGCCTGGTAGCCATATTATATAACTTACACATTGATGTGAGGAATTTGTGTGGTAGCATTATTCTTGAGCTAACATAATTGTGTGAATGTGTTGTTGAAATTGCTAATTTAGACTCACTCTAGAGTTCAATAGGTGTGGGAATTTGATCCAGCTCATCAGAGATGGCTGCCAGTAGCAGAGTTGGCTTTGCCTGGTGACAAGGAGGATCAAATATATTCTGTTGCATGGGCACCAAACATTGGACGGTAATGTAAATGATTATTCTTTTTGAATATTGTGTTTTTCCATGAACCATTTGCCTGCAATTACTAGCATTGTAAACATTATTATGTAAAGTCCACAAGTTCCTCATTTGCATTGGGATTCAACTTGGATAGTTTCCAGATCATTTTGATTTCTGTTGAAACTGATTACTGCCTTCCTTTGGTGATGTAGGCCATATGAGGTAATAGCTACTGCATCTCAAAAAGGAATTTCTGTATGGCGTGTTGGATCAACCATTGACATGGATGGAAGGCTCTCCATGGAGAAGGTTGCATTGCTTTCTGGACATAACAGTGAGGTATTCAATATTTAGAATTTTACATTTTGAGGTTCTTTATATTGTTTTCTGTTAATCTACATATGATTTTTATAGTTATCACTCCTCTCTAGTTCGACTTTCAACATGATAGATGCAGTTTTTAGTCATATGGTGAGATAAATCGTCTAAAATCCTCCCTGGTAGAATTGAGGGCTTTGAAAATTTACATTACTAATCTCGCCAGGATTTCAAAGTTTCTTTCTCTGTTTCTCATTGTGGATAACTGCATTACTTTTACACAAGCATTCGTGACATGAAAACTGCACCTAAGACCTGGAGAAAGAGGTTATTAATTAGATTCAGAGGAACTGCTGAAGTTTATGCCCTACATGCCTGTACTGCTATCCAACAATAGTTTATGTAGATCCGGTTTCATTTTCATGCAAAGGGTTTGATTATTTCAATGTTGTTTTTATGATCAGGTGTGGCAGATGGAATGGGATATGAGTGGAATGACCTTGGCAACCACCGGGGGTGATGGGCATGTACGGCTGTGGCAATCTAACTTGAACGGCACTTGGCATGAACAAGCAGCGCTTGAACCTACGTCATCTTAGACCTTTTATAATGTCGTTATTTAATTCCTTAGCTCTTATTTTGCCAGCCAAATTGTGCATGTTTTCCAACTGAAGGCTTTTGCTGCTGCTGCTATTCTAATTTTAAACACCATCTACTTTGCTGCTCATTTTTATATAAATATGAATGAATCAAATTTTATATAAATATATAACACTTTAACTATGATTATGGCATGCGAAAATACATTAGCATTATATGCATACAAGGATGATCAAATCTACTTAAAACCATTAGAACTTTTGTCCGAAGTCTTCATTTGTGTCTTGATGCTGGATTTACCACTCTGATGAAACAGCACCTAATTTCAGGTGAAGAAAGGACCATACAATTCATTAGTTTTAGGTTTAATACATCATTTGGTACTTGTGTTTGGTTTTTTTGAATTTTGTACCCGAGTTTTTTTTTGTCCCAATTTGATATTAAGTTTAGCTTCAATATTTAATTTGATAGCCAAGTCAAATGGCATCATGTGATTTAATAAATATTTGACATATGTGTCCTAATAATAAAAAAAAAGGTAAACTAGATCGTTAGACACTAATCACTCTAAAATAGAGTGTTTTTATTTTGATCACTCAGAAATAAAATATTAAATTAATCATTGTTGTTAATGAAATTGAACAAAGTGATCACTCATTAAATCCGTATCTTCCATTGTTTATTTTTTTAATTTTTCAATAATTTTAAAACAAAAAAAAAAAACTATATAGATTTAATGATTAATATTTTTATTAGTAGTATTATAGTTTATAATATTGTTTTTTCTTTCATTTTCTTTAGTTTCTAGAATAATATTTTAAAGGGATTGATTTGCAAGATAATTCATATGTTAGAAGTTGATTTAGGATTGATAACGACTCGAAGAAAAATTTAGATGTTATTTTATTGATTATTTCAATTATTATTTTTAAAAAGATGTATTTAAAAATATTTATATACGAGGTAATTTATGAATTAATTTAATATTTGTACTTAACTAAAGAAAAAACTAAGAGCTTATAATTTATTAATTCTTTTACACTATAAATAACTATTAATTGTTAAGTTATAATCATTTGGCCGATCGAAGAGAGTGTGAGCTGACTATTTCACACTGACAACCGCTGGGGACAAATGATTATTTCAAAGCAGGTGAATTTGGTGATGTCTATCTCCTAAGCCGCTCTGTATATATCTAAACACCTTTGCGCATCTTCTATAATTATAGCACAGGTCTCAGCCATGGAGAAGCAAGCAACAAGCAAGGTCTGCTGCGTTACTGGAGGTTCTGGATTTTTAGGTTCTTGGCTTGTTAAGAAGCTCCTCCATAAAGGCTACACTGTCCATGCAACCCTACGAAACTTAGGTTCTCTCTCTGTATATATATGTGCTTCTTCTTACAGTTGAAATTTTTTATGATAATTTGAGCTGCAGATGATGAATCGAAAGTTGGGTTTTTGAAGTCCCTGCCTGGTGCACACACCAAACTGGTTTTATTCCAAGCTGATATCTACAATCCCGACGAGTTCAAACGTGCAATTCAGGGGTGTGAATATGTGTTTCATGTGGCTACTGCAAAGCAAACAGCCGACACTCAAAGCTCACAGGTTAATAACTAGTCTCTCTTAGTCTTTCTTTTTTTCAAGTTAGCTTAGCTGCCGGCAGATGATCATGGGTTTGTTGATTTACATATGCAGGAAATCATTGAAGCAACGGTTTCAGGTGTGAGGAGCATCGCCGAGTCCTGCCTCAAATCGCCAAGCGTTAAACGACTTATCTACACGGCTTCGGTTATGGCGGTATCGCCATTAATGAAAGATGGGTTCAACGTCGAATCCTGCGTGGATGAATCGTATTGGACTAATGTTGATGTTGCATCAATCCATGGCCTTCAATATATGCAGGTCACTAATTTTATTTTTTACTAATTTAAAACTTTTATCTTTGAATTATTTCTTTCTTTTCCTTTTAATTAATTTTTGGTTATAGACATATACTGTATCGAAAACCTTAGCCGAAAAAGAGGTATTGAGCTATAACGGCGAAGCTAATGTTAATGGCGACAAGCTCGAAGTTGTGACTCTTCCTTGTGGGCTTGTTGGAGGAGAGACTCTGCTTTCATTCGTGCCTTCAAGCGTCGCCAGTTTGTTTTCGCCGCTTTCTGGGAACTCATCTACTTTGGCGGCCTTAGAATACATGGAACAGCTTCTGGGATTGGTTCCTATAGTTCACATCGATGACGTTTGCGATGCCCATATCTTCTGCATGGAGAAACCCACCATGGCCGGCAGATTCATCTGTGCCGCAGCTAATCCAACCGTCAGACAAATCGCAACCCATTTTCGAGAAAACTATCCAAAATACCAGATACCAGAAGAGTAAGTAATAAATATACAGTAGTCTCTATTACTATTAAGCGTTGACAGTATAATACAAGGGTCTGGTGAATAAATGTAAAATTCATTAGGAAAATGCATATATTAAAATGGCTTTAATGAACGGACAGGGACAGGTTGATGGGGGAAGAAAAGGAAGGTATCGCATGGAACAGCAGCAAACTGGTGAAGATGGGGTTTGAATACAAGGAGGACATGGGAAAAATATTGGATGATAGTGTAAAATGTGGAAAGCGACTTGCAGCTTTGGGATCTCTCTGTTAGTGATATTTTGTTGTTTTATATGGTGAAGCCGTCACTAATTAGATTTTGTCACAGAGAGAGTAATAATAAAAAACTGTTTATTGGATTACTACATCCCTACCATCTCGGTGAAAAAATTATATAATAAATATATATTTTAAAAATTATTAAAAACTAAATGAAATATATTATAAAATTGAAGATTTAATCAAATAAGTATGGAGTGCACCTTCAAGGGAAGATCTTATTTAAAACTTAGAGACAATCAAAAACTTCATAATAATAATAATTTTAATCCTCAATATTTAATTTTATTGTAAAATATATAACCTTTATCATTTACACAATTTAATTTGTCTATAACGGATCGTCCAATTTAAACATATATGGATTCTTCATTTCTTTGGGATTAAATAAGGGCGAGGCCCATCGCAATCAGCCCAGTTCATAACTGAATTGTAGCACTAAAGCCGAAAGCCGAAATCCGAAATCCAAACAATTAGCACTAATATTATTTATCAACCAGAAGGGAGATCCAAGCTCCCAAAGAAGAAGGCAGCACTGGAACTGAATCCTCGATAAATCTCACTTGTGTACAGCCTTCCTCTAACTCTAAACTACCCAAATATCCTGTCCCTCTAACATTTTCGGGTTCTTCTTCTTTCTTGCATAATCACAAACCAAACCCACGTAAACCAAGCTGAGATTTGTTGATAAATGCAACTATGTTGGGATGCACCATTATTTTAGCATATATTATATCCCCTTCTTTGTTTTATCGAATTGTGTATTTGATATGTTAGATATTTGAAGTTAGTTGCTGTTATTCTCAGATTCTGTGCTACCTTTTTTTTTTTTGGATAATCATATGCTACACTTTTTTTAAGACTGAATTAATGGCTTCCATAGTTTTTAGGTAAAATCTTCACACAAATATTATTGCAACTGTGATTAGAACAAATGCCAAAACTTTTATCACAGGAGATGTCTTACAAACAACAATAAATTGGAAGAGACTTATCAATCGCACAAATTGCACTTTGGCTAAAAAAACAAAGCTAGAATGAGCAGCTGCTACCAGCTAATCTGATCAGTGGAACCCGAGTTCTACATCTACCTGTTACTCTTTTATTTCGATTCTGAAAAAAAGAATTAGGAGGAGAAAAATCCGTGGGTATCGAATTGGAAATTTGGATCTAACTCAACTTGATCGAGTGAGAAATCCAAGTCTATAATGGGAGAGTTGGTGGCTGAAGTGTTGGCTGAAATCAACTCCATGAGATCAGGTTCAGAGTTTTGTGTGCTAAGCATCCCTCCGAAGCTGTTCATCTGAGGTTGTGAAGCTGAAAAGTAGTTTAATTCAGGCGTAGCAGGAGACGTGAAAGGCGAAGAAAAGCTGTTTAAGATATTGTTGTTTTCGAGTACTCCCGAAGGTGAAAAACTATGGTTTTCGGTCTTAAGCCACCCGAATGATGTCGAAGGAAATGAGAAAGAAGTTGCCATCTCTTTATTGTCTAAGCCCTCGGTATTGACCCTTAGGCCTTTTCGAAGATTCGAGAGGATATCTTGTGAATGCAGTTGTTGGTTACTGTTATTATTAAGGTTGGTCAATTTATATTCTTGTTTTTCTGGTGATGCTGGTGGTGGAGCAGCCTGGTTTCCATGGACACATGCGTGAGTTCCCCTGTAAGTGATCTCAAAGATGGTGGGATCTTCATCTGATCTCTGGACATGCTTTGTGGCCCAGCAGTTCTGCGTGTGCCGGTACGTGCATCGATAATAGCTTCTGCAACAGTATACAATCTCATTAGGATTTTTACTAACAAGAAAGTGAAGATAGTGTTTAGCTAATGATTAGGCAATAAAAAAGACTTGTCACCTAGGATATTTGGCTCCCAGGATGTCTTTTTGCCCATATTTTCTCCAATTGTAACCATCTTCATGAGTTCCTTCCAGCAGACTTTCGGAAGTAACTCTCACATGATTCGTCCATCTCGGAAACATCTTTCTGCAAAAATCAGGAATCATTAGCATCTGATCAACTTCATAAATTTGCAATAACATACATGATAACTTTCAGCTTACAAAATTCACCTCTTCTTTGAGACATCTCTAGTATCCTGGTTTTCCTTATCTAAATCATCACTCCGCGGGCTGCCATTGATGGATGGAGACTCTGGCACACCAGATGTTGCACCCACATTCTGTTGTGGCTGTCCCATAGACATAGGCCTACTGAATTGCAAGATCCGAAGAGCATTCTCATAGGAAGACAGAATCTTCTGTACTAACAAGTCCATTGATTCAGCCGAAGATTCTGTATCCAAATGCACCCTTAGCTGTTTCGCTAACTCCATCCCTTGAATCAACTCACTGATCAATGTCCCCTGCTCCAGGTTCCATCTTTGCTCCATTTCTTCCCTCTTTTATTCTTCTAACACCAAGATATATTGCAGGAAAATGCAGAGGGATATCTTTGTTTGAAACTTGGAAGTACTAATTCATAGTACTTCTAAACCGGGTAAATTTGGTTACCAAGAAGCAGAAGCTTTCCCTTAAGGAACACAAACAAAAGCAGCCTAAGGGACTGAAATAATCTGACGGGTGAAGAGCAAGAAGCAACAACCATGGAACTTGGCCTGAACAAAAAGTTGATTATGTAACCCAAAAGTTGTTTCTTTTTGCTCAACTTAACCGAAGGAAAAGAGTAGGAGAGCGAAAAGTTTGTGGTTTTTTGAAGAAGAAATCGAAAACTTGGGGTCTTATAAAGGAGGGTTTTAATTAAGATTGAAAAAGGGGGGGGGGGGGGGGGTTAAAAGTGTGGTAAAATTGTAGAAAGTTGGAAAGTTTGACTGAAAAGAAAACGAGTTATTCAGCAAAGACCAAAAGGGATGAGTCTTTGGTCATGTATAGTTTAGAAACAGCGGAAAAAGGGAGGTCCAGACTCCAAACTCTGACCAATTCTTCCTTCAAAAATGGTCCCATTGTTGCTTGTCCCGTATTTGTCCTTTTATGTTGCGAATGATTAAGGCCAAGAATGGAGAAAGTCAGCTTTGAAGCCTCAATAGAAGAGTTGGACCAAAGAAATTTCAAACCATGTTCCGTGTCATTGCTCTGCCCTTACACTTTGATCATGTGGGGGAAAATATACACCTTATGTGGGTTGGGTTCAAAGAATTATACAAGTCTTATTATATTAATGTAGAGTGTATTTTGGGTCTCATACTAAATCACCACAAAGATTCTAATTTTTCTACTATTTAAATTGAATATGGTTTAAATACATGATGTAACATGTTCATCTCACCTACATAGTTCAAAAAATTAAAATTTTAAGTATTTTGTTGTGTGTCTTTAAGGTGAGCAGAATTTGATATTTATACATGATTATTATTCATCGAATTGACGTCTTAAGTAAGGTCCATGCATATCAACACGTGTGTTATTCTAGACTTAACATGTATTCGTTGATCTATTTGTTTGACTTTACACCTTTAAAATGGATGAAAAAATTAACATTTGTTAGCTTTGTTGATGTGGCATATATGTGGATTGCCACATAGATGACACATCAACATTTGATTAAATTTTAAAAATATTATTTTTTATAATTTCTTTAATAATTTTAATGATTTTAAAATTTTTAAAAATTATTTTTATATATTTTTTAATTTTTAAAAAATTAATTAAATGCTGGTATATCATCTACATTACAATCCACGTATATATAACGTCAACAAAATTTTAAAAATATTAAATTTTTTATTTATTTTAAGATGATTAAAAAAAGTAAATTTAAAAGTTAAAAATAACGAAAAATTAAATAATTTTTTTATAAAAAGGGACCCAATAAATTATTATGCTACTAAAAAATAGATTGAGATACATAAAACATAGGTTTTAAACACACAAAGCTTAAATAATAACAAATGTCCATTAAAATGTAATATAATAAATAAAAAAATTAAATATTATAAAATTAAGCATCCTCCTAGTAAAATTAAAATGATTGGCTAATAATATATCAAATATTAACCTTCAACTTAATACTACTGTCATTTAATTGAATTTAGGGAAATGACAAGATTTACCCCTTACTTTAACAAAATTATCAATGTAATACCTATATTTTCAATTTGTTCATTTTGATTTCCCGTCTTGTCTTCTGTACTCTGAGTTGACTGTGTTAAAATATGTCGAAAAATGGCACGTGGCCTAGAAGATGAGTGAGACATTTATTTCTTCTCTCTCTCCTCCTCTTTCTTCCATCTACCTCGCTCCTATTGCTACAGCGTATATGCCCATTCGGTGGCCTTGCTTCTCTCTTTAAAATGAAACCCGTCCTACCCCCTTTCTCTTTCTCAATTTGGATTTCTCCCAAAACAACCAAAAATCCATGGAAATCCAAGCAAAATCGAAAAATCGAAAAATCATTTGGTGTTGGACCATGACGTGCTCGAGATATTTTATTCACATCCCCACTATTCGGATCTTCAAGAGGTGAACCCAAACATCTGGAAGTCGTTATGGCATAATTAGATCTTTTCGGGTTTCTCTTGATTTCTGGGTTTTTTGGAGATCTAGAACCATTTCCTCCGTCACTAAACCAATAAAAATGCATCACACCCGACTTCTTTTATAAATGAAACAGAACCCCAGAAATATTAAGCAAAAAAGTTCCAATGTAAGCTGACATCCATAAAAGAAGTTGGATTTCTTAGTTATCAATTAACAAAAAATAAAGGGTAATTAAATTTTAAATTTTTTTTTAAAAAAAAAGGAAGACAGGGCAATGGGAGTTGAAGTAATTAAAAGTTATGACGAATTCATTTAAAAATATTTAAATTATACCATTTTTTAAAATATTCTCACATTAAAATAAAAATTGGTATGGTTATTTTCAAATCCTTTGACTTTAATCATTTGAATTTTTAATTTGCCACATGGCAACCCATAATTGATTCATGTGTCAACTTTTGTCAGAAATTAATATAATTAGACAAAAACATCAAAATCATAGACAAAAAAATGCAAATACTAAAAGAAACAAATTAAAAGTACAAGTACCACATTATCTATTTTACTAACATTTTACTATTGTCCTTTAAATTTATGGAAAATGATTATATAAAACAGTGATGACATGTTTTATATATATATATATTTAATAATTTAATGTTAAATTAATATTTTTATTTTAAAAAATTAAATATAAATAAAAATTTTAAAATTTAAAATAAAATTATTAATATAATATTAAACTACTAAAAATAAACAATACCTTCAACTTATATGGTAGTTTCTCTAAATTTATTTAAAAAGGTCACTCGCATCACAGTTGCCCATTTGCTTTATTATGTACACCTGCTGCTAGATTCTAGACGTGGTCTTAAGTTTCATTATTTTATTCTGGTGGGATTCCAATTCTTTTTCGTTGGTTTTCTCAAGGAATAATGGTAAAATTAGTTCCTAATATTTTAGTATTTTATCACTTTGATCTTTTTTTTACGTCCATTTTTATATATAAGTTTTTTTTTTGTTAAATTGGTTATTTTTTAATAGTTTTGTTGACGTGATAATTAAGAGACTAACGACGTTAATGTGATAATTTTTTTCAATTGAGCGTGTCCACATAAATATTTATTGACGTGACATATAAGACAAAAATATATCATGTCAGTAGATGATTTTAAAATTTTTAAAATTATTTTTTAAAATATAAAATTATTAAGTAATTTTAATTTCTAATTTCATCATTATTTTCTTCATCATTTTAATTTCCAGATTTTCTTACATTTTTTCATCAACCAAACACCTAAAAAAAAATTTGTTTTTCTTTTATACGGCTAAAATTCTTATATAAATAGCTAATGGGCTACTATAGTTCAAATTTCAAACACAAACTCATCAATTTTTCCTTCCTCAAGAACCAACCACAGAACCAATCACAGTTCAAAACCAAGTACAAATTCTTCAGCAACAAAAATTTTTTAGATTTTCTTATATTTTCCTATCAACCAAACATGACTGATATAGTGAAATCGAGATCATGGCGACCTTGCAGTACCTGGAATCTCTTCCTTTTAAAGGATTTAAAGTTTCCCTCATATCTTATACTGAATCATGGGACTGAGTCTGAGGGAACTTTTATTATCAAGGTCTACCCATATTCTTACTGTTCCCTTAATGGTCATCACCATACTCCTTTGCTTCCATTGAAATATTTTTTAAAAGCAAAGAGACGTTCTATGAAAATCCAAAAAAGCATGAAGATGAAAACTTTGAACACTCGAAGAGTAAAGATTTCTAGTGATGGAATGGAGGGGATTGATGAAAAGCCTGTGGTTCTTGTTGACAAGCCCAGCATCAATGGAGTGGATTTGGATATCTCCCCTTCTCATTTGATGCAAGGGTGAACCATGGATTTCTTCATTGAAAGCTATGCAAAAACCAAAGGAAATGACGCTGAAGCAACCCATGGAAGCACACAAATGAAGAAAGAGAAGGGGAAGGGAAAAAAATTGAGAAAGAAGGGATGATGATTATAATTTTAAAATAATTTTAATAATTTTATATTTTAAAAAATAATTTTAATAATTTTAAAATTATTTGTTGACGTGCCATATAAGATAAAATAGTGTCACGTCAACAAATGATTACGACGATGCGTTTAACTGAAAAAAAATTGTCACATTAGCGCTGTTTATCCCGTTAAAACATAATCAATTTGATAAAAAAACTTATGTATGAAAGTGAGCGCAAAAAATTTTAAAAGTTAAAATGACAAAACACTCAAATATTAAAAACTAATTTTGTCATTATACTTTTTCTTAAATGATAAATCGTCGAGAACATGCAACGCAATGTATAAACTAAACGTTGATTGACTCAGTCTAGTCATAGTTTAAGCCACTCATAAATGAAACTCAACTCTTAATTTTTCCAGAAACCTTGCTCTGTTTCTTGGATCCACCCAATTCAATATGTTGCGCCGCGTTACCACATTCGCGTTCTTTTTTTTTCATGAGTTAGATTGGTCAAATTCAAATTGAGTTTATAGGAATATTATATAAATTTTTTAAATATAAATATCTATTAATTAATATTAATTATATATTTTACTATCACCGAAACATCCACTCATATGCTTATTATATGCCATTCAATTCTTAAATAAATAAATTTACAGATAAAGTTGAACTATTGTGACAAAACTATATGAAATTATGCTATAAATTAAAACATGGAAAATAAAATAAAAACATTAAAATAACTAAAATATCACAAAAAATAAGCACGACACGAACATGTTAATATATATTAAATTAATTATTAAGGTTTAAAATTATATAAATTTATAATACTTACACACAAAATAATTAAAATTTGACAAAAAAAATTTTCTCTTTAAATGAATTAATATGACAACTTATGCAAAAAATTGTTATAAATCAATACATGTTATTAATATATAAAGTATTTTCTTTTAAATTTAATCGCAATAAGAAACTTGCAAATTATACAACATGACATGGAAAATAGCAATAATATGACAAACACATATACGAATATGTCTAAATTTCGAAAAATAAAATATAAATTTATTGAAAACATATATAATTATGTTCTAAATATAGAATTATAAGTATATATAAAATCTATAAACTTACATATAAAAGGAATGCCAACGACATTATTATACTCAAATTTCAGTTTTGGCTCATATAGCATACTCATATTTGAGATTTAATCACTAAATTTTAAATTTTGTCATTATTTGATTCTTTTATTTTTATAATGCAATTAATTAATTTAAATAATTAGTATTATTAATTATTTAAGAGAAATTGTACCTACCACAAACATTTATACTACTAATATAAAATGAAGTCCCTGGGAATTAGAATTATGACATGTGATTTCACCTGTAGCTTAGGTTGGTCTTCACACACTTCTATTTTGCAATTCAAGTCCCTTAATCTTTTAATTTTGTGTAATTAGGTCTAAAATATAACATTAAAATAAGACAAATTAAAAACCATGTGCTTTCAGCTGCAACTTACTATGTTTTCAAGCATTTGTCTTTGTCTCTTGAGTTGGTCCTTACACACTTTTATTTTACAATTTGAGTCCCCTAATCTTTTAATTATTAAGCAAATTAAAATGAGAAATATTAACATGAATAATTTTTTGAAAAAAATTAAAATGAATAATCATAATATTAAATGGTATTGCATTTTGTTATTAATTTACTAACCAAAGTTATAATTCATGTTAAAGACAGAAAAGTACTTTACCCATCAATGAAATACGAGCATTTAATCTCAATAGAGCTCGAACTCATGTCTTTATATAGCATTAGTGGGTAAACTGAATAAGGATATGGGTTCGAATCTCGTTAAGGTCAAATGTTAACATTTCTTTGATGGATGAAGTGATCCCACTTCATGAACCCCTTAAAATTTTTTACGTAATATCTACCGATTAAAATATCAATCGATTCTCTAAACAACACTTCAAAAATACTCGTTTTAGAGGGAGACGAAAGTTCCTCAACAAAATTCATATTTTAAACTAAGTTAAGGGATTTAAATAATATAATACTTTGGTCGTTACGAACAATAGAGATTTGACTTATTATTATTGAATTCATTTTCCTTCTGGAAGTGCTATTGACAAATGGTATTGGCAGTGTTCCCTCTGACGCAGGGCAAATTCAATAAATAGAAATGGACTTCCAACTTTATAAATTAATTTTTTGTTGGTTGAGTCTTCAATGTCAAACTTGAATAAATCTGAAAAGCTTTTCTGTAATGAAAGTCACAGGCTTCTTAGCTGGGGTTCATCCTGCACTAATATTTTGGACATGAAAAGGTGAAAGAATTTGAAAAATATTTCATTTGCTTCATAGGTGTCAATTACATATTACTATTTGACTGAAAGAGTACAATCTAATTGTATATGTGACTCTCATTATAAATTGGTTCTCAAACTTCATAATTTCTAATTATATACTCAAATTATTGATGTTATATCAATTAAGTTCTTCCGTTATCAATCCTCGTTCATAAAAATGGTCAATCAATTATCGTTTCACAGAGCACTCGTGGTGAGATGATTAATCATTACTATCAACAGTAGATACCTTTGATTTAGACAAAAAAAATATTTTAAATAGAACTTGACATCAATAAGTGTCGAGACACCTTAATTTTTTTTAAAATAATTATCTTAATTTTAACGGGTATGAAAATTTTGACAGTGTGATACGTATTACTAAATTTGATACCTATAAATATTTAAATACCTTAAAAAATATATTATGAAAAATAACTTTTTCAAAAAATTTAGTATAATAAATACTATCAATTTTACAAAAAAAAAAACTAAAAATCCCCTTTTAATTGTGTTTTTTTTTTATATTTTAATAATTATATTAAATCAATGTTTTGTTAACTGGTATTATCGGTGAATCATTTAAATATTAATATAACTAATGGTATTATTTATATAGTAATGTGAGTCAAAGCACCTAGTAACCGCGTATTTGTGGAAGAATCAAGCAAAATGATATGTTCTAGACGCCCCCAACTACCAGTTAATCGATAAGGCAAGGCCTTCTAGAGTCTTGACCACTCTTTCAGAATTAATAGGTATAATATTAGTATGACAGATCCGGTCATGCCTCTGATGGCCTTAAGTACTTGGTTGCCTCACTTCCCTTTTACGTTGAGTTTGGGTAAAATGAAATTCAACTTCAAGCTC
The DNA here is from genome assembly GCA_005610355.1 of Gossypioides kirkii. NCBI lineage: Eukaryota > Viridiplantae > Streptophyta > Magnoliopsida > Malvales > Malvaceae > Gossypioides > Gossypioides kirkii. The sequence goes on along the minus strand of CP032254.1, from coordinate 3,023,020 downwards.
GTTCAAATATAAATTAAATAATTTTAAATTTTTATTTAATTTAATTATAAAAATATATAATAGTAATATATAAAAGGTATTTTTATTAATTTTTAAAAATATAATCAATTTATCTTTTATTGAATCGATTGTCAAATACATTATTTTTTTTGTAAATCGATTTATCTTTTTGCTTAATATTAAAATTGTTTGAATTAAATAAATTTACTTTTTTTCAATACAAATATTATATAACATGATCAACGTTGAGTAAATATGTCACCTATTAGAACCCAACAAGTAACTCCAGTGGAAAAAAGAATGTTGTTCATTTTAGGAGTCTCGGGTTCGAGCGCTTGTGTCTACAATGTGTGTATTGTTAAAAAGTTAAGAAAATAAGAACAGATACTACATGTAATCGTATCAATATATTAAAAAAAATATGCCACCTATTAAAATACTTTTACCTCTTAAAATATGTATTTAAACAAAAAGGAAAGATAATGCGGGATAAATATTGGTAGGGAGCTGCCAAGCACCGGGTTTTAGGCCCAAAAATAATTTAAGAGTCAACCGAGAGAAATAAACTACAACTCAGCCCTATCTTTCTCATAGCTGACACCCTTTGATGATTTAACCCCACATTTATTTTAGAGGGATATATCTTATACTTGCACATAAAAAAAAAAAATTACTGAGATTTGAGTTTTGTGGGAGTGCTAAGTAGTACTCAATTGAGTCAACCCATATTAGCATGTTTTAGACACAATTATTACATATTTTAGAAGAATTTGAATGACATTGTTATGCTATGCTAGCCAATAACTCAGACCTAACACAATTCTCCTAATCCCACTACTGCACAAATAGCACGAGACAATTAAGTAGGCAGCATGTCATTCTCAAAACCTAACCACATGCTCATAGAAACAGCTATGGACTTAAGGATAAATGGGGTACTTCGGAAATTAAACATATTTTGTTTTTAAATTTTAGTTTAAGTTTATTTCATGAAAGGATACCAGCTAGAAAGGAAAATAGTGAATAAAATAAAATAATTATAATAATTTCTCCACTCAAACATGAACAATTCTTTTTCTCTCAAAAGAGTGATCCAAATTTGGCCAAATGGTTTATAGGAATAAATTCATTAAATAGGTAAATAAATTAATACGATAGAATATCAAAAGGAATGTCCGAATAATAATAAAAATAAAAAAGTGTTAAAGCATTTTTACGTAGGCAGTAGGACAATTTAAAATGATCACCATAAAGAGCTGAACCCGGCCTGGTGGCTCCATGAAATCATATATGTCGTTTCTCTCTTTTTATCAAATATCATATGAGATTCTTTTCCAGACAAAAATGCATGGATGCCCATTGAGCAAGGGACTAAATTGAATTAAAATTAATTATATGTGCAACTTGAAAGATGCTACTTATCAACGAAAAAGGTATATATATTATATAATATCTTAAATTTGATATTAGAAATCAAGGGAAGCAGTACTCTTTTAATCTTAACTTTTTCATCACCAAGACTCAATAGATGTTACTTAAAGGATATTGAGCTCCTTATTACTTCACTCATTAGGAGTTGGAATTTGATTCCGTGTTTGACTAAGATGAAAACGAGATTTTTTTTTTTTAGATACTTTCTATTAGTGTGCACAATGCCTATATATACATTGCTCACCAAAGCTACTCATCAAGCCAAAACAAATTAAGAGAGTTCGTGGGAGTTGTAGAGATTATTGCAGCAATGGCTTCTTTGCAATGCCAGAAAACCACTGAGAAAGGCTTGGGTCAAGGATACTATGGTGGCGGTTCTAGTTGGGGAAGCCAGGCCACTAAAATGGAGAACAAATACCAGAATGGCTATGCGATGTCTTACAGTGAACATGAACGCCATAGCCAACTCCGCTGCCCCACCTATGGAATGAGCGAATCCTACACTACTTACGGCCAATCTCATGACACCCACAACGGAAACGCAATGTTGAAACCCCAATTTCTTGGTCATGGGAATGGCTACGACAGCCACATGAGCAACGGGATGGCTCACACTCAAGCATATGGCTCTAACCATCACAACAGCCCTGGAAAACACCATGGCCCTGGGTATGGTAGTGGCTTTGGGGGCTGCCCTCCCAAAAACCATGGAATGCCGCATAGCCCCCCGCGCCACGGCGGCAAACTATCAGGCCAAGGAAACGGGTTCCTGAAGCCCCAAGCATACGGCCCGGGCAGAAACATGGCCTACGGAATGACCGAAACCGAAGCTTGCGAGTACCGTAGTGAAGTATACTATTCCAACGAGTCACACTACAACAACGGCGGCCGTGGACACCACCACGCTGGCAAAGGTGACCACCCTGTCAAGGGTCTGCTAAGGAAGATAAAGGGTGGCATTTCACGCAATAAAAGCTGTAGTGACAGCGACAGTGGCAGCGACAGCGATGATGATGGTTACGGGAAGAGGACGGTAATGATCTTATTTCCCTTCGAACATAAAAACATATCATATACTCACACACCTTCATTGTTATTGATTTTTTTTCTATTTGATTTGGCATACAGGTCTTCGTGAGCAAGGCAATATGATAAACACATATAAGAATAATAATTATGGTGAAGATGTTGGCTATATAGATGCCATACAATATAAAATAAAATTGAAGATCTCCCTATGTTGATGTTTCCGTATGTAATGCAATAGACATTACAATATCCTATGTAACTTTATGAATAAATTAACGATATAAACTCTTGCTCCCGAGCAGTTGGGTTGTTATTGCTTTGTTAAATTTCACTTTATAGAACCCACATGCGTTGGTTTGATATAGTCAAGATGTTCATCGTCTTAAGTGCGGTTTGAGTTCGAATTGCACTAATTGCGTTGCTGTTAGAGCTCTCATTTTGTAATTCACCAAAAAAAAATTTTACTTTATAATTTTCCTTTTATCTTTTTATTTTTTCTCAATTCATCTTTCACAAAAATAAACAAGTTCACCGGAATGACATAACTCTTTTTTGATACATGAGTTGGGACAAATTCATTTTTATATATAAAAAAAACTCTGAAATCATTCTATTAAATGATGGAATCATAACACAGTCATTACATTTTCTTAGTTTTATATTTAATTAAATATTTAATTTAATTTTGTGAATCATAATCACTAAAGAAATCATACATGGAAAAAAATTACAAGTATTTTATCAAACAATATTTCAGTTACATCTTTTTTACAATTTATTCTCTCAATCGTCATTCCTCAATGGCGACATCTATGGTGTCTTGAGCAACCACGGTTATAGGTATTCGCTTGCGTGGGAACACTTTTTGGGCTAGGATGACACCTCGGATGCAGTCTGCCAGGCCTTTTGCAAGGATCGAGGACCCCTGAATGGATGTACGTCACACCACTACGTGCAGTAACATCGACTTGGACCACAACCATGCTGATTAGTACAAAGCAAATTAACCAAGTCTTGATGATGGACAACCCCATAATTGAACTTAAATTCAAAAGATATTGAAATTTCACATATATTTATACAATTTGTAAGATACTCAATTTCAGTAAAATTGCTTAAATTGGTGTGACATTGTCTATTGTTTTTTTTTTGTTGTTGTTGTTTGATGTTTTTAAATCTAGATTAGTATATTAATTGTTTCATATGAAACCACTTGCGTAAAAATAAATATAGTATAGTTATTGAATAGTCTAAATTTTTAAATATGAAAAATTTATTGTAAAAGTACCATAGTAGAACCTGTATTATGTCTCAAATTGCATTTTAATTATAGTAATGATCCGAATTTGAGGATTATTGAAAAATGAATTTTTAAGACTTCGTATTATGAACCCGATCATTAAATATTTAATAAAAATATTTATGAAAATAAATAGTAGAATAATGAATTTTTGAATAAGTAATTTTAAGTGTGTAGTGAATTAATTAAGTGTGAGGACTAAATTGCATAAGTGATAAAAATACAATTTATAAAGGGATTTTTAATTGAAATTAAAGGGGAGGACCAAAGGAGCAAATTTCCTCTTTAAACCCTTAGTGCCGTTAGGTGATTATGTGCGTGGCTTCAAAATTTTGCTTAAATTTTATAATTAAAAGAAAGCTTAAATTTTATAATTAAAAGAAACTAAATAAAACAAAGAAAAAGAAAGGTAATGATGATGATATGCATGTGTTGTTAAAAGAGAAGGAAATATCTTCCTTCCATTCTCAGCTATACACGAAACACAGAGGGAGAAAAGAGAAAGAAAAATGTTGAGTTCTACTTAGTTTCAAGTTTCAAATTGGTAAGTTTAATTAAGTTTTCGTAATTTTTATATTTTTAAAATTTCGATACCTCATTTTTCATGACTCATGTCATATTTTTCATTATTATTAGAAATATTAAATATTATCATTGTTGGGTTCATAGAGCTCTAATAATAATTTGATGTATTTTGGAGTTAAAAGTGAAATAGAAATAAATGGTGAGATAAATTGCTAACTTTATTAGTATAAAGGTCAAATTGGAAAGTTTGGTAAGTTAATGTAAAAAATGAGAAAAATAGGGAATTAAATTTAGTTAGAATAAAATGGATGTGTTTTAATGAAATATATTATCTATTTAATTTCGTAGCTAACGTCGACCTAAATTCCTCGAAAAGGAAGAGCAATGACAAAATTGTAAACGAGTAGCTCGAAAACTACGGTTGATATTTCTATAATTTAAACTAAATTATAAATTGTCACATTTTAATAAAATGCTCAAGGTGAAAATTTGAGGTATGATTACTCTACTCTATTGAGTTGGCTTGGAATCAAGTAATGGTATGAGGATTTAATGTTTGTTCTTTTATGTGTAAATATATGAAGTGATTTTGTGACATGGAAAAATATATGAATATTATTATTATTACCTTGAATTTTAAATGTAATTATGATGAGATTAAAAGCCAAATATTGAAATACTGATTGGTATTTAATTTGATATGATTACCCAATTAATTGTTCGGGCTAAATCGGATATAGATGTCATGCCATAGGATATGAAGAGTTCAAGGATTACTTGGACCACGAATCGATGAGCACAGGATGCTAAATTACTTCGGTTTAACCGATGAGACACTGAGTGTCAACTTTATTATAACGTAAGGTGCGATTTATTACTTCGGATTTATCTGATTAGGCATTGAGTGTCAAACCGATATGTTGGTTGGATCCGTGTATGCGCCAGAGCTCGAGTCGTGTTAATAGGAAACTATAAATAATGATTATTATGATCACTTGGAATGAAAATATTATGAATATTGTATTGGAAATCAAAGAAATGAGAATTGGTTATGCATGATGATCAAAATGGACATGAAAAATGTATTGAGAATATTAAGGAATGGTATATAAATATGCGTAATGATTTTATGTATAATTGAATAGAAATGAGAATAGTGCATTGATACTAAAAAAAAGGTGTTTGTTTATGTATTAAAATAAAATACACAATGGAATAAGAATTAAGAAATAAATATGATCAACGATATATGGTGTGTGTATATATATATATAATCATGTGTGTATTTATCTTTTAGAGTTTAAATTGGATCCAATTAGGGGAATTAAATGTTAGATATAATTCTAATTATCTTTTAGAATTTAAATTGGATTCAACTACGAATACTATGTACTATAAATAGGGGGTGGAGTGATTGAATTATTCATGTCCCATTCATTGAAAAAATCCTCCATCTCCCTAAAATCTCTAGTTCAATAAAAGCTTTATTTTATTATCTTGTGTTCTTCCCCAAAATCATGAGTAACTAAAAAACCCTTCTAGCCAAAGGTTATCAAATTTCCTCCAAGGTTCATGAGGCTTAGAATTCGCGCTTAATTCTTTTCAACCCGAGTATTCATCAATTCTCTGTAATACGGGATTGACGCTTCCGTCCAAAATCCCTACAAAAGTAATCTTTTCATCTTGTGCAAATACGACCGCTTTGTGTCTTTTGAGAAGGTTTCACAGTTGGTTCGTTAACTTACTGCGTCAGAGGTTGCCGAGCCAAAAGAGACAAAATGGCATGGCATTCGTCGTTGGGAAAAGGTGATCTAGTGTAAGACAGGCCCATTGGAGCGACGGTTGGCTAGAGTCAGGTTCCACTAAAAACTATATCCGGAGCTGGTGGTCGTAGGCGTCCTCTTCCACTATAACTGGCTTATTCGAGCATGAGAAGAACCATCCAAAGTCTATAATTGAATCGAGGTAGAATCAAGATAACCGGAGGCTGGATCTCAGAATATCGATAAAACCCTTCTTCTTTCAACTTGTTTATTTTATGCTATTTATTTTTAATTCGACTTCCCTATTTTCTATTTCTTTTAGTTATATTTTCTTTTATTTTTAATTCTGTTTCTTTTATTTTTCCTTAGATCACAGAGCTTTTCTTGGGCACGATTTGGTCCACGATCTCGACAGACAAGACTTTTACGACTCTCCAGTCCCTGAGGATTAGACCCTACTTCCCTTTTACTATTATTTACTTCGGAATAGGTTATATTTGGTGTTCTTAACGACACATCAAATTTTGGTGCCGTTTCCGGGGACTGTAACGTACTAATCTTGTTTTTTTTTCTGCTTATGACTAGATCTGCTCCAGGTAATCTTGCATACTCGTACGATCCCGAGATTGAAAAGACTGTAAAAGCCAATCGCAAGAAGCAAAGTTACGAAAAAGGCAGTCAGAAGTTGTAGGAGTTAAGCATAGCTCACCTTCAGAAGTAGAAGAAGGCGACGAAGGTGAATCTAGGGTAAACAAAAACCCTAATCCAACACTAGAAAACCAATGAGTTGATTTACCGAAGGAAGTGTCGATTGCTAGGGTTGACGAAAATCAAGATGCACCACCACCTATGGATCAAACAATTCGATAATTAGCAGAGGCTCCTGATGATCAACCATCATTGTGCATTGCGTATCCTACTGTGGATGCTAACTTTGAGCTTAAATCAGGTTTAATCCAATTATTACCGATTTTTCGTGGGTTACAGAATGAGAATCCATATAAACATCTGAAGGAATTTCATATGGTTTGTTTGAGTATGAAACCTCAGGGGGTAACTGAGGATCAAATTAAATTACGCACTTTTCCTTTTTCTTTAGCTGACTCCGCTAGAGAATGGTTATTCTATTTACCTCCTGGATCTATTACAACTCGGGCTGATCTTTCTCGTTTGTTTCTTAACAGGTTTTTTCCGGCCTCTCATGCCGTTGAATTAAGAAGAGAAATTGTGGGGATCAGGCAAAAAGATGTGGAGTCTCTTTATGATTATTGAGAACGATTCAAGAAGTTGTGTGCAAGTTGTCCACAACATGGTATAACTGAGCAATCTCTTTTCCAATATTTCTATGAAGGCTTAAAACCTATGGAGATGAATATGATAGATGCAGCCAGTGGAGGAGCATTAGTTAATATGACTCCCCAACGAGCAAGAGACTTGATTTCCACAATGGTTGCAAATACTCAACAATTCCAAGCTAACCCTGAACCTACTCGAAGGGTTCATCAGCTAAGTAATTCCTCCTTAGAAGATAAAGTTGAAAAACTTACAAATATTGTGAGTTCTCTTATTGCAGGAAAATTAGGGTCGGCCCGTCAATATGGAATTTGTGGTGAATTCGAGCATACAACTGACGCATGCCCTAGTTTGTGTGATGATTCTGTGGCCCAATTGGACGCTGTGGGAAACTTTCCTAGACCACCTCAAAGGCGATATGATCCTTATGCAAATACATACAATCTTGGGTGGAAGGATCATCCTAACTTGCGATATGGGACAAATTCACGTTATAACCAGCCATTCCAAAATCGAGCTCCACAACAAGCGTAAAATTCAGGTACTTCCTTAGAAACTATGGTAAATAAATTAGCAGCTAATGTTCTTGAATTTCAGCAGCAATCTATAGATTTCCAAAAGCAAACTGTGGATTTTCAAAAGAAAACTGAGGCATCTATTAAGGAGTTGGCCACACAAATGGATAAAATAAATACACAGGGTAGGTTACCGTCACAAACAGAACCTAACCCAAAACAAAACGCGAATGCAGTGACTCTACGAAGTGGGAAAGTATTGGAACCAATTCATGGTAAAAATAATACTCAAGAATCTACCCATGAAAACCAAAAAGACGACGAATAGGTTCGGTCGAAACCTCCATTACCTAGAATTCAACCTCCGTTTCCTGAACGATTAAGGCAAACCTAGAAAGGTAATTAGGAAAAAGAGATTCTCGAAACATTCAGAAAAGTCGAGGTAAATATACCGTTGTTAGATGCTATTAAACAGATTCCACGGTATGCTAAATTTCTGAAAGAACTTTGCACCAACAAAAGAAAATTGACTGGAAATGAAAAGGTAAATGTTGGTGAGAATGTGTCTGCGATTTTGCAACGAAGGATGCTAACAAAATGTAAGGACAGAGGTATGTTTGCAATTCCATGCAAATTAGGTCACTTTGGAATTAAGAAAGTTATGTGTGACTTAGGAGCTTCTATAAATGTAATGCCTTTTTGTATTTATGAATCACTTAACGTGGGTTTTTTGAAAGAAACAGGTGTTATAATTCAGTTGGCGGACAGGTCTATTATACATCCCAAAGGAGTCCTTGAGGATGTGTTAGTGAAAGTTAATGAACTAATTTTTCTTGCAGATTTTTATGTGGTAAAGATAGAAGAGGATAAAACTCCTAGGTCTTCCGATATCTTGTTAGGGCGACCTTTCTTTAGTACTTCAAATACTAATATCGATGTGCAAAGTGGAACCCTCACAATGGAGTTTGATGGGGAGATCGTAAAGTTCAATGTTTATAACGCAATCAGTCACCCTAGTGAAATCTTGAATGTAAACCGTGTCGATATAGTGGAATCCTTAGTAGATGAGACTTTCAAATCACTTCATGAGATTAAGCTCGAAACATTATTTGATGATGATCTTAATGTTGATTTTAATTCTACTTTAAATTGTGAATTTGTTAATGAATTATTGCTTCTTATAAATACTAAACTTTTACCTTCTATTGTGCAGGCACCAGAGTTGGAGTTGAAACCACTTCCCGAGCATCTCAAGTACGTATTTTTAGGGGATGGTGAGACTCTACCTGTCATAATTTCGAATAAACTCTCTAAATGTGAGGAAGCAAATTTAATTCAAGTACTAAAGAGCCATAAGGAAGCCATCGGTTGGACCATTGTCGATTTAAAAGGGTTAAGTCCTTTGACATGCACTCATAAGATCTTTTTAGAGGAAAACACAAAACCGAGACAGGAAACACAAAGACGGTTAAACCCAAATATGATGAACGTAGTAAAAAAAGAGATTATAAAGCTGTTGGATGCTGACATAATTTACCCTATTTTCGACAGCAGTTGGGTAAGTCCTGTACAAACCGTGCTTAAGAAAACTGGCGTGACAGTAAAGAAAAATCCCGAGGGCGATTTGGTACCTGTTCGAGTGCAGAATGGGTGGCGTGTCTGCAGTGATTACAGGAAGTTGAACTCTTATACTAGAAAAGATCATTTTCCTCTTCCTTTTATAGATCAAATGCTTGAACGTTTAGCTGGAAAAACTCATTATTGTTGTCTTGATGGATATTCAAGTTTTTTTCAGATTTCAGTTGCACTCGAGGACAAAAAAAAAACCACTTTTATATGTCCATTTGGCACGTTTGCATATAAGAGGATGCCATTCGGACTTCACAATGCACCGGCTACTTTTCAGAGATGCATGATGAGTATATTCTCAGAATACATAGAAAATATCATTGAAGTTTTTATGGATGATTTTACTGTGCATGAGGAATCTTTTGATGAATGCCTTAGGAATCTCACAAAAATTTTAAGTAGATGCATAGAATTTAATCTTGTCTTGAATTACGAAAAGTGTCATTTTATGGTAGATAAAGGTTTAATTCTAGGTCATATAATTTCATCTAAAGGGATTGAGGTTGATAAAGCTAAGACTGATATTATAAGTTCTTTACCATACCCCTCAACTGTGAGGGAAATTCATTCTTTCCTTGGTCATGCAGGGTTTACAGGCGCTTTATAAAAAATTTCTCGAAAGTAGCTGAACCATTGTGCGAGTTATTACAAAAAGACAAAAAATTTAAGTTCGGTCCAAAATGCAAAGAAGCTTTTGACACGTTGAAACAAAAGTCCCCAAACTGGAAATACCCTTTTGAGATCATGTGTGATGCCAGTGACTGAAGTGTAAGGGCTGTGTTGGGGCAAAAGATAGATTGAGAGCCCCATGTCATTTGTTATGCTTCAAAAACCTTACATGTTGCGCAAAGAAATTACACTACCACAGAAAAAGAACTTTTAGCCATTGTATTTGCTTTAGATAAATTTCGATCTTATTTATTGGGATCTAAAGTAATAATTTTTTCTGACCATGCAGCTCTTAGGTATTTGATTGCAAAGAAGGAAGTAAAGCCGAGGCTTATGAGATGAATTTTATTGCTATAAGAATTCGATATCGAGATTCGAGATAAAAAAGGATGCGAAAACTTGGTGGCTGATCACTTAAGTAGGGTAAAAATGCCTTATGACGATATTTCTATAAGAGATGAATTTCCTGATGAGGGCCTATTTTCGGCCCAAGAGTATTTTTCATGGTATGCGGATATGGTAAACTTTCTTACTACAGGTTCTTTGCCTATTGAGTTATCTCATTCTAGGAAAGAAAAACTTAACAGAGAAGCTCGGTAATATATTTGGGATGATCCATACTTATGGAAACATTGCTCAGATCAGGTAATACGACGATGTGTTCCGGAAATCGAGGTAACATCTATACTTACTTTTTGTCATTCGCATGCATGTGGAGGCCATTTTGGACCTAAACGAACTGCTCATAAGGTATTAGAATGTGGATTATATTGCCCCACAATTTTTCGTGATGCATATGAATTCTGTAAATCTTGTGATAGATGTCAACAGGTAAGAAACATTATTAGGCGAAATCAAATGCCCCAATCCCCAATCCATGTATGTGAAATTTTTGATGTGTGGGGTATTGATTTTATGGGCCCATTTATCTCTTCATTTGGAAATTTATGTATACTTCTAGCAGTAGACTATGTTTTTAAATTGATAGAGGCAATTCCTACTCAAAATGATAATGCTAAAACCGTGGTAGAATTTCTAAAACGTTGTATTTTTTCCAAGTTTGGCACACCTCGGGCCTTGATCAGTAACCGTGGAACTCATTTTTGCAATAAAGTAATGGAAGCACTCATGAAGAAATATGGGGTTTATCATCGTATAGCTACATCTTATCACCCCCAAACAAACGATCAAGCGGAGGTTTCAAACCGAGAAATCAAGATTATTTTGGAGAAAACAGTTCAACCTAACCGAAAGGATTGGAGTCTTCTATTGAATGATGCTCTCTGGGCTTATCGAACAGCATATAAAGGCCCAATAGGTATGTCTCCATTTCGACTTGTTTTTGGCAAAGTTTGTCACCTTCCTGTTGAACTAGAACATAAAGCTTATTGGGCTGTAAGGCAGTGTAATATGGAATTAGAGCCCGCAGGAAATGCTAGGAAATTAGACATCCAATAGTTGGAAGAAATTCGAAATGACGCCTATAAGAATGCTCGTATATACAAGGATAAAACAAAACTGTTTCATGATAGAATGATATCCCGAAAGCAATTCTAAATAGGGCAAAAAGTGTTACTTTACAACTCAATTCTAAAATTATTTCCCGGTAAGCTTCGGTCTCGATGGTTTGGACCTTTTATTGTTAATAAATTATTTACCCATGGTGCAGTAGAAATAGAAAGTGAGGAAACAGGGAAGCGTTTCACAGTTAATTGTCAATGGTTGAAACCGTTCTATGAAAATTTTCAAGCTCAAACTGTCGAGAAAATCCATCTTCAACAGCCTCAGTACTGATTCGGGTCGTCGAGCTAACGACGTTAAACAAGTGCTTGTTGGGAGGCAACCCAATTATTTTTATTTTTTTTATTTTTCTATCTTATTTTATTTATTTATTTATTTTTGTCCAGGAAACTCAAGGAATTTATTTCAAAAAAATTTAATGATGGAAACTCCAACACTACGAGAGCAACGATAACATGGGGAGTATTCTAAACCCTTTTCTTTTCGTATTTATCTTCACATTGAGGGCAATGCGCTTTAAGTAGGGGGAGACGTTCCTCATTGTTTTTACTATTTCATGCTCATGATGTTACCCACGAAATGCCCACTGTTTTGCCTATCAGTATGATTCTTGTTTACTGAGTTAATTTTGATTTTCTAATGATTAAATTTGTCTCCACTGTTTTATTTCTATTAGGCTCACAAGATTATGATTAATGAAGAAAACTCTATCTTGCTTATGGTAAAATTGATTGAGTCTAAATATAAAAGAACAATTAATTCTGATGCATGCTAAAATTATTTTTTCTTGATTATTAGTTAATTGCTAAATTTATTTTTGATACTTGTTTGTTTTTTCTAGTCCTCCTAAATTAAAGTTCTCTATCCGAAAAAAAAAATCCTTTGATGATTCCGCTGTTATGAGCATAGTTTAAAACGTGACTAACTGAGTAACCGGGGTTGCTTGGTGCTTGGATTGTCATCCTACTTCGCGTAAAAATATTGTGTGACGTGTTAAGCAAAACTTCGCTAACCCGAATAAAAAAAAGAAAATAATAAATAAATTTGAAATGTGTTAGATTGAGTAATCGGGGTGGAGTGTTTGGTTGTAATTTCATTTCGCGTCAAAAGGGCTAATGCATTCTACAAAAAAAAAAAGAGAAGAAAAAAATTGAGAGCATGTTGGGCTGAGTAACCGGGATGGAGTGCTTGGGTGTCATTTCATTTCGTGTCAAAAGGTCCAATGTATTTTTAAAGAAAAAAAAGGAAAAAAATCACAAAATAAAGAGAAGAGAACTAAATTTGGAAACAAGGGTGAACAAATAGGTGTCTTGGTAAGTTTAGTAAATTATCTAACTCTCATGAAATAATTCAAGATGATTTAATTGTTGTGTGTTTTAATTGGGTTACTTTTTCGATTTTATCTACAGCAAGCTAAAAGTTCTCTTTATTTTTCGTAAGCATTAAGTCTAATTGTTTGTAGGACTTTGGAGTATTATTTTCCATGTTGGAATTTTAATTACTTAGTGGATTATGAGTCATACTTGAGGGCAAACATGGGCTAAGTAGGGGGAATATGATAATGCCTAAATATAACATACTTTTGGATATTAAATATATATATTTTTAGAGTATGATCATATTAAATTGGGCTATTTATTGTCTTTTTATTTTTAAGGACTCAAGTAGTAATAGAAGATAAATTGAAAACAAAAAGCATGGTTTTAGAGAAGAACTTGAAGTTGTGTGAAGATGAAATGCTAAAAAAGAGAGTTTATAGGACAAAAAGACTTGATTTTATTTTATTTTATTTTTAAAAAAATATTTTATATTAGGATTTAATATTTAAGATATTATTTATTATTTAAATTTGTATTTAATTTATATTTATATTTATATTTTTGTATTTATCTTTTAGAGTTTAAATTGGATCCAATTAGGAAAATTAAATGTTAGAAATAATTCTAATTATCTTTTAGAATTTGGATTAGATTCAACTAGAAATATTATGTACTATAAATAGGGGTAGAGTGATTGAATTATTCATGCCCCATTCATTGAAGAAATCCTCCATCTCCCTAAAATCCCTAGTTCAATAAAAGTTTTATTTTATTATCTTTTGTTCTTCCCCAAAATCATGAGTAACTAAAAAACCTTTCTAGTCAAAGGTTATCAAATATTCCTCCAAGGTTCATGAGGCTTAGAATCCACGCTTAATTCTTTTCAACCCGAGTATTCATCAATTCTCTGTAATACGAGATTAATGCTTCCGTCCAAAATCCCTACAAAAGTAATCTTTTCATCTTGTGCAAAGATGACCGCTTTATGTGTTTTAAGAAGGTTTCACAGTCAGTTCGTTAACTTACTGCGTCAGAGGTTGCCGAGCCAAAAGAGACAAAACGGCGTGACATTCGTCGTTGGGAAAAGGTGATCTAGTGTAAGACAGTCCCATTGGAGCGACGGTTGGCTAGAGTCAGATTTCACTAAAAACTATATCCGGAGCTGGTGGTCGTAGGCGTCCTCTTCCACTATAACTGGCTTATTCGGGCATGAGAAGAACCATCCAAAGTCTATGATTGAATTGAGGAAGAATCAAGATAACCGGAGGCTAAATCTCAAAATATCGATAAAACCCTTCTTCTTTCAACTTGTTTATTTTATACTATTTATTTTTACTTCGACTTCCCTATTTTCTATTTCTTTTAGTTCTATTTTCTTTTATTTTTCCTTAGATCACGGAGCTTTTTTGGGCACGATTTGGTCCACGATCTCGACAGACAAGATTTTTACGACTCTCCAGTCTCTGAGGATTAGACCCTACTTCCCTTTTACTATTATTTACTTTTCGGAATAGGTTATATTTGGTATTCCCGACGACACATCAATAACATAATGGTTCATATGTAAAGTGAAAAAATATGATATTTGACTTAATATGAGCTAATATTAGATTATAATCTATACAATACATATATTATTTAATGTTTAGTTATGGAAATACCACTGAGTAATTCTCATGCGTGCGATTTGTTTCTCGTGCACAGGTTAAGTACTTTTGTTAGATTCGCTACTCAGCATCCAAAGACAATCCCACACTCCTGCGTTAATGAGTTTTGTTTTATTTTGAGTTGGCATGTACTTAGGATGAGTCGTGTTTTGAGGATGTTATGTATTTATTGGTTGTAGTGTTTTGAACATCACTAATATTAATTGGCAACTTGTTGTATAATGTTTTGATGATATTAGTCCAGGTTGATATGTGTACGTCATGAAATTAGTAACTTGTTTCAGTAGTCTTACTCTTGTACCGGTAGAACTCTGATGGTTAATTGTGGTTTTGGTAGAACCCATCAGAGTATCGGTAGAAGTACAGAGAAAAATGTAATTAGCTACTGACTTGTGTTGTGTCGATAGAAGTCTGGTTTGTATCGGTAGTTCTACAGTAGTACTGGTAGTGTAATTATTAGGTTCGGTAGAAGTTCCAGACTAAAATCACTTTGCTCTCTGAAACTCATTGTATCAGTAGAAGTTTCACTTCTACTGGTAGGATTCTGCAGTTATTTTCAAGTCTTTACTGACTTGAGTTCTACCGATACCTGCTCCTCCAAGCATCGGTAGAAGTTCAATTGTTTTAAAAAAATGAAATAATTTGAATTGTTTTCAAATATCAATATATCCGATGTTTTAGCTAACAAGTTATAATAATAATAATAATAATAATAATAATAATAATAATAATAATAATAATAATAATGTTGATAATACGATGATATAATGTTTTAATTTGTTTCTTGTTAGATTAAATTAATCGTGACACTTAACTGCTCGGATTCGACGATCGGATCGAGTAAGGGGTGTTACAGTTATTCTACTAAAAAGAAGAGCAAATCGGTCCATGTATGTTAGGTGAACAGTTAAATTAATCTCTCCGTTAAAATTCTATCGAAAAATATTTAATTTGACATTTTATGTATAAAGGATAATAACAAATATAATCCCAATCTTTACACCGTTATTCAAGTTTACCCCTACTTTTTTATTTTATGAAAATTAACTACTTAATAAAAACTACATAAAAATGGAATCTAGATAAATATATGCCTAAATTTAGATGTGTCTGGACATCCAAATGTCCGTGAGTTACTTAACATTCATTAAAAATATATCAATTAGTATATTACTTTAAATCACATTTGTTTATTAGGCATTGGGAAGGAAATGGATAGTTATGAATTAAAGTAATAAAAAATTTAAATTTTAGTTGAATGTAATGAGAGAAAAATATTTAAAAAAATTATTACGGTAACATTTTAAGGTGATTTTTTTCAAGGGATTATGGGCGTTTATTAAAAGTTAGATTGTATTTTATTTCGTTTATTCAAAAAATTGATAAATTAATTCTTATATGTTATATGAAAGAGCAAATTGGTCCTTTTCTGTTAACAATTTTATCTATTTTTAGCATATAGGGATCAATTTTTAACCATAAAAATGAATAAAACTTTTAACAAAAATATCAACTTGCTCCTTGATCTAATGTACATAAATTAATTTGCTCATTGTTTGAAAAAAAAATAAAATACAATCAAATTCGTAATACTAAAACCTTTACAATATTTCTATTTTTTTCAACTAAACTGAAATTAAAATTAACTTGTGACATCA
The DNA here is from genome assembly GCA_005610355.1 of Gossypioides kirkii. Lineage (NCBI taxonomy): Eukaryota > Viridiplantae > Streptophyta > Magnoliopsida > Malvales > Malvaceae > Gossypioides > Gossypioides kirkii. The sequence goes on along the minus strand of CP032254.1, from coordinate 3,006,701 downwards.
ATTAAATATACATATAAATATAAATATAAATACGGAGGTAATTCAGTAATTGTGACTAGTGAAGATGAATACATTTCAAAAAAAATATTTTAAAATAATTTATAAAAGAAATTTAATCTATCTATCAATTAAAGCCATAAATCCATTTTTTAATTTCTTTTTAATATTCATTATTTTTTTCACAATTTTCTTTTATTCTTTTATACACTTTTTTTTCTTTAAAGAAAGTTATAAGCTAAATGATTACTATTTCAAAACTCTCAAAGATAATGATAAGTGCAAAAATTAACATGTTTTAACTTCATTCTTAATGCGTTTTTGAATGATTAGTCGGTTTAAACTATCCCGGAAATTTTAAAAAAAAAAAAATCCAAAAATCTCAACTTAACCGAGCCAGTTCAGCCCTATACCTTTTGTAGTGGGCTTTTGGCAGCTATTTTCTGAATGCCGTTTTTCAATAATACGAAGACGCGGGTGAACGAGAATGGTGAAGGAATCATAAAAAATTCTGATGAAAAACGTGTCAATAATCTAATATATAGAAATGGAAAGAAAGAAAGAAAGAAGTTTGAGCAACAAGTTTCGGGTGTGGCATATTGTTTGATTTGTGTGCAACTAGTTTTAGAGATCAAAAGGGCAAGACGATGTGAGTTGGAATATGAAGGAATGTCAACCATGAATTATTTTAAGAGTTGACCTTCAACATATATAATCAGTTCACGCATGGATAAGGATGAGATGCTTAATAGCCTCCTTTAATAATTATTCTTTCTTTTTTCTTGAGAGAAAAAAGACGGATTGCCTTATCATGGCTCTTAAGGGCCAATTTCTCATGTTTTATGGGTAATTCTTGAATGGTTTCAACCTTAACTGAGCTCTAAATCTTTGAAATTTGGTTGGTTCATCAGCGGTTTATACAGTACAGGTCAAACAACTTCCAAATTATCCTGTGGTTTTGCTTTAATTAGAAGTGCAAGCTCATGGTAAGCAACTAAGCATGAGCTTTTCTGATCATTGACTTTTGAAGTCATTTTGAGAGGTTCCTTGGAAGCAAGAGAGGATCTGGTTTGGTCCCTTATCAGATTAAAAATGCACCAATTGTATTTTTTATCTCCACGATTTTGCTCCTATAAAAAGGGTCTTCTTCTACTCAATCAGCAAAAGAAACAACAAATGGTTGTTGAATCTTACTATGTATTGGTAGCTCACTCTGCCCACAAGAGCTTCCAGCACACATATATACATGTGTGTGTGTGTGTGCGCGCTTTAGATGCTACTAGTAAGTAACAGTGTTGTGCATGCATTTTGGCATGGAAATCATTGCTCACTCTCCCTCAAGGGCTTCTGAATTTGCCTGTGTTTAAGGGCTTAAACCGAAGCGCTGGCAGGGAGAGTGGATAATGTTCACCATTCTTTCTGGCTACATATTTTGGCAAGTCAGTCATGTCCATATGAGGTAAGTAATCTTTTTCTTTCTTACAAGCAGTAGCAATACAAATTCCATGCTGCAGGCTTGAAACTGGGCTTATGTGACATTAAAACAGATGCACGGAGTCATTGACATCTAAAAATAAGGACGAAGGGTAAGTTCGATGGATCATATGTAGAGTTAGATGAACAAAATTGGTGCAAGTTGGATGCCCAGTGGTCAGTACTGATTGATGATTGTCCGTATAGCTAGAGGCCAGTGGCATGTGAGTTTCAGAACTCATGTATAGTGGCTCAAAATATTCCCCATCTTTCCAAAATCATACGCTGCCATTGATGAGCTTTGCTTGAGTTATTATTGTCAAGCAGAAAATGGCAGTCTCAGTTGAAGAAAATGAATTAGGGGCAATGTATCATATCAAAAACATGTTGCATGTGACTATGATCCCACAAAGTCGGGCACATTTCAAGTATGTATGCAATGCTTCCCTTCATAACCTTAACTAGATAAACTTGGCTTGTGAATGGGAGATAACATAAGTGAATTATTTGGAATCACATGTCCCAGCTTCACTCTCATTTGTGTGGGGACACGAGTTTTTATGGACTTTGGCATTCTTCTTGTTGAATATCAGAATGAAATTGGTCCCCCCCCCCCCCACCCCCTAGGTCTAGCTCATAGTTCCCGAACATTACTTTCAACACAGTTATCTATCCCTTCTTATTAGTTTTTGATCGGTGACTTTTTTTAAGTACTTCCAAAATTCTTCATTTTTCTTGGACAGTACATTCAAGAGTCTGAGCTTTGAAAAGCTATCAAAACTTCATAAATAATATGGCAGAAGATCAATTTATATTCACTGCTTATAAACTTAATCAGATGCATCAAACGACTAAATTGCTTCGATTTAGAGCTGCAATATGCAATATTTCAAGTCCTGAATGATTATTAAGATATAGAGAAACAGACTGAAAACCCACATCTAAAAGAAGTTCTTGAAACCTATTTTCTCTTCCGTTCTGTAAACTTTCAAGCTTCAGTAGCACTAAGCAAGCTCTTGATTCTTCTCCACAACTCTTACCCCATTGGCAGATCTCAGCACATTGGCCTGACCATTTCATTAAACAGCCTTTAAAGGGAAGAAGAAAAAGAAAAATGGAAAAGATATTTAACTTGAAAGAGAATCAACCACGCTAAACAAAACTGCAGGAATGGGCATTATAAAGAATACCTGAGCCTCAGTGATTTCAACTGAAAAACCATCAACAATGACCAAAGATAAGGTCTTCCTGTAGGTACCAGGTTGAAGGGTGCTTTCCAACAGCTCATCGTGCTTCCTACTCAGATACAAATCAAGCTCATACGCCCCTTTCTTAGTTCTACGACACACCTCCCAAAAGAACAGAAAGAAAGGGGAAATGAATGAGAACAAGCCATATATGTATGTGATAACACTAACATGAGAACCAACATAAGGAGTTAGGACATTGGGATTAAAGAACTGACCGATCAGCATGAAGACGGTGGTATTCAGGATCATAATTCATGAAAACAAAGTATGACTCAGTTTTTGTGCTTCCCATTGCCCACTCTTAAAAGTATTCCTTTTTTTTCTTTTTCTTTTTTGTTCTTCAAGTTTGGGTTGGTCAGTTTACATTTTCAGCTGCAAATGGGGTAGATATTTATACATGTCAATAGTGATTAATGCATTTAAACACTCGGATGCCTTTCAACCTTGTATTTCCATTGTTATGCTCTAATTAAGATTAGTATATACATGCACGAGCTGTCCAATAATTATTTATCACGTTATTGATTATATTCCCTTTAATTGTGAGTTTTACAAATTTATGTTAGTATCCATAATTCTTGAATTTAGCAGTTAATTTTTTTTAATTTTAAATATTTTTTTTATTCATTAGAGAGATAAAGATAAAATTTTGCTTTTAGTAAATGTACTATGCGCAACTTATAGATGCAGTTCATGTATTTTAATTTAGTTATTTTTAATCCTTGCATTTTTTAATTTTGAAATTTCATTCTTGATCAAACGATAGCTGTTAAATTCTATTTTTTTTCAAATTATTATGTGACAAAAATATCATCGCATGTGGTATATTATATCAATTTGTTATTTTCACATAATACCTAGTGGAGTGTAATTCTCAAGTTAAAATTGAAAACTAACTAAATCGAATCAATCGGCTTTAGTTTATGCGATTGGGCAGTTTTTTTGGTTATGGATTTAATTTTGTTAGTTGCTTCGATCGGTTATCGATTTTGAATTTTTAAACCCACCCAATTGAAAATTTGACTTAATTTAATATTTTTATCATTTATAAAGTAAATATATATCATCCAGGCCCAATAATTAAAGTCGATTGATTCAATTAATCGACCAAACCGATCGACCTAAAGTCGATTTGATTACGTCGATTTTTTAACTCTAATTCGACCATATCGAATTTCGTAAATTATAATCGATTAAATCGATTTAATTAAACAAACGATCAAATCAACTAAAAACAAATTATCTCTTTTCAAATCATAAAAAAACTCTGATTTATCATTTACTTATCATAAATCATAACTTTATTCAAGTCTTCCATGGACAAAAGTTGACAAAAGATAAACTATAAGGCGCTAAGGTGAGACAAAGACTGTGCACGTGGGAAAGTGACGTGATAGGTGGGGGCCATTATCATCAACGTGCCAGTTTATTTAGAGATGGTTAAAGGGGGGCCCTATTTGTGAGATTCCAAAGTACTAGACGTGTCACGTGTGCGAATGTAATTGGAAATGGTGGGGTTCAGTTACGGACAGCTATTATGAAATGGTGGTCCTCTTTTGTTCTAAAACGTGACAGTCTACGAGACTGTATACTTACCCACACGTGGGAACTTTTTTTAACTTCGTTTCACAGTACAAGTTCCATACATTGAACGGATTTCTTCTGCTTGTTTGTGTTATTCTTTCAAGTATTTGAATTTATAATACTTTCAATATATTAAACAGTTTAAAAAAATGATTTGACTGTGTGCATACAAATTTATTCTCAAAAAAAACATCATATATTTAACAAATGGGCCATACATTGGGGACCTAATTAGGCCACGAACCCACATGTAACGTCTGGAAGCCCAAAATAAGACAGTGGCAATCCCATATATTAAGACAATACGTGTTAATTAGCAGTTAATTGCCACATCATGAAGACATAAACTAATCCGACCAGAAGCAGTCCACATAAGCCTTGAGTTTGCCGAAACCTCTTTTTGTCGCTTATACATGATGTGTTGTAATTTCTCAGGATTTTCATTTTATGTTCTCTATTAAGGAAAATTAAAACCCGCCAATAATTTCTTGATTTAATAATAAAAACATTATGTTGTAAACATAAAAATTTAAATTCAATCTCAAATAAATTTATTCTCTTCTCTCAATTATACATAAAAAAAAATCATATTCATATCTATAGCATTCATAGTTGCATGAGTATTTTGGTCCAATCATTTCAAAGTTTGGTAACAAGTCTCTCATATCATGCGAGCTTAGTCTCCAGTTCACTTTTGATCTGCTTGTAACAATTTTACATATTTTGTTTTTATTCAAAAGCTTGCATTTATTTATACCATATCCCCATATGTAAAACATCATCAGACTTAAAATATGGATTCTAGCTTGAAGTTGCGACTTTGCATAGGTTTTCCTACAAATGAGGATTTTCGTTGTTATCAATATATTGGTTGGTAGATTAAGAAAAATTAATTTTTTGGATAGAGTCAATTTATTTGATGTCACCTGTATAAATATCTGTATTTGTGAATATTTCGAGGGTTAAAATATAAATAATAGTGATGGAGCTATAGAGAATGACACCGTTTTAATATGCCATATTTTTTTAATTTAAAACTAAAATTAATATTTTATTTGGTGGAGCCATAAAGAATGGAGTCACCACATTTAGAGTTTTTTTAAATAAAAAAAATCTGAAGATTCCACATAATAAAATACTAGTTTTAGTTTTAAATTAAAAAAATCACTTCTCGTAGCATTTTTTATTTCAATTCATAATATATTTGGTATAATCTATCATCTAAAATATTATAAATTTATATAATCTTTTACCCTTATTAATTCATTTCCCAAGTTATGATTATTTTATTAAACAGCCACCTTGTCTGACAGCCGGTTTGCTTCTCGCCAATGAAAGAGCATTGAACTTGTGGATTAGATGCTTGGAAACTGTTGATGGAATCAATAATAGCAGAACGAATCCAGGAAATCCCCTCACTCGAAGCAAAAATTTGATCCACAACAACATTGCAATCAGATTCAATAAAAACTTGAGGCCAATTCTTATGAGAAATGATAGAGCAAGCATCTTTAATTGCCATTGCTTCTGCCACTTCAATAGATCCGACACAAAGCTGATGATTGTACCCCTTAGAATCTCGGCAAACCATAGCAATACCTGCTATTGGGTTATCCTTAACCATAGAAGCGTCACAACTTATCTTAATACAACTCTCTTTTGGCCGCTGCCAAGAAACTCCCAGTCAAATTCGCACCACTTGATTGTGTTCTATTCGGAACTCAAGGAATGAACGATAGGCTCCCTGCCAAACCTCAATTGGATTGTCGTTGCTGCCACCAAGAACCAGCTCGTTACGAGCTTTCTGTATGGACCAGCAAAGATTAGCAAGAAGAGGTTTCGAACTAAAGATGGAATAATCCCATGCCACCAACGTTGAAACCTACCGAACCCTTCCCTTCTTGTATCGTGGTAAGTTGTATGATTTGAGTGTAGTAATTCAATTTTTAAGTTTAAATTAATTTATAAAAAAGTTGTGGAGTGAGAGTGTGAGACGGTTTCAAACTTTGAATGTGAATGTACAAATCCAAAGCTTTTCAACATTCCACTTTCTTCAATCCTAAAAACCACGTGTTGGGTCAACCCCGTTGCCCGCTTCCGCCATTGCCTCTCCTCACCGTCCATACCACCACCTTGTCCAGTGCCTCAGCCCCCAACCTCTTATATAATAATCCAAATTCCTTATCCTTAAGTAACTAATAAATAAACCTGTGTCCTTTTTGTTTTTTTGTTTTTTCTCTTTAAATAAAGATATGGCGCGACTCGCCGTTTCGTTCATTGTTATTTTCTTCTTATTCACCGTCTCTCACGCTCGGTTTATTGTACCGGACCAGGCCGTCACCTCTGAAGAAACCGTTGCCGAATTACCCGAATCCGACTCTACAACGACAAACGTTATCCTTCTCCCTAACGAGAAACCCGACTCTGAACCCGCCAAAACAGTTTATTCTAAGCACGACGTTGATGATGCCTCCGAAGCCGACCCCGACTTGGATTCCGTTCCGTTGACGATGGTCAGTTTCCGTCCTGTAAAAGGTCACTTCCCAAGGCATCCGTTGATTCCGTTCCGTAATGGACATGACTGCCGTTACCACAGAAGGTTCAGGCCTTTGAACTCGCGGTTCCAGCGAGAGCGCTATGTTTCTCACGGCAACGGTATGGCACTGTCGGACGAGAGATCTCGTTCCGATCCGGAGTCAATCAGACTTGGTCACCAGATCCGGGGGAGATGGACCAGGTTTCCCGATAATGGCGCCGAGTTGAAGGAGCACGTAGACTTTAGGAAGGTTCGTCCCTATAACCACGAGCATGAACAAGATCATGACAACAACGATCACCACCCGCACCACCACTACCAACATCACCGTCGCCATCATCACCGAGGAAAGGAAGATAAAAGGCGCGAGAGTGGGGAGAAGGAGGGGGGGTTCATTAAGAGGATTCGCAAGTTTTTGATTAATTATTGAAGGATCAATATCATGAACGTAATTTAATCAAAGTGATGCATCAACTCTGTAATTCTCTTGGGTAATTTTCACGTTATTTGGCCTGGCTGTATTTACACTACTTGATTATTGGTCGTAAATAATACGGCATCCTTTGGTGATGAACAATATGGTATTTCCTTTTAAAACATATTGCATTATAGGACTCCATTTATGATAACATTTTTTTTTGGTTTTTCATGAATACAATAATTATTTAGCATTGGTCAACTCGAGAACTGTGATTTTTGTCAGATTTTTTTTTTATTTTTAATATTTTTAACTGAATTTAAATTTTATAAAAAAAAACAAAAGACCAAGAGAAAAATCTAATTTATTGATCACTCAGACACTAATTCGATTTAATGTTTAAATTATATTAGTTTATAGGTGTTTTTATATCTCCTATATATAAAAAAAAAAGGAAAATATAAGGATATAATATTCCTTACCCTTCCATCAAAACCCTATTTATTACCTTATAATTTTGTTTTTCATCTGCATTTTAACCCACAACATCCAAATTTAGAAGTTTAGCCAGAGGGAGTGTTTTTAAGTAGAAAAAAATCCATAAAATTAAATTTTAAATGAATTGTTACATTTTCAGTCCTTAATTATTTATTAAAAATAAAAAAACCTGAATAACCTTTGTTTTAATATTGTCATTTCAATCTAAGATCACCAATTCAGTCAAATTAGGATATAAAAAACTTGCTAGATGAGTAAATTAAGATCACGTACCAACATACAATATATCCACCATAACTGAATGGCTCATACATGCAGAACTATAAAATTTCCATCGTGCAAAGATATTTACAACTAGATACCAATACAACACCACATTATTCAACATAGAATAAGCCACAAAGAAAATTTCTGAAATTGTTCTTCATTTAAGAAATCTGTAGGCCGAAGGTGTAGCTTAATTGTCAGCTACTATCAACACAACACACCTAATTATAATGTTCTAATACGAAGAAGATGCATAAAGTATTAGGGAAATAGAAGTTGACTCTAACCCAAGGTAGTCCGAACTGTCTACTCAACTTCTAATAATAACAGTTCTTCACTCATCACACACAACCTTGAGGCTGCTAAGAGGGACCCAGATTATTCACATTCTTTTGATAGGCTCAGTGCGATCCTGAACAGCCAAACGCTCTGAAACATCAGCCAATGACTTGAGGTTGCACTTGATCAGTGCCTCAACGAAGTAGCATGTTTCATCCTTGGTGTTCCCATCTGGTACATCCACCACAAAAGACTCGATCACCAACGTTCCTGGTCTGCCATCAATGACCTCAGGATGGACTGTAACAATGGATGAGTAGTTCTGCCAATTTACAGAGCATACAGGAAATTTTGCAGTTTCATGATATTAGATTAAAACTGATGAGGAAGATCAATAAAGAATTGGAACAATAGAATACTCATAAATCAAATATGAAACGAAAAGGAGGCAGAACAATACATCTCAGAACTGAAAACTAACACCGTCTTCAGCGACATGATAAACAGTGTTGCTTGCCCACGTATGTGTACAAACTAAAAATATTCTATGTGCATGCAAAGAAGGGGTCCAGCTCATATGTGCTAGTAGCTCAAGAAAACAGAAATAGTTGGGTTAGATGAAAGGATACAAAAGCATATGTTCCTCTGCTTAAATTCAACAGAAAGAGATTTGACAAGTCAATTTGTAGGGATATATATTTCCTTCTAGTTTCAGAACTCTCATTTCGTGTTCTACAGGGCTATGTTCCATCTCAAACATGCAAAATTCTTCTAAAATGCTTAATGAATTTGACCATTCAAACAATGATTTGACAATTCATGCTGAAGTGACAAAGTCTTTATCGGGTTTTTTACAAAATTAATAAAAAAATAATTAAAAACCAAAATAATACCCTCTCTATTATTTATCAAAATTATATACATGGGAGTGGTGCCTCCTAAATAGGCGGCACCATTTTAAAAATTTGACATAAATTTTTATTTTTTATTAGTATTTTATATTAAAAAACAAAAAAAATATAAAATATTAAGTAGTGCCTCTTACCAATTTTTCAGATATAGTATAAACTCGTATTTTAAATAAGTGTATGATATAAAGAATAATAATTTAATGGATGGTACCTACCTGACAGGCGACACCAACTGTCTCATTTGTCTTCTCAAATCTAGTTCATATCAATATATTCTTAAAAATTGTGAATGCAATCAACTTAAAGGTGTTTATAAAGGCTTATTGATTAAGTTTGAGAAGCTTGAGTTTATATTTTTTAACTCTAAGGTCGTTTTATTATTTATAAATAATAAAATTGTAAAAAATAAAATAAATATTTTTATGATTATATTTTAATAATAATAAATTTTATTATTTTTAAATAATGAAATAGATTTTTTGGGTGAGTTAGACTCAGTTTGAAATTTTTTGAAACCGAGACTTGATCCAATCCATAAACATAAACACCCCTAAATGAAGGGATATTTATTAAATTAATATAGATATAACACAACATAGTTTTATTTTTTTGCGATTAATTCCATCAAATTTCCTTAAATTGTTGTCCAAAATTTAAATTGGTCTTAAGCTTTTGAATCCTTGAAGTATTAATTTTGTATCAACAAGGTTCTTTCGTCAATCTACTCATCAATTTAGATGTTAATTGATATTCAGATTTTATATGAAACATATTTAAAACACATTAATCAAATTGTACACTCATATGTATCTACTGTATTAATAATATAAACCTAACATGTTATCTGTGCAATATGTACACAAGCATTTACAAATTGATCCAAATTATTTAAATATGTTTCACATCACAATTAAGTGGCTATTTAAAACCCAAGATAGTGCTATGGTGATGGAAGGACTTAATTCATACAATTCTAATACTTTGAGGATTCACTCAAAACATTTTAAAGTTTAAGGATTAATTTAAAACCTAGCTATTATTTGAAGACAGTTGATTGAATTAACCCTTTTTTAGTGTTGAAAGGACTTAATTGATATAATACTGATATTTTGAAAACTTAATTCAAATATTTTAAAATTGAAAGACTAAGCATAATTTAAGTAAAGACTAGTGCCGCCTACCTCATAGGCATCACCCGAAATTTTTAAAATTTCCTGTTTCTGACCCGTATTTTTTCTGTACAAAACATGAATGCCGCCTATTTAGAAAACACCACTTAATATTTTATATATTTTTTAATTTTTTAATATAAGATAAAAAAAATGTATCAGATTTTTAAAGTGGTGCCGCATATATAAGAGGCACCACTCCCCCATTATACAATTTTGGTAAATAATGGGGGAGTGTATTATTTTGGTCCTTAAATAAATTTTTTGTATTAATTTTGTAAAAAACCCGTCTTTATCTGATGACTGGTTACAAAAGTTAGCGCATTTGATGGTCCACCTAGCAAGTTGCAAGTGACCATATCCAAAACCTTGTTACATTTAATTTAAGCATTACATAATTCAACAGAAATTTATCACATCATATAATAAGAGAGAAATAAAGGTTACTTTTAGATAAATACTTATATTTCAGTCAAAATTATATGTTGAAAAACTAAAAATTTATCGGAATTCAAAGGGCATGCATTTACAACTATTGTGTAGTGCGTAACTAATTCAACCAAGTAGAAAATTCATACCTTCAACCTGTGATCTCCTCCGACAATTGTCATGCTCAAGATGTGCTCATCATCATCTAGATACTCTAACCTTTCAGTGCTAGTTGTCGCTGGCAAACCTGACTTAACATTTACTTCTCTAACACTTCCAACCTGAAGGTCCCCCTGCACAACACACCTGCTAACAAATGGTTTGTACTTCTGCGGTTGATCAAACCTCCTTACTAATGACCAAACCTGATTGATCAAAAACCAATAATCATTCATTAAGGCACAAAACACAGCCAAATTTGCCTTCAATCAAGGAAACTAAATAAATACCTGAAACTTAATCTGAAAGTAATTTCATTTGCACCTACTCAAGGTTTAGATTGGGTAAGGGATATCAAATTAAACTCATTCAATCCAAATTTATCGGTATTTGAAGATGAGAATGAGATAAAAGAATCCCTAAGCCCTAGATATCCTTTCCACACTTAAGGAAAATGCAAGTCTAAAGAAAATCTTATGTTCCATTTATGTTCAAAGTTCAAATCAAGCAGATACTAAGTAATTATGAAAGAAACAGCAACTTACAGAGTAATTTCTACTAATCAAAAGTTATTAATGCTTATATAGCTGAAGGATGTGTTTAGCTTCAATTGATAGAGAATGTTTAATATCACATAATCTAGCTTAAATTTTAAGTGACATTCAAAATTCTAAAATCCCAATTTCAGTATCAAATTTCCTCATATATCCAACCCACATGCAATGAAAAAAGTTAAAGAGAAAATTCCCCAAAATAAAACGTCGCCTGAAAATTAAGCTAAGCTTCTTAAATTAGGCGTCTAAAACGAAAATTCACTGAATTAAACGAAAATTGTTCCCAGATCTATGTACGGATCTAGCACCAAATAGGAACCCAATCGATTCTATTAGAAAAAGTAAATAAAATTGAAATTTACAAAAAAAAAAATAGATTTTAAAAAAAAAAGCATACCAGGTGAACAGGAGCTTTGATGTGTTTAACGAGCGAAGAGCTGCACTGATTTTCTTTAACCTCGAGTTTGTGGTACCTCTTGATGAACTCTTCTTCCATCTTACTAAACCCGTTCCCGTTCATGGTGATATGATCATCGGTCACCATCTCAGTAACCTTAGCAAAAACCGTGGCCCGAGGAAGAGAAGAGGAAAAAACCGGTCCAAAAGCTGACGCCGGGTGTTAGCGGGTCCGGGTACGGTTATCGGAGAGTCCTAGAAAGGTCCGAAACGAAACGCCATCGCCAGGTCCTGATTGCCTCTTTCTCATCTCATCGCCTGGAATAATTAATTAAAAATAATGGGAGGAAAAAAATGAAACGGCGTGTTTTTTTTTTCCTTTTTAATATTTTTTTTGAAATAAACAAAATTTTTTGGCTATTATTTGTTTATTCGTACTTTCCATGGGGATTACTGACTGGTAGCAGGAATTTTGATTTTGCCCAGGCTGTTTTTTTTATAGGTCCAAGGATTTTTTGGACTGATGCAGTGAAATTGAAAACGACGGCGTACTTAAGCCTTCTGGTTAGTTGTTATTGGGCCAAATTTTCAGGCCCAAAGTTTCCCGCCAAAGGATCTATTTATTTGCCCTAATCCTTTTTCTTTCCCGCCATCTTGCTCTCTTCCCTGTGAACTCACTCTGCTATGAAATTGTGATATTCAACGAGAAATTAGGGTTCATTTTGAAGCGAAGATGACGAAAGAGGAAGCTGATAACGGAAGAGATGACATGGTAATTGATGGACCTGAGCAAGCAAATGCTGTGCCTGATGGATTTAACGCTAACTATCTCAGAATCTACTATGGTCAGAATTCTCATTTTCTTCTTATAGATTTTTCGTCCTATTGCTTGAATAATAGAAAATTTCTTTTATTCTAGCAGTTGTGATTCAAATCTGAAACTAATTTATGGCAGGAAAGCTATTTCCTCATGCTGACATGTTCAAGTGGATGTCTTACGGAAATGGTAACTCAAATCTCTTCTTCCTTTTCGTATATATGGCCTTGCAAACACGCGCTTGTTTCTGTGCTTTCGTGTTTTTCTCCATGTATTGATGTATGTCGTGATCTTGCTATCTGCAGATGGCAAGCATCCTGGTTGTGACAAATCCTACTTTGGAAGAAGGGAATTATCTTTCACGCTAGAAAATGACATTTATATCCGATTCCAGTCTTTCAACAGCGTTACGGAACTGGAAAATTCCATCAAAGAAAAGTGTCCATTCAAGATAGATATCGGGCCTGTCTATAGCGTTGATGTAAGATTTCTTTCAATTTTATTCTTATTAAGGATTCTTTGATCGTTATTCAGTGAGCTATGAATTAAAGCTGCTCATATTAGCTGTTTTATTAGTTATTCTTGTTAGCTGTTTTATTAGTTGTTAATGATGTATTGTCTGTAACGCAGCCTACCAAGAGGCATGCTTATGCGCAAAATGGCGACAATGTTTTCACTCCAGTTGAGAGAGAATTGGTTTTTGATATTGTAAGCTACTTCATTTCTGGAAAACCGAGCATTTCACCCTACTTTTTAAACTGAATGCATGTATCGGCCATGTTATTTGACTCATTGGAGTTATGTTTATTCTTTTCGCAGGATATAAGTGATTATGATGATGTTAGATATTGCTGCACGGGAGCAGATGTTTGTTTGGAATGCTGGCCTCTAATGACAATTGCGATTAAAGTGATTGATACCTCTCTCAGAGGTAAAACTGATATATGCTGGAGTTTGAAAGGTTTGAGGCCTTAGGTGGCTTTACTAAACTGGTCTAGATCTGAAAATATTCTAATTAGACCTGAGTTCTTAAGCTGTCCTATGTAAATGTTTGCATTGCAACGTAGGCATTTTTGGTTTCTTGACTGCCTTTTTCTTACGCCATCAATTAACTTCTAGTTCTAATAATGTAGATGACTTTGGCTTTAGTCATATTCTATGGGTATATAGTGGTCGACGTGGTGTGCACTGCTGGGTTTGTGATGGAAAGGCCAGAAGGTAATGCAGTAAACAGTTGAAATCTTCACATTTTTTTCTGCCTTTACCTGTATTATTACATAAAGAAGTGCATTTTGCTCTCATAAATTCCACAGGCTGACTAATGAACAAAGGGCAGCTATTGCTGATTATTTCCATGTATACAAGGTGGTTAACTAGTGCTGTGAAAGACAACTGGATTTTGCTTTGTTTTTCAATACCAAGAAACCATTAACTTTGTACCTTGTTCAGGGCAATGGAAATAGTCACAAAAAGATATCTTTACCTGGTTTTGTTCTTCATCCTTTCTTGGCGTAAGTGGTATTGTATTTTGTTTTTAATTTTCTTATTCTGGGCCTACATTCTCCTTCACTAAGGCATATTCTGGCTCTGCAGGAGATCCTATACCGAAGTTCTGAAGGGTTTTTTTGAGGCCAAACTGCTTCCAAACCAAAATTTACTTGCATCTGAGGAAAGATATGAGAAGATCCTAGAAATGATTCCTGATGCATGTAAAATATATAGTCTCTTCGATGGCTAGCTCTGTCATTTACCTTAGCAGTTGCTCATGTTTGTACATTCTATCTTTGCAGCTGTTGCTTCTGAGCTTAGGAGCAGGTGGCAGGAGAATAGGCGAGCTTCCATGTCAAAAGATGACATTAATATTGTTAGGTGGGAGCAGCTAAAATCTATCCTGCAATCGGGTAAACAAAAGGTATGAATTGGTAAGCTCAAAATCAGTGTTAAGTACCTAATGGGCAGGTCAAACCTCTAACAGTGAGTTATTAAGTCTCGAAATCCTATGATCTCTTTGATGGCCAAAATCAGTGTTAAGTGCCTAAAAGGTGAATTCAACACTTAATGCACTTTTGTCAGTTGTAAGATTTGAATTTGTTTTTAGAATAATTACTCTAATAGTGATGCTAAAATATACCTTCTTGGGATCAGTTTCCTATGTGTAAAAGATATAATTGCCATCATAAATTGATTATGGTCATAAAAGTGATCATAGGATTTTGAGATTTAAGATTCGTAATAGAAAGTTTTATAGACCGTCAAGTGAGTTCTTGACATGTTAAAGTGTTTACAATAAAGGGGGTGAGTACACTGCCTGTTAGAAACAAGATTATTGACACTTTCATTATGTCAACCACAATCAAAGTGCATTTCTGAGAAAATCAACAATAAATGAGTTGGATCAAGTAATAAAGCTTTGCTCTGGCAATCAATTACAATTTGATTGTTTTCTTGGAAAAGTTCTAATTCGTTAGAAACACATTTCTCAAAAAAAAAAATATTCACACAGATGTCCTCTGTTTTACTTAGAGGGAGAATTACTGTATTTCCATCATTCTTTTGTATGATTCAACATTTCCAGATGCAAGGACTACGGAGATGTGTTGAGGAGATTGTCTTTTCATATACGTACCCTAGGCTTGATATGGAGGTCTGCAACAGTATTACTCTTTGATTTTTTTTTTTTTGGATTTGTTTTCTTTCAACAAATATAAGTATTCATCTCAGAAATACATCTACCTCCATTTCATACATTAGTACATATAAATTACATTTTTGAAACCAAGAAGTTTTTATATATTAAACCATCTATAAGTGACCCATCATAGGCAACTACTTATTTGTGTATCAGGTGTCGAAGCACATGAACCATTTACTGAAGGCACCATTCTGTGTACATCCAAAAACAGGTTAGTGTTGAAAAGTGTATTCTATACCAGTCGCTAAGAATTTGAAGATTGGCCTGAAATCATAGGTGGGTGCCTAAAAGTGTGGCGTGGGTTCTAGTTTAAGAACCAAGACATTTAAACTTAAAGGCTAAAGCACTACAGTGACAGCTTTCAAAACCATAAGTATTTTCAGTAGCTGTGTTTATGCTATGAAGCCTTGAATGTGTACTGTGATTGGATTATTTTTCTTAATTGCTAGTTGGCTTTTTTTATACATACACATCAATATCACATCATAGGGAATATCTTCCTGTTCTGATTCTCAGGAAATGTAGGAAGGAACTTCATTTTAGTAGTCTCAAGTGTTTTTCAACTTTTTTCCCCTCTAGGTCGTGTTTGTGTTCCAATTGACCCAAACAATTGTGATGAGTTTGATCCAACCACAGTGCCGACCCTATCCCAGGTATTTTTGCTATCAACTTTCAAATTCTTAAGATAGCTGCAGGATTCTTCTGGTGAAGATTTCCAAATCCATATTTAATTGTTTGTTAGAACTTCAACTAAGAATTATGCTGCATTCCGACATTGTAAATTTTTTTATAATGAATTTTATCTGTATAGTTCTTCCTCATGTGTACACTTGCATGAGCTCTTACTCCTTTGTAGAGATATGGGCCCATAATTCTTGTGATGTATTTACCTGGCAGCTTCTGGAAGAACTGAACAGGGGAGGACTAAGACAAGATGCTGAGAATGGTATGTTTATTCTTGCAATATTATTTATTCTTGTGATGCTTAGATTCCTATAAGTTCAGTCAGTTGCCTGAAAATAGATGAAAAACCAGGAAAAGTTACTGAACCTGAAGAAGTTGCACCTCTGTAAACATGCTCTATCTTTCGTTGTGCCTCTGATCTCTTTGACATGCCACATAATCATGGTTGATTTTGTCAGCCATCAAAAGATTAAAGAGCTAAATAGGGTCACAAACTGATGCGATTGGTATTTTATGTACTGATATCATTGGCTTTGTTTGATGGCAGAATGGGATAGAACCTCTCTTGGAGAGTCGGTCACGTTTTTCAGAACATCATTTTTACAGCCTCTGCTAAAATCTTGCAAGGAGGAGATAGAAAGTTCTTACAATGCAAAGCTGCAGCAGTCCAAGAATGCCCTCAGTTGGTAGTGTTTTCTAACCAGTATCATCTAAGAATCCGGTCATCTTTTGATGTATAATTATATGATTTTGAATTATGTTCCATGTATGCTTTTATGCTATTCAAAACATATGATACGCTAATATATTTAATCAATGCCAGGAATCATGTTTCATTGAAAGTGCTTCTAAACCGAACAGAAACCGACCTTTTCATCTCTTCAACTCATTCATCAGAGACCCTCTATGAAGTGGTTTTGCTGTGTACCTACTAGTCTGTATTTACTAATTGAAAACCTTGACAGGTTAGGTTAACAAAGGCTTTGTTCAAGGTTTAAGCCAAAAATCGAATTTATTGGTGAAGAGAAAACCTGAAACCTGACAATATTCTAATCATCTTTCTTATCCCCCTATTAAGTCATGTATTCTAATCATCTTTCTTATCCCCCTATTAAGTCATGCCATTGTGCAGTCGTACTCAGTACAACTATCCGGTCTAAATCATTAGTCATTTATCTTTTTTTATAAATGATGTAGAGGTGACTGAGGACCACAATTTCTTTCTCGTGGCTTTCTCACCATTGGCCAAGAAAGAGCATGCGTGGCTGATTTTACTTACAGGATATGAGACTGATGTGCAAAATAATTGCATCAATATAAGTCTCTTAGTACTAGAAGAGCACTAAATAAGGATATTTTATTTTCTGCTATTTGCAAAAGTTTAGAAAGATTTGTTTACTTTTTTTTATCTCCTAAATCAAATGCCTTTCATACTAAAACAAAGGCCAAAGTGACCGTTCCTTAAAAAAAAAAATACTTAAACCTAAACCCATTGATGAGATGCTAATTGGCAAGAATCTCCCATAGTAATTCAGCATCAAAAGATGGCATTCTTGCAAGTGAACAGTCTTCAAAGTTTGGTTCCCTAGCCATCATCATTGTAGAATCATTTGAAACAGACGACGGTGAATTCATACATCTCCGAAACCCATCCTCAGATACTGTCGGTGGTGACAACAATCCGTTGTTTAAATTGTCACTAAAGGCCAAGGATGAGGATGATGAACATGGTTCTATTACCTTCACATCTTTTTTTGCTTCAGGAGAAGCAGCAGGACGATCAGAGTTGCCTTTCTTGGCATTCTTTTTAGCTCTCTCTTTTTTCACCTTTTGACAAATGGCTTGAATCTTAGCATCCACCGCATTTTTCAAAGCGTTCAACCTAGCACAATCTCCCAAACCCATCTTTGCTGGGTCCTGTAGGTTCGGGAAATTCAACCTCGCATATTCCCCTCTGAGCTTATACGCCGCACGATCGTATGCATAAGCTGCCGTCTCGGGCGTTTCGTAAGTGCCTAACCAGACTCGCACTCTGTTTTGTGGGAGCCGAATTTCGGCCACCCATTTGCCCCACTGTCTCTGCCTCACGCCCCTGTACAGCTTCGTCTTTTGAGGACTGACGCAGTTACTCGTCGATGCGGTGTTTTGGCTGTTTCGAAGCTGATCCGCTACGGAGTTACGCGAAAATGAAGCGTTTCCTTGACAGAATTTTTGAAGGAGATCTCTCTGCCGGAGATAAACTGAAGAGCCTAATGGCTCATAAACAGAGTTGGTGCCAACGGCTGCTATTGATGGCTCGCAACGAGAGAAGATTGAATCTAAGGTATTTGAGCCTCCTGACAATATCAGCTGTGATACCGAATTCCCAATATCCGCACCATCGTTGAATCCAAATGGATGATTGATTTCTTGCATCGCTTTTCCTTGATCCGTTGTATTCTGATTCAAAACAGAGGGAAAAATAAAATTCGAAAAAGGAAACAGGGTTTGCCCAAAAAAACTTGAAAGGAAAAGCAAGCCCAAAGTACTAAAATAATTATAAAGAAACAGAGAAAGTATTTTAGAAAAAAAACGATGCCAGGAATTTATGTTTAAGGCTTGCTGAGACCTCTGAGTGTGGTTCCAGGTTCAGCTTTGGTGTACTTATAGCTGCACAGTAAAGCAAAAAGGTTAGCCAGATTTTTCTAGCTTCCAAGTATGAATCCCAGACGCAGTCCAAGTTAATATTTCTCAAATTTTGTCTATTGTTAAAAATATTAAAATTTATATAAATATAAAATATAGATTAAGAATTTATTTATATATCATAAATTAACTAAAAGATATATTTTTATTAAATTTCAAAAGATAACATTTTTTTTTCTATTGAATATATTTAATATTTATTTTTGAAATACATGTATAACTCGAAATATGATATTTTTTAAGTTAAACATATTTTTAAATAATGTTTGAGTTCGAATTTTATAAATAAAAATAATAATATTTAAAGAATTTTATTCTCATTTAAGGGTCCAATTTAATGAAGACATTTATTAATTTTATTTGTAATTTTATATTGGAGCGTGAATGGCAATTATTTACGTAATTTGAATTTTGTGGAGAAATTAAGACTAAGGATGGACTTGGTTTGTCAAACAAAACGTTGATCGTTGAAGTTGAAGTTGAAGTTGAAGTTGAAGAAGAAGAAGAAGTGTGGAAGAGTGATTTCACACGGAGCATTACCTTACAAGACAAGCCTGGAATTGAATAGAGCTAGAGTTATTCCCAGCAACATTAATGTCGGAACTTCGTTTCATTACGTCTAGAAAGCCACTTTTTGGTTTTATTACAAAATAAGCAGGGTCAGCTTATCTTCCTTAACAACCATAGACTTTCTTCGCCATCTTATTATGATTTTCTTTCTCAAAATTTTATATTATGAACTAAATATTCAAACTTTAATCAAAACATCACATCAATGCATATAAATTCAAATTCTTCCGTTCAATTCATTAGTTTATGATCTAATCTATTCACATAGTTAAATTAAATAGATTATTAAAAATTATAAAAAAAATTAATTTAATCAGATCATACTATTAATCAATCTGATGTCTCTTTCCTAATCAATATCTCAATTCAATTATCCAATCAATTGATTCAATGTGATTCAAACAACCATATATAAAACTTATTTTGAATCTCTTTTCATGGAATTACAAGGCCGCTTGAAAGCTGATGATTTGTGTCCAGATAAATATGTACTAGTTATGGAAATTGTAATAAATGCTTCTTCTTCTAATTTCTACTTGAAGAAATTCACATCAATTGAATTTAACCCAAATTCTGCCTTACGAGAAAAACAAAAAGCCCCTTCGATTGAATGAGGTTAATAAAACCTTTTCTGATTGCATCAAGAAAAGGTTTCCAATCAACAATCAATGTGGGATGGGTTCTGGGTATGGAGCATTAATCGCGTTTGGATAGGGTTTTGAAAAGGTTACAGATCATAAGCTTTAGGATTTCGACTTCTGGGGGTTAAACTTTTAACAAAAATTTAACCCTTTTTCTATTTTTAATCCAAGGAAATTCCATTAACCTAATATCTTACTAAAAATTTAAACTTTATTTTCCAAAACAACAAAAAATAAAATATATTTAATGGATAAAATGGTAAAATTTAGAAATAAACTTAGAAACATCAAAACTTCATTTACTGTCCTTGAGCTGAAACCCTGCCTACAAAACATAACCATTCTATAGGTTGTAAGAGGTAACAAAAATGTCGGTAAAAGCTGCAGCTAAAAGACAGCGAAAATGTAACATCGCCATCGTTGAAAATGGAAAAGGCAAATGAAGGTTTCAAAAAGTTGAGTTTTGGCAGTATTTGAACTCGGTCGCATTTACACAGCAACGCGACTTCGACACAGCCAGAGTGGTCCAGTCTCTGAGCCCTACACCTCATCTGCACCGCTTTTCACCACCCAACACGTACCGCCTTCTCATTCACTCACCGCCTCTAAACAAGATAAAATTTTAAAAACAGAACAAATTCCACTATCTCGCTATTTCATTATACTTATTTTAAATAAATAAAATGACTGTTAGTTTGTATAAAAAAAGTGAATTTTCCGTTATTTCAATTAATATAATAATAAAATTAGCTTTTAAAATTTAAACATCTTATCTATATGTAAACTAACTTTTTTTTTTAAAAAATAGATTTTTTTATATTTTAATCTTTTAAGAATTAACATCAAATTAATAAAATATATAAATATTGAGGTTTACTTTATTACTATATCAATCAAAATCATATATAATTGATTAATTGATTCAATCAATTATTTTTAATTATTTATTTTCAAAATTTATAATAATTAAATTATTTTGATTTTTTAAAAGAATGAATTTGTTTAATATTAAAATTGAGATGTACCGGAAATATGTTTTTACCTATTTAAAAAATAAGCAGGGACCGTTTTGTTAATGACAATTTTAATCTCAAAGAATTAACAAACACATATTCTTCTACATTTGTAGGTAGATGTGAATCATAGCAACGAACAATAAGGCAGTTTAGGTTGGCGAAGAAAGATAAGAATATTATTAATTATGTTGCTGATGAAAATGATTTTATGTGGATTAATTAAGAATCGGGCCGTGACTATTTAAAAAAAAAAAGATAATTTTGTCGATATAAAATTTAGCTGATAATTAGAGAATAGAAAAAAAAAATTCTCTTATAAAAAAGAAAATGAGATCAAAATGAAGAGTTTCCGGAAAGCAACTTCTTTCAAAAGTCTTTAAAAGTATATATTAAAAAAAATTAAAATCAAATTTCGAATCGAGTTATGATATATTCTATAATAACTTTTATTTTCTCGAAGAAAGGACAAACCTTTTTGTTATTGCTGATTGGGGACTCTATGGCGACAGAATGCAGTTCAGCGGAGATAAACGAGTTTCACACATGAAAGGTTCTTATGCTTTAAAACCATAAAAATAGGTAGTTTACTATAAGCTTAGATGTGAAAACACAACAAATAAAACACACGTCGGGGCCTTTCGCAAAGCATGTCCACCGCCATTTTGACACTAAGGTGCTTTCTATTTTATTTTAAAGTCAATTTTGTTGCTAAGTGTTTAATTATGTGTTGGTTCATGTATTTTAATTTAATTAATTTTTATTTTTATAATGTTTAAACTTTAAATTTTTAGTCCTCATTTAGGTCAAATTCTACTTGTTATACTCCATCCGCAATAAGACATGTTGCAACCCAAGAAGATGCCTGAATAGTAAAAGGTCACCTGCGAGCTCACTCTTCCAAGATGACTATACGGGCAGTGGATGGCTTAATCTTCATTGGGAACATAAAGTCATTGGTCATCAAGCATCACGTTGACTCAACTGTTTTATCTCATCAGAGTTAGAATGAATGACATAATTTGTCTTGTCATAGACATCCCTCTCACATGCCTCGTAATGATAGCTAGATGACGAGTCCAACACGTCAACACCATCTTACACGGAAACCTTGTCTATAAATACTTTTGAGAACGATGAAGAAAGGATCAACTCTTTAAAAATATTAAGCTAGACTCTGTCAACACTCTTTCAACTCTCAACCTTTATGTTATCTTCATCACCACTCTTCATAACCTTCGGCTCTCCACCCTGACTGGGTGGACTAGCCTCCATATCAACCACTCTCCTCTCCTCTCCTCTATACTCTTCCCTTGTCATACACTCTATTAACATTGTTAATAGTCTTTCTGCTTTTTTAATTTTGAAAGTTTAATCTTGACTCAAATTATGTTGTTAATCCTTAAATTATGAGGAAATGACATAATTTGTTGTGGGTTTTACGTGAAAATAAAACTGATATAGTATTATACATGTCATATTATGTTCGATGCATAAAATTTAACTTGAAATTTCAAAAAGTAAATTTAAAATAATCGAATTTGAGTATGAATTATGAATAGTATCTAAAATCTGGTCAATATTGTTGATACAGTTATGCAACAAGGAGAAGGTACAGAGAAGAGAGTGGTTGTTGTTGTGGAGATCGATTCACCCAGTTGGGGTGGAGAGTCAAAGGTAGTGAAGACTAGTGGTGGCGAGAGTGCTAAGGTTGAGAACTGAAGGTATGCTGACAGAGTATTGGCTTCGTATCTAAGGGGAGGTGATCCCTTCTTTATCATTCCTTGGGGTATTTATAGGCAGGGATCCCTTCTTTGTCATTTAGCCATCTTACAGAACGTGGGGCAGATGACTATGATAGGACAAATCTTGTCATTCATTCTGACTTGATGATATAAGGTAGTTGAGCCCACGTGATGTTTGGTGACCAACAATCTCACGTTCTTGCTGAAAGCTTAGGGACTTGGATGGCAGATGGCTCATAGTTGTTCGGATGGTCATTCCGAAAGGGAGGCTTGTGGGTGACCTCTCAGATTATAGCAACTAGCTTATTGTTTTGGTGTCTTTTTAGCTTGTCATGTGTCCTAACACAAATGGGGTATAACAATTATCCCCCATTTGAGTCAAGTGAGAGGGTTATAAAGTGGCCTTCCTTGAGAAAGGATAGCCTCCCCTTATATACCAAGTTAACACTCTATCAGCATACATTTGATTTCCAATCTTAGCATTCTTGCCACCACTACTCTTTACTACCTCCAACTCTCTGCCCCGACAGAGTAAATCAACCTTCACAGTAACTACCACTTTTTCTTATGTTCCTCCTTATTATATCATTGTATTACCAAATATCGTAACTATTTATTTGGTGATCTATCTTCTCGTTACTATTGTTGGTTGGTTACATGGAAAAGATGATGATAGGATATCATTTTGACCGCCTCAATTTTAGGTTACATAAATTAAATTAATACATGTCAAATATGTTTATTCTATTTGGAAGAATATTTGCCAAAGTCTTTTGCTTCTAGGCTGTTTGGTCTTGGTTGTAATGGGGCAGCACATGGACCGCGTTGGACGAAAGCTACAAGCCTTGGGTTGGGCCACAATGGATAAAATTACATAGGAAATAAACATGGGCTAAACGAGCTTGAATTTGATTATTCCATTGCAATACCAAGGATGTACTCCGTATATTTGTCGATCACTATATGAGAAAATTCTAATTAGACTCCAAACCAACGTGATTAAATTAAGTTTATATTTTGATTACTTAATTTTAAAAATTATAAATAATTAATGTATTATAATTTCATAAATTTTAATTATTGTATTTTTTAAATTTTAAATTTTTAATCTTGATTCAAATAATAATAGTGAGATTCATTAGTTCAAATTTTATTATTGATCTCATAAGTTGTAAATTTAATTATCGTTATCCAATTTAATTAGTTTTAGTCCGATGTCTTTCAAATTTTAAATTTTTAGTCACAACTCAAATGGTAGTCGTTAAATCCATTAATTAAAAATCAAAAGATTTTTTCTGTGAGTATTATATAAAAATAACAAGTTGACATATTATAAATGTGATAATATGTTTAACGCATACAATTTTAGATAGAGCAGAATTTAAAAGCTACTATTTTGTCAAGACCAATATCTCAAGTTTTAAAAAGTACAAGGATTAGAATGACAAAATTCAAATATAGATTAAATCCACAACTTATACAATAGTATTTTTCTGTAACATCCACCCTATATAACAACACTTTATTATAATAGTTAAGTTTGTTGTATGCATTGCTTATTTTATTTTTTTATAACAACTTTTGGAACAACCATAAATACGAAATACATTTTGTACTAATTACTTTTTTATAATAATTTATTATCTTAAATCTTGTTAAAATTATTATTATTAAATCAAATAAAAACCACAAATTTTAATTAAAATATACTCATTTAATACCTCGACAAATCTATTAAAAAAAGTGTGTTCACATCCAACTTGATCTTTTACTAAAAGTTTACTTTCAAATTATGAGATTGATGTAGATTGAATATAGATTCATTAATTGCATAATGCCCTGATTAATAACAATGTTGGAATTATAATTGAATAAAAGTTTTTTGTTTTTTAATTCATTTGCATTATTGCACGTTAACTCAAAAGTCCTCCTTCATTCAAATGCCTTCCAACTTGAACTGGACTCATTGCCTCCAAATTCATCATTGCACGTAGATAACAGGGAATACATTATAGTAATACCGTACGACGCTATGACCCAATATCGTACGACCATGGACGAACTCCCAATATTCTTCGTGATTTAACCATGTGACCATACCAAAAGCATGATTAGGTGTAAAAATGTGATATGCGATTGTCCAAGCTTTCACTCAGTTTAGTCACAAATGGACATCACATGGTCACAAAATATTTCACATGTCAGCATCAAAGATTGACTTTTGGTGGGTATTTTAACCAAGTATTTTGTATCATATTTAGATACCTAATTTCCTAAACGGTTCACGAAAAAAATATTTGGATTTCATATATTTATATGAGGCATGTAAAGCTTAGGTTTGAGTTTGAGCAATCCATATCCTTATCCCCCCCCCCCCACCCCCATACACATATTTCTATGACACTTCGTTTTCAAGTATTTTCCCCCTAAAATCATGCCGTGGCCTTCTATTTCAAAATTTGTACTTACGAAATTTTTCAACAAACTTGGGCTAAGACATAATCTCATAAATTTGTAATAGGGTCAATGAAATGTCTGATTGTGACGGTTAGAATGGATGGCAACAAAGTTTTTCAAACATGAAATTCAGCAACAAATAAACAAGAGGGATGATGACACTAATTGGATGAGCTAGTTAGGTGGTAAAAAAACACCATAAAATCTTTTATATTAAGAGTCGGATTGTATTTTATTTTTTTTATTTAAAAAATAAGAAAATTAACTTTTATACATTAAATTAAATAGTAAATTGATCCTTTCATTAAAATATTCATTTATTTATATTATTAAAAATTAGTCTCTGTATGTTGACATGAAATACACGTGTCACGAAAAGTATAATTGTTTGGTTATTTCATCAAACACGTCAATTTTTAATAGTTGAAATGAATGAAAAATTTAATTGAAATAACTATCTTACTTTTTTAACTGGGAACTCATTTACTCATATTTTAAAAAGATAAAATGCAATTGATATGTTAATCCTTTTAGTGCCTAAATCCATAATCCAAGCGAATATGTCCAAAAAAGTACAAACTCAACATCACATGACGAATGTGATTCGTCTACCATGCAAAACTCACATCGAACTCCACCTAAGGTTTCCTCGAAATCCCTTCGCTTTTGCTATTGGCATTTACAATGGTTCCATCCGATCTCGCTATCAATATCCCTTTTTGTTAGTAGCACTAATCAAGCTCCCAATTTGACGCCAAACAATGGTCAAATTTTAATAAACAGAAGGAACAAAACACCGGGAATGTTAGTGGAGTCAAAAGCAATAAGATTTTTCCTCACCTGCTCCATAATATATAAGCTGTTTGAAAAAACTAAAATAAAATAATTATTTTGGAGGAGAAAAGAAAATGGGGAGCTTGATCGGACCACATTCTCCGTGATTGCCTCACTCCACCAACTGCCCCCTGCATCTACCTTTTACATCAACCTGCCTTGATTTACGCTTTAATTCCAACAATCACATTTAAATTTTTTATTCAATTACTAAAGCATAATTTGAAGCACCAATTTCTTTTTTCTATGTCAACCAGGGTTGCTTTCACATTTTTCCATTTCAAATGTTCAGTTTATGAAATTCTGCTTCTTTTTCTTTTTCTTTTTTTTTTAGGGTTCTATTGCTATAGTAGTGTATTTATGACCCACTAATCCACTATTTTTTTTCAAAAAAGTATTTATTTACTTTATTCATTGCTCTTTTTTTTTCTTTTTTCTTTTTTTTGTCTTTTTAAAGGTAAGAAGGCTGACTAATAGGATCCATATTGCACTTATCGATTATAAACATAGAAAATAGTAACAAGATAAAAAAAATTATAATTATTAGTGATTAATTTTAATCTTGAAATTAAAAAATTTAAGAGAAATGAATCATATGAATTTTTTTTATACATTTATAATTCATTCATACATTCAAAATAAACTGCAATCAATTCACATACCACAAATAAAATTAACAATGTGATTCAAACTCATGAAACTAACCCAAAAGCTCTAACGATTAGATTTGTAGAAATGCCACACTATCTACAAACAAAATTAAAACAATGTGTGATGAACCATGATGTTAAATTTCACAATAAATTGACTAGATAGATAAACAATAATAGTGGGGCTTGGAAATAGGTTATCGCCAAAATATCCTCCCAACCCTCTCCTCTTCTAATTTTAGCTTTTGATAAAGGACCCCTCTCTCCATTAAAGTCATCATTCTCAATGGGAGACATGCATATATCACCAAAAATCTTCATAAACTCGTTTCTCTCTTGAAAAGATTTATCTTTCACGTGTGAATGTAAATTCAAAATAATCTGAATTCGAATCATGAAAGCTTCATTTATTTTTTTTTCTCTTGTAATCTTTGTGTTTCCAAAGTAAAAGTTAAAGTGCAGAGAAGAATGCATCTTGTCCCGTTGCATGCTTGTTGAATCATTGGGGGTCCTCCTTGTTTACGGCTTCGTTATAGTGTCACTATCACCTCGAACTCGAAAGATCTAATATCTATAAAATAATGTGTGTGCTTTATTTTCATGCTTCAAAAGTAAATACAATATCATATCAATTGATTTTCTTTAATATAATGGGGAAAAAATAAATGAAAGAAAAAAAAAAAAGAGGAGAGCTGACGTCTCCACTGCTTTTTAGACACTCAAGGTCATTGATTCCTTGCTTGTTGAAATGCCCCTCTTGGGGTTTGTTCAGAGAAAGTTTTCTCAATTATGCAATGCTTGATGCTTTTCTATTGGTTAAGAACTTACATAGTTTAGTGTTTTTCTATAATAATAAATGAAATGGTTGAGGAGCAAGAGACTCTGCAGGTTTTGAATGCATTTTATAAGCCAAAGTGTGAGGCAATTTGTAGACTCAGCCTATATACCCTCAATTATGACCTCAATCTTTGTGTAGAAGGGGTCTATAATAACAATTCAACCTTAATCTTACCATATCATCGTAGTAAAACTTTGTTAATTAAGTGTTTCCAAAAGTAGAAAGTTATTTGGCACGAAACAAAAATGTTGTTTTGACGCACTTAAACATCAAAAACCAAGTGACAATGACTGCTTTCTGCTTTACTTAACTCACTTGCTCTTTATTAATCAAGTCATTCCAACTTCCGTATTAGATTCAGAGAAAGAGACGGTGGGTTGGATATGTATGGAACATACATTTAAAATTATTCTCACAGCACATGTCCCTTCTCACATTTCCCTTTCTTCACTTGCTCTTCATAATTGATTTTGTATTGTTTATATATACATGATAGTTTCTAAGTTTCTTCAAAATTCACATACATCATTATTGCATCTTTAATAATTAATAGTGAATAATACTATTTGTAACTTATTTTATAATTTATATTTTCACATACAAAACAAAATACACTTAACAGAATAGATATCTATCGATCTCTGATAAATCTGAAGATGACAAATGAGATAATTTTGAATTATATATTTTCTCTTAAGATCCTCTTTTCTTACTATGAACTTTCAATTTATCACCAAAACAGGAACATCATGAACTAATTTAGCAAACTTAAAAATAAAAACAAATGATTACAAATAAAATATTCTCTGCAATCTAAAAGTGTATACGTAGACGTTATGTCCTAAAATTTGAATTAAGTTGAAATCTTCCAAACTTGTTGTGATCAATGGTATAGGTATAATAAGATTATATAGTTTAACAAGTTAGCCAATTAATGAATCTGGTTTGTTAAGCAATACTATTCCTCGGGTTTTGGATGTAGAAACAATCGAACAAGTTAACTTAAAATTTGAGTCCTCAAAGTTTATGAAGCAAACTCAAATAGTCTATAAAATTTTAACCATGTCATACGTATCAATAATTTGTAGTCAAAGCTCATTGTTTGTCGCGAAACAAGTCTACGCTAAAGCAACACCATGTTCTTCCATCTAAAATTCATCTTTAATTATGCTTTTATTATGTATATATATATGTGTGTGTGTGTGTTTTTATGCAAATTGAAAGGACTCTCTTGGTGTTGTAATTGCACCCCAAAATGTGTACACTTAAGTGAAGGTCGCAAGTGGGAAAAGTAATCAAAATTTCTAAAGAACCAAACCCAATAAAAAGGAACAACAATGAAGAAAGCAAAATGTGAGGGAGGAAGTGGTGTGAAAGCATGCCTACACTTTCATACCTCTTTGAAGCCCCCCACAACAGTGTCTCCACCGCCTTTAATATTTTTTTTTTATATATAATTATCTGTCGTATTTGCCTTCACTTTACTGATTTTTCTTCTACTGTATTTATTCCTTGAAAACAAAATTTCTACACCAACTCTTGAATAGAAAATCATCAAATCCAACCTTCGTAAATTTCACATGCAAATACATTTTATTTTGTAATCCTCAAATGTAAAATAAACTAAATTCAAATTCAAATTTTGATTAAATATTTTAATCACAAATAGTAGTAACGGATACAAACAGGCAAATTAATTAGCTCTGCAGAGGCTTTTTTTTTTTTTTTCTTGAAGCTGCTGGGAAGATATTAATGATCAAACGTGACATGGATTACAAAATTTCCCCAGTTTTAATTATACGTAAACAAAAATTATAATAGTTTTATCTGCTTTTAGACCTACAACTCTGCCAGTATTATGGTCTCTACTCATCTGCTTCTTTCATAAATAAATTATTTTAGTTTTTAAATTTTCAATTTTATCTTTAAAAAAATTAATAATAAGTTTTTAAATAATATTAGTCAAGAATATTATAAATTTAAACTTTTATGATTTGAGGTGGGTTGGGATTGTGTAGGAGTTTAAATTTAAATTTCCCAGATATTTTGAAATTTGTCAGGTGGGCTGTAAATGTTTTAAAATTTAATTAAGATGTCCACATTTATTTACTTAAACATTTCTTTAAACTTCAAATGCCATTAATTATGGGTCAACTAAGTTCAAAACTTGAACTGAGTACTAAAAGTCAAACCACAAGATTCGGCAGTGCGGGTTTCCCTACCATATTCCACATGCCTTTCTGGGAAATTTTCACACGCCTTTATCAAACATATTTATCTTTTTATTTCTCCTACATCTTCGCATAATTCTTCATCCATCCAATTACATTAATTTATTATTACCGTGGTTGCCTGAAAATATAAGTTTCGAATCACTAATAAATGCAAGTTAAATTATTTTTTATGGCCACAACGTCAACTTGATATTTTAAATAAAATTATATTTTAATTCTTCAATCAACATGATTCATCGTAAAAATTTCCATAAGTTCATTTGTAACTTGAATTTGATTAAATAATATATTATAATTGAGAATTGAATTTAATGTTTTGCCTAAAATATTTATTTTATATGCAAATGAAGTTGTATTTGCTTTAACAAAGAAGGTAACATCTCACATTTTTTACTCGACAATCAAGTTGAATATGACAAGTGTCACATTTATTTATGTAATTAAATTTTTTATTTTTTTATTAAATATTAATTTTAAAAAATTAGCCTTAACTCCGTTGAAGAAAAAAAAAAGCCATAACTGCCCAACACTTACATTTTAAGTTCGAATTTTGTATTCTCTAACTATATTTTCATCTATAGCAGAATTTTCTCTTCTTCTTTTTACCTCTAAAAAATACAAAAAATCCACATAAACAGACACCCGATGATCTGTTCTTCTCGACCCCCCCCCCCCCCCCCCCAAAAAAAAATAATATGAAAAAAAAACTTAAAATTAATAAAATAATTTTCATTTATTGATCTCTGCCTATTTCTAGCCTCTTGGTACTTTCCTCTCCTCCACCATATATAGTGGCCTCATGCTCTTCCAATCCCCCATTCTCAACGCTCCCTCTCTTTCTCTTTCTTCTCCTTTTCTTCCATTTCTTTTTTTGCTTGTGGGTTTATCAGGATTTTTACTTTCAACTGATAATTTATAACCCACATTTCACATTTTCCTTCAATTAGACTGCATTTTCTTGTCAATTTTAGAAAGTTAAAAGGAAACTTGAATTTTGTGTCCTCTGATAACTTTGAATACATGGGGAAGTTAATGAGACTCATTTCAATGGCTCCTCTGTTTCTGCTACTTTGCCTTCCTTTTGCATTTGGTGGGCATGATTATAACCAAGCTTTGAGTAAGAGTATTCTCTTCTTTGAAGCTCAAAGATCTGGTTACCTCCCTCATAACCAGAGAATCACATGGAGAGCTAACTCTGGTTTGAATGACGGCAAGACTAGTGGGGTAAGCTAAAAGCTCCACTCTCATTTTCCTAATTGCTGAACCAATTCGAAACCAGTTTGCTCAAATTGTCTGTGAATAATTTTGCAGGTGGATTTGGTAGGAGGGTACTATGATGCAGGGGACAATGTGAAATTTGGGTTGCCTATGGCATTCACCATAACAATGATGTCCTGGAGCATAATAGAGTACCGCAAGCAAATGGCTGCTAATGGTGAACTCGGCCATGCCATGGAAGCCGTCAAGTGGGGCACTGACTACTTCATCAAAGCTCATCCCCAGCCTTATGTCCTTTACGGAGAGGTATTCAATCACAACACGATAGAGTAACTATGAATTTAACAATTTAAATAAACGACCCACTTCGAAAATTATTTTCGTTGCTAAATTTTGGTGTGGGACTTATTTTTATTATAGGTGGGTGATGGTAACAGTGACCATTACTGTTGGCAAAGACCAGAGGACATGACCACCGACCGTCGTGCTTACAAGATTGATCCAAGTAATCCCGGGTCGGATCTCGCCGGTGAAACCGCCGCCGCAATGGCCGCCGCTTCCATCGTCTTCCGCCGCTCCGATCCTGCCTATTCCAGAGAGCTCCTTCGCCATGCGTACCAGGTATGGTGTTTACACACTCTTTTTCACAGTTCCCAAACACTGCCCTTTTCAGTCAAAAAGCTTAGACCGTAGTAAGTAGGTAGTTATAGACAGTTGCTCGCTCTTTTTTAAACGATGTCGTTATTGTTGGATTATTAACTTCATGGGTTTGAAATTGAAAATTATATATTGCGGGTAAACTTTTTCGGCGCATAATTAGGATCATTGGAGCACTTCGCTTTACGCCGTCCATCACGGCCAATTACTGCTCCTTTTGACCGTACAGGTCTTAAACCAAAAGTCGGAATTAGCTACTTGTGTTTCCCCTCACGTGCCGACATTTGTCGGTGCTCTTAATAAAACCCCATGTCCCAAATTACCCTTGCTTCATTTCCCATATTACATCGCCTACCCCAATCGTTCGTTAACGGCAATTTTCAAGAACCGGCTCAACCACAACTCAATTCTAAGTTTGGTTTTCAAAGTTTTTTGGGTTATGTATGGTGTTTAAATTATTAATTTGAAAAATATAAAGTTTAATAAAGAATGCATTTTTATTGATTGATATTGTTTTTTTTTCTTTTGCAATAAATTAAAATAAAATTATTAAGTTAATACCACTCATGATAAAAACAATAATAATTTAATTATTAAGGTATCATTTTGGATCCAATTAACTAATAAAACTAATTATATAACATCTCGATTCTTTTTCTCTTTTCAGCTGTTCGAGTTTGCTGATAAATACAGAGGCAAATATGACAGCAGTGTCACAGTTGCTCAAAAATACTACCGATCCATCAGTGGCTACAACGTAAGCTTCTCTAAGTTCTCATAAATATTAATCTTTTTTACAGAAAAATTCGATCGAAACAGTGATCAGTTACAAAGGAATCGTGTTTAAATCTTCAATTGACATCCGTTACAAATTCCATTTTATCCACAAAATATATATGTTTTATATAAAAATCATAATTTGAGGATATAAGATGTTGCGTATACCTGAATTTAAATCCAAGATTGCATGAAATTGTGTAGGATGAGTTGTTGTGGGCCGCTGCATGGCTGTACCAAGCTAGTAACAATAAATACTACTTAAACTATCTTGCGAAAAATGGTGACTCAATGGGTGGAACCGGCTGGGCCATGACTGAGTTCGGTTGGGACGTCAAGTATGCTGGGGTTCAGACCCTTGTCGCCAAGGTATTATTAGTTTTTTCAACTGTAACTTCGTTGTCACCCATTATTGTACAATAATTTTATGGTTCAAATTGTTTTAAGTGGTATGTTCTGCATCACCTGCAGTTTTTAATGCAAGGTAAAGCTGGTAACCATGCACCGGTTTTCGAGAAGTACCGTCAGAAGGCGGAGTACTTCATGTGTTCATTGATCGGAAAGGGTAGCCGTAATATTCAGAAGACTCCCGGTGGTTTGATTTACAGACAGAGATGGAACAACATGCAGTTCGTGACAAGCGCTTCGTTCTTGGCCACTGTCTACTCTGATTATCTGACTTCCTATAGGGGAAGCTTGAAGTGTGCTGCTGGCAATGCTGCACCATTAGAGCTTCTTTCTTTCGCAAAATCTCAGGTGATTTATCGATCCCTTCATGGATTTAAATCTTTATACTTCTTGTACATGGTGACGAAGTTGAGCCTTTTAACAATTTTTTTGATGTTTTGCAATGTTGAATTCTCAGGTGGATTACCTTCTTGGAGACAATCCAAGAGCTACAAGCTATATGGTTGGCTATGGAAACAATTATCCAAGACAAGTTCACCACCGAGGTTCTTCAATTGTTTCGATCAAGGTCAACCCTAAATTTGTTGCCTGCAGACAAGGTTACGCAACTTGGTATACAAGGAAAGCTAGTGATCCTAATATCCTCACCGGTGCTGTGGTCGGAGGGCCTGATGCCTATGATAACTTTGCTGATGAAAGAGACAATTATGAGCAAACAGAGCCTGCTACCTATAACAATGCTCCACTTCTTGGCATTTTGGCTAGATTAGCTGGTGGTCATGGTGGATATAACCAACTCCTTCCTGGTAAATTTTAACCCTATACTGCCATTTAAGTTTTATGGTATTAACTTAAAGTTTTCTCATATTCAATTAATAAAAATGATCATTACCGTGGCTTTCCTGCAGTGGTTGCCCCCGCACCTAATCCTGTCATTGCCAAACCGAAACCGGCACCGAAGCCCAAACAGACTCCAAGTCCTGGTATGTTCTAGTTTCTGTTTGGTTCCATGTCTCATTACAATAAGGTTTTGAATGGCAAGATATAAACATTAGGAATTTTTGCTTTGCAGCCTCATCTTCTAGTCCAATTACTATAAACCAGAAGATGACAACTTCCTGGAATCACAAGGGCAAGACTTACTACAGATATTCCACAGTAGTGACCAACAAGTCTTACAAGACATTAAAGGATCTCAAGCTTTCAATATCAAAGCTTTATGGTCCCATATGGGGTCTCACCAAGTCTGGAAATTCTTATGGTTTCCCAAAATGGCTCAACTCTTTACCTGCTGGAAAGAGTCTTCAGTTTGTATACATCCATGCTGCTTCTCCTGCTGATGTCTCGGTTTCAAGCTACAATTTAGCTTAATAATGGAAGACATTGGAAAAAGAAAAAGGGTAAGTTCCAACATGGTTCTGGGGTTGTGGTGTTAGAATTTGTGCAGCTATACAGAATGGGGTCAAAGAAGGGATTTCCTTTTCTTTTTTTTTTTCTTCGTTGTTTGGGGATTTTCAACTTTACTTGTTGAATGGGTTATTTAATTAGGGTTCTACCTGATATTTAGTGGAAGATTGGGGGAGAAATAGATAGAATTGAGAGACAGTAAAAGAGAATGGAAATTGAGAAAGTAAACAAATTACTTCTCAATAAGATTGCAAGTTTTTTACTTCCTACTTACAGAGAAGCAGCTGATGTCTTTTTTGTTGTTGTTGTTGGTGGTGGTGGTGTTGTTGGTGTTGTAGCTGCAAACTTTGTAGCATTACATGTTTTCCATATAAATACAGTTTGCACAACCATGTTTTGTCCCTACATTGCCTGTTCAAGATTCAGTTTGTGGTTCTGTAAAGATTTCCTAATGAACTAATAAACACACCAATTAATTGGTGTCTGCTTAAAACTCAGAAACGCAGGATACCAGTCATTTTAATAGTATTGATAAGTGTTCGCTTTGGTAGTGGTTGAACAAATGTTCCATGAAGTACAAAACCCATTGAATGACAAACCTTTTTCTCTTTTCCAATCTTTGAGAGCTCCTCGACTACGTACTCTTTTGGCCTTGGGATTTTGACAGATGGAATTAAAGTCACCATTTACACCATTCTCGGCAGCCCAGCTTTCAAGTGCTTGCTTCTTGGGGTTAACAACAGAAATGAGGAAGGACTCAAAGCTGTTCCCATATATCCAGATCTCAAAAGTCGATGAAAGACACGATCACGGTCGGGTTAAAAGACTGCAATGGCCAATGAATGATACAAG
Source organism: Gossypioides kirkii (assembly GCA_005610355.1). Lineage (NCBI taxonomy): Eukaryota > Viridiplantae > Streptophyta > Magnoliopsida > Malvales > Malvaceae > Gossypioides > Gossypioides kirkii. Next base: position 2,971,602 of record CP032254.1, on the reverse strand, counting down.
TACTGAGTAGAGGAACAAAGGGCATTACCGAATCAATAACAGATGCAAGACCAAAAACATTCTCCAGATTCTCAACTGCAACATATTCCCCTTGTGAAAGCTTACAAATGTTCTTCTCTCGATCAATAATTTTCATAATTTCAACTCAGAGACAATGGTAATAGAACCTTGATTTAATAAGAGGCAACAATCGACGGACCTGTGTGGAACCATCCATCGATGAATACCTCCTTGGTCAGGTCTTCACGTTTGTAGTACCCTGAAAATAGTGTCTCCCCTGACACAAATTTCCCCACGTGGTATGCTTGCAAGAGCATCGTATCCCATTTCAGGGACATATTCTAGGCATATATCTACGTTTGGTACTGGAACACCCACAGTACCAAGCATAGACAATTCATTCGGTAACAAGGCAAACGTCCCCGCACAAGTCTCGGTCAGGCCTACATTCAGATCCAAATAAAATTGATCAATGTTGATGTTGCAGTAAGTGCGCATAATCGGTAAAGAAAAAAGAATCACATATACAAAAAGGCTAATTTTTAGGATGATATACCATATCCTTGCAGAACATGACAACATGCAACCCCTCGCAGGAACTCTTCGACATGAGCAGAAAGAGGTGCTGCTCCAGATAGAATAAGCCATACATTCCATCCCTCCCAATCCGCTCTTTACCTGAGAAGATTACATATATGAATGAGATTCAAGTAGTTGACAGAATTTCGTTTAGGTGATCGAGATGCAAGGACCTGTGTGGATGATATAACAATGAAGTCTTTAATCACCTTACTGAATACAACTCTGTCACAGATAAAAGATGCATCTTCATGTTTAGTGCCCTTCTTCATGTCACCGAATTTGCTTTCAGGGTTATCATAGATGTTAGAATCAAATAACAACAAAGAAAAATTTGGAAACCACTTTCCATAAACGGAATTATGTAAAACAAAAGCCAAAAAAGGTTATCAAAAGCACATTAAAAAGCATAATGCTGAAATGATTGAGATAATTCTATTTTTATTGAAGCCAATATCCTTTGTTCTTGATACCTGGTGGGTCTATGGTGATAAAATTAACTTCCCTGTTACTTTTAGCCTTTATTTTTTACTGGAATTCGGCAGATACAATGATCTGCTTCACATAAGCAAACTTAAAAAATGAATGTAACTTACCATGAGTATGCCACATCAAAGAACGTCTTAGACAATAAGCTTCCCCCAGAAACCTTCTGTAGTAAACCTGATGATGCACGGAAGTTATGACAGTCTCAGAACAGATAACGCATTGCACTCTAAACTTCACAAATAACCCAAAAAGACATTACCTATTCCAGATTCTTAAAACCTCTTCACCTTTATAAATGGAAATCAGTCTCATCAGCACATTGAGGAATGTAAGCAAGTTTACCTGAATGGACTTCGTCTAACACACGAGAAGATACTTGGCTTTAGCTCCCCAATATCGTCAACCAATAGTATCACATCCTGAATATGCAACAAATAAGCAAGTGATAATTTGAGTAAGCTCTTATATCTTAGATACAATTTCAAATAATCCTGCCCACCCCGCGCCAGAATCCTATTAAGGCACCTCGAGAAATGAAAAACTCCTCAATCACCCGGTCAAATATATGCGCAAGAGGAAGATACGAAAGATATACATCCTTCTCAGTCAACTGTAAAATTTTACAATGAGAGAGGGAAATCTAGAGATGCAAAATGAAAACAAATGTGATCCAAAAATAGTTTAGAGCCCAATTTTAAAAGAGTGATCAAATTTAAGAGTCCAACTATATACTAAGTCTATAATTTTTTAGTTCAAATTAAAGCAAATGAAAAGAAAAAAAAAGTGAAAACTACATTTAAAGGGCATAGGCCATAGGTCAGGTAAAAGGATTTACGCTTAAAGTAATTAAATGAGTATCTTCTCTTTTTATTGTTTGGTAATTTTAGTTAATGTGGAAACCATAATAATGGTGAATATCTTCTCTTATTCTTGTTTTGATAATTTTCTTAATTTAATTTGATGTTTGATTTTCACCAATAAAAATTACATACCCTTTCTTTATGTCACATTGCATATTCCCTTTATTTCATTGTCACACATAATTGTTTTAAGTAATTGCATCATATAGTTAAAACACTAGTAAAATTTTATTTTTATTTTAAAAGAAAAATTATATATCATCTTCTTCGTGGACGGATTTAATCTCATTTTTTATTTTATAATTATTATTCTTCCACATAAAATTTTGTAATGGAAGTCTATAATGCTAAATGATAGAATACTTCGAACTTTTTTAATATCTAAAATTATTGATCAACTAAATATTTAATTTCAGTAAATCAAATTTATTTTATAATTGAACCTATCTTCGAATTTTTTTTAATATCTAAAATTATTAATCAGCTAAATATTTTATTTCAGTAAATCAAATTTACTTCATAATTGAATGAATAATACTCGTAGATTCAATTATCCAGATTCATCAAATTCTACCCCTCATTTGCATAAAATAATAACAATACAATTTGAATAATAAATTTAAAGAATTAATATTACATTCGCATTAAATTCATTATAAATAATAAGTGAAATTTAAATATTATTCTAATCCACTAAATAGTATTATTTTTTTCTTCACTAAGTAAAGCACAAATGCAGCGAATATATCAGATATCCAGTACAGACAAAAATCCCCGAATTCCGGGGAAAATAAAAAAACCTAAAAACTCCCGAAATACATATAAATTAATTCACTGTCATTTTTGTTTATATCACCCCAAAATGCAATGACTACAAAAATTAATACATGAAGCAAATTTCTAATATAAATATCACTATTAGTCATTAATTATAAAACTAATATCCTAAATGGCAGTTCAATTTCCGGAAGAATAGTTTTTCTCACCTCTTCTTGTTTTTCTTCCTTCCTTTTACTTGTTTCTCTAAATTTCTAAGCCTCTGATTGATGGTTGAAGACGAAGAAGATGATGTTATTTGGTTCGGAACTTTTGTTGGTTCAATGGGCAACGAGGTAGACTGTTGTGATGCGGTTTTGGCTTGTTTTAGAGTTTGTTTGAGAGCCGTATACAGATCAATAGAAGGCCGTGCTGCATTAACAACTGGTTGCGGCGGTATTTCTGGAACACCTAAAGCCTTCTTCACTCCAGGAGCCTTAAGCACTGAAAAAACAAACAAATAAGGGAAATGATATATAGTCATATTCAGAAATCTCGGAAAAGCAAATCAAATGTTTAGTTGCTGGATAGCATAAAATTTACAGACTCACCTAATCCATATCCAAGGGAAAATATATTTGATGTGATCCAATAACAAAATATGGCCTGTCAAATAAATGAGATGAAAATGATCATCATTAAGTAAATATTCAGAGCAATTAAATCTCCAGAGAAAGTTGTTTTCTGTCAATCTCCCATTGCGCCCAAAGTTTCTAGACTTCTAGGAGTTACATAGAGCTCATCAATGGCACCATTTGCCAAAACCAGCAAAAATAGTGCACTTGCTTGTTATAGTAGGGAATGCGAACATACTATACAAGCTTGTTAAGGGAAACCGTTATATAAAGGCCCAGATGACCTATTCAAGTAGGGAAAATATTACTGCTATTGAGAGCTGATGGCAGACACAAGAATGTGTGGAAGCCAGCAAAGGAAGTGTACCTTTGGGAAACTCATGGTAAACGGAACTGTCAGAACAGCAAAGACCCGAGAAACATTTTTTATAGTTGCAGCAGCAGGATTCCCTTCCATGCCTTCTTGCATGTTACACTGAGGATATAAAGCATTTAATCAAAACCGATCCAACGATCAAAGGGTGTTTCAAGATGTTGCCTGATGCCTTAAGGTATCAACAAAATAGGATGCTTACCTCCACAGTTAACAAAAAAGTTAGTGCTGTCATAACCGGAAAGATGTATAAACTATCTGGAGTAGAGAGATCTGTAAACCAATATGCTCCACCGGATTTAAATGATTCCATTTTCTCAGCCATTGTTGAAATCTGGGGAAAAAAACAGGTCATCAGATATAATTCTAAATGCACTACATGCAATTCCAAGACCAAACCAGTAATGTTTAAGGAATCAATGTTGCTATCTTACAGCCAAGAAAAAGCTGACGAAGATGGGACCCTGAATAAAAATCCCTTTCAGGGGAGTAAATGGAGTCACGCCATATCTGTAATTATTTAAGACAAACAATGAAATTGTCAGGTTAAAAAAGAAATAGTTAGAAAAACATTCAAGTGAACGACCATATCAAGCACATTCAAGCACGTTTCTGACATCCAAAAAACTAGAGAATATTACCAAATGAATTATCATCTAAAACAACTCAAGTCTAATATACATGTGCTTCTAACCTCAATATATATAGAATAAATCCATTTAGTATCCTCCAAGACAGATTTTAAGGGAGATGCTAACATTAAGAACCTACCATGACTTCAGACAAAGACGGAAAACTGGAGTTTGGCTGTTACTGAAAGGGATAAGAACACTATAAATAAATATATTAAAAACACATTTAAATCAATGTGAAGCTCCCAGAATCTTTTACATCAACGAAATATCAAAGTGGAATCGCATTTAAACCAGGGCCCTTCAGAAAGTTAAAAGAGATAATAGCATAAAAAGCCAATTAACTGATTTTTATGATTCAATCATGGAACCCAATGGTGTGCAAACAACTTATATTACAAGTACTCTCAACAGACATACAGGCTTGTTCTAATGAAAAAGTGGCTTACTCCTTGAAAAGCTTTTGCATTTCATTTTGACCTTCAGCCATTGACAAGGCATCACTACCCTACAGAAAAAATAAGTAGAAAAATTGTAAAACTTATTCATAGTATCATTGTAAAACGTCCATGGAGTCTGAACATGCTCTGCAATTATGCTCAACAGCAGATAACAGCATCCTATTTATAGTGTATAGATGGTTCAAAATAATAACACCACTACAGTAGGAGCTGGCACCAGACCTGGCTTGACATCCGCTCCTTGACTTCCTCCAAGCGTGGCCTCATTAGCTGCAGGGCTAACACAAATTAGTGAAGACGGATACCAATACTTAAATGAATTAGGAAGATCACTTTTGTTAATAAAGCCATTAGTAGTCTATCAGTTTCAAAACTTAAGTCACTTAGAAGAAGGCAGGCTATATTTTTTTGGAAAATTCTTTGTCCATGACCATGTCATAGTTTTTTTCCTTTTGGCATGCATGCTAGGCAAACTTTTTTTTTTTTGGGGGGGGGGGGGGGGGAGAGGGGAGGGGTGCACCAAGATGTAGAATTCGGCAGAGGCAGGCTAAATTTTCAGGAACTGGAACACTAAGGTGAAATCTCTCAGTTCACCCAGAAGTAAAATAAAAGATTGGAAGTGTATATAATAAGGGCATAAAAAAACAATTAAAATTACACACCGTCATTTTTGTGGTAGCTTTAAGTTGATTTATCAAAAGTGGAACAGTTGCACTTCGAATCAAAAGCGTTGTCACTACTATGGAAGCCCACCTAAAATCAATAATACATTGATATTGTTAAAAGATTAAAACAAAGGTTCTACCCTCAACATTGCAATTTATTAAAACTTCGATATTAGCATAAACGAATAAGTCAGAAGATACATATTTCACAATATGCATGCATAGATTCACATCAGGATTCCTTTTCATCATGTTGCAAATCATAACTTTAATTCAACCTCATAATAATTAATTGATTTTACTAGATACTTAAATGATCAAATATAACGACATGAATATAGCATGCAAGTTTAAACAGTGCCCTACAAACAGGAATCCCTATATTTATAGCTCGGTAGTTTATGCTGTCACCTTTTCATCATCTGAATTAAGGCTTGGATAGATAGTTCGAACAATCACTTTTGAAGACAATTGATTAAATCATTGCATTAGAAAATTGGTAGTTCAACAAATGGCTGAAACCATTAGCATTGCACATGCTGTTGGTTCTTAATAAATATGCATCACTGAAGAAAATAACAATAAGTAACTACAACAACTTACCAGTTGAAGCCTGTAAAAGAATGAACCGCATCAATAACATACTGCAATGTAGCAACCGGTAACCAACAATCAGCAGCAGCAATGGCAACCTCATTCACAGCAGGAACCTGCGAAGTCACAGCTTCAATGGCAGTATCCTTAAAAGTTTCCACAACATCAGTCATGAGCTCGACCTCTTTCACCCCATCATTAACCTTAGTTGACATAAACCGACCAAAACAGACACCAGTTCCAGGGAGAAAGGCTAGTTGGGAACATCTTCTATCTTGGAACAATACACCACAAAGCCCCGAGGATGAATTACTAAACCCAGTTCCAAAAGATCTTTGCTGACCAAGATTGCCAGGCTTTTGTGGAGATTGAGGCTCGTTAGAAGGATGACTCTTACGGTCATCATCATGGAAAATGTAGGCAAACGATGGTCGATACCGTCTAGCTATTAGGGTTGCTCTACTGGAAAGGCTACGGCTAAACGCCATTGAACGAAGCATAAAAATTCCTCTAATCAAACGAAAATAAGAATGTTCAAATTAAAACCATAACCAGATCAAGATAAAAATTAAAAACACGAAAGAATTTCTCGAGATTCGTTTATTATTCCTATAAAAATCACTAAAAACTAGCAATACAATAAGATTTCTGAAGCTAAAATCAAGGACTTAAATAATACTTGAACGAAGAAGCAAACACTCACCGTTTCAATCTCCGGCGATCGAAATAGAGAAGGGTTTTTTCCAGATGCCCTTCCAACAGAACAGGGTTTAACAGCCCGATTTTTGTTTCCTCGAAAACTGCAGTTCTTTTATTTGCCCTCAACGTAGTGTGGGCTTTCGAGGGTAAATCCCGCCCTGTTGTGATGGATACAATGGGCTGCCTTTGACAATTTTGGGTCCATATTAGCCCAAATATTAGCTGTCATTTTATTTTCCAAAATAATCGCATTTATGAAAAATAATTATTTTTTTAAAATATTAGAGGTATTTTGACAACACACATCTTGCATATACAGATGTTCTAATCCAGATCTCTTAAAATGAATATTATCTTTTTTTTCATTAGAATCATTTGTTGAGTTCGGGATAACATTATTTTTAAACCCATACCAAATAGGTATATGATAATAATATTTTTCGAGTGAGTAATTTCTTTTAAGAATGAATAATGCAAGAATATTAATAAGTTGCTAACTACTACGGCCCAATTTGAAGGAAATGGGGCTAGGTATATTTTGGACTTTAAAGACAATGGGCCACAGTATGAAGATTCTAAATTGGTTAAAGACATGATGACTTTTGAGAGAGAAATAAATGAGGTCAAAATTCAAAGCAGTAAAAAATGCAAGATTCATGCATCAACTCATCCCTAATTCATAAGTTTTAAAAATATGAGTTATATTATGGATTGAGTTTTAGCTCAAGTATCAGTATTGCTATCAATACAGGAGGACGTGAGTTTGAATATATTTAAATACATTATTTTTTTAATTTAATAATTTATAAGAGATTATAAGTAGAACGAGCTTGATTGTATCTCTTCTTTATGAATGCTATTTTATTAATAGTTCATTAATATGTATTGGGTTTTATGCTCACAAGAGGAGAAAAGCATTATAATTATTATTTTTTTCTGTTTTCAATAACAAATTTACGTAAATTTATAAATCTCATTTACTTTAAAGAATTAGAATGGAATTACATATTATTGTTTTTAAAATTAATCATTGATTGTGATGATATTTTCGTCAAAACTATTATAACGACCTAGATGAGGTAACATCTAAACTAAGTTTTCACAGGGGAACTACGACATAAAGGGCACGCAACATTTAATTTCAACCACTCATCGATACAAATGGCATGGAAATAATGGTTGCAATCTGGAATAGTTCGTAATATCTCTCTAGCATGGTACTCACTAAGACAAATAGAACAAATATTATCACTCGGCCGTGTTAATCGTCGGCTTTCACCTAGCAACGTTATCGGATATGACTCGAGGATTTGCCCATCAAGACCTTTGACAACCATGTCGGAAGATGCATTCGGGTTCAAATTTTGATGATCCTCGACCTTGCCTCGGAAGTAAATTACAAGGCAGAGGATGAACGAGAGGGGTACTCCCACACCAAACACCATGGCTAATTTAGTACTCCTTGTAAGACCTGTAATTAATGAAAAATGTACTAATGTGGGATAACAAAATATCAGTGCACCAATTATTAAAAAAAATACTATTCTTTCTTTTAGTCCATGAGTTAGATCAAGTTCAGATTCAACCAAAATCTTAGATCTGCTTATTAGGCTTAGGCTTAGGTCGAAAAATAGATTTTAACTCAAATTTGACTCGGATAAAAATATTAAAATTTGAGTTCGATTTGCTTATATTAACATTTTCTTTTGTTATTATATATATTTTAAAATATATAATATATAAAAAATACTAAAAATATTAAAATAAATAATTTTTAATAAATTAAAAAATATATACTTAAATAATACTAAAATAAATATATTTACGTTCATTGTACCAAAGAAACAAACATGTTTCTGTCAGGAAAAGAGGGAAAAAAAAACATGTTATTCATGTTATTCGAGAAAGAGTGTGAAAAATGTGGTAATCAATTAGTATTTTTCTTTGACTTTTCTATTATTTGGATCACATGTAAACTTGTGTTTAATTTATACTTATATTTAAAGTTAGTGTTACTTTTAATTGAGTTTTAATTTAATTATAAAAATATTTATTTTTTAAATTAGAATTAATATTTTTATGATAATATTTTTATTTTTTATTCTTTTATATCATTTTTATATAAAATAATTAAAAATTATAAATCCAATGATTACAGTGTATTTAATAATATTAAAATATAAATTTATTATCACCCCACTTATATTTATTATTAAAAAACTTTAAATAAAAAAATTTAATATAAAATATTTTTTTCATGCATGAATGTGAAAATTTTTAATATCATTGTTTCTGCATTATAATCAGTTTTAAAGTCACATGCTTCTTTTTTTTTGTGATTATATTAATTTTACATTTTATAAATTTTTATGTATATTCATTATACTTATTTAGTTATTTTTATCTAAAGTCATGTTTGCTAAAACATACCAAGCCCGTATCACTGCAAAATAGAACATACCGTCATTAAACCCGCCGGAGCATCCGACATCCGTGCCCGTAACATTCTTGAACATGCAAGTCCCAGCCCTGCTTTCGCACAACTTGCAATCAGGTTCATTCCATGTCAATATGAAACCATCTCCAGGATCCGACCAATCAGACAACGAAAGTGGAAGCAAAACCTTTGCCATCTCCGAACACGATGTCGACAATGATGCAGACAAATCAAGCCGTTCCGTCGGTATAGCCACGACCGAAAAATCCTTGCCGCTAAGACAAGAGATGAGTTTTGCTTCAGCCAGTTTTGGTACTGTTGATGAAGCAGAGGAACAATTGAAAAACGTGTAGCTTCGAGGCTCTAGCAAATCGAAAGGAGTGCCGGATAGATTAAGTCCCTGAAGGATACGTCTTGGGGCACAAGAATCCGGGTCTTCGATCCATATGTTTTGGAAGATATAGTCGATGTTTACGACGGTGAAGCCGCCGGAAAACGGAAGCGTGAGGATGGCTTGAGCTTCGTTTTTACACAAGAGGTCGAACCGGGGATACCCGCATCGACCCGGCTGGGTGCTGAGGCGGAAAGGGAAGCGAATCAATTGAGTCCCACACAAAATAGGGGAAACTTCAACACTTGTCGATGGTTGAAGAGTGAATATTAGAAAGATGGAGAAGAAGACAATTTCAGTGAGAGCCATGAAGAATTTTATAGTTACTCGAGATGATCCATAGAAAAACGAGACAAGAAAATATATAATATAATCTATCGAATCTATAAATAACGAACTAGTTAGAATCATGAAGTTCAATGAAACGGGACAGAAATTTTCGAAGATTCATGTAGCAGCCATTGCAAAAACTTTAGGTGTGGGCTGTGGACTACTTGATTATTCAAATTTAGATGCACGAAGCATACTGTTGCGACACTACAATTAATACTATTAATGACTACCATGCCGATTGGTGCTTTAATTAATACTTAACGAGACATGAAATGACAAGTTGCATTGGTTTTAAGTCTCTGGTCAATACAATAAACGTGAAAAGCATGCATGCAGCTAGGTATCGTCCTTTAAAATTGACAGTGGCTTGTTACTCCCATTCTCTTTTTGCTAGGCCTGGCGTTGGATCTTTAAGACTTTGGTTTGGACTCGGCCTTTGCAACAAACCTTGTGCTTGTCGGTTTTGACTCCAGCGTTATTATTATTAGTATTATTATGCTTGCTTGTCCTTTTGCTTGTACCAATGCACAGATCCCATGTCTCGTCGGCCGATGTTTTCTTAGCAAAGTTTGGTTCAACGGGCGTTTGCTTTGGTGGTAGGCAGGTGGCCTTCGTTTTCTCTCATGTTTCCTTCATTGTTATCTATGCTTTTGATCTCTGTTTCTCTTTTATTGAAGATTTCTTTGGTGCAATTAGCTTCAATGAGATTAATTATAATAGCGATAAGATTAAAATCAACTATATGGGATATATTTGAATTCAAACATAGCATTAGTAGTGAGATGTGAATATAAAATAATTATTAAAAATATTAAATTAAAACGTATATATAATAGAATATCAAAATGTTTTATAAATTATATTAAAATTATGTTATGTGTATTAAATAAAATAAATAATAAAGGAATAATTGGAGGGCTAAAATAACAATTACCCCTGTTTTGGGATTTTTTGGTTTTTTTGCCATCTTGGGGATGATGATCTCTGTGCTGTTGATGTTGGTTGGAGCTTCTTTGATTCATCTCTGTGCTGTACTACTCCATTGGTTTCTCATCAATGGATGATTATTTCTCACAAGGTTAATTTTTAAGGATAATATTTGTTACACAAGTTTCTTAAGTAGTGTTTGGAAACCCATGTAATAGTTGAATTTGAATGTAATTATTTGTAATTAAATAAAAATTATATGTTTGAGTAACCATCATAATAGATGGATCCCATCGAGTTAGGTGTTATCGAAGCACATTAACTACACAAATCTAATTTTTAAAAAACATTTTTTATACAATTTATGAAAATTATATTATAAGCATGAGTATCTTGGATGATTATGGTATAAATTTTTTTATATTATAAATCATAAAAAAAAACATTATAAAAGTAATTTGTATATTTTATAAAATTATAACAAATAAATATATTATTTAAATCTTAAAAATTTATAAATTTATGACCAAAATATATTATAAAAAGTAAATAACACGTTATAAATGTGTTATAGCTCAATCGTTTGGGCTTTTAAATCTAAATTTTTACAATGCTCAAAAATAAGATAAAATAACCTTAAATTAAAAAATGGAAAAAACCTAGCAGCTGACCATGGATGCTTGGTCGCCATTGCATTTGCTCGGAAATATTAAAGATTTGTAAATCTGCAAAAAAAAAAGAAAAATCACAAAAAGATGTAAATTTTGTATTATAAAATCACAAAATCAAATGTAAATTAGATGAATTTTTTTTAATAAAATTGAGAGATTTTTTTGAGCAATCAGACATTAATCAATAGAATCAAAGCAAAAATTTTGAATGTATCGATTTTTATTTTTATTTCTTCTTTTTTCTTCTTTCGAAATTAAAATATATATATAAATCTAGTTTGTTTTTTTTTACCTTTTGGTGTTGATTCGTCCTTGACTTCTTTCAGGTATGTGAGACTCATGGTTTCCTTTGAATTTGCTCAGAGTTCATCGGAATTCTTTTTATTATTATTTATATTTATTGTTTATTTTAACATTTAATTTTTATTTTTATTATTTATTTTGTTTATTTATCTAGTTGTTATTTATTTTAATGTCATTCTATTGTTATCTCTTTTATTATTATTTTTATTTAATTTGTATTTATTATTATTATATTATTTATTTATCATTAAATTTTATTTTTATTTATTTAATTACATATTATTAGTTAATCCTTAATTTAATTATGTTAGATATTTTTATAATTGCATTTCATATATTTATTATTTTATTTATTTATTATTTATTTATCGATTATTCATTTTTTGTTATTTATATTTTTGCTTTTATTTAATTTTATTTATTATTTTATGTATTTTATTTATTTATTATTCTTTATGCTATTTACATTTTTACCTTCATTTAATTTTATTTACTTATTGATATTTTTATTTGTTACTTATTTATATGCCATATTTTTTGCCTTTAAATTAATTACATGCCTTATTGTATATTTGACTTAATTATTTTAGAGTTTCCATCATTATGTTTTGTATTTATTGATGCTTGTACTATTAATTAATTAAATAATATTTATTGTTTTTATTACTAGGATTATATTATTATATTATTATGTTATTAATTATATTCATTTAATTTATTCTATTCATGCATTTTTTTATTTTACCATTATAATTATAAATTATGTACATATTTATTCATTTTTGTATAATATTTCATTTATTTTTTGCATGACATTTTTATATATACATGAATTGTTTTCAAAAATCGAGGTAATATTTTTTATTCCGGAACTTTGAGATAATGATGCCCTAATTTACTCGGTGTGATTTTTTTTTTGAACCGATATAACCGAATACCTTATTTAAATTTGAAATATAAGAGATTTTGAGATAATAATTAAAAACGCTCGTTAGTTTCGATGATTTGAGTTGTTGTGCCCTAACTTACTAGACATGACTTTTCTCGATTAATTCGAAATTAAACTTTCTTTGTAAAATTTAATTTTTAAATAAAACAAACATGTCATGCATTTAAGGATCTCAATTTAATTTTTTTTAAATTTGTTGATTTTCAACAATTAATACATTAAATAATCTACTAGGTACCAATTTTTAGTGTGTGAGAGTGCTAATTTTTCCTCATGCATAACCGACTCCCGCACCCGTTTTATGATTTCAAAGATCAAAATTGTTATTTTAATGATTTTAAATTTTTACAAAGTGATCAAATCACACCTATTTAAAAATGATTGGTGGCGACTCTATTTTCGTGTTTCAAAATATAAGTTGAGACTATTTTCAAAAAAATGGTTTTGACAATATCCATGCTATGTATTATAAAAATAATATATTTATTGAAAAAAGTATTATAGCTTTTTATCATATAACTTATTTATAAAATGACAAATAATATATTTAAAAGAAGTGTTATGAAAATTATTGAACAATTTATAAAACCTTATTTATGAATGTTATATTTTATAAATTTTATATTATTTTTATTTAATTTAGTATTATAAATGAGATATAACTTAGTGTTAGATCACCGACACACTTTATAGCGTAGCGAAAAAAAATTAAATTCGGCGATCACATTTAGGGATCCTTGTGCGAGGAACGAATCGGGCTGATAAGAGTATGAGCGATTACCTCTAATCGTCTGGAAAACTAACTGTCGTGAAATTGATTGCGCAATTGTATATTGATTCCAAGCCGTTACGAAAAATTTCAATCTCTACGTAATCCACCCAATGTGACAACGAACAATAAGAACTCTCTTAAACTTTTTCATAGGGATTTTTCTATATTGACGACTATTACACCTCATTACATTTTATATTAGTTTTTTCTTAAAAACCCTATATTTCCTAATTCAGGAATAATTATATTTTAATATGAATCAAAATTTATTATAATAATTAACCGAATATAATAATTATAATTACCATAATTATAACAAATTTTTACCGAGAAATTACAATTACAATAGTTATAATAATATCCGATCATAAATTATAATTACAATAATTATAACAAGGATTTCGGTAAATTATGTTTAGTTAAATTTGATACGAATCAAATTAATATATATTAATTTAACCATGTTCTCATTATGTGTACAACATACTTGTACATATAATTCGTTCGATATTTAATTGCCTAATTAAATTAATTCTATAATCAATTTAATTCATGTGACAATTAAAAACAATACCAATTATGTTTGGATTCCGTTCGTTTTAACCATATAGTGTGACCCTGTAAGTTCTTGTAACATTAGCAGTAATACTAAAACGATTCTAATATTACAAATAATGAGTGACATCTAGCAATGCATCATTGCTACCTAAGTTATAATAAGTCATGATTCAACATAACCTCTCTATGATTAACCCTTCGTATATTAAATATTTTTGTCATTTATATCTAGAATGGACATAAGTCATGTAATAGTCACAATTGCATAGTCCTTCTAATGTTTCTTAATATCTTGAGTGGATTATGATAAACAAATAAGTATGATGTCTCTTATCAACTTATTCAAGTATGACCATGCATTTATAGTCTCGCTCAATCAAGGGCGAAGCCAAAAAACTTTTTAAAGGAGACCAAAGTTAAATTGTGATTTTTACGATAGTAAAAGTGTAATTTTTAAATGATTAAATTAAAAATTTTCATTTTCAGGGAGCCAATGTGCAATTTTACCTTTACTAATTTAAAATTAAAAAAAATAATGATCTAAATGGAAAATTTTCCATTTTAGAGGGCCAGGGCCCCTGATAGCCCCCTCACTTCGCCCCTACACTCAATCAAGTGACATAAAATATTGCTCCCATTATGCAAGAGGGACAAATCCTATATTGATCAACCATATCCCACTATATAGATTGTGGTCTATCCAACAACAACCTTTATAGAACAACCAATTACGGTGGACATTTGACTGTATCAAAATATATGACTCACGATGTTGGGATAATGATGATCTAAAGTCTGAGGATCGTATACATAATAATCACTATGAGTAATATTGTGACTATTACATAATAATCCAAAAAACAAGCTTATAACGGGTCAGTCCAATATGTTATTCTCTAATACACATACTCATGTATTGATTTTGACATCTTATGTCAATAACAATACTTTGTAATCAATGAACTACACATTAGTCTTAATGCATTATTGTTGTCCAAGCCCATAATAATACTCAATTAATGACCTTTGAAGAATAATAATATTATTTTCAGTACATTATTATAAAATAATTTATTTACATACAAAAAAAATAAATTGAAATAATAATGGTAATGCACTGTATTAATAAACGAGATAAAACAAGTATGTTATTACAATCATCTTATGATTGGTTTCTAGATATACTCTAACACTTAGTATAAATTTTCTACAAATTAAATTTGTATAAACTTTTATAATTAAAATTATAGATAAATTGAATTGTAAAACCAAATATTGTACACTCAATACTAAATATACAACTATATCATAGGTATGATATCATTGAAGAGAAAGTAAAAAAAAAAGAGAAATCCTAATTTCAGAATAAAACAAGACGTAACCATTGAAAACATTTTGGAAGATAAATGAGAAAGTAAATTGGAGGGAACGGACCACGTAATTTGATTCCATTAGGGCACTTTGTGGCGGGAAAATGACCTTACAGTTCCTAGTCCCTTACTCCTTTATCTTACTCGGTATATTTAAACCCTAGCTCATCCTCTCTCAATATTCAATCCCTAATTCTTGTTCCTTTTTTTCTCTGATTTTCTCTCTCGCGTTTGTTCAACAGGTGCCTGATACCTTATCGACTGCCTCAAAATCCGTTAATTGCGGGTTTGAAAAGATACCTTTATTCGTTTTTTTCAATGTTAGGGTTTCTCATTATACGGCACAACTTTTTTTTTTTTGAATAATTATACGGCACAACTTAGATTCCCCAAATGAGTAAAATATCCTTTTGTCGTTTTAGCTAATATTTTTCTGGTTTTTGTTTATATTCAACTCCAGGTTCGAGGAGTAGAGATTTTTGTTTTTGACGGTCCTTGTGATTTGGGGGAAATGGCTGCCGATCTCGACGATGATGGTGAACAGACTGTGTCAATCAACGAGTATCTTGAGAGTATCGAAGAAGAAGAGTTGGTAAAAGCCTGTTCCACCGTCTTTATCTGTTTAGGGTTTTGTTTTGCAGGAATGATTGAATTTAATCAGGGCTTTTCTGTTTCGTCTAATTTACTGACATGTAAATATTTTTTTCCTCGTTTTATTCTTTGGCTACCAAAAATGGATCATTTTTTTGTTTCCGGTGCTGAAATTTTGGTTGAAACATATTTAGTACGTGAATTATTGTGTGAAAGTTGATTAAAAATTGGGAAAATTTCTGGGAGTCTAGCTTTATGTTGTTAGTTCTATACTTGTTCGGAATGCATGGTACTCATACAAGTCTAAGATTGATCAAATATATCTTATATCCTAAATTTATATTAAAAAAGTATTAGATACAAATGATAATTAAGTATAAAAAGATTGAACTAGCTATTGGTTCTTTTTATCCATGGTTCCTTCAGCCATATATGCTGTTGGGCAAAATGTAACTTCTTTTTTTTTTATTCTAAAGGAGGCTGATTTGGTTTTGGGTGGAGATGAGGGCGATGAGTGTACCTATTCTAAAGGTTACATGAAGAGACAGGCAATTTTCTCATGCCTGACATGCACCCCTGAGGGGAATGCCGGAATTTGTACGGCTTGCTGCTTGTCTTGCCATGATGGCCATGAGGTATTTTCCTTTGCATCATCCTTTAAAGCGTGGGAGATCCCCTCATCTAAATTTATCTCTCATTCTGAAAGCTAAGCTTTAATTCATTGCTAACAGTATAACTTTTAACATGTGACTGAAATTTGTTAGAGGGGAAGCTTGTGTGGTGTTTTTTGCCTTTTGTAGGTATGACATTTTGAGTTGTGTTTTATAGTTCGCTCTTTGCTGGTCATGCTCCCTGTTAGAGGCTGCTTTAGCAAGTCATGTAACAGTCAATACAATGCAAAGTTGGAACTTCATTACTATCATCATAATATTTCCAACAAAAGGAGCTTTTTCCTTTACATCATCCTTTTAAATTGGAATAAGATTCACCTATTTGCTGTTGGATCAGTGTTAACTGTACTAAACATTCACACTGCCCTTTGTTTCAATATCTAACTCTGCTCATTGGGAATGGCTTCAGGGCATATTTTTATTGTCTCTTAAGTTACCTGCTTCTATTAATATGTTCTATGATGGTAGAACTCGTGAATTGGTTTAAAAATTCTTGATTGCTTAAAACGTGGGAGATGCAAGATTCTCATTTTGATTAGCTCATATGGCCATTTGAAATTCTGCAGTTTTACTTGAATTTTGAGTACTGAACATAAGTTACGTATGCTGTTATCAAAATTAGAAAGAATTGCATGTGCTTAATTGAATGTTGGACTTAAGTTATGTATGTTATGCTGGAAATGTTATTTGTGCTCAATTTCTCAAGGAGAAGTACTTGTTTTTCATTGTATAAGTATTCAATCCTATTATTTCTATCTGTCTACATGAATGTAAGGAATTTTCTTTGTTACTCTATGTTAAAGGTTTTGGAGCTCTGGACCAAGAGGAATTTTAGATGTGATTGTGGAAATTCAAAATTCAGAGAGTTCTCATGCAAGCTTTCCCCAAATAAAGATGTAGAGAATATAGAGAATTCATATAATCACAACTTCAAAGGTTTATACTGTACTTGCAATCGCCCCTATCCAGATCCAGATCTCCAGGAGCAAGAAGAAATGATACAGTGCTGTATGTGTGAGGACTGGTTTCATGAGGAGCATATCAGTCTCAGTTCCCCTAATGAGGTTGGTAAGCTGGGTCGTGGTGCATATACTCCATTTCTATGTCATGGTTTTTTCTTCACTAGTTTTTGCCAAAGGCACAATATTTTGGTTTCACTTTTAAAACTATTGGCAAATCTATAGATGCCCTATTGAGTGAGTTCATGTTAATGTTTGCCATTGTTTTTCTTATACTAATTATGTATTACATCTCCCTTTGAGGTTGGATATGGGTTTTAATTATTTGAACTTTGAAGGACCTTTCCATGGGAAAGTTTTTACATGGTTGATATGGTTGAAGTTGAGCAATGTAAACTAGCTATATCTTGATCTTGGACATTGAAAATGGGGAAGTGAAAAAAATGTTATTTTAGCAGCTTTTGCTCTATTCTTTGAGTTAATGGTATTGGGAAATAGATTATGATCTGAAAATTCTGGTATGACAGATTCCTAGAGATGAGGAAGGGGAGCCTCTATATGAGGATTTTATATGCAAGGCATGCTCAGCGGTTTGTTCTTTTCTGATTCTATATCCTAAAACCATATGGGCCACAGGGAAACAACCTGTTGCTTCTGTTGCAACTGGCAAGGATAAAAGTGTGCTGGAAGACATCCCTCCTAAAGATGAACCTGGGAAACTTGACAATGATGTGTGCTCTAACACTGTCCAAAATAATTTGGTTGCTGATATGCATCATGCCTCTGTATCTGATGACAAGAAGCTTGTCGTTGGTGAAAGCTCTCAGAACAATGATGGCTCAAGTCTGTCCCAAAGTATTGCCAATTCAAATGCTACTTGTATTCTTGGAGTAGACTGGATGGCTGCATCAATTGACTCAGAAAGTAAACCCCTTTTTCTTTCTAAGAATTGGAGAGATGCCCTCTGCAGATGCGACAAGTGCTTAGATATGTACAAGCAGAAACATATTGGTTATCTACTTGATAAGGAAGATTCAATAGCAGAGTATGAAAAAAATGCAAAGCAAAAGAGGGAAGAGAAGTTGCAGAAAAGGGAGGGTGCTGAATTAAATTTCTTTAACAATCTTGGTCATATAGAAAAAATGGAGATTCTGAATGGCATTGCAGACTTCAAAGATGAGTTCCGGTCTTTCCTGGTATGGCATTGATTGTTTCCTTTTGTTTTTGTTGGCATGTTTATATTTTTAGTTTCTAACCTATAATGATTATATTGCAAGTAAGCCATGCATATATTTTTTCATGTTCCTACATCAGATTCTTTGTTTATGCATCTTTCATAAGCAAAATTGTTTTCCGTGTGATTTATCTATTACTTGCTTTGTGTTTTTGTTTTTAAATATTTAGGGGTCAGTTGATCCTTCAAAGGCAATCACAGCAGCTGATGTCAACCAGATTTTCGAGAACCTTAAAAACAAGCGACGGCGCGTGTAGTTTGAAGCTTTTTTACTGGATATTACTGCACTTGCTCAGTTTGAACTTAGACACTACTGCTTCTAGTATTATGAACTATGTTGCACTTGTTTTGATGACTTTGTATTAACTAGGCTTCTGTATTAGCTGAAGTTGTGCTATCTATGTTTCACAACATATATGTGCCGTGTTTAAATCAACATGCTTAGCAGGCTAGCAGCAGCAACAACAGCAAGTACAATGTTAAAGGGGTCTGTAATCTACTTTCTGCATATCTTAGGATGTTTTTAAGTGGTGTTTGAGGAATTTTGCAGTATGCTCTAAAAGGCTTACCAAAATTTCTATCGAAAGCGTTAGAATTTTTAGTATGTGCTTCGAGGGTACTGTGGAATTTTCCATGGTGTTTAGCCTTGACATTGGAGAACGCTTTTCAAGCTAAAAGTAACACAAAACAAATAGCTTTCAAGTCAAATCAGCTTGAATTATCTTAACTATAAAATATAAATATGATTGATATATTCAAATTAAATTTTGCAAACAATTATATTTTTATGTATTATTAACAATAAGTTATCATACATTATTGTATTATATTTGTATTATGTATTCTAAGTTAAATATATTTGTTAATACCAAAGTAATAATGATTACATTAGAAAATAAATATATTTTCCAATTAAGTAAATTATTTCATCACTTGTAAAATATTTATTAGTGCTATGTTTTTATGTAATTTTAATATATTGAAATTAGATTTTAAAAACAATTTATATTTATTACCTAAATCTGCCCAAGTTAGAACATGCCGACACCTAACGATGCGGCTGTTTCAGCCGACTTCATTTCATATTAGGCAACTGCTCGGGCCCCAGCTAAAAATTGATGTCTTTGGAGTTAACCAGACAAAGTAGGCAGGCAGCCGGATCCTTCATGGGTAGTCTGTTCCATTTCCAATACAAGGATCAAACCCTTATTTTAATTATTGATGAAAGCTCTAGGGTTTAAATTAAAGGAAAAATTAGTATTGAAGGCTTAACCTTGTAGCCCCCGAATCAAATCAAGATGCTTAGTCATTTTTAAGTAAAGATTTCGGGTCTATATTATGTTAGTCACGAGACTAACAGGAAAATGAAGAAACAGAAACAAAGCAACTATCGTGCAAAGGATAAGGATGGCAATCAGTGGCGGAGTTTGAAAATTTTTTAATGGTTGGAATTAAATTGTATATTTTGACGATAATAAAAATATAATAATAATATTTTAATAATTTATTATCTTTATGATTTTTAAAAAGTTAAATCAAATTTTTATTATTTTTGAGATCAAAGTATAATTTTATTATTATTAATTTAAAATTTTATAAATTATAAAAGATTTAAATTAAAATTTTATTATTTTAAGGGGTGTTACCCTTGAATCTCCATTAAGCTACACCACTGAGGACAACCAAATTTTTTTATTTTATCTGCAGAAAGAATGATTTAAATAATGAATATTCGTTTATGATAGGGTTTACATGTCTTGTACAAATTGAATATCCCCGATTGTTTTTTGGTTTTGTGTAGTTAGGTTTA
The DNA here is from genome assembly GCA_005610355.1 of Gossypioides kirkii. NCBI lineage: Eukaryota > Viridiplantae > Streptophyta > Magnoliopsida > Malvales > Malvaceae > Gossypioides > Gossypioides kirkii. Next base: position 2,950,883 of record CP032254.1, on the reverse strand, counting down.
TGGCTTTGTCGGGCTTCTCTTTCCTAGTAATACTGCATGGTACTAGACATGATTTGAATAATTTTATTAAATCCGTTTCTCATGTATTTATTCGTTTTAGACTTTAAAAAAAATTATTTAATTTAAAAATTAATGTCCAATTTTAAACTGAACCTTAAATTTTAAATCAAACATTTGAATACTAGAATATGCCACATAATGAAATTCGACAAAAACCCATTAAAGCTATTATCAATTGTATCAATAAATAAATTAATTTTCTGAAATTAAAAACAAAAAAAAAAAATTTTCAAAAGTCTGAAAAGAGTAAATACTCAAAACATAACCAAACATATATTGATAGTGCTTCAAAGTTTCAAACCAAGTCCCTGTAGTGAATACATTTAATTTTCCAATTGCTTTGGCAAAGAGAAAGCGAAAGGGACTTCATGAATGGTGTATGCAAGGCCTGAGCTCCGACAGTTGAGGTCAAAATAGAACATCAAATTTGTCAACACTTCATTTAAAACAAAGTTTGAAGTAGAAGACAAAGCGTTAGGTTGCAGTTATTTCCTCGAAGAAATGAAAAAAGAAAAAGAAAAGAAGAGATATGGTTACATCATGTGTTCCCACAGTGTTCTTAACTTATATATGAAACCACTCACTCCCCACTGCCTAATCTTCGGAGGCTGTCCACTCCATTGTTTTGTAATCTTTATGCAAAGTCTTTATTTTATCAACAACAAAATACATGGCCATTAACCAAACTCATATGCCATTTGCATGCAGGTAGGTATATGTTTATATTATTTGGACATGAGATGAGTGTGAGATATATGAATGTGTTCAAAATTTTGGTATTTAAATTTGGTTTCTTGATTCAAATTGGTTTATGAACATGACATCGTTTTTTTGCCTAAATTAGTATTTATGGTAAATAATTTATTTGAACTATGAAATGAAATTTAAGTACTAATTTTGAATAAAAAACAAAGTTAAGACATTAAATTGAACATTAAAACTATATTTAGATAAGAAAATGTATATTTAACTTAAATATTTATAAAGCCTGAAAAATCATATCTTATGGTCATTTATAATGTATAACAAATGCTAATATTTCAAAAAGGGTTTATATTGGAAAATTAAATTTTGTAGTTGATTGCATTAATTGTGGGGAAGTCAAAATTTTTGAATTATAAAAAGAATGATAAAATTATTAAATTTCGGAGGCCAATGAAAACAGTTACTTTACATTATATCTATATCTTAGTTTTTTTAATGTACGTCAATACTCGTCATGATAACCTCAGACAGAGTGGGGCGACCATCTCTCTTCCACCTGTGTCAATGTTTTATTACAACTGTTGGTTGGCAGTTTTGTACACCCTAAATTGAAGCAACATGGTCGTCCCACATCTACATGCATATTCCCCTATTTCATACTACTTCAATTTTCACCCTTTCTTTTTCAACACAATTGTAGAAATTTCAATCAAAATCTTGATTTTTCATTACAAAAGACAATACATTAGTTATTAGAAAGAAGAAAAAAGGAAAAAACAGTATGTTGCAGTACTGCAGAGGATGTTGTTCCTTGCCAACATTAGTTATTGTTGGGGAGATAACAAAAACCGAGAATGATGAATATAAATATTTTAAATAGAAAATCTTGAAAAAAAAAAATTATGTGTAAAGAAAATTTTGATTTTCCACTAATTGAGTAAATAATATAGAGCAAATAAATCTAAATGTATTAAACATATATTACTCAAAACTTTGAATATAAAGCTCAAAATCTCAAAGAGCAATCTGATAAATAAAACCCTAAATCTTATAAGTCACTCACAAAAAAAGTGTAAATTACTTTTCATAATTATCACGAAACTCTTACTAAAACTCATATGCGGCTACATCTTGTCGCCTCCCAAATTTTTTGTCCTGATGTCATATCAAAATAGGAATACAAAACCTCATTAAATAGGCTAAGATTAATAATTCGAGTCTAACTGGGAGAAAAAGTCCAGCTTGAAGTCTAAAACGCGACTACCACATAGGAGAACACGTCGTGATGTCGCAACGTCCCATTTGCCTCGTCACGGCGTCGTCCATCACGTCATCCCAACGAGCGGACGCTCCTCGTTCCAACGTTGGGCCTATTTTGACCCTTTTTTGATTGCTCGTCGATGGTACTTACAACCTCTCCGATAAATAGGAGGCACACCTCACTTATAAGTAAATTTGGTTTTGGAAAAAAATAAAATAATTATAAAACAGAGAAAGATGGAGATTTGTGATTGGATATTGGAGCATAAAATCCTTGTTCACACCATGCAGTAGAAAATATGCTTGCTGACCATGTGTTTTGACAGAAATTACAACCCTAATTTTGAAAAAACAAAACTAAACAGCATTGAAGGAGTCCATGCAGATGGGTACCATAATGTTATTATACTGTGGGAGTCATGATTTGACTGATTCAACCTTCTTTTTACCAATCTTTTAAAACAATGCATTTATTATTTATTTGAAGTTACTTTATTTTGGTGATGCGATTAATGGTATGTCGAGCAAAGTGATTCCATATAACGTAATTTCATTTAATTTATATAAAAATTAATTACAATTAAAACAGAAGCCGATAATAAAAGGTGTACGTAACATCAAAGTGGGAAAAATTGTAGTAATTAAATATATATATTGCAGACAGAGAATCACCATGAAAGATTTAGCAATCTTTTAATTGCTGTTTTTATCTTTTTAAAACATAGTGCTTGCTTTTAGTAACTTTTGAATTTCTAACATTTTCACCCAATGGATGAAGAAGAAGAAGAAGAAGAAGAAGATGCTGAACCAGACATAGACTGGTGTTTTCAAATCAAGATTATTAATTCATTAAGAAAAAAATATATTAATAAAAGGATCAAAAGTAGTTGAAACATTGTCTACGTAAATTCTGCCACTTCTTCATGGACACAAACCTCCGTCTTATATTAAAGTAGTTGGCATGTATTGCAGTTATTTAAAAAAAAAATGTTTCACTTTTTTCATTAATAATTGTTTATAAATCATAAAAAAAAAAACCCTTACAAACTGTCAAGAAAGGATGATTTTCTCTTTGAATAGCAAAAGGAAAATGGAAATTTAATTTTTCGAGTATAATTAGAAAATACTAAGGATATATTTTTTGTTCTATTCTCCATTTTTTTATCTATTATATTTTTTTTTACTTGTTTCATTTATTTATTGAATTTAATTAAATTATTGTCTAATTACTTTATTTGTAACTTTTATTAATAGATACACTTTCAAGTATGGGTTCAAATTCACACTTCAATCGTCAAAAGCCGACAATTATTCTATCTTTCCCTTTTTCTTACTTGAAATCTTTTTTGCATTATTTAGCTATCAAGTATACAATTATTAATTTTTCCTTTTTTACAAAGTAAAAAGAAATAACATTTTTTAGCCCATTTTTAAAATTTTTTTCATTTTAGTTTATCTTTACGATAAAAGAAGTCACTAGAAGCGAAAATTCGAGCTGGAAAAAATAAAAGACACTTCAATCAAATATGTTGGATGTACCTTATTAATGAGCTGATTTATGATGTAAGTTCGAGTGCGTTGAAGTGAATTATATTTTTATTTATAAATTGGAATAGAGTTATCAATAGTTTTAAACATTGTGTCAACAAAATAAATATAATTTGAATCTATAATTAAATTATTAAAAAATATTATTTTAATAATAAATTTTAACGACCTCTCCCCCAACCAAGAAAAATTAAATGGAATAGTAAGTTGTGATAATTTATATTAAGTTGACTGCTCAGATGTCACTTAGTACGTAGAAAAATCCAAAGTCTCGTGAAGAAAATTAAGTCTTTTAAGTATACATAACTAATTAATTAATTAACAGAGGGTATTTTTATTTGTTTTGTGTATCTAATTTTGTTCTCTATATATACCCTTATAACTCAAATTCACATTCACCAAAATTTCTCAAACATCTTCGTACTTTTCCAATACATCCCAGATCAAGTTTTTTAGATCAAGAAAGTAGTTGGTTTTGCTGGGTTTTTTTTTTTTTAAAAGAAAGAGAAAATTATGGGGAATTGTATGATGAAGACATTGAGATCAAGGCAGTATCTGGAAGAAGAAGAAGAAGAGATTGGTGAGGCAGCTTCAACTGATTATAAGAAGGAAAATGAAGGGGAAAAAAGCAGCATAAAGGTGAAGATAGTGCTTACAAAAGAGGAGCTAGACTTGTTATTAGTGAAGCTGAAGAACAAGGGTAATGGTGGGAAGAGCTTAGAGGAAATTTTGGGTGAAATAGAGAAAGCAAGATCTGAGAAACTTGACTGTTCATGGAAACCTTCGTTGGAGAGTATCATGGAAGACGACGATGTCATTAATTCATGAAACTTTCAATCCCTTTTCTGTAAATTACCCTCTCTTTTTTTTTTTTTACCTTCTGGATCTCTGGCATTGAGCTATATATCTCTGCGTTGCTTAGCCTTATTAGGAGTTTTGTTTTTTATAAAATTAATGCATCTTTTATGTCCGCATGGTTGCCACTTCAATCATCTGAAAAAAAAAAAAGGTTTGGTTGAAGATTGAGTGATGTAATTTTCTTGTTTTGGGACTGTATATTTATGGAGTGAGAAATTAAGAAAGCCATTTTGATTTTACCTTATATGCAAATTGTGTTCTGTTTATAGTGATATATGATCAATCTGAATGAATATTTATCAACTAAAAGAAAATGAAAATCACAAATTAGCACAGACTAACTGTAAATTTCTTTTCTAAAACCCTTTTCTGTTTGGTTCTGTAAAAAAATTATGAACATTGTTGAAAAAGGATCAGATCACTGTTTGTGGACACCTCAGAATCAATGGCGAATTTTTTCAAGTACTATTCATCGTCAGAAAGAAAAGAGAGAGAGAGAAGGGATTAGCATAATTATATTTACACATATAATCATGAGCGGAAGATGTAACGGATGCTAGTCTAGAGCTGTGCTCCATAAAATGAAAGTGCAAGGAGTCGGTCTAATCCATCCAACTGCCGGTTCATTGTTATTTTAATTTTTGTTTGGAATGTAAGGAAATTAAAAGAAAATTGTATTTAAAAATTATAAATATATTTAAATAAATAGAGAAAATATTTGATATAAAATTTGTAGACTCAAGCGAACGAATTGACAAATATAAAGATATTATGAAATATTTATAAAAATTAACAAATTACAATTATTTTAAAATTACTTGTGAAATAAAAAAAATACATTAACAATATAACAAATATTTAACCTAACAATAATAACATAAATATCAATTTTATATTACAGATTCAATTAAAATTTTAAAACATCAACAAAATTACTTTTATCAATTTATACATTGAATTTTTTTGTGGATCAGGGCCAATTAGTTAATGAATTGAAGGTTGTTGTTTTTTCAAATTGGGCCAAATTAAAAACATAAAATAATCAGTTCTATCAATTTGGGCCAATCCAATCTTATAATTGAAAATCCATATCAGAAAAAAGTCGATACTAAAAACTAAAATTGATATTGTCCCCACGTTAATAAGAACTAAATTTAATTAGCAGATGGAATTAGTTCCATGTACGTAAGACTTTAATTTCGAACATTTGGCGATGTCTTAACCTTATAATTATGGATTTCTGAATTAATATAAAAAGTCGTCCTTCTATCTATCGGTTAATTTTCTGGATTTATGATTGATTTTTAAGTAATGAAAAGTTCATAAAAATGGGTACAATTTCCAAGTTTTTTTCCCTCTCAAAATAATTTGACTCCATCTTTTTCTTGAAATTTCAAATCAAGAAAATCAAAACTTCATTTATGATAATAAGCTGGGGTTGAAGAGTATCATATTGACGTGTTTAAAAGTAAGACTCCAAGAATTACGTGTTGAATTATTGCATAACAGTTATGGTGCATGTCTTAATCAACCACTTAGTCCATTTGCTTTTTCTTTTCTTTTAATTATTAATAAAAAAGACAATTCATCACAGAATTTTTTTTTGGTAAAAGGATGTTCCAAGTATTGAATGAATTGATTATTCTGAAAAAATTAAAGTAATTTAATCTCTGTCAATATTAAAAATAAGTATTTAAAGATAATTAATCACAATATTAATAATTTTAATTAAATTTCATAGATATAATAATAAATTTATCCATTAATATTCACACATTCCATCTATTTATATATTTTTGAGATATTTTAGAACTTTATACCTTTTTAATTTTTTTTAGAATCAACACTAATTTTACGACATATATACACATTGAGATTAATTTGTTATTATATCAATGAAAACCATGTACAATGAATGTTTTTACAATTGATGGAAATCACTAATTGTCTTTAGTTGCCTACTTTCGAAATTATTGATGAGAGGTATTAACAAGGGAGAAAAATGTGATGGTGCAAATGAGATTGATTCACTTAAGTAGGTAGGGAGTCGAAGAAAGACAATAGGAAGGGGAAGATTACTACAAAGGATAGGAAGAGAAAATGCGGTGAGTAAGTGCTCAAAGCTGATAATGGAGAAGAAGATCCTTTTCTCATTGTTATTGAAAGGTATTTAGAAGGGAAGTCCTCTTGATTAGTAGTGATGATTTGGTAAGATGGTTATCATCATGGAGTGCCTAGGAGATGTATATGGTGGGGTGATTTTGTTAATACCTTTGTGGTGATACGATGTTGATATGCTCAGGTGGATCCCGATAATCTTTAAAGTGGATGGCTTAAGCATAGTAACGAGAAATCTAATGAAAAGAAACATCTCTTTTATTAATGGATGGTCTCACAATGAGTGACTAGATCGAGAGGTTGAGTAATTGAGGACAAGTAGGGAGACGAAAAGTGAAGACTATTTTTATAGTGCCCACCAGGTATCTTCTGAAACTGTTACGTGTCTAACCCGTATGGGAGTATAACAATTATCTGCAAAAGACGATTGTCTAACCCAAAAGTACCGTCTTTTGGGCCACTGTCCATACCGATTATTTTAATAATTGGGCCACTGTCCATATAGGTAACCCTTGAATATTTTGTTCAATGGCGTTTGTTTTACTTCCGCGAAAACGCTGTCGTTTGGTATAAAGTAGAAAATCAATTTTAATATTTTCGCTCTCTTTTCCCTTCCTGAAACATCGCCGCCTACTTTTCTACAAAACGAGAAATCGCTGAACCCGGAAACTCATTCTTAATTGAAAAAATCACCGTCAAACTTCTTTGAGAAAATTCCCATTGCACCAAAATAAAAAAAAGGAAAGAAAAATGGGCTTAGCGCAAGCGATGAAGAGAATCCCTCGCATCAAGTTTCCCCACAGACACCCCAAACCTTCTGGTATTCTTCTTTATATCCATTGATCCCTTCTATATCTCATCTTTTGTATTTTCTTTACTTTCGATTTCTTAATGTATTGTTAAATCTCATTATGCTTTCTCTTTAATACGTTTTTTATGGTTTTCTATATCTGCATGTTTAACTAAAGGGGGGGGGGGTTGTTTTTTGCTGAATCTGTAAACGCAAGTCAAATTGTTGTAAAAACTGTTTGCTATTGCAATTAATGTGTGTTGGAGAAAAATGTGAAATCAAATCGATATTTGCAGATTCTGGGTTGCAAGCTCAGGTTGCAAGCAAAACTGGCGATGGTGATCTAACTTTCTTCTCTAGTTCTAAGGCTCCTGCAACCGTGGGAGGCAAAGCTTCTCTTCAACCCAAAAGAACGCCTGTTTCCAATGAGGAAATTGAGGCTATTTTGGTATGTAAACCCGTTCTCTTTCATGATGCTGTCAGGATTTAAAACTTTTTTTTTTTTTTTTTTTGCATTGGACATTGATGTTGACCTATGTTACCTGGAGTTGTTTCATACTTGTAACATCATATCGCTTACCTAGATCTTAAATCCGTGTTGAGCCCATGTTGGACATGAATACTTCAAGGAAAATGAAAGTTTTGGGTAGATGTTGACTGCATTATATGTCTTAGGATCACTAACCTTGCTTATAAGAGATCAGTTGGACAGAGAATTTGGTGCTTAAGTTAACTTCATCCTATGAAACTGTAGTGCATTAAAATGGATCAAATGCTTATGATCTAAGTTTTGTGATCTCTACTGTAGAAGAAAATTTATCTTGTAATATCATATTTGAGCAATAACTGTTGCCAGTTTATGTTGACCTATGTTACCTGGAGTTGTTTCATATCTTTGGAACATCATACCACGTACCTAGACCTTAACCTGTGCAGAACACATGTTTTCCATGAATACTTCAGGGAAAATGAAAATTTTGGGTAGATGTTGACTGCATTATACGTCTTGGGATCGCTAACTTTACTAGCCATAGTGCATTAAAATGCATCAAATGTGTATGAACTAAGTGTTGTCATTGTGATATTTACTGGAGAAGAATTTTATCTTGTACTGACATATTTGAGCAATAAGAAGGGTTTCCAGTTGGGTTTTATTTATGGAAAAACATAGTATAACAGTCTGTGATTCTCAAAAAGAAAACCACTAACAAATTTCGAGTATTCTCAAAAGAAATCGCGGACAAATTTCAGCCAGTAAGTTCTAGGAATTAACTTCTTAAATAACTGGTTAAATAACTTAAGGGTGAATATTGGGAGGAATATGGGGTCAGTAGTGTTTGCGATTTGATAGGAACCTCACGGATTGTGAAGAAAGTTGAATCCTTTGGTTATGTGCATGAATTAGTATTGTATGTTTCCCTCTTTGTTTGGATGTGTACATGCTTATGAACTGTTGGTTTTTGATGTGGCCCTCACTGTTCTTTTATTCTTTTGCGTGAATTGTATTCAGTCTTGCTCGGTGCTTAAAATCAACTTATTGAGCATGTACTGGGGGAATGGGTTTTTTCCCCCATGTCCTCTGTTTTAGCTTTCTAGACATCTATTAATCATTTTTTGACACTCTTGGCAGTTGGGTGGATGTTTCTGATCATCTGATGGAGTTTCAACCGGGAAGATGATTTCATGGACTTCTAAATGTTCTCATTCTTTTTTCTTATCACAATATCGGAGCTTCAATTTTCAAATGACATTGGTGTGCTGTAAAACTAACAGAAAAGGGGACAAACACCATTTTTAATGAATAAACATATAGAAAATCAAATGAATTATGGCTTTTTTTCTTTTTCTTTTTCTTTCTGATTCATGTTTTGTATATTTTAAGTACTTAATTAATATCGGTTTTTGATGTTTGAAGTATCTCTGCCTGTGATTGATTCCTAACTAAGCTTAAAGAGTCAAAACTGCACATAATTCTCACCTTCCATACATGAGAGTTGAGACAGATATCTCTTTGGATCCTTGTCTTTCATAGCTTCAAGAACAGCAGATTTAGGATTCTTCATCGGAAGGTCTTTTTCGCTTCAATCAAGAATGTTGAGGCAAATCTTCACCGGAAGATTTTGGATCCGCTGCAGTACATGTAGGATAGGTTGTTAGGAGTCTGGTAGTTTTAGTTTCTTCGTGGCAGCAAGTCCGGCAGTACTTTCTGCCACCCGGAGATTCTCTAGCGAGCCCCATAATTTCATTTCCAGAAGCATCTTCTGGAGCTGAGAGTGCTGTGCTATGCCACAAATTTTCATCATCTCTAGTTGCAAGTGATGATGAGGCTTCTGCTACGTTTCTCTTTGAGCGCAATATCTATCCCCTTTTTCTCCATGGCAGAGCCCCCTATCACCCATGATCTGACAGGTCAATCTTGCCATAAAAAGCTTTTTGGATGTTTTAACACTGGGAATACTAATCACAAACCACTGCAAAACAAAACAATGAATAATTGAATGGTCCACCGGTGGACCGAACCCCATCGTTATTCATCCCTACCTGTTATCATTAATTTTGTAAAAATACAATTTCAATCATTATCAGTTATATATTCAAAATATATAAGATAATACCCTCAACCAACTGATTCCATTCTTGTGATTTAATTTGACATAATTTGAACTTAGTTTTTTTTCAAACAACGTTTCCCCTAGTTTAGATTGTATGATCAAGTAAAAAGAAAGAGAATTTTGTCTCACCATTTTAATTGCTAATTAACGCATTGTCAAATAGATTAAATTATATCAAATTAAAGTAGATAGATTAATTAATTCCTAATTTTTTAAAAATGTAGAGAGATTAGAACCCAACGAGTGATTTCAGTAGTAAAGAGAATGTTGTTCATCCTAAGAGATCCGGGTTCGAACACTTGTGTGTGCAAAAAAGTATGCATAGATATTATCATATAAGCACATCAATATATTAAAAAAAAAAAAACAAATGTAGAGAGATTAAAACTAATTAGATCTACTCATATTGATTAGTATTGAGAAAACAATTCTTTGGAATTTCAATTCCTACACTCTTTTTACATGTTCTATGTAGATTTGTTTTGCATTGGAGGTAAAGAACAAAGGTAAACTTTGTCTAATAATTGAATTTGAAATGGATTTCAACTGAAGATTTGAAATTATATCAAATTTGAATGCAAAATATTTGTATTATGTTTAAGTCAATTATTTTATCTTAATTTCTTATATTACAAATTTGAAGAACGGGACAAGTTTGAGTGAAAATGCAGTAAATGGCTAGGATTTTGGTGAGTAATTACTTAGACCCCCAGGGAACTATGTATATGAGTCTTAATTATCCTTTAACAAATATTGAAAACCCATAGCCAACAACACTAAATCATTATATTTTGTTAATTTTTATTGACTTAATATCATATTTAACCTTTTTTTAACATTAATTTTATTATAATTTTTTATCATATTTATTTTTTATATATTACTTAAAACTATTCATAATTTTTTTTATATTTAAATAAAAAAATATTACATTTTAATACACTCAAACTTACGTTATTCACTAATAATAATGACAAACAACAAACACGAGAGAACTAAAAAAAAATGACATCATTGAGTAAATTAATGCCAAATATGACAACGGATGGATAATCGACAGATATAATTCGGACATGACAGCCGCATTATCCTAATTTAACCTTACCTTACAAAACAATAATTTTGTTTTGCTCTTTATTTATTTTTTTTATTAGCAAAAAGGAAAATAAAGAACCATGTAGGGGGTATGATAGTCTTTTTACATATCAATAAGATCAAAACTGGAAGAAACAACTCGTCAGACCGGTAATGGTTAGAAGAGGAGTCGTAGCAGAACACAAAATCCTCTTTCCTCCGGTAAATACAGAAAAGGAAAGGTCCATCTTTCTTTTTAATCAAATCATTGTCGAGCTTCTCCTTTGTTTTTCTACTCTTGCTGCTTATACAAATTCAAGAGATCAGCTTTTCTGTAAGCTCTGCAGAACCTTGGTTGTTACCTTATTTTCATATGATTTATATTGATGGGAATTTTTCTTCTTTTGGGTAGCTTTTTCTAGTTGTTGGTTTAGCTGTTGATCATGGGTTTTCACTTCTTTTTTATGGGAAATATTTTTCTACTTGTTCAAGCTGTTAGTTATGGTTTAATTGAACCACTTTTGGTGTTTATATAAAGAATTAATGGAAATTCAGTGGTTTGATTTTTTTCTTCTTGTTCATGGAAACCTTGTCCCTGTTGCATATTATGTTGGCTAATTAATTTGTGGTTATGACTTAGGAAAATGATAGAGCTTTAAGGAATTTTAACTATCTGAAGTTTGACTGATGATTATATCGTGAGTTTTCTGTCTTTTCTTGGCTGATATATTCCCTAAATGTTGTAAATTTTCATGTGTGTGGACACCTTGTAGTTTACTAGAGATTTAGCTAGTTGACAAGTAGGATTATGATGAACCTGAAATCTTATAGGTTTTAATGTTTTTAAGGTCATACGCTTGCTTATTCTTCCAAAAGAACTCAAATCCCCTTTTGAAAATTAATTTGCTTATCACTTAGACTTCAGTCTTCATACATCAGCTTCTCTGGAATCTTGTCTCGGGTTGTAAAGCCTTCCGAATAAGTCAGTGATTAGAGCACTTATTAACAAACTCTGGACTTGGAAGCTTGTTAATATCATCTTAAGCTCGGTTGCACTGTACGAGTATGATTGCAATTTTTGGTTTTATTGGTAATAAGTTTGTACATCCTACTATAGTGAATATAACTTTATGGATGACGGTTTTGGGAAGATCAAGGTGATTCCAGATCATTTTCAAGTCTCAACTCCTCCCGGTGAGGATTCTCTTCAAAACAGAAGTTCACCTGATTCACAACCAATTACCGGAAATTCTTCGAGGTATTACTTTCTGAAGGTGAAAAAGAGAATAATACATTAAGGATTTCTAGTTCATCTTATCTCAATATCTGTTGGTTCTTGCTTTAGGATAGGTCCCGTAGCAGTTTATGGTCTCGGCGAAAATTGAGAAGGGCTGCATTCATGTTGAATCTGTTCAGTTTACGTGGATTGCCATGGAGTGTTGCTGATGGTCAGGAAAAGGTTCATATACTATCCTCTTTGAATTTTTCCGTTTGGTTTTATCGATGTTCAGACCTCTCTTATCACCAGAACTTTTATTTTCATTGACAGGTTCAGTTGACTGCTTCAGAGTTGGAATCACTAAGATCGGAACTTGCCGATATAGAAGAGAGAGAAGCTCACTTGAAAGCTCAGTAAGGAACAATTGAATATTGATTTTTGAACCATGACTATATACGTGTGTCCATTATAATTTAATGTAGTGGAAGGATGATATTTAACAGTTTGAGCCATTAATGGTCTCTGAACCATTGATGTACTATTGAGATTTGGATTCGTATTTCTACATTTCTTTTCATTGATGTTTCTGTTTTATGCAGGTTGGAACATATCGATGAAATTTTGCGGTCAGCACGTCTTTCTGGCTATTTGTACATACGAAGTGTATGAATTGCTCTTCTTGCTACTTCATATTTTGTTCATGCATTACTACTGTTCCAGGCAATGACTTTTCTATGTATTTTTCATTCCCAGAGGTGGACAGCGTTACCCGGAGAACCTGCTCCTATTGACGATATTGATGTTGATGACTGGCTTCCTAGATTCGTTGTTCTTCATGGCCAATGTATATTCTTCTATTTATGCTCCACAGGTAATTACCTTATATGTATTCTCCTTTTTTTTTCTGTAACAAATTGCGATATGGAAAATGTCATAAAAGTTCTCTCTGGAGTACGGGAGCAGAAATTTTAAATTCGAGATTATCAAGCAGTTTTTTATTTGTTCTCTTCTTTAATGAACACGTCATTAAGTTTCGAATAAAGTATGGTCTAGCATGACCTCTATCAATGAAGGATTAATTCAATAGGCTGGTTGAATGTAAGCACAGCATGGGCTGGTGGATCATAAACATTACTTGCTGATAAACTTCTTTGCAGATTTGAGCCCTCAAGATTCCACACTTCTGTCCGATGTTGTTGAAGTCGGTCCTCTGCCAAACTTTATAAGAGAAGATGAAGGGACACAATATTCCTTTTATATATTAACTTGTCAAGGACTACGTTACGAGTGTTCACATGTTTCTGAAGTACAGGTATAGTATACCTTGTGTACTCAATATGCATATATCAAAATACAATGTTTTAGATAAGTTTTTCGTATTTAGTTCTGCCATTCTAAACTCGTAGAATTCTCTCGCTCCGATTTCTTAAGTGTGTGTGTTTTCAAAATCAAATTTGACTTCGATTGGTTTCTCTCTTTTCCTAGGTGGACACATGGTTATCGGCTATGCGGACAGACTGCAAGTTGGGTTCTGATGTTGAAGTCCCAAATGGTTCCTAACATGTGTTAGGGATTGTTCTGTTAACAGTAACTCGGTTAGAGCTTATGCTACCCAGATTCCTTATTTTCGTTGAAGTATCTATGTCCGATTCGAACATGTGTTCGGTCAATGATTCGACAAATATTCGAAACAAATTGAAAATTACCTGTATTTGATATTTGTCCCAAGTTCTGGTGACATAGGTTAGAACTAGTATATTGAACCGGCACCGGGATCTCACTAACAGTTCTTTTGTTGATGTACATATGATTGGCATTTCCAATAAATCAGCACCTTCTTGTATGAATCTCTTAGAGCTGGAATTGATTCAGTTAGAAATGAGAGTTTTGGTTCCTGTTTTTCTTGCAATAAAATTGACATGTGTTTGGATGCTAAGAATGCTATTGGATGTTCGGAACTGTTTCGAGCAGTGGGATTTTAAAGCTTTATTGACTGCTTTTTCTTTTCCCCAGAAAGAAGAGACCCTCCAAAATTCTTTTCTTGTGATTAAAGCTCTTAATGCACTCACAAGACAGAACAAAAGATCCCATATAACTGGAATATCCAATTAAATATATATGTATGCACTTAGCTGACCACCATTAATGCACCGTAAAGCATAAGTTTGATTGAGAAGCAATCTCGTGTTGGGTCTCTGAAACAAACGCAAAGGGTAAACTACAAAAATAGTCCTTTATGTTTGTTTAAATTTATGTTTAGATCATCGATGGGCTTTTTTTTCAAAAATGACCCAAAAAAATTAATTAATTATGAAAATGACCTAGGAGTAAAATCTTGTACAAGAATAGCCCGTTTTATATAGTGCCAGCCAGTGTCGCTAGACACACTGGCAGCACCGCTCCTTCATCATTTGTCAATTATCAAATTTTTTTTTTTAAATTTGGTGTCGCCACTATGTCCGGCGGCATCAATATATAATTTTTTCTTGATACCCATTAAAAATACTGAGTATTTTGGAAAGAAAAAAAATGAAAAAATTAATATTTTAATGGGTGGTGTTGTCCTCTCTAGTGGCATTGGAGATTTTTTTTTAAAAAATGTGGTAGCACCTGTTTAGGAAAAAATTCAATTTTTTTTGTCGTCAGGTTGTATGGCTGCATCAATGTCAATTTTTTAAAATTTTGAATTTTTTTATGCCATCGGGCTGTTTGGCGGCATTAGACTTCAAAACGGTATCGATACAAAGATAAGTATAGATACTTTGTGAAAGTATTGATATTTTGTTAGTGGTATCAATACTTTTTATTTTTGCTCAATTTTTCTAAACTTCGAAGTTGAAGTTGAAATTGATATCGATACTAGTCAGGGATATCAATACTTGGGTCATGGTATCGATAGCATATAAAAGGTATTGATACTTTTGATACCGAGAGCAATTCTACAAAATATTTGAATTTTTTTTTTACACCGATGCTTCATTACAACCTGACAACACAAAAAGAAATTAAACTGTTTCTCACACTAGTAACGACGATGACATTTATTTATTTATTTATTTATTTATTATTTTCCTCTCAGAACACTTATATTTTTAATAGATATAGGGAAAAAATATATATTAAGCTAAATTAAAAAAAATTGATAATTGGTTAATAATGAGGGGGATGTCGTCAATCTGATAATACCGGTGGACCTTATAAAAAACAAATCATTTTCGTACAAAATTTTAATCATCAAATATTTTTGTAATTAATTAATTTGATTAGTTCAAATTTGAAAAGGAAAACTTAGGTTGGTTGAAGATTATGATTGTTGGTGAAAGGAAAAGAAGAAAAGAAAGAAATAAAAGGAAAATAAATGATAATTGCTATTATGCGGGAGAGAGAATAAATAATAAATAAATATATAACATACATAAGTGGCGGTACCACAATAAAAATAAAAAATATGGCGTCCAAGTCAGCGTTAACAGATCCCCATTATTGTCTCTTTTATTTTATGGCGTCCAAGTCAGCGTTAACAGATCCCCATTATTGTCTCTTTTATTTTATTTTATTTTTAATATTATTGTATAACTGTGAATATCAAAGGTGTTTAGAAAGAAGGTTTTCCAGCAAATAAATATTGACAAAAAGGAGAAACTTCCCCATTTATTTTCTCTCACGTTTTTCAGCGATTAAAGTGACAGATATTTAGATGCTACTTCTATTCCAATGGGGGATTTGCTTTTGTAGTCTTTTACTTATTTATTTATTTTGTAAGGATTTATTTATGTCATAAATTTAAATTTAGCTTCTATATTTTATTTTTAAAATTTTAGTTTTTTTATATTTTAAAATTTAGGTCTAATTGTTAATATTATTAAATTTTTTGTTAAATTTATTAATATAATATTTTAAAATAAAAAATTACTCAATTGGTAATCATGTAACTAAAAAATAGTCTTTTATTAAACTTGAATTTAATAAACTAAATTTAATAATATTAATAGTTAGATTTGAATTTGAAATTTAAAAAGTAAAAGATTAAATTTTTAAAAATAAAAATATAGAGAATATATTTATAATTTACGAACAATATAAAAATTTATAACACATTTTAATATTTATTTATTTATCACTTTTTCTAGATATAATGAAAGAGTTAACTAAAATTGCTTTAGGGCTATGTACCAATAAAAATCCATTTTCGAAATTATTTATGGAAATAAACCGTCTTAAAAAATAATTACAGGTATGAGCAAAACCCACAAAAACGCGCTTATGTGGTATCATTTTTAGAGGATAAATCAGAAAAATGCTTCCATGTAAGTTTTTTTTTCCTTGTGTCAAGCAAACGCCCGTTGACGTAGAAACCCTTTACAAAAAAATGCCCACATGGACGCATTTTTACCTGTTGGGGGAAAACACAAGCAAAAACGAGTCCACGTGAGCGCTTTTTTGAAAAACGTTTCCACGTCAACGCGCTTTTGCTTGACACAAGAAAAAAAAGCTTACGTGAAAGTATTTTTTTAATTTACCCCTTGAAAACAACATTACATAAACGTATTTCTGTGTTTTTGACTCATATCAATAATTACTTTTCAAAATGACTCATTTCCAAAAATAATATCAAAAATGGGACTTTAATGTTACTAAACCCGTTGCTTTATCCCTTTTCAGCTGTTGATATCTTTGCACAATTGATATGAATTTTACTTGCCATTTAAAAAAAAACCTCGATAAATTATAATTTTGATTAATTAATTAAATTTATGATCTCTACTTGAGTCAATGTATTAAAATACTAATATTGTTAAATGATTAAGATAATAGCTTTGTTACTAATTTTATAATTAATTAATTAATATTTTTAATTAAACAAATATGTACCCAAAAGTAAGTAATGAGTTATATAATTAAATATTTTTATCAGTAATCAATACAATATTTATATTATAGTTAAAATTTGTTATTAGGCCCTGTACTTTATGTAAGTTATGGATTTAATCAGGAGCGAAGCTAGAATTTTTTTTAGAGGGATTGAAGTTAAATTATAATTTTTATGATAGTAAAAATATAAATATTATAAGATTAAATCAA
The DNA here is from genome assembly GCA_005610355.1 of Gossypioides kirkii. Classification (NCBI taxonomy): domain Eukaryota; kingdom Viridiplantae; phylum Streptophyta; class Magnoliopsida; order Malvales; family Malvaceae; genus Gossypioides; species Gossypioides kirkii. The sequence goes on along the minus strand of CP032254.1, from coordinate 2,933,557 downwards.
AATTGATCATTTTTAGAGAGGGTCAAAGTGTAATTTTATTTTTACTAATTTAAAATTTTAAAAAATTTCAAAAAATTAAATGAAAATTTTTTCATTTTAGGGAGGATCAAGACCCTACCAGCCCCCTAAATTTAATATTTATACTTTAATTTATTCTGTTATTATAATTAATCAAAAAAATATTTGTATTAAAAAAATTCATGCCATGAAAATCAACTTATGGCATGAAAAATGAGAAAAAAAAGGTTACTTGATTTTTGTAAAATCAACTTACACGGCAAACTTTTGTAAAATGTTTTACAAGGGTAAAACATTTTTGCCAAGAAATAAGGGAAATTTTGGTTTGCTTGTTTCTGTAAAAAAATTAAGTGAAAATTTTGTAATTTTTTAAAATTAAATGATAAATAATAGTTTAATGATGTTGAGTGGTGTTTATCCTTTAAATATTTAATTTTATTATTTATGTTATAAATATTAATTTTATCATTATTTATTAATTTATAATAACCACCGACGGACATTCATTAGCCGGACAAAAAAACCTAACCGCGCAACCCAAAAAGAAGTGAGCTCAGCCTTACCCCATTCAAAATCTTGGCCACGAGTCACGATTTCGTCCGATAGTGCTTTATTCTAGAATAATAATAACAATAATAATAGACCCATTGGACGAACGAACATTTGGCTCCTATAAATACAAGCCTCTCATTTTCACACTCTCCTTATCTCTCTCTTCTACTATCAAAACACATCACTGCCCTTGCACTCGGCTCATACCAATCAATCAAATTCCCCAAAAAAATATTTAAAAAAAATGAGTTCTCAGATTTTCAGATCTGCTTCTAGAGCCGCCAGGTCTCTCCTTTCAGCATCCAAGGCCTCTCGCTTTTACTCTGGTAATCACGTCTTTGCTTCATTTCTCTCTTGTTTGGGAGCTGATAGATGGCTGATCTGTGAAGTGATTTCTTTTGACGAATATACATATTTCTCGATAATGCAACTTTGCTTACTTTCTTTCATAATATTTTCAGTTTTCACAGGAAGAAAATTTCATTAAATGTGGTACGACTGATTTGAAAGCATTGTTTTATTAGTATCCATAATTTTAGATCAATCCTGTGATTGATTTTCAACTCTGATTTTTAATTTTTTGTCTATATCTATGAAGTATCGAAGCTGATAATTTTATTTGAATATTTTGCATTAACTTGTACTGATATTGAAATGACTTTTTTTTTTCCATTTGTTATTCACTTTTGTTTGGATGGAAATTGTCCTATTCGTCTGTTTGGCAACCCTAAACCACTTTTTAAAAAACTTTAGGTGTAGTTTTTAATTATTACTAATTTATTTGTGTTAGTACTATACTTTCTCTTTGAAAGCTGCGAAAAGTTAAACCTAACACCTATAACTATTCTTGACGTAGACACCCAAAAGGGTAAAGATTAGAAGAGATTGCTACTTTCCATGCTTTTTGTTGTGGAATCAATTCTCATTTTGTTGCCACTTAATGATTTGCTTTACGTCCACCATTAAAGAGAAAAGAAAAGATTTATTCCAAATCTTTATGCACCTATGCTACCCACATGATCTGTCTTTAGCTTTGCTTCAATTCTATTGGTTCTGTGTTCTTTCTTGCGTTTGATGATTTCGTCGACACATTTGAGGACACATGCTTTTTCTCTCGAAGAACGGCTCAAGTCGCTATGTGCTTAAGTTGGGAACATAATATGGTTAGGGAATTTCTGTTGTGCTTGCAACTAATCACTTTCTCGAGCTAACTTAGTTGGCGGCATGTGTTATAGAACTATTTATGTTTGTAAACTAAAAAAATTGTGCATTATGTTAAATGTGAATGTTTTGGTCCTTGTGTGAGTTTCTACTTTCATACACTTTTGGTCCACGTGGTGAAAATGCTGGTTTTGTAGCATGCAAAATATTATGTTTTAAACTTTTTAACCATTGTGTTATGGTCTGTAGAAGGGCGAGCAGTAGCTGCCGCTGCAGCAGTTTCACTTGGCGGTAAAGTGCCTCTTTTGGCTTCAGCTTATGGAAATACTGCTTCTGCCAATGCATCTAGAGCATGGCTTTCAGGAGTTTTTGCTCTTCCAGTGGCAGGTTTGGATGACTTAATTTTTTCCCCAGTTTATCTTCCAGTGGCCTCTATTTTTCATTTGGAGTAATTCTTTCTGTTATCCCCGTCATACTTGCAAAATAAAATGGATGGCAAAATAAAAGGGTCCATGGCAAGTTCCTAGCTTTAGAACTTTGGGTGAAAGAAGAGGAGCCTGGTCTCTTGCTTAAGTTTTAGCATTGTGGCTCCTAGACCTCTTCAATAATAGTTATACTTTGCATTAACACAGTAGGGAGGAAACGCTTTATTGTGATGCATTTTAGACTTGATTTCTTCCCTAAATTTCTCCCAACATTGTGCCCCGATCCCAAATAATGTACTGGCCATCATCATTATCTGTGCATTGATCTAACTTGATTCTGCCGCCTTTTCTTCTTTTTGCCTATTCGCCTTCTTTCCGTGTCCATCTACTGCCTGCTTCACAGTTATTCACACAAAATAGTTTATTGTGCTACCTATATCCTTGAAATGAATTTTGATTGATTGTATGATGATGACGAAGAATAATTTTATTTGCCAGATGGCTCAAGTTTCTACCTACATTCACTCTTGGAATTAATTCTAAAACAGAATGAAGAGTATTAGCAGTGTAGATGCTGTGGGTTAAAATGGAAAATGAAAAGAAGAAAGTATAACTTTATGATAGTGATATTTTTACTTTACCCTCAACCCAAAAAAAGGAAATAGAACAAAACAAAAGAATATGTCCTGAATGTCTGTTTTCATCATCTTTGTAGCTTACATGCTTCAGGAGCAGGAGGTTCATGCTGCAGAGGTAATCCATCACCATTCAATTATGTAGCTATTACTTTGTATTTTCCATTGTTTATGCTATTCATCTCCTTTTCTCTTCTTCTTTTTTTCTTCTCTGTGTGTGATGAACCATTTTTCTTCATTCAGATGGAACGCACCTTCATTGCTATCAAGCCAGATGGAGTGCAAAGAGGGCTGGTGAGACTCATCTGACCTTTATCGTCAATTTAAGAAGTCTTCCAATCATCTTATTCTATATTGAAATAAGGAACATCAACAAATTTGTACTATTTTATTATTATCCATACTTCTTGCATTCTGCTTGTGGTTGGTGGAAAAGATAAACTGCACATTATGATTTTCTCTCCTTTTCAAGTTATACAGTTTTTGGTCTTTTGGATTGAAACATGTCAGATAGCTAACTAAAGCCTGTGTCTAATCCAGATTTCCGAGATCATCTCTCGTTTTGAGCGCAAAGGGTTCAAGCTTGTGGCTATCAAGTTGGTGGTTCCGTCAAAGGAGTTTGCCCAGAAACATTATGATGACTTGAAGGAAAGACCCTTTTTCAATGGCCTGTGCGAATTCCTCAGCTCTGGCCCTGTTCTTGCCATGGTAAAAAGAAACTAGAAACCTTACATCTCGTCGTATTTGCTTCAAGACGAGCTAAGCTAATCTCATTCTCATGCAGGTCTGGGAAGGAGAGGGAGTGATCAAATACGGCCGGAAACTCATTGGAGCAACAGATCCTCAAAAATCAGAGCCTGGAACCATCAGAGGTGATCTAGCTGTGGTTGTCGGAAGGTAATAAGCTTTTGTTGTTACTTTACGTAAGTTTTCACATTGCATGAACTTGTTCACCATGGATATGAGCTTGAGCTGTTCTTTTGCTGTGCAGAAATATAATTCATGGGAGTGATGGTCCTGAGACTGCCAAGCATGAAATCAACTTGTGGTTCAAGCCACAAGAGTTGGTTAACTATACAAGCAACACTGAGAAATGGGTCTATGGAAACAACTGATAGGGCATCCCTTTTCAAGTTAATCAGTAGTAGTTCAGGAAAATTTAGTCCCACATCAGGTGTGGGCTAGAGGCATAATTTTTAGAATAAATGCGTTTTATGGAGGTAAGGAGCATTGAGCCAAAAGCTTTGATGTTTGTTATTGTTAAACTAGTGCTCAAAAAATAATATATTTTTTTCTTCAAACTCAAAATAATAATCCCTTTCACCTGTTTAATACAGAGTGGAAATACTGCACTTTTCCCATTTAATTATTTCTGGAGGAATGTGATTTTATCTTATGAGCGCTTTTTTTGTCTGGTCTATTCTTGATGCTCTATCTCTCATCATTTCTACTATCTCTTACCTGCTAAATTTCCTCGGTTGAACAACTGATTGATTGACACCATGATATTCAATTTGAACTTGACAATTTTTGGCAAAGAGGATATTCTGCGGCCTCTGGTGCCTTGTTGAGATATATTTGAGCTAGAAATAATGAAGCAGGAAGAATATTAGATTGGCGAATGCTGAAAGGGATAAGTCGATTTTATCTTCTTGTTTAGATGTAAATTTAACATCTATTACTGAAACTTTGGTGGCACCGATGAGTGTGTTAATTTTCTTCACGAGGCTGGATTTAATATCCCCCCGAGAAAGGACTATAAAGCTAGCGGAGTCTGCGGAAAATGCACTTTTATATAGTTTTGAACATCACATTTTGAATTGAAAGGAATGTCAAAGTTTTTAGGTCAATTATTTTAAATAATTAAATTTTATAAACATATATATTTTAAATTTAGTTAATTCAAAATTTTTATAATATATTTTTCAAAAGTTTAAAAAATAGGATCAGAGCTGAAATTTTTTAAGGATTAAAAATAAGAATTATTAAAAATAGAAAAAAAGAATTATCATTTCAAGACTTGGGGGTGTAGCTCATATGGTAGAGCGCTCGCTTCGCATGCGAGAGGTACGGGGTTCGATTCCCCGCATCTCCATTGAGTTTTTCCTTCTTTTACCTTTTTCTAAAACTAATATTGTAGTTTTTTAGGTAATAGATCAAATGTGCAATAAGCATCAATGGGGGTGTAGCTCATCTGGTAGAGCGCTCGCTTCGCATGCGAGAGGCACGGGGTTCGATTCCCCGCACCTCCAATTTTGTTGTTAATTTTTGTTTTATCTTATCCATTTTATGAAATTACAGTAGCTTTTCAGATAAACGGTTTAAACGCGCACTCCAAACACGTACAGTGCAAACAAGACGATCCTTTTCCCATCCAATTTGTCCTCTGAACCTCTCGTTCCTCATCTTCTCTTTTTGGTCCAAAGTTACACCCCAAAAATAGAAAGGAAAAAAAAAGTTTAAACTGAAATCAATTGCATACACTCAATTTCCAGTTCTAAGCAGAGGCTAAAAATGAGTCTGAGCTTAGCTTCTTCACCATGGCCGTCTCGCTTTTCCCCTCCGAACACTAAATTTCCGGACTATTATTCTCCAAACAACTTCACTCTCTTTTCCCTCCTTTTACGCTCTAATCCCCTTTCTTCTCTCAAAACCAGCAACCCTTTCAAACTCAAAGCTTCCTTAAACGAAACCCAGTCAAACGGTATCGTTGAGGAGGAGGAAACCTTCGGTTTAGACGAGGCGCTACTGAGCAGAGTCTCGGCTACTAAAGATGCTGACGAAGCACTCGAAATGATCGCTCAAAGTCAGAGCGAAAGCGGTGGACAACTAAACGGAGGTGTCGTAAGTGTTTCTGATTGTCGTTTGATAATAAACGCCGCGCTTGATCGTAACAATGCTGACTTGGCCTTGTCTGTTTTCTACGCCATGCGTTCCAGTTTCGACACAGGTTTTCTTTTTTCTTCCCCTTTACTGGTTGACTTTAAAACATGAAAAAAAAAAAGTCTTTGTATTGTAGTCATTCGATGTTTTTTTGGTAATAGGTGTGAGTGAGAATAGGCCATTGGTTGATAGACGGAAATGGTCAAGACCCGATGTTGGGATTTACACTACATTAGTTCTAGGCTTGGCTACATTGTTAAGGGTCTCTGATGCTCTTAAACTGATCGATGATATTTGCCGAGTTGGAGTTTCTCCTGGTGAGGAGGTGTGGACCAAGTTCTTTCTTGAACTTCTTTAGCTATAGCAAAAAAAAAAAAAAGTTTCTTTGGATCAATCTGGATGAAAAAAATTCTGGATCTTTTTGTTTCTCTTTTGAAAGGTTCCTTTTGGGAAAGTTGTAAGGTGTCCTATTTGTTCCATTGCTGTTGGTGTTGCACAACCACAACTTGGAATTCAGGTAAATAACATTGTAGCTTTTTCAAAGGTTCCTTAAGTTACGGAGGCTTGAGCTGTGAAATATATGCATCTTTTACTCAAGATTTTTGCTTTCTATATTTATACGTTTCTGCAGATTGTATGTTGTGCCAAATGTCGCTACAAGTATGAGCTTGTTTCTGGCAACATAGTTAGTGTTGACTCAGAAGAAATCAGGTTGGTTTGTTTCTGTATATTTTACTTTCTGGGATGTTTGACTTTTCCCCAGCTAGTTCTGACCTGCCATGGCATTTAACTTATAGCTTGGTTTGTGTTCATATCTCAGTCATCAAAGTTTAGTGATGACTCTAATAAAAAAAAAATAGTGATCAAGTGTTTTTACTAAATGGTTGTGGCCTATGTGATTCAGACCCTTCATTTTTCTTTGAAGTACTTGTGGCCTATGCCATTATGAATGCACTATGTTTATAAGTTGAATTAACTGACTATAAAGCAACAAATTTTATTTGCTCCATTTTGGTTTTAGTGTTGATAATACACTATATTCGTGTATGGTGTTGATGCCGGGATAATCACTTTTGCTAAGGAACTCCTCCTGCCGAACGCAGCATGGAGATTCCAGCATGGAAAAGGGGGTTAAAATCTCTGCAAATACTGAAACAAAGAGTTCCTGCTGCTGTTCATTCTATTCTGGTATATATTGACTACCTTGTTTAGCCATTCAGTTTTTCTGATTTGAAAATATGATCTTTTGGATTCAAAACTTGGTTTTTGTATCATTCAGTGTGCTATTTGTTCATATTATTTATTTCATCAGTGATGACAAGCTTCTTTTCCTTTTCCCCCTTCAAAATCCTCTCTGAACATTCTTTAATTAGTTCCACCTACATCCACATTGTAGGTACAAACCCCTTCTGGTGTGGCACGTACACACAGGTTTGCTACTGAAACAGTTGATCTTCCTGCACAAAAAGGAGAAAGGGTAACCATTGCTTGTGCTGCTCCTTTGAATGTTTATAGGGAGGTGGGTCCCTTCAAGTTTAGTCCTAAGGCACCTAACTTTTACCCCGGGGAACCGATGTGCCTGACAAACCACAAAGATGGCAGGGAATCACAATTACTAAGAGCCCCTGCAAAAGATGGAAACACTTCCATACTTCAGCCTCAGTTTGTCATTCCACTTCTCACTGTTCTGGCTGCTGGAGATGCTGCCTCAGGGATAATAGACCCAAGCTTACCACAATTGCTTTCGGTAGCTGCTGTAGGATCACTTGCTGTTGGAGCAACTTTAAATGCTGTCGTTTTTCCACAATTAAATCTGGTAAGCTGCTAACTTGATTTTTTTTTTTTTTGGCCAGCTATCTTGACTTGATTTTGTTCTACCATTTGTCTGCAAAACCTTAAAACCTTGTTGTCATTGAGGTCCCAACCCTTTTTCAAGGCTACATCATTTAAACTATGTTTCTCACAACACTGTTTCTACATCATTTAAACATTTCTTGCACATGGCAATCAAGATAATTTAATTCAGCTCTGAATCTGTTTCCACCATTTCTATGGAACTTGTTAAGGAAGAAAAAAGAAAAACCAATTTTCTTGGACAGAATAAATGTACTCATTTAGTGATTGATGGTAACAGCTTCCTCAGAGATCAGTGGAAACAACTGCCATCAAACAGCAGCTGTTATCTCAGTATGATGTATTGCAGTCTCGCATCAGGGACCTAAAAGAAGCTGCTGAAAAAGAGGTACTGTCAGGGACCTAAGACTATCTGTTAATCGCCTAGATGTAAGTTGAAAGAATGTATTTTTCCAATAATGTTATATAAATCACACTTCTCAATCAATTTGTTAGTCAATTGTGTTTATCTAAGTCAGTTCATCCTAGGGTGGCTTGATATTTATGTCAAGAAGCTTGTTCATTTCTTGGTGTAGGTTTGGATGCTGGCTCGCTTGTGGCAATTGGAGAACAAAATTTTTGCTGTAGGAGAACCTTCTTATCGGTGAAACTCCACACATTCTAATTACTGTGTTCTTAATTAATTTTATGCCTACTGGTCCTAAAATAAACATATTTTCCATCAGCCATCATCCTGTTATCTGATGGCTCATAGGTACTTGATTTTCAGTACGGTGAAACAACGTTTCTTTGTTATCTTTTTCAGTGCCCGAAGAAGTAGAATCAAAAGGGTGCGGGAAGGCTTGGAGAATTCGCTCAGGGGAAGGATTGAACTTATTGATAGTTTTGCAAGAGTAACTCTTTCTATTATCGAAACCTTAACAACTCTTCATTTATGTTTAGTTTTTATGACTGTATCATATTAATATATATGTGGTATTTTATACTCATCAGATATCTTCCATGATTGAAATCGAGGTGGAAATGGACTTGGATGTTCTAGCTGCTGAAGCAGCAAGCAATGCAGTGAGCACTAAGTCTATATGTATGTCTCTGCATTTAGCAAGCATATGTAGTAAGTGACAATTCTTTTTCTGTAGGAAACCATTGCTGAGCAGATACAACAAATCATGGAGCTTGAGAATCTTGAAGAGGCATGTTCCTATCTCTCAAAGCAATTTTCCTTTTATGTTCTTCGGCATGCCATTTGACTTTCGAATGATGTTTTCTGACATGTTTATACAGAAATGGAAACTCCAAGCCGAAGCAAATGATGAGGCAGAAAGACTACTTAGTTCCCAATCTATACCTACTGAACAGATTTAGATATCCAACCAGTAAATATTTGATTCAAGAGACACTCACTTTAAATTGTTAAGCATCAAACCCGTGGATCGTTGTCTGCTTTCTCCCTAGGACTATTTTTTTGATTAGATCAGACCAAAAGTCGAGGAACCAACTTCGGGGACTATATGTCACACTGATCTAAATACGCTTTGAAGCATTTCAATCAAATAATTGATGAGATGTGGGAAGATGGTGGCAATAAAACATCAATTTTCTTGGTCATATAGCCAACAGCTATTCCAACAACTTGCTGGATAAACTTGGTTCAGGCCTTACTCTTTATATGTTAAATTCCATTTTTCTCTTGTATTAGATGAACTCATGGAATTCATTTTGGAACTTGTAAATTTTGCAGCAAATTGTATGTAATAATGTAAGCAGATAAAAGTAATGGCAAAAGCCTGTGTTACGCCTGTTGTCAGGGGCAGATATAGGGGGGTTGGCAGGGGTCGGATGGGAATTTTTTTATTTTAACCTTTTAAAATTTAAAAAAAATTTAAATTAATAAAGATAAAATTACATTTTGATTTTTTAAAAATTATAAAAATTTGATTTAATACTTTAAAAATTATAAAAATATAAAAAATTTAATTTAAATCCTCCTAAAAATTCGTCCTGTTTGTCATTTCCTTTATATATAGAAATTCCAGGTCCAATGGCTTTATTGGGTTGTAATGAAAATAAGGTTTCTTAACTGTCCGTGAAATTCAAGGAGAACTAAGTACGGACAAATTTGGCCAGCCTTGTTATACTCGTTTTAGGTTTGGCATGGAAGTTTATATGTTATTCGGATTCGAAAAGAATTGGATTTGAGTTATCGGACGAGTTAAATTCGAGTTCATGAATTTAAATGGCTCATAAGTTTTATCGAACTATTCAAGTTTTTCATTTTTAATATATATTTTTAATATTTTATATTATTAAATTGTGTTATTATTTTTTATATATATTATTAAATTGTGTTATTATTTTTTATATATATTATTAAATTAAGCTTAATCTTGAATATAAGCTAAATATAAAACTTTAAATTTTAAATTGAGTTTATTAATATTTGACCTCAATTTAGTTCGATTACACCCTTAAAAGCATTTATAATCATTACCGTAATATGTAAGGTACCTAAAAAGACCCGAATCCCTCGACAATTCTTATGTAAAAAAGGTTTATAGAGAATATGATATGGAAAACCTTGTTTTATATTTTTAATTTTTTTTTAAAATCTAGTCTAGAATACGCAAAATTTGTTAGTTTTTGTTTGTTTGGATGTATAATATTGAAATTCCAACCTCCACTAGCTATAAATTTATTTAATGAGGAAAATGAAAAGGAAAGAAAATTGATTGATAATCCAAACGCTGCCATATGTGATCATGGGTTAAAATTTTAAGACTTCAAAATGCATGTTTGGACTTTGGAGGGTCTTCCCCTCCCCCTGTCCCTCACCCTATAGACAAATATGAAAAACTAGAGGGAAAAAACCAAACCTCGGGAACTCAGTGAGTATTTTGATTAGCCAAACGCGTTCTTATTTATAAGGTACAAAGTAACATTTAGTCCTTAAACTTGATAGCATTTTTCAATTTGATCTTTGAACTTTTTTATTCACATTAGTCTTGGAACTCAATAAATTTTTCCACTTTAATCCTTGAATTTGGATTCTATTCTAGAGTAATTATATGCAACTTTGTGCCACATCATCGCTTGTTGAAAAATTTAAAGAATTCTACATAAAATCTAGAAAAAAGAAAAAAAAATATAATTATATAAAAAATCCAATCCAAGTTCAGGACCAAATTGAGAAAATATGCCAAGTTCCAAAACTAAATGTGGACCAGAGGAAAGTTTAGGGACCAAATATTAAAAAAATTGTTAAATTTAGGGACTATAAAGGTTATTTTGTCCCTATTTTTAAACTAACGGTTTAAATTTCAACGCAAACTACCTCGTAAATTGTATAGTTAACAAGTTTCCCCCGGCCTTGCTGACTATGTTTGTCGTATTGGCTCTCACCTTTTTCACTTCTAAACTTTAAAAAGCCAAGCCAAGCCGCGCGAGCTCTCCATTCTCCTTCCATTTCAAAACTTAGTTAAGAAGTCTCTCTTCCCCTAACGGTTTATCAGAATCCGACGCCGTATTTAGTCTCCGGCATCTATTTTTGCTTGCCAAATAAATGGAGAATTTGATTTCTCTTGTGAACAAGATTCAAAGAGCTTGCACGGCTCTCGGTGACCATGGAGAAGCAAGCGCATTGCCTACTCTTTGGGACTCTTTACCAGCAATTGCCGTCGTCGGCGGTCAGGTGAACAACACTCGATCTTTTCCTTCTTTTTTCAATTGTAGTCAACTTTATTTTCTGAGTGATATGAAATTTGAGTTTCAAACAGAGTTCAGGAAAGTCTTCGGTGCTGGAAAGCATTGTAGGCAAGGATTTCTTACCGCGTGGATCTGGTAAATGAATAAATAAATTGCCGAATCTATCCGTCCTCGTTAAGAACTTGAGAAATGATTTTTTTTTTCTTTTTTTTTGGTTGGATTAAAAATAAATGCAGGAATTGTTACTCGGAGGCCTTTGGTGTTACAGCTTCATAAGAGTGACGAAGGAAGCAGAGAATACTCTGAGTTTCTTCACCTTCAAAGAAAAAGATTCACCGATTTTTGTAATCTTTTTTTATTCCTCTTGGCTTTCTTTTTACACACGTTTACTAGCAGCTAAGCTAGAATTTGAACTTTTATCGTATAATTTTTGTTATAGCCGCTGTTAGGAAGGAAATTCAAGATGAGACGGATAGAGAAACTGGTCAAACGAAACAAATCTCCAGTGTTCCAATTCATCTTAGCATATATTCCCCCAACGGTATGATCTGTTCGTTAAAACGTATTCTTATGTTTTAGGCTATTTGATTGCTTGAAAATTTACATTTTACATGTCCTTCTCTTATATTATTGATTTTTTTTTTTAATTTGCTGCAGTTGTCAATTTGACTCTGGTTGACCTTCCTGGTCTTACGAAGGTAGCAGTAGGTAAGTTGCAGAAAAGCCTAGTTAATTAATTTTAAGAAACTTTCTTGCCTTGTAATGCTTAAACCGTTGTAGCCTACTGTTATCGATTGACTGATATATGTATTTATATATATACAAATTTTTCACAGGACCTAAGATGTGTAATCTTAGAATTTGCTTTTTTCTTTGCCGCGGAAATTTCAATTATAATAACTATAGCATTTTACCGCTATAGCACTTTTAACCCTCCTATCTTTGTTTTTTTTCTTCCCTGTCTTTTCGTTGCAATATTAATTAGCAGAGTTTTTGTTTACTTTGTATAATATTTTGTGAAATTGACGTATTATATTGCTAAATGCAGAGGGTCAGCCAGACACCATTGTGCAAGATATTGAGAATATGGTTCGCTCATATATTGAGAAGGTAAAATGAACCCGCTCTTTTTTGTGCTAGCCCGGTGCTCCAGTTTTAGGAAATTTTACTTAAATATGATTTAGAATGATGTTATGGCCGATTAGTTTTTATGATTTACAAGGACCCAAATGTTTTGCATGAGTTTTACATTTACTGTAAATTGTTTTCTTCCCCTTTTTCCCACAATAACTTTGCTGTAATTTGTGGTTTATACAAGAATGAGAGATGAGTAATGTTGCACGATTTTTGTTTGGTGAACTTTTTATGCAGCCCAACTGTATAATCTTAGCTATTTCACCTGCTAATCAAGATCTTGCTACGTCGGATGCAATAAAAATCTCACGTGAAGTGGACCCTGCAGGTAATCTTTTGCAATACCAGTTCATTCAATATTAGTTTTTCCTTGTCATTCACCTCAAAACTTTATCCTAATTGTAGTTGTCATATTATGTCAAGTTATGGGTCATACTCATTGTTATTGGTATAAACCTTTCAGGGGAGAGGACAATTGGTGTCTTGACAAAGATTGATCTGATGGATAAGGGTACTGATGCAGTTGATGTAAGTTGATTTATGCATTATTTACTGCCATGCAAAACATTTTAAAGTCTTCAGCAGTGGGTGCCTTGCGCATTATCAATGTTCTGAGGGATATTTTTATTGACTTAGATACTGGAAGGAAAATCTTATCGGCTGAAATTCCCTTGGATTGGTGTTGTGAACCGCTCACAAGCAGATATTAACAAGAATGTTGACATGATTGCTGCTAGGTGTAGAGAGCGCGAGTATTTTGCTAGTACACCAGAGTATAAGCACCTTGCTCAGAGAATGGGTTCTGAACATCTTGCTAAGGTGCTCTCAAAGGTATAGTATACTAGTCACATTTGTGAATGCCTTTGTTTTTGTGAAAACTTTTGGATCCTTAATCTTCTCTTGCAAGGGACATCACGGTACTGGATTCAGTTCTACTTTTTCTTCAATTGTGTTAACCTAGTTGTACTGGTTAATTTCTCAGCATTTGGAAACTGTAATTAAGTCCAGAATCCCAGGCATTCAGTCCCTTATTAATAAAACAGTTTCTGAACTTGAAACTGAACTGAGCTGCCTTGGAAAACCTATTGCAGTCGATGCGGGTGTAAGTGTTCTCTTCCTGCTCTCTCTTTATATCTGTGTGTGGACTGTGGCGTTTGGTTTCCTTGAGCTTCCACTTTCAGTTGATTCTCAGTTATAAGTTCTTTGCAAATAGCTGATAGTTTAGTTACTTTTACAGGGGAAGTTGTTCACAATCATGGAGATCTGCCGTCTTTTTTATCAAAACTACAGAGAACATCTGGATGGAGTGTATGTATATAAACATGTTTTGTTCTTACTGTCTTTAAGTGACGTATCTCCAGCTTCATTCATTTTTATCCTCTGTTATTGTAGAGATTCAGTTTTGATTTCCATTGTTGTTTACAGGCGTTCTGGTGGTGATAAGGTTTACAATGTTTTTGATAATCAACTTCCCGCTGCGTTACAAAGGTTGCAATTCGACAAACAACTGTCGATGGAGAATATTAGGAAGCTCATTACTGAAGCTGATGGATATCAACCTCATCTAATAGCTCCTGAACAAGGATATCGTCGTTTGATTGAATCTACTTTAGTCACTATCAGAGGTCCAGCTGAGGCCTCTGTTGATGCGGTATGAAATTAAATTTGAGATTTTCAGATTTGTTCAACTACAACCTATTTTTACATTTTTCAAGTTGGATTGATTTTGTCCTTTTTACATTTTTCAGATTCATTCCATTCTGAAGGATTTGGTTCACAAAGCTATCAACGAGACTCCAGTATGTTCCTTGTCTTTGCTTATCTTATTAATGTATCAAAGAAATTCTCCCTGTTTGAAAACTATTGTCAGGCCATTATTCTTCAAGCTGGTCGTGGTATATAAGCATCTATATGGTTTGGTTTTTCAGGAGTTAAAGCAGTATCCTGCTCTAAGAACAGAAGTCGGAAACGCTGCATTGGAATCTCTTGAGAGAATGAGGGAACAAAGCAAAAAAGCAGCACTTCAACTGGTCGATATGGAATGTTGTTACTTTACGATCGAGTTCTTCCGAAAGCTACCTCAAGAGGCGGATAAAGGTGGCAACCCTTCGCAATCAATATTTGACAGATACAATGAAGCATACCTCAGGAGAATTGGTAGGACAGATCTTTAATTGTTTGAAATTTCAATATATGTTATTGTTGCTGGTCATGGGTTTCTATGACAATGCATGTGCAGGAACAACGGTTCTGTCTTATGTTAATGCGGTCTGCGCTGGGTTGCGCCACTCGATTCCCAAGTCCATCGTTTATTGTCAAGTCCGTGAAGCTAAAAGAAGCTTGCTTGACTTGTACTACACTGAATTGGGAAAACTAGAGGTAGGAAATGATTCACTCTTATCATCATCAGTATTTAGTTACTAATTTGGTATAACAGATACAGTAGGAATTGATATCTGGGAATCTTCTTTTCTTTTCCGTAGCAAAACCGGTTATCGGCATTGTTGAATGAAGATCCGGCAATCATGGAGCGACGTAGCGCTCTAGCCAAGAGGCTAGAACTCTATAGGAGTGCTCAAGCAGAAATTGACACAGTTGCTTGGGCCAAGTAGAATGGTGAAACCATCATTCGTTCATTTATGAGCAGAGAGAGTGTGTCACACATGGTATCTACTGGGAGAAGGTTTGGTTTGGTTTGTTGTATTTTTAAGGCAATATATTTTAACCCATATCTCTGCAAGCAACGTAAGTTGTTGTGGGATGTTCATGGTAAAATTTTACAAATTTTATTATATAAAAAATTATTTGCCCCATTATTTGTTTTTCTCTAATTTGCTAATTGGATTTGAATTTTTTTTTATGCAATAATTAAAATTACTCATAACTCAGTATTTAAAGTTTGAAGATCAATTTAGAATGAGGGATATAGTTCGAGATATCTGGTTCAATTAACTCAATATTTAATTATATCCTTTTAAAATATAAGGACCAATTTAAAAATTAAACCATAATTTTAAGACATTGATGTAATTAACCCTTATTAAAGCCGAAATTTCAGTTAAAACTTAAATGCCCGTCTAAAGATCACCGATCGCAATCGCAAGTTTACATTTCATCGTTCCTGCGCTGATACGGCGTCGGGGAAAAAAAACCGAAAACGAAGCGAATATTGGACGGGATCCGTTGCCATCTTCCCACATCACGACTCGAAATAAAACAGACAAGTCGCACAACGTTAAAACTTCGGTTGGATGAGACATATTTTTCTCGTTACTTTATGCCTGTCTCTCGCCAACCAAGCTTCAATTTTACTACAAAATTCCTTTCAATAATATAAAAAGAAGCACACAGATCTGCTTATTTTAATTCTATCCCCAAAAGAAAAAGGTAAAAGGTTTTCCTCCAATTTTCCATCTTTTTCTTTTTTATTTTCCTTCTTAGGTTTATTCTTGATGAAGCTTTTCGTGATATTTGATTGTTTTAGCCATTTAGCTTTGATGGGTTTACTTTAATCTTTCCTTATCTTTTTAAGGAAATTTGTTTAAGTACTTTATTTAACTGTCAAGGGTAACTTGAAAAAAGATGCAGTGAGTTATGGTGGTTTTATGCTTTGCTTTTGGATTAGTTGATTCTTAATTAGGATGAGGTGGCCTTTTGTATTAATATTCCATGTTATGGTTCATAGTCTGTAGGGATGTTGATGGATCTGTATAAATTTAGATGGTGAGTAGAAATTAGATACAATTTTTCAATATAAGTTACCTTATATGGGGCTAATTGAATAAATATAGAAACAAATTTATGGTTTTTGTAAAAAAAATTTATCACTTTTTCTATTCTGATTTGCTTTGAAAATATTTGTGATTTGGCAACTACAGCCATTTCCAAGGTGTCCAGAATATGAATTTTCCAGTTCTCAGAAGTTTTTTGGCTCCTTTTGCATGAATTGTATCTGAAAATTTTTGGTTTATGTACCGATCCTTGACTCTGCCCCGATAGACGTCTGGTAAATTGTTCTGAAACTTTATTTGGAATAATACCATTCATGTCTACCAATTAGTCTGTTGGCAGCTGTGTGTTCACTGGTTTCACTTGTGCATGCAGCTTAGCATTTCTGAATATCAAAAAGAAAGCACAAGAACTGCAAATGCTGTGATGAGCTTTGAGAGGGAAGATTTTGGTCTTTTAGGGCCCTTACACCTAAATAGTATAGACTGGTAAGATCTTACCCTCATTAAACAGAAGAATCGAAGATGTTTAAGGTCTAAGAACTTGAGGATCTTTGAAACAATTTGAATCTCAGCAGGTGGATCATGGATAATGTCTTATGTGCTGAAATATTGTTGTATGTTACTTGTATGCAGGGCAAATTCAAATCATCGAAGGTCTATAGCAGCTAGTTTGGTTCAGGGCACCTATATTTTGGAACGAGATCGCCAAGAAAAACGTCAAGGCTCTCAAGCACTAGCTCCTCCATGGTGGGAATTCTTCCATTTTAAGTTGATTCGTCAGCTTGTTGATGATGCTGATTCGTGCGTCTTTGGTGCCATTTATGAGTATGCACCACCTTCATCTCATTGTAATGACTCAATTGATCGAAGCCCCCGCTATGTGATTGCCTTTCGAGGTACCATAAATAAACCGGACTCCTTCTCAAGAGACTTTTCATTGGATATCCACATCATACGAAATGGACTTCACCAAACTTCTCGCTTCGAGATTGCCATGAAAGCTGTTCGAAACATGGTTGCTATGGTCGGTGATTCAAATGTCTGGTTAGCTGGCCATTCCCTCGGGGCAGCAATGGCAATGCTGGCAGGAAAGACTATCGCTAAAACAGGCAACTTTTTGGAAGCTTTCCTCTTCAATCCTCCATTTTTATCTGCCCCAATTGAAAGAATCAATTATGGGAATGTGAAACATGGGCTGCGGTTTGCAAGCAGTTTCATCACAGCAGGACTTGTTCTTGCCACAAAGGGTAACAGTCAAACGAGTCAGTCTGAAGATCCATTCTTTATTTTGTCTGCATGGACCCCATGTCTGTTTGTAAACCCCACTGACCACTTATGCTCTGAATACATTGGTTATTTCGAGCATAGGAAAAAGATGGAAGAGATCGGATATGGGGCCATCGAGAGGTTAGCAACCCAGAATTCATTAGGAGATCTATTTATGAGTGTCGTGAGGAGGAGTGCTGAAGCTGCAGAACCACTGCATTTACTTCCTTCAGCATATTTGACGGTGAATCTTTCTCCATCCCAAGATTTCAAGCAAGCCCATGGGATACAACAATGGTGGAGACCTGATCTGCACTTGAAGTGCAATCTTTACAAGTATAAATAGTTTGTCCCTGTCTAGCTTTTGCATGTATATGTAATTATGTGCCACTAGTCAATCCTTGTAGTGGTTCATGTTGCTGTGGGTTAGGGGAAACAGAGAAATATGTATTGTTTTCCATGTGAGACTCTCAAACTGATGGATTCCAGTCCATTTTCTTGTCAATAAGTATAGAATATGGTTCCTTTTTGGATAGTAAAACAGATACGAAGTAAACCTTATTTTCTATATATATACGCATACATGCTGCTATCCTAAACAGGACTACTTTTCACAAGCTGAAGAATCTGTTGTCACTTCAAAGACATGCTATATTTCTAGATAAAGGGAATTCAACTTTAGACAATTGCTAGATACATAGTGAGTGTGTAAAAGGAAAAGCTACTCTTCACAAATAACAGATACACAAAAGGGAAAAGCCACTCTTCACAAATAACAGATACACAAAAGGGAAAAGCTACGTTCATAACTTGGGTATTCATTTTGAAGGATGATAATGCAATAGAGCAACATACAAAGACTTCGTCTAAAAAATACTCTGCATCAAGCACATACTGTTTCCTCACCTCAGAAGTTCATATCTTCTACTTTTCCTAAGCATGCTTTGCGTCTGAGGTATGCTGATCGATCAATAAATTGGAAATCCTCTCGGCATATGGAATACCGCTTTGAGCACTCCTTGGACCTTCAGTACTAGGTTGATTGTTAGTAACTTCTTCATTGGGACTTTGACAGTTATCAAATGGAAACCATGAGTCAGCCTGTAAAACAAGTAGATAGGAAAAGCTTTAGGAAAGGGAAAAATCACAGACTAGAAGAAAGTACTCTTCTGCAATTATTAGGCTCATTAAATTTTATCATAGGTAATCAAAGATTTACCCTAACTGGACGAATTTAACACACATAATTTTATTGTAACCCTATTTACTTGCAATTCAAGAAACTTCCTCTATTGGCCATAGCCACCCGCAGAGGCAGAATATAGAAGGAAAAAAAATCAATGAATTACTCAGCATCTATGTTTTAACTTTCTCCACCATTTGTTTTTCATCTATAATTTCTACGAAATGAAAGATCGAGCTGGTCAATAGATCTAAAGAAAGATTATGAAAATAAAACCAAACAAACAAAAAAAAAAACAGATGGGATAGATCACAAAATAAAAGTAAGCAGAGAGAGAGAGAGAGAGAGAGAGAGAGAGAGAGAGAGAGAGAGAGAGAGAGAGAGAGAGAGAGAGAGAGAGAGAGAGAGAGCAGATAATACAAGCTTCATAGTTTGTTCTAGTCTCAGATTCTTTTGTTGAAGCTCTCGATTCTGTTCACGTAATTGATGTATGGTGTTTTCGAGGATTGAAACCATATCGTTAAGCCTTTCATTGTGGTGTCTTAAGCACGAATTTTCATTCCGCTGCGCCTCCGCTAAAGCCTGCAATCCCGTTTCCGCTTTCTTCAGTCTGTCAAACTCCATCTTCATCGATCGCAAAGACAGAAACATAATCAATAAGCTCTAGTAATAGTTTAACTAAGAAAAAAACGAAACATTGGGGGAAATTTTTGAATTGCTGATATACGTACGTTACGCTCTCGGCGGCGGCGACGATCACGCTCGATCTTTGCTGATCTCTGAGCTGGAGTTAATTGACGTCTACCGGTAACCATTGATTCTCTGGCAGGTTTTTTTTTTTTTGGGGTGTGTGTTCAGTTTTTTTATTTTCTTTCATAAAAAGAAAGGAGTTAACGAATTCCACCGCGTGAGCTTCTTGTCCTTTTGGTGACTTGTAGTTTTTTAAAATTTGTAAATAATATATTACTTTTTTCAAAGAATAAAAATTAAAAGTTGTTAATGGTTAATTTTTTTTTAAATATATTGGTATGATTACATGATAGTATCTGTTCATACTTTCTTTAATTTTTTGACAATACATTGACAAGACACACACATCTTGCACACATAGATGCTCGAATCTGAGATCCCTAAGATGAACAATATCCTCTTTTCCACTGGAGTCACTTGTTAAGTTCTAATGGTTATCTTCACACCACTTTGTGAATTTCCATTATCCTAATTGATGATTAACCTTATGCATTGATAAATTATTACAATTTTTTAACAATGGTTTTTTTTAAATTATTTATACAAAATATTATTTAATTACACAAATCATTTATACAAAGACATACTCAATTACATAAATTATGTTTGCTTGCCCCTCCTCTATAATGTTGTGTATATATATATAACCAATTGAATTTATATTTTCATGCAGTATTCTTTTATCTTTCTTTTTCTTCTCCCACATATCATTGTTGCATGAAAAGCTCAACATGTCTTTCAAGCTTTTGGAAACTTACTCTATCAATAAATAAATCATAAATTTTGATTCAGTTTGATAAATTAACTCTAAAATAGTGTTAACTATAAACATTTGAAAAAGTTAATAACTCTATTTACTTTCAAATCAGGCAATTATAATTATTTTACGTAAATAATAAATAAATTTGATATCGATAATAACATTGATGATTTTTGAAAACCGAATTAAAATCAAAATGTATAACCCAGATATCATTACACATTATAATAAAATTTACCTATCATATTTAGAAAAGGAAGTGGAGTTCACAATAAACACAGATACACAAAGATTACAATGACAGGTGGGGCTAAAATCCCCTTCACCACTATAACAACTTCATATGTAGGCATGCAATGTGGTTGAAGAAAGAAAAGCATCATATACCAAGTAGAACCAAGAAGAATGCATATGCAATAGAGCAGCACCTCAGAGACTTTGCCTACTAAAATACCCTGCATCAACCACATACATTGCAGTCCAAGTTATGCTGTTTCATTGTTTGGAGCTTCTTCATTGCGACTAGGAAATTCATCAAATTTAAAGAATGACTCTGCCTGAAAAGATGTAAATGGGGAAGAAGAATATTCATATCAGGATTTTAGAACAAGAAGTCAATGAATAAATGCCTGTCCTGCTCTTGCAACTAAACAGAAATTAGTGAATCTCAACAAGGTAAAGGAAAAGTAAACAAAGAGAAGGGCTTTTATTGATATGCTAAATTATGAAAAATCCCTTTTTTAAGGTTAAGGGGGAAAAAATCACATTGTGCAATTTACTATAAAGCAGAACCTCATAATCACTGTCTCAGTCATTTTCATTTGATCAATTACATTTTCTATCTTTATACCAAGCAAAGAGGAATCAAAGACTTACCTTTACCGGACGAATCTAACATAGATATAAGGATTATGGAATAAATAAAAGTGTATTTTTCTACTTTCCAAATTAAGATCCTTGTTATAATAACTATATTAAGAGATTAAAACTTGGGTTGGTTTCTGAGTGAAAACCCAGAAATTCAGGCTTTTCTTTCCTAGGTATTGCAATTTTCATGATGAATTATGAATGGAGATCTAAAGAAATAGCATAAAGCTAGAACTAACCGAACAAAAGAAGAAGAAGAAGAAGAAGAAGAAGAAGAAGAAGAAGAAGAAGAAGAAACAAAAAATCATAATATAGAATCAAGCAGAGAAGAAGAGAGTACCTGCTTCACTATCTCTTCCAGTTCCAGATTCTTTTGTTGTAGTTCTCGGTTCTGTTCACGTAGTTGACGTATGGTATTTTGGAGGTTCGAAACGAAACCGTTGAGCCTTTCATTTTCCCTTCCTAAGGTCGTATTTTCATTTCTCTGCTCCGCTACTGAAACCTGTAATTCAGCTTCCGCGTTCCGCAGTCTCGAGAACTCCATCTTCATTGATTACAAAAACATTTTATTAAAAAAAAAAAAACCTAGACAAGTTAATGAGTATCTACCTAGCTTCAAAAAAGGGGGAAAATAGAATTATGGGTCCGTACGTTTTTTTCTCGGCGGCGTCGTCTATCTCCCTCGATCTTTGCCGATCTTTGATCTGGTGTTAGTTGGCGTCTCATGCGATTCATTTGATCGATTGGCTTTAGCTCCCTTTCTTTTGAGTTTAGTTTATTGTAAAAAGGAAAGAGTTCCAGCACAGGCAGAGTTTTAAAGGAGGGAGTCCCGGTGCGCCACCGCGCGAGCTCCCTATACTTGAAAATATTGTCAACAAGGATTTGAATAAACGGCAACTCGTATTTTTACTATAGTGTTCACGTTGTCACTATTATGATTTTGTCAGTGTTATAAAAACTCTCTTTCAACAGCCAATCTAGCAGTTTTGACAAGACTGTGACTTTAGAAATTCGAGTGTTGGCACTACTTAAATTTATTCTATTTTGGTTTAAATCTAATATATTACTATTTTTTATTTATCATATTTTATATTACGTTAATTTTAATTAATCAAATATACATTATTTATGAGTTCTACTGAGCTTAAAATTATTATTATTATTTGCAATTTATATTGTATTCATATGAAAATAAATAAAATGTAAGGCATAGTGATAAAATTTGTACATGAGAATATTAGAATTCTTATTATTAATTTAGCATGTTATTGTTTTTGTGTAGTTGCTTGATTGAAAACAAATGTAGGGAAAGTGACAAGGAAAAACGAGTAAAAAGAAATGAGAAATAGTCGCAAAAGGTGTGTTATTGGTTATGTGTAGTTGCTTGATTGGATATTTGTTAAAAATTGGGAGACAACGCTACTTAATTTTATTACTTTTTTTTTTTTTTGGTCTTGTTATAAAGAAAGTAGGTGAGAGAAGCTTATCTTCATTCTTCCCGCCCACTTTGTGAATTTCTTCTCTTCTTCTTTGTCTTCACCAAACATAATGGCAAAAAAATATTGTCTAATTTTGTGGGTTGGAAATTAGAACATTCTTCCTGATGTAATCTCAAAGTTGGAGTTGAATTCTTTCATTTTTTAACTACAATCACGTTGATTTTATTTTTTGGATGTTATAACTTTCTTACTCACAACTAAATTTTAAAAATAAATCGAAAAAAAATCAAAATTTGAGTTAGAGATTAATTAAAGAATTTTATTTATAAAAAATGTGAGTTATAATTTATTAATAAATATTTTGATTCTTCATTTTAATTGGATCCAAATAACGTTTAAACTTAATATTGGATGAATATAAATTGTTTTAATAGTTATTGAGACTCGATCTTAAAAACGAGATAATTTGATGAAGAATTATTTCCCTTCAAAAGTTTTTACAGATTTGATCTTGAAGACTTATTTTTATCTCATTTGTGTTTAGGCAATTGGATTGTGAAGAGATTTGATCCAATGATCTTCTAGACTTAGCCTTGAATAAATAATTTTGCTTCAATAGTTTTAGAATTGATATTAGAAAACAAATACATCAACTTTTCTGTCCCGATTGAACAAGATTGAAGAGCAACATTCTTCAAAATTGTTGCAAGATTTTTCAAAATTTTTTCGAGTTGTTATATTTCTTCTAAGATTATTGAGATTTTGAATAAATAGCTTCTAATATTCAAAATTAAATCTTCAAGTTTTGATTTCTAAACTTTTGAGGCTTGTGAAGTTCTAAAATTATGTTGAATGGTTTGGAAGGGATCATTATACTAATCAATCAAATAAAAGAGAATTAGTATAGAATATATCTATTCATTATGTAATATGCAAGAATTAGACGAGTTTATTTATTATTAATATAATATAAATTAATTAGATATAAATAATCGTTAAAGAATATAATACCTTAGTAAAAGTATTCTAAAAGGCTTTTACTTGTTAATATTGATTAGTCCAAAATTTTATTTAATCTTAGTAACTTTATTTATTTACTGGGACATTATTTTTTTTAAAAAGTGAAAAGTGAAAAGAAAGAGACTCGAATGTCTAGGGTAGTGGAAACTGGATGATGAGTTCAACGTGTCCCCCTTGTGTTTGGTCCCACCCTAATTTCCTCACTCTCCAAAATCCGAGCCAATTACAATTAATTCGCCGGTTCATGATCCCAAACCTTGCACCAGCATTTTGCTTTTTTTTCATAAATTCAATGAAAACGACGTCGTTAACCTTTCTCAACTGGTAGCTATCTTATCTTGGCTTCCTGGTATTAAAAATAAATAATAATAATAATAATAAAGTAGTACAACAAAGACACAAGTCGCATTATACGCTGCTTTCCATTAATCACTTAACAGAAAAAATAATTATAATAAAAGAAAGTGGTTAACTACACTAATTTTCATTTGACAAATTAAGCGCTAAACTTAGAATTTTCATAAAAAAAAAAAATCCTAAACGAGCTTACTTGCAATGAAAGGAAAAAAACACTAATTTTTACACTGCTTTCAACAAATTGGGCATACAAAATTTAATACCCAGAGCTTCAAATCCTTCAAAAACTGAAAATTTGTAAAGAAAAAAGCTAATTAGTCTAAAGTTACATGAACGAAATGTGGGCAAAAAGAACAATAAAAAATTTAGCAGTGAAAACCTAAAACAGACCCATCAGTCACTGCGATGGTGACTCTGCACCCAGATTTAGCCTTCATTTGATGGGTGAAGAAATGCAGAACCCGAATCCGACCCCCCATTTCCATTCGAGACTCAATCTCCATCGTGGGTCCGATTCGATTCCCATTATTAGTCCCGCCAAACCCACCAGACACACCAATGGGCCCCATCGTCGAAGTAGTAATAGGCATAGTCGCCGCCGATGCCTCATTCGGTGGCGCTAACGGAAAAGACTGAACGGCGAAAGTAGCAGCCATGTACTGGGTCCGACCCGCATCGATCTTCCCCGCGGGTATAAACATGAACCCGACTTGAGAGCCCGAGTAAAGCAGCTGGATGGAGCTGTCGTAGTGAGAGAAAACGGCCCGGTTTGGGTTTTTAACGGTGACGTATTGGGAGAAAGTGAAGCTGACGGTGTTGTTACCGACGGAGAACGACGGGAGCTGCACGGTGTTGACGGAGATCTTCGGGTCTTGAGGTTTGAAAACGGTGAAGTAAACGATAAGAACTATTATTACAAGGAAGATCAAGAAAACCGTTGCTACAATACACGAAGCTAGATTTGTACGACCAGATGGCGGCTTCTGTGGCTTCACCATTGTAAATGTATTTTTGGGTTCAACTGCTTTGTTTTCTTGGGTTTGATCTGAAGAGAAGCGGTGTTTGGATGGGAGGAAAAGAGTGTATTTAAGGAGGGAAAATGGGGAGGAAAGTTATCTATATGTGATGTAAAACAGTAAAAGTGAAGACTTTTTGTTATAATTTTCTTAATTGTAGTATTTTTACAGTGTGGGGTTTAGACTCTTTTTAAGAATTTTCAAAAATCAAAGCTTTAGATTTTTGGTTTTTGATGTTTTGAGGAAAGGAATCAAAGACGAACACACACAAAAAAAAAGTGGATAATTAAGAAAAATAAATAAATAAGGTGGGATTAAGAAGAAGAAAATGTTGGCTCTGTGAGTTCTATTCTGAGGATGTTTGATTCCTTTCAAGAAAACAGTTAATTTCAGTTTTTTTCTTTTTTTGGTCGGCCAATAACTGTAAACAACATTTGAAGGTTTAGGGTTTTAAGGTTGAAAATGAAGAATAAAATAAAGGTAATAACTTGATCTTAATTACTACTATCTGTCTATTACATGTGAGTCAAAAGAAAATCTCTAGGTAAAAGATATTGATTCCTTTTTTCCCACATGCTCACCGGTCCTATTTGTCAATACTGTATAATAAAAAGACTTGTTCTAAGATGGTCTGAAAATTAGTAGCAAAGAAAACAAATTAGTACCTTTTTCACGGTGGGAAGAAAACAGTTTCATGGCAGAGGACAGACGGATGTGGGGGAAAAACAAATAGCCAAACTCGCAATAATTGAGATGCCAAAAATTGAACTTTGTACTAAAATACTGTAACAGTGATGAGTGGTTGTCATGTTCATACTAATATTTCCAAACATTTATATTGTGACAATGCAAGAAATAAATAATATAAGTTAAATTAGAAGCAATGGTATGTACAAATGCAACATATACATAATGTAATTTCATTTGCTTTGCAGCTTTTCCTAATTTTCTTTT
Organism: Gossypioides kirkii; assembly: GCA_005610355.1. Lineage (NCBI taxonomy): Eukaryota > Viridiplantae > Streptophyta > Magnoliopsida > Malvales > Malvaceae > Gossypioides > Gossypioides kirkii. The sequence goes on along the minus strand of CP032254.1, from coordinate 2,907,850 downwards.
CTTCCACTTGCATCTCTAGGCACAAGTGAATGTTCCCTGGAAAATGTTGAACAATCAATATTTACAGACAACTTCAAATGTATGTACAAGGTTTTTTTTTTTTTTTTGGCTCTTCTTGAGCTGTTATCCTGCAATCTATATAAACATAGAATCTTAGCATACATATATTATTATTCATTATCTTTGACTCTGCTCAATGTACTGATACTGATATAAGGGTCAAGTAATAAACTTGACTGAAAAAAAGAAAAAAGAAAAAAAAAACACGAAAGCTTCGGCCTCGTGTAAAAGAAGATAAGCCATCTACGTTCGCGTGATTTTGTTGCGGTCCATACAAAAATGGACTCGTCGTTAGGTGAATACATACAATTATGTAATGGTATTCTAGGTTGGCAAATCAGTTTGTGAGCTTGTCAAGCCAAGAATCCATGACTTCAGAGACAGTTTCCATGAACGCAGCTTCGCTCATGCCTGGAAGTAAGGAATCTTGAGCTTCACGAACGATCTGCTCGATCACGGATTCCTTGTTCACGGTTTCTCTGCACATGATGCTTCCAATGGTGAAGGGAGTTAGACCTCGCTCTGCACCCTTTTTCAAAAGCATGGTGGAGATTCGCAGTGTGCGAGCGCACTCAACAGGAACATCCCACCCGTAATAATTCAGAAGTGCAATATCTTGCTCCGCATCCAGTGATTTTATGTAGTTAAGAGTGTCGGGAGAGTAAGGCTGCCGCGATTGTGGCCAGTAAACCCAATCAAATGTGCAATCCTCAAACTGTAAACAAAGCAAAAGGAGATTAATTCAAAGATTGAAATGATCTATTGTATTGATTAGATTCAATTCACAAATTCCCATATATGAGGTTGAAAGGAGGTGAATATACATGTAAAACCATGGCATTATTAGAATGATATGAGTATACTTACATTCTCGGGCAAGCAGTAGCCGTGATCGATTGGAATAAGCACGGCGCGACCATCTTCTCCTTTGCCAATCAAGATATTACCAGCATGTCTATCAGCATTCGCCGTTCTTATATCAAACACACTGATCTTGTGCACTTCCTCCATAGGGAAACGTCCAGGACCCATGTCCTCACAACTCCCCGAGTTCTTCATAAACATCTGTAACGACCCAAGTTTAACATTCTCAGGTGCATGTTCATACCCATCAGGATGGTTAAACCCTTTGTGCAAGCATTGAACCATGCAGGTAGGAGGCACACCAGCGAACCCCATCATCTCGCCCGAGACAGATCGAGGTCCATTCTTGGGATGATCCAATATATAAGCAGCCACTTCTCTAATTGCTCCTTCACCAACCTTTGTGCCGCTTTTCAGCCCTTCACCATTGGTTGATAAAGGTAACCCTTGTGGATTGTTCACAGCATTTGGCTCCTCGTCGATCGGCTTGAAAATGGAAACATAATCGAGCCCCGAATTATCTTGCATAAAATATGTCCCTCCAGTCCCTTCAGACGATCTAATCGGCTGGTTCCCTATATCCAATCCATTAAATGTGGAATGAATCATGTCCCATATAAATGGAGGCAATCCCACTCTGGGGTTAACAAAAACAGGCTCCAACAAGAAATCCTCTGTCACATTCTGATGATGCTCATCGGATTGGTTTTTTTCACCTCCTACACTACCTCTACTCTCATCTAGCTCACTCTCAGCGACAACAGAAAGTTCCAAATCTTTCTCGACAGGTTTAGCTTGAACTTTGGCTGATTTTTGAACCACCAAATGCATCACAGCATCGTTATATTTACATAGATCATCGATTAGCCTTTGGTCGTCGATTTTTTCACCATTAAAGAATATCTCTTGTTCATCGACACCCACAAGGCCTTTTTCTTTTCTAGCTATCCTTTGTTTCAAATACCCAATATTCCTATTCCTATTAACATGCAATTCAAATTCTTTCCCACAACTTGTCCGTACAGTGATAAGCAAAAGATCGGAAAGCTTCAAAACTAAATGCAAAACATTCCCACCTTTTACGCCGTAGTCTTTGAGGAGCGAATCGTTCCGAGTCAACTCTCTGCCTCCGCAAACAAGCTTCTGGTTCTTCACTGCATACCCTTTGCATGTCTGGATCCGGAGCTTGACGGAGGCTATCGAGTCCGACTCCAAAACTCGCATCGGAATAACCGAACCGGCAACGGAAAGGTAAAACAAGATCGACTCACCCGCTTGGTTTTCGCAATAACCGCGAGAGTGAACCGTTTCTTGACGAACCGGACTCAAAGCACAGTCGGCAACAGACATTTTCTTCTGCAATGAATTGAAGAAAAGGAAGAAAAAAAGAGACTGAACAGAAAAAAAAGAAAAAGAAACGATTCTTTCCTTCAATCCCTGCAAATGACAGTCAGCGAGACGGGGACATAGCTGTAATATTTTATTATCGTGAAGGTGGAAAAAGGCTAAAAAGCTCAAACTGGGTATTGCGAGATAGCGGATTCTTTACCAAAAGAAAAAGAATCGAAAGTAAATGTTCAAGAACGAGAGCTTTTTAAATTGAACAAAGGAAACAACAACAACGAGAAAAAAGAAAATCCGTGGATTTGGCGATCCAAACCAATCCCCCGACTTTGGTGCTTTCTTCGTTTCTGTTGTGATATGCCGATCTTTTCGCCGATTTTCACTGCTCCGGTGCAAAAATCGTCGATGATATGAGAGAGAGAGAGAAGGGAAAGTGAGTGGAGGAGGAACGATAATCTAGCCGTTGGCTTTATATAAACTTTGACTGAACGACTCTAACGGGAGAATCGTTTTTAAATTAAATTAAGGAGTACGACGCCGTTAGAATGTTAGTAACGGTCGTTTGGGTAAGTTCAAGGAAGGAGGGGAGAGCGGAAGAATGCTGATTTTACTTAAATACCATTGAGATTTTGCGAAATACTGAGGTAAAAGTTAATTTGAAAGTGTGAAAATTATTAATGCTTACCAATTAGTAACAGATTTAGATGGATATTTAACAAGTTTTTAATTATGATAAAGGGGGGAGCATTTTTCAGAATCCAACTCATGGAAAAAATTTTATCCTTAACAAAATTAAGTGCAACAATTTTAGAGTTACTCGGTAATGTGTTGACTTACGATTAATGTCAAAATAGTGACGACATGAGATTGAATATTATAACAGTACTATAACATGACATAAAAAATTAAAGGTAAACATCAATCCCAAAGGACCTTTAAAGATATGTCACCTTAAAAGGCAAAAAAGTAATGTATGTTAATGTTAGGAAATACTTTTCAAGTATTTTTTTAAAGAATAATGATAAAAAATGTTTAAGGACCAAATTTAAAATTATTCTCAATTAAAGTTTTGAATACAAACATAGTAAGAACTTTATAATTATTTATTATATTTTATGAATTGAGGGTTGATTCGGATCAACAGTATGGGTGAGGCTAGAAAAAAAAAACATAACAAGGGCCAAATTTGAAATATTATTTTTAAGGGATCAAAATAAAAGATTATTATTGTATTAAATTATAATTTTATAATTAATGAGTGAATTAATTATAGTTTTGTTATTTTTACGGGTTATTGTGATGGTGAGATTAAAATAAATTATTAGATATGTATTTGAAAGCTTAGCGGTGATGATAAGATGAAAGTAAAAAAATATATATTATCAAAATATTGGATTTAAATAAGTATCTTTATAATGAAGTAAAAAAGTCAAATTCCACTATTAGTCTTTATATTATATAAGTTATAGATTTAGCTTATGTATTTTTAATCTCTAAACTTTTTAAATTTAAATCCTAATCAAAACGATAATTATTAAATTCGTTGAATTATACAATAAACATGTGATAACATATGTATACTATGGCAACTTGCAATTTTAAATCGTGAATAAAATTACGATCGAGTGAATCATAATTTAAATACTACCACATGTAATTTATTTTTTGATATATTCTAACTATTAATCCAATAATTCTTTTATAATACGGAAATAATATGCTTTTAAACCTAAAAAGTTTCTTTCATATTATTCTATTTTTTATATTCAATTCATTATTTTTATTAAATTAAATAAATAATACTAAATTAATTATATTCTTTCTAAAATGTCATCTTTAGAATTTGCTTAACATTTTACTTTAAAATATATGTTTTAATGTGAAATTATGTTATTAGAAATTGTATTTTGTGTAAATTGTGAATTTAATATTTATATTTTGATTTGATCAATTTTGGTTTCGTATTTTTTCAAATTTTTAATTTTAATCTTTATCCAATAGTAATAATAAAATTTGTTTGGTTAAATTATGTCATTAATCCTGTATTATACGTAAAGTTATAAATTTAATTCACGTTCACCAATTGAATCATTCTTAGTGATTATATTTTTTTTGAATTTCAAAATTTTAATCTTAATGCAAATAACAGTCGTCAAATCTATCAACTGATTTTTTATGAGTAATATATGAAAATAACAAACAAACATAGCATTACATATGTAATAATATATTTGACATATCAAATTTTAAAAACTAGATAACTTAATTTAATAAATTTAATAATTATAATTTGATTAGAACTAAAATTTTTAATTTCTAAAAATATAAAAATTAAAAATATCAAAATTCATAACTTACGCAAAATATAATATTCGTTTGGTTTTTCATAATATTAAATTCTAACAATTAAATTTGTTTGGTTTTTCTTGTCTTCTAGTGTCAAGGGAAACATAAACCATTTGGCTTTTTGAATGACCACCGACCGTAGAGATGTTGAAGTTGTAAAGTTCCCATAAACTAACGGAAATTAACGGAAAAGTGGAGAATGTATATTACATTTCAACCCTTCCTTTTTACAACCTTCCTTAAAATTAAATGAGTAAACTACATTAGAAGCAATCTAATTATCGTCTTTCTTTTTTTTAATTATTTAATTATGAAAAATTATAAAATTATCATTTAATTATTAATTTTTTTTTTATCATCTAACTATAAATCATCAAACTATTTAGTTTTATTTTTTTATCACCCAATTATATTAATTTTTTAAGTGTTTTTATTTTTACATTAAACAGTTAGTGACAAAAAGACAATTAAAAAATTAAGTAACTACTAATGTAATTCACCTATTTAACCCAACAAACTAAAATATTTTATTGGTATTCTGTTTTCTTCCTTATAATTTATTTTTAGAGTAGATTAACTTTAATTTGTTTATTGATAATGCTAACGCATCCGGTGTAGCATGCGTATAAATCCAAGTGCATGCATGTATTGTATATATAATTTGAATTTTACTTAATATTTTACCAAAACAATTAAAGACTCCATTCCTTCTTAATTGACAAATATTCATGCATTAATTTATTAATTGTGTCAATTAAGTTGCATCAGGGGATGAATTAATTCAAACTAGCATTAATTACAAAATTAGGAGTTCTTTTTTGGTTAAATTTTGCAATTAGACCTCGTACTTTGTGTAAATTATGGATTTAGTACATGCACTTTAATTTGGTCATTTTCCGTTATCGTACTTTAAGAATTTTAAAATTTTAGTCATGATCAAATGGTAACTATTCAATTCATTAAGTTAAATTATATTGTTTTCGAAATTTGATGCGTCAAACATACTAATTATATTAATATTCTTTTTATGTTGTCTTTCAATATTTTTACACGCAAAGTAAAATGAAAACAAATATTAATCACTAATTATCTAATACTAAACGACAGTGTACAAATGAGTATCTTCCCATTACTTTTTTTAATATACTGGTGTGATTACATGATAGTAACTGTTCATACTTTCTTAACCCTTTGACAACGCACACATACTTTGTACACACAGGCGCTCGAACCCAAAACCCCTAAAATGAACAACATCCTCTTTTCCACTGAAATCACTTATTGGATTCCATTATTATTTTTTTTATGTTCCCGTTAGTTATTATTATTTTATCAAATCTCACTGTCTCACTATATATTAAGGTATACGTCTTTAACTTTACTTGCGAGTATATTTTATTTTCAGAATTATTCAATGAATTTGATTACTTTTATTCGAAATAAATTGAATTTTGAAAAAGATTCTTAAAATTTATAAACTTATTTTGTTATAATTTTAATTGTAAAATGCATTTAAAACATAAAACATTAATATCTAATAAAATTAAAATAAATTTGATCAAATTAAATAGTTCTGTTTGCAATCCAAAAAAATCAAATATTGCTATTAGACCTTGTACGTTAAGTAAATTGTGAATTTAATACATGTGCTTTAATTTAATTATTTTCAGTTTCTAGACTTTTAGAATTTTAAAATTTTAGTCCAAATTAAATGACAACTATTAAACCATTAAATTAAGTTCTGTTATTTTCAAAATTTGATGCATCAGACATATTATCGTATATATAAATAATGTCATGTCAGGTTGTCATCTCCACATGTTATTAAAAAAATAAATTAATAGATTTAACGATGATCATTTACATTAAAATTAAAATTTCAAAATTTAAAAAATTATAGCGACTAAGAATGATCCAGATGGAAAATATGGACTAAATATTTAACTTTACACATAATACAAGATCAATAGTAGAACTTAACCAAGCAAAGTTAACAGATATTGCATGATCAGGACTAAATTTTTAAATTTTAAAAAACACAAAAATTAAAATTGATTAAATTAAAGTACAAATACTATATAATACAAAGTACATGGCCTAATGGCAGAATTTAACCATAAAAAAATGAACCGAATCAGGTGAGGGAATCCACAAATAGCTTGAGACTCAAGATCCAAGTTCATTGCCGTTGCAATCGAAAAGGGTCTGTCCCCAAATTCTACTTACAAATGTGTTAAAGTAATCACTCACTTGTCGTTTAATGCATTTTTATGTCTCCAAGTCACACATGCAATGAAAGACCTCTCCCTGTCTCTCCCCCCTTGATTTCCCATTTCCCATACATTTCACTTTCTAAACCTGCCATGTCTCAATTCACAAACCCCCCTTTGTGTCTTCTTCCTTTCACAAAAGCTAATAACTTCTTTTTCAAAAATAATAGAAATGTTAATTTCATCCGCTCAATTGGTTGAATAATACTCATTAGTATTCAAACAAGTACTATTCCTTAATTTATAAGAATCTTAGCTCCTGGTGTTTATTTTTAGTATAGTGTGTTTAGTTTTTTTTATATCATATTATAGTATCGTTACAGTATCTAATCTCTATTAGAGTTAAATAGTCAGTTATTGCTGTTAGTAGTTAATGAAGTTGGTAGTTGTTAGCTGTGTTAGTTATTAGCAATTAATCTGTTACTACTATCTGCTTAAATATTGTTGCTGTATGTATGATATGACTATGATTGAAAGTATGATTTTTTATTCTTGACAAGTCTCATTCGTTGATAATCTCATCATCACAATTGTTTTTACATTAATCACAATTAAATGTACCGTCCATCCCTTAAAATTAAACAATAAGATGAGAGTACATCTATTGTGCAATGTAAAGGTATCGTTATACCATTTCCACCTATGTGCTTTTTGATAGAGGGAAATGATATAAAAAGAAAAATGAGGCTTAAATTAAATTATAGAAGAGTTGAAGAGTTTGGCAGCAAGTTAATTGATGTGCCCACGAGGTGTGTTTTGCCTTGAGCCAGCAAAGTTGATGAGATGGTGGCAACATGTATAGGAATTATTAGTTAATTAATAAGTAAGGAATTGGTTCTACTTGAAGTACATGCACCTAAAGAGATTCCCATTATCAATGAGTTGATCCAAAGGGATGACACGTATCACATCTCATGTTGAGTCTTCGAAAATATTAATTTCCAAATTCTATGATAAATCACTAATTTCTGATTTTAAAATGAACAAAAAAAAAATAAGGCGTTCTGAATTTGTTGTACTAAGTTAGCTAGTAGGCCAAATGTTTGCCATACTTAAACTTTTTTTTTTGATGTGTCATTTTTAATGTCGGATCTATGCGATTATGAAAAACATTTGTCATATCAAATCCCTGCAATGTGAAATTTCATGTCAGTATATTTAAATTTATACCTATTAAATGTAGAATATATAATTATATGATTCAATTAAGTTAAATTTCGACTTCAAATTATATACATTACGAAAAAAAGAGATCACTGATAACAAATAAAGATCATTTTAACTTACATCAAATGTGGGATAGTCATATTTTTCATCAAAGTTGGATTGCGAGCTACAAACTCATCCCACTCTTTTATATCTATTTTTCCATCTTTATTTGAATCTGCATCTTTAAATGTCTGTGTATACAAGTTGAAAGCTACAAAATTACTGTATTAAATTCATGAAAATATTCTAGCTTCTAGCTATTCATACCTTATCAACAATGACGTCGATCACATCATCGGAAAGGACCAAGTTTGATTCGTTTAGAAGAGCCAAAATCATCTCCTTGACCTTAAAACCAAGAAACTCCAAATCAGCCCAAACGCCTAACTGTCACAAACCGCCAACCAATAAAGCAGTACCAATTTTCTTGGCCACGTCACAAGGAGACACTTTCAGTGACAACCTGGGAAGATCGAGGACAATACCAATATTGTGTTCATAGTGATGACATGATGTGGCCAAAAAAAACGATAGTACCTCACTGGTCAGTGGATCATGATAATAACCAATCAATGAGGTCGAAAATATGCCCTTTACCTCCTCAGGTTCGATGAAACCAGTTTGCCATATATCATATAATTGAAATGCGACTGCAACATGAAGACAGTTTGCCACATATTTCATTAATTTATTGTCTCATACGCATGTAAGTTCAAGAAACATGAAAGGAGTTGAAATTCTTACAAGCAACTTTGTCGGAGCGAGGAGCATCTGGGTGAAAGATGCTTAGAGATCGAACGAACTCTCCGAATTCTATAAGCCCATCATTGTTGGCATCGAATAACTGAAACATCTATTACCGAACCAGGGATTTTTGTCAATTGTTGTTGTCTTGAAATTACGATGATGATTGCAATGGAAGGAAAGAGCAGTGCAAGAGGCAAAAAAAAAAAAATTTACCCTGTTTGCAAAGAGATTTTGTTCGTTTCTGTTTCTGAACAGACCAAGTAGAAACTCTTCCTGTATAATTTAGAACTGAAATGTTAGAAAATTTTGTCTCCATTAAAATATATTGATGGTTGCTTGCTTACCTTGCTTATATATCCATCATCAACTAGAGAACTGCTTAGTTGTCTGAAAAGCTCGTACAAAGCTTTAACTTCGGTTTCATTAACTGCAACAACATGCAATAGATACGGTGACACCCAAAATCCTGGGAGGGAACACGACAAAGGGAAACTCACTTACAGCAGGTTTCAGCAGCAAGAATGGTTGGATCTTCATATTTAACTCGATGCTTCATGCAAACGCAGCCCATCTAAACTGGTTTTTTCTATATTTTTCTAAAGGTTATATGAACGTAGGAAAAGTGACCTATGGATATTGGAGTGAAAGATTTTGAATTGGAATTTGCATGAATTCTATGGTTCCATGGCTTTTATCTTTATTTATTATTATTCCTTATGTCTGGGGGTAACCAGCTTTAGTAAGAATCAGGTTCTTCATTCGCCGCTAAGAGTTTTGGTCGGAAGAAACAGGTCTTACGGTGGAGAAGGGAGATAAACATTCGACTGGTTTGTTCCATTGACGTTGCCATCTAATTGATATAATTCCAAAGCCTATGTTATTCTTACAACTCTAGGTGTATTCACTATTAATGTCCAAACTTTTTCGGTGGACACATGCACCAACGTTGGATCTTTGAAAATAAATCTGAACCATTAAAGCATGCTAATTTAACATTTATTTTTAACCTAAAACTTGAAACAACTTATTATAATTTTGAAAAAATAACACCTTAAATTACTTAGTCAATCAGCCAATAAAAAAAGTTTAATTGACATAGATGGCAACCCAAATCTAGGAATTTTTTCAAAATGTAATTGAGATACAACTATTTAATATTGGAAAGGCCAAAACCAAAAATATCTTGTGGTAAAAATAGCTAAATCGTGAGTCATTAGTTTTTAAAAGGGAAAAATTGTAATTTTCCTATTTAATTAAAGATAAAAAAAATGCCTAAATTAATAGTTTTACTTTTTGGAAGGGTGTAAAAAGAAATTTCTCATTTCTAGGGGATGAAAGCCTCTACAGCCGCCTCTAGCTATGCAACTGATAGATTATTTTATTGTTTAATTTAATATTATTTTAACTTCAAACTCTTAGGGCTCAATGAGCCAATCAAAACATTTTGAGAACACGAGTGAGATCACTAATTATTTAATGGCTATTGGTCTAATTAATACTCAAATTTGACCATTTTTTTAATTTGATATTTTTTAAATTGATATTTAAATTTTTTGAGAGTCAAATTTAATACATAAATTTGAATTTTTTTAATTTGATACCTAACTTTTTTTTGTTCAATCTCCTAATTTCAAATTAATTTTTAAATTCATTTATATCATATTTAACTTTTATTTAGGAGGATTTCTAAAATCATTTATATCATATTTGATTTTCACTTGGGAGTATTTCATAGATTTTGATTTTTGGGATAACTCTTTTTTAACTCTTTTTCATTTTAAAGGCTTACAATGATCTCTTTCCATGCTTTAATGTTAATATATTGATTCTTATTGGTTGTAATTTATTCAAACTAGTCCCTTTCTTTAATTTAATTTATTTTAATTTATTAATGAATTTTGTTTGAATTTATTATTGGTTGAATTTTGTTTAAATTCAATCAGTTATGCTAGTAATTCGGTGATATATCAATTATTTGAAGGTTAATTGATAGAGGTATTAAATATAGTGACGTTTTTTAAATATAGTGACTCCAATAGAAAAGTGGATGTTGTTCATCTTAGGGGTCTCGGGTTCGAGCGCCTGTGTGTGTACGTTGTCAAAAAGCTAAGAAAGTATTGAAAAGATACTATCATGTAATTACACCAATATATTCAAAAAAAAAAGTGATCCAAAAAATTTTAGGTGTTTTTTGAGAATAGTGTAGAACTCGAAAGGGGCATTTTATGCTAAAAACAAAAATTATCTTTCTTTTTTTTTTAGAATACAAGTATTTTCCAACTCACAAGAAGTACCGAATTAAAATATAAAATGTTGAGGAACATTTAAAAAACGAGTTATATATGATAATATATGTTCTTATTTTTTTAACTTTGACAAGACACACTTTACACACACAGATGCTTGAACCTGAGTTCCCTAAGATGAACATCATTCTTTTTTCCACTGAAATCACTCGTTGGGTTTTAATTCTTTTTAAAAAGCCAATAAAAAATTGTATATAGTAGAATTTAAACTCATACCAATTGCTATGATAAAATTAAAATTTTATCACTCAACCAAAACTTTATTTTAATTTTATTATACATATTTTATCACATTATCAATTGTATATATTGATAATGTTGTTGATTGAGTTGGTGTCACAAATTAACTCGATACCAACTAAAAGATTAATGACAACAATAAACCATTATGATGTATTTACTATATTTAAACTCTGTTTTACTAACAATTTATTTATTTATATTTTAATATCATATTATTATTAATTAGTTTTAGCATATATATTATTTCCATTTTTCATCCCACAAATCTTCTAATGAAAAAGAAAAATGAATAATTTATATGTAAAGTGCAACATGTACTGTAGGAAACAAGAAAACAGTGGGTTTAAATTAAGTTGCAGAGGCCTCTTAATAACCACAAACACACCCTAGTTTTACAGTAGGAAATTTTCCTTTTCCGGCTTTAAAGAAAATGGGGTCAAGTTTTACCATCTTCAAATGTTACTTATTCCCAATGGTTTCAGCTTCATTGTTCAGTACAAAACTGGGAAATGTAAGGCTGCTTAAGTCCCTGAAAAGTAATACATTTTCATGGATTCTATATAATGAAAAGAGCTTAATTTTAGAAGTTAGCAGGAAAAACATGAACTCACTTCAAATATGGAAGTGTCATGTTCTTCAAGACAGATGGATTATTTTTCACAAATTCTCTCCATTCTTCTTCATCAATCTTCCCATCCCCGTTCAAATCCGCCTCCACCATTGTCTGCACCAACACATTATCAAGAAAGCAAAAAGGATATGTAAAAAAATAAAAGAAAAAGAAGTTTACAATATTTAACACCTTTTCCACAATCATTTCCACCATGTCATTGGAAAGTAAGAGCTCTGATTCACCAAGCACAGCCAATAGCATCTCTTTCAACTACCAGTTTGGTCATTAAAAAAGAAAAAAAGGGGAAAACAGATAAACACCAAAAAGTAAATAAATTATATATAAAAAAAGTTAGAAAGTGGTTTTCTTCTTTTACCTCTTCTCCCTCAATGTAACCAGTCTGTCGTAGGCCGTACAATCTGAATAGGACTGGATGAACATATATTTTGTCTAAGTACACATACATACATACATGCCATTTTGCCTGCTATTGGAGCATTGGGATGAAAGACGCTTAAAGAACGAACAAACTCTCCAAATTCAATAACCCCATTGTGTTTAGCATCGAATAAAGAAAATATCTGCAATATAAGAAAAACTAAATGCAGCTTTAACTAAATAATAATAATTTATAAAATACTGAGAATAAATGAATAAACTCACTCTATCTGCAAAAAGATTTTGCTTGATGCTGTTTCTAAAAACTGCATGCTGGAATTCCTCCTGTTTAAACAGAAAAAATAAAAATAAAATTGTAAGAAATATATGTTAAAGTCAAAGAAAAATGGTGCAAGAAAGTAAATCCACCAATTACCAATACCTTGTGAATAAGACCATCGTCAATTATGGAGCTGCTTACCCTCTTGAACAGATCATAAAGAGCTTTTACTTCATTCACAGTAACTGTTGAATTATAAGAAATAATGCTTTTTTTCTTGGCTCTTAGATAACTAAATTAAATACCCAGATAATAGAATCAACAAACTATATTCAATCAGTTATAAAATATAAAGGAAAGACCAACTCACAAGGTGTTTCAGATGCAAGAATGGTTGGATCTTTATACCCAGATTTGTTTCTAACTTTCTTCAAGCAAAAACAACCCATGAATGTCTGTCGAATAAAAGCCTGCTAAAATCCAAACAAAATTTACATTAATCCAACAGGTATTAAGGACCAAGCTTTTCCACTCTTTAAAATGAATCCCAAAATAGAAAAAGCCATATCCAAATATGAAGCTAAAACATCAAACGATGAAAATAACAAGAGACAAGTGCATGAGTTGAACTTGTAACAGTGTTTTCTTTTTGGGGTTCAAACTTCAAACTCGAAAAAAGAAAAAAAAGGTGGTGATTTCAGTCTTTCAGAGCTCCTTTAACTAGTTTACCCAGCTCTGTATCCTTCTTCCTTTGAATGTTGTGCTTGACTTTGCAATTTAAATGGCTAATGAAAGCTTCCTTCTTTTTCTCGTTTCTGATAGAATCTTCCTGATATTATTACCCGTTTGTTTATGGTTTAGTCTTTGGTTAAGTTAAGAAAAGAGGGCTTTTTTTATTTAAACAATGGAATAAGAAACTGTCACATCTTCTGTTTATTTATTTATTAAGTATTTTGCAAAGGACGAACAACTGGGACTTGTTGATAATATCAATAAAATCTCTAATTCTGCTATTAGATAATTAGATTAAAATTTAATTTTAACCAAACGTAGTAATTAAATTCTATTATCAGTCTTGTATTATGTATAAAATTATAAATTTACTTCATGTTTTTCAATTGAATTATTTTTAATTATATTATTTAAATTTCAAAGTTTTAATTTTAATGCAAATGTCAACCGTTAGTAACAAGTGAGATATAACAATTTGACTTGACATTACACATTGCAATAATATGTTTGTTGCACCATACTTTAAAAATAGAATAATTTATAGCTATCATTTGGTAAAATTAAAATTCTAAAAGTGTGGAGATTGAAAATGACTAAATCCATAATATACACATAGTTAAGAACTAATAGCAAAATTTAACCTAAGTAAAACGGTTGCTGATAAAAATTTCCGGAATTTATTGTAGAGAATATGGCGAACGGGAAACAAGAAACATGGATATCGATTGAGACAAAATGCTTGGCAATCCAATTTCATAATTTTTTTATACAAAAGAGAGAATATTATAATTAAATCTAAACTACTCGTTCCCCCAAGCATCAGCTTCGAGTAGGGGTCGAAGACTTGAAAGTGGTTCCTCAAGACATGTCATCCCGACTAAATGGTCAGCACAATTGTTTCCTTCACATAAAATGTGACCTACCCTTCATTAATCAAATCTAAGCAGTATTTTATCAATGTGTCCATTAGATGAACATTATCATGAGGTCTCTTTTAAGAATCAATCTAAAGTTCAGCACGAGCACTATTAGTCATCTCTATATTCAACCCAGTCAAATATTACCATGTATGCTAAGGTAAGATATATAAAGCATTGGTTGATGGTTTGATTTTTGCGGGAGCATTATCAACAATTAAATTCTAATAATATTGACATTTTTTCTATGAGTTTGCAAGTCGTATTTAAATTAACCATTAATCGAGGTGCTCTTTCGAATGGAAAACAAAATTTTCAAATGAGACAATATCTTTTGTTGAGGGTATGGTATCCAACTCTCCTAAAAAAAATAATTGAATATGTGATTAATTATTTTTATTAGTAAATGCATAAGTTACAAAATAATCTACTTGCTTTCAAAATAATAAACCAACTATAAAAGTCTCTATATTGTTTTAAATTCATAAAAAAAAGTGAATTGAATATGGTACATTTTGGGTTATGGATCAAGTTTAGAGATTCGAGACTTTACAAGACAAAAAATAAATATTAAAATATTAAAAAATTATATTTAATTGCTTTTTAATGCTTAAATCAATAAACGTGTTGTGATGTAGAGAAAAGGAGACAACACCCTTGTGTGGGCAAATTACCTATGCATCTTTGGTCCAAAGCCTTGGGCTTTGATCTCATATCTTAGGTTGACATAATAAAAACAAGGATTAAATTGTGAAAATTGCCAACTTCAATGATTAATTGCTCCTTTATCTCTTTCAAATTTTATATATTTAAATATAAAAATTACATACTCCACAAAAATACAACTCACTTTTTCGGGGGGAAAAGATACAACTCTGTTTTTTTTAACCCACGTGGAAAAAAACCTCATGCGATGCAACGACGTCGTTGCAGGAATTCGAAATACGCAAAATTACGGAACTATCCCTCACTACTGATCTATTTTTCTGGTTTGAGTTTCTCCTGCTTCGTCTCGCTTACGACTCTCCCTTCTCTCCTTCTGCAACAAAATTGAATTTCGTTTTAAATTTTACACCTTTTGTATTTATTATTATTATTTTAGACTGTTACAAAAAAAAAAACCTATAAATTCTCAGAGTTTTAATTAGTTATCCATTTAGCATCACTGGAGATTTCTAGGGTTTTATTTCATGTACGGTGAAGCTTTAATGTCTTGTAAATGGAGATTTCCTATAACCCCTCCATCGCTTTCCAATCCCATCAGTCGTTGATCATAGCCACAATCGTTACCCTCCTCCCCCTCCTCCTCGCCGTCCGATCATTATTATTCAGGAGGCCACACAAACCCAACGTCTCCAGTCCCGCTCCGTCAGCCGGGAAAGAAGAGACTAAACAAGCCACACCCTCGTGTTCCTGCAACGGTACTTCTGGTTCCGAGGCCTTCCTTAACGGCAATAAGGCTGCTCCGGCGGAGGAGGATATGGTGACGGCGGATGTTTCCAAGGTAGCGGCGGAGAGGCAGAGTGGGGCGTCAATGATGGAGCAGTTGGTGCCGGAGATTACTACGCACGCGCTTAGTTACTTGGATTATCCGAGCCTTTGTCGTCTTTCTATGACTAATTCGCTGATGAGAAAGGCGGCCAATGATGATAATGCTTGGAAAGCGCTTTATCACAAGGTATCCAGTTTCCCCAAACTTTGTTGCTTTTGGGTTTCTTTTCCTTGGCTAGAATTTTGATTCTCGTGAATTCTAATGTTCTATACTTGAATTTATTTTCATATTTGCAATTTAGGGAATTGCACTTACGTTAGTATCAATATTGTTAAAAAAAAAAACACTGTCTTTATTTTAATGTTTGCTTCTAATTTCTTCCTTGGAGCTTTGGTTTCTTCTACAATTTTCACTGATATTTTTTCTTCCTTTTTCAATTTGATGAATTGTTATTGTGGGCTGCTATCCAGTGTGTTGACTTTTTTGTGGAAAAGCCTTCTTTCTTCTTATTTCAGTCATCTAAAGGAGGATTCATGACTTGTTTTTGCAGTTTATATGGATATGGTATATTCTGTTTTTGTTTCTTAGTGGTTTGTGTTTGTTTGTAACCTTATAGGCTTTACAAAACAAGCAATCATAATTTCAACCTTTATGCCTATTCTTTTCGTGTAAGCTGGTGATTGTAGTTTTTCCCCTTGTGTTCATGTTCTTTAGTTAAACCGTATGCCTATTCATTATATCTTTCCCAGTCGACTTTAGGTATAAATTTTCTGCCTTTGTTTGTTAGGATTTTACATTGGAGCAAGATAGCATAACACCGGTTAATGGGTGGAAGGCATACTATGCAGCTACAAGAGCCATAATGAATGTGAATACAGAATTCTTTAACATCATCAGAAATAGGTCTCTTACTGCGATGAGTTGTTTTTGGCTGAATGCAGATTATGTAAAGTGTGTTCACGCATCAGGAGAACATTTTTCAGGGTATGTTCTTTCAGTCAAATATCAGGAAATGTAGGTTACTACTTTTTGTTCTTATGATAATGGAGTGTTAAAATTTCAACAGTTTTCATCAGGCTTATGCAATGGATTTAAAATTTATCCTTCAGGTGTGTCTGGGTTCAAACTCTGAACAAAGCCAATAAAGTTTGCCGTCTCATTATTCTCTTATATTGTTCCTTGAACGTTTTCCCATAGATTTTTTCCACCTTAAGATTGGGTAAATTGTATGGAGATGGTTATGCCTATTTGTACATGTATGTAGCATGGTATATTATATTTGAGTCAAATGAGGGCTCAGTTTCTTGATGTTTGCCTGGATAAGTTGTTTATAGAAGATGTTATGATGATTCTGAGAATATTTGAAGATAGAGAAGAGCTTTAACTTGTACAATGATTATAGGTTGTTTATACTACCGCAATGTAAATGGCTGGAATACTTGGTTGATGGCTTGGTTCCACTATGGCTACCACCTATGGCATGGTAGCCATAGGTGGTGGGATTTTCTGGGAATGGGAGCTATCATGTTTAGTAAGCAACCACATACAAATAGAATTTCTGGAGAAATGACAAAGATATTGTAATTTGTAAAACTAAATGATGAATGTATTACCTAACATTTGTAGTTGACTTGTACAAATGAAGGATGTATTACATATCATGATGTGGAAAAAGCTCGAATGAAAAACATTTATTTCAAGATATTTTGAACAGTAATTTTCCTTTTCTTTTGGGTCACTCCTTTTGTCGCAAAAGCTTGGTTCTTAATGACACCAGAAGACTGGATATTTCAGGAAGTTGGTTGATATTAGCTTGTCAGCATGTAGATTGTATATTATCTTAGTATTTGACTTGACTAATCTCAGTCTTCGTATCACTGGTTTGCTTTATATAGTTATTTAACACTGAGGATCACCGTCTTTCGGTGCACGCAGGTATAATGCTGTAATACAGAGTTGGCAGCTTGCATTTAATTGGGAGCAAGGGGTTGATTTCCAGGTTAGAGATGTTCGAGCCCGGGTACTGACAGACATGGCTTGGGTCACTATGAGAACCTTTGTTGAAATGGATAGTGGACCATTTAACATGACCAACATCTTTGAGTTCCATCATGGACGGTGGTACCTTGTGCACCACCACAGCTCGGTGATGCTGCTTGCCGATGCAGACATGGAACATCAGATTGTTCATGGATAACATAAGATGGAGTGTTAATACAAAGTGATAAATATTAGTACTAGCTTCAAAACATGGTACTGGTAATTTGTTAGTTAGCAAAAAAGCAAGTTGCTTGAAATTTCCCTGGGAATTCATTCAATGATACTTTTATTTTTGGCTTTGCCATCTCAGTTTTGGGTATTTTCTGGTAAATAGGCGCCCTTCAAGTTTTAGTCCTTTCTATTATTTGTTTCCCTCCTAACATTATCATAATTATGGCTGTATGTAAGGTTATATAATTTTTAAACAATTCTTAACATGGATGTAAACATGTGAATTGAAGGTGGATTCACAGATATTGCATGATTTTGCTTGATAAAGTGGCTAAAAGAGGAATAACTGATCATCCCCAGCTGTGAATAATCATTAAATTGGTGGATAATCACATTTTTTTTAGCAATGATTCAGAAATTTTAAGCTATACATGAGAGGTCCTGGGTAAAGAAAAAGAGGAAAAAGATGTTATTTATTTTAGGGTTTTGGATTTGAGCATCTGTATGTGCAAGATATGTGTATATTGTCAAAGGATTAAGAAAGTATGAACAGATACTACTATGTAATCACACTAGATACTACTATGTAATCACATTAGCATATTAAAAAAAAAAAAGAGGTGGATATAATTTTGTGATTTTTCAACAATTATAATAACGTATCTAATAATTAAATAATTTCTGGAAGGATTCACAGTTGGTTCCATGGTCTAGTGGTCAGGACATTGGACTCTGAATCCAGTAACCCGAGTTCAAATCTCGGTGGAACCTTTATTTTTATTTTTTTCATTTTGCCATTTGGGACCATATATTTTGCTTACAATGCTGCAGCTCGTGGCTGACTGTTATCCATTTCCTTGTGAACACACACACACACACACACACACTGCAATTCAACAAGAGGGAATGGCAATGGCGCTTCTCTCATCACCCCCACCACCATCTCATAAAACCTCCTTCTTTCAACGCCCTTACACCTCTTTTCGCTCCATAGCTTTCATCAAGTACCCATATAAGCTTACCGCTGCTTCTTCAACTACACCCACTGCTGAAGATAAACCTACCGCTTCACCTGATGGTCTTGCTGTCGAATCAGAATCTGCTACCATGGTTGCATTTGAAGATCCTCCTTTCAGGTACCATCCATATTCGTAATACTCGGAGATCATTGTTAGTAAGGTAATATGAAAGTTTAATCCAAACACCTGGATTTGATGGTAACTACTCAACTTTCAATTTTGATGGTGAAAGGCGCTTTGCTTTTAACTTTCTTGAACCATCTAACGAGCTAGTTTACTGTTCGGTAATGGCTCTAGTTCCAGCACGTTAATTTGTGGGTACAATCTAAAATTCAATATTGTGGGTCATTATCGTGACCTTCTAACTGGGTTTCAGATTATGATTGAAAAACCCAAACCCTTGTTTTGAGGCAATTGATTGCATTGTTTTCGAAGTTTACATATTGTTTGTTTTTTGTTATGTATGTATACATATGGTATTTTCACCTAAGAAGATGGCTGACATATTCACAGGGGTTGCAAGGCCTGTGGAAAAGAGGAATTGGAGAGGGGATGCAATGGTGAGGGGAGGATTCAAGGAGGGATTGCAACAGTCCCAGGGTTTGGTTGGTGGCCTATAAAGGCTTACCGTCCTTGCCCTGCATTCGTTGCATCTGGCGGTCGGTATACGCGGCGTGGTCAAAGCATGGATGAAGTTGCCTCTGGAGGAGGGGGAAGAGTTAGTCCCATAGGGACCAGTGATGAGGCTGCGTCAAGGTAAGTTTATTACTTCACGTACCTGATTTGCATGATGGTCTTGTATGCATTTGATCATTCTCGGATTTGCTAAAATTATCAGTTATTTCAGCTGAGTTCGTATACTTGAGTATGAGGAATCATTCCTGGTCTTAAATCAGTATATTTGAACCGTGAGTTGGCTTCCTCTAGCGATAGAATTAGATTGTATGAACACTTGTATGCATGCATTGTCCAACCAATTACCATAACCAAACCTGAAGAAAGTAGTGTTGATTTGAGCATCTTTAAGATTATTGCTTCTGATGAACTATTTACTTGTTAGACCATACATACATACATGCCTGCATATATATATATATATATAGAGAGAGAGAGAGAGAGGAAAGGTGGCTTGTTAAAAAACCACTCTTCAAAGTCGAAGAGTGGAAAAAGAGTGCACCTGTAATGGTCTTTTCATTAATCGTTATTATCAATACATAACCAATGACTAATACAAGAAGGTGGATGTTGCAACCAAGTCGAACAACTTCCACTGCCAGTTGTAGCTAACTTTGCAAGGCAATATGCTGGTTGATTTCCGGTCCTAAGAACATGTTTAAAGAAAATCACACTAAAGCTCCCAGTAAGAGATTTAATATCTTCAATTAGATGTCCTAAACTTGATACCAAATGATCATTGCCTGTAAGGTATCTAATCACAACTAAAGAATCACTTTCAATCTCTATATCCCTGACCTGCATTTCCAAGAGCCATTTGATGCCTAGCAAAACCACATTAGCTTCCATTAAGTGTGTCCGCGTGGCCAGCTTGCTTCCATGATCTTGCTGCAATAAAAGACCCATTTGCATCTCTTAAGACTGCCCCAAACCCCATCTTGTTACTGCAGCTTCCACGTCTTGCATCCACATTTAATTTGAGAAAGCCATGGGGTGGTTTTCTCCATTTAGCTGCTAGTAGGCACTGCCCAAAACCAGTATATTGTAGTTGATTTACACTTTTCAACTGGTCAATGTACTCGGTACACCAATTGGGTACCGAGGAAAAATCAGGAGCTGTGCCGGTCTGATAAAAACTATTCCGAATACCCCACACTCTCCAACACATTAATGTTCCTGAAGCATGTCTACAGTGCCATATGAGATCAAATTTCGGATAATACCTTTGCAGCTATCATAATGTTGTTGCCTTAAGAAGTCGAAGCATGGTTTGGCAAAAACCGGTGTCACACAACTGCAGCTCCAAAAAATATGCCTATCATCCTCGACCTCCTCTCCACATAAGTTACACATAGCATCGAGGTTAATGCCCCTCGTAAGTAGATTGAACCGAGTAGGAAGAAGGTTGTGGAACATCCGCCAGCTGAAAATAGAAATCTTGCTCGGAACAGCAAGCTTCCCCATAATGTCTGTCACTTTCTTGTCCAGATCATCAAGACAATTATGTTGTCTGCCCATTATAGCCAGTTTTTATTAGCAAAAACAGCCCTGTAAAGCCGATTTCACCGAGAAGAATTCATGTGGTTATTGTAAATGTTCTGTCCTCCTTCCATGATCATGATGCCAGTCCATATTTTCTGATACATATTTATAATTATTGTTTCGAACTGATTCAACCCTTTTGTTATTTCTAGTCAATATAAACTGATTCAACCATTCTATACTGATATTTTGTTAAAGTTAAAAGTAAGAACTGAATCCTACCAAACTTACACTAATTTGTTGCCCATTTTGTTTTACATTTGCAGCAAGACAAAGCAAGGTC
Organism: Gossypioides kirkii; assembly: GCA_005610355.1. Taxonomy (NCBI): domain Eukaryota; kingdom Viridiplantae; phylum Streptophyta; class Magnoliopsida; order Malvales; family Malvaceae; genus Gossypioides; species Gossypioides kirkii. Next base: position 2,886,319 of record CP032254.1, on the reverse strand, counting down.
CAAAGAAGTTCAAAAGATAACCAATGCCTAGAATTCATGGTAAGTTAAACTCCAACAACTGCGAGACTTTTTGTTGCTTCAGAAAAGCCAGAACTGGTGAGCAACCATTGGCCATGGATTAATAGTGAAACGACCTCGTATATCTCTTTTTTTCCCTTTTTTTGGCATTGATATATTATATTTTCTCTTAGGGGATGTAATATAATTTTGTTGCTTCAGAAAAGCTGTTACTTGTGATATTGACTATCAAGTCATATAATTTTGTTGCTAATTTATATTATTCAAAGCATAAACACTTGGGTTATTATGAAATAAAGGTTAAAATATGTCATAAGTCTCTATATTCTTCACAATTTTGGAATTTAGTTCTTGTATTTTTATTTTCAAGAATTTAGGTTCTCTATTTTTCAGATTTCAATATTCATGATCAATTGTTAAATTTTTTTTATTAAATTTGTTAGTGTGACATTTTGAAATTTAAAAAAAAAATTCTTACTTGATAGTCATGGAATTAAAATAAATTACGTAATGAACTTGAATGTAACAAAATAATTTTAACATGAGTTAATATCACCATACATTTAAAACTAACTCTCATTTTAAATTGGTCCTTAAACTTCAAAACATTTTAATTACATCTTTAAACTATCAATGTTAAGATTATTTGGATACTAAAATCATTAATTTAACATAATTTAAAATGAAATTTTTAATGAAAAATAAATATTATACAAATAGATATTGTAAAAATCTTGATTTTGAGATCTCCAAATCTTTTATAGAAACTATCATTCACTCATTTTTTTTTCGGTTTTAATTTATTTAAAAATTTTATATTAAATAAAAAATAATATAATTATCAAACACCTTTATTTTAAAAAATAAATGTTCAATACAATAAAAGTTAGCAAGTGTTTTATCAAACTCATCTTATTTAAATTAATGAAATTAGTTGAGAACATTAAAAATATGGAGTATATATTAATAGGGAGCATCGACACATCTATTGCATGGGTGAAAAAAATGTTAAAAGAATATAAAAGGAAATAAATTGTGTTGGTGGCTATTTTTCTTTTATGAATAATAATAAACAATTAGAACAAAATCATATGATTATCCTCTCCTAAATAGAGGATTTTGTTTGAGACTATCTAACACTTCGGATGGAAGCATGTTCAGCACTTGTAGATTCGATTTCCATGCGAGGCTTAGTTTGGCCAAAATGATCCGCAATTAAGTTTTCTTCTCTTGGCACGTAACAGAATTGCCAATGACCTTTTGAATGCAAAAGTCGTTGAACATGTCTCAGAATGGTGATGCCAGAATCATTACCACACTCCATTTTTAATGCTTTAATCACTTCCAGACTATCTGTTCGAATGGTTGCTCGTTTGAAACCATTATTCAGCAATACCATGAGACCATAAAAAATGCCCCATAACTCTGCCTCAAAGGGAGTACAAGTGCCTAAATGGTGAAGGAAGCCAAAGAGCCACTGACCGTTCATGTCTTGTACAATGCCTCCAGTAGCAGCTTTCCCCATAGCTCTTTCAACAGCCCCATCAGTCGAAAGAAAAACCTCGTTGGCCCTTGAATGATAATTAAGATATGGGAGTGGACCTTTGGCCTTTGAAAAATTTTGGCTTATCTAAACTTGCCTTGCCCAGTTAATCGATGCTTTAATAATCTTAGTTGACGTCCATGAGATGTTTTGGAAGATGAAGAGATTTCTACTCTTCCAAATACGCCACATGAGGATTCCAAAAATAGTTGACCAAAGCACACCATGTTCCTGCAATCGAACAGAACAACATAAATTAGTAGATAACCAATTCTGAAAGGGGTCAAAAAAGAACCTGCTTTTTTGATCTCTAGGTACAATGCGCTTCCACACTTCCTTTGCAATGGTGTAGTCACGAAGTGCGTGGGAAATATCTTCAGTGTCATGACCACAAATAGCACAAGAGCTACTCGGACTAAGACCTCGTCGCAATCGCTCAGAGTTGGTGAGCAATCTTTGCTTATGGGCAAGCCAAAGAAAGATGTAAACATGTTGTGGCCCTTTAGACTTCCACCAACTCTTCCAATGAGAATTTGTTGGATTTGTTGGCTCCCATGTATTCTGCTTAATAGACCAATACGCATTCTTGAGAGAGAAAGAGCCAGAATTAGAAGTCGTTTATACAATTCTATCCAAACCGGCTTTAAGGTGTGGAGGGGGAATGCTAATAATCTGCTGAATAATATCTTTAGAAAGCCAAACCCAAAAAAGATCGAGATTCCAAGCCCCATCTGGTAAAACCATATCTTTAAGAGGGCACTCCAAATCCAAGTTAGCATGAGCCGGAATTAAGGGAAGTAAAGGCCCAATACTAGGAATCCAAGAATCTTTCAAACATCGGATAACGTTACCATCTCCCAATGACCAAGCAAGATGTTCATAGAGAAGAGGCCAAGCTTTGGAAAGAGCACGCCAAAGGTGAGAGCACAGACTTCTGTTAATGGAACACAGTAATTGCTCCTTAATGCCATACTTCGACCATAGAACTTTCACCTAAAGAGCATTCGTCTTAGTAATAAGGTTGAAGTCAATTTTCATCATAAAAGAGTTATTTTGATTATGAAGCTTACGTAACCCAATACCGATCTCAGATCTCGGTTGATAAAGGGAGTCCCAAGCCACCAATGCAAGTTTGGGATGCCCACTCGTAGAGCCCCATATGAACTGTCTTACAATGTGCTCAATCTCATCACATACACCTTTTGGGATAGCCATAGATTGCATGAAATAATTCAAAATTGCAAGCAAGACCGATTAGGCCAAAGTGATCCTTCCAGCAAGGGACAATTTTCATGCTTCCCAGCTTTGAAACTTCTGTCTAACCTTATCAACAACAAAACTCAAAGTACTCTTGGTGACCCTTTCATGTAAAAGTGGAACTCCTGGATAAGTACCAAGATTTTGAACCACTTGATAACCAAACAAACGATTGATACAATCTCGCTTGCTACTCTCAACTCCTTTGGAGAAGTAGATGTTGCTCTTACTCACATTAACCCTATGTCCAGAAAAATTACAGAACTGGCTCAAAATGTCTGTCAGTAACTTAGCTTGGTTCATATCAGCCCTATCGAATATGACCAGATCATCTGCAAAGAAAAGATGGGAAAGATCAGGACTTGTTTGCGATAAGCGAATTGCACACCAACTACCTTCATCAATCTTTGCATGAATCATATGTCCTAACCATTCCATACATAAAACAAAAAGATAAGGAGAAAGAGGACATCCCTATCTAATTCTCCGAGCCGGTTTGAATTTTTGTGTAGGAACTCCATTTCATAATATCTGCATAGAAAAGGAGGAAATAGCCTGCATAATAACTAAGATTAAAAATATTGAAACTCCAGCTGAGTAGAGAGAAGTATTGATGAATTTCCAGCTAACTCTGTCACAGGCCTTCTCAAGATCCAACTTGACAGCCATCCACTCCTTATTTTTCCGTTTCTGACATATGCAATGTATAACTTCCTGTGCTATGATGATGTTATCGGAGATGTTACGTCTTGCAATGAAACCAGCTTGCTCCTGCGAAATAATATTAGGGAAAACAATTTTGAGTCTATTTGCAATAATTTTCATTATCAGTTTGTACAAAACCGAGCAGAAACTAATTGGTCGAAATTGACTGATATGCTCTAGATTATCATTCTTCGGGATAAGTACGATCACCGTATTATTTAACTCTGGATCTATCATCTTTCCCTGAAAAATTCCTTTAACCCACTCGCAAACAGCGTTACCAATAATATCCCATTGGATCTGGAAGAAGAGCGCCTGGTAGCTATCACTCCCTAGAGCTTTCAAGGGAGCCATATTGAAAAGAACTCTCTTGATTTCCTCATCTGTCACCCTTTTGTCAAGAAATTCAATATCTTGGTTCTTAAAATGAGGGAAAATGTTAGCTGGCATATTCGCAAAAGCGATGATTTTTCCCCATAGAGCTTTTCGAAAAAATCAATTGCCTTAGCTTGGAGAATATTTTGATCATAGCACCAATCACTGTTACTAGTACGGAGGCCTAGAATGCGGTTGAATTTTCGTCTTTGAATCATATGCCCATAGAAATATTTAGTGTTCCGGTCTCTCGACTGTAGCCATTCACATCTAGACTTCTGTTTTCACAAGAGTTCTTCATGGTCCAAAAGATTCTCAAGCTCATCTCGTATACCTGCTTCTACCTGAACTAAGCGATCTGAGATCGAATTATCCAATGCTCTTTGGACATTATAGAGATCCTTCATGAGCTTTCTTTTTCCAGAACCTATAAAACCATAGACAAACCAATTCCATTCTTTGACATTAGTGGTAAATTCAGATAAAGAGTGAGCCATATTACCTGAATATTGCCATTTATCTCTAAGGAAAGTAGCAAATTCTGCATGCTTAGTCCACCCAGCAATAAACCTAAATGGTCGTCCAAATGGTGCTGAGATACTCGGCTTGGTTCTCAACAATATGGGTCTATGGTCCGATTTAATGCGGGGTAAGTGTGACACAATACACTGTGGGAATACCAAAACCCAATAGTCATTTGCCAATGCCCGGTCCAACCTCTCCAAGGTCCCTGCTTTCTGCCAAGTAAAGGAAGGCCTGATAAAGCCAAGATCCTACAAGTTACACAAGTCAACAAAATTTCCAAATAAATTACATTTTTTTTCCGGAGAATGAATGCTTTTCTTCTCATGAGGAGCTAAAATGGCATTAAAATCTTCCATTAATAAATAGAGTGACGAATCATGAGGTAAAACAACCATTAAATCATTCCACAACATCTTCCTTTTTTTTTCTATCTGGACTCCCATACACAAAAATAATAAAAATAGAGTTATGAACAATATTACCATCCACACGAAAAATAATAAACTACGGGTGATTGTGAGTAATACTGATGTGAAGGGATTCCTTCCATCCCACCCAAATACCTCCAGAGAAACTTGTAGCTTCCACTCGACGAGAGTAAAAAAACCCCAACTTTTCAATGATAGAATTTGCATTTTTCCCACTAACTCTCGGTTCTAAAAGACAGATAATATCTGGATTATACTGTAAATTAAATTCTCGAAACATTCTAATAAATTTGTTGCTCGCACAACCTTGACAATTCTACGAGAAAATTGTTAGATTTAAATCCATTAAAAATAATAATATAGTAAAGAAATATTTAAGCAAAACAAAGACACTTAAAAAACAAAAAATTACTATTCTGTGTTTTCAAGAACTACATTCTGTGCACTCTCCAGAGAGTTGCTTTCAAGTTCCATCACTGACTCGATCTGAATTAAAATGGAATCAGATAGGCTGACCATTGACTCCTTTAACTGGACTTGCGAATTTAGCCGTGTCTTGCTAAAATTTCCTTTAGAGAGAATGGATATAGAGAGTCTTTTATTCAATCTAGAATTTCTCACATTGACCCCTATCCCTTTCTTCCCTAATTTTGCTTTCACCATTGAAACCCTCACAGGCCCTGACTTGTGCCCTTCGCCCCTTGGTTCAGTAGGAAGGTGGAAAAAAACAATGGAGTGGGGGCTGGGATCCAAACCTAACGCTGATTTGGAGATGGTAACATCAACTAGCTCTTGCGACATATCGACTTGAGAGGGAAGTTGTTGCATCAGACCAAGAGTGCCAACGATAGAGGGGAAGGATTCACAATCTCCATGTTAGCGTCATCCGACTGCTCACACCCGAAGATTTCTCCAAGCTCAGTTGGAATTTCTGCAACACTATCCAGGCTTCTAGACACGGAAGGAGCTGGGGTCTGTTCAACCGATCCGTAAGGAAGTCCGCTCTTTTGATTCACACCGTAATCGGTCCACGAAATAAAGCTTCCGGATTGTTGAAGCTGACCCATTTTTGCACTACCAAGTACCGTCCTAGATTCTATTTTCAGCCCACATGTGTTTTTAGCTTGCATCATTAATTTTGCATTTTGGGTATCTAATTTCCTTCCAACTGGGCCATTATTATTAGGCCTACTATCTCTGATGCTCTCTTTAATCCCACTTGCATTAATATTGTTATCAATTAAAATTCCCTTTCCTTTATTACTTTTCGATTCAGACATGATATTTTGCCTTGTATTATTCTTTCCAACGGTGCCTTCCATATCAGAGAGAGACCAAAATCTTGATCCTTCCTTCTTTGTAGCTTCAATTTCCTTACCCAATTTATTAGTATCCCTGAATTTTCGCCTGGATTTATTCTCTACAAGCATCCAAGGACCAAAATTTCCCCTGTCTTTTGTGTTGTCTGTAACGACAACTTCCTCCGTCGTCGTCGAAGATATTTCTGACGTTCTTTTACTCTCCAAGTTCGTCGTTCCATTTTTGCTAGGACATAATTCCTTAAAATGCCCATACCGGCCATAGATAAAACAGACTATAGGTAAAAACTCGTATTCAATTTTTTGGGTCTTCCCGTTAATGAACACTTAAGATATCAGAGGTGCGTCCAGATTGATGTAGACAGCCATACGGGTAAATTTTCCCCGAGCTCTATTATCTGTGTTCAGGTCCAGTTTAACGACTTTCCTAATCATCCCACCAATTTCTTTTAGAATTTTCCTCCTATAAAAATAACTTGGTAACCCTGATAGTCTTATCCAAGCCATCACGGTACTCGGATATGCTTGTAATGGGTTGAAGTTTATTGTCCACGGTTGAACTGTTAAAAACTGTCCGAACACTATCCACGGACCCTCCGATAGCACTTTTTCGCGGTCATAGTTATTCTGAAATTGTGCTAGAAAATATCCATTTTTAACGTCCATAAGATGAAATAGAGCAGTCGGTTTCCAGAGACTAGAGATTTTATTATGAAGAGCAATGAAACTAATGCTTCGATCCAACAGTTTAATAATAATAGTGTTTTCCATATCCCTCACCAGGATTTGATTGATCCTTTCAGAAAATTCTATTGCTGGAGATCCATTGATGATTAATCTCTGGATGTCCCCTTCCAAGATCTCCAAATCATCTGTTTCTTCCTTATTAGAATCCAAAATACTGGAATTCCCCACTAGTTTGTCCTTTCAAGAAGCTTTTGGAACGACGACTTCCTTTTGTAGCTCAAAAACCCTTGAGAATTCCTCACCTTCACGAAAGCGAACTTTTTTGGGGATAAGATCCACCATTGAAACATCCTCCAAAAGAACATTTTCAGAGAGCGATTTATCTTCCAGAGAGCACATTTGTTTTTTGCTCCTTGAAGTAGTCCCTGTGTTGGTGGCTATTGATTAAAATAAATATAGAGACTTCCTTTAAAAATATTATTAATTTGAAGATCGAACTTTAGTTTAATTAACATCGTTGCTGCTACAATATTTAGGAATATATGAATTTGAGTCGTCAAATATATATTACCGTTCAATTTAAAGATTAGAAAGAGATTTCAGAGGCTTGAGGTTAGAGAAGGTTCGGTTCGAATATCCATGGGTTTGTTTGCTCTCAAGTTTCAGCCTCTTCTTCTATTTATTGGTTTCTCATCTATGTTTGAAGAGGTTTTCGACTGGTATTCTACTAGTTTTTTCTAGAGTTGCTTGGGAAAAGACTCTATTTTCTCTCATTTGGGTTTGTTTTCTTTTGTCGTTTTAATTTCTGAGTGCTTTTAGATTGTGTGATTGATTTGCTTTTAATTTTGTGTGGTTTCAAGTGCACCGAACTAAGTGTCTGTTAAGTTTTTTCACACCTTGTAACGTCTTTCCAATACTTCAAGCTTTATTAAACCCTTTTATTATTTAATGAATATCAGCTTTTGATTAAAAAAAAAAGAGATTAGAAATAGTTAATAAGAATTATATCAAAATACATATTATTAATTTTTTAAAAATAATAAACCCTAAAAAATTTTGGATTAATGAAAAATGGATAACTCTTCTTGTATTAAGGAAACGTTATCATCCATAAATGTTATAAAAGTTTAACTTAAACTAGCTTGTTAGACAATCAAATTCTCCTTACAACTTCACTTTCTTACCAAACTCCATATTTAAGAAATAATCAAACATTGTGAACCACAAAAAAGAGAAAAAAAAAAAAGAGTCCAGATTCTAGAATGAAGACAACATAGGATAGTCAACATCCACCCCAACCACAATTTGGCATTAAAAATATGACCATTTACCTTAATTGAAGGGGTCACCTTAATAGTTGTAGTAGGTAAAAAAACCAAAAGATAAGCCTTGGATACTCCCATTTCTACCTTCAATGCCTGACCCCTTAACGGCCCATTACACTAAAAAAAAGGTTATCTCCTTGGGCGGTGATAATACAAGCTTTTATTCAAGACTTAAACTTTGGTATATAATTAAATTTCGTCTGTGGGGGCATGTTCAAAGCAAATCATGTGAATTAGATCCGCACATAATTGTATGTGCTCAAATTGGTTTTGTTCTTTTTTCTTTTATGTGTCATTAGCTTAATCACCTCTATCATGAACTTGTCTAGAAAAGCACAATCATGTTTCATGTAATTAAAGGGCAAAAAAGAACATACAAATAGCTTGAAAACAAGTTTTAATACAACAAAATCTCAAACTTACATTAAGTAACATCACAAATTAAGTCGATGTTTATCACTTAGTTTCAAGTATTATTTATGTATAAGCCAAACACTGAAAAAAAAAACAATCACAGCAAAGCCTGTGAAAAAAAAAAGTTTTACATCTAACAAAGGTACTTTCACAAATATAATTTCTATTTTTCTCTACTTATTCTTCGAACTCTTCTCTTCATTATCTCTGTGTGTATCTGTGTTTGTGTCGATATGCCAAGTATTTAGGTTTTGCTCAAGCATCTTGTTGCTTAAGAAATACAATTATCTTGTTGATCAGCAAATATATCCAACAGGGAAAGTGCCTGCAAATTTTAACAGCAGGGATTAAGATCAGAACCCAAAGTTGGTAAAAATATGAAATTTTCATGGGTTAGCACCAGAGGTTTGTAGGGTGAAAATTTACCTCTGGGATGTTGAGTTCAAGGCGGAATTTTGGACCATCGTAGTGGTGAAGAATTGGCCTAAATGAGTCTTCTTCAAGTGGCTCGCAGATTTTCCTTGTAATAACCCGAACCTGCAATGAATAAAAAAATACAATAAACCTTGGTTTTTGGTTCAAAGATACTGAAAAAAAGAAAACACTGTATTCCTTTACAGAGTTATGAAAAGATATACCTGGGCAGGGAATCGAGACTCGCCAGGGCATTTCTTGTCCTCCCAGGCAGTTGGGTCAATGTTTGTTCCACCAAAGCCTGCAGCCTGAACAGAATTAAACATTTAAAACATCGTTAGAAACACAGTTTGAGAAACAATAAACAGTAATTACAGATTCAGAAAATGTCGGTCTGCCGTACCTCAAAAACACCATGGAGTTGGTGGGTGGAGTAGTTGTAGAGGAACAGAGGTAGGCCCGGAGTTATTGCCCGGACTGAATCACGGTAACGTGGAGGCAAACCTACAAACAATAATCAATCCATAGCAAGAAATTAGGAATATACTCATAATTTTCCATAAAAAAAAAAGGTTCATTTCACTCGACCAAAGACATACCAAAGAGCTGTCTTCTGAGATTCTCCTCCATGGTATCGTTGTTGCAGACAAAAATATAGCCGCCGACGGTTTCATTTCTCGGCAATGATTCAGATGGTGGCAGTGTCTTAAACCTTTTATCAGCAGCACTTTTCCCATCCTTGTTTTCGTTGTTATTGTCGTTGTTGTTATTGTTTTTCTTGTTGCTGTTCTTCTTCCCACTCTTGGTTCCATGATTATCTTCTCCTTTGTTCTTGTTCCCTTTGAAATTAACATTGAAGTTATTGTTGTTGTTACCTGGTTTGGAATAGATCCCTTTGTTGAACCCACCGTTGACCCCAATATTCTTCTGAGATCCAATCGGACCGATAGGACCGAACCCGATGTTGGCGTTGCTGGTGGCTCCGATTTTCCACCCATCGTTGCTGAAAGAGTTGAAATCGGTGACCTTCGGCTTCAAGCTGTTGACGGAGTTCAGTTCGCCGCCTACTCTGATATCAAAATTCCTCCTCTCGTCAGGCCTCTTCGAAACGTAGCCACTGCTCCATATCGAATCGTTGAGCGAAAGGTTCGCCAAGTTCGAATTTTGGACCCTAAGTTGATCACTGAATTGCCAAAAGGATTGCTGGTTGTTCTCCATCTCCGACTCCAATTCAACTCCCTTTCAAAAAAAGAAAAAAGGGATACGGGTTTCAAAGATAAATTGATTTTACAAACTGGGTAAAGAAAATATATGGATTTCAATCTTGCTATGATATTTGAATCTAAGATTAGGCTTAAACAGGGGAAGAAAAGTGAAAGCAAAAGAAAAATGTTGGCAATGAGAGAATTGAAAGGTAAAAGTGGAGGAGTATTAAATAAACAGATTAGATGAAGGGCGAAATGAGAAAATGGGAAATTTCGTGGAAAGTGAGTTGGGTTGATGTAAGAATTTAAAAATGCGTGTTAATTTGTCAAAATGGAAAATTACACTGAGAACGAAATGGCAATCAACTAAAATTTGTTATTATCCTAATTTGCGTAATTTATTAATTTTTAAATATGATGTCATTTATATTTATATATTATATTTTAATGTTTTAATTAAGTTCCCGTAATTTATTAATTTGATAGCAATTTAGTTGTAAATTTGTTAAAAACTTTAATAAAACAATAAATGTTATTTTGAGAATAATTTTAATTTTTTCATATAAAATTTTAAAAATATTTGTTAGTGAAAAGATTTAAACTAAAAGCATTAATATTTTAATCAAAATCATAAATATCTGTTTTATTATTTATATTGAGAAGTTGTCTCTTTTAATAATATTGTTTTTAAAATCTAATACTTTAAAAAAATTTAAATTTTATAAATAAAACTTTTAATATATATTAAAAACTAATTTTTCATTTGCAAATAATTTATTAAATTTTAAATTGTTTGAATTTTTTAATATAATATTGTGACCAGTTGAAATATTACCTGCAAAAATATTATAAATAAATTTGACATAAAAAACGCGTTTTAACGTGGCGTAAAAGGGGAGGGCTAAGGTGTCTTCTAGGAGGTTCTGCTGATGATGTCCTTTTTCCTTCTTTAATATATATTTTTTATTTCAGTTTGAGGAGACTAGTCTTTTGCTTAGGTGTTAAGGTTGGGAGAAAAAAACGTTGTTCCTTTTTCTGGGTTTATCTCACACTTACACGTGGGAGAGACCTTGTGGGCCGGCCTATGGGTCCGTGTGACCCATTTTGAGATAAAAATGATTCCAACTTTGCAAACAAAAAGATAAAAAAAATCAAACCGATTTTTTTTCTTCCCTGCCTCTTTTTGAACACTTTCAAATAAAGCATCCTATGATACACCGAGTACGTAAAGTGAAGTGGTAAGGTTTAGTCAAACATTTGATTGATTGATAGATTATTTGAGTGATTAATAGATCAACGAGGCTACGAATTTACAAATGTACGAAACATTTACGAAATAGGATATATGATTTTATTTTATTATATAATTTTAAAATTCGTAATCAATATCTATATTTTTAATATATAAAAAATTAAATTGTTAGATTTTTATATGTAGATATTTTGAAAAATAAAAAAAATTAAATTTTAGAATTAAGTTTTATACCTGAATTATTTGGTTACTTAAAAGTTTATTAAAGTATTCAACTTAATATTTATAGTGTTTAAGTACATTAGAAATTATATAACTTTAAAAAGAAACTAATGTAAAATAATGTGCTTTTAAAGTTATCCAGAAAAGAACACTAACTTTACGTTGCATATATTATATACTATATGTATACTTTGTATTATTTTATGGGCATGATAATCTTTTTGGTCATGATCTAATTTTATATAAAAAAATCATTTTATAGTGTATTTAATTTTTTTTCATTTTTTGATTTTTGAATTTATATTTTCGATTGTCGATTCATTCAAAATGAATGAAAATATTTATATTTGATTTTGTTGATATGATATGCACGTGAATTGTCATGTGAGTTATATATCAGAATTTAATTAGTTTTTAAAATATAAAAAATAATAAAAATATTTTTAATAATTTTTATTATATTTAATTTTAAAAATTTAATTAAATGCAAACATGTCATCCATATGACAATCTACGTGTATGCCACGTTAGCAAAGTTAAAAAAACATCTTGGTACTTTTGGTTGTGCGGGAGCAACGGACACCATCGATATTTTAGTGCTTTGTTTATGCGGGAGCTTGTTAAAATTTTAATTAAATTTGAGACGATTTAATAAAAAAAAAGTCAATTTAAAGGTTTAAAAAATAAAATTTTAAATGAATGACTATATTTTTTATAAATTAGAGGATAAAATAAATAATTATGACTATTTTATGTAACATTCGATAAACTCAATCTATTAGATATAAATTGAGATAACAAATGAATTGAGCAGTAGATATTATTATTATTTTAATAAATTATTTGATTTAAATTGGACCAATGATCCAACAAGTGGAATTTTGTTTTGGAGCGTAAAATGTCAAAGGATGAAGCATAGAAGTTTGAGGAATGATTCCGAACAGTTACTGGTTCTAAAATGGATGCAGTGGTGAAGCTGCTGGAGTTGGAGCTGGTCCTAGAAAAAAGACGCAGACGCAGCTGCGACTTTTGAGCCAAAAGGAAACATCAAAATGTGAAAGAGTCTAAGTTCTGACCAAGTTGCTCCAACTTTCAATTTTGCTTTTTAATTCATGGTTGACCTCTACTACAAACCAATGGCTACATGATGATAATTGTTCATTCATTTCTTCTTAATCTCACTTGTCACCATTCAATTCTTATGTACCAAAAGAAGAAAATAATCTTTATGTACCAAAAAAGAAATTTAGAGGATTCTTGTTGGCAACAAATATAATTAATATTGACTTAATCATTGTTAATCTTTTATGCTTTGTATGGAGTTGAAGATAAAAATGGGTGTGGATGAAACTTTTGTTAATTTGCAACTTAATCATTTTAGATTAATTAATATTGAATTTAATTTGTTAAGTTATGATTATGATAATGATGATGAAGAATTTCGGTTTGTATGTGAAAAAAAAGAATATTAGTAGGATAATTAAACAATTGTAATACATTATAATTTTCAACAAAAGAAAAAAATTGAAAGTCAAGGTCTGTCGTTCACTAGTTGTTGGATATCTTTGGCTTTAAAAACACAAGATAAGAAGAGTAAACTATAACCTATTCAACATTCCAAGTTGTGAGTAAAAAAATATTTCTATAAACTTTTTTTTCTAGTTGACGATGATCTTAAATGGCACTAAATTCATGCATATGATGAGTTTCTATGAGAGCTTGTCATATAAACTTGGTATTGGTTCAATTTTTGTGCTTTTTCAAAATTTGAGATTTAGTTTTTATATTTCAAAAGTTAAATTTTTAATTTAAAAGTTTTGGTTCAATCATTATCTGTGTTGGTAGTTTCATCAAAATATACTTTTCATCAATCATATGTCACATCATAGGAGAATAACTAACTAATAGGTCAGGTTGATAAATATTGACAAGAAATAATTACAATGTTAATGATTGGTTAGATTAAAATTTTTAAACAAAAAAAAACTTAATTTTTACTTATTAAATACAATAACTAAATATCTAATTTTACTAAAGTACAAGGAGTAATAATAAATTTTAACCTTTGTATTAAGATAGAATGACAAAGATGACCACAAGTATATTGAGGACGTGTTTGGCAGCAAGACGTAGGATTTCAAGTGGGTGTTTGGAGTAGGTAAGCAGCTAAAAACCAAACACATCATATTTTCTCATTGGTCGTATCGCTAAGTGGCCTAACATAAAGCATAAGTGGCGGATTTAACAATGCATAAAATTTGAGTGGCAAAGCGGAGTTGTGTGTCATTGTTTAAAAGGGAAAAATATTCTTTAAGTCCCTGTACTATTCAAGCTTTTGAAATTTAGTCGTAACCCTATTAAAATCCAAGAAAACGAATTATTTAACTTGACCTTGTATCAGATTTGGCAGTGATATTGATTACTTCTATAAGAAACTCAACAAACATTGCTGCAAGATACGGTGGATTGATAATAAGAGAGAGCTTCCTACGCATTAAGAGTAAGTGTATAGTCTAAAGATGATAGGGATATGATCCTTTTCCTATTGTTTTTAAATCTATTGTCTTTGATTTTATTACAGGCTAAAGCAATCAGGTCCTACCAAGTGCGTTCACCCAAAATCATATATGTAGGGTTGAGTCTACCGCAAATTGCCATGTATGTAGTGAAGGATGTTGAAGGACAAACAGGCTATATGGCATTAGGCCTTTTGGGCAAAACCCAAAAGTAAAAGTGGTAGGTACCCATTAAGAAAAAGCCAACTTGGGATATAGCCCATATCCGTAATAACCAATCTTTTTCATTTCCATTTCAAGTCGGTTACAAGGTGTTGAAGAAGTCGAGATACAGGGTGGACAATGACTTTGTTATGACACATGAGACATCAGTGTCATCCGCAACTGGGCTGGAGATGAGCCAGCCTCCTCGAAAGATGAGTGTGGGTGTACAAAGTCAGACTAATAACGCCAACAAAATTATTGTTGTTGCTGTCCATGGTCCATACACCCACTGGGTTCGATTCGTTGGATTTTTTTCTACACCACCATATCCACGTTAACAAAGCACCATCCATCCATTTTCCATGGAATATTCTAAATTGAAATATCATTAGAAACAAGTACTTCTTTCAAACACTAGTCAAAAAATTTATTTCAATATAATTGCAAGTATCCTTACCCCATAATTTTTCCACTACATCCCAAAAACAAAGTTCATGCCGTACTTGATATTTCTCAAGCTCGCCAACCTTTACTGTCATTTCTCATGTTGAAGGGTGAATTCCAACTTACACCTTAAATTGAGAACCATACAAAGGCACCATCATCAAAGGATGGCTCAACCCAAGCACTCATCCGTTTATAAAAACCCCTCTTCTTCCAAGAAGAGACCGAGGGAGCTTAGAAGGGCAAAAACTCTGCTCCCATAGCAACTTAACATTCCTCCACCACTATTGATGCTGTTAGCATAATACATTTACGGGTCTTTGAAGTGAAACGAGCTATGGAGCAGCAAAGAACCCAAACAACTGAGTCTTTACTTGAAAGACAAGGAAACGACAACCTTGTTTACAAGGAAGAAAACGGTGGTGTTGGTGTTGGGGATGGAGGGTCGGTGGCTGTTTCCGATGTTACTACGCCATTCTTGGTCTTAGTTCCTTTGTGACAGCTTGTATTGCCTTTGGCTCTGTATGTGCTTTTTCACTGCAAGGTTTTGTTTTAAACAGATTTGAAGTTTATGGAACTCATTATTTTGTTTGATTTCATGGCAGATGGGATATTCATCGCCTACTCAATTTTCAATCATGGAAGACTTGGGACTTTCTGTTGCTGAGGTCAATCTTCAATCCACTCATTATGTTCGGATTTTAAAATTAACGTGTGAGAATTTATTACTATAATTTTGATTTTCAAAAAATTTCATCGATTTATTTAAATCATGTTTTTGAGCTAATACATAAATATACCCTCAAAAAAAATAATAAGTAGGTGAAGAAAATCATGTTGGGAAATCTATTTAGTTCTAATATACTTGAAATTATTTTATTTCAAATTTGATTTAACCAAAATAAAAAAACTATTCGATTATTGAATGATACATAAAGCAATATAGTCAAAACAAGATATTACACTAAAACAATAGATATCTGGTTTATAGATTCATCTCATTTATTTATTTTTAAATAAAATTTAAAAAATGAGACCATTTTCTAATATATCTAGCTTGAGAGATTACTCTATATATGAAATAATAATCCAATAAGCAGTTTTGAAGATTTCTTAATATTTTAGCCATATTTTAAATATTCAATTTTCAATTAACATCCCAGTCCATATATATGTAAGCAAATTTGATCGACAAACTAATGGAGGAATATCCTAATTAAAAACAAGCTTAGGCAAGTATCAACAAATACTTTCGTACGTGCGTAGGTCATGAAGTCGCACGTGCTCCTTCCACATATTGGTCTATATGTATCAGTGTATGGGACACTATGATGATAACGATACACAATAAAGCTAATTTCCAGCCGCTAACAAATATGGAGAAGCCTTCTCTAAGAGATTACAACGCCATGAACGCCGCCAGTGCACCTCCGCTACTTAACACACTTACGGCTTCCCGCCGAACAAGTTTAAACCGTGCCTTTGCCGCTGTTTACACGTGTGCCATCGTAGCCTTGTTCTACCGCCATTCACAAACACTCCTCAGCTCCAAAACCCTAGCTTCGTTCTACGTAACCGTTACACTGTTGGTCTCCGACCTCATCCTTGCCTTCATCTGGGCTAGCGGGCAAGCTTTCCGCATGCGTCCGGTTTACCGTAAAGAATTCCCCGAAAACCTCGAAAAGGTGGTGAAAACTAGTGATTTACCGGATCTGGACGTGTTCATATGTACGGCAGACCCGTACAAGGAGCCTCCGATGAGTGTGGTGAACACGGCCTTATCGGTGATGGCGTACGATTATCCGACGGAGAAGATATCGGTGTACGTATCGGACGATGGAGGATCGGCTTTCACTCTCTTTGCATTTATGGAAGCTGCCAGGTTTGCTGCCCACTGGTTACCATTTTGTAGGAAGAACGATACAACGAAAAGGAACCCAGATGAATACTTTGCAACCAATTATAAGATGAGTTCTGAAACTGAAGATATTAAGGTAATCCCTATTCTTAAATTATCTAACTAATACTTACTGCTATGATTAGAATCCATGTCCTTTGTCAAAAATATATATTTTTACTAATCCAAATATCATTAAAAATAACAACAACTCAAATATATATAATAAAAAAAGGTTGAATAGAGATTGCTTAAATAGGGAAAAAAAACATACTGGTTATGTTTTCCCCGGTAAGCCCAATAATTCCACGTTTTAGCTGCAAAAGTTGGAAGAAGCCAATAAGTACGAAAGGTGGTGGGTCACCTTGTTTTAATTGTCCAATCTGATTTTAGGTAAGATTCAAATAGTATAAGAGTTCAAATTATGTTCTCCAGTGATTGTTATCAGTTCATGTTCATTTATAAATTTGTAAGTCCAGTAAGAAAAGAGCCATAAACAACAAAGAGGTCTGGAAAAGGCTAAAAAACAAACTATCACGGGTCAGTCTCCGTCTCCCAACTTGCCAAATAGCACCACCTATTAGAAGTCTACCTGTAGCAAGGGAAGAAGTCGGCCCTACCTATTACCCGACAAAATCGATCCATTTCCGTCACCAATTTTCCTTCATTAATGGTCAGATTTTGCTTCAGATTGACCGAAGCAACAAGCAAAGAAGTGAAAAGCTTGATGAGAGTTTTAACCACACCTTTTTGGGAATTAAAAGAACCATGAAAATTAATAAATTAAGTAAATTAATTTTTTTTCATTAAATAATAAAATATTTTTTTTAATTTCTATCTATTCATACTATTAAAAATTAATTATTACATGTTAATATGAGATATACATAATATGTTGCATGTTATCCGTTAATTTTTAATTAGTACAAAATATATAAAATTTTTAATAAAGTTTAATTTATTTTTTAATGTACATAAATTAAGTTATTAATTATTTTAATTTTAGTCTCTAACAAGTGTACTTGGTTGAATTACTTTCAGTTTAATAATTAATGATTGAAGTTTTCCTTATAAACCCATTCCCATTTTATCATCTGTTGTAACACAGAGACCATAATGTTAATATATTGTGTAAAAGAAAGTTATGTAC
The DNA here is from genome assembly GCA_005610355.1 of Gossypioides kirkii. Lineage (NCBI taxonomy): Eukaryota > Viridiplantae > Streptophyta > Magnoliopsida > Malvales > Malvaceae > Gossypioides > Gossypioides kirkii. The sequence goes on along the minus strand of CP032254.1, from coordinate 2,868,419 downwards.
GTGGCTAGCTGTCCAATATTAAATGTGACATCTTGAACCAAACAAAGTTGATCACTTGCACCATTTTAAAAGGATACAAAAGCTAATATTTTTAGGCACAGGGTTCAATACTAGAAATTAACCTTATCTCGATTCAATTCCACTGACCTCACACCATCAGACCCTTGGAGTTCTTACGTCAAACAAAACTTGATATGATTAGATTTTTCCTCTAGTCTCGAGAAATGAATCTATATATCAGTCAACATTTTACGCACTTCTAGCATTTTTTTTTTTTATGTATTTTCATTTTTAGGAAGGGAGAGAGAAATAGAGGGTAAATCATTCTCCGTAAATGCTGGTGAACTTGCTGTCCTCAAGGGTAATGTCCACGTACTCCCAAATTAGATCATAACACATTAATTCGTGATATATTCAATTTTGCAGATAATGTACGAAAGCATGAAAATGAGGGTCGAACACGTTGTTGAAACAGGAAAAATTAGTGAGGAATACTACACCAGCGATGAAGTCCGTCAGGCTTTTAGTCAATGGAGTACTGATGGATTTACCCGTCAAAATCACCCCACAGTGATCCAGGTTCTCTTTTTACCTCGAAATTTATCACCGATGATACTGTTATAACCTTGAAATATTGGTAAATAATCAGGTTTTATTGGACAAAAATAAAGACAAAGACATCACAGGCAATTGCTTGCCCAACCTGGTTTATGTCTCTAGGCAAAAAAGCAAGACATCCCCTCATCATTTCAAAGCCGGTGCACTGAATGTCCTGGTATATAGATTATGCTCTCACTGAATGATTATTAATTTAATTACCATTAATAATGTTTTATCTTGTTCTTTTATTTTTAAAGGTCCGAGTTTCTGCTGCCATGACCAATGCACCTGTTATTTTAACCTTAGACTGTGACATGTACTCCAATGATCCCACAACACCTCTCCGAGCTTTGTGTTATATTTTAGACCCTGAAATGCAGAGCCATTTGGGTTACGTTCAGTTTCCTCAAGAGTACCATGGGCTCAACAAGAGTGACATTTATGCTTGTGAGCATAAACGTTTGTTTAAAGTTCATCCCGTCGGCTATGACGGATTATCCGGCCCTAATTATGTAGGAACTGGCTGCTTTTTTCGCCGGAGAGCTTTATTCGGCGGCCCGTCAACTTTGGTTTTACCGGAAATCGATGGTTTACGCCCGGATTTTGTCGTGAACCAGCCCCTAACTGCCCCATCAGTTCTTGAATTGGCACACCATGTTGCTGGATGCAATTATGGAAACCAGACCAAATGGGGGTCCAAGGTAGCCAAACAAATTCAACTAATCTATAAGTTTCAACAGTCCTGTCCTAAAAGAATATGATGTTTTGTTTGCAGATTGGGTTCAGATATGGATCACTTGTGGAGGACTATTACACAGGCTATCGTATGAAATGTGAAGGATGGAGGTCCATATTCTGCTACCCCGAAACGGCAGCGTTTTTAGGAGATGTACCCTTCAACCTTCTTGATGTTCTCAGCCAAAACAAGAGATGGGCAGTTGGACTCCTGGAAGTGGCGTTTTCAAGATATAGTACCATAACATTTGGTGTCAAATCAATGGGGTTGTTCATGGGGTTAGGTTATTCATACTATGCATTTTCGCCCATTTTGACAATCCCAATCACCACGTATTGCTTCCTCCCTCAGCTTGCTCTCCTTAATGAACTCAGTATCTTCCCAAAGGTCTCAGACCCCTGGTTTCACCTTTACATGTTTCTTGTCCTCGGAGCATATGGGCAAGACCTGCTGGAGTTTGTGGTCCATGAGGGTACAATACAAAGATGGTGGAGTGACCAAAGAATGTGGATGATGAGAGGGCTTTCATGTTACTCCTTCGGATTGACCGAGTTCGTGGTCAAGTCCATCGGCATTCCCACAGAGGGTTTCAACTTGACCAGTAAGATAATCGATGATGAGCAAAGCAAAAGGTACGAGCAAGGGGTGTTTGAGTTTGGGATTCCATCGCCCTTGTTTGTAACACTAACAATGGCAGCAATAATCAACCTGTTATCGTTCATCGTCGGACTGGTACATTTTATCGTCGATGGTGGTAGCAATAAGGAAGGGCTTGTTATGCAGTTGATGTTGACAGGGTTGATTGTGATGAATTGCTTGCCGGTTTATCAAGCCATAGCGTTGAGGAGTGATAAAGGGAAAATGCCTACTAAAACTACCGTTACGGCCACATTAGTAGCATCGGCTGTTTATGTAGTGACTTCTCTGTTTCTCAAGTGATGATTCTATAGGTATATCAGGAACTACACTTTTCAAAATAAAATGGTTTAACATATTTAACTTTTGGTTAAAATAAGCTATTAGTCTTTGTATTTTTATGAAACTTTAGATTTAGTTTTTGTATTTTAAAAGTTAATAATTCAATTATCTTATCGTTCCAATTTAAAAATACTAGTCAAATTATTAACGTTGTTGCTAGTTTCAGTTATAATTTATCAACTTAACATATTTATTTTCTATCAATTCGATTGAGATTTTTAAATGAAAACAATTAAATAACTTAATTTTTTGAACTTTTTAAGTATAGAGACTGTATTCCAAAATCTATCAAATTATTGGACTAAACATATTTTAATCTTGACTTTTTTATATAATTAATATTTTAATGATTCAATCCAAAAAAATAATTCAATGATTCAAACCTTAAATTTTTTTAAGATCCAATTATTTGTTTTATTTTTAAAGAAAAAGGTTTCCATCATTAAATATTAAAAACAATATTGCGTAACAATATAATAAAAACAAATTTATATATATGATAAATACATTTTTATTGATTATTATATATACTAATTGTCCATAATCTTTTTTATTTTAAGGGTAAAAATAAAAGATAGAAATTGAAATTTTCTATATTTCTATATATTGGATCTCAAAAATAAGATAAAAAAAAAGAATGATGACTGATAGAAATTGAAATCGTTGCAATTTGTGTTTGAAATATTTAAACAAGTAAAAAAAATACTATAGAGTATAGTAATTGTAGGGGGGCGGATGTAGCCAAGTGGATCAAGGCAGTGGATTGTGAATCCACCATGCGCGGGTTCAATTCCCGTCGTTCGCCCATGTCATTTTTTTTACTTTAAAAATATATATTTTTTACTTCGATTAACATTCATAATATACTTTATATTAAAATATTTATGGCTAATGACTAATTGTACGAGACTGATAAAGAGATAAAGTCTTGGGTGTTAGCGTGATTTGATGGATATAAAAAGGGATCCACGTGCCTTGACCTGTAGTATTAAGTTAAACCGTGTTTAGTTAACATCGTATTAAGTTAAATCCTTGATCAAATAAAGCGAATATGCAATGTACTTGGCAGTCCATATTCAGACAAAGAACCAGTCAAGCACCCAATAATTGTGTTATTTAGTGGACAATAATTAAAACTAAGGATTAGAATTAATCTGTCTCTTCAAATGTCTAAATCATACATAGACAATTAAGTTGCGCATGCAAAGAAACCTCTAATAATAAGAAATTCGTATATAATGATACCTTTTTTTCATCGGGTAATGGATATTATTTTCGTGCACATACACATTTTCAAAGGTAAATGGATACACGTAATAAGATGAATGTAATCACATTAAGAACTTAATTTCAAAGCTTTTTTTTTTCCCATTAACTTAGTTTATTTTTATGGCTTTCTTGACGGACAAGATGGATGATTTTAATGGTTATATTGTTTCGGCTTGTAATGTGGCATATAGTTTGCCATTTTTGATTAATTATGGGGATGCTAATCTAGATGCAGATGATGTATGCTTGGACTCGATCATGTCAGATCATATAATATCAAAATGCAAATATGACATGTTTAATAAGCCTAAAAAACATTATAACAAAAATGGCAGAGAATTTTAAATTCACATATTTTACTTATAGATTAAAATTTGTTTGGGTCGTCGGCTTGCTTGGAGATGGCTCGTCTTAATATTCTCCCTTAACCTTGGAACCCTTTCGGTGGGTCTTAACTTGGGCCTAGGCTATTCTAAACTACGGATTCCAGGCCCCTTTTCTCCATTTTGTGACCAACAGTGGTCAAATATTATAAACGAGATTTCCAAGGGGACTCCTGAGTTTGGAGCATCATCCCCATTGCAACAATGGCAGCATTAGTCAGCTTATTCTCATACATCCGGGGGGCGGGGGACAATTTTAGTTTTAAGTGGCAGCAGCTTGGAAGGCATACGTTGGCAGACATTATTAGAAGGGTGCTTTGTTGTAAATTGTTTCCAAATTTATGAAGCGATTGCGTTGAGCACTCACAAAGGGAACATGGCTTCCCAAAGATCGCTGCAACATTTCTAGCTGTTGATACAAAACGTGAGGTCCACCTAGACAAAAGGCATTAGTGGTGATCCTGGAGAGATTTGGAGAAAATGGAAAGTTCTGAGATGATTTTGACAGAGCATTAGCGTGTAAAATATGACAGTATTATGGAAAACTTTACTACACGCGTGTGCTAAGATGCGAGGTGCTTCTTATGAGCAAGGCATCTCTTCTGCCCTTACGCGAGGCGGAGGCCCTTCCCTGATCCAGATGGGAGATGGTTGAATTGGTGAAGTGGTTGTAAGCTCTTTACATCGCATCCTTGCTTCACTTTTCAGTATCATACTCTCTGCAGCTTTTATTTTCCCTGGTCTAGTGTTCTATGGGAATTGTTGGGCAGTAATGTGTTATATATTTTCTAGGGAAATGGCACATCCAGATACTACGTGAAGGGCAAACACAATGCATGCCATGGTTCACGAACACTAAATAACAACTTTCAAGAATCTATCTTTCTCTGTTAATATAAAAGAACACACACTTCTTCTCAGGAAAAAGTTCAACCATCAATAAAACTTTCTTCGAGCTCTTGTATAATCGCAATAGATGTACATTGTACGAGCCATTGATCACACACCACTCCTTACCCTTGCAATATGAACAGTGCACCACGGATTAGTATTTGGTATGAAATAGCAATATCTGAGCCAAAAATGCTAGCATTTCCTAGACTCGCTTGAAGCTCATCAATCACTTCAAACATACAAGCAAGTTGGTTGGGAATAACACCGAGTATTCGAACACCTCAAATAGCCAATCTATCAATACGCTCTCCAATGAGTTTTGAAATTCCATTTCACCTCAGTGTAGCAATTGCAAATATACTTTCTATTGTCAAATGGTCCATACAATTTTACAAAAAGGAATCAAACTCCAGTACTCAAGAAACAAAAAAGGATCCATAAAGAGAATTTAAATCACAAAGTTGAAAGAACTATTTCTTTCCTAATCATATTCATCTCAAGATACAGACTTGTAGGTACATACCGATCTAATTATACTTCCTCTTCCTTATCTTGAAGCTGGTTGATCGGATAACATCATCGTCTGTATTCAACGCTGCTTCGAGAGCTGTCATCGACTCCGGTTTCGTAAAGTAGGCAAAGAGGAGGTAAATGCCATCCAAGTAAGTGTTGCTTTCCCCAGCTTTATTTTTTTTCTTGATGCTGTAGGCTAATGGGATGACCCCTCTGTTAAATACCTCAATATACATGCCACCGCCGGCGACAAGAAGCTGCAAAATGGTGACCGTAAAGAAAAGCATAAGAACAATTCAACGATAACATGTCACTAACCCTTTTTCCCTTCTAAATATTGTGGGATTCTTCAGTCTATTTTATTAAATGCCACATTTTCAGAACCAATCTCCAATAGATAAAATTAAATCAAAAGCCATAAACTTTGCAAAAATAATCACATTCCATACAATTCTCAAATATATTATCTTAGCAACCAACTGAGATGGTAATTTACAGAACATTACCTCCTCGTACTTCTGAGTAAGAGCAAGCCTTTCATCTTCAGACATGTCGGGTCTCAAGACGGCCATTGTCTCGTACTGTCGGAGGCCCGGTGGGCATTGGGGTTCCTCTTTATCCTCCAAGGCCGTTATGCCAGAGCCGGGTTGGGAAGGCGGGTCATCATCGGAGCCGAAACCGCCCTCAAAGAATGAACCGGAGAAGTCCAAGGTCTGGGCTTTGACGGTTAAGGTTGAGGGGTGGTTGTCTCTTTTGAGGGAAATCAGAGACTTGGGCTTTGGTAGGATAGGTTTGAGGTTATGAGTGAAGGAGAGGACGGGTAGAGGAGAGAATTGGTGGGGAAGATGGGGGCAAAACGGGGAACTGGTTAGAGCAGAAGTTGGAGATGCCATTTTGGCTATTGTGTTGATGTGAGCTCCGCTGAGGTTCAGCGATTAGTGAAAGAAAGAATAAGGAAACGGATAAGGAAAGTTGGCTCATGGGGGAGGGGCCAGTGCGCGCTTTACGCTGTATTGTTTGGTTGGGCCTGTGCCTACTCAATGGGCTATTCCCAACTTTTTGTTATCCATTGGATTATTAAATACTTGATATTACCAACTTTTTGTTTCCATCAGGTACAAATTAATCGCCAAAAATGAAAATGAAGGAGATGATCTCGTTGATGTATCATCTAATCAAGTGTTGTATGGCTAAGTATACATAGAACATACATGATTTATAATCTCGTTTGATCAACTTCAGAGATGATTTCACTAATGTCTCATCTTATTAAGTGTTGTATAATTACGGACACATGAATTATGCATGATCCACACACATGGAGATCTTACTGGGTCAACCTTGAAGATGATCTTTCCATTACCGACATATCATCTTACCAAGTGTTGCATGGCTGATACACGTGAAATTTACATGATTTTGGATTGTATAAACCTTCTATCAAAGAGGATTAATAGAAAGAGAGAGTTGTTCTCCCACTTCTTTAAGAAGACCATTTATGACTCTTAATTTTCGAACAAACCATCATACTCGTATATTTATTTTTTGAATATATCAGTGTGATTATATGGTAATATCTGTTCATACTTTTTAAACTCTTTGACAACGCGCACATACTTTGCACACACGGGTGCTCGAACCCGAATCTCTTAGGATGAACATCATTCTCTTTATCACTGGAACCACTCGTTGGGTTCAACCATCAGACTCATATTTATACATTAAAATAATTATTATTATTATTTAACCAAAAATTTTTTAAAATATTTTCAATCCGAATATAAAGTATATATTTTCAATTCACCCTCACATCATGATCTTCACCATCTTACTCCTTTGGATATTCTCCCTATTGTTTAATTACCAATCATTAACTTCCATCACAAAGGGGGGAAAGAAAATCTGTCATTGACCACCCATAAATTAAAGTGCCTATACATATAATATTAACCCTTGTCGTATGAAAAGTAATGTGATTAATAATGGGATGTCTAAGAAAATAAAGGGAGAAAATAAGTTTATAAAATTATCAATAACTCCAACCGTCCGATAATGAGTTTTCAATCAGCATTGAATGGCGCCATCACGGCTGACGGCTCGACTGCCTTGGTTCAGAACTGGTCAAGCCGGCCAAGCCCATTTCCTTCACCGCTTTTTATGTTCGTTGTTCCCACTACTTTCCGGCAATTCCTCAGCCAAGACAATTAAACAGTTGAGCCCCTGTGACTCACAACTTAAATGCATGCCCTGCTCTTCCCTCTAAAGTCAACGTATCCCCTCTTTGTTATTCAAAGTCAAAAATTAAACTTACCCAAATAAAGTTCGCACAGAAATCATGAATACATCCTAATTACTTTAACATGTTTGATATTATTTTTTTGGTCCTAAATGAAACAACTCTTAAATTATGAAGTAATTATGAAGCTGTACAATGTCTACTTTGGTGGATGGGGTGATGGTGATGATGATAATTGGCATGAAAATGAAGTCCAAAGCTCCAAATTTATTGCACAACTAAAAAAGATACAATAAAACAACGACCAAAATAAATATTTAGCTAAATCACTACTCTCTCATCATTATAAATAACTCTCACAGGTTAACATTTAAGCGCCAAATTAATGGGTCATTTGCATGCAATCTACCAAACTCGTGTATCCAATTAAATTCATCCATGAAAGTTAGTAGTTATCTAATTACTTTCCTTTCTCAATTTCAGCCCCCATTATAGGGACGTAAATTAGGACATATTTTCCAAAACGTTTTTTCCTCTTCAATTAGTTGGGTACCAAAATGGAGAAATAATCAAACCCACCACATGGCCGACATCTAGGCTACTTTTGAAAAAATATATATATATTTAATAAAACATCAAATCCTTTGTCCTCAACTATATGGATTTTTTTTATAATTGAAAAAGAAATGGAACCCAAATTCTATTGTTTATAATATAATGTTCTTGTTACTAGTTCAAGAGGTTGTGAACTCGGATGTCATGTCATATATGAAAACTGCTGAAAAAGTTTTGCTGATTGTTGGTGTGTTGCTTTCAGAACAGTAGACTATCCTTGCAGCTTATATAATACTTTACAAAGTGCAAACCTTAAAGTTTGAGATTTCCCTGCCTTGTTAGCATTGCCATATTGGGAACAAGAAAAACCAGGTGAATCCTCTTTGTTTCATGGTCTCAATGCTTTAACTTGTTATTTTAATTCTGCTATTTTTGTACAGTTCTTTTTATTACTTGGGCACCTGAAAGTTTTCCCAGGTTTCAAAATCAAAGGAAAAGTATGATGAGTTCAGTTTCTGTTCCTCAAGAATCTTCCCACAGTGATGAACTGTTCATGCAGCAGGGTTTGCTTTTTTCAGATCCTCTTAAGGTGAATTTTGCTCTGACCTTGTTTACTGTTCAGTTTTGATATTGATATCAGTAAATATGAATTCACTCTGTATTGAACTCTTTCACCGCATGAATAATTTTTTTTTAGGATTTGAAAAGTTTAAGAAAACAGTTGTATTCTGCGGCAGATTATTTTGAAAGAACATATAACGAGGAAGAACAGAAACAAATGTAAGTCTCTTAGGTAACATTGCTTTAAAAACTAGGGATTGAAAATATTTAAAACCTCTCTTGATTGCTTTTGACAATGGAAACAGAGTGGAGGATACTATGAAAGATTATGCCATTAAAGCTTTGATCAATACTGTGGACCACTTAGGTTCCGTAGCATACAAGGTTAACAATTTTCTTGATGATAAGATGGTTGAAATTTCTGGGATGGACCTTCATTTATCTTGCTTGGAACAGGTATCTTTTTATATATGCAAATGCTTAAAATTTTCCAAACTCGTTCAGTCGTTTGATTTTCTGTTTCGCATCGTTGCTTATGGTGGATGGGACGGCAGCGGTTGCGAACATGCCGAGAGTTTGTCAGCTTAGGGGGTCTCTCTCAGCAGTCATTAGTGTTTGAGGCACACAACAAGCACCACAAGCGGTACATCTTTCCAGTTGAGCAGACCCTGGATGATGTTGCCGAAACGAGATTCGAGTTCCACCCAGATAGAATGCCTGCTAGATTAGACTTGCACCAGTTTAATAATATTGGTATTGTTTATCTTCATGTTCATATTCAAACTTTGCTTGTAAGGCAAGTATTTGATGATGTTTCGGTTCCATGCTATCGAACCCCAGGTATTCGAGCAGTAGCAGCAGAGACCCCTTCCGAATCCATCAGGGATGCATTCTATGCGTTACACTCTCCACAACCTTTGCCAAGAAAAAGCCCCCTATTATTTACCAGCCTTTCAATGAACCAAAGACAAGGTAATAAATTCGAACATTGTTACAGTTATCTGTTGGAAGCAATTTGGTGATTGCAATTATGTTCATATGAAACCAGAGAATCAATCGAACTCTCCTCGCCACTTTCTGCTCCCTCGTTCGGGATCTGTTATGCAGAGATCATCATCTCCGAGCCATTCGAATGCTAAAAAATGGGTACTAATCGAAAAACCTATCATTCATCTATGGGACAATTCATGAGCTTGCACCATTGTATATGTTTTGGTGCAATTCAGTGTTAATTTTAAGACAATTTTCTCTGATTCGGACAGTGGCCGTCGGATCCTCGGAGAACTGTTTCAATGTCCACTTCCCTAGCTGAAAGAGAGAGGGCTAAAGATATGGAGCAATATTCTAGCAAAGGCAAACGTCTCTTCAAGGCTATGCTGAGCTTGCATAAGTCCAAAAAGAATGTCACATTGCACAAATTCTTGGATGAGAATTGAGAACAACAATGTTATACTCAAACAATATTTCATTCAACATATCAGACATTACGCAATTGGAAAAGAAAGAAATATACTGTAAAATTTAGTTCATTTGATTCATACTGTATGTCAACCGAACCTAAAGATCTTTGGTTGCAAGGGCTTTTTCAAGTTGTAAGAAACTTTTTTTTTTTTGAGAGAGAACCCTTGGCATTGGGTTATTTAAGATGGGCCACATGATTACGAAACTAAAACCTCTTCATAGCCCGTACATTAACAAAAGAAAAAAAAAAGGAGACAATAAAAAAAACATGGCTTGAAAAGGCAAATTATTAGGTAACAAGAGCTGCTTTGGTTAGCACCATGTCTGTGTCAAGACAATGATCATAACCCCAAAAAAATGTCTCAATAAGTTGCTCTGGTGGTCTTCTTGGGATCATGGTTGCCATTAAAGACCACCTCAGACAGGTTCACTTCCATCTTCGTCTCTTTCCTTGATGCTATTATTCTCTTTGTGGACTCATAGTATGTGGCGTACAACAACAGCTGCGCTAAGCTAAACAATGTGCCCAATCCATTTGGAACCTGAAAGAAAAATTGAAAAAACCAAAAACCTCATTATAGAAACCAAACATATCTATAGATTTTAAAAAAAAAAAAAAACATATTCAGAGTTCAACTTGACCATCGATGGGTCCTATTTTGATTCAGTGTTAGTCACATGGATCTTGTAATGCTTTTCAGCTCGTTTTCCCCTTTCCAAAAGTCCTTGTTTCCTTGCCTTTTATGATAGAAACGGCATAATGCATGCACGTGAAAAAGAAAAAGAGGTGGCTAACCTACCAAAACAGTACAAAATACCAGCTTCCCCTCCCATCCCCAGTCCCAGTCCACAGTTTTTGTTGTGTTGCAAAAGAGTATACAAAGGCTAATCCAGTCCAGGATCAGAGCATGTCACTAGGTTCATTGAGGGCCAAGGTCTATATATATCAACTAATAATAATATCGAGTAAGGAAATGGGTCACTTCAGTCGAGATTGCCACATTTGCCAAATGTTGCATGCAAATATTCCATTAAATATATGATTAGTTTCCTAGGAGAGGGAAATCAAGAATAAGATGCCTAGTAATAGGGAAAAGCTTGAAAGTTATATATATAATGGAGAAGGCCATAAATTCACTTTTTATTGAACAGTGACACCTCTATTGCTTTGCTTTTCTTTATAGTTAGTTGAAATGAAGCAGTCAATAGAGAAACAAAAAGGTATTGAACTTTGTAACTTACAGCAATGAATGGGTCAAAAGGGAGGAAAGCGTATGTCGTCCATGCAACACCATTGGCAAAGGAAGCCAGGGAGAGGAAAAAGGGCATATACTCCACACTTTTTGTTGAGATCACCAGTTTCTGCACCACCATTGTACATAAATTAGACCACTCGTGTTTGTGTTTTAAATTTTATTGAATCCCACCTTTTAAAAGTGATTATAATTTAGACTGATAAAACAATAACAAATTTCTACAAACTGGGTGACGATAAGAATAGTCCATTTAAGGAGATGACAACGCAAGTTCTATGTAACTATCGTCCACTCAAATTCAACAAACTGAATTAGCCTTGGTAAACGAGCTTGAACTAAATTAGTCTAGAAATATATATACTAACCATGACGGATAAAGGCGCAGCATACATCATGATATTGAACAAAATTGCGATAATTCCGACGACCATGGACCGGCGTTCAGTGGTGTGAGCAAATGTGAGAACCAGAACAGCGACAAGGGCCATGAAAACTACCTCGACCAACGCGATCAGCAGCACTTTGAGTCTCGTTTTCTTGTCATGGCAAAAGATCAAGAAGAGGGTTAAATAGACGAGCTCAATGGCGGTCCCTGCACCATTGATGGTGATAACCAGGGTGCTGTTGGGATGAACCATAGGCAGGCCATAAATGACCCAGACCATGCAATTGATTAAAGTTGCCAGGTACGGGACTGGGGAGTACTGTTCCACTGACCCTTTCTTCCAAATCCGAACAAAAGTTGGCCTGTCAAATAAATGAAATCAACTATCTTTTAAAAAAAAAAAAAAAAAGCATACAATAATTTAAGCTTAGATTTAGAGAAAAATCACTGAAAGAAGCTTACACAGGAGACAAGAAGAGGAAGAGAGAGATAACGTTCCCTGCAAAGAAAACATACTGTCATTTTTAAGGAGACAACGTCGTATGGTGTCCCTAAATTGTATGTTAAAATAACCTACCTGTGATCCCAACTACATTTCGGATAGTGTTGACTAGGTGAGACACCATGGCTATCTGCTGTAAAGCAATGAATGAAACAAGGAGGAGGACAGAAGAGAGAGTGAAAAGAAGATCAAGATTTTCAACTCTAAAACATATATAGATGACTACGAGACGTCAGGGTATATATAAAGAGAAGAATCTGAAAATGGGAGGAGAGAGGGGGGCGGGGTTCAATGCGGTTTGGGGCTATCCTATGTGAGTATGGATATGGCAAGTATCTAAAACTGGTTGGTCATCATGCCCTTGCATGACATGTCTGTTTTGTATGTAATAGTCGGTCGTAAATTTTGCAATTTATAAAACGCTCGAAGAAAAACTGCCCAACAAAACCCATCTCAATCCCCTTTTTTTGTCTTAGGTGGGCTTGTTTGAGGACGGCGTTATCTTCACGCTGGGGGCGTGCTCGATTATCGCTTCTGTTGGGTCGGGTATTTTAATTCTTTTGAATAATTTATGATAATCAATTTTTATTTTAGTTTTTTTTAATTTTTTCATACTAATTTTGATATTTTAGTTTTAATTTTTTATTTCAACCAAATAAAATATAATCCATGGCTCTTATATTGTTATTTTTAGTTACTTTCAGTATTTTAAGTGCAAAAAATCTTAAATTAATTGTACCTTAAATAAAAAATAAAACAATTTTACTTATATTTCATAAATTTTCTAATAATTTAATTTTAATTCCTTGGCACAGCAATCGAGATTCCCATAAAACTCAGCCAGGAACAGTGAATTATTTTCTTCATGGTTTTTAGTATATAAATGGGTTAGCCAATGTAAATATTGAATGCTATTTTTCAACTGGAATTTAATTCTAGCTTATCCATAATCCAGATGAGGATTTAAAGTAGTGTCAGGGGAACCCAGAAATCCATTGGCTGTCATGTTTTCTTGATAATTGAAGTTAAAGGCCAAGCCTAACCATTACTCTTCACTATGATCACACTGAAATTAAGTATTTGAAAGGCAATAAACTTTCTCATAATGATATATGGATAGCATTTATCACTCTTAACTTGGTCATTTCCCCTTATATGGTAAGAATATCACAAATATAATCCAATGGATATTTACTTTTACTTACCTAAAGTACTGCTAGCTATTAGGATTTGTTTTGGATAACGCATTTGGAAATTTCGGTCTAACATTTAAATTTTAAGTATGGGATAATTTTTTGTTTCTATGTTTTAATGTATATATTTTGATTCGGTGTAATTATATGAATGAAATTTGAATTGTGATTCATATTTATATATGAAATTTTGATTTTAATTTAATTGTACATATTTAAAGAAATTAATATATATATTTATCTTTATATTAGATTAATATAATTGTTTGTGTATGCAATATATCAAGTTATCAACATAAAATAGTATTAATTCGATAATATTGTTAGTGATTTGTGAAATTTGAACTAAACCAAAATTTCATTTATAAAATTGCATAAAATAAAAATTCATATATGACATTGCACATTGATCAATTTTTTTATATTTATCCATTCTATTATTATTGTTAAAAATGTTTTTGAAAATATAATCATCCTATTTATGAAATGATATTGTAAAGTTAAAAAATGCAACTTAAATTATAAAAATATATAAAAATAATTTATTATAATTCATTATTAAAATTTTGATATATGAAATATAAATTTTAAATACATTTAAATAGTTAATATAAATAATTTGCAAAATTTAATCTCAACGTATAAATCATATTTTAACTCTTTTATTTTTAACTATTAATATATAAGAATTCTAAAATCAAATATATTATGTTATATATCTGGAAAAAATAAAACTAACTATATACCCAATAAAAATGTTAAGAAAAAAATGCTTTGAATGATATATGGAAATTAGAAACATGATTTTAATTCTAAAAATAAATTTCAAAAGCCAATTTAGGTGTCAATTTATGCTCCATTTATATTAACTATAAATTCTAAATATGATTTAAATATTAATATTAAACTTTATAAAAGATAGATATTAATTACTTAAAAGTGTATAAAATATATTATATATTATAATATTAACACTGATTTATTGTAAATTATTTTATTATATTTATACAAATACTTTTTTTTGTGTGTGAAAGAATACGTCACAAAACATTACTGAGTGATATATCCAAGCTTCCAAGGAAGCGTTACAAAAAATTGGATACGACCATTATCATCGCGTATAATTTTTTAATTAATTTACAAGAGTCATCCTTATATTTGATTTTATTATGTGTGTACTGTGATGGTTTTGAATGCATTTAGTGCTCATCTCCTATGATGAATTTAATTGAGATATAATATGATTTGAAGGGCTGATTCATTTGTATTGGTGTAAAAGTAATTGGTTTTATATTGTTTTGTATTTTTTTATGAGAATAATATTTTAACAATTTAAATGTCACATTTCATGTTCCATTCATGTAAATCATACATATCAAGCTAGACATAAATTAAAATTTTCTAAATATATTGATAAATTTAACGGTTGAATAATTAAAATATTAATTGTATAAAAATTATAAGTAAATCTTTATATATATATATTATTTCAAGAGGTCATTAGTTTTTTTTTAATTTTATATGATGTTTTTTTTACAGGATGAGGCCGATTTTATTATTATTATTATTGTTGTTGTTATTTTATAAAGGAGGAGATTTCAACATAACTGTGAAAAAGAGATCATAAATACTGAAATTTTGAAGATGAAATCTCTAATAATTGGATCCAAAGTGAAAAAAAGTAGATGAGTTTTTCAAGTTTTAATTATAACATTGCATTAACACTGGTCTTGTTTGAGAGAGGTAACCCAGGATGGATGGAAACAATTGGGAAACTCCAAAGATGGAAAAAGAAACAAAGACGAGCAATAGCCGATTGCTATTTACTTTCAACTTGCTGTGACCTTTTTATGCAATTTTTATGTGTGAATCATAGTTGCAAGTTATCAATCGATATCTACTTTTTTTTCTATGAAATATCAATGTTGCCAAAAGGTAAGTTGGACAATGGCCCTTAAATTGACGAAAATAATCCATTAAATATTGATCCAATTTTTATACTAATTATTTATTAAATAATCTTGAAATATTAGAGGACGTGAAAACACAAAAAAACTTTTTCATGATTTTTATTTATTTATAGGAGTTCTCGTATTTTTTTTACAAAGACATAACTATCCAATAGTTATCTATTTAGATAATTTCATATCTTAACAATAAATAGAACTATATTTAATAGATATATACTTGAATAGTTATAACCAATGTTTTTAGAATTGTAATGATGGTCAAATTGGTTAGGTCATTGGTTCGTCAATTTGATCAATTCAATTAAAAATTAATAAAAAAATATATTTTAACAAAACGATTCATCTGATTTTATCAATTTTTTGCCGGTTTACACTTCAACTAAGTCAATACTAATTTTCGAACTAATATCTCGACTGATCCAATTCAATTCAATTCAACCATCACTTGTTATAACTTTTTGTCAATAACCATTTGATGCAACTTTTAGTAATTCACCAATGAACTTAACTCATCACTTTTATTCCATTGGTTATAACTTTGGATTACTAATAACATTGTAACGGTGTGAATATTATTTTGAAAGTATTTTGATGATCTTAGAAATTAGTTGCATAAAATTTTAATACCAATCAATGTAAAGTATCCAAAGATATTATTAAGTCATGTGTTTGTAAACTCTTTTCATGATTATTATTAAAGTCAAGTCTTTGAATTCTTTGAAACAATCACATTTCATGCTTACATATTTATTTATTTATTATTAAAATATATTTTAAATTTTTTTATTTTTCATACATTTGATATTTAACTCATCTAGAATAAAAGTAGAGAAATTAAATATTAAAGGTAAAAGAAAATAGGTAAAGCATATTTATTTATTTATTCACTCCTGCAAAATAGACGAAGAAATTGGAAGTATGGTTGATTCAATCAACTTCTCGAGCCCAAATACACAGCTAAGGATGAATCCATTTTTCATAAGCCCAAATAGAACTAAAACCCTAAATCCCAGAGAGAGTGGAAACTGAAAAACCCTCGCTCGTTTATCTCGCTGACGCTAGGCGAAGCGAAGCAAAGCACCCCTTTCCAAAAATGGCGTCCTTTGTCTCAGAAACAAGCCAAAAAATCTTCACCCCCGAGACCCTCCGTGCTGCAGCCAAACAGTCTGAACGTTGTCTCGTCATTCCCGTTCGCCTTCGCCGTGCCATCAAGAAGTACCTCCGAGGTAATCCGTCTATCTATCATCCTGGTAAATTTGCTTACCAGCTCGATATCTTTTGACTCAAAATTTTCGTGGGTGTTGGATTGTAGAGCAAGAGGACCCTTATATGCGAAGAAAAGTGTTGCGGTTATCTCAGTCTTTTAGCAATATTAAAGATGTGAATCTGCAACTCGTGGCTGAGACTTCAAAGGAGCTCGTTGCGGATCCTCTTAAGTCGATGGAGCAATCACAGAGATGGAAAATCAAGAGTGCTTATGGTGATATTGGTCTCACTTATAGAGATGATGAGACCGTTGCTTATGTTGCTTCCAGGATGCCCGCTGTTTACTCTGCTTGTTTTAGGGTCCTCAGTGAGGTACCAATATTTTATTCCTCTAAATTGCTACTTCAATTATAAAAATAATTGTGCCATGATTGCCAAATATTTGCATTTGTGGCCATTTCTGTAGGTGAAATTTTATATTGTATAACTAATTTTGAGGATTATTTTGCTTATTCTAGGTGAGGAGAAGGCTACCAGGTTTCTCTCCAACGAAAGTTTTGGATTTTGGTGCTGGTACTGGCTCAGCTTTCTGGTGAGAATTTATTTGTTTTTATCTGCAAGAAGCTATTTTCAAATTGAGTGCCTTGAAGTTATATAAAATTTGTTACAGTGGCGTGAACTTTGTGGTGTTCTAGGGCAATGAGAGAAGTGTGGCCTAAATCTGTGGAGAAATTAAACATAGTGGAACCGTCTCAGTCTATGCAGCGTGCAGGTCGAAGTCTTCTACAAGGTAATAATTATTGAACTTCACATTTCATTTCATTGAATCTAATCGCTGCTGGGAAATGCATTTTTCAGGGAGCTAGTTAATTGCATTTCAGCTTCTTCATGCTTATGCAAATGAGATATTTTGAATATTGGATATTATTACATTTATATGAGTGTATTACATCATAGTTTATGTGGATTAGGGGAAAACAGCAGTGAATCAATAGAATTAGGGCTGAACAAACAAGTAAGAAAGTAGTGGGAACTCTAGGAAATGTAAGGTTATAAAAGAACCTCTAGTTTTTTTCTGTTAATTCAAAGAAATAATAAGAATAATAATGTTGGGGGTAAAGTTCACAACTTATTTATACTAGACTTTTTCTTGCAAGTAAAGTTGCTAGGCTTCCTTGAAAATAAAGTTTTATTCCTAAATAACTCTAGCCTGCCATGATATGTCTAATGCTTGATTAGTGAAACGGATATAATTAAAAGCTTCTGCATCATTAGTGACTTATATATATCTTTGGGTATGTAAATGGATGGTACAAAAGAGTTGAGATCACCGATTGTCTTAGGTGACTATTGGATATGCAAATGGATGGTAGAGTGGAGTTCTGTGGTGATGATTTCTTTTTGATGATACAATTGACATGGAATTATTACAAGTGACCATAGAAGTTTCATTGTCTTAACTTCGAACACTTGTATAATACATCATTTAAGGCATAACTGGGCAATTTCTTTTATTTTTTGCCATTTCTTTATGTTACTTTTAGACCTGAAGAACTTGCCCCTTATTCATGGCTATACTAGCCTTCAAGCATTAACAAAAGAAGTTCGAAAGTCTGAGAGGCAACATGACCTTGTAATTGCTGTAAGTTTGTGACTCTACCTATATTTTGTCATTGTTTTGCTGCATATAGTTGGTCCTAACAAAATAAAATTCCTCTTTTCATGGGAAAGTCTTATGTGCTTGGAGAGATACCATCATTGAAGGACCGAATTACAATAGTGCGCCAACTTTGGAATCTTACACAGGATGTCCTGGTATGTTCTTTGAATTTTTGATATGTTTGTCATGGTGGGGGATTATCAATGATTTTGTATTGCTCTGTGTCATTTAATAGAATGCAAAGTAATGTATGCCATTCATGCCACCTTGACTTGGAAATTTGGTATTCCTTCTAACACCTGATGGGATGAATTGAGTCACCTGGACAATGACGTGTAGATTATAAGCTGTTATTCTTGGATAATATAATTTTGGTCCTTTGTTTTCTATCCTATTGATTTCAGTTTTTATAAATTTGATTGTTGGCAGGTCTTAGTAGAACCAGGAACACCGCATGGATCTAATATTATATCCCAGATGCGATCTCACATATTGTGGATGGAAAAAAGAGTGAGTTTGCTTGTCTTCCTTTTTCTCTGTTGACAATAACTTTGGCATGTTGCGTGAATAATGTGTTTCATTTATGGATATTCTTTCTCCCCATGCTTATATGATACCTTAGTTATTACTTCTTAGAAATTCCGTAAAGCCAAGGTGAACAAGGAAGATTCTAAGGACCTTATCGATCTTAGAAGTGGTGCATTCATTGTTGCTCCTGTAAGTGTGATGTTGTTCCCCCTCTACTTCAACCTTTTTTTCCCAGCCTAAAGTATGCTTCATTCCTATTTATTTTCTATTCTTTAGAGGACAATTATAATTGAGCAACTTTCATGATGCAGTGCCCTCATGATGGGCGTTGTCCATTGGAGAAATCTTCGAAATACTGTCATTTTGTTCAACGTTTGCAGAGGACAACTTCTCAGCGTGCATACAAGGTTTCTCCTTTAGTTCACTTATGTATCATTTGTTTATTTAGTATTCCATGCAACATATCAGCAATTGTGGTGCTGGGAGTTTTTTTATTCTGCCATTCTTTTTCTCAACTTAAGATTTGGTATGTTTTACTTTTACAAATGAGCTAATCACCACATGAAGTTCCTAGCTCCATACTATGTCATGTCTCATGGTGGTTCAAAACAAAAGTTGAGCTATACATTTAAAAATTGGCATTTATAGAACTTTTTTGGGGAGCCAAAGAGTTCTTCAAGGAATCAGATTTTGGAAACTTCTATAGATCCCAAGTCTCTCATTCATCATTATTTTGCAGCGCTCCAAGGGCGATCCTTTACGTGGCTTTGAGGATGAAAAATTTTCTTTTGTTGCTTTCAGAAGAGGACAACGACCTCGGTAAGTATGTTTACTGGCTTGAGTAATACCTAAACGCCTCTATGTTTAAGCATTACCGCAAACAATACATCCACCGTACTTTTAATCATCAGCCTTTTTCCTCTAATATTTATGTCATTAATGTTAACCGCAATTAATAAATTTCAAAAGGGACCCTTGGCCTCTGGATGGTATGAAATTTGAGACTTTGAAAGAGCAGCGTGCTAAGAGAAATCCTGAAGATTTCGAAATCGACTATGGTATCATGTCTATCTCCCTTTTTTCCTTCTTTTTTTAAATCGTATTTAGCTCAACTACAGTGCTTGCTTACTTCTACTTCAAAACATGTTCTGAACTCGGACAGAGGATCTAGTTGATGCAGAAGAAACTTCTGATATGATCCCATATGAAGAAGTGGATCCAAGTGCATACGACTCTGATGTTATGGAAACTGATAACATCATAGATAATGACGAATATCAAGAAGAAACCGTTAATGCTAATCTTGGTGGTGGTTGGGGAAGGATTGTCTTCCCTCCTGTTCGACGAGGTCGACAGGTTCACATGAATATTTGTCGATCAACCAATCCAGACGCCTCAGAAGGTTCATTCGACCACGAGGTTATCACACAAACTAAGAACCCAACGTTGCATCTTCAAGCCCGAAAGTCTTTCTGGGGCGACTTATGGCCCTCGAGAAGGACTGTAACAACTGCAGCCTCATGATCACACCAATGTAAAAGACCTAATATATTTATTAATATAGAAACGTTTTGAGTTAATAATCTTTGCATGTGAGCTTCTTCTACCGACAAATTTCAAGCTTGGTTAATGCACCAAACTTGTCCCTTGCAAGGTTATGCAGGTAGAGAGGTAAGTGAAAAAGTCTTCTTAGCTTAACTAGATATGGTTCCTTGGCACATAAACTAGAAATGTCCATCGATAAGCCACAACCTTTACTGGTTCACTTTTGCCATTTCATGATGAGATCTGGTTGCAGCATTTTGGAGACGAGGACTCAATCAGTGTTACAAAACGACACTAACTTTTGTCTCCCACCAGCAAAAGAAAGAAAAAAGAGAAACAAAATCTCACCCCCAATCCCGAAAGTAGTTGATCCTGTTTGATCATTTGAGACAATGGATAAGGAAGTTGTCTGGTCATTCTTGAGATTAAAGTTGAACAAAGTTGAGGGTTCTTTAGATAAAAATCATACATAAAAAAAGGTAAAAAGAACTTTCGGGTGTCTCCTAATTTTAATATGGAGTATCTCTTAAGAAAATGAAGCAACTAAGACTTTTTCAATTTTGAAAGTAATTAACTAAGGATAATTAAATATGATGTTCATTTTTTTTGTCAATTTGTCTTATTTTGATTGGAATAATAACTTTTAATATTGTCTTAAATTTAAAAAAAATCAATAAATTTAACTCTCAACAATTATAAAATCTATCAATTTGATTTTAATTTTAAATTTATTCGTTCAACGAAGGTTAAAGTTGTTAATCTTATTAGGACCAAGATCAAACGATAAAATCTACAAATATTGAATTTTAAATTTATTATTATACCAATCAAAAGTAAAATAAATTGACAAAAAAAAAATAAACATCATGATTAATTTACTTTAATTGCTCACTCTCAAAATTGAGTAAGATTAAATTAATTCAAATTTATAAGGACTAATTTACTCAATATCGAACTTAATAAAAACTAAAGAGATACTTTACTTCTTTTATTTATAATTAGATTAACAGTGGCAATAGACTATCTCTGCCTTATATAGAAAATTTCAGGACTATGAAGTACATAAAAACATTAAAATCTCCAAATTCAAAGAACAAACTTGATCAAACATTAATCTTGGACTTGAACAACTATCTTAATATACGAAAAAAAAAAACTTTGCTGGGTTGATATTTAATTCACTATTGTACAGACAACAACTTAACATAGATCTTGAATTTGTAAGGTGTTAAACATGGCAAGGTACTGTACTAACGCATTAGAAATTCGAATTTTTTAATGCACATAATCAATCTGATGCAGAAACAGAATTATTTTACGATTAATAAGATAGAGACCCTAAGTTAAATGGGTGGCCCATATACGATTCTCAAGTTGAAAATCATGGTAGGGTGTGCCTCTCAAAGACCAGAAATAGAATCTGCATTAATTTCAATCTAAATCTTTGCTTCAAAAGGAAGGAAATTAGATCGAAACTAAGCTTTTATATGATGTGATGATATACATAAGAAGCAATTAAAATTTGAAAAATTCAGGCCGATGAAAAAAAGGGCCTGGTGGTCCAAAAAGGGATCATGGGACAACTGTGGGCTTATTACAGGCTACAATACTATATAGTGGAGATGAGGCCCCCTCTCCCATGAACCAACCAAACCAACCATGTGGCCTTCACTTTTTGACCCTTTTGCATAATTGACCCCTTCCTGTTTTAGTTGCTCTGTCCATATCATTTTTATTAAGACCATATGTTTTGATTGGTATCTAGTCCCTGTTTGTATCAAGAATTTGAGAGTTAGTCCCTGTACTTTAAAAGTTAAAAATTCAATCCTCCTACTTTTTCAATTTAGAATTTTCAGTTCAATCATTATTGTTGTTTGTAATTTCTGTCAAAATTTGTCAACTTAGCATCATGTGCGAAGCTAGAGATTTTATTGGGAGGGTCGAGATTGAGTTATATATTTTTATGAGATTTAAAATATAATTTTACCATTTAATTAGCTTATATCTTTATAGTTTTCAGGAGTACTAAATAAAAAAATTATCATTTTGGGGGTCAAACTATAATTTTACCTTTTATTTATAAAAAAATGTATAAAAATTCAAAGGTTAAAAGCATAATTGTTCATTTTAAAGGGGTCACGATTCTGCTTTAACATTTTATTTTTTGTCAATCATATGCGACGTCGTATGAGAGTAGTCTAATATACTAAATTAGCAAATTATGACAGAAAATACTGATAATGTTAATGATTAAGATAATATTTTTAAATTAGACAAGTAAGATGATTTAATTTTTACCTTTTTAATTGTAAGGATTAAATTTCAAATGTTGTCTAAGTACAGGGACTAACAGCATATATATATATATATTGGCTTGGTTACCACTTGCCCACAATTTCAACTTAACAAAGTGTAAACCCAAGCTCATGCCCAACACGCTTACACATGGTTATAGAACGTTGAAATCCCTGTGATCAAATAGGGTCAACGGTCAATATCACTCCATGGCCCAGAAAATATATATTTTATTGCAACTAAGAATAAAATTGGGTGGTGGAGAATGGATATTAAATTCATCACAGATTTTAGTGGGTCCCTGGAAGATCTACTAGCTAAAATCCAACGGTTCAAATAAACTAATTTCAAAATTAATTTAAATTTTTTTTAGAAAAAGAAAATTATAAATAAAATTAGAGATTTTGGGGCAGAAAAATAGTGAAGCCATTGTATGAGAAACAAAAAAGTAGTCAACTTGAATTATATAGTAGTCCTGGTAATATTAATATTCCTAATATTTTTTATTGATGACGTGGAATGCACTAGCTAAGCTCACATGCGGTCCACGTCTAAAGATGGGGTCCGTCACGTGACATGATGAGAATGGGTAATTTTTTATTTTTATTTTTAAATAAAATCGGACGGCTGTGGTTGTATTCCTTGCTTTGCTTGATGGGGTATTGTCGGGTAAGGAATAGAGACGGGAGCATGCGGATTGGGGTCCACCGCTAACACCACC
This sequence comes from Gossypioides kirkii, assembly GCA_005610355.1. Taxonomy (NCBI): domain Eukaryota; kingdom Viridiplantae; phylum Streptophyta; class Magnoliopsida; order Malvales; family Malvaceae; genus Gossypioides; species Gossypioides kirkii. Next base: position 2,844,972 of record CP032254.1, on the reverse strand, counting down.
GCCCTCGCTTACTTGTTTTTGTTTTTCGTCACGTTACAAACGCACGCAGCCCCCCGCCGTCGCCGCCCTTTAAAATTCACGTTGAGTGGTAGCATGAGTTTTGCGTTGCGGTGCTGTTTTGGGTGGGGCGGTAACGTTGGAACATGATGCCCCCACATCGGACGGCTTCAATTCGCCGCCATTCAATACTGTAATGCAGTGTATTGTAGTACACTGCACAGTACCACAAAGAGGTACTAGAATTGATTACAGTAAATTGGAGTGAAATCACGGGGCATGCAGGGCTTTTCCCTTTGGTTAAATGAAACAATAACATATTAGCTCCTCTCAAATATTAGTTCTTTAATTTAAATTTTTGGAACTCTTTCGTAAAAATAAAGAAAATTACATTTTTCAATATTTAAAAAATTAAAATATTAGACTTTTTATTGGTACATAAATAAAAATATTAAACTTTATCCATTAATTTATTTCTTTTTCTCTTATCAACGACAGAATCTTAGCGTCTTCACTTGTAAAGAACGTTAAGATAGGTGTAGTGAAAGCCAGTGGACGTTAACCACGTGTGCATGCAAAAAATAATAGCTCCTAGTGATGGAGCCACCACCAATGGGGAGGAGTGGGGTTATTATTAGGTAAGGTAATGATACGATATATATATGACTCACAGGAGTTTTGTTCAAAAAGAAAGCCACGTGGCCAACAACCGTTGATGGATGGAGGTCCCAGTTTTCATCAATCAATGTTCATCATCACCTAAAGGAATCAACCCAATCACATCCACGACCGCTCAATCATGTCCCTTCAACATCTCACCTTTTATTTTTCTTCGCCACTTCACCTTTATCAAAACCTTTGTCTTAAGTCACAAGTGATGCACATTTGATATATACATATATATATATATGCAATAGGTCAATTTTTATATAATCTTTTTATTATCTATTTTTAAAATTTAATCTTTATATTTTTTTCACTTATATAAGTGTGTATGAAATCAGTATATTTATATTTTATTATTTGAAAAATATAATAGGTTCAAAATCAGACAGTTTGGTTAAGGTCAAAACTAAACTAGGTTAGTACTGAGTTGTTGTCGTATTAAAACAAAATTCTAAAAAAAAAATCTTTGTTGTATATATAATATCCAAAATCTTCTTTTTCAGTTTTCACCAACGTTTGGATAAAAACAAAAAGAAACATTCGTCTTTAACGTAAATTAGTGTTTATATGCACATATTTGAAAGTAATGGATTTGAAGTTAATTAATTATTAATTTGGTAGGAGGAAAAGAAAATAATTAAAAAATGCATTTGAAGTTAAAAGAATCATTACTATCCTTACAAAGGAGAGCAATAAAAGAAAAATAAAGCAGAAAGGTGCTGTTCATATGGGATTGCCATCAAATTATTATTATTTCTTTTATTGTTCTTTAAAATAAAATAAAATTGAAATATAGAAGGTTCTTTAGGGTTTTTTTAGATGGATGATACGTTTATCTGCAGTTAGTGTAAAAACAACAGTAACAATGAGATTAAATATTATAATGATACTGTAGCATGAGATCAAAAAAAATTAAACACATCGAATTCTATCAATAGAGCTTTTAACTTCGTAAACAAAGTTTAGTAGACAGTTGATTAGGTGTAATAAAATACTAAAAAATATTAAAAATATGGTCATGTAATTAATTGAACTTCAATCCAGTTGGCATGAATGTTGTTGTGTAAAGTTTTTTAATCTTTAAATTAAAAAAAAAAGTATACTTGAACGTAATTAAACCTATATCCATATAATCATTACATTGAACAATAAATTAAAAAAATTCTTTTTAAAAAAATGTTACACACAATATCAATGGTAATGAAGAAGGAGGAGAAATGTGTTTTGGTGAAGGAACAGAGAAGAAAAAAATAATAAAAAAAAGGAGTGTTTAAAGTACCCTTCTCAATAAGAATCTTTAAAAAATGTATAGAAAATTTATGGGATCGGACTTCAAACTAGGTTATTATATATTTTATTATAATTATATAATATATATATAAATAAATTGTTACTTGATTGTGTAATGCAATATCCATAGTTGGTAAGCAGCACAAATGTAGGTTAATTAATGAGGCATTAAAATTAGCAAAGTACATAAAATTGAATAGACGTAGGCATGGCCCTGTCGTTGGTGAGTGATGAAGCAAATTGGTGGTGAAAGAGCTAATTAACAACTCATATTAGCAATACCAATTACTAAGATTAGCACCAAAATTAATGTGGATCCTGACTCAGTTTTACGTGCATGCTAGCTAGCAACCTATATATCCACCCTCCCACATTGCTCAAATAAATTAAAATGCTGCCCTTTATTTACGTATTTATGCTTAAATTATTTACGTTTGGTACTCTTTCTCAACTAAAGTGGTGTCAATATTCCATTACAATACATGTTTTTAATGGACCAATCCTCCAACCGCATTTAAAACACTTCCAACCCAAATTTAGGTAAAAGAATTATAGAACTTTTATATTCAGAGTTGAATTGTATTTTATCTTTTTTACTTAAAAAATAAGTAGAAATAAATTTTTTCCAAAGTTTTTAAAAGTTTTAGTAAGGTTACACAAAACTTAATGAACAAGTCAATTTTTGTGTGTTAGATTAAAAAATAAACTTTAATAAAATGGATGAAATTTTTAATAGAAGAACTAGTCTGATATTTAATCTAATATATAAAAACCAATTTATCTATTTTTTAATAGACAGATAAAATACAATCGGCTTTTAATATAAAGATTTTCATTGTACTTTTACTCCCAAATTTTTTTTGTATTTTTTTAATATAAAATATATATTAGGCTCTTTTTATTTTACAAGAAGATTAATCCTTTTTAAAATTAATGATTATTTTTTTAATAAGAACTCATATTTTATACTTCAAAGATATAATGTGATTCTCAAAATCCTTTCATTAAGTATGGGCTTTTAAAGCTTTAACCTCAACCAGCAATAAATTCATCAACTTTTCTGTTTGTCATTTGCTTTCATTTTCTTTCTTCCTATATAGTCAAACCTAATTCAATTCAATGAGAAAAAAAGAAAACATAAAAATGTTTTTAAGGATGAAATTATATACATGATGATATGTAAAACATGCACACATAAGCCACTCACCTTCTTTTTTATATATAAATAAATAAATAATTATTGTATTTGCAGAAACAAATATTCCCACTTTGTATACTTATATTTTATATTTTATTATACAAAACGTCCCATCCCTGGTGTCTCTTCTCTCTCTTATACACGCACAAGCCATAAAGCAAGGCGATATACATTGTACATATACATAGAAACCCCCTCAAAAAACCACCCAACATTTCATTTTCTCTGCTTTTCAAACCAGTTTCGAGACCAAAAACAGAAGCTTTTTCACTATTTTTTTTCTCTTATATTGAAGATTTAATACTGTTCATTTTTCTTTCCTTCTCTTTCAGTTTCATCCATGGATACTGCTCAATGGCCACAGGTAGAGGGAGATCTATCACCTGGCTAGCTTAGCTGATCTTCTTCTTCTTCACTTTATCAAACTTTTTGGGCTTTTCTTTTTCTTTTTGTTTTCAAAGTTGCAAAAGATGGTGGTTCATGGCTATAGATAATCGTTGAAAGTCCCCACTCAAATTGGATTTAGTGTTTATCATTTGTTCTTCAACATTTTGCACTTTATCTTTCTCTTTTGCTTATATCTATATGTAATAAAAAGTAAAGCAACCTTTTTTTTTTTATAAGTTTATATCTGGCTTTGTTATAATCTTGGAAAGTGTAAATCAGTTAACTCCTTTGGTTTTTTCCATTTGTCTGCTAATCTTCATCTTTGTTTGATTGATGTTTGTAGGAGATAGTGGTGAAACCAATAGAAGAGATAGTCACGAATACATGTCCAAAGCCAACAGGTTTAGAGAGGAAAATAAGACCTCAAAAAGAACAAGCTTTGAACTGTCCAAGGTGCAATTCAACAAACACCAAATTCTGCTATTACAACAATTACAGTCTCACTCAACCTAGGTACTTCTGCAAGACTTGTAGAAGGTATTGGACTGAAGGTGGTTCCCTTAGAAACATCCCTGTTGGTGGTGGTTCAAGGAAGAACAAGAGATCATCTTCGTTATCATCTTCTTCTATTTCTACTTCTTTAACATCATCCAAAAAGCTACCTGGTTTGGTTACACCACCAAGCTTATCCCAGTGTTCTACTCAAAACCCTAAGATCCATGATGGTCAAGATCTCAACCTAGCTTTCCCTACAGCTAGTCAAGGCTATAGGAGTCTCTCTGAATTGGTTCAAGTTCCCTTAGAAAACAATAATAAGAACCAAATCCCTAGCTCTTCTTCTTCATCACCTACTACTTCTCAACTTTCAGCTTTAGAGTTGCTAACTGGAATCACTTCCAGGGGGTTTAATTCTTTCATCCCCATGCCTGTTCCAGATCCAAACACAGTTTATACACCTGGTAAATTTCCCATGCAAGAGTTTAAACCAACACTGAATTTCTCCTTGGATGGACTTGGAAATGGATATGGGAGTCTCCATGGTGTTCAAGAGACAACTGGGAGGCTTTTGTTTCCATTCGAAGATCTGAAACAAGTTTCCACCACAACTGATATTGATCAACATAAAGACCAAGGTGATTCAACTGGTTATTGGACTGGTATGTTAGGTGGTGGATCATGGTAATTAAACAAGATGGAAAAATTAATATTGGCTTTTCTTTTTCTCTTTTTTACTGTTTTTTTGTTAAGGTGGGGGTGACTTGTTTGGATTTCTTCATTACTAACAGAAGATGATATACATGGTTTTCCTTGATTTCTCTCTCTCTATATATGATCCCTTCTTTTTTTAATTAATTATGGTGGGAAATTTGAAGCTTATTTTAGGTTGGCTTCACTGAGGGCATACTAGAAGAAGATATCAAGCTAAGCCAAGATCCTTTTTTATGGTAAAAAAAGTGTCATGGTTCAAAAAAAGAGCAGAAGGGCAACCCTACATATCCATTGGTTGGCTTGGTACAAGTACAAAAAAAATGTATAATTTTCAAAGTTTGTAAGGGATTCCTGGTTGGAGCAAAAAAAAAAAAAAAACTCTTAATTTGTTCATGAAGTTTTTTTTTTTATTTTGATTTTAGTAAACAAATTGTTGAGGCTCTCATATTTGATATTTGTTGCTGCAATGTTGATTTTAAATTCTCTCTTTCCCCCCATATCCCTTCTTTTACATCATATGTATGGCGTCGACACCGAAGAGATTAATATAGGAGAGAAGCTTAGAAAGATGAACTGTATATATATATATATATGCCAGGTAAGAAATCTGATCCTCCCATCATGCCATTGCAAATTTTTGTGTTAACCTGTAAAACTATATACATATAAACTTGCTTCAATCCATACAAAAGCTTACCTACTAATATTCAATACGAAAAAACCACAAATTTTAGACCCATTTCCATCATTGCTTCAATGCCACCCTCTTCTCCTTTTCTTCTTTTTTTTTGGAATTGAAAGATTGAGAAAGATCTGACAAAGCCTCCTTTCTTTCGGTCATGAAAATGGACCCACAAACATTCCCCTCGACAAGTGTGCCGAAGAATAATACACCCCCCACCACCCCCACTAAGGTTTTCGATCAATCCAGATCTACACCACCCTTATTTTATTATATATATATATGTATGAATGTATGTAGGTTCGATTTTGTTGTTTGCTGTAATCCACCTTTAAGTTTGTGTATAATATCTGACAGATAGTGTGTTTAAGTTAAAGCCTGTATCAACCACCCTTTTGACTCTTGAGTTCAGTTTCTCTTTGTTTTCTTCAAGTTAATGGCTTGTTCATCATGGGCTGTTTATGGAAACCATAATAATCATGTAGTCTTTTATTTTAATATTTTAGTCTAAACAACAAGAATGCCTGATGAAAAAACATTTTTGCTTAAACAAGAAATGGGGAGCTTTCAGATTCAAATGGTTTCTTTACACACGGAAGCTATTTGTGGAAAAACGTCATGTGGCAAAAAAATGGGCAAAAATGGTAAGATTATGAAGAAGGGTTTTGCAATTTAGACAAAACCCAGTTCTTTTTTATGTATTAAAAAATGGATATTCGAGTTCATGTAGTATAGCATAAATCAAGTGGTTAAAATATCTAAATATTTACGTGAATATTCTAAATCTAATGATCGACTTTAATTATAGAACCATTAAAATATTAAAGAGAAATAGTACGATAATAGTGTTATTAAATTCGTGTATCATGTGTTGAACTAAACTTCATTGATCGATCCATGATGTCTGAACTAAAAGAACTTTTTATTTTCGATTAAAAAAATGGGAAACTTTTTCTTTTCTGTAAATGTTTGCGTCTGGGACTGGGGAAAATTAGAACATTAGGTGGGATGCGAATACATGGAAATTAACGTGTCGTGGAATTCGTTAAGTAATGGTGGTGGATTCCTTCAGACATGATCTACCAGAACCAGGTGTTTTTGCCTGTACTTATTTAGCTTGTGATTCAAGTTACTATGTGTTTCACTCAAAGGCCTTGGGTGGACTACGAAGTGACTGACCCACTGCCGACATGCGCATGTCTTTCAACTGTAAGCCTGATTGAAAATCTTTCCCTTTTTTAAAAAAAATTATTGTGAACATTATAGTTTAACAACAAAACAAAAGTCCTTTGCCACTCTACCTGTAGTTCACAAAAATGGCCATATCTTGGCTTCCAACAAAGTTGGAGGCTAATAAAAGAGATTTGTGGCTTAAGCTGAGAGCAATATAGGGCAAGAAGATGATCTATATAGCTTGCAAAGAGAGAAAGTAAATAGTATATATGAATGTAGTTTTCCCTGGCTTAAAGGAAGGGAAAGGGAAGGTATATTTTCTTAACCTGATTAAAGAGAAGTGAGAATGCCCTTTTCAGTTTCATTATCTGTACAGGGATATTACAATTATATTTGGAAATTGGGATCACCCCAGAATAATGAAACTTAGTACTTGAAAAACCAGACTTGAATTCCTTGGCAGTTGTTCAATGCTCACCGTTGATTCCGAATATACGGACCTTGTGCATGTTGGGGAACTTTGCGACTACCAGCACAAATACGGCTAACGTATTGAAGAAGAGCATCGGGTTTTGATAATCCGTTGTATGTGAGGCGATAAGGTACCTGGAAAATAAAATGTAGGGTAAAGAAGGATGGTGTTAACCATGATAAAAGAAAATATTAGAGTTCTTATATAATGTCTTGCGATGCATCACTTCGATATTACTCTTATCTAAGGTTTCAGAGTCCTAAAAGGTTTCCGTTTAAGAGCCGCTTAATAAATATGGCAGTGGGAAACAGCTAGTTTAATATGCAGAAAAGTACTGTCTAGTTTAATGAATCAACTGTTGAATGATATGGAAAAGAATCCATAAGCAATTAGTAACACACAGAAATTAGTAAATGTTTTTCTTCCATATAAACGTACGAATGTAGAAAAGCACATAATGTATAATCGGGTATAAGTTCGATACCCATGGAGATTCATCTTCTTCGCAGAAGGAAGTCATTGATAACAAGGATGTGGATGACCAAGTTGGAAGGGTAGAATACGGTTTAAATCAATTGCATGTCAGGAAACTATCTTTTATTAACTGACTCTTTGAATAACGTAAATTGACTACATCCATAGGTCGTAACAAGAGGCAGTCATGAGTGTGGCAAAGGTTCACTAAGTATCTAACAGAAGGCATGCACCTAATCAAATAAAACATAAGGGAGACCCACCATGTTGCATCTTTTACGCTTTAGTTAAATGAATCATCTACGAATTAAAAAGTCGCCATATTTTTATTTCCGATATTCAGTATAGGTTTACATAGAAGAAAGTGAATACTTACAGCACAACAGGTACAACAGTCAAAAACTTCCTGTTCCGTGTCAGTTGCTTGCCATTGTCTATTTGCTCCCACCAAGTCAAACTGTTGTAGATACCTTGGTCATCAGCAAACGGCGTTCCCTTCTTCCAGTGAAAGAACTGATATGTGACCTGAGGCAAGAATATGCAAATCCATGCACAACATACTCATTAAACATAGAATAAAGAGCTGAAAATTTTGAATACTACACCATTTATAAGTGTTATAGTGAAGAGTAAAGAATAATCATATCTTGACCCTGTCTTATGGTATAACAATAACAATCAAATCTCTGACCGGATATCATAATTAATAATTGCCTGAAAATGTCTAACAAATTGTTTCACATTGATAAACAGGAAATTGTTATTTAGACATCTAGTAGTTGAAACTCAAAGAAACAAACTCTGACCAACTGTATAGGTGAAATCTGAGCCTTGCTTCACTCAAGGAAAAGAAACAAATAGAACTATCAAAAGGGGCATGCCAAACATTAACAAAAGCAGTAATCACAAATATACTAGTTTTAACTCATTCTATTTGCTACCAAGCGAGTACATCATTAGGACTTAAAAATTTAGATTTCCATTCATCCACGCATATCAAACCATCAAGAAAGCTAGAAAACTATTACAGCAGAATCATGAAAAGTGAAGACAGTTAGCAACAGCACCAGATGTTGTCTAATCAAATCTCGGAGGGATACCTTACTCTAAAAATGTAAAGGTCAATTAGCCCTTTACTACCAGCCAAAAAGGTTGACAAACAACCAATTTAGAATCAAGAATCCTAAGCATTCCAGTTTGAGAAAGTAGGCTATTATTCTCGACATTCTCACAATCACGCGGGTCTAGAATACCAAAGAAGAAACAGACAACAGTCCATCTGTTGTTGACATGCAATTTAGTATATGATATAGCATTTCAAGCCAATTTGATATAGTTGATACACTGAATTCCCAAAAGAAAATTCAGTTTATAAATTGAAAAGTGAGGGAAAAGGGTGCTTTAAAGAGTTCCAGACCAGCTTATTCTCTCATTCAGTTGTGGCTTGTGCTGAAAATTGTCACCTTCTTAACTAAGTTTAAACCTCCAAATCTTCAATAAGCTTAGAGATATAGCCTATATAGGCAGTCAAAGGCCAATAAACTGATGACAACATCGCATAATCAATTCGCAAACACAAGAAACAGAATGAATTAATACTATCAACATATTATTTGAGTAGTTGTAATCATAGACATAGATTTCAACCAAGCACTAGCACCAACAAACTCATAATTCAAGCTTTCTACAATTCACCTATACAAGAAGCTACTTGGGGAACCCGCTAAATCTCTCTAGTCAAGCAATATAGCAAAGCTGGTCCAGAATAATAATCCCCAAAAATTTAACCAACGCAGGGAAAAAAACCTAATTTCGTCGTTGCTATAACTAAAGTCTCAAGAAATCATCAAATCCTTAATTCAATCCAAAACCCCCATCAATAAAAAAACAATCCCAAAAGCTGATCAAATTAAAACCCAGATAGGAAACGCAACAAAAACCAAGAAAAATATAACTTTTATGAATCGAAACCAAAAGGGGGACAAAAGGCGAGCTTACAAAGAAATGCGCGAGATGAACAATTGTCCAAGCGGTTCCAGCAGAGGTGCCAAAGAGAGATAAAACGAGGAGCCATGAAATGAAAACCATCAAAATATAAGTGGTCCAAACCCTGGGTACGTGAACCACTCCGTGTTCTTGTTCAGATCTGTAGTTGGCACTGCTCTCACGTACATATTTCACTTTTTTGCTCTTGTCTTCTTCTTCTTCTTGTTTCACAAGTTTTCCTTCTTTTCTTAAACAAACAGAGGTTGATTCACGGGTTTATTGTTACAACTTTGAATTTTCTTTGTTGTTGAACAAAGGAAGGCTTAATTTCAAGGTCAAGGATGATGATCGAGGGAGACGTAGGATAATGATTATGAAGATGATATTGTCTTTATTGACGGTGCGGGTTTGGGTCTTTTTCTTGTTTAACCTATTTATAAGGCTCCCTCGATCTGAACCATCCTTTGTATTTTCTATGGCCTAGCCTGGCTGCTTGTCGTTGTCGAATTATTTTGCTTCATTACGTATTTCGGAGGAATTTTCGGCAAATTTCCTTTTTGTAGATAATGTATAAATATACATTGTTGGTTTAATAAAATGTAGGCAAGGAATGTTTCATACATTTGCATTTTTTTCCTATGAAAATAATAGTGCTTAGATGCAAGATTTAATGTTGAAGATTGTGGGTGGTGATTGATGCTACATTGTGATATTGTAAGTTAATGTATAAAAGAGAGACTTGATACGGGTCCCTTTTGCATAATTATCCATAAAAGTTGGGCTATTTTTAAAATTGAAAAAGAACTTCATCCAAAGTGCAGATAAAAGTGATATTATATAACTTAAAAAGTCGATTTTGAAATCGAGATGTGACATAATATGATTGCATCCATTTGAAGATTAATCTTGTCCAAGACGAGTTCAGTAAAAAAAACCCTCTATATTGCAATTTATCACCATAACATGATGTGGTATAAAGTTCGATACTTCGTGTTGAAAATTATTCTCGTTCTTCATACCAGAACGATCTACAATTAATATTAAACAAGAAAATATCGGAATCACAGGCAAGGAAACACGATGAGTTGGATCATGCGGGTGGACGGTTGGTTGTTGGTGTTTCAACTTAGGAAGAAACAAGTTCATCTAACCTCAGACAACAAACAAGAACATGACACTATTTCCTTTGTAGTTTGGTAGTTGCCAAACCAATACCAACCGTCGATGATCTGTTTACTTTACCCTGCAAGCGCCCCGAAACTACATGGATATGATAATGTGAAGGGGGCCAAAAAATCAGATGAAATTAAGGATCATATTGAGCTTTTGATGGAGTCTGAGTTACATGAAATGGGGATTGTCACCATCTATTCATTTTATAAGTTCATTAAAATCATACAACTTCCAAGAAATCAAAGGCTAATAGTGGTATTGCCAACTCCATCCAAGCCTTCCATTAATCTTCTCTTTGCTGACTTGGTTCTGTAACACCATACCTCGAATGCCTCGCTCAAGTCGGGATACTTAAGCTGCTCGGTTTTCATCCAATCCGACAGAATATCCGCTTGATCGTTAGATGGCAATGCCAGTACTAACGAAACGATTGCCCCCTCGATACTTTGGCACAAGTCTTCATCCATCTTGTAAGGGAAATCTGTATCCCCGTCAGCTTTTGCGTCCAGGAGAGGCTTTATCTTCCTTATATAGGGTAGCCATGTCTTCAGCAATTGGACTCGACATGGTGCAGGGAGAATCACGTTCCCGTAGCCGACAGCTTCCAGAACTTTCCCGGTCACTTCTATAAGCTTCACCTGCAAACCCCACATTGCATTATCAAGTTTCTTGTCTTCAACTATCTCCAAAATCTTTCTAGACATCTCACCCCAACTACAAACAAAGTCCTTCATTAAATCCATCTTGGGGAGTATGTTACACATCCACTCGACATCCGAAAGGCACTGTAAAATTCTATTCTCGGCAGTCTCGGCTGTGATGTCGGGAACAAGAAGAAAGGAAGACAACTCGTTTTCAAACAATGAGCAAACTTGGGAAAGACCCGATTTTACTACTGATTTTACTTCATCATCCGCTGTAACTAATGGGGTGTCTTCATCTCCTCCAAGCATGAACTCCACTTGTTCTTGTGCAGATGTTTTAAGCTCGTTTCCAAAGGATGGACAAGATCCACCTATTGACGTGGCGAACCGAACTGCGGAAATAAACACATTCTTGGTAGCACTTAAATCCACTGGTTGGATCCTCGCCAATATCGGCATTGCTACCGGCCCCAGTTTCGAGACTTCTTTTACAATTTGTTCCTCTTCCTTATCCTCCCAAGGAACAGCCTCCAAATACTGGATGGAGCAGTTTGTAACGTCTTCACAACGGAACGCAATTGCCAATGGTAGAACACCGAGAGCAGATTGAACCGAGTCCAAGGAATCCAAAAGTGAATCAGTGGGGAGGTACAGTAATCTCAAAAGGTTAACATGATGATCATAAGTAGAGTCCGAGCAATGAATCTCGATGCAGGAGCCCGAGCCAGGATTAGAGAGCCAATCTGCAAAGAACCCGCTTTTACTTACCAGAACAGATGAGTGGGAGTAGAACCATTCAGGTCTTCCTTCGCTGTTTCTCAAGTGTAAAACAACATCACTCGTACCTTTGTCACCGAAACTGCAAGGCTTGGCTACTGCAGTTAGGTCCATGTGCAGAGATAATGAAAATGATATTCATGCTTCACAATTCACACACCTGAAAAAAGCATTATTCGAACTTAAGTTCCGGCAGAACCGACACGAATTCCAGAAGTAAGAGAATAGATCTATCTTCCTCTATCAAAACATGCTTCTTTGCCCCAAAACAATACAAAATCACAGTATCCGACAGAGCACAACTAACAATAATCTAAAAAGGAAATTATGAACAAATCTACAGTTTGGTTCTTGAGACATTGAAGCAAGAATTAATACCATAGCCTAGAAAGGAAACCAGTTCATCATTTTATTTAAAAGAAATATAATAAATTTTAGGCTTTTAGCTATCACTGAGAAGATGCAAAATCAGAAATTTAAGCATCATATTTAATGAATATCAGAACACAGAACATAGATTACTCTTTTCTTAATCCCCAAACCAATAAAACATAGAACATAACATTCAAAATCATTTTTTTTTCCTAGGAAACCAAGAATAAGACAACAGCAAAATCAATAAGCAATTAAAAACATAATTAATATCACATTAATGGGGAAAAAAGCTTCATAAATGATAAAATCTGAATTAAGGGAAATAAAAAAACTGACCTTTTCAAACACCCAGATTGCATTGAGAGCAGACATAAATTTATCTCAACTTTAGCATAACAAATCTGGTGTTAAGGAAAGAACATAGAACAGCAGTTCTTTCTCTCCCTTTGGGTCTGGAAAGTGAGTTCTGTTTCAGGTAATAAAATTAAAAAGCATGGACAAAACCAGAGCACCTTTTAAGACAGGTTTCTGAAATGACGCAACTAGCCTCGTGCTTTGCGTGTTAGAACTTGACAAGTGGGTGGTGGTGATGGGGTACCTTACTCTTTTGAGGGCATTGTAGTTTTTATGAACATATAAGGGCAAGAATGTAATATCATGGCACATTTAACTGTGGTATGTGACAAATGAAGGGTTGAGAGGTGATATTATTTTTGTGGTTTGATGGATTAGATCTTAGAGACATCGAACATCAACAATAACACAGTAAAGTTAATATCTTGACATTTTTGTGATTTTAAATTCGAATTTTACGAATTTTTTTAATAGTTTAATATTTGTAATGGTTGAATATATAGAAAATAATAACATGATTTGATAATAACAAAATCAATATTTTTAAATGCAAACATTTAAATCTTGCGAATAAAATATAAATTTATTGAAAATGAAAATCAAGAATTGAACATAAATTTAGTGAAGCAAATGTTTCAATTTCCCAACATTTCAAATATATTATGATGATGATATTTCAGTTCAGTACCTTTTGGAAGAGGATAGGAGGATCAGACAAGATTCGATATATATATTTTTCATTAATTTGTTGGCTCAACTTGTACAAGTTGCAAGTTTATGCACGATTATTTAATGCCATAGGCCAATTAACCATAAAAAAAGAAGTGACATGATATTAACAAATAATACAAAATTTTAATCGGATTAGTTAATTTTGATGGGTTGAATAAAACATTAATGATTATTTATATCTTTATTAAAAATAATATATAATATTTTATTGAAAGGATATTTATGTATCTTAGAAATAAATCTGAAATTAAAGATTTAAGGAGGCCACTTGCGCAAGTTGTAGCTATGATTAACCAATAGCAATCTAGAAAAGGAAAAAAGCTGCCTACATTCCAAAGTGAGTGTGACTGTGATTAAAACGAAAGCTAAAACCAAGTTATGTCTTGCCTTCACTCTTACGTGTTATTTCGCTGCAAATTCCACGAATATAGATATGTTGGTCCCTCAATATTTGTTATATGGATACGACCCGCCCAAATGTCAATAAACACCACCTCTGGCAGTCGAATAACCATTGCAGTAAGGATTTGGGACACATGATATGGGGCCTTTGAATGATGGTGGTGACGGGGGAAATGCATTGTGGGCTGGTATTTGAAATTGAGCCCAATCAAAGTTTTCTGAATCTTTCTAGGGTTTTCGAGCCTTTTTTTGTTCTACTTTGTTTATTCAGTTGATGCAAATAAATCAAAAAACCCTTTTGATTTGAATCAGTTTGGGTTATTTGAAAGATGGCGGAAACGATACGTACATCAGAAAAACCTTCTAATTCCTCCTCGTTGAATCCTCCCTCCCGTATAATCTGCCATGTGTATGTTCTTCTTCCTTTTCTTCTTCATTTTTCTTTTTTGAATTTCAGATTATTTGTCCAATATTTATTTATTTTTCTCAACTTTCAACTGATTTTGCACAGGTGTCAGAAGCAATTCTCGCAATACACTTGCCCTCGATGTAACTCCCGCTACTGCTCTCTTCCTTGTTACAAGGTAAGGCAGCAGTTTCACGCTTTCTTCAATCAGAAATTGGTTTTTTTTTTTTTATTAGTTTGTTTTGAATTGAAACAAAAAAGATTTTCTTTTATGTGTGAATTTGTTTTACAGTCTCATAGCATTCGCTGTACTGAATCATTCATGCGAGAAAATGTAGTCGAGGAGCTGCGCCATCTTCAACCTGACGATCAAAATAAAAGGAAAATGCTTGAAATTCTGAAACGTTTCCATTCCGAGGACGAAACCGAACCTTTAGATGAAGATGTTGATGGTATTTTCCTTGATTTTGAAGTACCTATATATATATTTGCTTTGTTTGTTTGCCTAATATAAGCCTTGTTGAATTACTGTATCAATGAAAAATGTAATCTGAATGTTTTTTATGGCAGATTCAATTCTTTCGGATGAGACCATTCAGAAGATTTTGTCAGGTAATATTTGGTTCAAATTCTATGTTTTAATTACGGTGAAAGTACTTGTCAAGTCCCTCTATTATAGGGTTGGATCAAATTAGTCCACTTATTATTAAATGGATCAATTTAATCATTATACTATTAAGAAGAATCAAATAAGGCTCATTTTTAACATGGTTATCATTTAATGTTTAAAAAATTGTCATGAAAATTAATTTTTCATTTGCAGCTCAACTCCAAATAGAAGATTCCCTTTGTAAAACCATAAGAAGATTTCAAAATATTAACTCTTTTAAATAATACATGACATTTTTTAAACTTTGAATGTTAACTTTGTTGAAATTTGGTTTTATTTTATTCTTTTTAGTAGTACAGGGACTAAATTGATCCTTTTAATTTAATTTGATCAGTTCCCTTTAATAGAGGGACCTGCCAAGTACATTCACCTGTTAATTACTTGGGTATGCCTTTCGTTCATCCAATGTTTACATTGTTTTGTCTTATGAATTTTATGTTATTCTATGCTTGAACATAAGTTTTTGTTGTTTCTTTTTTATGTAGGAGGTGAAGTTAATATCAATGATTTGTCCCTTGAAGAGAAGAAACGGTTCCAAAGAGCTTTGGCATCTGGAGAATTGAGTAAGATTATTGAGCCGTGGGATCCTTGGTGGTTACAGCCTGCTGCCAGAACAATCTGTTTAAGCAAGGATGGAGCTCAACTTGTACAACCTATGGCTAACCAAGAAGATCTCGAAAGCGACCAACCGAGCGATATTCCTTGTGGCCCCAAAACTCCACTTCCTTCGCTTCATAAGCTCATTTCTACAGAACCATCTCCACTCTTAGCTGTTCATTTGGTTGATATTATATATAGTTACTGCTTCACGCTTCGTGTCTACAATGGAGATTGGCAATCGGATGCTGTAGGATCAGCAATGGTGGTATTGAGTATATCATCTGTATTAGGTCAAGCTGGACAGCCCGAGACCGTGCAGGAAGCTCTGTGTTATTGCTTGGAGCAAACCTGCTCTCCGGCTTACCGGCACATCGGTGGTTTGCGATTTGGATTGGCACTTGTTGATGACATAACAAACCTACTTTCCCTTGGAAGTCCTGCTTTGATTTGTATGCTTTGCGATCTACAAAGGATGATTATGGCTGCGGGAAGGGAGTTGAAATCCGAGCAACAAAGAAAGCTGAGGAAATCCGAAACAAAAAGCAAGCTGAAACTTGCTGAGAGGAAGGTTTATTTCATGATGTGTTGGGTTCATGAGCAACCGGGCGAAGCATTGTCTTCTTTGGCAGCCATTGTGAGTGCAGAAAAGAGTTCATTGATGGAATATGGAGGCAATAAAAGTTTTCCCAGAACAGAGAAGAATGTAGCAGGAAACAAGGGTAAAGCCTTGATAGAGGAAATGTAAGGGTGTTAGTTGCTAAGATAACCCTTTTTTAACATTTTTCAATATGGGAATTTGTTGTTGTACATGTACATGAACATTTCTGATGTATATTTAATTCATATCTTAGAGGGATACTAATTAAAACAGAGTATCAGTAGGTATATATATTAGAAAGTAATGTAGATTGAAAAGGCCTATTTGTTGTTGGGCAATAAAAGGAAAGCACCAAACGACGTCGTTGCGAAATCTGTTATTTTCACAGCACATTATTCATTTCAGGGGGTTTTAAAAGGTCTAATTCTGCCACCTGACCTTTTTCTCTTCGAGTTTTAGGAATTTAGTCCTTGCCCTCAGTCTTTCATTCTTTGTACATTTTTCCAACTACCATCTGTTTTTAGCTTGTACCAACCAACCTTCGGACTATCCCAATACAACAGCATTTCATGCTCCAGTTGAGTTGGATTCTGGCTTCCTTGAAGGTGTAAAAACTCCCTTTAAGTGTGCAAAATAACTAAAATTAAAAAGTCCAAAGAGTACAGGGACTACAGAGAGAATTAAACCTTTTTAAAAGAATCAAAACTCAATGGTAGTTATGTAATTTCGAACAACTCTGTCGTCCAAAAATCTGTTACGATCCCCCAAAGCATTTGAACCCGATGATCTTCAATCCATAAACCCTTCGCTGTCTATTTACCCTTAAACCAACCATCCCAATAAAAACCAAATAAATAGAAATTAAAAAGAACCCCAAGAAAATTCCCTTGCCTCGAATTGTTATTTGTCCTTCCTTTCTCTGTCAGAAAGAAAGGAAAAACCCTAATATTTGTCATTTTGTAAATTCTCGAGAAATGGTTGATGTAGCCGATAAATTGGCATGTTTTCAAGCGGTGACGGGCCTCGAAGATCCCGATTTGTGTACGGAAATCCTCCAGGCTCATGGTTGGGACCTCGAACTGGCTATCTCTTCTTTCACCTCTTCCAATCAATCCTCTGCTTCCACCATTACCTCCGATTCTGACCCTCGCCATTCTCTTGACCCCACCCAATCCGCATCCAGTTCGGGTCTCGTTCCCGCTCCCAACCCCAGCATAGCTTGGAAACTCGTTACATTGCCCTTCTCTGTGATATCCGGTAGCCTAGGGTTAGTCTCTGGAGCTGTCGGGCTTGGATTATGGGCTGCCGGCGGAGTTCTTTCGTATTCCCTTGGGATGATCGGCCTGGGACAGGGGCGAGACGGGGAATCATCGGCACGATTGGTCTCGGTCTCAGCTGCGGCTTCTGAAGCCATGGAATTCGTGGCGGCATTTGAGAGAGACTACCCGACGACAAGGCCGAATTTCGTCGGCGAGGGTTTCATGGACGCCTTGCAGAGGTCAAGGAACTCCTTTAAGCTATTGTTTGTGTACTTGCACTCGCCGGACCACCCGGATTCTCCTGTATTCTGTGAAAGGACCTTGTGTTCCGAGGCAGTGGCTGCCTTTGTGAATGAGAATTTTGTGGCGTGGGGCGCCGACATTAGGGCTAGTGAGGGTTTTAAAATGAGTAATAGCTTGAAGGCATCTAGGTTCCCTTTTTGTGCCGTGGTTATGCCTACTACGAACCAGAGGATTGCACTCCTTCAACAGGTATCAACATTGTGATTCTCACTTCTATTTTGAATTGTTAATAATGCAATAGGTTTTTTTTTTTTTAGAACCCGAAACCAATTAGTTATCTTTTGGCAAAAGCAGAAACTGAAAATGACCTATTATCGTTCATGCTTTAGATATTTTTTCGTAAATTTTTGTGCACACATGCTAGGGGTTAAATGGGTAAAATTCAGGGATTTCATTCTAATTCTTTGTCATTGTGCTTCTGCTGAGCAGGAAGCTTAGATGTAAGTTCTTTCTAGTTTTGTTTTGCTTGTTGGTAAATGCCTTTGAATATGGATTTTTGGGTAGGCACTGAAGTTTTGACATGGTGAATAGCTAGGCGTATCAGTTTTTTTTTGAAGCCTGAAAATGCTGAATAAGTCATCTTCTTAATGATTTATTAAACTAAAGCTTATCTGATTTTCAGTACGCCAGATACCAGTTCTTTATAGTTTGTGATAAGGCATTTTGTGACTTATATCATGCTACAATTGGGCTTTTGCCTTTTTAGTTTCTTTACATTAAGATGCTGCTTTTGCTCCCATTGTGCCTTCATTCCAGACTACTACCTATGAACTTCATTTGACTATTGTTTTTAGTGAATTGATTGGACTCTTTAATTGCATTCCTGTTTCTTATATTTTTAACTTTAGGTCAGCATTGTTTCAAAAAAAAAAAACTTTAGGTCAGCATAAAATAACGGAACTAAACCGGCCAGTCAGACCAGTTCCACTGTGAACTGGTGGCCTATCTAGTCCAGTACATTATAACTTTTCTGAACCAGTAAAAACCGGTTTAATCGGTGATCTTGCATGTTGATGCTCTCTTTTTTCGCAGGTTGAGGGACCAACATCTCCGGAAGAAATGCTCACGATGCTGCAGAGAGTGCTTGAAGAAAGTTCTCCTGTTCTTGTTGCTGCAAGACTGGATGCAGAAGAGAGAAGAAACAACATGCGTTTGAGGGAGGAGCAAGATGCTGCTTACAGAGCAGCACTTGAAGCTGATCAAGTAGGCTGCTTTTAATTTTAAATTAGCGGCTTTAATACAGTTTACTTCATATTTGGCTAGAGGGCATAGTCTAGTTTCTTTTTTCTCATTACTGCCATTATATTCCAAGAAGACTGAAAAAGGAAAATGATAATCCCTTCTTTGCTTACTAAATGTATTTGTGCTTTAAAAAGTACCATTGGAATGATAAAATAACAGCCTGACTAATCTTCTCATTTTATTCATGACATTAGGCTAGGGAACGCCAGAGGAGGGAGGAGCAAGAACGTCTGGAAAGGGAGGCCGCTGAAGCTGAGCAGAAACAGAAGGAAGAAGAAGAAGCTCATGAAAGAGCAGCACGTGGAGCTGCTGAAAAAGAGGCTGCCCGAGCTAGAATGCGAGAACAAAAAGCCTTATCACTTGGTGATGAACCTGAGAAAGGACCAAGTGTTACACAGGTAATTTCATTTTTCTTGCTTTCTTTATGGTTTAGGCACTTTTATTATCTCAGTTCTAATGATCATTTTCCATCATCCTTGCATTTTCCACTTTTCTCCATTGGCATGCCTAATACTTCTCTGTTGCCAAATTAAAATTAAACATATGCATGTTGTGTTGCGAAAACAGGTATTGGTACGGTTTCCCACGGGTGAACGCAAAGAGAGGAGGTTTCACAGCACGGCAACAATCCAATCAGTTTATGACTATGTTGATTCATTGGGTTGCTTAGAAGTTGAAGATTACAGCCTTGTGTCCAACTTTCCTAGAGTTACATATGGTCGTGATAAGCAATCCTTGAGCTTGAAAGAAGCAGGATTACATCCTCAGGCCAGCCTTTTTGTGGAGCTAAGCTAGTCTGAACTGAAGAAAGCTTGATACTTGTCATGTTGTATGATCTTTAAAGTTTTCTACAATTACTGAAGTAAATATTTTTAATATGCTTCTTGTTTCTAGTTTCAACATAATCAGCGAACCATAATTTGAGATAAAGATAGCAGGGACTGAGTTCTGTAAGATTCGCTCCCTCAACCAAATGGCCAAGTTTTTCAATTCAATCAACCACTAGTATGTAGAATGATTAAAATTTTAAAGAAATGTTCATGTATTTTAATTTATTTTTTTTATATTTCAATTAAACATGCAGTGTTTTTTTAATTCCATTTATAGAGTTAAAAAAATTTATCACTATAAATTATCAAATAATTATTCTTTATTATGTAGTTTTATTTATTTTTATGAAATTTCTTTTATAAAAGTTTTTATAAGATTTATTTGTTCTAAATTTACTTTTTAACATTTATGTTATTGTAACAATCTCATCTATTTTAAAACTTTTCTCTTCTAAAGATATAAAGTTTTTATCTCATTTTCTATATTTCAAGTCAATTAACATTAACTCATCGTACTTTTTAGAAATATATATTTAAATATATATTGGAAAGTCACAACTTGTTGAACACTAAATGAGAAGTATAAAAGGTCTGGAAATCGATCAATAAAATCATTGCGAGTGTTCCCCCCTGTAATAAAAGAGATTTAATTCATAAATTGGTATTTAATTTATATTTTCTTTTTTATTTCAGTATTTAAATATTTTTTGTCACAAATGGTATTTAAAATAATTTTTCTTTATATATATATATATATATATATATTTATTTATTTATTTTTCAGAATTAAACCAATGATTGAATTTGTTAAATCAACAATTCTCGATTTGATCAGTTCATCCGATCTAATTAAATATATTATTAAAAATTTATAAAATAAAAAAATTTTAAAAATAGAAAAGATTAGTTCAATCTTTTTTTAGTTTAGTTCAATTGATCTACATCGATTCACAAGTCAATTGATTCAACCCTAATTGATTTTCGATCTCTTCAAATAGAGCAAACAAATAATGAAGTTAAAAAATAGAATAAATCGCCAATGCCTCGACTTTGAAAGGAAAAAATTCGAGAATTATCAAACATTATAAAGGATGGAAAAAGAAAGAGAAAAAAGATAAATAATGTAAAATAAAAAATAAAATAATTTTAAAAATATATTTTAAGTTTATATGATATAGCCTTTATTTATTGGTTGTAATTTTTCTAATGGATATAAAATTTGGTATAAAAAGAATAACAAGAGAATAATTTTGATATTAATTTGAGAAAAAAAATAATTTAAGTATTAATTAGTGAGTCAAGATTTTTTGATTAAATGGTTGACTAACGAATGTATTAAATAAAAAAATTAATTTGGATATTAAATTGTGGATTAATTTTTTTTTAAATTATAGAAAATTTGGTTAAGTTGAAAAATAGGAATAAATCTCAAAATTATACATGAGTTTTGATTTAATATGCAATTGTATACATGAATTTTAATTTAGTGCAATTATATATGTGAAATTTTAGTTATTGTTCAAATGTATACTTGAAACTTTAATTTTGATTTAATCATATATATTTAAATAAAATACATCAATTTATTTTTATATTAAATAAATATAATTATTTATTATTGTAATATATAAATATAAAATTATGCTATATGAATAATTATGTTAATAATTTACAAAAATTTGATCAAATCAAAATTTCATATATAAAATTACATAAAATTAAAATTTATATATATAATTATATATTAAATTATAATTTATGT
Source organism: Gossypioides kirkii (assembly GCA_005610355.1). Classification (NCBI taxonomy): domain Eukaryota; kingdom Viridiplantae; phylum Streptophyta; class Magnoliopsida; order Malvales; family Malvaceae; genus Gossypioides; species Gossypioides kirkii. The sequence continues at coordinate 2,823,311 of CP032254.1, read as the reverse complement.
ATAATTTTAAGATTTATTCTTTAAAAAAAATGGACCAGTGACGGTGATCGACAAAGCGCCGTAAAGCAAAACAAGAACAATTGATGCCAAAAAAGGTAGAAAGAAAAGAAATAAATAAAAACTCAGATTTCCAACTGGGCGGAGCGGGGGATTTTTTTTCTAATTTCTTTAAAAAATCCAACTTTATGGTTTGCCACTCGCCGCAATCTCACTCGTTTCACGGGCCGTCCGCTTTTACCTTTTTAACCATATGCAACAGCAACCGCCATTGTCTTTTCTTGTTCTTTTCCTTCAATACAAAATTATATAAAAATTATTAAAAATGATAAAAAATATAAAACTTATTAGCAATTGATTTAAAATATTTAAATATAAAAAACTATTGTGTTATTTAAAAGTTTGGAGCCTTTAATTTCGGTAACAAGAAAATAAAAAGTTTGAAGTATATTGATGATGAAATTTGTACGGTGCGTGAAGTGAATCATAATGGTTTTAGTTGAAGAGAGACACAAGAGGGAAATTAATATGTGAGAAAAAATGTACTGTTTTTATAATTTTTTAAAATTTCAAGTTTTTATCATTTTAATAATTCTTATATAAATTCTTAATATTTTTAATAAAATTTATATAATTTCTAAAAATATATAATACTTTTATATTTTTTTACAAATTTTCTAAATTTTTATAATGTTTTAATTTTTAACCTTAAATGTTAAAAAATTCTAATAAAATATTTATAAAATCAATTAAATCAACACACCATCATTTTTCCATGTCAAAAGTCATGTTAGCCGCCACATAATCATTTGTTCACGTCAACCGTCATGTTATCACTTAACTATCATAAAAATTTTAATATAAAACTATATTTTAATATCTCAATTGATTGCTAATTTTTAATTAAAATAAAAAATTTTAATTAAAAATTTAATTGATTTTAATTATCTAATAATAATTTTTAAAATATTTAAGCCTCAAATTTTAAAGTTATTTCATACTTAAGGTGATAATCGAATTTTGATTATAACTAAATTATCATTTTGATTTTTTAAAAAATTCTTAACAATAATTTTAAAATTTTTATTTTCATTTTTTTAACAGGGCAGAAAATATTAAAAATAAAAAAAGTTATATTTTTAAAATAATTAAATACAGGGACTTCCCGATACTTTTACCAAATCTATAATTCTATATATTTTTTAATTTAATTTAAAAAATAAGGAAAATATTATTTGGTAACAAAGACTTCTATATATCTCCAGCAACTTGGTGTATAGCAATTAAAATCCCGTGAAACTGAAAAATTAGTAGTAATTGATTCCTTTTAAAAAACTCCAACCTCAGACACACGCTCCTAAATATGCGCGTGTGATTCTTCTACTTCCTTATCCCCATATGCCGTTGCCGATAATGATACATCCGTTTATGCTTTTTTATTTGCCCTTTTAAATTAAATTACTTCCCTAAGCCCTTCCTTTTCCTTCTTTTTTTTTGTTGATAAAACTCGTCTCTTTTAATACTTAGGACTCCAAATTCAGAAAAATTCTTGGTGTCTCAGAAAAATTCAGAAATCTCTTGAAACGTAAAGCAATTAGGGAAAAATTACAATGCGGATAGCATTATGCGGGGAGAATTTGGGATTGGTATAAAAATGAAGAGAAAATCGAATCCAGGGAGAAATAGCTTTATGGAATTGGAATATCCGGAGATTGAAGAAGATATGCGTTTGTTCGTGGCCTTCGGATGCCGGTTCCGATTCCGATCGGCATTCGATTCCTACTCTGTGGCTTGCGAGGCGTTCTCTGAAAAACGACAGCAGATTCTCTCCTCTTCTTCTTCTTTGCATCTAATCGGTGTCAAGTTTCATCTCTAATAGCGTTTTCTGCAAATTTTTTTTCTTTTGGAGTTTTTCTTGTTTTTCTTTATTTCGAGGGCCTTCTTTTTGGCTGCTGTTGTTGTTGGAATTATCGATCGGGTTGCGGCGGCGGTTGGTTCTTTGTACATAGAAAAAAAAATGGAGGCGTCTGATGACTGTGATTTCGCTGAGAAAGATCCGTCGGGTCGGTATGTGAGGGTATGTTTTCTGGCTCCGAATCCTGTTTTTATTTTTATATATATGTTGTTCGGTTTCTCTTTGTTAGGGTTAGTATCTGTTTGGTTGCCAAGAAACTTGGAAGGGAGCTATTTGACTTATATTTCTCGAATTCTAATGGAAATTGTGGGACTTTTATATAATAATCAAATGCTGCGTGCTGTTTAGGCGTAATTTAGTAAAAATATTGTCAGATTGCGGTCCAAGGTGATATTGCCATCAATTTCCTAGCACCCAAACAGCGTCAAGTTTGAGTAAAGGGATCAATTGTCTAGAATTTAACCACCTTTGATTATAGCTTAGCTTCTACTTGGCTAATATTGTGTAAATATTTCTTCTTTAGCTATTTTTACCGCTCTTGTAAGTAACTTTTTTCTTGCTCTAGTCATTGTTGGGAAAAAGGGAATTAATTGCTTATTGTACTCCCATTTTAGTGAACAATATTAAGCTTGATACGTATGCATGATCAACCAAAATGCCAATGTTATTCAAGATATGCTGAAATTATTTATATTTTCTTAAATAGTTTGTTTCATTAGAACTTAAAATTAGCTTGCACTTTTGAACGTAATGTTACAATTTTCATTTTTTTTATTTGCTTTATTTTTATTTCCTCAGTATGATGAGATCCTAGGGAGGGGAGCATTCAAGACTGTGTATGATTCCAAGACCTGTCTTTGAATTTGAATAACTTTGATAGGACTGTGTGTGTGATTTGTTTTTCCTGGTTTGGCTGCTACATTGTTGTCTGTAGTTACAAAGGATTTGATGAGGCTGATGGAATAGAGGTTGCATGGAACCAAATCAATGTTGAAGATGTGTTGCAGAATCCTGAGCAGCTGGAAAGACTATATTCAGAGGTTCATCTTTTGAAGTCATTGAAGCATATAAACATTATCAAGTTCTACGATTCCTGGGTGGATGATAAAAACAAGACCATCAACATGATAACTGAGTTGTTTACTTCGGGGAGTTTGAGGCAGTGAGTTTTGTGAAATTTTCTTTTCCCATTCTTTTCTTCTTGGTGTTGTCATTCATCTCTGATATGTTGAGATTTGCTTTCCTTTAGATACCGTAAGAAGCATAAGAATGTTGAGGTGAAGGCTATCAAGAGCTGGGCACGGCAAATCCTTAGAGGGTTGCACTATCTGCATAGTCACAATCCTCCAATCATCCATAGAGATTTAAAATGCGATAATATATTTGTTAACGGAAATAATGGTGAAGTGAAGATTGGAGATCTTGGATTGGCAACTGTTTTGCAGCAGCCCACCGCCCGAAGTGTAATTGGTACTTCATTTTCCCAAAAATTAGTAACAGTGACTTCATCTAAAACCATTTTGGCCTTAGTGGGGAGAATAACTTAAACCAATTTTGGTTGAAACTTGTAATGCTTTGTTATTTGTGCAGGCACTCCTGAATTCATGGCTCCAGAGCTTTATGATGAGGAGTATAATGAGCTTGTCGACATATATTCTTTTGGTCTGTGCATATTGGAGATGGTTACTTGTGAATATCCATATAATGAATGCAAAAATCCAGCACAAATATACAAGAAAGTTACCTCTGTAAGCTTACAACCATCTTCAATACTTCACTTCTCCATAATTCTGTCAAGCGATCGTTTAACCTCTCTCAATGTCATTCACTGCAGGGTATTAAACCCGCTTCCCTTGGTAAAGTGAATGATCCACAAATTAAGCAGTTTATTGAGAAGTGTCTTCTTCCAGCTTCTATGAGATTGCCAGCTGCGGAACTCTTGAAAGATCCATTCCTTTTGGCTGAAACTCCCAAGGAGCCTGCCAGTGGTCCACCAGTGAACTTGATCCAGACTGAACCTCATCTGACGGAAATAGATCTCAACTGCAAAATGCTTATGGTCAAACCTTCTACTGAAAGCATCAAAGAAACTCCTCGGTTCTTAGCTCTTGAGCTACAGTCTTTCACTCAGAATAATGAATTTAGGTTGAAAGGGGAGAAGAATGATGAGAATACAATTTCATTGACCTTGCGCATTGCTGATCAATGTGGTAAGTGAAACTGCTATATAAAGCGTCTTACTCTCTTCTTTTTGTTTGGAAAAAATAAAAAAAGAATTATGTAACTGTTTGTCTTTGAACAGGTAGAGCAAGGAATATACATTTTTCATTTTATCTGGATTCAGATACTGCTATTTCAATTGCTGAGGAGATGGTTCAACAACTTGATTTGTCAAATGAAGAAGTGACTGTCATTGCAGAGTTGATTGATAGCATGATCATGAAGCTTGTTCCCTGCTGGAAACCTTCAGTTGGAAGCATTTCATGCCTACAAGATTGCTTATACTACCCAAGTCAGGCCACTATTAAGACAGTTGGTGAGCAAGAAGTTTTCCCACGGTTGGCTGTTCTTAACTGTCTAGACACCGAAGAATCTTTCGGTTCAGATATATCAGCTGAATCTAATGGAATGGTAGCCTCAGATGGGAGTAACAACAAACCAATGGGATCTTCTGATCACAGTTATGATGTTGAGTGCAATAACGGTTTGAACGCATATGATTTTGGTTTAGATATTGGGGCTTATAACCATAAAGATACCAGTGATGAGAAAAACCTCGGGGAATATATAGCGATAAAACACTCCGCAAAGAACTCTGACACTTCCTTAATGGATTCTTGTTCATTTGCTTCACAAGACATGAGCTTGTCAAGCATCGGCTCTCTATCCCTTGCAGACAAGGACAAGTTGGAAGTGCTGAAATCGGAGCTTGATGCAATAGATTCACAGTACCAGCAATGTTTCCAAGAGCTCTTAAGGATGAGAGAAGAAGCAATGGAAAACGCCAGGAAGAGGTGGATATCAAAGAAGAAAGTATCTGTGATGTGATGTACAATATCTTTTACTTGCTAACCTTCAAGTTTTTTCTCCTCTTCCCTTAGCTTATGATAGTTGCTTTTTTTTTTCGGCTGTTGTTTGCATTGGAAGATCATTTTCTTTGACAAAATTTCATTTATTTGGTTTATTTTTAGATATGGGATTGAATCTATGATTTTAAGTTCATTGGTTAACCATATTGGTTCCTCTTTTGATCATTGAGACTTTTGACTCTAATTGCCTTTAAATTTAATAGATATAGACTAAAATGTGCACACTATTTTTACTTGATTGAAGGATGCTTCCATGTGATACGCAGTTGTCAAATTCCATTCTATTTTTCCTCCAAAAAACAAAGAAAAAAGACGACAACTGACAGCCCTTGACTGGGAAAATTTAGGCTCTTTTTATTACAAGATAAAAACTACAAATCATACTGCTCTGGTCCTCGTTGAAAAGCAACGACTATTTAAACGTGAAGCACACCATTGCAGATTGTTATTATCCAAGAAGTTCATAATTTTGCCTCATATTTTTTCTCATGATGGACAGAATTATTGCCTATTTCCCATTTTTCCCATTTTTAGCTCTTTTTTTTTTTCTCAATTTTTGAGCTTCAATTATGAGATTGTTCTGTACCAAAATAGTGCTCTAATTTCTCAATCTTCCAATATTTTAGCAGATTTTTTTAAGGACATATCGCTATAGTCATATCCTATCCCACCCTCAAAACCAGAGACAGTAGGGACAAACAACAGATTGACCACACTTTTGGATCTTCCATAAACCATACAATACAAAATACAAGAACACCAGGGTAAACCACCAGCCACCATATAAACTCTTAAAGATCAATGCTCCATTAACTGAATCACTTCTTCCACTTGTATTACTAAACTAGAGATTTACCATTAACATACATATTAACAGAAAGGTTCGATCCTCAGATACTCCGAGAATCTATATATACACTTCAAAACACCTTACAAACATATTTTCTTACTGAAAACAAGTAAACATCAATGTTTGAGCAAGTCTATCTTGATGGCAGACACTTTAATATTCGATAAATGCCTAAAATAGCATCTAATGTTGACAGTTTCTTTCTACAGTAGATGATATCTCACCGGTTGCAGTAATCAGCTATATCAGATCAGTTATTTCGCATGCACTCACGTTTCCATGTTTGGCCAAAGAAATATATCCTAGTCCCTAAAGGGTTGTACAAAAATGGTGACACCGTGAATAGTTTCTGGCGAAATCATATAAGACATCCTGTTGAAAAGCGACTAGCAGATAAATCAGAAGAACAAACGGTATGTTAATCCATGATCCAAATATGTTAGAAATTCAGATTCAATGGCATCCCGATATACAAGCACGTAATAAGAGAATCCATTCACAATTTACTAACAAAATGAATAACATCCGGTACGATATCCACACAAGGAACACAACAAGAATGCACAAGAAGAGCAATGCGTGAAATGTGTTCAATCGGGAATAGAAGAAAAACACAAAAAAGCATCCATTTACTTGCTAGATCAAGAGAAATTGTTCGGAAATTTTACATTGGTACTACCAGTTCTCTTTGACAATTTTCGACTTCTCAAGAATGAATTTCCCTTCCTTGTACTTCTGAGTTTCCTCATAAGCCCGCTCGTATTTCCAACCCAATACCTCACGACAATCCCGACAGTAAACATCAGCCACTGTGTGAAGACCAGTAATCAGTTGTCTATCCTCCTTAGGACCCACCATCACGTTCATTGCGTGGGAGAATAAAAAAGCTCGACCGTTTCTCCCCTGAAATTCACATTGTTAACGAACCTTTTGGAACATATATCTATAGAATGCTTTCAGCAAAACATATATTAATTGAACCTAAAGCAACATATAGTCGCAACATCGAAATGACAGAAAACACATTTAAGCGAACATTTAAAAGGTAAATGATATCATAAGCATTTATCAATAAATCCAGCAACATTAGCATTGGAATCCCGACCTGAAAAGACTTGGATATAACATCGTCGTGAAGGGCAACTTGGTTCCTGCAATTGCAGCAACTGTACAACCTTGGCCCAACTATTTCCGTCATCGTGGCAATAACTTATCGAAACTCAACTTGTTGCTACTTATCACAAATCATAGGAGGAGAAGTAAAAGATCAATGTTCAATCTAAAGCCAATAAAATATCACAAGAAAGAAGCAAAATTAATCAAAAGCTTACCTTGAGTATACCAATAAACAATATAATATACACTTCCAATCAACTTTTGTTTGAGAAAACAACTGCATCATAGCCAAAACAGAGTACTTAAAATATCAAACGAAGCAATATTCAGAATCCAATAATGAAAACAAGTCAACCTGACCAAAGAAAAGCTCATATATTCAAAGAAAAAGTAAAAAACTGTTGAACCCTGTAATTGGAAAGCGCTAAAAGAAGAGAAGAAGACCATGAAAAGATCAACTAAACAAAATAATGAAAACCCAGTAATCCGAAGAAAGCTAAATAATTTTTAGACAATGAGATTATGCAATGCAAGCAGTGGAAGAAGAACAAAAGAAGGGTCAAGAGAAAGGGTAATTAAAAACCAATAATCAAAACAAGTTAAGCTCACCAAAGAAAAGCCCAGTTATTCAGAAGTAAAAAGAAGATAAACCCTGTAATTGGAAGAACTAAAAGAAGAGAATTGCATAAAAAAGATCAACAAAAACAAAAAATTAAAGAAAACCCAGTAATCAGCAGAAATGAAAAGAAAATCCCGTTACTTTAAGACAACGAATAGTGTAATGCAATCAGTGAAAAAAGCAAGAAAAAAGGAGACAGGCGTTGGTATTTCTTTTATTATTATATTTTTTATTATTATTATAAAGTGTTGGGTTCTCAAACCTGGATAGAGTTCCATGATTTTGTGTATTGATGGCTGTCACAGAGGCAGAGAGTTGAGGGTTTTCCTGAGTTTGGTGGGTTTTTTTGCACTTTTCTCTGAATAGAAGACGACAAATAACAATGGAGGTTTCGGTAATTCGGTTCATCAATTGACATGGGACTGTCTTAAATTACCACTCTGCCATTTCCATTTTCTTTTTCTTGTCTACCAAACACTTAACTACAGTAAATTTACAATACCAAAGTCATTTGGTCCTAAACTAATATTATGTAGAAGAAGAAAAGTTTGCGATTTTGTTGATGGTTAATCTATACTAATATTATCACTTTAATTCAGCCGATGTGACGGATGAATTAGCTATTAATTTAAAAAATAATTGTTAAAACATAAGTATTTATACAATAAATACCGAAAAATTAAATATTGAATGTCGAGTATAATTAAATTGTTTTTTAAATAATAAATAATAAATTAAAATAATTGAATTTCTTTTTTACTAAGTGATAAATAATTCTCTATTTATTATGTTATCAAATGTGTTTAAAAAATTTAAATATTAATTATCAAAACATAGCTGAACAAATTTTAGTGATATATTATTCAAAAGTAATTATTGAATATAATTAGATAGTTTTATAAATATAAATTATAAATTATTAAAAATTATATCTTACATTCTATCTTTAATTTTCTAGCATTTTATCTTATTCTAAATAAAAGTCGATTTTTAAATGTAATATTTTATAAGATAATATAATATTAAAAAAATAAAATCGAATTAATTGAAAATATTCTCTATTAAGTGATAAGTAGTTATTATTTACTTTATTATTTTCCAAAATTTTTATAAAAAATATATCAAATTATTTTATTTTGCATTATCAAACATGTATAAAAATTTAAATCATTGAAAATATTAATTTTTAATTGATTTAATTTTTCAACGATTTAACAAACAAAATCTTGCTTGGAAAAAGACTAAAATATCTCTTTATTGTCTATGCTAATATTAAGCCCTTTGATTGAGTTGTTTTGATGAGTACTCGGTTGGAAAAATATTAAAATACCTTTTTATGTAAAAAGAATGTTATTTATATATTTTTTTTTGAATATATTGGTGTGATTACATAGTAATATCTGTTCATACTTTTTTAATCTTTTGACAATGCACACACACAGGTGCTCAAACCCGGATCTCCTAGATAAACATCATCCTCTTTTTCACTAGAGTCACTCGTTAGATTCATCTATATTAATATTAAACCATTGATTGAATTGATATCACAGATCAATCAAATACCAAGAATTCAATTGAGAAAAAATAAAATACCTCTTCATATACAAAATAAATTATACTTATGAATGTTTTTTATCTTTTCACATTTTATAAATTAATAAAAATTCAATTATAGTAAAATTTAAACTCATAATACTAAACATTTCAAACATTTAATTTTATCATGTTTTTAAAAATTTAACTTTATCATTTAAACTGAATTATTATTTAATATTTATATAAGCTTTTCTATGACATGATTTATTTTTAAGTGTGCACTATATATATACTATTTTTACTTTTTGTGAATTTTTTTTAAATCAATAGAATATTATGGCACGTTGACAATTGATTCTATATCAACTCAAGCACAACATAATTGGAGCGATTTCAAGCACTTAATATAATAAAGAATTAGCCTCGGATAGTCCAAAGCAGCGGGCATAAATCGACAAAAGAACTGAGCATTCACTAAACTAGGGAGGACGACGACAAAACATCCTTAAATCACTTACAAAAGCAAGACATGCATAAGTAAAACTAAAAAACGTACTATAAAAGTAGACAAAAACTTCTAAAAGTGAAGAGTTATTAAACAATAGAAAAATAAACAAAAAACATATAAATCTTAAGACAACACAAATCCAAATCAACTCATGAAATCATTTATTATTCTGAAATACTCTCAAAACAGAAATAGATTAATAAGCCAATGAAGAACCATATGGTTGGTGGTGTTTCAGCGATGATAAATATCGTCATTTATCCATCACAACTTTTGAAGACAACAAAAATACTCACAAAATAGATCTGCAAATTGACAAGAAAGAAGTCACATAGAATGAATGGAAAAAAGAAAGAAAAAGAGGGTTGATGAACAGGATAAAAAGGTGAAAGATAACTAGTCCGAAGGCTAGCACGACCGCTGTGCTACTTTTTTTAATTACTTTCTCTTAAAAAATTTACTTAACCAAACATTACAATTTCAACCATTAAATAGTAAGATAATGCACTTTAGCACACTCAAACCTATATTCTTCTGCATCAACAATAATATCAATACCGATCGAGTAAAGACTCCATCGACAAAAACATTTCATTTTTTTTTACAATGTTTTATTGGGAGAATGAATTAGGATTGGGCTTTCGACTTGCTTAAAATTTTAGCCTTTTCCTAGATGTCCAATTTGGGTTTGGACATGATAAAAAAGAAAATGAAAGTCTTTCTTGGGACATAATTAATGTCAAACACTTTTGTTTTCCTAAATTAATCTATTTGTGCGTTAAATAAAACCGGTTTAACACATTTATTATATGAATAAAAAATTATTTTTTGTAAAAAAATTCTTTTAAAATTTGTTCAACAATGATTATATATGGAGTAATAAAGAATTTATATATAAATGGAGTTTTTAGTTGCTTTATTTGATCTTACAATTAAAAAATTCCAGTGGTAAACCGGTAAACAAGTGCCCAACATCCTAAAATCCCCGGCCCGACCGCTTTACACATTTAAACCCCAACCAGAACTAAAAAACACACACAAATATAGCCATGGAGAGCAACTCAGGCGGCGAAGACACCGTAGCAACCATCAAATCAATTCGGACCCAACTCGAAACCCGAATCCATGACCAACATGCCACCCACCTCGACCTCCTTGCCTCCCTCCAAACTCTGGATCCTAACATCGTTCCCACCCTCGATCTCTCCCTCCGTTTCGTCTCCGCCTTCAACCGCCGCCCTTTCTCTCCCACTCCTCCACTCCCCACGCCTAAAAAGATCTCCCACCCGCCCCAACACCCACCCACCCACTCCGTACCCGACCCGAAACAGCTCGCCCTTGTGAAACCTGAAGGAGGCGACAAGTTCGCTGATGAGAGCGGCAACCCATTGTCGGTGATGAGAGCCATGGTGGCTGAGTGTTTACTTCAGAGAGTACCGTTCAAAGCGATCGATTCGTCTACGGTTTTGAGGAAGTTAGAGAACGACGAAAATATAACTACGGCGGAGAAGGCTGCGATGCGTGAACTGGGAGGCGATTCTGGGGCCATTCTCGCGGTGGAAATGGCTTTGAGGTCAATGGCGGAGGATAACGGCGGCCTTGAGATTGAAGAGTTTGTGGTCGGCGGCAAAAGCAGAGTTATGGTACTTAGCATCGACCGAACACGGTTAGTTCGAGAATTACCCGAAGAACCTCAAAATCATCAAAAAAGAGAAAGGATAAACAACGTTAACGAAAGTGAGAACTTGAAAATGAATAGTAACAGCAATAATGAGTGGCTAGCACCGAGACCAATGAGTGATATTTGGATGGGAGGGGGAGACACTGGCATGATGTATCCGCCGGGTGGCCCGATGGCAGGCCCTAGAGGTCGGGGAATGGGGATGATGGGAAGGCCGCCGATGGCACCAAACAGTGGCCTTTTGCAGTCACAGAGACAGAGTACTGAGGAAGATGATTTGAAGGATTTGGAAGCTTTGTTGAATAAGAAATCGTTTAAGGAAATGCAGAAATCAAAGACGGGTGAGGAGATTTTGAACATCATTAATCGCCCAACTGCTAGGGAAACAGCTGTGGCTGCTAAGGTACATTACATTGAATTTCATCATATATATACTCTGTAAAGTTTTCATTTTCTTGTTGTTTATTTGGTTGATGATTGTGTTCAAATTACTGGGTATAGTTTAAAAGCAAAGGAGGTTCTCAAGTGAGGGAGTATTGTTCAGCTTTAACCAAGGAGGACTGTCGAAGACAATCTGGCTCTTTTCTTGCCTGTAAGAAGGTATTAAAGCAACAATTTAAACTGCATCATACACTTCCATATCGCTTGACAGTTTAGCAATGTCCTTCAATATATTCATTAGCTTGAAAGGTTGCATCATTGAGCATTAACCTATAGTCTTATTGTTGGTTTCATAGAAATGGTTGTTGCTGTACATAGCTATGTTTTATATGGTGCTATCATTGAATTTCCACAAATCATTTGTAGCTTTTAGAAGTATCCTTTTAGGATTCCTGATTTGCCTATTTGCAATGTTGTTTTACTGGCTTTTATAACTCTTTCCAGGTGCATTTTAAGCGGATAATTGCTCCTCATACAGACATCAGTTTAGGGGATTGTTCATTTCTAGATACCTGCCGGCATATGAAGGTAATTTTTCTATAGTAAATAGATTAATCTTTACTAGTTTTCTTTCTGCTGTCATCTTATTACAACTAGTACTTGAGAGTAATGACAATTCAATCATGTTTGATAGACATGCAAATATGTCCACTACGAGCTTGACCAAACACAAGATGATCTTGGTCCTGAGAAACCTTTGAAGCCTCCACGTGCTGAGTATTGTTCGGAAGTGGAATTAGGTGAACCACAATGGATTAATTGTGATATCAGGAATTTTAGAATGGACATTTTGGGGCAGTTCGGTGTAATCATGGCAGATCCACCATGGGATATTCATATGGAGTTACCTTATGGAACAATGGCTGATGATGAGATGCGCAACCTTAATGTTCCTGCATTGCAGACTGATGGTCTGATATTTCTTTGGGTCACTGGACGTGCAATGGAGCTAGGACGGGAATGGTGCGTGCTTTATTTTGAATGTTAATTAATTAAAATTATGTAATAACTGAAAGTTATTTTTTTTATGAGAAAACCTAATGTTTTTTATTCATATATGTTAAAGTGATCTTGCTTCTTGCAGTTTGGAACAATGGGGTTACAAGCGGTGCGAGGAGATTATTTGGGTGAAAACAAATCAACTTCAGCGAATAATTAGAACAGGAAGAACAGGTCATTGGTTAAATCATAGTAAGGAGCATTGCCTTGTAGGAATCAAGGGAAATCCAGAAATAAATAAGAACATTGATACCGATGTCATTGTTGCCGAGGTTCGAGAGACTAGTCGCAAGCCTGATGAGGTTTGTGGAACTTTATTCTATACCCTTGGACAATTTGGCTGCCCCATTTTACATTTATCTGTTTACCACTTCTTGATGTCAGAAATGTTAGCTTAAGGATGCTGATGGCCATGCATTCTGATTTTGAAAATTTTATGTTGTTGCTTCTTACATTATCATTTCAGTACATAAAAGGCTTCTCTTCATTGCTTTATGTTTTTGCAATGTCCCTGTCATGTAGTTCAAGAACTTACCTTAACTGGAAACTCAACTATGCAGATGTACCCTATGCTGGAGAGGATCAGTCCAAGGACAAGGAAGCTTGAACTATTTGCTCGCATGCATAATACTCATGCAGGGTATGGTATCTTGATCTAGTTTTCATACTTTAAAATTATTCGTATATATTATCATCTATCAGAGTTTGCCAACAGGGCATGTTTTGAGGATAAATAGATGGAGGACCTTGACGATCTCTAAGCTTAAATAAATTTTACATTTGTTATTTTCAGTACTTAATGTTGAATTCCCTTATTTAATATATTCTTGGGTATCCACAATTTTCTACTGTTAAGCAATCTCCTTTACCCTTATTTTCCATCAGATGGATATCACTTGGGAATCAGTTAAATGGAGTTAGACTGGTTGATGAAGGCCTAAGAGCAAGGTACAAGGCTGCCTACCCACATGTAGAAGTACAACCTCTGTCTCCTCCCAAAGCTTCTGCCATGGAAATAGATTCTACTTCTGCTAGAAGTCCCTTTGCAACAGAGTCAAGATCACAGTTTGCGGATCCTGCTGCTCCCGATACAGGCCATGCTCCTGAAGAGAGGGCAATGGCTGTAGATACTGATATGACCACCTGAAAACATGACCTACCTTGGTTAATTCCCAGATACTACTAGTTCAAGGGCCGATGTACCATTAGTTCAAGGGCAATGGCTTATGTTTCTTCAGGTTCATTTGTAACTTTTTTTTCTTTTGGGGGAAAGGGGGGGGGCTATAAAACATCAAAGTATCAGGCCCATTTGACTGTTTTTAGCTAATTTTTGACTCGGGTTCATTTGTAATGATTTTCTGTCAAACATCAAATGATTAGTTTCAGTCTATTGTAATGTTTTTATCTGACTTGATATGATATCTACCCTCGAATAATTGAAAATCACGTATGGTTAATCCATGTAAGAGGTTACTGAAAACAAAACCAAGCTTAACATTCGACTTAAAAGATGCATTGAAATAGAGGCTGAACCCACTTTTGACATTAGACTTTTGATGTCTGCAATCAAAGAGGCACCAATAAGGTAAAGCTAAGAAAAAATTACCAAATTTTGTACTTCAGATCAGCCTCATTATCCTCTTCCCCGTTCTCATCAGACCTTGCTGTCCGGCTAATCTTGAACTTTCTATTTTCTAACATCCTCCAGAGCTGCATTTCTCAACCCCCCCAATATCAATGTCGCCGGAAACCATCTGATGCCAGTTCCTTCTGTGCTCCTCAGGCATTGTGTTACCAACCAATAAGGCTCCATCACGGTTACATTTATCCACAATTCTTTAACTTCTACCTAACCTTCTTGTGACCCAAGTCCCACAAGTAGCCCAATTAGCACTTAAATTCAGTGGCTTGAATATAGTTAACTTCATCGATGACAGCGACCTCTTCCAGTTCCCCCCCCCCCCATTTTTTAGACCCCGTCAATTGTCTCTACTTGCCTTCGTTGATTCTGTAGTCAGAAGTTCTCACCACCATCTGAGCATATACACAGATTCCATCAGGAGGGAAATGGCAATAAAACAACGCTAAAGAAGATTCAAGAGGTGGATTCCTCCAGGGCCATGTTCCATGCTGATGATTACAAAGTTGTAGCCAGAGTTGGGGAGGAGAAGGAAGATATCAGGGGGTTTTGCGAAGAAGGGGTTTGAGAGAGGATGAGGGAAAAAAGAGGATTAAGGGATCATTTGGGAGGGCAGAGGGTGGGGAATTTGGAGGATATGAAAGAAACATGTTTCCAAGGGAAAGATTGGGGGTAGCACTGGCGGCGGAGGCAGCAGTGTATGTTATGTTGGCCATGGGCCACAGTAGTGGGGAGCTTCGGGGTTGATGAAAAATGTTATGCTGTTTAGAAGTTTAAAGCTCGTAGTGGTAAGAAACATACGAGAGTGAGATTTCCTTTGGCTCACTCATTTATAGGAAAATAAAGGAAGAAAAGCCTTTCTGGTTTCATTACATCCTAAAAGTTTTAACTTCTTCTAAAGATAAACTAAAAATGCAGTCATCACATTAATCAAATAGCACTTAATAAAGCCACAAAAAACTTGGGAAATAATCCAAATCCTGTGTTATAGAATGATGTAAAAGATACAAAGTCAAATGAAAGAAATAGAAGCAATCGCCCAAGATTACATCTTTAGAGCAGTTCTTGCCATCACTAGAGCACCCTCATAAGTTTGATTTCCACCGATAAACCCGCTCATGTGGACAAAGACACAGCCGGAAATTCTTGTCTCCTTTGAGAGCTCATCGTCCCTCAAACCTCGCCACTGAGCTGGGAGGGGCTTCCGGCTCTCAAAACTATCAGGAGATGTTGCTACTGCCTGCACTCGCCATTGTTTGCCCCTTTCATCCTGTGTCATGATTACAATAAGAATCTATCTCAAACTCTGGAAAAGAGGAACAATAACTGCAACATATCCATTTGCCTGACACTAGTATCTAATCTAGGGCTAACACATTAGAAAACTTGTTTGAAAGGAAGATTGGTCTACTAAATGCATACCTCATAAAGAACATATTTGATAAGAGGCTCAACCTTCAGCTCCTCCTCAAGCTCAAATAAGTGAAGCTTCCACTGTTGGATGTGAAATGAATTAAAACTTAGTTGTAAATAAAATGATGTATGATGGTAAGTCAATAATAAGCCGCAGTCACTTGCAGCAATATATTCATCTCACATACTAATGAAAGTTGCAAAGGTTATTTGATAAAAGTTCAAACCAATTGAATAACAAGCAATTCTTTTCTCTTGAGAAGAGTTGCATAAACAGAACAATCTATAACATACACTTCAGCAGGGCTAGTTGAAGAAGAAAATAACAGTAAGAGAGAAAATTAGAAAATCTACTTACAGGGCAAAACCTTTTCAAAACCATAATTTCACCACTAGGATCTATGTCAAATCTCTCAGCAATGCACTCCATTACAATTGACCTTGCTGGTAGCCATGATCTTGTATGAAATCGGACACTCTGATATTGAATCAGTCCATCAGAATATTAAAATAGGAAGAATGATATAGTACATACTTTTATAAATTAGCAAGGAAACGAACAAAAAAACAGAAATCCATATCAAAGACCATACTAATAATTGTATATTTAGGTATGTTTAATTTTGACAGAGCCTTACTTCTAAGAAGTCACTACCAGCTAGAGCCATTGCTCGTTGGAAAGCCTCATTCTCCTTCTCGGGTGATTGATCAGGATCTGTCCAATCTAGATTTAATCTTCCAACTCTAGAAGATAAGTGTGTATTGTTCACGTATCTTGGTGGCTTGTCAGTATCAAACTGGTTGATTCCATTGTCAATCGCATCAATTGCCTGGTAAAAGCAAAAAAAAAAAAAAAAACCAAGTGAACATCCAAGTTATAATCCCTTAACTAAAGCATAGGAAAAGGAAAACCAAGAAAATAGCAGTTCCTTATCTACTTCCATGCAAGCTCTGGAAGTCGTGGAACTCAAACCCTTTTAAAACATAAGAACCAAAGTAGTAAGTACCTCCATGAAGCTTTTGTAAATGGCCAGAAATAATCTATGCACATCCGGGTGGTCTTCTCCAAGCTGAAGCTCTTTAGCTATTATCTCCTTGCCAAAATGCTAAATACAGGGAAAATCACTAATAAGGAAGAAATAGAAGAACTACCGAAACACGCCATTGCTCATATTATACTCTACAACCTTGTACCAGGCCACAATACACAAAAGGCAAAAGGAGAGAACTATAAGAAGAATCTTCAATTGCCCTATAGAAGAAATGAATACCTTATAAACAAGTCCAGCACTGCTAAGCTTTGTATTAAATCCATGTCCAAAAACCTCCTCAAATCCCTTCTGGTGATGATCATACCGATCATGATTAGGATCATAGACACCTCCAACATCAAGCACAGCATCAAGCCCCTCCAATACCTTAAAAGTCAGATAAATCTTATAAACAATCTTCAAAGAGGAATCATTAAGACCAAACGAGAACAGAAAACTACATGAATCCCATAATAAACCACCTACATCTCCAAATGGTTCTAGATTTCAAGCTTTCTAATTTATAGCCAACACTTGTAGCAAACAACGATAAAGCTAACTTTATAAAGAAGCACATATTTAGACCCACAGAAAACCCATTTCATAATTTCCATTTCTTCTAACTTTGCTATAATATTTCGGAAATCACACAAAAAAATAGGGGGGAAAAACTAACCTTGGGATCTCGGGTACGGATAATCTCGGCGTTGGAGAACTTGTCAGTGAGACGAATCATGAAGCAGCCGAGGGCCTCATCGCAGTGGAAGCTGCCATTGTGAGTGCCGACGCGCTTAAAAGGAGCGTGGTTAGGGGAGGAAGTGGAGTAAGAAGGAGAAGAAACCCTAATAAGGTTAGAGGTAGCCATGAGAGGGCGAGAGAGGGTTTTAGGGAAGTTGAGAATTTTCTGGTTAAACCCTCCTCTTATAATTGCCCACATGCCTGTAACTGCCCATTTTTCTCCAATACCTCCTTTAGTTTATACACTTGACAAAAACGGCACCATTTCCACAAATTCATATTCCCATTATATATTTTGGATTTTCAGCGTCTTTTTTCTAATATAATTTGGAGTGGAATCGATTCACTGTAAGGTTTCAACTTAAAATTTTACTCAAACGATAATGTTTTTTTTTTGTTTGTATTTTCATTTAAAAAAAAACCATTTAATTCCTTTTGGAGGTTAACGGTCAAATAAGTTAAAAAAAAAAGAAGAAAAGTCAAATTGATAAAACACGAAAATATTGAAAGTTAAATTAATCGAATTCAAAAAGTTTAGATTTGCAATTGTTTTGTTTGAATAAATAATTGATTTAGAAAAAATTAAATTAATGAAATTTTAAAAATTAAAAAGTAATTATAAAAAAATAATTATATTAAAAATAAATAATACAAAAATATTATGGATATTATTATATTTGTAAAACAATATAAATAATTTTAATAAAATAATTTTTTTAAAATATATATTATACTTAAATAAAAATAATTTTTGAAATTTAAATTTTTATCTTATAGTGAAATATTATGTATTAAATCAAATAAAATTAAGAGGAATTTTGAAAAACTACCTATTGGTTGAATTTGAAAAGAAATTGAGCTATTAAAATTTCCTCTTAAAATTACTCACAAATATTAAAATTCTTCAATATATTTACCTAAACAAGTAAATTCTTTTTAGAATTTTGAAAACCTTGATACAAATGGATCATAATGCAATCTGCATTACAATACAGGGACCTATAAAGTATTTTACCGAAAATGAGTGGTTAAAACATAAATAAGAACCGCAAAAAATATCAGGGGCCGGAACTGGAGGCCCGAAGGGTGAGAGGGAAAGGATAACAATCACATTTGCACAGAATCCAGTCGCTGCAATCCCTGCATCAATGCCCTCAGCAATCACCTCCACTTTGCTTCTCTCTTCAAAACCCATATTCCTCTCCAAAGATCCCTTCTACTTAGCACCTTCAACATGTCCAAAAGGCCCCATTTCTCCTCAGCTAAAGCGTCTCACCTTGAAATGCAGCGGTAATTCGGAGGAGCAAGAAACAAGTAATGGCTTGAAGGATGCTCTTTCTGGTATACTTGGCAAGCAGGTTGAGGAACTCTTGAACCGAGAAGAGAATAAGGGTTTGCTTGATGGATTGGAGAAGGCTTCAGAGAGAGTAGATATTGCTAAGAGACAACTTGCAGAGATTGAAAAACAAGAACTTGAAGCACGGTTATTGAGAAATTACATCGACCAATTAGAATCCAGGGCCTCCGAGGTGAGCTTCTTCTCTAATTATGGGAAACTTTCATATGATTATCTAATTAACTCATAGGGATATTTTCCATGATGGGACTATGTAACTATTGATGAGTATATTTTGGTGAAATTTCAAGATTGCAGAGACTCAGCAGGAGATTTCACAAGCACGGGCCATGATTGAAGAAGCAGAACGCTCACTTGCACCTAATGAAGATAATTATGGAGGTGGAAACTCTTTTAGCAGCCAAGAAGATGGTGAAGAAGGAATTGATACTGATAAAGAGAGAGTAGAGTCATTAAAAGCAGCTTTGATATCTGCAATTGTTGGCACCCTTGCTGGACTCCCCATCTCCCTAACCCAAGTTTCTAGCACCACTCAGCTGCTGCTCCCTTTATCACTCAATTTCATCAGCTGTGCATTGTTTGGGGTCACTTTTCGCTATGCAGTTAGGAGGGACTTGGACAATTTTCAGCTCAAAACCGGCACATCTGCAGCTTTCGGTTTTGTGAAAGGTATATATAACTGGATTCATGTGCTGCTAGACACAAATCTTTATGCGTATGGTCCGTAGAATAGTATATATGCAAACATAGAGCACATGGTTCAGGTTTGATATGCAAAGTAATAATTGAAAATGCAGGTCTTGGTACATTGGGAGGAGGGGCTCCTCTGGAACTGGATCCTGGAAGCTTCTTGTCTCACGCTGTTGATGGTGCAGTTTATGTATCCCAGAATCTTCTTGTTTTTTTATTTGCTGCTGTTGGGTTGGATTTTTGCATTAAAATGAGGATTTTAAGTCCTTTTCCCATGAAAAGATCAGCTCCGAGGACGGATACAAGGTGATCAGATATTTCAAATGGATTAGAATCAGTATATATGGCCCATCTTGACTGTATTCTGTATCATACTAGGATTACATCCCCCCCCCCCCCAATGGGAACATTAGATAGCTCATTATTAGCTATACTTGTAATAAACTACTTAACATTGTGGCTGCCGAAGTGTATGGTAAACCTAATCGATTGTTTACATAAAGAGTTTAAATATGCTGGTTAATTCAAAACCATTCAATTCAGGGGTCTTTGCTCCCATGGTGACCATCACCAATAACATTTAAGATCTCATGCTTTTATATAAAATGTATTCTTCTGTTAAATTCCAAATATGGCTACAGTGGAACACTCCTCCACACCCACAAATATTTCAGAACAATTAATCCAAGTCAAGTATCAAGTTTATAAGCCTAGTACATTTCTGAATTTTCTATTCACTGAATAATCTCAAACAGCGAGGAGTGGCTTAGGCTATTACTCAATGTTAGTATTCAAGAACATCAAAACTTGCATGTGCTCCATCACAACTCAATCTAATAACCAATTGACTGCATTCAACTCATGTTGATGAACAAGAGCTATACCCATTGTGCTCATCAACACCGATTCTTGTTTTCATGGAATCAGCTAAAGCTTTCTCAAAGTCCAACTGCGACAAAGGTCTTGGTGCCTGTAACTACACACCAAAAACACCAGCAAGTTAAGACAGACTGCTATTGCACAAGTCACAACGGAACATGAAAGAGCATACAGCTAATCTTTTAAAGTAGAGATCTTATGTGAATTTAACAAGCAACTTCCACCTAAAGAAACCCAATGATTTGGTGATAAACTGATAAAGATTCTCATATCTATAAAGAGTAAAACGAGTGATTTATCTGTACTTACTTGACGTGTCTTTTTAGCCTTCTCTTCATTTAAGAGATCCCTGAGAGGAATATATGCTGCTTGTTTGCAGAGCTCAAATAAATCAGAACCAGTGTAACCTTCACATAATCTAGCTATGTGGTACAAATCAATAGTGTCCTCCACTCTCTCATTCTTCAATATCACCTTCAATATCTTTTCTCGATCATCACAGCCAGGCTTTCCAATTTCAAAAACCTGGGAGAAACGCCTAAGAATTGCCTCATCAAGCTCCGCTGGACGATTCGTTGCACCAAGTACCATAACTCGAGCATTCTCTGAATGCAAGTTAATAGAAAATTCAACTTCACAGCTATATACAAAAGTTAGAATGCTGAATATCAACATACACTAATTATGTCAAGCTATATTACTACATGCCCATATCTTTTCCAAACTGATCACTTCTGTTTGAAGAACACAAGAAACATCACTATATAACAGTGTTAAATAGTTTTAAAATATAAACCTGACAAAACACCCCACTTGATGTGACACACATGCTTTTCTAATACCTAAGAAATTGATTTAAATACATGACTCTAAAAATCAAGGTATGAAGCAAAGAAGGAAAAACATCTTGAATTAAAATGTAAAAACCATTCTTCTAATATTGTAGTTTATATGTTAATTCAATGGTTAGCTACACAATAGGAAAGTGTATATAACACCGGACCATTGGATTAACAAATTCTATCCTTAATCCTTCTAATTCAATCTTGTTTTATACTGATAACGTAAGTTAGAAAAGGACATTTAATTTGTCGTACATTCACAGATTAAAAGTTAGTTCATAATTAAGGTAATAACAAAGAACACTCACGATCGGTGGTAAAACCATCCCACAAGGCCATGAACTCAGTTTTCATAATAGCCATTGCCTCATGGTCCGTGGCTCGTCGTTGCCCCAGAAAACTATCTACTTCATCAATAAATATAATAGCCGGTTGCAGCTTATAAGCCAAACTAAAGACAGCAGCCACTGCAATAATATAACATAATGGTATTAATATAATCTTAGAAGTCAGAAATGTGTGTAACAAGGATTAAACGAAATCCCACTGTTCATACCTAGTTTTTGGGCGTCACCGAACCATTTACTCATCAAATTAGAAACTCTGACATTGATAAAAACAGCCCCAGATTCTTTTGCAATGGCTTTGGCAAGCATGGTTTTCCCTGTCCCTGGTGGTCCGTACAAAAGCACCCCTTTTTGGGGACTCAAAAGTTTGCCATAAGCAAAAAGCTCAGGCCTCTTAAGAGGAAGAATAACCAAGTCATACAGTGCTTCTTTGATTCTATCAAGCCCGCCAACAGAGTCGAATTCAACGTCTATGTGATCTGGGTTCACCACATCACCCACTATCACATCCTGCATTTTATGGGAGAAAAACAAATGACTTCGAGAATACAGAGGGGCTTTTGCCCAATCTGTATGTAATTATAAACGCAGATTTTGTTTTTCTCTTTTTCTTTTTGAAGTACCTCGTAAGGGTCAGTGTGGATGAGGGGGCGACCGAGGCGTTTGGAAATGGCATTTTTGTTTGCAATCGATTTCTTAGAGGTATCACGATTTGGGTTTAGTTGTTTGAGGCCGGCGAGGACCAGGCAACTGAAAGCGATGCTGGCTGCATATAAGAGTAGGTCTTGTAACAAGCTTCTATCCGAACGACGGCCGGGGGCCATGATTGTTGCTTGCCCCTCTGTAGGAGACCGCCAAAATTGTTGGAAATTGTAAAGGGAAATGTAGAAGAAGAGAAGAAGCGTTGCCGTTATGTCCGTTTGCAGTGCTCAACAACGCCACGCCGATGGTGAAATGGGTAAATGAATGCTGGTACTGTTTGGCGCGCTACCATAGGGCACAGGGACCAATGCTCTCATTGGGCTGAGGCCCTACAGCTTTCTGTAGTCATTAAAATCTGGGTCAATGCTCGGCTCTTTATAGTCTTTATATAGGCTGATGAAATTTTCCTTTTAAAAGGCACGTTTCAAGGATCAAAATACACCCCCCCCCCCCCCTAAAATAGCCATCACACTGACTGTCAAAGGAGATCATATTAGATATTTCTTTTCTTTTTTCTTTTTTTAATTTATATTGTTTGAAAAAGAGAGAAGATAACACTGTCTGAATAAATAAATCTTCAAAAAATGTTGGCAATGGCATTCATAGTCCTAAAAATTACAATGTCCAAATATATTATAAATATAGAAAAAGATATACTATACTGGTTCAACATCCCATGATATCATCAAATAAACACTAACTTGGTTGTTCAAATAACTTAATATGATACTCAGCTTTTTCTGGACAGAACCAAAACTCATAAATCTAACCTTTCTATGCTACTTCCATGATTCTGGCTCTGCAACTAGAACATCACTTTTCTTTTACATGAAATATTCAAGTACAAGCATCCTCATTCAGCCTTAATATTTGCTTATTGGTCATTGACGAAGCTGAAATCTGCAAAGGGATGTATCAGATCAAAGCCTTCTACTGTTCTAACGTTGTCGATGGACCATAGGCATTAGGCAAACAATGGTGAATACAACTTCACCTGCCTACTTTACATCTTTTGCCCAATTATACATTGGGAGTTTACTGTACAGTGGTTGTCAAAGCTTTCTTGCATAACCTTCCCTTCTAATCCCACTCTTCCCCACCAGACATCAACCTAAGTTGTTGTTGCAACTGCATAATGATAATGGAACTATCAGAGCTGATGGATAACTTTTCCTTCCTCGCATTTTAGATTATTAAGGAAATATTGAGAAAGAACAGATGAATCAAGTATCGAGCAATGGAAGGGGGTGGCATGCTTAAACGAGGTCCAGAATCAACATCAGGTCTTGAGTGTATCCTACTCGCAGACGACCATGAAATAAAGTAGAGGCAACATAAAGCCTGAACATGTAATTAGATAACCATCATGTAACTCACTTGATCATATTTTAACTTTTCAGCAGTCAATTCATCAGTCAAACTCATCATTCTGCAACAAGTGTTCAAGGAAGAGAGTATCAGAAGAAACTTGTATATATAGGTGGGAATGAATGGCTTCCACTTGGTAACAGATTCCGAACAACTAACCTCGACTGTAGCTCTGAGATCTTGCCGAGCAGTAAACGCTCCCTCTCAGAGGCTGTTGTTTTCACCTATTGACAAAGAAGACCAGATAAGGAAGGAAGAATAACCTGCAAGATATTAGTCATAATTAAGAATAGATAAAGGGTTCTTACATTTCCATTGCTCTCGGAACAACGAGGTAGAGGAGGCAACTTTCCATTTTGACTGGCTGGGAAAACAAAAAGAGAAACGTATTAAAACTACAAGCAGTGTACTTCCTAATTTAATCATGTAACTGTGATAGACCAATCTTTCACTGACCATCTACAACCTCAGCTGGCTGCAATGTATTCAACAAATTCACAATAAGATCCTAGCATTCCAAAAAAACTTCCAGTGAGAACATTGTGTTTAAGGCAAGCAAGTATGTATCACCGAAATGATTGTCCCAACTCCAAATCTTTACCTGTTGAGCAGAGGTTTGCTGGAAAAGATTCTGAAGGTGAGTCATAACAATTGAGGTGGGCATGTTACCATTGGTCAAATCCTTGGGGGAATGATTGCTAGGCTGAAAAACAGGGAGGGGAGGGGTGGGGGTGGGGGGGATAACTGTAAGCAGACAATTAATGACATAGTGCAGCAGAATAATAAGCAGCTAAACATGTTCCACCACCAGAATGTTGGAGCCACGTAAAAGATTAAATGAATTTACACTGAAGTGTGGTTATTAGTTATTACCACCTATTAATGTGAAATAACATATATTCTTCTTCTTGCTACTATATACCTCATTATAATATAAATCGTAGAAAACAAAATCAGTTGAATGAGGCTAGTATCTTCTGAGCCTTTCAGAAGGCATGCGCCTCAATAGAGGTGTATCCCATGGAAGGCACTTTCTCTAATTTGTGCCAACCTAATTACCTAGGCACATGCCTTAACAATGGCTCCCTATTTATAACACATCCTTAAGCTTCAAGATGGAAGATGTTAAAATAAAACAGTGCATTATTCACATTAAACCATGTTGAGGAGAAGATCTAGTGCACGAACCGCTTGTTTGGATTCAAGTATCCAATCACCAACACTAGCAGACTTTCTGAGAGGCGAAGTCTGAAACCCAAGAAGAAAGAGAGCAACCAGTAAGAAGTGGACAATTAATATTGTTAATAGAAGGATATTTAAGCAAAGACCACTAACCAACCTGTGACGATCGGCGCGAAACTGAACTTAAAGGAATATCCTAAAGAACATTATTTGATTAGTTAAGTTGCAAAAGAGAACTAATATAACGTTAAAATTGAACCTTACCTTTACAAGATCTAAATTTTCAGATGTTACTGAAAATCGACCTTTTATTTGCACCAGATTAGCCTTTGACTTGTCATCCAGAGAATCCCTAAACCCTGTTGAAGGAGGAAAATAATGCTACTAAATATATTTAAATACCAGTGTCCATATAGCACTGGTGGTGATGCTGGCGATACAAAAAAGCAATATTTCTAAATGCCATGAATTTATTACCTCCAGATGATTTAATTGGAGCTGATAAACTGTTTGCAGATGCTCGAGTAGGAAGCATCAGTGGACCACTAAAGCTTGGTGCTTTACGAACTTGGCGAACTCTCTCATTCACTTGTGAAATTTCATTTTCAAACCTAACCATCAGCAAGCATTAACTCCGCATCCTACAGTTTCTCTTCTATTTTAAAATATTTATAAATTATTTTCAGAAATTAAATTAGACAAGAGTTTGTCACACATGTAAACGCAGTTGCTGTTACCTTAAATTAGACAAGACCAAAGCTCTAATACAAGTAACTATATTAAAATTTATGTTTGTACAAGTATGCAATCAATGCTATGCTGAATCAACTCAAACATTTGAATCAGAAAGAGAGAGAGAGACCCCTAATATGCTATAAGCAAACTAAAATTAGAACCAAATGTGCTACATGTTATGCATAAACATCATCAGATAACAATTAATTGGAGAAAGGAAAAGGTTGAGATCACTTCTTAAATAATAATAATAAGATAAATCAAACAGCTAAGCAAGCCTAAATATGAACTGTCACCTACCTTTCTGAGTTATGAACCCGCTCAGAAGATGAATGATTAAGAACAGCACCAGGTGTGAGTGGCCCACTTTGGGTTTGCCTAGGTTTCACTGATTTAGCCCCGGTCATGACCACATCCTTTTCTGAAGTTGATGCCATATTATCAATGCCTGAACCATTTTTCCTCAAACCCTTCTCATGCAGGCCAGCCTCAACTATTTCACATTCTGGGTTCTTTCCCTTTCCATTCAAGCAATCAGACTGTAATAAGTCAATGGCCATTGGTTCTCCAAATTCAGACTGAGATACTTCCCTACTTAAATTCAATGTTCCCAAACCAGATCCACAGTAAGCTTCAGCCTGTCAGCAACACCAGGAGCCCATTAACTTAGTTTGCAATAAAGGACAAATAAGGGGAAAAAAACAATTTCAAGCCGCATAAGTACAAAAAAAATGCCACTTTAATCATGTATCACAAATCACCAGGGGGGGGGGGGAACTACACAACTACCTTATGACCAAAGCTTGATTTCATGCTTTCATCATCATCTTTGCACTCATGAATATCATCATCATCACGCACCTTAGCATGTTAAAGTAGAAAAATTATTATAAATTGAATAACTGATATAACTGACAAAGAAATTACTTCACATTATATGTCTATATTAAAATCTTTATTATTAAAGATTAAAACTAAATATGTGGCCTACCAGAGATGCTTGCGCTTTCAAATCCTCAATATCAAAATTCCAGGCACTAACTCCTCTTTGGTACTCGCTCTGGCAAGCAGAAGAAAAGGTAACACCCCAAGCAGTTAAAAAGCACAAATGTCCCCAAGTGGACAACCCAATAGTTAAAACTTTCACGGATATGTTATGTGAAGAAAAGAATCTGATTTATCTAAGACAATAATTACTTCTGATTGATGACTGCTAACCTGTGATAGAGCTTCTTGTTCTGCTGAAGGCATTTTCTTTAGAGCTAGTTGTGCAGCATCTTTAAGCTGTAAAAGTTCAGACAAAAAAGAAAAGCATTAAACAAATATGATGACAAAAGAAGCAAAATACCTGCATTGTGGCAGTATGATCCCTAACCTGAAGGGATTTCACACGATTCCAAAGTGGTGGCAGACCAGCAAATAATTTCTTCACAGAGAGCTCAGGAGGCTTTGCATGCTTGAAAAAGGAGTGTTTTAATAATTTCTCTGCAGTCGGCCTCTTTGTTTGATCTTTCACCAGGCACATTGCAACCATTTCTTTGAAAGACTGATCACAGCTGGAAGTCCTTTAATTAGAAATTTGCTATGACAAGTAAGCAATTGCAAAACACCACTGAAGGCACCAACCAATGTTTTACATACATAATGACAAATAACATGTCTATCATTGTTATGGTGTAGCCGGAAAGAATAGCGGTACCTTAGAGAACTTCTTATCACGATCATAATCAAGTCCTGGAGGAGCATTTTGTATAGTCATCAAGAGAACCTGTTAATGTTAGAAAAAAAAAAGGTTGTGAACATATATGAAGGTTGATTAAAAACTCATTTAGCGAACCCTCACTGTGCAGCACTCATATAAATTCTTGTTATATTTTCAATGGAGATTCGATACCTTCATTGGGGGATATTTTGAGAAAGGTGCATGACCATGAGCCAACTCCAATGCTGTTATACCAAAAGACCATATGTCAGCCCTGTGCCAGGAAAAAAAAAACAATTAACGAATTACAGAATTAAAGTGGAATAAAAATGTACCATTTCCTTAAAGGTACCAAGAGATGCATCAACATAGTATGCAACTGAGCCAAATTCAATGCAACCCATGCATACCAGCCATTAGCTATATAAACTTTAGCCAGACTCCCATGATACCATTTGAAGATTCAGAATACAGATTGCAATTTACATGCAAAAGTGGTAACTTTGAGGCACATAAGTGCTTTCATAGAAAGCCCAGATGTGTGGACAAAGTGAAGTTTTGTGTTTCAAAACCAATGTCACTCAGACCAAAATCATGAGTCCATGTAGGTTCAAACTCATGAATCATGACCACTTGTGTACACTAAGATGTCGTGCTTATACAACTTTGTAAGGTGACAATGAATTTAAGTGAAATTCTAAGACCTTAACTTTAAGTAAAGACCGAACACTCACTTGGAGTTATATCCACTTCCAGGCTGCAAGACCTCTGGTGCCATCCTGAGAAGAAAGGATAAATATGAATATCAGACTGTGGAAAAAAGAAAAAATAATTCTATCAATGGCATCAGAGTACATGAGCTGCTGAAGAGAAGGGTAATAGTTGGACAGATTTGACAAATATAGCTCACCAGCAAGGAGTCCCAACAAAGGTATTTCTATAACGTTGTCTATCTCCTGCATCAAACATGCAAGCTGAAACACCAAAGTCAGCAAGCTTTACTGTGCCATTGTTATCAAGCAGTATGTTTCCAGCCTGTAATGCCAATTAAATAGAACTTAAATAAAATAATGGTGAATTCAATCCGATAACATAATGCCAACTTCAGTGAGGCACTGACCTTAACATCCCGATGAATATGTCCTTGTTGATGAAGATAATCCAGAGCTTTAAGAGTTTCTTTCAGAACAGAACCAATAGCAGGCTCTTCGAAACCATCTTGGTATGCTGCCTTCATGAGGTGCAAACAGGAACCCTCTGACATGAAAGGCATGACTACCCAAAGATTATGGTCAACCACAAAAGAACAATATGCCCGAATAACATTTGGGTGATCAATCAAATTCATTGTTTGAGCTTCCCGGCGTATATCATCCTGCAAAACAGCATTAAGAAAGCCTGTTACGGGCCAATAGATCACATGAAGAGCAGAAAATATGGATCTAAATATACCACTCATGATACTACCAATTATTAAAGCCTCTAAACAATATCACAAAAGATCCCAATAGCCAAAAAAGATTTTTGGTACACATACTTGAGTGATTGTATTACTACCAAAACTAGAAAATTCCCATAGAACGATCAATAGTAATGAAACAAGCAAGCATACAAGATGTTTGGTACACATGAACTGGATCTAAGGCCTGGCCTGGATTGAGAGGAATCTAGGGAAAGGAAAAGGAAGGTTTCTAGTGTAGTACTGTGTCCCTTATTTAGAGAACATTTTAAAATGATAAAATCCCACCACAAGCAGGTCCAAACTTTTAAACTCTTATTATACTTGGAATGGAATCCTCCTGATCTCTCAATACTTCCTCAAGTTGAGTAGCAAAAATTCTATGATCATTTTTTTTTTTGAAAGTAAGATTATATCCTTGAATATCTAATAGACAATAATTCTATTCCTCTATGCAAGTATTCCAGATTTACACAATTTAAAAACAGAAGAAAGAAAATTCCAGAGATCCAGGATGACACATTTCGAAGTAATCTCAGCTTTAAGTAACCATAGAATGTAGATAGACTACTTTAAGAGCACACAGTAGCAAAAGCAGTTCAGCACTAAAATGCCTAATCTAAATCAATGGCGTAGATGCTAGAAGAAAGATAACTCTTATTTGAATGACATATTTCGGATAACACTATTAAATAGTATTTCTTTGCTTCCTCGGAATATAATTAATGATAGACGATAAAAAGAACAAGTTTCGACTTTAAACAAGTTCAAAAGGAACAAAAACGAAGCACTATATGGATTGGTAGAAACAAGCACATACAAAGCTTCAATTCGATCATGTTCAAGGTATAACAAACTCCGAAAAAATCCAAAGAAACGAGCTTCAATAATAAAAAGTAAGTTCAACTCGAACAAAAACAATCACTGAAATCCACAATCAAATCAAATTCAATCAAACGAGATCTCTATCCAAAACTAACTAAAATCAAATCAAGTAAGCTCATTTATTTGACTAGAGACAGTTAAACTAAAACAAAAATTCGAAAAAAAAAAACAAACCAGATTACTGTTGCAACGATCGAGATCCAAGCATTTCACAGCTACGATGTCGTTAGTAGGAAGGAAGATCGCTCTATAAACAGTAGCACTGGCGCCATAACCAACCTCTTCTAGAAGCTTGTAATCGCTAGAATTCGCTGAGTAACTCCGACTTCCTCCCATTCTCCGCAAAACCTAAAGCCTTACACCGCCTTTTGGAAAAAGAACCAAATCACTAGCAGTCGAGCAATCGACGTTGAACGCCGGCGGCGGAGTAATTAAAGTAAAAGAATAGTAGTGAACATTAAAAAGGCGGCTTTTTTTTTTAATTATTGGTTGGTGAAGTGGTTATTTGATCCGTTGACCGCCATGAGTAGCGATATAGGGAGGGGACTGATTTGAGGGAGAAGAGATAACCGGGGTGGGTGCTGACGTGGATTTTATGTTAGGTGATCTGGATTTTGACACGTGGACTTGATGCTTTCATCACTTCCGTCAACTGTTTGATTATTTTAATTTTTTTCTTTTACTTTTCTATCCGGATAAGGAATAATATAATTTTTGTTATAATTTTTGCCTTATTTAAACTGTATTGATTATAACCATAATTGTGTCTTTCAAAAATAAAATATAAATTCATAATCTAACATTATATAAAAACTATTAAGTTGGATGATGTCAGTAGAAGACGAAAGATAGAACACAATAAAAAAAACTACAACAAAGCAAATAAATTTACGGCATGACAAGTATCACCTCCTTTTAAGTAAAACCTGATTATACAAGTCAAGGCTTATGCTCATATCCAAGATAAGTTCAACCATGAACTCCATTATGGTCATATCCAAGATAAGTTCAACTATGAATCTCATGTAATAATCTATGATTAAAAATATTTATCATTTTAAGTGTGATTTAAGTTTGAGTCGCATTAATCTCGTTGATTGTTCGAGCTTTATTTTATTATTATAATTTATCAAAAAAATACGTAAACTAAATCACCTTAATTGTTTAAATTTTACTCTATTATTGTAATTCACCAAAAAAACTCAACCATCATCTTGTACATGCACTGACAATACCTAAATTTATCATCCAAAATTACTAAACCCACACTGCAGTGAAGATAAACATCCATGCAAAATTACCCGTAGACCAAATGCCAAAATTTGGGAAGCATTTCAGTTTTCTTGGGTTGATTTATTTCCAATTGCAGCTTAGCCAGGCCTCATTTTTTTTTCATTTATGTCATTAAATGAAGCAAATATTTCGGCAAAGTATTTTTCCCCAATAATTTGTTTGTTACAATGAATCACTCAAATTGGAGTTTACAAAATTCCCAAATTTGGGTAACAAATAAAAGATTAACACAACCTTAAGTATGTAGGATTGGAATATAAATTCCCCAAGGTAAATGTTTTTTGTTTTTAACACTGTCAAAGAAATCGCATGCGCCTCAAGCTTTTGGCAGTGGCTTTAGAAACAAAATATCCAACCCCGAAGCACATGATCCAAATGCCCACATCAAAGGCCCAGCTTACACTCGCCGCTTCTATATCCACCTCTTCTCCCCCACCGCCATCTCCACCGTCCGCTTCTCCACAACTGCAACAGAATCCACCGTCCCTTTCACTTTCTCCTTCTCTCTCCTCTGGAATATCCTCCAGCTGATCAAACCCCACCCTCCTGTTTTTTCTACACTTCCTCACTACCATCTCCACCCTCTCCCCCATCGCCACGTCTCCCTCCACCGCCACGCAAACATCCGCAACCGCCGCTTTACCGCCTATCGTTTCGCTATTGCCACTCTCCAGTGCGCACTTGCATTCCATTTTCCACTTTTCTTCTTCTCTCCTTAAAACCCCTTTCAACACCTTTCCCTCTCTCGAGTAAACCTCGAACCGGGCCCCATACCAGGCCCGAACCCGCTCCCTGCTCCCATATATCGCCTCTCTGTCCCTCGTCTTCAATTTCACCAATCGGTGGAGTGTCACGAACGCGGGAGAACCGGATCGAATAATGGAGCCGGAAATTTCTAGCCGCGCCGTGTCACTGATTCTTGGTGGGAAGAGTAGAGTGAGCGAATCGGTTAACGGGTCGGCACATGAATCGAAACCCGAAAATCGAACGAAGAAAGCTTTGATCGTCAGAATACTTCGATCGCCGGAGCGAAAGTCGTAATAATCCGCAGATCTGCACATAATTTTGTAGTTCCTTTTGGAGTGAAAATGACTTTTAATGGATTCATATTCATATATGAAAATAGAAATGGGATTTAGTCGGCGGCGCCGGAAGAGGAGACGTCGGTTTTGGAGAGTGAAACGAGTGGAAAGCACACGGTATTTGGTAGTGACGTGGAGAAGAAGACAAAAAGATCCGCGGCGCGTCGGATTTGACGAGAGGTGCACTTGCAGACCTGACTTTTGGTGGAGTTAATTATCTAGTACTTCGCGTAGTAGAGAAAGAAAATGGTTCTGTTATAGTTTGATGAGAATGGACGGTCCATGATCTCGTTCGGTTAATTAGGTTGGGCTTTTTTTATGAAATAATAATTATTTTCATTCCACAAATGAAGAAGTGATCTCGGTCAAACGAGGACAAATGTCTCGTAAAAACAAAGTTTAATAAAGTCATAAATCCAATTACACAAAACGAAGGGGACAGTCGAAGACTTCAATTCAATAGAAAATAAAACGTAAAAGGTAAGTAAAACCCAAATGAAAAAAAAAAAGTAAATTACACTAAATTATTAGTATATTTATGTTTTAGTCATTTAACTTTAAAAATTTTTAAAATATTCATTGAATTGTTTGAACGTTTTAAATCATTGAACTGTTTAAAAAATTTTATTTAAATTATTGGATTGTTAAGTTTTTTTTTTTGAAGTTTGATTAGCGAGTTTCAAACGATGACGATTTGACAATCGATATTGATTTTCAATAGCTATTGACAAGTAAAACAAATTTGATATTAAAGTTAATCTAACTGTCAATGTTGAAGATCAAAGACTTGAACAAAAATTTTTAAATAATTCAATAATTATTTTATAATTTTTTAAGTTAAATGACCAAATATAAATTTACTAATAGTTTTAGAGATCTTAGTGTAATTTACCCTTACTTAAATCAAGCTTCCCCTCAGTTATTTTTCAAAAAAAAAAATCTCTCCACTGATTAAGTGGGGGCAAAGAAGGACTCCATACGTTCTCAAAACGTTTTCAGCCGTGGAATTTAGTTCCAAACAAATTCAACCATTTGTTGAGACTGCGGAATACTTGGAATGCGAATGGAGTCCAATGTAATTACAGGAATATTTCATATCACAAAAAAACTATTAAAAAATCGAAATTTTATTCTTTAATTAACATACGCTACAGATTATCTTTGAAAATAAACTGAACAATGGGACAGAACTAGAAGTTGGCAAGTTTCTGTCATTTCAATAATTGCAAGCAAACAAAGCTAAAAACATTTTAAATAGCTGATTTCTCAGCGTTTGCCACCATCACCCAGATGAAGTATCGAGTGCGGGCAAATATAACATGGTAGATGTAAATCCCGTAATTTACTTGGTTCAGGGTATTCGCCTATCAAAACACTTCGTTTCAGGCTGAAATGTCAAATAACTTGGATCCCTTCTTTAGTTTAGGGTTCCATAAATGTAGCAAGGAGTTGAGTTGGGGGAAAATCAGTGAAAAAAAAAAAGGTAGGCAGAGTGGTTTGGTCTTAAATCTTGTCATGTAGGTTGACCACTAAATCATGGGCATCATCGAGAAGTCTCCAAACATCCAGATGTCCGGCCATGCTATTGCATTCTCTCATTATCTCATCCATGCTGCTATACTTTTCTATGATTAGCTTCCTCCTTTGCAAAACACAAGCTGCTATTGCATAAAGCAGGAGGTCATCAGTAGGGGGAGCACGAAGTCTCATCCTCCCCCAAGCAGACCTTGCAATGCCGGAACGGATAGCTGCTTGGTCTGCCCACATCACTTCCCAAAGGCAAAGTGTCTGCTCAAAGTTCAATTCCCTCCTGAAAAGTACTACAACCATCCTGTACACAAAAAAGCAGTCTTCAGCTTGAAGCTTCTCGAGGTGTCTATATAGATGATTATCCTTACACTTGATAATCTTGGAGACAATGTTTAACTGTCTTCTAATCCCCACTTCATCGAGTCGGAAATTGTGACGAGCTCTTTTCATGAAACCTGCAAAGCACCAGAAGGCCTCAGAGTCATCCTCTACCACTGAGATGATTGGAGAGAGCAGATCACTCATTCCTTGGCAGTAACCTATCTCGGGATCGTAAAGGGCATAAGCCTCAAGAATAGAAACCAGGCGAGCTGCATGAAAAATCCTGCAGGGCTCTAAATCATCATAATCTTTCAACCCAACACTCTCAGCTAAACTTTGTGCTTTCATTGTGGATACTGAAGCCTGAGATGGAGAGTAAATGATCCAGTCATCATTTGCCCTCACTGCATCAAGGAGGATAATTCTCCGCCATGCGGCAAAATCTTCATCAGTGGGGGTTGCAGCCCTGCCTTCTATCTGGGAGGGAGAGGAACTATCATTATCATCTTTATGAATATCATTTTCCTCGATTATTTCGGAGGAAAGAAGAGGTGTGTTTTCATCTTCTTCAGAAGAGTCAGAATCAGATGATTCTGTCTCACCAGTACAGGCATCTTGACTAATGACTACACTCTTATCAACCTCTCCCTCCAGAAATGAATAAGAAGATAAAGAGGTTGGCTGACTATGATCACAGACGGGGTGATCAGAATCATCAAACACAGGGCTTCCTCCCTCGGTGGAGTGGGACCTCCTACCACTAACCATATCCTCCAAGCCTGGAGAATCAAAAACTTGACTGAAACAATCATTGTCTTCATTGCAGACGTTTCCAGTAGTTCCCTTCAACTTAACACTCTTCTCAGTACGTTTAAGGATTTGGCGGCACCGCTTACGCAATCTTTCATACTCTTTTCTGTAACAGAAATACATAAACAAACAGACCTTCAGTGAAAGAAAAAAAATGGGGAGAAGGGGAAAAAAAATGGTAAAGTAACAAAGCATTGGCAATTAATCTGTGTGTAAAAGAAGCACGAGAAAGAAAATAAATGATACCGTTTCTGACTTCTCAAGGAATCTCTTTCTTCCTTCGAACTGTTGAAGTCGTATCTGTTAAGCATGCAGATATCTCAGTTAGGTGGTGTAACAGGTCATTTATGGTCTTCTCAAATGCATAAGAAAATATCTCCTCAAAAATTGTGCTTTCCAGATAAATAAGTAATACAAAAAATGATTACAAATGAAGAAAAACTCGAGCAGCAAGGAAAAGAACTTAAAATGGATGCTTGAAGAATATACAATGCAAATGAATACAATAAATACTCCATTTCCCCTCTTTTTTTTTCTCAAGCAAAGAGCAACTAGCAAGATAAAATTCTTTTAAATCAGGCTTTCTATCCACTAAAGAATTATTGAGACATAAACAGTCAGAAAAGCGCCAAGATATGGTAAAAAAAGATGATACAGTGATGTATTAGAAAAAGGAACCAGGCAACCAGACGGTGATTTGAAAGGAGTAAGCTCATAGAGAGGTTATAGAAGTAAGAACTAAATAGTTCAAAGAAAGAGAGGTTTACTTGAATCAGAATATAAAATGGTACATAAATAAAAGTATAAGAATCTTACATTCCAAGGAGGAATGGCCACACCTCTGCTCTAATACTTGGATCAACACCCTGCATTAAAGATGCAAAGAATGAATTCTCGAGAAGCAACAAAATATCCACTAAAACAGAAAAAAAAAATACAATGTCTGAGAAAATAAGATGAAGGTAAAGTCAAATAAGTCTAAAGCAAGTTTAAAACATACTCCACTTCGAATTTTCTTCAGAAATTTGACACCACCATCAATGAGTTTCCCATTAGCAGTGAACAAATTCTTCCATTGTTTAGGTAGAAGGGCGTGTTTTCTTCTCCTGTGGGACCAAGGTGACTTTAGGCTACCCCTGCCGCAAAAGAAACAATTAATGAATCTTCCATCAAGATATAGGCTTATGAATAATAGTTCCTACAAGTTTGGATTCAGTTGACAAAAAAAAAAGCATAGTTGTTTTGGGTTTATGCATGGTTCGTGAAAGATACAGATATGAGCTCAAACACTTCCAAAATTGCACTGCATCATATGTGGAAACAAAGCTTTTGGAACACTAAACTACTAATGCTAAAAGCTAAGCAGACACGTGGAAGAGTCAAGACAAGTATGGGAAAAAAATTAACTAGTTCTGCAATAGAAACCCATTGCAAGAGTAATTATGATCACTAAGAGAGACCTTCATGAAGATGGAAACAAAGAAAAACAACTCCACAGCAACAGCTAAAGAATCCAAATTAATAATAAACATCTATCATGAAGTACTACAAAATCGAGAATTCAATGGCTTTTAATCAAGTTTCGGCTAATGAATTAGATTCAGAAAGTGACTGCTTCTCCTTCCCAGAAGTTAGAGGAATCACAACACCTTGACTAGTTTGACCAACATAAGTGTTGAAACAGTTGAGGCTTTCAAAAATACTTTGAAACTAAGTTGAAAAACGAACCGAATAATAATCAGATTCAGAACCTTCGGAGAGACGAAGAAACAGATAGATTGGAATCGAACTCTTATTAACAACCTAAGGAACATGATGTTGATGGAATTGATTCGACTACTTTCAGATCGGGGATTCAAGTAAGGAATAAGGATTTTTAATTTCTACAAAAATAGAAAATTGGGAATCTAACGTATCCAGGCAAAAATAAGTAGAAATCTTTACTTAAAATAAATAGGGGAAAATAAGGAAAGTAGTAGTTTAAGTGGAAGAGGAAAAAGGAAACTCACCGATCAGTCGGAATTTGTTGGGAAGAAGATGACGAAGATGACGATGAAGAGGAAGAAGCAACGACTAATAAAACCGATCGCAAATGAATCCATGACGACGATGAAGAAGATGAAGTATTTGATGACGATGAGGCGGAAGATGACGTTGATTGCGATGAAGATGTGTGACTTCGCCGCAAAGCTCGCATTAAGGGTTTCTGTTCCGTAAGCATATCGATTTCTATGTGTCTTACTTTACCTAATTAATATCCAAAATCAATCTAAGCTCCCTATGCTGCGGTAATGATGGAAGTGATTTTGAATGAGAATGAACCTTTTTTTGTAGAATTTTTTTCTTCTTTTCCTTTTTTTTTACCTACAAGAGTAGATGACGGTTGCGGCGACGGCGATGCCAGCTACGGCAGTGACGGCGATCGCTATACCGAAGTTGAAACCACCGAGTTAGAAACCAGAAACCGCCGCCACCGGTGCCAGTGCTAGCTCGCCCAAATAAGATCCATTTACCGAAACCAGCAGCAACGCCGTCGCCGGATGAGAAAAAGAGCATCAAAACGGCAACCTAAGCTAAAATGACGGGTAAACCCAAGCCCAAATCCCGATTTGACTTTCGGTTTGGCTTCAGTTTCTGCTACTTCTTCTGGTAGGTTACAAAGAACAAAAGCACTAACCATCAACAAAAGGAGGATCCGCTTTGGGTTTTCATTATTATTTGATTTTTGATATATTTTTTTTCTTTTTTCCCAATTCAAAGCTTTAAGCTCTCTTTTGATTTAAGG
Organism: Gossypioides kirkii; assembly: GCA_005610355.1. Classification (NCBI taxonomy): domain Eukaryota; kingdom Viridiplantae; phylum Streptophyta; class Magnoliopsida; order Malvales; family Malvaceae; genus Gossypioides; species Gossypioides kirkii. Next base: position 2,785,770 of record CP032254.1, on the reverse strand, counting down.
CAGTAACTATGAACTATCCCTCTACCAATTATAATACTTTAACTAATATTTTATTCCTCTCATATAACTAACTATAATATACAACAATATATCTTTCCCTTTATCTTTATTAGTGAAAGAGAGTGATGAGAGTGACCGAGTGCTAGGAAAAATATAAAAGTTAAAAAATAATAAATTTATTTAACATTAAAATTTTATTTCAATAAAAAATTTAACATTAATAATAATTTAACGTTTAAATACCGTTACAATTTTATTAAAAATATTTCATTTAATATAAATATATTAATCATATAATTATGAATATTTATTTAAATATCATTTAATTTCATTTATTTTTTTATCACAAGGTGTTATTATTTATTCTCATAAATGTAACTTCAAAAATATGTTTTAATTAGGCGTTGGTTGTTATTAAATTTATATAAAATAAATTTTGTTTTGTCATAAACTAATACTTTTAAAAAATATAATGTAGGTTATATTTGCTTCAAATTTTAGGTAGAAAAAATGTTTTACTCATTCATCGAAATTTTTCTAAACAATCATTTCATTTTTCATAAGTTATTTTTAGTGAAACAAACACATATTTAATTGCACATCACGCATTAAAATTATACTCGAAATTTTAAATTGGTCTCGAACATTCAAACGTTATAATTGATTCTATCAATCTAGCCTTTAACTTTGATATTAAATGTTAATTAAAAACGACGCATTCAAATACGTGAATTAAATTGTAACTAAATGTGGATCTATTGCATAAATAGTTTAAATAGGATGTAATTAAAAATAATAATCCTCCTAACATATGTTTTCAATTTACTCTATTATTTAAATGTACTCCACGTAATATCCGAATTAATATGTAATGAATAAATTGATTGTTGGGCTGTCAGATCTGGTTAATACAATTCTAATATTTTTAGGATTTAATTATAATACTTCAAAGTTTGAAGATTAATTTAGAATTTATATAATAATTTAGAGACGTTTCACAAAATTAACCAAAAAGACGTCTCCCATGGTGGACAATAGTTGGTTGGGTCTATTAGCTCCGCCTAGTTTTCAGTTTTCCTTAATTTTACGGAAATTGACGATAAATCTACCTTGATTTGTTTTCTTTGTTTCCTTTAATTTATACATATATTTATGGAGTCCTTGATTTTTATTTATGGAAGGTAGAATCATTAATTTATTTCTTAATATTTATATTTTTTAGTTTTTTTGGTAAGTATTAAAAACTAGTCATTACATCAACTTAAAGGAGTACAAACATAATCTAAAAACTGGTGACGAATCCACAATCTTTCTTTAGGAAGCGTCTCGAAAGTTTGAAAGCTTGACATCCAAGACAATCCAAGTTTAGCCAAAAGATCTGCATCCGAATTTTCATCTCTGGCAACATAACAAAATTGCCAAATATCTTTTGACTTGATGAGTCTTTGTACTCTCATGAGAAACGTAATCCCCATATAATTCATTTTGGGATTGTTTAATGCTTTGACAGCTTCTAAGTTGTCCATGTGGATTATGCCCTTCCTATAGCCTCGATCGAACAAAAGCATGGCGCCATCAAAGATGACCCAGAGCTTAGATTCAAAATAGTTGATTTTTTTTGTTTGTAATGAAAATATTGACTAAAACGTTAAATGTAAACATTACAGTATGTATGGCAATTAATGTATACTTCATGTTATTTTTAGATTTTATTTGAATATTTTTATAAATTTAAATTGTTGTTGATGTAATATATAAGATAAATAATATCATGTTAGTATGAAGTACATGTGAACTATACGGGTTGTCATGCCAACATCATTAAAAAATAATATTTTAGTTAGCAATTTAATAAAAACGACTTGATTTTTTTTAATATTTTTAAAATTGAATCAATGATTGAATTGATTAGGTCAATGTTCACTATTTCAACTAATTGATAAAAAATAAAAAATTTAGTTTAATAAATTTAAAGTATTTTTTTGAAACGATGCTTGATCCAATTGATCTAATCAATTGGTCCAATTTGATTTTGAACAGCTTGCCTTTTTTTAAAGACTAAAGACCAGGACATATGTTAAAAGGCTAATTTTTTTATTATATTTTTACAAAATTCTAATTTCTTTTCCAATTTAGCAGTTATATTTATAATTATTTTCCAATTTCATAAAAAATCCAAAACTACCGTTCGTGCAAATGAATGTGGAAACACGTAAAAACGCTTCACTTAAAGACATGTGACAAAGCCATGTCTTAAATGTTTCAGGCATTCCCTTGAGTGTTTCAACAAACATTCAAAGTCTCATCAACCTCCACTTTCACCCTTCAAAACCCACCAATAAAAAATACGCAACAAACGACGGTTAATTTTAAAACCACAAAGATTTAAAACAATTTATGTATTCATATACTTTGCTTGTCGCGGTTGTATTTACCATATTTTATAAATCGAAATGATAGAAACTAAACTAAAATTTAAAGTTAATTCTATCTTAATTTTAAATTGATTCATAAATTTTAAAACATTTTAATTGTATATTTAAATTATTGATGTTATATTAATATTTTATTACTAAAATCGTTAATTTGACTGTTAAATGAACATTAGATCTTAAGTAGTGACGGAGTCATGTTGAGGTCTAGGAGGCCATGGCCGCCCCTTAAAGTTTAAAATTTTTTTAATTTAATCTTTTGTAAATTTATACTATGGTCCTCCCATAAATACAAATAGCCTCTAAGATTTAAGATTTTTGCATATAGCCCCCTTAAAATGGTAAATTTTTAATTCAGACTCTTTATAATTTATAAAATTTTAAATTAGTAATGATAAAATTACACTTTGACCCCTTAAAAAATAATAAAAATTTAATTTAACCATTTAAAAATAATAAAGGTGTAGGTTACATTTGTACTATCGTAAAAATATACAATTTAATTTCGGCTCCCAAAATAAATTTTCTGACTCCGTCCCTAATCTTAAGTGACATGATTTAAAATAAATATTTTAAAAAAATGACTATGTAAAAATCTCGATTTTAAAAATTTTGAAACTTATACAAAAACCATCATCCACTCTCTTTTTTCAATTTTACTACTTTATATTTAAATTTTTAATTTTAAAAATTATGCAAAAAAAATCTTAATTTTCTTTAAAATAATTATTTTTAATTATATCACATAAAATATTACATGTCATTTAATAGTTAAACTAACTATTTCAACAATAAAAAAACTCAATTGATATAACATCAATAATTTAGGATGTAATTAAAACATTTTAAAATTTAGAAATCAATCTAAAATAATAATAATAACATAAATTGAAAATGCATGATGCAGTTAACTCTAAATTTAAAATTAAGAATACACGTATAATATACTTACAATCTACATTAAATCAACTTGTCATTAATATTTATCATGTGTATTTGATAAGGGAGTAAAGAAAAAAAAAACTTTATGTGATCACCTGATGATTAGGGTGTTCATCGTTTCAAGTGTGATCTGAATTCAAGTTATATTAATCGTGATTATTGTTCGAATTTTACCCTGTAATTATAATTAAAAAAAAGAGAAAAAAAGAAGAAGAGGAAATAATGAAGGTAGGTTAAAGAGAAATAAATGGGTAGGGGGAGGAGTTTTGATCACATGGCTATATGTAAGACGTGGAGGAAGGGTTAGGGAATAGAATGGGCCATGGGAGACAAAGGCCACATTTATGCCGCATCACATGCCATTTGCTTCGCCTTCCACTACTATCTATTACTTATGTCGCGTCATTCTCTTTTTCTTTACGTTATTTTATCATCATGCCATTGTTTTTTTTTTCTTACTGTAATATAAAAAAACACACACTCTAATCAAGTCAAATAAAAATTAATAAATATATTATAAAAAATTAAATGTTTTCTGAATTAGATTTGTGATCGAGTCAATTAAATTATTATTTTTCGATTCAATTAATTTAAAATAATAATTTTTTTAAAATATTAAAGAAATAAAATTTAATTCAATCAATTTATGATAAATTGATATATCAATAGGTCTAGTTTGATTTTGAAAACATAAAATTATAGAAAAAGTATTAAAATTTATCTTTTTTAATCCCATTTAATAATTTAGTTAGTTCATAATATTTGATATTCTTGGAGTTTTAAATTGTTTTTTCTCCAAGAAAGCAACTTTTAATGTTTAAATTTCGGTATTTGCAATATATTTTCCTATTCTCTTTTAGCAATCTTTTTTTATACTCAAAGTATTGTTTTTTTTTTTAAATCTGCACGAGTCCCTTCTATTTCCAAACATTTAAAAATTATTATAAACTAAAAATATATATGTAAGAAATATAATAAAAGAGAATGGTGGAAAAGAAGGGAAGGGTTGGTTTGTATAGATGTAATTTCAATGTTTTTTTTAATACGAAAAGTTGAAATTTGAAAAAGAAAATCTAAAATTGAAGAATAATAAAAATTTAATTTCATATATTTTTAAATCTGAAAAAAAGGTTGAAATAAATGTTTTTTACCTTCAATTTATTTTATTTTAGTTTAAATTCTATAAACACGAAAATTAAATATCAAAATCTTAACCCGTTCGAATCTATACAAGATTTTTTAATTTTATTTATCATGTTTCTATTATTATAGTAAAATAAGTATCAAACATGATGTCTTGTTTTCAATTATAAAAATAAATTTTCATTTCTATTTAGCAAACGTGTTTTCTAATTTTCAAAAATAAAAAATTATATTTTAAAAATAAAGTAAAAATAAAAATATTTCCAGAAACCAAATATAACTTACATTTCGACGATAAATACTAATATTACTAATTTGATCTATGACTTCTAAATTTAAAATAAATAAATAAATAATAAATTGATTAAATTTTAGTTTAATTCACGGTGTTGTTATTATTACAACAATTTTGAATATGTGACTTTAACGAGGCTTAAGTATGGAATATCTTCCATTTAGGAATTAAGGATTATGAATATTTTAGTTATTGTATTAAAACATTTTGGCACAATGACAAATTTATTTTTTAATATTTATATATTTTTTATCAATTTGATCATTATTTTTTTTTGTTAAATTTGACTTCAATCTTTTAAAAAGAATTGAATTTTATCACCAATCTTTCAAAAAGAATTGACTTGTTATTTTTTATCAGAATATTTATTAAAACTTTAAAATTCTAAACATGGTAATCCACATTGCAATTCATATGCACTTTACATTAATTTTTTTTAATTTTTTTGAATGTTTTATAATTTTTAAATTATTTTTTATATATAATATCATGTCAACATGAGGTACACATAAATTACTATGCAAATTACCATATCAACATTGTTGAAAAAAATGATGTTCTACTCTGCATTTTTGTTAAAAAATAATTATTTAAAAAAATAATAGTCAAATAAAAATAATTAAAAAATCAAATTAAAAAAAATATAAAAAATCGAAATCTAAATTTATTAAACTACATGGATTAGCAGTGCATTTTGAGAATAATATTAATTCCTCAAAGTTCTCAAAGGTGGGATGACGAGGAAGAGGGCATTATTTCCCAAAGAAGGGGCGGATGCCATGATGAGGCAAAGGGTCCATTCATAAGATGTGGGCTAGGCCTTCAATGGAATCACGATGCTGTTGGTAGCGATATTAGATCCAGTGATCACTTAACCAACGAAAATCATGGAACTCTGTCACTTGTTCGTTTCACACTCCAATCCCTCTGGACCCCAAAAGATAACCCTAAAATAATCTAACCTTAAAATCCAATTATACATTTTCCAACCACCCATTTCACACAATATATTAATTTAATTTTAAATATTTATTTGCATTCACTGATTTTCAAACTCTTTTTGAAACAAGTCCATGAAATGTCTACTCCAAATCGTAGTATTTTTATCCATCAATATTTTATAAGCTTTCAGACATGAGTTTTAGTTCAGCAATGCACAATGCACAATGCACATGATTTGTCTTTTCAGACATTCAAAGATAGCACTCGAAATTTCAATAGAATAAGGACAACACTAAGCTTATTTGATAAATTTATTGTCTCTAAACAAACGACCCTTAGACAAACTTTTTACGAATAATTGAAAACCACTCAACAATTAGATTTAATAACATAGTGTTAATAACCATTATTTTGAGATTTGATTATTACAATGGTTGGTCACTTGGTGCAAATATTCCCATTTGATATCTTGGTCAGGTGAGATTGCAACAGAACTGTCCACCTTTGTTTCAAGCTGGGCTTTGCTGACCCGTTTTGTTTGGGCTGGGCTGGGCTCTTGTACTTCACCATTTTAGTTGTCCATATGATTTGTTTTCAGGAATGAAAGAAAAGGGTTCGGACCTGTCGGCCTTAAACTGGTTTCCACGTATGATGTACTTGATTAAGTCTAAAATCATTTAGAATTTGGATTTGTTCCTAATGTAAACTTGTGGCTTGAGATTTTGTCTTCATTAAAATTAATGTTGATAATAGTGGTACAACAATCGCAAAGTATTAGAGTTGTATGACCTAAATTCTTGTCAAATAAAATAAAATATTACTTGTAAGTAAAATTAAACAAATATTTTTTTTTTCTAGAAGATTTAATATTTATTAATATAATATATTTTACATTTATTAGCATAATTTATTTGACCTACGAACTTAGTCTGTAAATAGATTATTTTACAACATTAGAAAATGCACACATTAAAGATTAAAACTCATAATAATTTTGGAGAATTTTGTATTAACGTTTTGAGTGTTTTTTATTTTCGGGTTTCAGGGTTTAGTTTTTATCTCCATGTTTTGTACTCTTTATTCATTTTCCATTTTAGTAAAATCATTTTTACTAGTGATTTTTTATCTTCTGTGGAGGGAGTTTTTCACGTTAAATTTGTGTGCTCAATTTCTCAATTTCTTCCGTTATTTTTACTTATTCGTTGCTTAACCGAATTTATACCCAACACAAAGCAATAAGAAAAGAAAATAACAACACACAAATTTTACGTGGAAAATCCTTTCGAGAAAAAATCACGTGCAGAGAAAGAGAAATTCAGTAATGTTGGAAAACGAATTATATAAGAAGAGTTTCGACTACATCTATTTAAAGGTTAAAAAACTCTATTATAATCAATGTTAAATACAAGAAGTGTAGTTCTATACGGATTCAATTGTGCGGTGTGGTCCATACCTTCTCCCCAACATATCCCTAACTTGTCTTTCTATTTTATTTTTTTAACAAGTAAATTGCATATCGAACTTTTCAGAATAAATCAAATGGGATTCGGGCCTTCGATCCTCGATCTTTCACCTCCACAGATGCTCTTATTTTATCTTTATATTTTATTTGTTTAACAAATGACGGGAAAAGTTTGTATAGGAAAAGTGGAGAAGGCAAAATATGATTTGACTTGGGCGATTTTGTCAAAATCATGTTGAATTTGATGTTTAGAATGAACTTGGATGGGTTTCCAATCTAATTTCACACTCATATTCAATCTAACCCAGAAACCAATGTGTATGAATGCAAATGAAAATGTGTAAAATTGTCAAAATTGTTGGTTTAAGAACCATGACTAGAACTAGGCGTTAAAGCTGGGATTATACATTCCACAACCATTTTGGAGGCCATGATGTCTGTTTGGTTTGGGTCCATATGGGGATAATGGAGAATCTTTGGGGTCCCCCAAGATATTAAGCTATTTTATAAAACCCTAAAAAGAATGCAATGGATAAAGATGGATGATGGAAGATTGTCAGGGCCTACTGATCATATTCATGTGCCTGATGTCAGTGCCACGTCCTTCCCTCCTGCATAATCCAAATTTAGTAACCACGTAATAATTAAATAATTGTTATGTACTATTTTGTTTTCTAACAAATATTTATAAAATTGAATCCGACCATAAATAGGGGAAATGAAACATTATGATTTTCTTGGTCTTTTAATTTTACAAATAAAATTATTTTAGTTTTTTTTATTTATTTTTAGTTTCTTTTATTTATCTAAAAATGATAACATAATATATATATATAGATGACCACGTAATGAGATGGTATGAGAGAGAACACACGTGATTGTAATGTACATTGTGTACGATACTCGGCTCATTTGCTTTGTTTTGTGAATACGTATGTACCAACCACGTGGCCTTGCTTTCACCGTATTAACATTTGCTTTCATTCTTGAAACTTCCCTGTCATTTTCACTTAATAATATTCTACCACCAATCGCTGCAAAGAGATATTGGAAAAAAAAGAAGTTGAATGGTCATAGCTTTTTCTTTTCTTATATTTATTATTTCATTTTGGGTAAACTTCCATTTCTTTTTTGAATTTGGTAATTTATATATTTTCCTTTTAACACTATTAGGCTGTGAATAATACGATATTCATGATCAATATCACGACTAGTTTCAAAATAAGACAAGTGATAAACATTAATAAATATAAAAAATCTAAAAATTGAGATTAATATAATAAGGATAGGCATTGGTCCAAACTCCAAACCATCATGAGCTACGACACACTAGGTCTACCTAGTCCATGACCATGAGCAACCCGGTTTCTTTGTCTTGGATGAATTGTACTGCATAAGTGAAAAACATGTGTCTTCCTTGATCAATAAAAAAATCATTAAAGGTCTTTTTGAATGAACGACGCGTTTATTTTTAATAAAATTAAAATAGTAGTAATTATAAAGTAAAATATTTCAACGCATTATAACCACTATCCATAAAACTACATAATAAACTACATAGGGGGGTCATCACATAAGACAAAGAGTAATGGGCGCTTGTCTTGTTTGTGGACATGGTTGGTTTCTAAACACCAAAGTGGTGGGTCTTAGCTTTGCTGCATCCATTTACAGTTCCTTGTTGTTTGGAATTATGTATTTGTTTGGTTTCTTTTATCCCAAATTCTTCCATATCAACAGACCCACTTTTGTTTTTACCTTCTTTATATAATCTCATTCCACCACTCTTTACTGAAGTTCCCTCATGTTTGGAGGTCACAATCAATAATAATACCTTTTTATACTTTGGGGTTAAAAAATCACCCTTGTATTCCTCATTATATTATCTTTAGGTTAAAACCTTCTTTCTCATTCTGCCCAATGTCCAAACATACAAATACAGGTAGATTAGGAAGATATTATAGAATAATATCTGTCCACTACCAATAGCTAAAATCATTAAACTTCAAAACCTATCTAAAACATGACATATATTATTTAATGATATACACTTTATTTTTTCTCTTATAATTACATAAGATACCAATAAGTGGTTGGAAAAAATATTTATGAATGAAGTGACCTCTAAAAACTTGATCTATCTATATTTGTATAAATATGGCCGAGGATCCATACATGCACCGTCTAATAATAATGATAAGAGGAAGAGGAAGAGGACAAAAGCATGAGATGATGGAGTGTGGGGTGATGGGATAAGAATTGAGTTATGAGCGAAGTTAAAGTGCTCACGGCTTTTAGTTGTCCATATTGTGGCCGAAGTGGCGGAAAAAATATTGATTTCATGGATCCACTTGAGTTTGATGTGTTTACCTTTTGAAAAGGAATAGGATGCCAGGTCATGGCCACATCAAGACGAGACCAGAACCAGAAATGAAAGGAAAACAAAATCATATTGGCTTTATACAAGTTGGAAATTGATATTTGATTGAGAATTTCGATTTTAGTTATTTTTTAGGGTAAATTCTAAAAATAGTTACTTTTATTTGTCTCAGATTATATTTTAGTCATTTATGTTTGAAATGTTACGTTTTAGTCACTTACAATATCATTTTGTTACGAAGTAAACACTCTGTCATTAAGTACCTCCTGAACGATATTCCTACGTGATAGTGCAAATGGTTTTAAATACCAAGTTAGATGTCTAACTAGGATGAGGATAGTTTTTTAGTCAAAATGAAAAAAAAAACCTAAAAGAAAAAGGGGACAAACGGTTTTTCTTTTTAATTCAATGTGTAATTAATTTAAAATTTTTAATTAATTAAATTTATTAATTAAAAACCTATTCTCGTTACAGTTAAACATCCAAGTTGTTGTTAGAGAGGTAACACAGCTTAAAGGTAGAGTGACCACTTTGTAACAACACAATAACATAAGTGACTAAAATGTAACATTTCAAATATAAATGACTAAAATGTAATATGAGACAAATAAAAATAACTATTTTTATAATTTACCTTATTTTTTAACAGACTTAAGAACTGATTTAATTATTTATTCATAATTAATATATTTTAATTTTGAATTAGAATCTTGAAATTTGCATATATATTTTTAATATTAATGTATGTATTTTTTATAGAGGAAAAAAAAACTAATATTGAATTTCTCAAAATGAATTAATCATGTTATTTGGATAGATAAATTGATTTCAAGTTTTTTTTTTGACTGAAAGTTGATTTCAAGATAGATTAATTTGAATCGGGTTAATTTCTCAAAATAAAAAGTACCTTACCAATTAAGTTTAATTTAACAGTTCATTATTTTGAATCAAATAATGTTATATTCAAGTTATTTGTATTTTTACTTGTAATATTATGGAGTCTACCGTCTCAATTTAATTCTTACTAATCCACTGAAGTATAATTACTTATAAAAAAGGGATCTTATGGTCTTTCTATTAGGAATATGGATTTGATTCTTCTGAAATATTTTAGGTGTTTTTGATAAGTTGAAAAATTAAGTGTTGAAAATTTAAGTGCTGAATTTAAGTTATAAAATTCTTTAACATATTACTTAAAATTAATTATAAAATATAATTAGATTGTTTGATAAATATAGATTTTAAATTATAAAAAAAATTCTACATTTATACTTAATTCTTAAACATTTCATCTTATTCTAAACAAAAATCAAATTTTAAATATAATTTTTTATAGAATCATATAATATTAAAATAAATAAAATAAATTTAATTAATTAAAAAAATTATCATAATTCTTTATCTACTTATTAATTTCCATCCTTTTATATAGAAATATTCTATTAGATTATTTTTACTTTTGAATTATCAAACTTGTGTAGAAAACAAATCATTGAAACTATTTTTTTAATCTTTACAAAATCCATGTAAATAAATGAATGATATTATCAATGTATATTATGAACGCTACAAATGCTTTTTTTAAGATAAAATCAAGGCTACAATTCTTGGGTCAAATTAGTAAGTGCAATGTAATGCCTCGAGATATGCTTTCTTTATTTCGTGATTTTGGCTTTGAATTTTAAAGTCTCGAGACAATAAAATCATGTTTGTACCCTTTTAGCTTATTCGTTTCATAAATTCTTTAAATGATATATAATTATATGTATGTGTATATATATATATATACGGCGACGTCAGTTTTAATGCTTGTAATACCCAAAAATCGTAATCATTCGATCTAAAGTTTCAGGGTTTACAGAACTTTATGAGTTTTTTTACAAACAATTCAATCATAATCTATACAATTACAAACTAGCAACCAAGAGTACTAGCTTTATTAAATCTTACACATTCATTTTCAACCTTTCATTCAATAAAGAATCAAATTCAATCACGCAAAAATTTAGGAGTCACGTACAAATATTTTTCACCAGCGATCACATGGCCTTGTGTCTTAAACCCACAGTTTTCACCACTAGCTAACCAAACTATAACCCAAACATACTCATCATTACATAGCAAGAAGGAATCAATATTCATATCACAAATCATGACATCTATATTTCATATCAACCATAATATCACAATATCATTCAAGCTACATTAATCATTCTTACTATCATTGTATAGTACCCAAACCCAACACCGTCGTCAATTAGGGTTTCGAGGTCACATGCATTCATGCCTCAAATCGTTACCTATTCAAATCTTATTTCAACATCTTTCTTGATTTAATAAAATATGTACATTTATAATTTGTTATTCTTACTTTGTTTATCAACTTAATAAAGGTAAAAATGTCATTACCACAAGTCTGGAATACTTCTATCGGTACCTGTTGGACAAGTATCGGTAGTTGTCAAGTTAGTAAACAATTCAGGAAACAGTGCAGGCTTCTACCGATACCAATGATAGTTCTATCGATAGAAGTGAAGCTTCTACCGAAATAGATCATGCTTCGACCGGTACAAAAAACTCTAGAGAGATAAGATGTCCTACCCTGCAACTTCTACCTATACAAGTACAAAAACTACCGATACTCCTATGGGCAAAACTATCGATACTAATTATGCAACTACCGGTATAACTTAAGTTAGTGAATAACCTCTCTCCTGCCCTGTACTTCTTTCGATACATGCAGGGGTTCTACCGAAACAAGTATGCAGAATTCATTTAATCACACATGTAACATCCGCGTTCTTGAATCGGATTTGAGTGATAAAATAGAATTAAGAATTAGAAATGTTTAGTTGAAGTAAGGAAGCTTAGAAAATTTTAAGGATTAAATAGTAAAGAAGAAAAAATATGGGGGACTAAATAGCGAATTATCCAAATTAAATTTTGAGTCATCATGGGAATTAGATTGATTGAGGTGGGACAAAAGAGTAATTTGGTGGAAGATATTTTTGGAGGAAAAGTTTTGGGCCGAAGTGTAAAATTGGAAGGTCTAGGGACTAAAAGTGTAATTTTACCATTTTTATTAAGTGAGATACTTTAAGTGAGATTTCTAGAGAATTTGAGTAAGGTTAAAAATCAATTAAAAGTCAAAAATATCAGCTCTTTTCATAGTTCAACCGTTCATGCCATTCTCTCTTCCATCCGACTTTTGATTTTATTCCAAATAGGTCCTTCCATCATTTTTAAGCCCTCCAAGCTCCAAAATCTCCTATTTTCTTTGAAATTTATAAAAGAAAAGTATAGAAGGGGGTTAGTAGACACCTCAAACTTCTTATAGAATTCATTTTGAGGTGTTAGAGAGCATAAGGACTAAATTGAGAAATTTTAAATTTAAGGGATAAGGTAAGAAATGGTTAAATTCTCATGCAATACATGTATTTTACTGTTATTTAGCATGAAAATTATTGAATTATAGCTTATATCTTATATGTGTTTATGTGAAATTTAAGAGAAAGAGAAAAGAGGCAAGGATCAAATTGAAGAGAAAGGAAAAGAGAAGAGCAAAGAGTGAAAAGAGAAGGAAATCAACCTTTTTGTTGTAAATAATACAAGAGTTTTGAATTATAGTTTAATTTCTCTAATGGTATGTGAATTATTAGCATAAAAATTGATATTTAGGTACCTAATTTGAATGTTTACAATGATAAAATGAAAGGATTAATGTGTGATTTAGTAAAACAGTTTTGGACAAAACAGAGGACTAACTTCGAAAATTCACCAAAAATTGTATATAATTAGTTAAGGGTCAAATTATATATGTAATTAAATATTATTGAGTTTAGTTTCATATGGAAGAAACTGTGAATTAAAAAGAATTATATATTTTGAGATATACTAGTTTTTGTGTAACAAGGTCAGAGTAGGTTCGAGTTCCCCTGTTCTGACTTTGAAAAATCATAGAAAAATATAGAAAAACTATTAGAGACTTAAATTTTTATGTATAATTTTTTAACGAGTCTAATTTTAGTAGAAATAGACGGGAACATCATTTGATCTCTTTACTAAAAGATAGATAATTTTTAGTGAAGAAAGGTCGAAACTGTTAGGCAGCAGCGAAGGGGAAAATTGAAAGAATTTACTGTACAAATTGGCTAAAGCAAAAATTTTGTAAATTTTATGGTAAAAATAGGATTGGGTCTAGTTTCAGAAACATCAAGAGGATTATAATTTCGAATTCTGTAGCTCAAGATATAAATAATTTAGTGACTATGACGCAAGTGGACAGCTTTGAAAATATAAATGTGAAGTATTCGATGATGTATTTATGTAAGATATATCATTTATGAGAAATGATGCTAATTGAGATTGTGCCCAAGTAGACAAATCAGAACCATTGTGATATTAGTGGCATGCCATTAAAGAACACTAGCGCACTCTCTGTTTAGCACGTCTCGTGCTCTCTGTTATTAGCACTGTGTGTGCTCTCTGATTAGCACTTCGTGTGCTATTTGATTAGCACCTTGTGTGCTCAGTACTTTGTGTACTCTCTGTTTAGCACTTTGTGTGGTCTCTAATGCCCAGCATTTATGTGGTCTCTATTAGTACTTTGGTACTCTCTGTTTGTTCCGTATATCCTAACGGTTCTATGAAAGTCTACTATGGGCTAAACTACAGAAAGTGGATAAAAGTGTAAGTTGTGTCATTGTAGTAAGTTACAGGTTACATGTAAGTAAGGCAAGAAGTTTATATGCATGAGTACTTAAATGATCATTCATTACTTTTGTAGTGCTTACTAAGCCTTCACCGGCTTAGCGCGTTTATTTTATCGCGTAAGTACAAAAGCTACGAGAAGTTGAAGTCAAACTAAGGGGACCTCTCATCACATCACTATTGGAAGACTTCAGTGTAGGTATATTACTTTTGGTAAAAATGGCATGTATAAATGGTACTATTATGTGTCTCCAATGGATGGTTATAAATGTTGTTTTGGATTACTACGAGTTGATGAATTGAAATAATGTATTTTGAATAAAATAACTTAAAACACATCATTTAAAAAAATTATTATACTCGTGTTAAAATCTCCGATACTGTATGTAATACTTTTATGCTGGGTTTATACGTGTAAACCGGGTATAGGGTTGTTACATTTATTGGTATCAAAGCGAAAGTTTTTTGATGTTTGGGGTCGGGAATGAGTCCACTTGTACATGCCATTTATTATGTTGATGTGATGAGAGGATATTTAGTTTTTAAATGTTTAATTTGTGAATATTATAAAAAGTAGATATGTCAAATAGATCTCGTGAAGAGTCTAAAGATGAAGTTGAAAGTAAGGCCCCAAATCCTGTTAGAGACGAAGATCCACTTAGAATCTAAGCTCAACGAGAATCAGTACATTCTGATGACCGTAGGGGGTCCATGTTTGATGAAAGAACTCAACCTACAAGTGAATCAATGCCTTCTCGACAAGAAATTTTGATTGCAGTTTTATTGCAAACGATGAGTCAGTTATTATAGCAAGTTGTAAGAAATAATAATGCTCAGACTGTTCCTCCACCACCTCCTATTAGTGTTCCTCAGCCACAACCTTCTGCATCTAGCTATCGATCTCCTTTTGAGAGATTAAGGAAACATGGAGCCGAAGAATTCAGAGGAAAGAAAGATGATGATCCAACAGAAGCTAAAGAATGGTTAGAAAATAACCAGAGAGTGTTTGAAGAGTTACAATGTGCTAGGGAAGAAAAGTTAAAATGTGCAGTGTCTTTATTGAAAGGTGAAGCATACCAGTGGTGAACTACAGTGTTAAATATTCATCCTGCAGAAAGGATCAACTGAAATTTCTTTGTGTCTGAATTCAAGAAGAAATACATCAGTGAGTTATATTTGGAGAAGAAGAAAAGGGAATTTCTAGACTTGAAACAGAATAACATGACCGTGGTTGAGTATGAATGTGAGTTTCTCAGACTGAGCAGGTATGCTAAAGAATTGATAGCTAATGAAGCAGATATGTGTAGAAGATTTGAGTGGGGATTGAATGAAGAGATATATGTTCCACTTCTACCGTTACATCTACAAGAATTTCCTGTTCTGGTTGATCGAGCTTAGAGGTTAGAGGAGGGATTGATTCGTTCGAAAGAGAAAAGTGCTGGAAAGAGAATAGTCATTAGTTCTGCACCTCCCCCTTCTTCGAAAAGAATAAGAGGATTTAGAGATCCTAGATATGCTTCTTTTTTTGTTGGTCAGAGATCTCGAAGCCAAACACGACAAACTCAACAAGGAACTTCCATAGTTAGTACAGGTGGTACTAGAATAAGGTCATCACAAATGCAATCACCGTGTAAACATTGTGGAAGATTTCATTGGGGAGAGTGTTGACTGAATACTCGAGCCTGTTTTAGATGTGGGTCTCAATATCATTTTATAAGAGATTGTCCAAAAATGATGGAGAATACTACCGAACAGTCTGTAAAAGGTAGTTCAGCTCCACAAAGAAGCAGATTGCCCGAAAATTCTGATAATATTAGTATGAGATCGGCAAAAGATGGGCTGATAGATCAGAGTCTCGGAGACCAAGGACATGCAATCAGAATGAGAAAAGAAGAAGATGCTCCCGATATAATCACTGGTAAATTTTCTTTATTTGACTCTTTTATAGTTGCATTAATTGATCATGGTTCTGCACAATCATACATATGCATCTCATTAGTGAAAAAGAGAGAATTAGTAGTAGAACCCACTGAACATGAAGTGATTGTTACAAATCCTTTTGGGCAAAGTGAAAAAGTCAATAAAGTGTCTAGGAGATGTCCCTTAAAGATTTAGGGTTGTGAATTTCCAGCAGATCTCATGGCTCTTACATTTCATGAATTTGATGTAATATTGGGAATGAATTGGTTATCTGAGCATGGAGTCATGGTTGATTGTAGAAGAAAAAGAATTTCTTTGAGAACTTCAGATGGAAAAGAAGTAGTGGTAATCGGTGAGAAATTCAGTGCTTTATCGAATGTAGTCTCTGCAATTAAGGCTTTCAAGATGATTAAGAAAGGGTATAATGCTGTCCTTGCTTATGTTTTGGATACTCGGGTAGAAGATAATGAGATTGAGAAGATATCAGTGGTACGAGAGTTTTCCGATGTGTTTCCTAAAGAGTTGCCTGGTTTACCTCCTGAAAGAGAAGTTGAATTTGGAATTGATTTAGTACTGGATACTGCACCGATCTCAATTGCACCTTATCGGATGGCACCGGCAGAGTTAAAAGAATTGAAGACTCAGTTGCAAGAGTTATTAGATAAGGGATTTATACGTCCCAGTGTGTCACCGTGGGGAGCCCCGATTTTATTTGTGAAAAAGCAAGACGGGTCTTTGAGGCTTTGTATAGACTATCGTCAATTAAATAAAGTGACGAAAAAGAATAAATATCCACTACCCAGGATTGATGATTTGTTTGATCAATTGAAGGGAGCTAGTATGTTTTCTAAAATTGATATCAGATCGGGATATTATCAGTTGAGGGTAAAAGGGTCGGATGTACCAAAGACTGCTTTTAGGACTCGATATGGACATTATGAGTTCTTGGTTATGCCATTTGGATTGACTAATGCTCCGACTGCATTTATGGATCTTATGAATAGAATTTTTCAGTCGTATCTGGATCAGTTCGTGGTGGTATTCATTGATGATATTTTGGTGTACTCGAAAGGATAAGAAGAACATGAGAAACATTTTCGAATTGTATAACAGATTCTGAGAGAAAAACAATTGTTTCCCAAGTTGAGTAAATGTGAATTTTGGCTGAAAAAAGTTACTTTTCTGGGTCATATTGTGTCGGCTGATGGTATACGTGTTGATCCGAAAAAGGTTGAAGTTATACTTGAATGGAAGCCACCGAAGAATGTGACAAAGGTAAAGAGTTTTCTTGGTTTAGCTGGTTATTACAGAAAATTTGTTCAGGGATTCTTTATGATTGCATTGCCTTTAACAAGACTGTTGCAGAAGGATGTGAAGTTTGAATGAGATGAAAGATGCCAACAAAGCTTTGATAGATTAAAGATAGCATTAACTGAAACTCCGGTGTTGATACAACCAGAATCTGGTAAAGAATTTGTGATTTACAGTGATACATCTTATAATGGTTTGGGTTGTGTATTAATGCAAGATGGAAAGGTAGTTGCATATGCGTCAAGGCAATTGAAGCCACATGAAAAGAATTATTCGACGTATGATATTGAATTGGCTGCGGTGGTGTTTCATTGAAAATTTGGAGACATTATTTATATGGAGAAAAGTGCTATATTTATACAGATCACAAAAGTTTGAAATATTTGCTAACTCAGAAAGTGCTAAATTTGAGACAAATGAGGTGGATTGAGTTAGTTAAGGATTATGACTACATCATTGATTATCATCTCGAGAAAGCGAATGTAGTAGCTGATGCTTTGAGCAGAAAGTCAATGGCAGCTCTAAAGGCAATGAATGCTGTAACATCCGCGTGCTCGAATCGGATCTAAAACAGTGATAAAATAGAATTGAGAATTAGAAATGTTTAGTTAAAGTGATGAAGATTAGAAAATTTTAAGGATTAAATAGTAAAGGAGAGAAAATAAGAGGGACTAAATAGCTAATTATCCAAATTGAATTTTGAGTCATCATGGAATTAGATTGATTAAGGATGGGCAAAAGAGTAATTTGGTGGAAGATATTTTTGGAGGCAAAGTTTTGGGTCAAAGTGTAAAGTTGGAAGGCGCAAGGACTAAAAGTGTAATTTTACCATTTTTATTAAGAGAGATATTTTAGTGGAGAAATCTAGAGAATTTGAGAGAAATAAAATTAGATAAAAGATGAAAATATCATCTTTTTCATTCATTTCCAACGTCACATGCATATCTTCCATTTCCAACTTTTGCTTTTATTCCAAATAGGTCCTTCCACCATTTTTAAGCTTTCCAACCTCCAAAATCCCCTATTTTCTTTGAAATTTCTGAAAGAAAAGTATAGAAGGGGGTTATTAGACACCTCAAACTTCTTATAGAATTCATTTTGAGGTGTTAGAGAGTATAGGGACTAAATTGAGAAATTTTGAATTCAAGGGTTAAGATAAGAAATGGTTAAATTCTCATGACATACATGTATTTTACTGTTATTTAGCATGAAAACTATTGAATTAGAGCTTATAGCTTACATGTGTTTATGTGAAATTGAAGAGCAAGAGAAGAGAGGCAAGGATCAAATTGAAGACAAAGGAAAAGAATAGAGCAAGGGGTAAAAGAGAAGAAATTCAGCCTTTTTGTTGTAAGTACTACAAGAATTTTAGTTTATAGTCTATTCTTCATAATATATTTGAGTTGTTAGCATGGAAATTGTTGTTTAATAAGGTGTTATAAAGATGAATAAGTGAGATTAGTGTAATAAAACATGAGAAAGAAAATGTTTTCATTGAAACAGATTGGACAGAATCAGAGGGTTAATTTCTAAAATTCACTAAAAATAGTGTATATTGAGTTAAGGGTCAAATTATATATTTAATTAAAGCTTATTGTGTGTAGTTTCATATGGAAGAAACAGTGAATTAAATGGATCTGTATATTCTGAGTTATAACTGATTTTGTGTAACAAGGTCAGAGTAGATACGAGTTCCCCTGTTCTGACTTTGAAAAATCATAGAAAAATGTATAAAAATTATTAGAGACTGAAATTTATATGGTTAATTCCTATATGAGTCTATTTTCATTAGAAACAGACGAGAACATCATTTGATCTCTTTAATAAAAGATAAATAATTTTTAGTAAAGAAAGGTCGAAACTGTTAGGCAGCAGAGAAGGGGTAAATTTAAAGAATTTACTGTACAAATTGGCTGAAGAAAAAATTCTGAAATTTTTATGGTAAAAATATATTTGAGTCTAGTTTCAAGAACATTAAGCGTATATTAATTTTGAATTCTTTAGTTCAAGATATAAATAATTTAGTGACTGTAACGCAAGTGGACAGTTTTGAAAATTAATGTGAAAATAAGAATAAAGAGGTATATGATGATATATATGTGATGAACAATGTATATGTGAAATATGAACAATGTATATGTGAAATATTATATGTTTAATTATAAATATTGATTATATGATAAAATGGTGATATTGTGAAAGCCATTGAGGAAATAAATGTGAGAATTACATGATTATGTATATGTGATGAAAAATGTATATATGATGTATGAGTTGTGAATGATTTGTGATCAAAATTGAAAGTGAAAGTGAAAGTGAAAATGAAATTGAAAGTGATATGAACTGTAAATTGAAAATCCCTATTAACTAGTCGGGCTGAGTCGGATATAGTTGGCATGCCATAGGATTGGAAGAGTTCAGAGATACTTCGACCTTGAGTCGGTGAGACACTGGGTGTCATTATTTTACTTCGAATAGATTCGATGAGGTACTGGGTACCACTTTACTTCGGCTAGGCCGATGAGACACTGGGTGTCACTTTATTACTTCGAACTATCCGATGAGGCACTGGGTGCCATTCTGGTTTGTTTTGTTGGATCCGTGTATCCGCCAAGATCCGAGTCTTGTTAATAGGGTAAGTAATGTGAAAAAGAAATAATGTGCAAATTATGACATTGAAGTAAGTGAAATGATAATCGCATGAAAGGTAAATATAATATATGTAAAAAATCAAAGAATGATAAAACTAAGTAAGCTAAGAGATTGAAATGGCTAAAATGTAAAATGAGGAAGAACATGTGAATTCATAACACGACTGTAAGTTAAATGTTATATACATAAAAGCTATGTATTTTACATGAATAAAAATTTATATGAATGAGTTTGAAATGAGTGATTAAAATATGGATGATTAATGACACTTGTAGTACTTACTAAGCCTTCACCGGCTTAACGCGTCTGTTTCAACGCGTAGGTATAAGACCACTGAGAAGCTAAAGTT
The DNA here is from genome assembly GCA_005610355.1 of Gossypioides kirkii. Taxonomy (NCBI): domain Eukaryota; kingdom Viridiplantae; phylum Streptophyta; class Magnoliopsida; order Malvales; family Malvaceae; genus Gossypioides; species Gossypioides kirkii. Next base: position 2,765,235 of record CP032254.1, on the reverse strand, counting down.
GGATTAAGTGTCTCTCATCAAATCACATCAACATTGAAAGATTGCAAGACAATGTGTATTTATTTTGTGTGAAGTGGCATGTACAAATGGTACTTATATGTCTTCAATGAATGGGTTATAAATGTTATTTTGATGATACTTGATTATTTTATGATATTGAGTAAAATGATTCAATTACACATTATTTGAAAGAAAATTTTTCGTTACTCGACTTTCTGTACCGTACTGTAATGTAATGCTTCTATATTGGGTTTATACGTATAAACCGAGTTTAGGGGTGTTACATCACCTTTGGAGATGCAACAAGAGGATGAGTTATTAGTCGAATTCAGAGTAAAATCGACTCTATTGGAAGAAGTGAAAAGGGCAGAAAAAGTTGATGAAGAGTTGATGAAGATAAAGAAACAACTTGAAGAAGGCAAAGGTAATGAATTTGAAATTGATAGTGAAGGAAGTTTAAGATTTCATAATCGGTTATGTGTGCCTAATCAAGAAGATTTGAAACGAAGAATTTTGGATGAAGCTCATCATAGTTCGTTTGCTGTACATCCGGGAAGTAACAAGATGTATCATGACTTAAAGCCATTTTATTGGTGGAAAGGGATGAAACGGAATATAGTTGAGTATGTTTCCAAGTGCTTGATATGTCAGAAGGTAAAAGTAGAGCATCAAGTGCCATCAGGGTTGCTTCAAACGATAACCATTCCAGAGTGGAAATGAGAAAGAATTACAATGGATTTTGTCACGGGATTGTCACTTTTACCAAAGAAGAAAGATGTTATTTGGGTGATAGTTGATCGATTAACCAAGTCTGCTCATTTTCTTCCTGTAGGAACTGATTTCTCAATGGATAAGTATGCACAATTGTATATAGATGAAATAGTTAGACTTCATGGTGTGCCTGTATCTATTATTTCTGATCGGGATCCTAGATTTACTTCAAAGTTTTGGGAAAGATTACATGAAGCTTTGGGTACTCGACTGAGTTTTTGTACAGCATATCATCCTCAGACAGATGGGCAATCAGAACGGGTGATTCAGATTCTAGAAGACATGTTGAGAAGCTGTATTATTGAGTTTGAAGGTAATTGAGAAAAATATTTGCCATTGATTGAATTCACTTATAATAACAGTTATCAGTCAAGTATTCAGATGGCACCGTATGAAGCATTGTATGGAAGAAAGTGTAGGACTCCTGTGTGTTGGACAGAATTGACTGAACGTAAGTTAGTGGGTCCTGATCTGATTCAAGAGACTGAAGAGAAAGTAAAGTTGATATGAGACCGATTAAAAGCTACTTCAGATAGACAGAAATCATATGCTGATCTGAAAAGAAAAGATATAGAGTAGATGTGGGTGAAAAAGTTTTCTTGAAAGTGTCTCCATGGAAGAAAGTTCTCCGGTTTGGTAAAAAGGGAAAATTAAGTCCAAGATTTATCGGGCCATATGAGATATTGCAACGAGTTGGTCCTGTGGCTTATTGATTAGCTCTCCCTCCAGAATTAGACAAGATTCATAATGTTTTTCATGTGTCTATGTTACGAAGATATCGGTCTAATCCGTCTCATGTGATTACTCCAGAGGTTATAGAAATACAACCGGATTTGATTTATGAAGAGGAACCGATAAAGATTTTAGCTCGAGAAGTAAAGGAGTTGAGAAATAAAAGTTTTATGGAGACATCATAACTTAGAGGAAGCCACGTGGGAAAGAGAAGAAACAATGAGACAACAATATCCACAGTTGTTTAGTGCAGATAAATTTGGAGGACGATATTTATTTTAGAGGGGAAGAATTGTAACATCCGCGTTCTTGAATCTGATTTGAGTGATAAAATAGAATTGAGAATTAGAAATATTTAGTTGAAGTAAGGAAGGTTAGAAAACTTTAAGGATTAAATAGTAAAGAAGATAAAATATGAGAGACTAAATAGCGAATTATCCAAATTGAATTTTGAGTCATCATAGGAATTAGATTGATTGAGGTGGGACAAAAGAGTAATTTGGTGGAAGATATTTTTGGAGGCAAAGTTTTGGGCCAAAGTGTAAAGTTGGAAGGTCCCGGGACTAAAAGTGCAATTTTACCATTTTTATTAAGTGAGATATTTTAAGTGAGATTTCTAGAGAATTTGAGAAAGGTTAAAAATCAATTAAAAGTAAAAAATACCAGCTCTTTTCATAGTTCAACCGTTCATGCCATTCTCTCTTTCATCCGACTTTTGATTTTATTCCAAATAGGTCCTTCCATCATTTTTAAGCCCTCCAAGCTCCAAAATCTCCTATTTTATTTGAAATTTCTGAAATAAAAGTATAGAAGGCGGTTATTAGACACCTAAAACTTCTTATAGAATTCATTTTGAGATGTTAGAGAGCATAGGGACTAAATTGAGAAATTTTGAATTTAAGGGTTAAGGTAAGAAATGGTTAAATTCTCATGACATACATGTATTTTACTATTATTTAGCATGAAAATTATTGAATTATAGCTTATAGCTTATATGTGTTTATGTGAAATTGAAGAGAAAGAGAAGAGAGACAAGGATTAAATTGAAGAGAAAGGAAAAGAGAAGAGCAAAGAGTGAAAAGAGAAGGAAATCAGCCTTTTTGTTGTAAGTACTACAAGAGTTTTGAATTATAGTTTAATTTCTCTAATCGTATGTGAATTATTAGCATAAAAACTGAGATCTAGGTACCTAATTTAAATGTTTACAATGATAAAATGAAAGGATTAATGTGTGATTTAGTAAAACAGTTTTGGACAGAATAGAGGATTAACTTCGAAAATTCACCAAAAACTTTATATAATGAGTTAAGGGTTGAATTATATATGTAATTAAATCTTATTGAGTTTAGTTTCATATGGAAGAAACAGTGAATTAAAAGAATTGTATATTTTGGGATATACTAGTTTTTGTGTAATAAGGTCAGAGTAGGTTTGAGTTCCCCTGTTCTGACTTTGAAAAATCATAGAAAAATATAGAAAAACTATTAGAGACTGAAATTTTTATGTATAATTATTTAATGAGTCTAATTTCAGTAGAAACATACGGGAACATCATTTGATCTCTGTACTAAAAGATAGATAATTTTTAGTGAAGAAAGGTCGAAACTGTCAGGCAGCAGCGAAGGGGTAACTTGAAAGAATTTACTGTACAAATTTGCTGAATAAAAAATTCTGGAAATTTTATGGTAAAAATAGGATTGGGTCTAGTTTCAGAAATATCAAGCGGATTATAATTTTGAATTCTTTAGCTCAAGATATAAATAATTTAATGACTGTGACGCAAGTGGACAGCTTTGAAAATATAAATGTGAAGTATTGGATGATGTATTTATGCAAGATATATCATTTATGAGAAATGATGCTAATTGAGATTGTGCCCAAGTAGACAAATCAGAACCATTGTGATATTAGTGGCATGCCATTAAGGAACACTAGCGTGCTCTCTGTTTAGCACGTCTCGTGCTCTCTGTTATTAGCACTTTGTGTGCTCTCTGATTAGCACTTCGTGTGCTCTCTGATTAGCACCTTGTGTGCTCAGTACTTTGTATACTCTCTGTTTAGCACTTTGTGTGCTCTCTGTTGCCCAGCACTTATGTGCTCTCTGTTAGTACTTTGGTACTCTTTGTTTGTTCCGTATATCCTAACGGTTCTATGAAAGTCTAGTATGGGCTAAACTACAGAAAGTGGATAAAAGTGTAAGTTATGTCATTCTGGTAAGTTACAGGTTACATGTAAGTAAGGCAAGAAGTTTATATGCATGAGTACTTAAATGATCATTCATTACTTTTGTAGTGCTTACTAAGCCTTCACCGGCTTAACGCGTTTATTTGAACGCGTAGGTACAAAAGCTACGAGAAGTTGAAGTCAAACTAAGGGAACCTTTCATCACATCACATCACTATTGGAAGACTTCAGTTTCGGTGCATTACTTTTGGTAAAAATGGCATGTATAAATGGTACTATTATGTGTCTCCAATGGATGGTTATAAATGTTGTTTTGGATTACTACGAGTTGATAAATTGAAATGATGTATTTTGAATAAAATAACTTAAAACACATCGTTTAAAAAAAATTATTATACTCGTGTTAAAATCTTCGATACTGTATGTAATATTTTTATGCCGAATTTATACGTGTAAACTGGGTATAGGGGTGTTACAACACAAGTCCTCAAGTTTATCAATCCTCATTCAATACAAGACTCTTATTCAAATTCTCATCTTGCAAAATCTATACATGACAATACTTGTTTCATTATATAACACAAAATACAATCAATCAACATAATTAGAATATCAAGCAAGCATTCAAATTTAGTTCAACAAAGAAATCAACAATCCAAAATCAATCATTTCAAGGGTAACATCATCCTGGTACATGTCATATAACCAAGTGATGAATAACTACCAAACAAGCTCCTCAATAGTGTGACTTCTTAAGATGATCCGATATTCAAGCAGCAAAATAGAATATACAAAACAACAACAAATTCACTAGTAAGCTTTCATAGCTTAATAAGTTCGCAAGGTTTATCAATTTACCGAATAACATTTGTTGAATAAATCTGTAAATCAGTTGAGCCAAACAAGAACTGTACTTCAGTGATTGATATCTAATTTACTCCTTGTTGATCCAAAGGTCATGATGCTCATTTTACTCCTAGTTGACCCAAAAGTCATGCCTGTTACCAGTATACGATGCTAGTCTTAGCCATCGATACGGTATATACGATGTTGCTCACACTAAGCTGACGAGAATATGCAAACAAGCATAAATCACAACCATTGTAGGGCTTGTAATCCATTCTTGGATTCTATTCACCTTATGGTGCCTCACGATACTGTATAGAATCCACAACAAATATAGAATCTCAGCCATCGGACCATTTTTTATCTTTGGCACAAGGCCGGGAAATTCTAATTTCTAGCAATCATTAGAAGGTAGTTATAAACAGTTATTAATAAGAATTTAGCATTATGAACTTACCGGATTAAATTGCAATTAAAGTGAACTCCAGGGGCAAATTCATAATTTTCCTTTTTTTACGATCGGGACATGATCTTGATCAAACCCATGAACTAAAGTTGGTTAAAGCTCCCTCCCATGGTGTTTAGGGTTTCGATTCTAAAAATAGGTGGAAGAAGATGATTTCTTCCAATTTTTATTATGTTTTTATGTATATAATGTCCTTTTAACAATTTTACATTTTCACCCTTAATTAATTCATTCAATTTCAACCAATTTAAAGGCTAAGACAGTCCACTAAACTCCCTAAAGGTATAATTACCCTTTAAGGACATCTCTAGGTCATTTCTTTACAAATTAACATGTTTAATCAATTATTTTTATATTTTATAGCTTTTACAATCTAGTCCTTTTTCCTTAATTAATTGTTTATACGATAAAATTTCGTAACCAAATTTTAATATGATACTAATGACCTCATAAATATTAAATAAATAATATTTACGGTCTTAAACATCGAATTTATGGCTTCGAAACCACCATTCCGATCGTATTAAAAATAAACTAATTAGTAAATCCTTATTTAATTAGGATTTAATTGCAATTTACCCAAAATATAAAGATTTCTACCTCATTTCTATTATGAGGCCACTTAAGCAGGGTCCAATTTCATAATTGGTCCTTTAATTATATTAAATTTCAATTAAACAAACTTAATTCTAATTTAGTCCTAAACTAATTAGGATTAAAAGAATAAATAACCCAAAAGTTAGTAGATGGTAATCATTTCACCACGGCTTGGACCTTTTTACCATGGTTTAATTACCATTTTGATCCCTTTACTATTTTTAATCTATAATAATTAACTTTTACCTCTTTTACAATTTACTCCATTTTCCTTAATTAAACAATTAATTATCAAAATTACCCAACCAAACTTCAATTCACATATAATAAGACTCTGTAAATATTTATTAAAAATATTTACAGCTCTTAATTTCAGAAACGAGGTCCCGATACCTCGTTTTCTAAAACCACTTGACTTTTGAACCAAACCACTTATACTAACTTTTAATTCAATAATTAAAATTTCTCAATTCAAAATTCCATATAAAATTAATATTGACTTATTTAATTTAATCACTCATTATAAAAAATTTTCCCATCGGGTTTGTTCTCTCAAAACCATTGTTTCCGACACCACTGAAAAACGGGTTGTTACAATGTTGGTCGACGATCGTCAGTATTCCTTCCCCCTAATTTTTAATATTCGGTTCTTATTTTCTTTTATATTTTAGTTTTCTTCTAGTTTTTAATTGTATTTGTAGCACGTTTTTCCTCAGCCTTGTGGCATGCTTCTGCCTTATGGCACGTTTTCGTTTGCTTTTGTGGTAGTTTTGCATTTGTGGATAGTTTTTTCATAACACTTGGCTCTGATTTGCGGTTATCAGTGATCTTTCAGTAATTTGATCCCCTTTTGTGGTTCGTTTGTCGGTACAGTCAGATCTGTTTTGTGAAGCAGCTTACAAGATTGTTGGTTTTGCTCACCACTCCTACTTTGATCCTTAAGCGTGTAGATGGATAAAGACAAGGAGCTTTGTTTCTTCCTTTCTCTAGTGTTTCATCTCATCCCTGTCATTGCAGCTAGAGTTGATCACGGGCCGGGTTTCGGCCAGACTTCAACAAAAATTTAGGCCCAATTGCTAGGCTCGGGCTCGACCCGACCAGAAAAATGAGCCTAAAATTTTATTCAAGCCCGACCCGAATTATAGAAGTCAAGCTCGAGCCCAACCTAGACCGACCCATATTAATTTTTTTAGATTATTTTATTATATACAACAAATTTAAAAATATATAATATATCAAATACACTTAAAAATATTAAAACAAACATTAAAAAATAAAAAAAATTAAAATACATTAAAAATTCTTTATATTAAGATAGTTGTAAATAAAGTAGTAGAAAAATTAATAATAAAACATAAATTCTACAATATTCAAATAATATTAAGACAGTGAAACAATAATAAAAACCCATAAAAATAACATCCAAATAACCAAAATAACAATCAAAACAGCAGCAAAACAACAACAAAAATAATAGCAAAAATAGCAAGAAAAACAACAATAAAATAACACCGAAACAGTAAAAAAAACAATATCAAGACAATTAAAAGCAGCAACCAAAACGGTAAAAAAGCAGCTCCGAAACAACAGTATAATTTTTTTATTAAAAATGGTTAATTTATTCGAGCCGGGCTTGGACCAAAAAATTTTTACTCGAGGCCCGACCTGTTTAGAAAAATGGGCTTCATTTTTGTCCAAGCCCATTTTTTGAGCATATATTTTTGTCCAAACCCTCCCATTTTTTGAACGGGCCTTCGGCTCGAGTCGGATGGCCCGACTCATGATCAGGTCTAGTCGCAACCTATTAGACGTGTTTTGCTGGTCTGATGTTTCGTTTTCTAGTTTTTCTAGTTTCTCTTTATTTTTGTTATTTTTCTGCTACATTCTAATTTAGTTTAGAATATTTCTATAAATTTTTAATAAATTCAACCGACATATTATTAAAAAAAATTTATATATATATTATAAGATTTTATCCAAAAAAGGAAATGTTTAACAATGTTCACATTATGAATTTTTTAATTTGGCATTAAAATAAATTGACATATGTTCTTACCTTTTTTGGCTTATTTATTTCCTAAATTCTTTAAATTATATATATTAAATGGTTTAATCTAAAAAAGGAAAAATTTTAACCATGTTCACACTATACTTTTTTTACAGCTGGCATTAAGTTAAATTGTCACGTGTTTATATCCTTTTTGGCTTATAATTGTTTAAAAATAATATATATTACATTACAAGAATTTATTTTAAAAAGGAAATTTTTAGTCATGTTCACATTATAAGTTTTTTACATTTGGCATTAAAATAATTTGACACATATTCATACCCCTTTTGGATTATTTGCTTTATAAATTATTTAAATATTGATTTGTAGGTAAAAAAAAAATCCAAACTTATAAAGAGAAAAAAAATTCCAACATTTTTTTCCATGGAAATAAAAAAAAATCCGACTTAATTGTAATTTTATTTTAATTTAGGTAACGCTTCTTTTATCTGCCACGAATCAAAATTAATTAATTTGTAACAAACCCCACCTTATTTGTTCAATTCCCTGCTTTATATATACCTTCAAATCCCCCACATCTCCTGGCAAGCCCCTCATTCATTCCATTATTAGTTCTCCAGTAAACAACAAAAGCCCCCGAAACAAACAAATAGCAAAAAAATAAATAAAGAATTAACTATGGCAGAAACCCAGAGCCGTGGTCTTGTTTTCGCCGGTAAGAAGAGAGGTTCAGGGACCGATGACTTTGACGGGGATGATATTTTCGTGGCCAAGAAATCAATGTTGCCCACAATGGCAACGGAAAGCGACCCTGCAGCTGCATTAGCCAACGCTCGCCATGAGTTCGGTGAACATGGTGGTGTTAATATGTCCATTGAAGCCTCCGCCACCTTCACCGTCATGGAACCTGAGACCATGCGCCGTATGTTCGCCGGTGAACTCGGTCCTGATCGTGATTTCTTCATCTATAGCCGTCATTTTAACCCCACCGTCTTAAATCTTGGCCGTCTCATGGCATCCCTGGAAGGAACCGAAGCTGCTTATTGCACCGCTAGCGGTAATTAAAATTTTGTCACATATACGTTTTTTTTGGGGGTTAATAATTAATTCGATTTCGTGATGACAGGTATGTCTGCTATATCATCGGTGCTGTTGCAACTCTGCAGCAGCGGCGGACACATAGTGGCATCGAGGACCTTATACGGCGGCACCCATGCACTCTTAACACATTTCTTTCCCAGAGCCTGTAATATCACGACCACGTTTGTGGACATCGGCGATCTCGAAGCGGTGAAAAATGCCATCATCGAAGGAAAGACCAAAGTGTTATACTTCGAGTCGATGTCGAATCCCACGCTCACCGTAGCCAACATTCCTGCACTAAGCAGAATCGGGCACGAGAAAGGAACAACGGTGGTCGTTGACAACACGTTCGCCCCCATGGTTCTTTCTCCGGCTCGGCTGGGTGCTGATGTGGTTCTCCATAGTATCTCCAAATTCATCAGCGGTGGGGCCGACGTTATTGCAGGTTTGTTTGTCGTATGTTTCTCTTGTCCGTACACGTGTCTGACACAAATCTCCATTGTTTTGTTTAGGCAGTCGTGTCATCAATCACGTGGGATCCCGTGATTGATTTTGTTAATAGGGCCAATTCAATTCAAAGCCAAATTTTAGCCTACTTATCTCGTCAAAACCAGTCAAGGCGATAATTATTATGCAAAACAGCTATTTTTTTAGGTAAAATTTATTATTAGATTTAATTTATGAATTAATTTAGCATAATTTGATCTTTATCATTTAGTCTAAATAGTCAAGATTAAAATACTGATTGAACATGTAAATATTTATATTACATGATAAGTGGAAGAGATTTGTTTGGAAGAAAAAATTCCATGTCTATAATTAATGGGGTTAATTATTTGTAGAAATTAAGGAAAGAACAAGAGTATAGGGAATAATCGTGTGGATTTTAGGATTAAGTTTTGAGGTTACTAAAATTTTAGGAGTTTAAATTTTCTTTTTGAAAAAATTTGGGATTTAATTAAAAATTTTAAAATATTTATGAGGTTAATACTTAATTAAAATTTTCAAAAAAAAGGTATAATCAGTTTTTTTTAAAAAAACTGGGGCCCAATTAAAATTATTTAAATAATTCAAGGAAAATTTTCCCCCCAGGGCCCTTGGCACCATTGTATATACTTGTGACATAAAGGGATAAGTCTCGTTTCCTAGCTAGCTTTTATGGGTAATATGATCATCCATTTCATCAACATGCATGTGAATGAGGTGTGCGTTTCCATCCTCTTTTCTTGTCCTTATCATGGATAAGCTTTCATGTGATGTCTTTTGTCTTTTGTTTCTGTTCTGATAAATTGTTTTGTTCTTTTCAAGACATTTTTAGTTGAAAAGTAAAAGTCTTTTGTTTTACTTTATTAAGATGTACTTACGGTAAATTTCAGGTGCTGTTTGCGGCCCTGCAAGCCTGGTGAACTCAATGATGGATCTTCATCAAGGTGCGTTGATGCTTCTAGGCCCAACCATGAACGCCAAAGTTGCCTTCGAACTCTCCGAGAGGATTCCTCACTTGGGCCTGAGAATGAAGGAGCATTGCCTAAGAGCCATGGAATATGCCATTCGAATGAAGAAATTGGGGTTCAAGGTCATATACCCAGGCCTCGAGGATCACCCACAGCACGAGCTATTGAAGTCCATGGCCAACAAGGAATATGGGTATGGTGGGCTTCTTTGTGTTGACATGGAAACCGAAGAAAGAGCCAACAGGCTAATGCACCACCTCCAAAACTATACCCAGTTTGGGTTCATGGCGGTTAGCTTGGGTTACTACGAGACTCTCATGTCTTGTTCCGGCAGTAGCACCAGCAGTGAAATGAATGCGGAAGAGAAGGAACTTGCCGGCATTTCGCCGGGGCTGGTGAGGATGTCCATCGGATACATCGGAACACTAGAGCAGAAGTGGAGCCAATTAGAAAAGGCACTGTTTAGGATGCAAGATGGCACCTTGTTGAATAAAAACTAATGTTTGCCTTTGGTGTATGAAAGTCGTGTTTATGTTGTTTCAGTTGAACTGGAGCGTCTGCATAAATATAATGCTTTTTTCTTTTAAAATCTTTAAGCAATGAAAGAAGGCTTGGGGCTAACATAAATTATTTAACTCAATATATAGCCCCTCGAAAAGCTTTATACACAGACAACAGTTATGGCCCTTACAATGTTTTGGGTTTGGGCTTGAAACATATGGAAATGAAGCTAATGGGATGCTTCATACAAACATAGCAGGGTCCAGATTTTCATATGATGAAGCAGCACATTGTATGCTATATATGATTAGAAATGACAGTGTACAACAACAAATGGGTTAAATGCCAAGTTTATTTCTAAGACTTTTTTATGTAAACAAGGTGCTCTTTAATTTTCCTCTAATAAAATATTTAATTACAATAATCATTTTTAGACATTGATTCAAGTTTGAATTGATGGGTAAATTTTAAAGTGTTATAATTGAATTTTTAAAATATTAATATTATAACCACCTTTTCTATTCATAAGCTTAATATTAGTTTGAGTGTCAAGTGTTAGCTCAAATTTAACATAGAGTATATTTAAAATATTTGTATTAAATTTTAAATATGTATGTACCTATCACATGCATAACTTCGACTTGACGTATTAGGAAAATAAAGTGGTGTTTATAAAACTTTATTTCTTGTTTTTTCCCTTTTTAACAAGACATATTTTTGTTTTGAAATAGTCGGTTTGGTTTATTATAATGGGCTTGGATCGAAGAAGTACAAAACAAAAACAAAACCATCAAAACAACGAAAATGAACATGGCAGAAAAAACAAAAGGAACCAAAAAATAATCGAAAATCAACAGTCCCTAGAATCTTCATCCAGAAAACCCTTCAAATAATCGGAGAAAAACCAAAAAGGTCGATCCCATCCTGGCCACGCCATGGGAGGGGGGGGGGGGGGGGATTGAGGTTTGCTTTCAAAGATATAGTTGGAATCCTCAATCCAGAGAACAATAATCAGATGGGAAGAACTTATGGCAGTTGCATAAATCGACAGTCCGATGCTACTAAATCTATGGCTCTCAACAGTGCGTCTTCAACCTAGAATAAACTAACGACAAATGAAGAACAAACCTAAATAATACGATGTTATTACTTCGAAAATTGAATTATAACATTTCAAAGTTTGATCGTAATTTAAAAATGTAGGCAAAAATTAGCATTAATAAAACCATATCGTATAAATTTATACTTATATAGTGTTTCTCCATCATGATTTAAGTATAATAATTTCTAAAGGGATCACCATTAACAATCCTCCATCTTTCAAAGGCTAATTGCCTGGAAAATTGACAACAAATTTACCCACACAAAACACTTTCCACACTCTGATTATAGACCTAAAAAGATTGGTAAGTAGGTAGGTAATTAGGGGTTATATATAAATTTGGAACCTATAACATCATAAACCCTACTTATATCCCAACAAATAGCCCTGCCGGTTATACCACCAACACCAATATTTTTTGGTTAATTAAGAAATAAGGTTGAAAGCGATGTCCAGCAAATTTTCTACTAATAGAGTGCCCAGGATTTTGCATCATTAATCATTATTCAGCAAAAAAGCTTGTGTTGAATGCTCCATTTAAACCTTAGTCGGTTGGCTATGGCTTTTTCAGTGCGCAGGATTACTCACAAACCCCGAATATTGCCTGGTTAATCGCACTCTTTGTATAATTTATTTAACCATCGTTTCATATTTTTATGGATGTCTGGCTCAAGCAGGATTTGGAGATGATTGGGTTTATAAAAATATATATATATGCTGAATGGATAATATATATATCATGGTGATAATCAAATGGCAGACCATAGCTTTAAATTCTTCCAAAATAGGTAGTAAAAATCATAATTAGTTTGCGAAACAAGGACGCGATAGCATCTAGGCTTTTACAACAACATACTCTCATTTCATCACCATTCATAACCATATATACCAAATTGGATGGTATGAGATAATCTAAACAAATGGAGACTTTTAAAAAAAAAAAAAAAAAAACCTCATAATAATAGTAGTAATATTTCATAAACAGAGTTAATATAATTAATTTTAAGAAAAATATGATCTTAAAAAGGAATGAACATGGTGTGAGCAAAAACAATAAAAAAAGAGGACGAATGATGGGACTTAGCAAGAAGGAGAAAAGACAGCAAAGTATGAGCCATACATATGGAAGCATTCGACATTATTCAGCTCAATAGTGTTCATTTTGTCACTATTTAGGTACATTAACAATAATTTCTACATGTGTATATATATTTGCACGTACCACAATCCTACCCCACATAAATCATGATTGGATACATGTGTACTAGGGTCTCATTTTGCAACCACAACCAGGCTTAGGTCTAGTGGAATAACGACGAATCAAATCAATCAAAAGATTTTCATGCATGGGAATGGCCATTATGGCAGAGACACCAGCATGTGTCAATTATAAATCAGTGTGTGTCCCGTAAGAATTTGCTATATAGATTTGTTGTGTGTATTTGTGAGAACAAACTGTGAGAATAAATACAAAAATAAAGATAGTTGTTTGTGCAATTCGATATCAAATTTACATCTGCGAGGCTTGTTCATATAACGCTGACAAATTATAATAATTCAAATGTTTTTGTATTAACAAAATGTTACTAAACTCGAACAATCATGTGGGCCACAACATATGGAAATAGCGATTAAATCCTTTTCCTAATTTGTAATATGTAAATTGAAGGTTAATATATAATTTAGCTCTCTTGAACTATATTTCCTCATCCTTATGTAAAATGTATAAACAAGTTTTAGTTCTTTGATTATGTAAGGTGTACACATAAATTACAAGTCTAATATTGACTTGAAAAATTGGAGTTAAATTTTGTTTATAACTTTGAAAAGAGTAAACTCTCTAGATTTCTTGATTACAAAAAAAAAAATTTGTTGATTCTTCTCTTTGACTAAGGTTTGAATCAGGGGTGGATTTAGGGGCGTTGGCAGGCCCCAACCCCCCTAAAATAAAATTTTTATTTTTTTATCTTTTAAATTTTTAAAAATTTTAAATTAGTAAAGATAAAATTGTACTTTGCCCTCCTAAAACTGATAAAATTTGATTTAATTCTTTAAATATTATAAAGACAATAGACAATTTAATTTCAACTCCCTAAAAATTTTTTCTGGCTTCGCCCCTGGTTTGAACCAAAGGGTGTCTACACTTTGATCTTGAAAGGATATATTTTGCTTCAAGTGTCGTAACGACTTGTTCTTAAATTAATGATGTCTGCTTCAAAGATCGTCGAGAAACAACTAACAGATATTTTCACCAAAACATTTTCAAGAACAAGACTCTAACCATTCAAAAAAACTTTGAGAGTCGACAAAGAATATTAGTTTAAGGGGGAGTATATGTTATTAAATTTATATTTAATTGATATGACTAGAATGGATGAAATTAGAATATTTAGTAGTCACTTGACAAGAATGTATGTATAGCATATCAAAGAGTCACATATTTATTACTTGACTATAATTAATGAATATATAGAATCTAAAAGTCACTTGGGTTGTAAATTATAACTCCATTAAGCTAAAGTAAATCAATAATTTCATCTTTCATGTTCTTCACTTTTTCATCTTTAGTTTATTTTCAGAATTATAAAATGATATGTATAGTTTAAGAGTTAAATCGTATATTAACCTTAGACTTTTATAAATAAAAAAGTTTAGTTTAGCTAAAAAAATTATAATGGCTTACTTGAACAAAGTATGTTAATTTATAAGTTTTTTTTAATATATTAGCCATAACTATATGTATTTTTAATATGGTTTTAACCCACTCAATCCAACCTAGTATTCCTCTTGCAAGAAGGACTCTTCTGCATCGAAGTTTCTTTTTTTTATCACATAGGGAAAATGCCGGAGAAAGCCCCAACTGAAGCTTACCCCTTAATCGAGGTAGGTTTAGGGTTTGAAACAAGTGGATTAAGACTTGACAAGAAATGGGTGTTAATGTAGCAGACAGGGAAGATCACAATCAATGTCTGGGGGCGGACAATAGACAAGAGATGTTTAATGTGAAACTACTTTTTCTGGCAAAGTACCAATAGTGGCTTTCAATCCATGTGCATTTCACGTTCCATCCACTACTTGGCTCATATGCGATAAACCTTATTGAAGGCGTAGAGAGCATCGGCAATGTCCCCCAACCCCATGTTTAGATGATGAAACAACCCTCTCAGACAAAAGGGCAATGTCGTTTCTCATTTAAAATGATAGCAATTGTTCGTAGTTGCATAAAAAACCCTTCCCAAAGTGAAAAGGAAATCCTCTCTAGCTTTTCTTCTCTTTTTTTTTATGAAAAATTCTTCGTAACAGACATATTTTCGATAATTATTGGCAATCAATTGCAAAGAATGTCATCATTATTTAATTTAAACCTATGTGATTGAGCTGGAAAAGCTTAAAAACTTTTTTAGTTATGAAGTGTGATAATTTTCTTTATAATTGGCAGCCTACAGTACAGAAGTACAAATTAAAAAAAAAAAAAAGAGTAATGTCCTTTTGTGACACTGATTTGTCGGCATATATTATTATACTTGCATCTTGAAATGCACATTATTGTCCACTTTCTCTTCTACTTGGAGTTCCCATAGACGGTTTACAATGAAAAATTGAATAGCAACAAGAAAACCATAAAGTGAAATCGTGATGTCTGCATCAAAATCCATAGCCCACTGCTATACATATATTATTTCATATAATGAAATTTTATGAGCTGGCAAAAATATCAAAACCATATTGCAGTCAAATAGTTACAATTTACAAACTGCTAGCACTAGCTAGCTTATTGCTAGAATAGTTATATACATAAGGAACGAGCAATACCGTAGGTTAAGAGACCAAACACTGCTATTTTTACATATATATTTTTTTAAAGTCCAGCATATCTAACAGGTGGCTAATTTAGGATAATGGCGTTTGCTGAGATTTTGAGGTGATGGCTCCATTTTCATGACTATTTTATCTGCGCCTAGGTTGCACTTTGACCTTGAGTGGGTTTGCCATTTCGCAGGAGAGCTTAAGGACTTCGCTGAGATCAACTGGATTATCATCTGATGCCACCCACTTGAACTCATGCAATAAGGTGCCGACCCAAAAGGTAACAGTGGCTAAACCCAGTGTCTTTCCAGGGCAGCTCCTACGGCCAGATCCGAATGGGGATAGCCTGAGGTCAGACCCCAACACCGAGAACTCCACATCAGCACTCTCCTTGGACACGAATCTCTCTGGCTTGAACTTAAGTGGGTCCACCCAAAAATCTGGGTCCCTAGTGATGGCCCACATGTTAACCATGGCTGTTGTCCCAGCAGGCACGTGATATCCATCGACAGTAGTGTCTGTGATTGCTAAACGGGCCCACGATAGAAGTGGACCAGGCGGGTGTAGCCTGAGGACCTCCTTCACCACCGCCGGCAGGTAAACCATTGACTGAATGTCTGATTCCATCAACGGCCGTGATTTCCCAACGACTTGATCAAGTTCGGTCTGGACCCTTGATTGCATTTCAGGGTGAAGCACCATTCTCGCAAGTATCCACTCTATTAAAACCGCCACAGTATCGGTTCCTCTAAATATCATCTCCTATAGCATGATTAGAAAAAGGAAAAGCAATCAACTTTTTTTAATTAATCAAAGGGAATATTGGTACGTTTGGTTGTGCTAACAAGTCCTTGCGAAAGCTAAGAAAATTTATAGTATATTTTAGGAATCTAATCAACAAATTGATCCTCCAAATCATTATCAAGATTCCACCTTTGATTCTTTGCTTCATGCAAGAGAAAACAATAACATGCATATTAAAATGAAAAGAATTGCTTGCTTACCCAAAGAACAGCAATCATATCGTTGTCCGAGAGTCTATCAGGTCCATTGAGAGAAAGTAAAACGTCGACAAAATCAGGGGTTCTTGTTCCTGTTTTGAGTTTATGTTCCTGAATGATTTTGTTCACGAAATTGTTCACTCTGGGAACAAGTTCCGAGCATCGAAGCCGGATATTTTGAATGTCTAAACAAGCAAGCCATGGAAGATGATCGGACCAATTGAGATATCCGAGTAGGTCGTAACCTTCTTCGACGAGTTGGCCGAGCTCTTCAGATTCAGTATTTGACGATCCCAGTTGATATTTAGTGCCGAACACCGAGCACATCATGTTGTTAAGAGAAGCTTTCTTGAGCATATTGCGGACGGTGAACTCCCCACGACGACATGCAATTACAGACACCATTTGAGAAGCGATATCCAACCTCTGTGCCTCGGTGGAGATAATTTGTTTAGGGCAGAACAGATGCGTAGCAGCGATTCTTCTCAGTGTTCGCCAGTAAACCCCATAAGGAGCGAAACCAATCGCTCTGTTGAACATTAAACTATAAGCAGACTCTTTCACTGGACGATCAGCGAAAACAGAACTGTTAAGGATCTCTTTGGCTACATCAGGGTTGCATGTAATGATAACCCGAGTATCACCCAAGCTAAACGCCATGAGCCGCTTAGCACCAAAACTGTTGGCTGCAGTTGAAAGCTTACGGTGAGCCAAGTTAACCATGAGATTCATGCTTCCAACAATTGGAAACCCTCGTGGTCCTGGAATGGTGTTTTTGGGTTTTGAGGCAGCTCTCTTGGTCAGCCAATTATACTTACCCCAAGCAGGGCCTCCAGGGAAAAACCAGAAGCACAAGGTGATGGCCAACCAAGCCATGCACAGAAAAAGAAGAAGCAAAATCGAATTTTGGGTGGAAAAAGATTTGCATTTGGATGCAAGAAACAAAACCCAGAAGCAATCAGAGTGTGTTTCCATGGAGAAGGAAAATTTTGTTTGATGTTTGTTTCTAATCAGTAATGGTTTCCGTTTTTGGGTTAAATCAAGAAATGGGATGTTTGGCTTATATAGAGATTTGAAGTATTATGAAATGTTTATACGTACATAAATAATTGATTTTTTAATATAATAAAAAAGTCATTTTACTTTATAAATTATTTCCAAAATAACTGAATAATTTTATTATTTGTCATACATCATAAAAAAAATTTAAGACAAATTTCAATTAAATCATCTAATAAGTAAATTACGTATCGTTATAGTTGTACGTAGCATTCACATAAAAGTAACGGTTAAAGAGGGCGTTATATTATAAGCATTTATAACGGAAATAAACAAAATCAAAAGTTAAAATCAAGGTGCGCCGCCACTACCATAACGGAAATTAAGATTCGAGGGGTTCATGCCCACGCTCATTGAACAATATAGGCCAATAGGGCCATAGCCATTAGCCAAGTTGCGCTAATTTAAAATTTATAAAATACCAAATACCAATCACGCCCCTACTTCACTGGTCAATTGTGTGTGAATTTCAAATTAATTCAATTTTTTTTCTTTTATCATGTAATTGTTTATTAGATTTTTAGGGTAAATTTGTACAAACAGTCACTTAATTATGTCTGTGTTCATGTTTTGATCATCCAATTTTAAAAATTTTCAATTTAAACACTAACTTTTAAATTCGTTCTTGTTTTGGTCATTTGCCGTTGAATTGATAACGGAAAGCCTTTTTCTATCTGGTATAATAACATAGTTAGTTCTCAATATTTACATATTCTATCAATTCGATCCTAATTCTGAATAATTCAATAAATTTAACCTTCACATTTATGAATTTTATCAATTTGCTCCTCAAGCTTCCTAACAAAAGCTTTCAGGTTTTAGAATAAAAGCTTTACATATCTATAAATTTTTAAAACCCAAAAAAGAAAAAAAATTCTCAACTAACAAGTTCCGAACCAATTCTTGATACCAATGAGTTTATTTTGAAACTTTATTTCTTTTTTTATTAGTTTTTTTCTAAATATAATATTTTATAACCTTTTGATTGATAAAATTTGACTAAATAAAAAGGAAAAACCTTTAAAAAACACTTTAGATTTACTCGTATTGTTAATAGTATGATATTTCTTTCAAGGTGCATAAAAATAGTCCTTGAACTTGAAAATTAAATCTAGAGTTAAAAAATAAAGCTTTGAAAAATCCAATTGTTCAATCAATAATAAAAAACAATCATGAACATTTAATTTTTCAAAAGAAAAAAATGTGAAAGAGTTAATTAAATTTCATTTTTAATTTTTAAATCCACAATAAGCAATACTTATCACTAATAATTTGATTTAGTGTTAAATTATTTTACTAAATTAATTAAAAACTAAAATTATGCTAGTCAATGTGAATTTTTTACAAATATTAAAATATTTATATAATTTTATTATATATATATATATTATATTTTTAAAATTTTTATTTTTTATTATTTTTTAATCGCATGTAGTTAATTTCCAACACTAACTTCTTAAAATATAAACAAAAAGGGTTATATATCAAATTGAATAGTTTCAACCATGAATAAAACAATTAATAGATGTGGAATGCCTCCATTTTAGAAGTTGAAAGCTTTGGCTGGAAAATTTGACGATCAAATTTATAGAATTTATAAATGTGAAGTGTTAAAATTATTGAATTATTTAGAATTAGGATCAAAATGATAGAATATGTAAGTATTAAGGACTAAATATGTTATTATACCAGTTGAAAATAGGCTTTTTGTTAACAACTTAGTTGCAGGTGATCAAAATAGGAACGAATTAAAATGTTAGTTCCTAAATTAAAAAAATTTAAAGTTGGGTGATCAAAACAAAAACATAAGCATAGTTGGATGACCATTTATACAGTTTACCCATTTTTAACGTATAGGTACAAAATATCTCATATTTAAATTTACTTAAGAGCAAGAAAAGCATTATTTGAACTGAGCTAAATTCTATAATGAATTTGTCAAGAAAATCATATCTAATTTATTATATTATATTTTTTTTTCAGTTTGATAAATCATTAAAACAATTAGAAATGGTATTTTCATTAGCATTTAATAGATGGAAATTGATTCAATTTAGGCCGTTTATTTCAGCATAGTAACCTGTTAAGTGGCATTAAACATTTCTTTCCAACCACATTATTTCAAAACATTTACTCCATCAACAATCAAATATTTTTTATGTATAAAAATTTATACAAGACTCTCAATATATAAAAATTTTTGAGATTTGTTAATATATTATATATCAATTATAATTCAACTCTTTAATTATAAAATAATATAATACAATATCTTAATAAAGACTAATGTAAAGTGGACTATTGAAGATTCATTTTTTAATGGTACCTTCAATACGATCCCGATTCGTTTTCTATAATCCAAAAGATTCAATTGTTTGATCCGAACCAATCCAATATTTAAGGAGAGTTGCTTTAAACAGATTGAACTTCAAAGTTGGGCTTGCATATATCCAAAACATCAGTATCATTCAAAAGCTCAAATTGTAACATCCGCGTGCTTGAATCGGATTTGGAACAGTGATAGAGTACAATTGAGAATTGGAATATATGGTTGAATTTAGAAAGGTTTGGAGAAATCAAGGATTAAATAGTAAAGGAGAGAAAATATGGAAGACTAAATAGCAAATTATCCAAATTAAATTTTGAGTCATCATGGGAATTAGATTGATTGAGGAAGGGCAAAAGAGTAATTTGGTGGAAGATATTTTTGGAGGCAAAGTTTTGGGCCAAAGTGTAAAGTTGGAAGGTCTAAGGACTAAAAGTGCAATTTTACCATTTTTATTAAGTGAGATATTTTAAGTGAAATTTCTAGAGAATTTGAGAAAGGTTAAAAATCAATTATAAGTCAAAATATCAGCTCTTTTCATGTTCAACCGTTCATGCCATTCTCTCTTCCATCCAACTTTTGATTTTATTCCAAATAGGTTCTTCCATCATTTTTAAGCCCTCCAAGCTCCAAAATCTCCTATTTTCTTTGAAATTTCTGAAAGAAAAGTATAGAAAGGGGTTATTAGACACCTCAAACTCCTTATAGAATTTATTTTGAGGTGTTAGAGAGCATAGGGACTAAATTGAGAAATTTTGAATTCAAGGGTTAAGGTAAGAAATGGTTAAATTCTCATGACGTACATGTATTTTACTGTTATTTAGCATGAAAACTATTGAATTATAGCTTATAGCCTATATGTGTTTATGTGAAATTGAAGAGAAAGAGAAGAGAGGCAAGGATCAAATTGAAGACAAAGGAAAAGAATAGAGCAAGGGGTAAAAGAGAAGAAATTCAGCCTTTTGTTGTAAGTACTACAAGAATTTTAGTTTATAGCCTATTCTTCATAATATATTTGAGTTGTTAGCATGGAAATTGTTGTTTAATTAGGTGTTATAAAGATGATTAAGTGAGATTAGTGTAATAAAACATGAGAAAGAAAATGTTTTCATTGAAACAGATTGGACAGAATCAGAGGGTTAACTTTGAAAATGCACTAAAAATTTTGTATATGGAGTTAAGGGTCGAATTATATATGTAATTAAAGCTTATTGTGTGTAGTTTCATATGGAAGAAACAGTGAATTAAATGGATCTGTATATTCTGAGTTATAACTGATTTTGTGTAACAAGGTCAGAGCAGATACGAGTTCCCCTGTTCTGACTTTGAAAAATTGTAGAAAAATGTAGAAAAATCATTAGAGTCTGAAATTTATATGGTTGAATCCTTAATGAATCTATTTTCAAAATAAACAGACTAGAACATTATTGGATCTCTTTACTAAAAGATAGATAATTTTTAGTGAAGAAAGGTCGAAACTGACAGACAGCAGAGAATGGGTAAATTGAAAGAATTTACTGTAGAAATTGGCTAAATTAAAAATTCTGAAAATTTTATGGTAACAAGATGATTGAGTATAGTTTCAGAAACATCAAGGGGATATTAATTTCGAATTCTATAGCTTGAGATATAAATAATTTAGTGACTGTGACGCAAGTGGACAGCTTTGAAAATTAATGTGAAAATAAAAGTAAGAGGTATATGATGATGAATATGTGAGAAAAATATATGTGCGAAATATTATGTGTTTAATTATAATTGTTGATTATATGACTAAATGGTGATGTTGTGGAAGCATTTTTAGAAAATAAATGTGAGAAATACATGATTATGTATATGTGAAGAGAAATGTAAATGTGATGTATAAGTTATGGATAATGATGTTAAATGAGATTATGCCCATGTAGACGAAGTAGAACCGTTGTGATATTAGTGGCATGCCATTAAGGAACACTAGCGCGCTCTCTGATTATCACTGTGTGTGCTCTTTGTTTAGCACGTCTCGTGCTCTCTGTTATTAGCACTGTGTGTGCTCTCCGATTAGCACTTTGGGTGCTCAGTACTTTGTGTACTCTTTGTTTAGCACTTTGTGTGCTCTCTGTTGTCCAGCACTTATGTGCTCTCTGTTCAGTACTTCGGTACTCTCTGTTTGTTCCGTTTATCCGATAGGTTCTATAAAAATCTACTATGGGCCAAGTGGACAAATAAGATAAGTGAGCTATGGTTAAGAAAGCTATGATGGCTAGATTGTGAAAAGTGAAAGAATGTGCAAATTATGACATTGAGGTAAGTGAAATGATGAATACATGAAAGATAAGTACCATATGTGTATGTGTAATTAAATGCTGATAATTAAGTGAACTAATGTGGCTGAAAGGACTAAGTTGTGAAAAAGGGATGAAAATGTAATATCTACCATTGAGGTAAGTTGGTATATGAGAATGAATGTGTGTTATGGTGGCATTAAGGTAAGCTAAATGTTATATGCAAGAAAGGTTAGAAATTTTATACGCATGAGTATTAAAATGTTTGATAAAATTAAGTAATAAATAAATAGTCATCTATTATTCTTGTAGTGCTTACTAAGCCTTCACCGGCTTAACGCGTTTATTTTAACGCGTAGGTACAAAGTAACAAAGAGAAAAGTCGAGTTCAGGGACCTCTCATCACATCACATCATCCTTTGGTGGACTCCAAATATAGGTATTTTTTTTAAGAAAATGGCATGTACAATAGTATCTGTGTGAATCCCTAATGAGTGGGAAAAATATTATCTCGAATGTTATGAATTATGAAAATGAAATGATTAATATATGATATTTCGATTTGAATGGCCTTAAAAGACATCGATTTTTTTTAAAAAAAATTTTCTGTTACTCGACTTTCTGTGCCGTACTGTAATGTAATGCTCCTATATTGGGTTTATACGTATAAATCGGGTATAGGGGTGTTACACAAATATTTTGTTTCAATAACTTGACAACATCAAATATGACCACTTCCAATTGACACTTAATCGATCACTTAAAAAACTTACCTCAATAAATATGATTCATAATTATTGTAGAGTACACTAAATTGAATGAATGGAGAAATATGATGACTAAATCACAATTTTACCAAATTAAGTGATAATTCAATGAAGGAATTGTAGAGAATGTTTAGGGGTAAAATAGTTATTTACCAATTAGGATAATTGTGAATATTGGTGTTAGATTTTGATTGGTTAAGATCATTTTAAGATTACTTTATTTTAGATATTTTACCAATTAATTAAATGTTAAGAAAATATAATGGAAATTCCTCCATCTTTAAAGCATTGTTGTCCATCAATTTTTTATGAACGGAAAGTTTTACTTTTTTTCATTTGGTCCTTTCAATCAAAATTCGTCTTTTTTACCTAGAAATCAAAAGAGTCTCCACAACCACCAGGAGGGAGAAATGATAAGAAGCCTATGGTGAACATGAATATCAATTTGGAGGAAAGAGAAGATCAAGATAAGGCTTGATATCAAGGGAACAAGGTAAGAAATTTAAGTATTTATAGAATTCATGTTTGATTAAAGTAGTGACATGAGAAACTGATTTTAGTGTGACTTTTGATTATGAATTTGATGTGCTCATGAAGTAGAAAAAGAGAAGAAATGATGGAAGTGTTGGAAACAAAGTGAAGGTGATGACATAAATGAAGAAAGAAAAGAATTAAGGTAAAAATAGTGAAATTCTAGTAAAAGAGAGGTAAGTACACCAAAAATCTTACCTTACCAAATTAGAATTTATGTGTGAATTGTATTCTAATTGTTATATTAGTGTTCTTAAGATTTAATTACACATATGTATAGGGAAATGTTAATTCATTATGAAATTCTTGTAGAAAGAGGTGAGTTTATGAAATTAACTTCAACAACAAAGTGAATAAACTGTGTAGTGAAATCATAGTAAAAAAGGACTAAATTGAAAAGGATACAAAAGTTTAAGTGTGAAATAAAATATTATGATAAAAACTTAAGTGAAGTGTTAAGTGTTACTGAATTAATTACAAAGTGATATTTAAGTGAATTTCTAGTGATACTCGAATTTCATATTGAAAAGGACCAACTTGTAAAATATAAAAAAGTGGCTAAGTGTACCAAGATTTTGAAATAACATATTCAAGTGTAGTGATATATAGAGGTGAAGTGAATACTAAGTGAGAAGATGGTAATTAATGAAAATATATGCTAGTAGGGACTAAATAAAAAAGATTGTAAAATAAGTGAAGTGAAATTTATGCAAAAAAGACTAAATATCAAAGTGACCAAAATTTTATATGTGTAGTAACGTATTAATGGAGAATTTTAATGAAGTGTTTATGGTGGTAAATTTCAAGGCTATGTGAGATTAAAATAGCAAGTCAGTGACTATTGAATTTTATGAAGTTAAGGACTAAATTGTAAATGTGTAAAAGTGACAGGTGAAATATAACAATACTTTGATAGTGGATGTGGAATATTATGAGATAGTGTGTTATATATTTTATGTGCCAAAGGAATATTACTATAGTGTTTATTGATTTTTTATATTGAGGATTAAATTGAAAAAAAAATCAAAAGTATGTAAGTTATGTTTTGAATCGTAAAAGTGAAGCTGATTCTGTTATTTTGGCCCATGTAGGTAAGACATGAACTGATAGAATATAAATGGCATGCCATTAGGAAACATTTAGAGAGCTCTTTGTTTTGTTAATGCACTTCGATGCCACTTTGCTTTATTATTACACTTTGGTGCATCTTTGTGTTATCTGTTTATATCATGCATGTTTAATTAAGTCTACATTGGGCTTCACTAATAAGGTAAATAAGGATAAAAGAAAAATGTAATGGTTAATTTGAATATGATTTATAACCGATAGAAAGATAAGTAATAGTTTCGAAAACTCTCTTGAAAATTTATCTAAGTTTAATTATTACACTATTGATTAATGGATTTAAATGTTGTCATTTGCATTAAAATTAAAAAACTATAGTGATCAAGAACATGAACTAATCTACAACATCACTTATAGTGTAAGAATAATAACAAAATTTAATCAATCAGATTTAACCGTTATTGTTTAAGTCAAGACTAAAATTTTAAAATTCAAAAAATACAATAATTAAAATTAACTAATTCGAAAAGTACAATAATTAAATTTAATCGAATTAAAATATAAAGAATAAATTTACAATTTACGCATAATACAATGACTAACAGCAGGTTTTAATCAATATTTTTTAACCCTCTATTTCAATATCATTGGTAGGGTTGAGTAAGAAAAATAATAAAAAAATTGAAAATTTACCCAAACCAATGTGTTTCTAACAGTGAAAACATGTGATTACCCAAAGCAAAATGAATTTTATTTTTATTTAATTTATAATTAATTTTAATTTTTATGATGTAATCAAATTAGTGAAAATATCTTTATAAAAATATTTTTCAAAAAATACCATGTAAAAGTTATTGATTATTTTTTATTTACTTGAAACATTATTATTTATAAAAAATATTTATGAAAATATTTATATTCTATTAAATAATATTTAAAAAGTATAAAACAAATATTGTAAAACAAAAATAAATTTAAAGATTCAAAATAAAATATTAATATGAATAATTGAGAATCAAAACCAAATCAAATTATAATACATAGCTGGAAATATCTAAAGTACTCGACCGAATCTAATTATATCACCCGTAGCTATCGTGTCTATTCAGTTCAGCTAGTTGCAAATGCCGAGGTGGACCCACCTTGTCCGAACGCTGTGTGTCCCATGCATTCTCGATTTTCCTTCCTGTGCTTTGCCTTTTCCCCCTATACACAAAGCTTCTCTTCATCACTCCACGCGTCTAAGGACTAAGGTCCCCTAAAGGGTTTGGAGTTAGTGGGAGCCTTTTTTTTTCTCTTTTAAAAATCTGGCATTTAGGTAAAAAAACACCTTCAAGAGAAACTAATTAACCAATTTTCGTTAATAAAATTAATTAAGTTCTTGTAATTAATTAAAAAATTATTAACAACGGTAAAAATTAATTCATAAAATTAATTACATGCGACAGACTAATAATTAATCTTGTATTTTTCAAATAAAAATTACCAAAATTCATGATAAGAATTATTTTTCCCAAACAGCAAGGGACATTGTTGTCATGTTGGAACATAGGACAACATAAAAGACAAATATATCCACGGACTCGTCCTAGCCATTTCTCCTTTCATCTTGGTCCCAGTTGGTCAAATTTGAAGCTGATTATTGGGAGTTTTAACACAAATTAATAACAAAAACATGTTTAATATTTCTTCTACTATATTATTTTAATGGTCCAATCCCAAGACAGACAAAATCCCTACGATGGAGAGCCAATTATCCCCATTAATGTTATTTTATTTTTATTTTTTCGAGGAAATGCTTTTTGTTTAACTGTACATATTATGGTCTTGTCAAAATGATTTTTTTTTTTTTGCTTAAGTACGATTTAAATATTTGCTCTTTTAATGCTTTTACTTTGTTGCTTAGATTCTTATAAAGAGAATCAAATTCTCCTTTCTTAAAATTCACAAACTTTATTTTATTTTGTATATATATTAAACTAGATTAAACCTATAACCAACACTACATGGTAGATAAATAACGATGTTGCTTTATTTACAATTGCATATCTTTTGCTTTTTCTTGTATCTCAAACCACATAACTTTTGGTTCATACTGAAAATTTATTCCGTAGTTTAGATATTATAATTGCAATATGAAGCTGAAGTAATATATTGGTGATGTTGCCACTACTTGTAATTTATTGTGAAATTGGATGTTGTTTGTTCACGTATTTTGACCAAAAAATCTTATTTTATTTTTTACATCACGTTCAAGTTTTTGAACAGCATTTAACTGGATTAGATTGTGTTAAATATTAGCAAGGAGAAAATTATTTGAAAAGCTTGAAGTTTAATAGACTCGTCTTGTTTAGAGAGAGAATTTTAATTGAAGAAGAAAAACCCTAACCTCTAAGATTTTCCAAATCAAATTTTAGCTTTTTCGAGGCCGGCGTTGGTTCTTGAACTGGTTGCTAGTCACGACTTCTTAAAAGATATTCTCTAATTTTTAATTTCAATCAATCCTATCATAACTTTTGTTCGCACTATTATGGTTTTTATTTTGTCCAATCTGTTAATAACTCGTAATATTGGATTGTTCTCCCATCGATGAATGGATATATCCACTCCTTTTGGGAAAATAAAAATGACGTCATCACAAGCTCTTCTCTACGTGTCTTGCACTTAAGCATTAGATCCACGGGCAAAGCCAAAGGTGGTGATGGTTCGTAGGCCAACATTAATATTTTCGCTGGTAGTGCGCCAAGATCACGCCTTCTAAGCTTTAGAGGCTTAGTTAAACAAGAAATAAATTGCCAATGATTTTTAACCCTCAAAGCTTGTTGCAGTACCCACCTTGGCTTGCAGGCAGCTATCAAATGCTTGTAAATGGCTATATCATGGAAGAAATTTAAAATAAAATAAAATAAACCAATTTCCTTGGTGATGTATGCAGCAGAATTGGAACATATTTAAGTGCTTCATTCAAAAGAATCAAAATCTCCTGGTTCTTAATCTGTTGATGAGTATAGAATTGTAGAGCTGTTTAGGTGGAATAGCCACAAATTCATTTATAAACATGAGAGTGGGTCCAGAGAATCGAATGCAAAACATATTTTCTCAATGGTTCTTGTGGTTTAAGGGCTGGTTTCATCAACATCCATGGATTTATCATCTTTCAAGCCCTGGGATTTATTACTACGATCATCATTTACATTTTTATAGATATTAGTTTAAGTGATTCAGTCAATCTTCTCTAAACTAGTGGGCTACATTAATCTTTCCCACTTGTGAAGCAAAAAGGGTTTTTGGAGAAGACTGATTGGATTCCACTCGAAAACAGAAGAAAATGGAAGGTTTAAATTAACTCAACCATGAATCTTTTATATATGTTGTATCATAGTTCACTTCACTGTCCTTTAAGATGCTCTTCCATTTTGCTTGAAACTGCTGATGCATCATCAACAACATCAACTTTTTGAGTTAAAAAGTCTGTTTTTAATCTAGGATTAGATAAAAATTAGCAACTAACGATGTTGGGTGCCACACGTACGGTGTAAAATCTAAATCTAGGGCCATGATTGAGTTAACAACTGGTGTGGAGGTTTCTATATTATCATATCAAACCAGCACTATCAGTAGTGAAAAGGATATCAAATTTAAAGAAGGGTAAATTACGCCCAAGGTAATTAAATTAGTAGTAAATTTAAAGTTTAGTTACTTAATTTCAAAAAAAATTATAAAATCATCATTCAACTACTTAAAAGTTCTCATTTAAATTACCGAGAAATATAGCTAAGAAAGGTGAAGAAAAAAAGAATTGGTTTAATTTATTCTTTTCCCGGCGAGAAGATTTGATACCCCCGATTAAAGATTAGTGCTTTAATTATGTTCAACTTGAAAGCTCAAAAGGGTTACAATCCTCAACAGAACATTCCCATCGCCAGTATTTCTCTATCATTTGATATTTAATATTTTATTTGTTTAGTGACAAACAAGTTGCTGTTGCATCTCCAGTATATCACTAATTTGAAGGACCATTAAAATTTCCCACAATTCTAAAAGCCCGGAAATTAATGATTATTAGCCAAGTTGATATAGGTTTTGTGAATCATATCAGATTAGGTTCTCTTTTTTTCTTGATTTGGATTTGAAATTCCATCCAACTTTTTACCTTGGTAATTCGCTTTTACTCGTTATTCATTTTCATACTTGATCAATAGTATTATATAAAAATTGAATGTATTCGTGTTAGACATAGGCCTAGTTTAAGAATGCTTCTCAAAGAGTGTTTTTGAATCAATATTTTTCGGAAAAATACTGTTTCAATAAAAAACAGTTTGTTTAGAATGCTTTTATCTTAAAAATACTTCTTAGCAGCAATACTAAACACACTCATAAACGCACCGCTTAAGCATCGGCAGTGGGATTGATTCCAGGTCCTAGGGGCTCCATCAATACTACTACCACCAAGAGAGATGGTTTTTTACTTGCAAGAGAAGGTATGTAGATGAATTGTGAAACACCCCAGTTTTGTTTATATATATATAGATACGTACGATGTTTGTTAGTATGATTAGCTTAGTTAGCTGAGATTTTATCCACTGCTTAAATCTTTCGCATGTTTGGGGATTAGGTACTGATAATGACATCTTCGACTGTCATTTGATGAAGAGGAATTGAGCTGTACACATTAAAATAAATAAATAAAACCCGAGGAGGGAGGGGCCTCTCATGGTATTATTTGATGGATCGATTCCTTCTCAGCTTTATGGTGCTTTGCATATATTTATATATAATACGTTGGCGAAATCCATTTCTAACCAATCTCACATCTTCTAAAGCAAACACAGCTGGTCCTTTCATCAAGATTTGTATTATCTTTGCACCAGAATTTATATATATATATATATATATATACACATACAAATCTTGCATCAAGAGCTCGCACTCTGCTTTATATAAATTTTATGTACTATATATACTACAAGTTGATTAAGACCCAAGCAAAAAGAAAAACATAATTTGCAAGTGGGATAAAGGCTTGACAATGAGATCAGCTAATAGAAATGGTTTTGAATAAATGAATCTAATAAAGTGCACGTGATGAAGCATATGTTCCTTGAATGAAGCAGAATATTAGAACCCATTTCTTTGTTAATCTAGTGGCCCAGATCATCATCAACAACCACCTTTATTACCGCCGGAGGGGGGGGGGGACTTATATTTATCACCAAGGAACTGTACAGCTGGTGCAAAAAAGATTAAAGGTGCTTTATTCAGACATAGCTTTTAACACCCAATTTTTTTATGTTTTGCTAAATTGACATCTGAACCAATTGATGAGAAGGTTCCCTATAGGCTTCACATCATCACCTTATTCTTCTTCCTATCTGTTCTTAAGGTTGATTGAAAGTGTTGAAACTTTTGTGATACCATTCATGTTAACGACGCTTTCCTTTCCTCTCCGTTGGTGTAAGGATTGTTGGTTCGTGTATGCGGTTGAGTATTAATTGTCTATTCCTGGAATCACCATCATTCGTACAATTTTGTCTTCTTTTAAAAAAAAAAACATGATTTTTAATTTTTGACGTGACTCTAAATTGATCTATACTATTGAATATCAACACTAATTAATTCGAAAATATATTTTTGCAGTGTTTATTATTGTACAAAGTTTAACTTTTGTTAATAAACGAATGAATCTCACATAACTTAGGGTTTATATAAAGACTTATACTATAAGTATTATTAGCATTAAACCAAATGCCGAATTTTCTATTTGTTTTTTCTAGGTGGTAGTTTTATAGTGCTGTGGGCATGAGTATTCTACGGATATCTCACAACTTAACAATTATTTGTGTGATTTTGAGGAAAAATGAGAATATCTTGAATTGGGACTATACTTTAATTTCATTTCAATCATTTTTCATCTTCATTAATGACAGAAGGATAGGTTCTCTATATTTAGTAATTCACTTACATAAAGTGAAATGGCGCATCTTTGTGCTAGCAAGATCTTATTAGGTATAGACTATATATGCTCTGCGGAGTTAGATATGTTCGGTAAGGAAAAGACTAGAAAATCACCTTACTCTCTTGTGATTAGATTCATATATATATAAGCAAAATTTTATAACTTAAAGTTAACATTTAAATTTGCAATTAATCAAATAGGCCCAATGTTTACACTCTCATTAAATATAATAATATTTTACTACGTCGGTGGTAAATTTCATTCTTTTTTATATTAGGGTAAGGGACGATTTAAGTTTGTATAAAATAGATGTTTGATAAAAATTTTAATCACCGCTATGTATAAATAATATAAATAAAAAATAATAAATTAATAATAAATTAATATCGATTTTAATCAAGCTAAAATTTAATCTGCATAATTGAATTCACATAGTTGATTGTTGTAAATAGTAACAGAAATTGTATTCAAATATATCTGTATTTTTATTTTGTTGTCAAATAGCGAGCTTCTTGGACTGAAATTGGGCATTCTATGTATATTTTCTTGACCCAAACAATTGGAGCCCATTTGTCATTCAATTTAGGTTTGGGCCTTTAAATTGGGCATATACGACATCAATTAAGAATTCCAGATAATAAAAATGGAAATCGCACCCAAAGCAAAATTCCAAAAACACACTAGAAAAATCCAAGTCAACATTTTGTTCCCCAAATTCATTGGCCTTTGCGCAGATTTCTAGGGTTTGTGGCGGATTTCAATTCCCACTTCTCTGTTTCTGTTTCTGTTTCTTTAGGGTTTTAACTACCGATCAGTTTATTTAATTATTACGTTCGCTTCTCTTAATTTTAATTACAGTGAATCAATCATAGGAGAGGAGGAAGAAATTACGAGTCTATAGAAAATGGATTCGTCACAAGCTTCAACGTTAGGGACGAGTGGGAGCGGTGGAAACGGGTTAGTAAGCACTCAAACTAATGATACGGCAAACGCAACCCCTAATGATGATCCTAAGCAGAATCTGAATCAAGTAAACAACTCCATCCAGAAAACTTTAGGCCTTCTTCATCAACTATATCTCACCGTCTCTTCTTTCAATGCCGCTTCCCAGCTCCCTCTCCTTCAGCGCCTGTAATTTTTTTAATTCAAATCCCTATCTATTTATTTTACAAGATTTTCGTTAGCTTTTTTCCCGCATTGTTGATCTCGTCAGTTTTTTTTTTTTTGTAGTAATTCATTAGTTACGGAGCTCGATAACATGGCAAAGTTATCTGAAAAGTGTAATATTCAAGTGCCGATGGAAGTTCTTAAGTGGGTTGGGTTTCCTTTTATTGTTATTAATATTATCTTTGTTTTATGCCTAATATTGCTTGTTTTGTTTAGTTCCTAGTAGTAATTTGTTTGTTTTTGGGTTAGTTTGATTGATGATGGGAAGAACCCTGATGAATTTACGAGGGATGTTTTAAACGGTTGTATTGCAAAAAATCAGGTTACTAAAGGCAAAACCGATGCTTTCAAGGTAATTCTCAATTCCTTTTGTAGGGTATTTTGTTATAATTGCATATTATTGAGCATGAATTGATCTGTATTTACACTACTGTTGAACTTTATAGGGTCTACGGAAACATCTTCTCGACGAGCTTGAACAGGCATTTCCTGATGAAGTTGAATCCTACAGGGAGATACGCGCGAGTGCTGCTGCTGTGAGTTAATTTAATATTTATGTATTTCCAAATGTTATGGTTATGTGTTCATTTTTGTGTTATCCATGAGAAGTAGTAATCAGTTTTCCTAATTGCCTTGACTGATGATATGATATGTTATCTGAAATGTTTAATCGTTGGATTTTGGTTCTTATGTGAAAAATCTACTTATTCATTGCCTCTTCACCTAGCATTTTTCTTTTCCATCAACGCTAGTCCACTCTGATTGTAACCTCTTGTTTCCCTCCTCTTTGATTTCGTACTTGAATGGATGTTGTCTTGCCTGCATTTTGAAAATGTCCGGGCTTATTTTCTCCTTACCTGGTGCGGTCTTTTTGCTTCTGTCATCATGTTATTCTCATAAAGACAGTGCAGTTTTTCAGGCTAGATAATGAGTGAAATGAAGGCATTCTAAAACATTGTTTTTCTGTCCAAAACTTTCTTTGCATCCGTTTCATATGTTATATTTTCCCCATTTTCATACAAAACTCCACTTGCTGCTTGATAAAATGGAAAATACATTTAATTTTTCCTTACTGAATTAGTAAGAGCTGAAGAAGCATCAGAGTATATATGTTTTTACGATATCTGAACTGCACATCTTATAATTATTGCATTAAGAGCATGCTTTAATCACAAAAAGCTTAGATTCATTTGAATAAGTTACTTTAAAGCTGAAATGTTGAATCCAGTATTTCAAATGTGTGCATGTTGAATCAATAGTTCTAGATCATTGAAATTGCGTCTGTTAAGCTTATGCCTATGATTCTGCAGTTTCCTTGAAAATCAAATCTAATTTGTCATTCTCTAATCTCTGTTATTATTATTATTATTTTGTTATCACTGATTATGTAAAAGCTATTTCAACAATGCAGGAATCTAAACGGCTCACACAATCACAAAGTATTTTACAAAATGGAGATGTAAAAGTCAAAACTGAACTTTAGATAGTTGTATTTGGTGTTCTTTTTTCCGCCTTATTTTTCATCTATATAGGTTTCTGTATGTACTAGATTTGCTGAATACATTCTGATGTAACGACATTTCTGGCTTGTATTAAGAATTTGACAATTTAGAATATTAATGGTGGGAACACTTGAGCATTCTCTGTATCCTTTGGCTCATGCAGTGAAAATTATTGTACTGGTTCTCGTTTTCCCCTTATCTAAAGCCAACTTTGTGAAATGACTTAATATAAATCCCATTACCATAGTTTATGATTTTCTGTATTTTGAATTCAGTCTTAGCTTTCAGAACTGAGAATTTCCGAATAGAAAATGGAAAGAGAACCCGAAGTGCATGCATCATTGATTTATAGTCACACGATGATATGTATATATATATATATATATGTGTGTGTGTGTATGTATGTGTATATGTATATGTAGAGAGGATCAAAATTTCAGATGCAATTCAATTGGTGGGCTTTTGAATCTCATTCAACTTCACCAATAGTCCCACCAGTTCGAACTGCAACTTGACTCGTCTAGGAAACAGCTGGACTCAAAGTTGCACCATTTTTCAGCTGAAATCAAGGAACCATTGGTGGCTTCTATCATGTCCAGAGCCACCCTATGTCCATCCTTGCTCTCGACATTTCTGCTATTGTCATTGCATGAAAGCAAACGGTCATATCCTTCGAATAGGATGGCAACTTTCTCGTTTGTGTTGAGTATAGGACTCCCATTCTCGGGTTTGGCATTACCACTGTTTTCATCTGCTCTGCTTGGTCCATAGTGTGGTTGGTTTTGATGTTCCATTTCAAGCTGACCCTTCAGTTTTTGCAGCTGTTGGGACACACTAACCAGTATTAGAACTCAAAATTTAAGGCCTTTCAAACTCAATTCTACATAGTGAATGTTAGTGGAAATTAATACCTGGGTACGTAAGGATTGATTTTCTCGTTTCAAGGATCCATAGCTAGAAGAAAGAGCATCATAACTGTCCTTCAAAACGTTGTAATCTCGCTCAATTTGCTTAGCTTTTGATCTAGCTCTCCTATTCTGGAACCAGATAGCAATCTGTCGAGGCTGTAGTCCAAGCTCATTAGCTAGCTGCTGTTTTATCACTGACTCCGGTCTCGAGTCCGACTCGAACATTACTTCAAGTGACCTGATTTGTTCATCACTGAATCTTCTCTTGTTCCTATTGCTGGATTTAATATTTGTAATAGGTTGGTGGCGCATATCCAGGTGATCAAAACCTGATAAACCAAGTTCCATCTTCACCGCCGCAGTGTGGAGCTGCTCTTTATTTGCCAACGTGGTATTAGTATATTATTACAGGGCAGAGAGCGTGAAGCAAACTAAGATGGAGGAGAGCTACGGTGTGTTAAAACATAATATATGATTGGGAGACGATGTGCACATAAGTGGTGGAGAGGGTATCCGAGGGGTGGGCCTGAACTTGACCTGATGCCCATTTTGATGGGGAAAATACCTCTTGTTGATGCTTTATTGGGAGCCTGTTGGACACCCTTGTGGGTTTCTCTCTCAAACGACATGGATTGGCCATTTGTCTCGAGAAGTGACACGTCGTAACGTGATTGGCTATGGGGGACTTGCACGGGGTCTCTCCATTTCATGAAATGGGATCTAGGTTCCTAAAACATGAAAAAGTTTCTGCTATTACAGAAAAAAGAAGAACAAACAAACAACAAATATGGATTATGATAATGATGATTACAACACGTATTGTCCTCCCATTAGACATGACATAAATTATAACAAATGAATCTCATGGTTGTCTAAAAAAATTGAAGAATATGAATATCTAAGTAGTTCCCAACTTTAATTTAGTGAAAGGTCGTTCCCAATTCGAAAGTCTTTTCGTTTGGGAACAACTTCATGTCGTCGTACAATGCGGGGAAGCCACGTTTTCGGTCTTAAAGTAAATGTTTGACAATGCCAACTTTGGATCGTAGCGTTAGGACAAAGCCAGGGTTAAAGCAGGCTTTAGAGGTAGAGCCAATGAGCTGACGCCACACTCTTGTTTGATTTTGAGTAAAAAACTGGAGTCCCTTAGTCTATCTGAATTTCATGGGGAATTTCGCATCTGAACGTGTCCACTATCTGGTGGTTCTCTGGGACACGTAAAGTTGAATTTTAATGGCATTTCCGAAAAGAGGTTTAGGTTGACAAGTGTCTGGTAACATTTTTTTTTTTAATGTGGAGGGGGCACAAACGTTGATTCTCGAAGATTCGATGTTCATACTTCTGGGTAAGACTGTCACTCTCAGTTACTGTTCGAGCATTGTCTTTTGGCTGCATATTCAGCTTCCTATGGTCTCTGGGAAACTGATAAAAGTTCATTGAGGACGGTGGTGGGCTTAGGGTAAGATGTGACATGATTTTTATTTAGGTACAGCATTAGAACCTCCTGAAATGATCCCAAACTTCTTTCCCATAGTTCTAAGTTTCTCACTAGGGACATGAACAAATGGTTTTGTTAGGATATGTTGTGTGTTGCTGCTGGATTCAAATTCTCAAGAAGCTTAGGATAAGTGAAAACCTAGATGAAGTTTTCACTACTGGAGAAGAAAGGCAGGGCATACAGGTTTAGGATTTGTTGCTAATCCATCTTTGCAAAGAACCAATAAAGATCAATGAATCTTTTGGCAGACATAATCAAACTAAAAAGAGAGTACGTAGTACCAATTCCCCGTTATTGTACAAGAGCTTTGGCACTCACGTTGAGAAAATTTAATAAGGATAGTTGAGAAAATGTTTAGATTATTTTTATTTTGGTCACTTTCCAACGACGGAAGTGGTGCTTTTTTAATTAGTATAATAATACATTTAGTCTTCAATATTTATTTATTCTATTAATTTTATCTTAATTTTAAATTATTCAATAAATTTAATCATCTATATTTACAAATTATATCAATTTGGTACTCAAACACGTATAATTAAATATAATTATAATTATATTTAAACACATATAATTAAATCTTGATAAACTTATATATAAATGTGTGATTTTGATAAACTCAAAAACTTAGAACCCCTCCCAAAACTCAAAATTTGTTAGTTTATAAACTTCATTCATGATCGTGCTAATAACATTCTCAATAGAGGAATCCACTTTTTCCTATGAAACTTAACAAACAGTGGTGGAGCCACGTTAAGACTCAGGGTAAATTTTTTCAATTTAGTCATTTGTAAATTTACACTATGGCCCTCCCAAAAATATAAGTAGTCCCCCAAGGTTTAAGATTTTTTCAATTTTCCCCTTTGTATATATATTATAGCCCCTTTAAAATGGTAAAATTTTAATTTAGGCTTTTTATAATTTATAAAATTTTAAATTAGTAATGATAAAATTACACTTTGGCCCTCTCAAAAATGATAAAAAAAAATTTTAACCCTTTAAAAATAATAAATATATAAGCTATTAAAATGATGAAATTACATTTGTACTATCACAAAAATATACAATTTAATTTCGGCCTCTCGAAAAAAATTTTCTGACTCCGTCACTGTTAACAAATAATTAATAGATGAAAAGAAAAACGAAAAAAACTTCATATAAGTCTTTTTCAAATCGTCATTTTTTTGCATTTTTGTCATCTTGCAATTTATTTAGAAAAAGATATAAATTTCTTGGTTTTCAATTTTTCTAACTTGAATTTTAGTGTTTTTTTTTAACTTTTAGATACATATATTTTTATAATTTATAATTTATTCTATTTTGGTGTGAAAGGAAGAGGTCATACAACGTGATTTTAACAGCCTAGTGACTTAAATGAAAACTTTCGAATAGTTTAATGAACATTTTGTAACTTTTTGAAGCTGAATGACCAGTAAACTTACTAATAATTTAGTGACTTTAGATGTAGTTTACCCTAAAAATATAATTTTTAATTATTTTTTCCTTCCAATTTTTCATTTTTCTTTCCCCTTTTCTAAATAAAGCCTAAGACCAATGAAACTACTTAAATCTATAAATGAACCTTGCTGAGCCTGAATTGTATACTACTATGGACCAGGCCTTGGAATATTCAATTTCCAGTCAGGTCTTTTACGGTATGACTCTTTCCTCCTATGCCAAAACTTGGGCCATCTACTAAATTTGGGTTTCTTCCAAGGACTGAATTTGGGAATTCTCTGTTTAAAGGCTTTGCCTTGTCTTATATTGGAAACTTTTTTTTTTTTCTGGTACTAAAATTAAAATAATTTTATATTTTTCATAATTTTCTGTACTATTTATATTTTGAAAATTTAACCATTGAATTTATTGATATAATTATACTTATCATACATGTAAAATTTCGAATCGATTTAATATTTCTATAATATCAATATAAAATCTTGTCTATATTAAATTTTTTTACATAATATAAAATAACTTCAAATTTTACTTCCATTAGGGTGTGTAATGCAATTACTGGTTGCATTTTATTTTTATTATAATAGTACAATGACTATACTGAAGAACTTCCAAGAAGAATTCACCACTTATAATAATAATAATAATAATAATAATAATAATAATAATTTATTGAGTGAATTTAAATTTACTATGTAGAATATTATCATATTTTACTATTAAAAATTTAATACCTATAAACAGAAATTTTGAAGAATAAAAATTATTGGGTGAATTTTGTGAGGCTTAAAACGCGGCCGATAGAAGGAGCTCAATCATCTCACACGGTTCCTATCGCTTTCACTTTTTGGATTGGGATGGAGATTTTTTTTTTGTTAAAATATGCTATTAGCTCTGTACTTTTATAGAATTTCAAATTTCGTCCCTGCATTTTAAAAGTTAAATTGCTTTTTCAATCATATGTTACGTAATATGAAGACAACCTAATTCAAGTGTCATGTTGATAAGTTTTGACGAGAAATACTTAATTTGCTAATGATTGGACTGAGTTTTTAAAATTTAAAAAAAATACTTAATTTTTAACTTTCAAGTATAGAAATTAAATTTCAATTTTTATCAAAGTATAGGAATTGATAAGTACATTTTTTTTACAACTTGCACATTACAAGCAAAAATAAATAACGACCGCACATACACCACTAACAAACAATTCTTTCGGTTTGAACATAAAACACGAGTGTGGAAATAAACACCTTTAACCAGCTTATGAACTTATTGCTATTGAATTTCTCTTTCAATGTTCTTTTTCAAGTTTTCTCCTCTTTTGTTGTCTACCGACCAAAAAATAAACATAAAAAATGTGGGAGATATCTCCATTTTTACCTCCATCAATTCCTCTTTTTATATTTGAATTTAGCACTTTTTTATTTTTATTTTAAAATTTTAATTTATTTACTCTTTTGATTTAATAATCGAAATCCTGTTATTAATATTATTAAACAATTTATATAAAATTATTACATGACTTTTTCAAAGATTCCTCAAATAAGAAAAATAAAAAAGTTGAATGTAGGGTGATAGGGAAAGTGGTAGGGTTTCATATTATGAATTTGAGATTTAATTCTCCGACAAAATTTCAAAGGAAAGTGAAAGTTGAATTTCTTTTTTTTCTTTTTTTTTCTTCTCATTACATAGCTTTCGACATGACATTAAACGGACTCTATGAGCAAGTTATTGTTTAAGAAATACCATATAATTCAATTATAATAATTGATAAATAAAATAATAAAAACTAATAAGTCATATTACTTTAACGTATCAATTATGATCAGCAATTATAAACTAAAGGTTTTTATTCAATTTATGACATCATCGTTTTGTGCCCTACAAGTTTATTAATTTTTTAAATAAATAATAATATTATTCATGAAGAACAAAACTCATAAGACTATAATTCCGACCAAACCAAGGGTCATGCTATATATAATTAGTAGTGGTCGTTTAATGGTGGAATATGTGTACAAAAACTTATGAAAATAAGACTCCATTTAATGTGGAGTTAATACAATTATTTAAGTTATGTTTAGATAATGTTTGATTAATTTTAAAATAATTTTTATGTGACATAGCACATCAATAGAATCATCTAGATGTAGTGGCCATGTTGATAAAATGAATAATGAGGCCACATCAGTCAACTGCCATGTTATCAAGATTTATTGGTGTCAACGGTCAATAAAGAAAACCATTCAAATAGTTTATCGGATTAAATTGAAAGACTGAAATACTGATTTGGCATTGAGTGCAATAAAATGATAAGACTATTGGTTGACCGTGAACTCCATTAAATCTTGAACGTCTACTGTATATTTATTTATTTATATGTTTTGAGAAATCATTGAACTTCTAGTTGCGTTGCATTTCAAGTGTTTTAGCTGCTGATGTTGTCTATTTGTTTCGAAAAGGAAAGGGGTATGAGGCTGTAGTGAACTCAGGACACTTGGATTATTGGGTCAAATTTTAAAAAATTAAAATGTTTAAAAAAGTCATATCAACTCATGCATAGTATTAATACTCAGTAAATTAATGTATAATATAATTTTTTAACATTAATCTTATTATATATTATTATTATCATATATGCTTTTTTTTTATATAATATCTAGAACTACTTATAGTCTTTCTCCAACTTTTATATAGGAGGATAATGTGCTTTAGTACACTCGAACTCACGTCCTCTTACATAGGCAACAATATCGATATCAATTGCGCTAAGACTCAATATACATGTATAATATAATTAATTGTAAGGCTATCGTAAAACTATTAAAAATAACTAAAAGAAAGGTAAAACTACTATGGAAGCCTTTGTTTAAGAGTTAGATTGCATTTTCCTCCATTCAAAAAATGGGTAAATTAGTCTTATAAGTTAGATCGAAGAGTAAATTGATCATTTCTATTAAAAATTTCATCTATTTGTACTATTAAAAATTAGTGTGGTTGATGGAATAACTAAACAATGACATGTTGCGTGCAAAGTGTACCTCAGTTGACGTACAGGAACCAATTTTTAATAGTAGAAGTGGATGAAATTTTTAACAGAATGACAAGTTGCTCTTTGGTCTAACATACAGAGACTAATTTGCCCATCTTTTTGGTAGAGAGACCAAAAATCAATCCAACTCATAATACAAAATCCTATATAGTATTTTTACCCTAAAAGGGAAGATAGATCAAATAAATGTCAATAGCTCCTACATTTTTCACAATTGATCACATATTTTCTTATTTGTTAAAACCATTGAATTATCTTCCCTCGTTAATGTTGTAATTTTTTTTTTGAATATACTAGTGTAATTATATGGTAGTATCTGTTCATACTTTCTTAACCCTTTGACAACGCACGCACACCTTACACACACAAGCGCTCGATCCCGAGACCCCTAGGATGAATAACATCCTCTTTTCCACTGGAGCCACTTGTTGAGTTCTAATGTTGTAAAAATTTTAAATTGCCTGTGAGAGAAAATTGATAAATATTTGAATATAATGATTAGAGAGAGGGATATGTACCAAAAAAAAGCTC
This sequence comes from Gossypioides kirkii, assembly GCA_005610355.1. Classification (NCBI taxonomy): domain Eukaryota; kingdom Viridiplantae; phylum Streptophyta; class Magnoliopsida; order Malvales; family Malvaceae; genus Gossypioides; species Gossypioides kirkii. Next base: position 2,724,593 of record CP032254.1, on the reverse strand, counting down.
ATTTCCGAAATTATTTACAGAAATGGGTCAAAGTGAAAAAAATTACAGGAATAGGCTAATTTTGTAAAAACGCGCTTACGTGGAGACTTTTTCAGGGGGAATTTCAAAAAAGTGCTTTCACGTGGAAGTACTTTTCCTTGAATGGGATAAAAACGCTCCTATGTGGAAGCTTTTTTCAAATTAATATCCACGTGGACACATTTTTCAGCCTTTTTCATAATGGGTTAAGGAAAAACGCTTCTACGTGGAGGTATTTTTGTCTTATTCAAGGAAAATTGCTTCCATGTGGAAGCGTTTTTTTGGAATTCCTCCTGAAAACGTCGCAACGTAGACGCGTTTTTGTAAAAACGGCTTATTCTAGTAATTTTTTTCACTTTTGCCTATTTACGTAAATAGTTTCAAAAATGAATCTTTTATGGTACAGAACCCTAGAGATAAACTAATTTATTTTCATATGTATAAATTCGTTTTAAAAGTATTTTTTAAAATTTGTGAGGCCATTTTTTGCAAAACTTTTTGTAGCTTCAATTTTTTATTTTTTAATTAAACTTTATTATTATAATGTAAATTTGCCCAATTGACCCCACAATCATCAATATGGCATTGCCACTAGACTTAGGACCAAGTGTACGAAGTAAGTTTATTGGCTTGAGTTTTAGTATGCCCTTTCTTCCATTTGGATTAGATTTTCTTTTTGTCTTGATTTTTATGATTAATGTTGAAAAAAGATGAGATATTTTAAAAGAATTAAATCAGACAAATTTTGAGACCCTTATTTCAGTGGCGGTGATAAAGGGGTTTACCTCTAAAATAAAATTTATTTATTTAGGTTTTTTATTATTTATAAAATTTTAAATTAGTAATGGTAAAATTACAATTTAATCTCCTAAAAAATAAAAAAAAATTTGATTTAAAATTTAAAAATGATAAAGATATAGATTATTAAAATGATGAAATCGTATTTTTGCTATTAAAAAATATACAATTTAATCTCAGTCTCCCAAAGAGGGTAGACTTGCACACGCAAAAATTGAGCTCGAAAGTATAGCATAATGTAAATTGGTAGATTTCTCCTATGTATAATGTGTTGTGATGTTTGTAGTGTCATTAAAAGTGCCACAGAATCATTGAGCTAAATATCACCAATATAAATTAAGACATTTTTCATAAAGGGATAGAAAATCCTTATCATTGCCTTCTGAAATAAGGATGGTGTAGTTTTTAACCCAAAAGGCATGACTTTCCATTGAAAGTGCTGGTTTGGAATACAGAACCCTGTTTTTGCTCTGTCATCTGGATGAATTCCTAGTTGCCAAAATTCTACTTTAAGGTCGAACTTGGAAAAAATCTTTGCTCTGGCTAGGCTGGAAAAAAGAGAATTCCTGTTGGGCAAGGGGAACTTATCATCTTGGAGAAAATGATTAAGAGGTTGGTAATTAATAACCAATCTTAATTTTCCTCGGATTTGTTCTGATCTTTTGTTGACATAGAAAGCTTCACAAGCCCATTGAAAGCTAGATGGGTCTATAAGATCCTGGCGTTGAAGCTCCTGACATTCTTGCTCTGCTAACAACAAGTGTTTTGGATTCATTCCCATGTGACTAGCTTTTGTAGGGTTGATGTCCTCATTTTTCTTGAAAGGAAGGGCAATGAAAAATTTAGAGTTTTTCCATAAAGGATTTGGGCATTTAAGCAAAAACTCTGAGTGAGAGTCAGCACATGATTTTTCTTTCAAATCTTGAATGATTTGAAGAATTTTGTCTGACTGGATTATGAAAAGTTTGGGGATAGAAACAAAGGGTTGAAACAAGGTTTTGAAACGAATACCATCAGGAAGAATTCTCAATTTTTTAGCTTTGGTGAAGAGGTCAAAACCTACTATAATATCTTTTCCTGGAAGTTCTGAACCCAAAATTGTAGTTCTAACCTTGCATCCTGGAAAGAACTGAATAGTAATGGGCTTACTGATCAAATGGGTAGAAAAAAATGATCAGCAGCAGAATTAAAATATCGAACGTGTGGCTTCCACCAATAGGTTGGCAAAATGTCTGGATTCATGATTGTCTCTGCAGCTCCTGTATCAATGAAGGCTATTATTTCAATAGGTCTGTTGTATTTCTCCAAATAAACCTTAACAGGAACCTGTGGAACTGGAACTAGGCTTTGATGAATGTTTTGAGCTTGAGCCTGCATCATCTAGATATCTGAATAGTCCAAAAATTCTAATTCTGAATTATTAACAGAGATGCTAAGAGGGATAGCTCCAATCGTTTTATCTGATGGCTCATCATCAATAGAGCAGATAAACTCTATGTCATCATCTTCTCGGATCTTTAATCTAGATTTCTGAATCATCTGAATGATCATTTTTGCTCCCTTTTTACTCTTAGGATAATTTTTTGCAAAATGTCTTTTATGTTTACAAAGATAACATCTGTCAAATTTAGAGGAACTTGATCGCTTCTTTCTGAGATATCTCCAGCGAGGTTTTGAACTTCTTATTCTCCATTTTGAAGATCTTGTTTTTGAAGAAAAGTATTTCTTAAAATGACTTTTCTTCTTGGATCTGCAATCACACGATTTATCTTTGTGACACCGAATCTTCAAATGAGAATCATCACATGCACGATCTAGTCTCTTGTCTCAATGAAGATAATCTTTAAATATTTTCCTCCTATTGCAAATGTCTTCTAAAGCAACAAAGACTTCTTGTTGGATTTCTCCAACAGTTAGGTTGAGAATGTCTTTGTGTTGCCTCTAAAGTGCTTGGTTAACTGCAACTTGTAATGGATCAGGAAGGGATGATAGTATTACTGGCTTAAGATTAATATTAAAACCTAAAGCACAAAATAATTTAGTCATTATTTTGAAGTGCTTTGACAGGTCTTTTTTGATGTAAGAACAACACTTTCTCTTGTAAAACTCTCTTCTCTTTAAGGTAAGAAGATCATCTGGATTGTCAACAAAATGGTGATGGATAATCCGTATTGGCTGTGCAAGATCTTGCAAGACTAAAAACTGCAATTGATCCGGTTGGCTTATGGAATTCCACCAATCCTGTAGCATGCCAGTAAATCTGGAAACAAACTCCATGAGAATGTCATAGTTACTTTCTTCATTCAGCTTTCGAGTTTCCAACCAAGCATGAAACTCTTGAATTCTATCTGGCCATTTTTCGGGTGGAATATCATCAAGTGTGAAAGTAGTTCTCCTAATGAAAGACTTTTGAGTATGATGAGTCTGTGAGGAGGAAGATTGTGGTGACATTCCTAACATCTCCTCATCATCATCTTCACAAAATTGTTCTACTTTAGGTTCAACATGTAGAACTTTAGAGAAATCTTATTCTTCAGAATTATCAATGGAAGAAGTTTCTGATAACTCTGATTCAGAATCGTCTGTTTCTGAAGGTTGATCTGTGATCTACATGGCCGTAATCTTTGGAATAACTGATTCTTTATAATCCTTTAAAAAAGTGGTTAAGGATTTTGATCTGCACTTTGTTGGATCATCAGAGAGTTTGAAACTTGCTTTGGTGGAGGTGATGCTGGAGGAGATTTATCTTTCATAGGCCTTTTGCCTAGACTTTTTTCTTCTCTTAACGCTTCCTTTTTCGCCTTTTCTGTTGCTTCTTTCTTCTTTCTCTCTTCTTCTTTTTTCTCAGCTTCTTTTTGTTTCTTGATTTCCAAATATATTTCATAAGTTCTTGGCTTTGTTCTTTTTGGAAATTCAGGAAACGCAATATGAACACCTTCAGCTGGAAGAGAACTTTTATATTGGCGTATTGAAGGAGGAAACAACTCAGTAGTGTCTGATCTTGAGGATGGTGGAGGAATCTTTCCAGTTTCCTGTAAAACTTTGATCTGATCTTTCAGGTTTTGAATTTCTTTTTCTCTTTGTGCTAAATGAGAAAAGAAATCCTATCTTGGAGAAGCTGGTTCTTTTGTAACAATATCTAATCTTCTTTGTAAAATATTAGTCAGATCTTTCACCATCTTTGTATTATTGTCAACTTTGGCTTCGACAGTTGTCACCTTTGAGTCAATCTGAGTGACTTTAGAATCAATTCTTTTAAGAAATTGATTTTTAGCCAAAGCATTTTCAGACTGCCAATTGAGAGTGGCTTCTGCAGCACTTGGTTTGATAAGGGTTCTTGAGGCATTAGCTTGAAGTTTGGATGGGATTTTTGGTGTGTGAATGTAATTTCTTTCTATAAATTCCTCAAGAGGAGGAAATTCTTTATCATATGATGCAGATGAAGAAGGTTGCATCATAGAAACAGTTGGGATTGGGTTCTGAACAGAAAGTGGGAATGGATTTTTCTGAACCTACTTGCTAATTTTCTTATAGCAAGGCTGTGGGAAAAAGTTTTTCTTTGGTGGATGGGTTATTTGAGAAGGTTTTTGTGAAGGAGGTTTCTCTGATGATGGAGAAGGTGAACATTTTTCTGGAGAAGTAACTAGAACAGAGGATGACTGTTTAATATTAGCAAAAATTACGTGTAGGGATTAAAATTACCAAAAATGTCAGACATGATTCAAGAACTAAGAAAATGTAACAGGTCTGCTATGCCAAAACATAGGCCATTCCTCTCAGCTATTCAAACAGGTACTGCCTCTTAGCTATAAATTCTTAATTCAAAAACCAGCTTTCATTCAAGCTAATATTAATACCTAATATCAGAGTTTAAATATTTCTAATGTGTAGGATCCATTGTTTTGGCAAGCACAGAGCATACTTATTAAAACTCTTTGATAGTCATAAATTTCCACAAACCAAGAAGATAATCTAGAAAGAAAGAGAAGGAATTTAGAAAGCCATAAGGATAAAAACACTCTAGTATTTTTATTTCTCAACTTGTTCTGCTTTCAAACTTACATAAACTCTCCTTTTATAAGCAAAGGAGGATATAAACTGACAAACTTCACACAGTATTTTACATAAAGGCAGACTTGATATAAAGTAAAAAGTAAACAGTGAATATTCTTCTTTATTAAGGTGAACAATGAATATTCTTCTTTAGTCATAGTTAGTAGACTCGTCTGAGGTGATATTTGGGTCAATAATTTGTCTTCTTTTTCTTGCTTCTTCTGATAAATTTCCAGCTGTAGAGCATCATGACACGTGTCTGGATTAAAATTTTCATCCACATCCATATCTTGTTCTTGTGCGTTCTGGTGTCCAGTCTTATCAAGATTCTTTTGGCTACAGAACCAAGGATAATCTTAAGACCATTCTGAGGGATTTGGGATGCTTTCATGATATTTTTGAATGTCCTCTAGAATCTGATCATGATAAGGCTTACACTGAACTTTAATTGGCCAGGTGTCCCATGGAGCAGTTACATCTGGAGGCCATATCTCAAATGGAACAACTTTGTTAAGCTGACAAAGAAACTTCTGGATATCCCGATAATGAAAAGATAAATTCTTAATATTATCAGGATATGATCGGTATATCCAAGTAGTAGGAAATGATCCTAATTGAGTTGATTGTCCACATTGAACAAAATACTGAGGCTTATAAAAAATAACCATTAAATATAATCCATAATTTCTGTAATAATGGTTATTAATCATATCAAGCTATTGTGGTAATGGATGAAACCAACTCAGGAAGATAAAGAAGTTTTGATGTTCTGGTTCAACATTTCCTCTGACTGCCTTTGTAAGATAATGTCGAAGATCAGGGATGAAAAACTGAATGGCTATATGGTAAATATGAGTAAGATACCATAAAAACCATTTCAATTCTTGTCTTTGTTCCAGGAATTCAAAGTGTATGGGGTGTATAAAAGGATATTCAGGATGTACTCCCCATGGTTTGAGAATTAAACCACCAAAATGTCGGAAGACTTGAGATTGGTACTCGAACATCATTTGCTGAGTTTTCTGGTGAAATTTTTTTTATGGACTAGTTCCATTACTTCTGGTGGAAATTCTGGATTAAGGTTTGGAGTAATTGGGTAGGCAGTGTATGAGGTAGAGGATGATGAGGTTGAGGATGGTCGGTACATCATAATGGGTCTGGGCCAATAGGTTTTTTAAAGGTAAAAATTTCATCTTTGGGCCTTGAAAGAAAATCTGCAAGGACATTATTTTTACCTTTAATGTGTTTGGTTTCAAAGGAGAATTTTGAAAACCATTCAGCCCACCGAAGCAGTTATGGATGAGGAACTGTTTTTTGTTTGAACTTAAGCATTTGTGGGAAAGATGACATATCCATCTCAACTAGGAAATGATGTCCAACAAGGTGGAATTCAAATTTAGAAATACCTTTTTTGACAGCAAGGATTTCTTTGAAAGTGGAATGATAGTGTTTTTCTGCATCAGAAAATCTTCCACTTTTGAATCCACAAAGATCACCTTTTCCTTCTTTCTCTTCAAAAAGAATTGTGCTCCAATATTTGTCACTGGCGTCTGTTTGTAAAATTCTTTTCCCATCAGAAGGAATTTGAAGAGGAGGCAAATACTGTAAATTCTTCTTCAGTTGTTGAACTGCTTTAGTTTGGGACGAAGACCAATCAGGTGGTTCTTTTTTGAACATTTTTATTAAGGGGTTAATATATTTAAAGACTTTAGGGATAAAGTCTCTAAGATAATTAACAATCCCTAAAAATTGCTGAATCTGCTTCTTTGACAGATTTTCATCTGGAAATTTGAGCAGCTCTTGAGCAATATGAGGACCAGGAATATATTTTCCATCTTTTAGGTTCATGCCTAAAAATTTAATTTCTGACTTGCTGATCTGCATCTTTCTTTTTGAAAGCATAATCTCATATTACTGAACAAGCGGTTTAAACTTTGCCAAGAGCTGAGCATGATATTCTTCATCAGAATTGTAGAGCAAAATATCATCAATATAAATTAAGGCATTTTCCATAAGGGGATAGAAAATCCTTATCATTGCCTTCTGAAATAAGAATGGTGCAGTTTTTAACCCAAAAGACATGACTTTCCATTAAAAGTGCTGGTTTGGAATACAGAACCATCCTTATTTCAGAAGGTAATGATAAGGATTTTCTATCCCCTTATAGAAAATGCCTTAATTTATATTGATGATATTTTGCTCTACAGTTCTGATGAAAAATCTTATGCTCAGCTCTTGACAAAGTTTAAATCTTTTGTTCAGCAATATGGGATTATGCTTTCAGAAAGAAAGATGCAGATCAACAAGTCAGAAATTAAATTTTTACTATTTCAATTATAAAAAATATCATTAAATAAATGTATTTTTTTGTCGTAAAATTGTCACGTCAAATGATTAGTTAATTACTAGCTTCCAGTTTCATAAATGATTTGAGATCTTATCCATTGTGAGAAAGGACAAGATTATGATGCTCATTATTAGAATTAAGAGTGAATACTTTATCAATAGGTCATGTCGATCACGGGCTTTAGTTTATTCTTGATAAAAGAGAGAAGAAAATCACGACTTAAGGATTATTAAAGATTCAGTTGATAACATTTGAAAAGAAGTTTTATAACAATGATGTTTTTAAAAAATAATTTTATATATTAATTTAAAAAGTACATCATATTTTAGTTTAATAATATTTAAATTAATTGGCATAATGATTTATTTTACTCTATATTTATTTTTTTATTTTTTTAATTTTTAAATTTACGTTGTTTATCAAATCACTTTAAAATGGATAAAAAATTTACTTTTTATTAACTTTACTAATGTAACATACACATGAATGCCACATTAGTAATTAATTAATTTTTAAAATTTAAAAATTTAAAAAATATATAAAAAATTATTTTAAAAATTAAAACTAATTAAAATTTATAAAAATATTTTTAAATATTTTTAAAATTAATTAATTGTTAATGTGACATGCATGTGGCAATCCAAGTGTATGCCACATTAGTAAAGTTAACAAATATTAACTTTTTCATCCATTTTAGAGTGATTTGACAAACAATGCAAATTTTAGAGTTAAAAGAGACGAAAAATTAAATAGAGGTTAAAATCACTTTTCTTTTATAAAGTTGAATAGCCAAATTAATATGCCAAAATAATCTTATAACTTAAGTTCTAATTATTTTTAAGTTTAATTCACGGTTTGGTTAGTATACTTATTTTTCTACTTTAATACTTAAAATTTTTGACTTAAACCCAATAAGTGGCTTTAGTGAAAAAGAGGATGTTGTTCATCCTAAGAGTTCCGAGTTCGAGCACTTATGTGTGTAAAGTGTGTATATATTATCAAAAAGTTAAGAAAGTATGAACAGATTCAAAATTTTTTTTGACTCAATTTAGTAACTAAAGTATGCATCCTTATATTTTTTTAGTTCATATTCTAACAAACGTTAAAAAAATATTTGGTAATTTTGGCCGATGAAAACCGCCATTTGGCTTTTTTTATTATAAAATATATAAAAAAATATTTTATTAAATTTTATATACCTTAAAAGTATAAAAATAGAAATAAATATATAAAAATTTAGAGAAATATATAAAATATATAATTTTTTTGACGAATTATAATAACATGACAAAATTTGAACAATAAACGTAATTATCACCATTAATCATCAAGCTATCACGTGAAGTTCAATATATATATATATTGAAAATGGAAAGAAATTATATATAATATATTAGTTTACTAGTTTTTTATCCTGTGAACTGGTCGGTTTTATAAAATCGTTATTATTTAAATAACGATTAAAAATATTCAACAATCACAATCATTAAAAAACTTGTTTTGAACTTCTGTAATTTATTTAAAATTTGATAAAATATTATTTATTGATATTAAATTTGTATCTTATTCATATATAATTCTAAATTATTTATCTTTAAAAAAATTATCTATTTATTTTTTTATAAGTGATAATAACAATATTTTAAAATTTTAGAGAGTTCTTAACTTTAAAAAATAGAGTTTTTAAAGGTTAAATTACTTTAAATTATTTTTAAATTAATGATATATGTATAATATGATTTTATTTAAAAAATTAATGGATAATTAAAAACTAAAAAATAAATACAAAAAAGAGAGATCACCCCTTGTTGCAATTTTAATGTATGTATATATTATATATATACACTAATTTTCTTACTTTACACACATTGTATGTATCAATTAAAATATGTTAAAATTATTTTTCATTTTTATATAAATTTAATTTTATGATTGATATTATAAATAAATTTAAATAATTTTTAATATATTTCGTAATTTAATATTTTATTTGATAAAAATATTATCTTAAATTATTATATACATGGTATATATAATTTCCTAGATTAAACATGGATAAAAAAGTGTTTATGGAATCCAGTAATTTTTATTTATGAAATCTATTTATAATTATAACAAATGTTTTAATTTTTTAAATAATTTGTTTTAATTTTTTTAGAAACTCAATCCTATAAATAATCCTTATTATACTAAAATCCAATTAGCATTAAAATCCTTATAATAAAAAACTCTAATTAGCATAAATTATACCATAATAAACTTTAATTTTTTAAATTTTTTTCACAATTTATTTTTTAAAAATATATATACTTAATGTAAGTAATTATGGATTTTTTATTGATAATGAATTAGAATAAAAAATTTATTTACTATGAATTCTAATGAAAATTTTTTTATTAAAAAATTAAAATTGATCCCAATATCTATTAAAAATAGAAATTTTATAAAATTTAACACAATCATACACAATTAATAAAGTTAACTTCATTAAAAGAAAAACATAAAATGTATACTTTCATTCCTTTTAAATTTGTACAATCAATTTTAAAACATTTTTAATTTTATTCAATTAAAAACTTTTCCAAAAAAAGTAAACATTTTTAATTTCTTAACAAAATCTTAAAATTTTAAATATGTTTTTAAACTTTAACAATATTTTTATTTTTAAAATTATTATTTAAATAATTTTAATTAACTGGTTAATTCTTTGTTTTATTTTTCTAAATATTTTAATAACCTTGCGTTAGTGTTATTATTATTATTTGTTAATTTTATTTAATATTTATGTTTTTTGACAAGTTGATTTGATGATTAGTGTTGGAGATCGGAGAGAAAACTCTTTGAATTTTGGTTTGTAAATTTATGACATTCAAAATTATTTCACGAAAAAAAAAATTATATAAGAAAAAGAGTTTTTGACTGGTGCATGTAGTACGAACAAAAAAGATTATACAACAGTAATTTTAACAATTCAATAACTTAAATAAAAAATATTCGAATAGCTTAATGGGCATTTTGTACTTTTTCAAGTTATACTAATAGTTTAGCATAATTTTATCCAAAATTATTTAAAAAAGGTTTTATTTTTTCATTTTAGGAGTAAACGGTAATTGGAATAAAACAGAGTGCAACAGTATCATCACAGAAAGGTTAATTTCATAGATGGGTGGGTGGGCGATGCATACATGCTGCCGCCCACACAAATAATGTGCCACCCTAGTTTTACCTCAGCCGTAGCTTTCTCTCTTTCAATGTCAAAGAGGACCCCCACCAGCCCCTACCTCCTCTTTCCCTATTTGTTTCTTTCCTTTTCCTTCTATATTCCTTCACCGTTTACTCGCCATCCAGCCCCTACGTTGCCCTTTTTTGGGATACAAACCCTAATCATTTCCCAATAATTTATTCTCTTTTATTTTCTTTTGATTCCTACCTTTTTATTCAATTTTATGTTTAAAACGCTTCAGTTCATTTATTTTTAGTAAATCAAATATATAGAATAGACCGAGTTTTATCCTCTTTCGTATTTCTTTATGTTATTAATATTTTCATGATTCAATTATTAAATTTATTAATATAATTGTAAAAAATTCAATCAATCCAATATTTCTATTCTATCGATTAAAAATATTATATATCAAATTTAACATGCATAATATATATTGATGAATTATTAAAATATTAATCATATTAGACCGATATAAATGAATTTTTTCCCATTAAATAGTATATTTAAATCTGTTTGAATATCTCCTTTGGGTTGACCTAAAAAATTATTTGGTTATTTCCTTTTTAAGATAAACTAGTTTAAAGAGAAGAAAAAGAATTTTTTTCCCTTTTGGCCAATCATTCTTCCTTTCCTGGTTTAATAAATATTTGAGATAATGTTTTCATTAAATTTTATTTTCAAATCATTAAAATCAATATTTAATGGTAAATTTTAATTTAAAAGAAATTAAAGTTAGTGGTAAAATTAATAGTTTAGCGGTAAATTCCAATTACATAAATATTGAGTGGTAAATTTATGCGTATTCTTGAAATATAATAATTAATATCAATTAAAATAGAATATAGTAACAATTTCTAATATTCATTTATAATATAGTGATAAATTGATACTATAACCCAAAATTAACTATTTTCTTGTTAAAAACAGAAAAAAAAAAAAACAAAAGATAAACTCAACAGAAATAGAATTAACATGTGAAACTCAAGACTGTTTTGAGATTCTTTTTATGTACAATTAGATAAGTATTAACTTTTAAATAAAATAGTATTTAAATTATATATTTTTAAAATTAGTATTTATTTTTTTACCACAAGGGTATCAAAATTATATTTCGTTATCTGAAGTGATAAATAAATTATTTTTCGTTATCCAAATTACTTCAGTTATTAAAAAATCTCTCAATCAATCATTTTGTGATACATTGTAATTTTAACTAAAAACCCAAAAAATTTAATATTATTTCTTCAAGTTTTTTTTTTTTAAAATTATAAGCATAGTCACTTTTTGTTCTTTATCTAACTCCGGTGACAAAAAATTTATTCAAACCCAATTTTCGAAGACAAAGCCAAATTCCAACGAACTTCTTTTCTATTTTTAGATCTCAATTTTGATTCCAACGAATTATAATTTAAATACTATTTGTGATTGAATAAAAGTTTAAATATCAACTTAAAAAAATGGTATAATTTATTTGTAAAAAGAATTAGATATTAATTTAAAAGATAATATAATTTAAGTACTATTAAGCTCATAAATTATAATTCAAGTAGGGAACATATTGCCATAAAAAAAATCAGAGCAAATCCCCGAAGATTTAGCATTCCATGAAAATATCAGTTCAAATCCCCGAAGATTTAGCATTCCATGTTAAAAATTATTTAATGGACTTTGGATTAAGGAATATAATATTATGTTTTATCATAAAATTACGAGATTATAAGATTACGGAGTAAAATGTTTGATATTTTGTTTTACTTTATTTACTTCATTTAATTAAAATGTAAGATTCATTTGTTTCATTGAGCGAATGAAAATTATTTAAAACAACATTTTTTATAAATTGTTCTTCTTATGAAATTTATTTTTTTTAAAAAAAGCTTAATTTCTTTAATATTTTTCAGTATCGATTTTTAAGTAAATAAATGACGTCAAAATAAATTGATAAATTATAATTATATTAATTCGTAAAAAATAATTTATTCATGAATTATAATTATAATCATAATCATAATTAATATATTTTTAACTAAATCATTAGAGTAAATATAATAAGTATACTTTTAAAGTATTACATCTACTATTTCACTGTTATAAATATTTTTATTTTTATTTAAACTTTGAAAACATGATTAATTTATTTAAAATAATAAAATTTTAAGATTATACTCGTAATCTAAAATTATTTAAGGAATCGATGATAGTAAGATTACATATTATATTACGACATCTTGACACTATTTAAAAATGTGTGGTTATGGGATAATTAAAATGTTAAGAATCAAACAACATAATCTTATTTTGGAATACAACATTAGAAGTCGTAATCTAAGATTTAGACAAGTATTTGTATATATATAATTACTAAATAATGTGGATGAACTTAAATAAGCACAAATTATAGCTATAATTACAAATATAATGAAACCCATATTTCAAGTTGGATCAAATTTCAATAATTGTGTAGGATATTGATTCCATTCAATTGAGCGCATCTAATATGAATTATTGATATTGAATAAAAATGGAAACAATTTCCAAAAAAATGTGATAAATTATTATAATTTATATATGATGTTGAAATAAATTTATGAATTATAATTATAATAATTCATTAAAAATGATTTCTTCACTTATTAGAATTATATACATAATCACAATTCACAAATAACACATCTATTGTTTGATTGTTACCAAAAAGAAATATTTTTGTCTTTAAATAAATTTAAATTTTATTTTGAAAAAAATAAAAATAAAGAGTAAATTGATTCAAATTTTAAGATTACACGTTATATGAAAATGCGTAATTACGAGATGATTAGAATGTTGAAAATTCAAACAAACAACGTAAATCTCATTTCAAAACATAATGTACTAATAAAAAAATTAAACAAATTGGAATCGTAGCTATCTACGAAATCCATATTTTAGATCGGGTCGAGTATGGAAAGGTGTGTGGATATTGATTCCATTGAGTTGAACAATTATTGAGATTGAACAGGAATGGAATCTGAGAATAAAAATAATTGATTGGAACTTTTCGTATTGAAAACAAAAAAATTAAAAAGAGTAAAAATAAGAAAGGATAGATATTGAAATGCGTATCTTGATGCCAGACTTGTCCAATAATTGGAGTAGTGACGCAGATGGACCTTGATTTAAACTTTTTCTAAAGGGAGTTCATGGATTTGATACACATAATTAAAATATGTGTCGGGGGAAAGAGAGAACAAATAAGAGTAAGAAGACAATCAGATAGGAAAGTGATGACAACAAGTAAATGCAAATGTCTTTTGTATTATTTGTCGGTTAAACCAGAGGACGGGACAATACCAGTCTTAAAGACATGGAGACGAACAAAGAATATGTTCATTGAAAAGGAATCTCGGAAAACCCCTCTCTCTCTCCGGGAAAAAAACGACGTTTCATTTCGGTGATCTACACGAGGAAAAGATGTATGGGCCCAAATGTAACAACACCTTGACTTATCTGCAGTCTACACGTCCTGTTAACTAAACTCCAAAATGGATTGTTTTAATTTTGAATCTGTTGCCTTAAAAATGTTTTCCCTATTCATAATTTCAATTTTGGCGATATTTATTATATGTATAATACGTTGGAACCCGAAGCTTCTTGGTCAACACGACGACCATTTGTGACCGCGGCCTTCTTCTCCGACCACTCCTTTCTAGATTTCGATTACCTTTCAATTTAATGTATCACTTTCTACGTAACTAAACAAAAACAAATATCAATATCAAATACACACCATTAGTACAGTCAACCCTTTTCATTCCATGCTTAAATTTTGAATGTTGACTGTTCTCCCTGAGAATGACGTTTGAGTAAAAATCGTTGTATTAAGAATCAGATTGTATTTTATTCCATCTATTTTAAACATTAAACGAGTTCTTTTGCTAAGAATTTCATCAATTTCTACCGTTGAAATTTGGTCATTGTAGAATCAGAATGAGATCACCTATAACTGTTAACAAAAATAATCATTTTGCTTTTTGATCTAACATATAAAGACTAATTTGCTCATTTTTTAGTAGAGAGGCAAAATACAATCTGACTCCTAATAAAAAAGCCTTCACGATACATTTGTGATTTAGATCATATCTCAATCTTTTTTTAAATATTTCAAATTATAATATATTAATAATACTACTAATTAGTGGGATTTAGATTGCATATTTAATAAAATTTATAAAATATACTTTTGTTTATTAAAATATTATGAATATATTTTTATACAAAATTTTGAACATTTTATTAAAACTATATCCTTCATTAATTTTATTTCACCCTAAAACTTTAAAATTTAAGATAATTTTTATAAAGAATTAATTTAGTAAAGAGCGTATTTCATAACTTATGGTTATTTTAAATAGAAAGATGTAATTATTTTTACAACAAATTTAGTTGTTATAATGAAATATCATGGTAGAGAGTTACAATGAAAAACTGTTATAAAATGTAAAAATAAAACATAAAAAAAATCGATTTTATAACAATTTTATCTGTTATAATGAGATATTACTATAGAATAAAATTGTTATTGTATTTCTTATTTTTAAATCGATTGTATGAATAATTTATTTTTCTATATTATTTATAATTACAAAATTGAATGCAATACCAAATAATTTCATCCATTATTAAAAACATGAAATTTCAATGGAGGACAATGTTATGATGGTTCATAGGGAAGTACACCATGTTCTATTGATCGAATATATTCTTTAATCACTTATAGAATATAATCGTGCGATTCTACAAAAATTCCAAAATATTTTTAAATAGTGAAGTACATTTAATGATCGAATATATTCTTGAATCATTTATAGAATTAGGTTAAATTCTGCTATTCCTTCCTGTACTTTGAGAAAGTTGTAGATTTAGTCCATATACTTTGATTTGATTAATTTTTGTTTATACTTTTCAAACTAATCAATTTTAATCTCTGTTTTTTTTTTTTGAATTTTGAAATTTGTTGTCCTAACCTAAACAGTAGTAACAAAATTTAATTATTAGTCCTGTTTTATGCGTATAATTATGATTTAGTCCATATTCTTTAATTTGATCATTTTAAATCTTTATAATTTTATTTAAATTTGAAAGTTCAATTCAAATTCCGTATAATTTACCTTACCTAACACATTTTTCGCACATACTCATATCATACACGCACACGCTACATCTAAAAAGAGCTGTCTCAAATAAAGGGTTACCATTTATAGTTAAACAATAATTAAAAGATTATCTCAAAAATCTATATAATATAAACTATTAATCTTAGTGGATCATTCTCCATAAATCCAAGTGGATGTCTTTTAAATTAAAATTTGTTGTTTTTATTTGCAAAGGTTCTATAAATCATTGATGCCTACCTATGACACTACTAAATTGTGTCGTTTAATAAGTTAAAATTCAAAGATAACGTTAGATTAAATCAACTGATTCAGCCGAAAATTAATATTTCAACAGTTTAATTGGAATCTTAAAATCGAAAAAAGATTAAATCGATAAAAAACATATTAAAGAAGTTATTTCAATAGAATTTAAGTTATATAGTTTATAAAATGAAGGTTTATATTTCTATTTTATTTATTCAGTTAATTACATCATACATTCTTAAATAATGATTTTTATTTTAAATTGGTCTTTAAATTTTAAAATATATAATTACATCCTTAAATTGTTAACGTTATATTAATCAGGTTCTTTTGCTATTAAAACCATTAAATGACACGTCAAATCTTATATAGTTAAATTTTAAAATTTTTTTTTAAAAAATAGAACGTTGTTAAATAACTTTTAAAAGTAAAAACTAAAATAAAGTAAATTTGAAAAAAAAAAGACAAAAAGAACGGTAAAATTTTTGTAAAAGCTTTGAAATCCTCAAAACTAAGATTTTTAAAATATCAAATTTTACAATATTCATTTTTCTTAAAATTTTTATTTTTAATTATGTCAAATAAGATCTGACATGACATTTCACAGTTAAATTAACAATTCTAGTAGCAGAAGGACCTAATTGACAAAACCGTGATAGTTTATGGATGTAATTATAATGATTTGAAGTTTAAGGACCAAATTAAAATGAGTGGCATAAGTCAGTAATGTTTAGTGCAATTAACTCTTATTTATTTGTTTATTGACTCTTTTTTTTGTTTTTTTTTTTGGTTTTGGTATTTTGTAATAATTGTATCAATCATTGATTTGGTTCAATTATTGATCCATTTTTACAACATAAATATAATTTTATTTAATATAATAAGCTCATTCATCATGTATATAAAGAGAGATAAGTAAATCCCGTGTATTAGTTTGAAGGTTAAAAATGTTTATTATTTTAAATGTGACTTAAGTTCGAATCGTGTCAGTTGCATTATTATTAGGGTTTTGCATTGTTTGAATACGCTCTAGCACTGCTTAAAAACATGTTGTTTTGGTAACCAACATTCCCACATTCACTATTTGCTTCTGAAACTTAATTAATTAGTGGTTGGAAATATATGATAAATTAAAAACACACTTTGAAAGGGATAGCATAATTAATTACTGCTTTTAATGGGTCTTTTTTTCTTTTGGCTCTTTGTATTTTGGATGTCCAACATTTTTTTTTATTCGGCCATTCATGTCCAACCTTTTGAAACACTCAATTTGATTGATGTAACAACGTGGTGAAACTTTTAAAAAGTTTTTAGAAATTTTTAATTATATTTTTTAAAATTTTTTAATTAAACTCTTTTAAAAAATTTAAAATTATCATTAATCTTACAAAATTTTAAAATTTTTAATTAGACCCTATTTTTTAAAAATTTTCATTAAACCCTCAAAATTGAATCTCAAATTCCGCGATGATGATAAAAAAGTTTGATTCCATGCACCTATAAAGAATTTGGAGTTTTGAGGCTTTTTTAGTTGATTTGGGCATAAATGGAGGATTGAGTAGTTGAACCTTCTAATTGTAATGGTTGGTGAATAAAGGTTTACAAGTGCTTATTGAGCTAAAACCTCTAAAACAAAAAATGCAAGGATGAGTAACTTTTTCACTGCTGATTGTGGAATGGCATATCTGACCATGCTTGCTAAAAATTACTCCCTTTGCCACATGCTCTCAAACCTTATATTTATCTATTTATTGAATATTTATGAACTCTTAATTTATTTTCAATTTACTTGTGTAAAATGATTTCTTATGTAACTTTATATTAATTGAAATATGCTATTTGACAAGTTTATTTAGAGTATGACATAATTACCACTAATTTACATTTTAAGAACATGACATAATTATCACTAACAATATAGTTTACAATTATATTAATACTCTATTAATATTTATCAATTTTCACAAGGTTAACGTTTACAAATAAGGAACTTAAGAAATTTATTTATTTAAATCTTTAAAAATATTCGCTAATTAATTTCTATAATGAATGTTCTAAATCTTTTGTAATAGTGTTTTGTTTCAATAAATTCACTTAGTATTATAAACAAATAAATATTTATCAATAAAATATGTCATGTCATTCTTTATTATTTTACACATATCAATTATCCGTTAATCAATTACGAAATATATAATTAAATTCTTGTTCACGTGAGATAAGAAAACTAAAATTATTGCTAAAGCGTGCATGATTAAAAGCATTAGCAATGATTATAGTAGTTAGGTACCCTTTCTGCTTTTATGCTACAAAGTCCCCAAAGGGGAGACTTTGATATGCATAGTTGGCTATATTAAAAGCTCTTTTATACTTTTATTTAGTATTTTTATTTTATTTTTCGTGTCTGATTTATTAAGCTAACACATTATGATGTTAAAATATTTTTAAAATATTTAACATTGTTAAAAATATTGTATCATTAATTAGTTATCAGTATCAATGGAAGTTGCCATTTCAATTATTAGTGCGCCAGACACATAACTTGATTTATTTATTGGCATGTTTGACCAAAATAGTTTGATGATTTGCTTGTAATTTTTTGAGGATCTTGTGCAATCAATCTCATATTTATCATCAGGGAAGAAATTGAATCAAGCAATATTACATTCTTATGTGACCTTGTATATTGAGATATGCAATCCAAGAATATATCAACCGATTTTATGATCTTTTGTATCCTTATATTAAGAATAATTGATTTGATGAGATTCAGACAGATTAAGATGGATTAAAGGTTATTTTGTGAATATGAATTTGTGCTCTACATATGGAAAGCTTGTTCAACATTATTGCAATGGTGCATTTGAGATAGTAAAACCTTGTTAGTGGTTTTATAAAGAGAATTCAGTGGTGCGAGATCTAATCTTTCAGTACGAAAGCGAGGATTTTATAATGGGATGTGATAGAATTAAGGTTATTGATTGTACAAAGTTCAAAGATAGTAGATTCATCTTACTGAGCTAAGCTCCGTAGACGTAGGAAAATCGAACTGCGTAAATATTTTCTTGTCTCATGTTTTTTTATTGTTTATTATAGTGTTATCAGAAGTGTCCACTTTCGATGTCACTTCTATTCATGCTTTGTTTCTTGGATATTTTAATTGGTTCATATCAATAATTGGTATCAGAGCTTCTCACTTAACGTAGTTAGTGGTGTTCTTGGTGTCGATACTTTCTTGAGATGAAATGTTATTTATTTTTATGATCCCTTATGTTGGATACAGCAAATTGTGCTTATTGAAAAGCAAAAACGAAAGATTCATAAAGTTTTTAGATGAAAAGGCTTGGAGATCATTTTTCAATGATTGGGAGCCCCTTATTGCAAGGTAAATTTATGTCATGCAAATCCTTATGTTATTCTTCTTCTAGTTGCATGTATTCCATTCTAATTTTGGATGCTCCTTTTTTTTTTTATCAAATGAAGAATCGATTCGTAAGATCGAGTGCATGGGGTAAGCCTATTAACTTGAAAAATTAATTTTTCAATCCTTATTTCGGATAACTTTGTTTGTTTCCTTCAAAATTGGTAATAATCTATTTTCTTCTTCCCGGGAAGAGTAATCTAAATAAATAAATTAACAAGGGAGTTGAAGGTGACACGAGAAGGTGAAGAAATAACAAAATATGGTACTAAGATCTAAAAATAGTTAAAAATCATGGGAAATAGAAAAAGACAAAAGAAAGATGATTACGAAAGAAATCGCCCCATAATAGGTGGTGTGAATTAAGTGAAAATCATGAGCGGAGGGGTTAAGACGCCAACAGAGGCACCGCAACTCCACATCAAATAGAGTAAACCATCCATGCCATAAAGACAAATAAAAGAAGAAGAAAATTCAGAGCGGTCATCATCCTTATTTGGAGAGAATCTGGAACAGGAGATTTCCACGTGATAATGATGTCAAGATTTGACTGACAATAGGACCATGAGGCTGATGGTCCTTTAATTCCCTGGAAAATTATACTTTGTTTTCTCCAAGCAGTTCACTTATTAAATTATTGTTTTCCTCTTTATCTCAGCTGCTCCATGGGGTTTATAGCCACCTAGTGACGACTTTGATCATCACATCTTTTTCCTCTTTATTTATTCTTCTTGCTGCCGAGTCCGCTTTGGTTACTTTTTTCTTTTTTCTCTTTGAAAAACGCTATCATATTCAACAATGTCTTCCTCTTCTTCGTCTTCTCTTATTACCTTAGGTCAAGATGCCTCACCTACTTTGCAACAACGCCTCCATTTCATCGTCCAAAGTAGGCCTGAATGGTGGGTATACTCCATTTTCTGGCAAGCTTCAAGGGATGTTGATGGTCGCGTTGTTTTGTCATGGGGCGATGGCTATTTTCGAGGGACCCGAGATGGCACGGGCAAATCTATCAATAGGCTGAGCCCTTCCAAATTGGGGTCCAGTTTCGAGAGGAAAAGGTCGGGAAAAGATCAGGTGCAAGCTTATTTTAATGAAGTGATGGACGTGGACCGAATGGTAGACGGCGATGTGACTGATTATGAGTGGTACTATACTGTATCCATGACCCGATCATTCGCTGTAGGTGATGGGATCCTTGGGAAGGCTTTCGGATCAGGCTCCCATATTTGGTTGGGTGGAGACCATGAACTCCAATTGTACCAATGTGAGCGTGTTAGAGAAGCTCGAATGCGAGGGATTCAAACATTAGTTTGTCTTCCCACATCCTTCGGGGTTGTCGAATTGGGATCTTCTGATATCATCATGGAAGACTGGGGCACCCTTCAACTCACTAAATCGATATTCAGTTCTGGGATCAACAACAGCCTGGGTTCAAATCAACCTGCCCATGATTCCCAGCCCCAAATTTCAACCCCAAGTATTCCTTTTGTTGATTTTGGAATGGTTTCAGGTGATCAAAAGGAGCGGATTCTTGAAGACAAACAAGTCGAGCCCAAGAAAGAAAGCACAGGTTTAGGACGTTCGTCATCGGAATCTGATGGGGATTTCGCCTCTGCAGACACCGAGTTCAATGCCGGCGGCCGGTCGAAAAAGAGAGGTAGAAAACCAGGGAATGGGAAAGAATCCCCTATAAACCACGTTGAAGCAGAAAGGCAACGACGCGAGAGACTGAACCATCGGTTCTACGCACTTCGTTCCGTGGTTCCAAACGTATCCAAGATGGACAAAGCCTCGTTACTTTCGGATGCAGTAGCCTACATCAAGGAACTAAGATCAAAAATCGATAAACTAGAGGCTCAACTCCTAGTACAATCTGAAAAATCCAAGTTGAACCCCATCAATGTTTTCGAAAACCAAACTACCAAATCCACATTCGACAATACCATGAAACAATCCACTACTTATTGGCCAAAGACAGTGGAAGTTGATGTGAAGATAGTAGGATCCGAAGCCATGATTCGGGTTCGAAGTCCAGATATCGAACATCCGGCTGCGCGATTGATGGACGCGCTTCGAGACCTAGAGCTACCAGTTCACCATGCCAGTGTATCGAACGTCAATGATCTTATGCTACAAGATGTTGTTGTCAGAGTCCCTACTGGAATATTCATAACCGACGAGATGCTTAGTACTGCTATCCTTCAGAGATGCACGTTGAATTAGGTAGCTAGCTAGGTAGCCTTGCAGTGAGATCACTTTTTTCTTCTTTTTTTTTTTTTGCCTTGTTTTGTTTTTTTGTTTGATCAATGTTTCTTTCTTGTTTTATTCGTGCATTTCCTATATGTTCTACGTATATATAGGTTTCTATTACCACCTGCTTTTATCAGATTTCATTGGCTTTAAACAGCTTTTCCATACATGTTTCACCACTAAAACATAAACATCGGTGGCTTCAGCAATGTGGGAACTGGCTACCCTACAATATAGAAATAATTACTAAACTTAGGAGCTAACTTGAATTCTTAATGTCGAACTTGTTATCAAGTCAAGTTCCAAATAATAATTTAACCACATAAGATAAGATGGATCACACAGCCTGAGATCCAGGCTGCTGTTCTGAATTTAGGGTTTGAGATATATATAGGACACAAGAAATAATGAGTTAGTTTTGGGCTAAAACTATCAAGAAATTGCATGCTGAAGTTAATTGAGGGGATATTTCATGTGGGAATTACATAAAAATAACCAAATATCATTGAGGAAGATGATAGCATTGCATGTGAAAGAAGAATGTAAAGGCGACTCGCTATTCATTTTTAGAGGAAATGATCAAAAGAGCTTCGTTCCTAAGCCTTGCGTTTTCACTATTTACAACATTAATAATATCCAAACTCAAAACATTCAAAATACGATGAGGAATTGTATCACAGTTAGCATCACATAAAGCTACCCTCGTTAATGCATCAGCCGCTCTATTATCTTTCCTACCAATCCATTGAAATTTGAATTCCTTTTTTATACACTGGAAGGAGTGGGAATAGAATAACAAAATTTAAACCTATGTCAAACCATACTCTCAATTTTCAATCTAAATTTGCGATATATATTGACTCATCACAGATATATTTTTTTTTTATAGCCATACACATCGTCCTTTGTTTTACCATTTAAGCTTTATTTAACTACAATTCTTTCAACAATAATATAAAATAAACTCAATCTGAAAAAAATCCAATGTGAATATGATTTACTCAGTAGTTTTTATTAAAATTGGTGACATTCAAAACACTCATGACGGTGATTGTTTCCAATAAACTTGAAGAATGGGCAATCCCTTCCCAACGTGTTGCCCTATTTGGTTCATAATAATAATATTAAATACTTTATATCTTACTTAGTATTTTCATTTGATTTAATTCTACTAGACATCTTCAAATTCATTTGAAATTGATCTTTAAATTTTTAAAAGTTCCAATTATATCTCTAAACTATTGGTGTTATATCAATCATGTCATTCTATTATTAAAATCATTAAATGACGTGTTAAATCTTATACAATTAAATTTAAAATGAAAATTTAAAGAAAAATAAAACATTATTGCATAATTTTTAAAAATAAAAGTGGAAGAGAGTGTGTGTGACTAGAATTAACTCTTTCCATTTTGTGAGAAAACTTTTCTTAAGTCAATTGTGATCCATCGCTGATAATAATAGCTATTTGCAAGGAAAAAAGTTATCGTTTTAATTAGTTTTTATATTAAAAAGATAATAATTAATTTTTTTAAAAATATTGATGATCAAATTTAACACTCCTCAAAAAATTAAATTTAACTAATAAAAATATAAGGGAAAAAATGTTTAAAAAGGAAAAAAGAAAAAAAGAGGTTGAATTTGTCATTACGCTATATTAAATTTAGATGATCTTCTCGCACGATGGGCTTATCACGACCCATTTGTAGTGGAGACCCAATTCCCATACTAAAAGAAAATAAAAATTGGAGCGACTGATCCAATTCCCATATGGCATCTTAATTGAACACATTCAGGTAGGCCTAATAAAACATTCTCTCTCGCTTTTCATTATATTAATATTCTAATATTTAAATATTAAATATAAATCCATTTAAGACTTAAATTTGAAAAAAAAAAATTGTGTTGAGCTTAATGTTGATGGAGGTAGCAATTGTTAGGTTATATATTCCACCAACCTTAATATTGAACATAATAAGACAGATTTAATTTTTAATTTCTAAGTTAGCTAACATTTCTGCCAATTTTAATTATTTATAATAAACAGACCCATTTCAGTGGTTTTTCTTCCCAAAAACGCCACTAGTCTCAAAGTTGGTGATTCAGTCCTAACCGAATCGGGAAATTTTTCTCAACTCACCTTTCCTTATATATCTTATTATAAAAATATTGCTGTAAGTAATTTGGAGAATATTTCAAAATTTGTGCTATATCCACAATAAATATTTCAAAAAATATTTGGGTCAGAAGAATAGTTAGATTAAGGAAGAAGAGAAGTGAAAAATTGGACTATGGTCATCAATTCTGTGTGAGGAATGAATTAGTTAAGACATCCCACAACCTTTCACACGACACGATACCATAACTTTTTACAGTGGCGGAGTCATGTTAACATCCAAGTTTAATTTTTTTTTAATTTAATCATTTATAAATTTACATTATGGTCCTTTCGAAATATAAGTAGACTTTTAAGATTTAAATTTTTTATAATTTTTTCTTTTGTATATATGTTATAACCCTTTAAATGATAAAATTTTAATTTAAGCTCTTTATAGTTTATAAAATTTTAAATTAGTAATGATAAAATTACACTTTAACCCCTTCAAAATTGATAAAAATTTAATTTAACCCTTTAAAAATAATAAAAATATAGAATACTAAAATGATGAAATTACATTTGTACTATTGTAAAAATATGCAATTTAATTTCGATCCCAAAATTTTTTTTTAGCTTCACCACTAACTCTTTATTTGCTTTACACTATCAATATATTTTTTAAATATAAATTTTTATTGTAAAATTTGTTAATAACGCTTATTTTTTGAGTTTTTGATATATAAATCTTATTATTTACAATTACGATATGTAAGTTTTCAGTTTCATTATTTGTATATCTCCACAGGAGAATGGTAATGGTTGGCTAAGGTTCCCGAAATTTCTAAAAATAAAATAAAAAAAGCTTAATATTCCCTTGAATTTTTTTGAAAATTTCAATTAGGGATCCCAATTTTAATATCTCGAGTTTTTATAGAAAAAAAAAATATCTATGCATTTAGGTAGGTCTTTGAAGTTTGCAAAAATCATAAATTTACTGAATTTTGGGTTTTAAATTTTTGAGTTATCAAACTCATCATTTTACATATAAGTTTATCAAGATTTAATTATATGTGTTTGAGGATCAAATTGATAGAATTTATAAATGTGAAGGTTTAAATTTATCGAATTATTTAGAGTTAAGATGAAGTTAATATGAGGTGTAAGTATTGAGGACTATCAATTAGAAAAAGATCACATAATCACTTTCATTAAACACTTAACGAAGAGTGATCAAAATAAAAAATAATTTAAAACGTGAATAACTAAAATAAAAATAATTAAAATGTAAATGGCTAAATTGAGTGGCTAATTCTATAATTTACCTTTGAATTTAAATATGATATAAAAATGGAAATAGTTTAGAATTTATAGGATAAAATTTCAGCACCACATTAATAATTTGGTTGACTGAATATTCAAAGTACGCAATTTACTATGAAGCAAAGAAAGAAGTATTGAAGCTGAATTAATTTTCTAAACCAATCCATTAAGAGAAGAGACCGCAGACGATGACACGAATGCGAAAAGTTGGACAACCGACAATAATAAATTAGTTTGCCCCACGAACCGACGAGTTCCCCATATATTTTGGAACACGACAGCCAGGGATAGCTAAAGGGCTGGCAGCGGCCAAGCTCTGAAATTTTGGGTAATCATTCTTATAAGTCATATTCATATTCATATAAAATATAGATCGGTAGGTGTTTACTTGGACACTATGTTTCATCTTATAGAACCATTGATATTGTTACAATTAATTAAGCAATTTCCACAACATGGACACACCAAACCATCCCACATTGGTCTTAAGCAATTCAAATAGAACGCAAAAGCCACGTCATCTTTACGCAAATTTCACTGATTTTTTTTTTTTTTTTTCGTGTTTTAATTTGGCCCATAAACGAAAATAAATAAACATATAAATTCCAAACTAATTAAAAGGGCACTCTTCTAATGGCTTCTTGATGATCTATTCCAAATCTCCTCTAGTTCCCTAGCAAACACCTCTTGTCTGCCGACAACAATGGTAATGTGGTCTTTGTTCTTGACAACCTTAACTCGAGCACGTGGGATTTTTCTTTGAACATTGAAGCTGCATTCGAGCGGGATTACTTCGTCGTCTTTGCCATGGAATATGTTGACGTCGCACTTCATCCGGTCGCGAACCACGTCCAAGTAGCGGTCGAGTTTGGTGGAGGTGCCGCAAATAATGTTGTGGAGTGTATGCCAGGCCGCGTTATGTGTGTGGCAGAAGAACCCTTCCATCAAGAATGTTCTCACCCTGAATTATTTTGATAACAAAAAGAAATGCATTAAACTTTAAGGGATATGGTAGATGAAGGTCATTATCAAAAAGCATAGTCATGAACGAAATTCATACCGGTGAATTTATTGCTACACCGGGTCGGATTTTTGAAAAAAATTATTAATTTAAGTCTTTTATAATTTATAAAATTTTAAATTAATAAAGGTAAAATTGCATTTGAACTCCTTAAAATGATTAAAATTTGATTTAATCTTTTAAAATTTATAAAGATATAGACTATTAAAATGATGAAATTACATTATAGTATTATAAAAATATACAATTTAATTCCCGCCCAAAAAATTTCAAGCTCCACCATGTATACTAATTTGATATGATTTAAAATCTCCTTTTTAAAGGTTGTGCTTCTTAGAACCTTAGGTTTTTTTTTATATATACAAAATTATCAATAAAAAGAGGAAAAAAAAGAAAGTATAATTTATAAAATGATAGTAACACAGGACTCAACTAAGTCCAATGTAAAAAGGTTATGTCAAGAATATAAATTTGATTCAAGAGAAAGTGGTATGATTTTAATAACTCTGTATAAGTATTTAATGAAGGCTAAGAGGGACTTTAAGTGGTATAGGAAGTCTGTGGCTATCTGTATATATATAGGTGAATATATTTGGTACGTCCTTATAATATTAAATTATGAAAAAATAAAATATTATTAAATTTTAACAGATTAAAAAAATGATATTTACTGTTTATTTTTTAAAATTTTTATGAGTGTGCGAAATTTGAAGGGAGGAACTTGGGTGGAACTTGGACAGTCAAAGACGATAAAAAAAAAACATGATTTACCGTACGTACTATATGGGGATAGTTGATTGTTGGTAGGGTTGACATGACTTAGACTTGAGGAGGTGTTAGGAATTATTAGGATTGACGAAATTAAAGCTTACCTGTTTCTGGTGACAAGTTTGGTAAGAAATTCCCATAGCCGGTGGTTCTTGCATATGACCAGGCAAATCGTCCGGCTGATGTGCTCGTACCAGCATGCCAATGATGTACAAAATGCCATCACCGGCCACACTCGTCGGGGTGCTAATTTTCTCATGACGTATTGTGTTGCTGCTTCACCCTTTGGCACCAAAAAGTATGGCTGCCAACATTTTTCATGCATATTAATTGCCAACTCTTTTATTTTTTTAACCTAAGATTGGTAAAAAAGGGAAAAGAAATTTACCGGTGTAAGTAAGGTTAAAGACTTGATGGAACCAGGGTGTTTTACAGCTAAAGCAAGGGCTAAGATACAGCCTAAAGAATGAGCCACAATGTGAAAAGATTTAACCTCGTATGCTTCCAGAACTGATTTTTCAATCATGCCCACATGTTCTCTCAAGGTGTAAAGTGAATCAGCTGGCTTTGGGCTTCTCCCAAAACCCAAAAGATCAACAGCTAAGAACCTGTAAGTTGATTTAGCAGTGTTTGAAAAGTTGGGAAATAAAGTTTCAGTCCAAAATGCTGATGATGAAATGAAGCCATGGATGAATATCACATCTTCTCGTGCTTTGTTATCTGACAATCACAAACAAAATCTTCAGAAAAAGTGAAAACGTTAATGGTAATATCATAATATGATGAAATCATATATACCCTTTGGTCCCTGAGCCTTTACATAAAGTGTGTCTTTACTAGAAGATGTCCAAGAATTGCAGAATTTACAATCACAATCAGACCATGTAGGGATATGATGCAATTGCCTACCGACCATCTTGCCTTGAAGCATTTCTACAATGATGGAGTTGATGGTAAATGTCGATCTCGTCGACCCTTTCTTCGTCTTGGCGGTGCCGTCTAACTTGAACTTCTTCAGCTCGTTAACGGTGAGTTTCGAGACCTCGGCCACTAACGAAGGACGTGAATAAAGGGTATCCGATATGTCCTCCAGTTGCAGCTTGCTTGAATTAAGGGAAACAATCTTGGATTCCCCTTGTTCGGAGACTAAGATCTTGCCGCTGCTAGTGATGGCCTCTTTAGCGGAGGAGCAATAACAAGGCCGCCATTCGGCTTCGATACAGAAATCAGCCACTTTGTACCCATAGCATAAGATGAAATCAAGAAGGTCAAGAACAGAGAAGACAACGAAGCTCACAGCTTTATTCAAAGCCCCTCCGATGAACTTTAAGACCGATCCCATTTTACACATTCCAGCCATTTTCAGAGAATCAAAGTGTCGCGAGTACAATGTGAAGGCACTGATGGGGCTTTTTACACCTAAAAATATTTGGGGAACAATTCAAAAAGGTCTTAAAGCTGTGAACTCTTTCATCACTTCTTCTTTGTTTCACTCCTTCATCACATGCAAATTACACTGACATAAATAGAAAGCAAATGGCAGTATATATACGGGTTTTAGGTTAATCAAATTTTCTGAAAATGGGTGCTGGAATACATTATACATAAACAATTAATATAAAATGACCGTAAACACATAATATTATGAATTTAGAGTTTGATATAAATAAATATATAATATTTTAAAGACCTGAAAAATACAAAGCAAACCAATAATCAGATGTAAGTCCACATTTTGTGTGATGAAATGGAAGCGTGTGGGAGAGCTTCTCTTAAAGGTTAATGATAGAGAAAGAGAGAAGAAAGGGTTGCCCAAATATTGTTACAACTATTTGGCCAAGGAAGAAACTAAAGAAAAGGTGGGTGGTGGTTCAACCTCCAAGGGTGAATGTTGAAGGAAGAAATGTTACAATTCGTCTCACATTACCCTAAATTTTAGCTTTTTGGTTGGCATTGTCACTGCAGTGTTACAAGAGTTCGAGTATGTTCAAGTATGTCTTATCTTTTTATTTAAAGGTTAGGTGGAGTTATGGCTAATTCTAAGTAATGGTGAGCGTCTGATTGAATCAAGTGAAAAAATTTCAAGTTAGTCTAGTTGACGAGTCTTATTTTATCATTCCAACTCGATTTGAAGTTTTTCTGAATTAAATCAAGTGAAATGAGATTTGAGTTGAGTCGTTAAATTTAAAATTTTCGATTTTCGAATCAAATTAAATTTTGCTCACCTTAATTTTAAGAATTGAATAAAATATATATATATATTTATATATTATATATGTGTTTTTTGTGTATATAATAATGATAATAATATAAAAAGACCAACTTCAAATAAATGCAAACCATATATATACCTTTAATAATTTCTAAAGTATTTAAACGACAATTTCGCTTTTTTCAACTTTTAAATATTGATTTCTTTTCATTCCACGTTCTTTTTTGGATTTTAACTTTCAAATGTTAAATAAAAATTTTGGAACTAAACGTAATTCTTTTCCTGCCTTTAAATATTAAAAAATTTTCACACTTTTTTCAACTTTTAAATAGTATTTTTCCATCCCATGTTTTTATGGCAATTGAATCAAGAAAAAAAAATTATGATGAATCAAGAAAACTTTAATTTTATCATTCAATTAAAGTCTTAATTTAATAATTTTTTATATATTTTAATTTTATTATGCAAATTGTATTGCCTTCATCAATTTTGTACTTACTCTTATTTAAACTCTTAATTAAATTGGAGTTACGAGTCAACTAGATATCAAATCGGTTAAAAAAATTATCAAAATATTTTTTTGTATTAAAACCATTCATCAATTCTGTAAATCGCTAACTGAGTTCATGTCATGAGTCAGCGAGACAGCAACTTTATTAGAAAAATTACTAAAATATCTTTTTGTATTTAAAATAAGCTATATTATTTAAGAATATTTTAAATTTTTTATTTAAAAAAATAAAAAAAAATATGTAATGGCGGAGCCAAAAATAGAAAAAAATTTCATTTAAGCCTTTTATGATTTATAAAATTTTAAATTAGTAATGATAAAATTACACTTTAGCCCTCAAAAAATAATAATAATTTGATTTAATCTTTTAAAATTATAAAGATATAGATTATTAAAATGGTGAAATTGTATTTTTATTATCGTAAAAATATTCAATTTAGTTTCGCCCCCCAAAAAAATTTTTTTTTGACTCTGCCACAGATGTATATAGCAAGATTTAAATCCGAAAAATCATAAATTTACCATTCAACCAAAACCTTAATTTAATTTTTTATACATTTTATATACTTTATTACATCTATCAATTGTATATATATTACAAATACTATTGATTGAGTTTATGTCACAAATTAATTTAACAGCAACTCAGGATTGATGACAATACTATGATAAATAATTATATTCATTTAGTATTTTTAATTTGATGTATTTATTTGTTTAAATTTCATTTTACTCACAGTTTAATTTATTTTTTTTTCATTTTAATATCGTTCATATTTTATTTGTAATTATTAGTTAGTTTCAAACAATATGTTTCATTATTTATTATATATTATTTTAAAGCAAATTTTCATGTTCTAAATACGTGATTTTCACACAATGACGAAACCACCACCTTAAAGATTGTGTAATCAATTGTTCACAATCATTAAAAAACTATTTTATAAAAAGAAATTTAATTTATATAAATAATAAATTGATTGCACAAAAAATTATTTTATAAAACAAATAATTTTATATAAAAATAAATTAATCTCTTTCTACCGACTAAAATTTAAAAATCCTTACTCTTTTTATTTTCTTTAAACATTTATCACTTTCATTTAAAATTTTCTTATTCTCTCAAGGTCTCTTTCTAGAATTTCTAGATTTTTTACAAGATATGTGGTCCATCTTTTAATAATTTTGAGTGAATCTCAGGCATTTGGTAACAATTTTTATTTAGTTTTATTGATTAATTTTTAAAAAATTTGGATAGTGACTTTACTTCTAATAGATTAAGATTTTTTTTTATGTAAAATTAAGTTTTTGTTTATTGAATAATTTTAAAATATTGATTTTTTATTATGTTCTTAATATATTAATTAGAAAATAAAGTTTAGAGGATAATAATATAAATCTTTAAATAAATTAGGATTGAATGTTTTATGTTCTTAAATTTATTTAATATTAATTAGAAATTTAATGTTTTTATTTGGATTGTTGATATAGTGATTATGGCAAATTTTACGTTTGGCATATTATATTCTCTTGGCACGAAAAGTAATTAAGTGATTTTTAATTTTGTAAAAAAAATTACATTTTATTTTTAATTGAGTGGCGAATTGCGAATTTCTTTTAATTCACAGGATAAAAATGGTATGCATATATTTACTTTTCATTAATGTAAAAATTTATGGTGAAGTTTTGACTAAAAACAATCATCTTGACATTGAAAAAAAATCCAATTTAATTAAAGCTTTTTTCCATAATTATTTATTAGAATATTTAGCTTATATTTTTTCCTGTTTTAAAATATTATTTTTCAACTTTCAAATATTAATTTTTTCACTCTACGTTTTTTTTATTTCATTTTTATTTCAAATTTTAAATATTAATATTCTCCTACCACGTTTTTTTTTATTTTAACTTTTAAATATTAAATAAAAATTTTGCAACTTAACGTATTGTTTTTCATTTTTTAGTGTAATAAATATAACATAATTAAAGTACAAATACATGTTCGAGTAATCAAAAGGATTAAACTAATACAAGTGAATTGTTTAAATAGTCATAATGCAGAATCAAACCATTATATTAGAAATAGACCAATAACTAACACAATTCAGATTAAAACAAGCAAAATGATTCGCTTAGAACTCACCTATGACAATATAATTATATATAATAAGATTCGAAGACCTATACATATAATTTTACAACTAAACGTATCACTTATTTTATTTCACTCTACACTTTTTTTATTTCACATATTTTCAACTTTTAAATATATATATATATTTTTCATACCACGTTTATTTTTTTGGATTTTAAGAAGTTTGAAATATTAAATAAAACATTTGATAATGACACTCACGCATTTCTTTTTTGGGAAGTAAACATATTCCTTTTCCTGTTTTTAAATATTAATGTGTTATTGTCCAAACCTCTCGTATTTATTTCACGCTTTCTTATCCACATGACTCTCGTATTCCTTTTGGTACTGACACTCACCACCCTCCACTTTAGGGTGTATTAATCTTAACCTGTTTTTATTAATTTTATCTTTTTTAACCCTAAAAAAGACTACAGTTTCCAATTACATGCCGAACAAGATTGTAACAACAAAGATGAATCCTTGTAACATGTATTGTTTAAAACGGTAAAAATACACACAAATACAATCCACGTGCAAGTGTTATCGGACTAGAATCCCATGTACAACCCATGACACAAGGATGATATCTAACATTATATACCATTATTACTGACTAATTAACATGCCATGTATGTGAAATTTATTTACAAAATTAGTTGTTTTGGGGGGCCGGCATTGTGATTATGATGTTTGGGCAAATAGCAATGAGAGAGACTTAATGAGCCTCTTTTGGCGGTGAGGGACTGTTTGGAAACCTTTAATTTTGTTGTTTACCCGTAATGATACGGTTGATGTGTTGCTCCATATGGGCCTAAATTGATTTAATGATACTGATGCTGACTTGCAAATATAATAATAGGCGATTATACCTACAATTTGCGGCCAATTTAACAGACGACGACCCATTTGTGTGGACTACATCAAGATGTGAATGAGAAGAGGGATGCAATTAATAAGACCCAAAATTGATCCTATGTAACGTGGAGGGTTTTCTTGAACTAAATGTATTTATTAAAGTCATATTTGGCAATTAATTTGCATCTTTAGTTAGGATCAATGGACCATGTTTCCATAATTCAATTCAAGATGCTTATCATGATTTCGTCATTGTTATCCTTGTCGAGTATCTCGGATGAGTGTGTGGTTAATTCAACTGGGGTGTGACAAATATTCTTGTTTACAGGTCGAGATCGCGGTTTCATTTTTTTTTTAAAAGGTTAAATTTTGTTATTAATCTTTGTATTTAATCCTTGTAGTTTTATTTGATTATTTTTAGTCATGTACTTTTTAAGCTTTAAAATTTAAGTCTTCATCAAAGAATAATTGTTAAATTCGTTAAGTAAAATTCTGTTATTTTCGAAATATGATGCTCCGAAGATATTATCATATGTGTAATGTTATGTCAGTTTATTATTTCCACATATTACTGATTAAAAATTCAGTAATGGATTATCAACTATCATTTGCTTTAAGATTGAAATTTCAAAATTCGAAAAGTATAAGGACCTAGAATGATCCAATTGAAGAAAATGGACTAAATCTATAACTATATGCAGAGTACAGGACTAATAATTCAATTTAACCAAACGGATTTACTGTTATTATTTGAACTAAGACTAAAATTGATCAAAAAAAGTACAAAAACTAAATATATAACTAACCTTTTTTTAAAAAAAAAATTGTATATGATCTTAGTTCGAGATATCCATTCAAATAATTTATTTCGTTTTTTTTTTCAATATCTATTTCGTCCATGGATAGATGCATCCATTCCTTTTACGTAAATTGAAAATTTAGTCCATCAACTTCAATTTTGTCAAAATTTTATCTTTATATTTTTAAAAACTAAAACATTTACCCAATTGGGTATCACTATTAACCTTTATTGTTAAATTGCTACTTTGAAAATTAACAATTAAATAATTTATATAAAAAAATTGATAAAAATCAACAATTTATATGCGATAAAATAATTAACAAAAATTAGCAATTAAAATTCACGTGTTTATCAACAACTACACTAACTTTTCAATATTCGATGAAATTCCAATAAATTAAAGTAGAAATAATAATAGAAATTTGAAATTAAAACCTAATTATTTTTATACATCGTAAAGACTAAAATACTGAGGTCAATTGAGATTAAGTATTATTCTATTTTGTGAAGTAAACGTAACGCTATTGGTGCTTAATTCATAAGTAACAATATCTTAGGTATTAGGACCCATAGGACTGATATCATCACTAAATGCCCCATTGTCCTAGTGATCTAGAAACAGGATAACTTGTGGACTTGATCGAGGATGTCTCCAAATTTCACTCTTAATGCTTCTCGCTAATTTGTCTTAAATTGTTTTTTTTTTTTTGAATTACAATAGAAGAGTAAAATCCTAACAGCAAAGCAATTAACGTGATTCGAACTTAGATCACAATTGGGACGGTGAACATCTTAACTATCAAATCAACACAAAAAAAAATTTTCTTAAATCGTTTGAGACTCAATGAATTACTTATAATTTTAAAGGTTTCTATTTAATAAATTATAGTCTTAAATATTATTAAATATTAAATAAACTAGTGGCATTATAATTTAAGGTATAATGTAGGCTAGAAAAAAGAAAAGTAATATAAAGGGTTGTTTGCTTTCTACTTTTTGCCTTCTTTTAATGTTTGAACCCTTCAATAAGTCATGGTTCCTTCCTCCTCTCTCCTATTTTTCCTTAACAATGGAAAATAGGCTAAATTCTGGTTTTCGTCCCTCTATCATGCTCATATTGGGGAATTATTCTATATACTTTAATTTGGAATAAATCGATTCTCTACTTTTATAACGTCACGTTTTACTCCTTGCATTTTAATAAATGTGTTAATTATTTTGATTAATTAATGATTTTATAAAAATAAATTGGACCAAATCACATTAAATTAAAGTACAGAAACTAAATCTCAAACTTGAGAATAATAAAGGAACCAAAACCAGAATTTGACCAAAAACGTATGTACCTTAAGCTTTCTTCAAACTTACTATGAAGATTTTGTTTTTTCTTGGACCACAACCTAATCTGACACGACCAGTTCAAAATCTTACCTGCCCCTCAGTGAGCTTCTTCTTCAAGCAAAGATATATGTTTATGTGTAATAATATGAGCTGGTACAAAAAACCAGTTCAATTTTATTTAATCATGCCAAAAGTAGCATTGGAGGTTGATCGCAAAATGGAGGGTTTTGAGGTTATTTTAAAGCCAAATTGCCTTGTAATACTAATAGTTCTGTGCTTGCATGCAATGCCAAGTGCATGTAATTTCACGTCTTTCGTGTTTGGGGATTCATTGGTAGATGCGGGGAACAACGATTATATATTCACCCTCTCCAAGGCTGATTCCCCTCCTTATGGCATCGATTTCACGCCTTCGGGTGGGCGACCTACCGGAAGATTTACCAATGGTCGAACAATAGCCGACATTGTAGGTAATATTAATAATGCCCCCTTCTCTATCTTTAACAAGCTTTACGAAATCCCTCCAATACAAGTTTGTTTCAGTTTGTGTCTAATTGCATATTTCATCCCTCTATTTTAATTTGTCAACTTCTCAATCTGTACCAAGCGTGAGAATTCTCGAATTTTTAATTAATTTCATGGTATATTATATTTCGAAGTTTAGTTCTGTTGAGGGGAGGTCGTTCTCTGGGCCGATCCTAGACCTTCAACAAAGGTATTATTTTTTAGTGTCTACTTTCGGTTTTAATCCCAATGTTTTGTCTCCCCATTCCAAAAAAAGCCCAAAAAAGTTCACGGGGTTTGGCAGGAACGTTTAATCCCAAAAAGAATGTTTAAGCATTTTGGCCTTAGTGGGATTCAAAACTATGCCTTTAAAAGGTCTTTGTGAGTAAGAACAATGCCATATAAGGGCATGAGTTCGAACCCAAACACTCCCATCAAACTTCGTACAGCCCTTCAATATAGCAATTCAAGTTTACTAACAACTAAACTAACTTGTCAGCTTTCATAAAATATGAAAACCAAATTAGAGAATTATACTTGAGTCCGCTATGAAAGGCTTTGCTAAAATCAGTGGAAACACTGTGACTTTAGCTTTCTCAGGAGGTTGGCTTTTAATAAAAGCATGTCGGGCGTTTGGCCTAGGATTGATATAAGCCTTAAACCAAACTAGAATAGTTATTTTAGTGTACACGCAATGGCAAAAATTAATTCGCTTTTCAAGTCTTTGATCTACATGCATTCCACTGTATGGGAATTTAATGTGTCAAAAGAACCAGTGTTGAAATGTGAAAACTTCGAAAAGCCATTAATGTGAACTCAGAGTTATTTGGTAGAAGGGTTGAAAGAAAGGAATGTAGCACAAGACATGCATGCTACTATTTGTATTTTCAATCCCTTTATATTGCTGTTTTTGGATGATATATATGAATCAGGTCAATCTCTGGGAGCCAAATCGTTTCCACCACCTTTCTTGGCACCAAACACTGAAGCTCAGGCCATTCTCAGGGGAATAAATTATGCCTCTGGAGCTTCAGGAATTATGGATAAAACTGGGTTTTTCTTTGTGAGTCCAATAATACATTCATTGTGTTTTCTTTTTATAAGTAAAAAAGAGAATTAAATGTAAAGTATATGCAGATTGGAAGAATTCCACTCGGGGAACAAGTGAGTAATTTCGAACAAAATCGAATTTATATGGTGAATACGATGGGTGAAAATCGTACAAGAAAATATTTAAAGAAGGCAATTTTTTCTCTCACTATTGGGTCTAATGATGTATTGAATTATATCCAACCATCCATACCATTTCTAGGACATGACAAGGTCTCGCCCACAACGTTCCTAGATTTCATGATCTCTAACTTGACACTTCAACTTGAGGTAATAACAATGTACAACACTAAACACATTATCTCCACTTTTTCATATATCGAATTTGTATTGTGTAGCGATTGCATGAGATGGGAGCTAGGAAGTTTATTGTTGTTGGGGTTGGACCGCTCGGTTGCATACCGTTTGTTCGAGCACTCAAGCTATTGCCGAGTGGACAATGCTCGAGCGCGGTGAATGCATTGATTCAAGCCTATAATCAGAGATTAAAAGAACTTTTGAATCGTTTAAATCAAGATATAGGATTTGAAACCATTTTTGTGTTTGCAAACTCCTATGATGTTTTCATGGACATCATTGCTAATTATCGTCAACACGGTTAGTAACTCGTAACTTTTATCATCTTGTACACAAAAACAGCCTATATTGATGTGTTGGGACATTTCTAGGCTTAGAGAACGCCGACGAGCCATGTTGCGGTGGGTATTTTCCGCCATTCGTTTGCTTTAAGAGCAGCGACGCGAACACCTCGGCTTTGTGCAACGATCGATCCAAGTACGTGTTTTGGGATGCGTATCACCCCACCGAAGCAGCTAATCTTATCATTGCGAAACAATTGGTAGATGGGGATGAAAGCGTTAGCTTCCCGATCAATATTCGCAAGCTTTACAACTACAACAATTCCTAGTGGCCTGCATGGTTGAGGAAAGGTTCACAATGTTGTGAAATGTATTTAATGCTAATCCCTTTGTTGAATTTTCCCAATTTGAAATCATACCATGTGCCGTAGCCAGCTATAATCAACTGTGTTTCTCTTCAGTTTCAAAGGTGATTTATTAGCTTTTAATGGAAATGAATTTGCAACGAGGAACTGTAGAGGCCATGGATGGGGTTCAGTCTGCATGGGTGATGGGACGCTCTTGGTCTAGGGGTTGGGTTTTTTAAAGCCTTTCTTTCTGTTGAGTTAATTTGGGCTATCGGCCTACAAGTAAACCCAGGTTTAGAATCCAACAGTATGGGTTTTGTGTTTATTAATGCTTTCGGGCCTACAAACCAACCTAAAAGACATTACCATGGGTCCTTGAATTTTTTATCTCCTAGAAAGATGAACACCCAAACAATAGGTCACAATTTAGAATTCAAAAAAGTTTTATTTTACAAAAATATGTTTAGTTTCCATAATTCATGTGCCCAGAATAGAGTTTAGGGTAGTGAATTCTATGATATACGATTTAAAATTAAAAAGATTTAATATATCATTTAGTATTCAGGTTTTATATTTTTTAATATGGTATTTGTGTTATTTTTCAGTCCAATTTGATACTTATATTAGATAAAAGTTATACATTTTGGTTACTCAAAAATAATAATGTTAACTTTTTAGTATTTAATTCAAGTTTTAGGGTTGATTTGATGAAATTTAATTGCTAATATTATTAATTGTGAATTTTTCACGATTTTGTTAACATAATAAATTTAATTTTAATTGTGAATTTATTTAAATTTAACATTTAATTTGTCAAATACATCTATGGATATGATTTAATTTAAGTTTTAGAATAGATTTGATGAAAATTAATTACAAATATTATGAATCTTCATCAAATCAATCTTAAAATCCGAATTAAACATTAAATAATTAACGTCGTAACCTTTAAATATCAAAATGTATCATATTTATCAAATATAAATACTACATCCATATCTCTCATCTCTCTTACCTAACTATAATAATAAGCTTATTTTCCCTACGGTAGCCATTGAACTTACCATCATCCATATTTCATTGTTTCTTACCTTTTTTTTTTTCTTTTCGAAAAGTTCAAGTCACCATTTCTTACAAATAAGTACGAGTGACTTTACAAAAGAATATTACAATGCAATTGTATGTCGTTTTTCATGGATAAAAAGATTTTTTACGTCATTTTTCGTGACAAGAAATCTAAGATCTACTATTTTTGGCAAGACTCTTATGCTTATTATTTTTTTATGAATTATGAGAGGAGGACAAAATTCTAACAGTAACGCGATTAACGTGATTCGAACCTAAATCACACTTGAAACGATGAATATTTTGATAGATTCTCTAAACTTTCTCAAACCTTTTGTTTAAGTTGTTGTTCATTTCATATATGGTTTTATTGCATGATCCATTATTGATGTAAAGTTTTCTAAAAATTGTATTTGATAAAACAATTTCTTTTACAATTTCATAATAGCTTTTAATCATATTTGTTCTTTTTGATATAATGTTTTGAACTATTCATAATTCTTCTCCAACTCATAAATAAAAAAAATAATGTGCTTCAACACACTTAAACTTACGCCCTCCTATATTGGTAATAATGACCATACCAATCGAGCATTTATATAAATTCTCTTTTAAGCTTTAAAGGTGTTTAAAATGACCAACCATTATACTTATCTATGTCATTGAGGAGAGCCATAAATAAAATAGTCAGACACAAAAGAACTGAGATGACCAACCAAACTCAACCAACTCATTGGAATATTAATGTTATAATCTTTTTCCCAGGATTAGAATATTTAAGTTTAATATATTAAAATATAAATAATCTTGATATATATTTAAAAATTCGAAAATTATTGTTAAGCTTAATGTCTGAATATTTTATAAGTTAAATTACATTAGTAATCATCCAACTATTAATAAATATTTTTTATCTGGCCATTTAATTATTAAAAATTATAAACTATCACCCCAACTATTTAATTTTGACTTTTTTGTGATCAGCTGGCTAACTATGATAGCTTTTAAAATGGTCATAATAACAACTTTAACTTTCAACATTTATATATTGTGTCAATTTAATCTTGATTCTAAAAAATCTAACCCTCAATAATTACATATAGTGTAATTTGATTTTTTTTTGTAGTTTTGCTTTTCATTGTGATCCTTCCACTTAAAAAGCTAAAAAAAATTATTAGTTAAATTTGATTGAAAATATACAAAAAAATAAATAAAAACACCAAAAAATCTAATATAATATTTTTTATTTTTTCTCATTCTTTAAAAAAAGTAAAATTATAAAACAACAAACAAATAAACTGCACATATGTAAATGTTAAGGGTTAATGTTCTTAGAATTAAGATTAAATTTATAAAATTTATAAATGCTGCTATTATATCAATTTACAAGCGGCAACCGTTAGCTCGATAGTAATCAAAAAAGACAGAATTGAATAACTAAATGACTATTTTATAATTTTTCATAATTAAATAATCAAAAAATTACTAATAATTGAATGACTATAAATGTAAATTTTCCTATTTTATATATGCATATATATATATTCGCGGACCAATTTGTACGTGGACATTTCAATTTCAAAGTTTGGGTCTCCTTCCAGGAAAAAAAAAAGGTCGGGTCTCCTTTTCTTTACAATTTCAATCATAATAGTATTTAAAATTAATTATTAATAATTATTTTAACCTATAGTATACTTTAATATATTAATCAATTTAAAAACTCCCAAAACAAATAAAAAGATTACGTATTTATTCTTAAATATGCTCATTGAAATATTTAGAGTAAACTACACTATTAATCACTAAATTACAAGTTTTTGTTTTGATCATTTAACTAAAAAAAGTTATAATTTGGTCATTGAACTATTCAAAAATTAGGTTACTAAAATCAATGTTATATGACTTTCATTATTAATACTATTTGCATCAATCGAAAGCTCTTTTTTCTTTTCTCATCTACATATTTTTTTTTCATGAAACAACTTTAAACGTCACAAATTTACGAACCAAATTTTAAACAATTTTTTTTCTCCAATCTCCGACACTAACCGTTAGGTCGCTTGGAACTAAAGTATGTTTTTTTACTCATTGAGGCATAGTAATTCAGAGTATTGATTGTCGAGTTGTTCATTAGAGTTCACTTGTGGAACTTTTTTTATAAAGAAAATTTAACAGTCCAATGATTTAAATAAAGCTTTTGAATAGTTTAGTGACTTAAATGAAAATTTTTGGATAGTTCAGTGACTAAATTATAACTTTTTTCGTTACATGACCATAATGAAAACTTACCCATAATTTAGTGACTAATGGTGAATTTACCGAAATATTTATTGAGAGTAAGGTAAAATGGAAGTGAAGATAAAACCAAAAACCCACCAAAGCCCCAACCAGAAGAACAAATAACAGATCTAGAGGCACCGACATATTCCTAGTTCTCCCATGCCGATGTCTCGCTATTTTGTTCTTCTTCTTTTCATATCTCTTCTTGTTTCCTTTGGTTCTGCTGAGATCCGATTCACGGAGATCCGATCCGATGCCCGCCCAATAATTCCCTTCGACAAGTTCGGTTTCACCCACACCGGCCGTCTTGAGCTCAACGTCTCTCAGGTCGAACTATCAGACTCGAACCAGAATCTTGACTTGTCCAAAGCTGGATTCTTCCTCTGCACACTCGACGCATGGATGCGCGTGGCCCAACAACTCGAAGACGAGGAGGTCACCTGCGTTCTCGATTCCGATCTCATTAAACCCGTCTCCAATTTTAAATCTCTCAATGGGCAATCCAGCTTCAACTTCCTTTATGAAGAAAAGGATGCCGATCAGTACACCCTCGTCTTCGCTAATTGCCTTACTCAAGTTAAAATATCGATGAAAGTCCGATCAGCGATGTACAATCTCGACGGCAAGAAAAATCGCAGGGATTATCTCTCGGCGGGTGAAACGGTTCTCCCGAAGATTTACTTCCTTTTGTCCCTCGTTTACTTCACTCTCGCTGGGGTTTGGATTTTCGTGCTTTACAAAAAACGACTCACCGTTTTCAGAATCCATTTCTTTATGCTTGCCGTGGTTATTTTGAAAGCATTTAACCTTGTATGCGAAGCAGAGGATAAGTCTTATATTAAGCGCACCGGGAGTGCTCACGGTTGGGATGTATTGTTTTACATATTCAGTTTCTTGAAAGGGATAACGCTTTTCACGCTGATCGTTTTGATTGGTACTGGGTGGTCGTTTTTGAAGCCTTACTTGCAGGACAAGGAGAAGAAGGTTTTGATGATTGTGATTCCACTTCAAGTCGTTGCTAACATTGCCCAAGTTGTTATCGATGAAACTGGACCTTTCAGTCAGGATTGGAACACATGGAAGCAAGTGTTTTTGCTTGTTGATGTTGTTTGTTGTTGCGCAGTGCTG
This sequence comes from Gossypioides kirkii, assembly GCA_005610355.1. Classification (NCBI taxonomy): domain Eukaryota; kingdom Viridiplantae; phylum Streptophyta; class Magnoliopsida; order Malvales; family Malvaceae; genus Gossypioides; species Gossypioides kirkii. Next base: position 2,683,007 of record CP032254.1, on the reverse strand, counting down.
TTCCCGATTGTTTGGTCTATTAAGAACTTGCGCGAGGCAGCTAAGACAGATGGGAAAGCCGCCGTGAATTTGATGAAGTTGACTCTGTTTAGGCAGTACTACATCGTAGTGATTTGTTATATTTACTTTACCCGTGTTGTGGTTTATGCCTTGGAGACGATTACTTCTTATAAGTATCTTTGGACCAGTGTAGTGGCTGGGGAGCTGGCCACACTCGCATTTTATGTGTTTACAGGGTTTAAATTCAAGCCAGAGGCTCATAACCCATACTTTGTGATCGATGATGAGGAGGAAGAAGCTGCAGCAGAGCAGCTGAAGCTTGAAGATGAGTTTGAATTGTGATAGTATTCATTGAGGAAAAGAACTGGAGAATGATTGAAGAGGTTCAGGTTGTCAAACTGGGGCAATTAAGGTAGAAGCCTTATCATCTTAACGGGTACCACTGAAAAAAAAATTGTGATAATTGATGCTTGTTAGTACTTATTGTGCCCTTTTGATCTACTGTACCTTTTTTTTATAAGTTGTTAGGATAAACTTTGATGCTTGTTGTGAATTTAATAGCATATGTAACTACAAATACAAAACTTATGCCTTACTTTTTTTAAATTCCTTGTTTACTCATTCTGAGAATATGTTGTGAAACATTGTCATTTATATGTATCTAAAAGTTCTATTGTGCATGCATTTGCAGAGAACCAGTTGGCATATGCTCATTTAACGAAGAGTAGTTGCTGTGCCCTGGAATATATGTAGTGGTACATTTGTTTTAGGGGCTTTTATTACATATTTGAAATGCCTGTTATATGTCAGACGTGGTTCTTCTGATATCTAGTCTTAGCTTAGCTTGACTGTTTTAATGAATCTGAGCTAGCTATCTACTGAATCTGGAATCCAATTTGATGAACATTGCAATTTGCATGTAGCTACCTGAAAACATTGATCCGTTTTAACGATGCTTATTTTCCTGCACTTTTCAGGCTTCAAGCCTTCTGTTAAAATCCAAATGGACATCTTTCGTCCAATTTGTGGCAATGTTGTGAAATCTAAGTTCTTTTCTTCTGTGAATATTTAGTTTTAGCATTAATTTTTGAGATTGTATTAGAATGATCCGAATGATATTGGTTCTCATATTTGTATCCTTTGGTTAACTTGAGAGGTTTCTTACCGCTAGGAGATCTATGGTTTAGATTTTCTGCATTGGATTTTTATGGCATGTGTTTGATTTGTGAGGCATACTAGAAAAGAACCTGACCATCGATGATTAGTTGTTTGAAAGCTTGTTTTAGCTAACACTAGAGGCATGTTCTGCTCCCTTAACATTAACTAAACCTTGTAGGAGTTAGTATTTTCCTTACTGAGAACTTGTTTAACTTCAGTCTTATTAGTTCAATGGCTTTTGTTTCGTCATGAACCCTCTTATCTGATGGTTGCTTTGATGGCTCTACAAAATATCTGATCCTCCAAGAGGTGGTGATTATGTCGACAAAAAGTGTATGCCATGGAATGTTCTTTGGCTTGGGCTTGGGAAGATACGGTCTAAATTTTTACAGATACCTCATGACAAAATTGAAGTCAAAGGTACACTAGTTACTTGTAGCGGTGGTTGAGAAATTCGTATTGATTAGTTGAGGTATGGTAGTTTATTGCTACAAAATCCATGGGTTGGATTGTTTTTAGGTCAGATCAATTTAGATTTTGGACCATTTTCGACTTTGGGTTATTTTAAAGTTTAGTTTTTTGGGTTGGTTAAAATCATGTTAGGCCATGTTCTTCGTAATAGAAAATTTGAAGTATGGGCCATGTTCTTGAAAAATATATTATAGGCGTAACAGATGTTTGGGTCTGATCGAAAAGACAAAATCATGCAAATCATCGGCAATCTAACACTTGATAGATAAAATATTGAAAGTAATGATAAGCATGTAATCATTAAAGTTATGGGTTACAAACTTCCCTTTGTGACAAAGAACATACATACATATATACACCTCCTGTATTCTAAATTTCTTTCATAGGATCCATTCATTCATCTCTTGCGTAAGTGCATGCTGACAAATTTTCTTTGGCTTCAAGTTTAATAATCATAATCACCAATTATTATAATACTCTTGTCCCTGGATGTCATAAGAAAAAAACATTGAACAGCAAAAGCAAAAGCAAAAAAAAAGAAAGTGACACTTTTACTTCACTTTAACCATATAGGAAATATGGTCCATTTTCATCTTTATTCTTGCATCAGCCGTTGATTATGAACCACAAGAATTGAAGCAGAAAGATTGAAGTTGTGTTGGCACATGGGAAGTTTGTCAACCTGTCTCCTTTTGAGCCGCCCTTCACCAAAACCAAAAAGTATCCAATGATCCAAGTCGGTGATTACAGGGCTTGTGTGTGTATTCACTCACTAACCCAAACACCAGAAGAGCTCTTATTTTTTGTCTATTCCCAAATGCATATAATTGTTCTTAAGGTTTATGACTGACAGTGCAGCAGACCCCTGGATTTAACATTAATGGGAGGGACAATACACGTGGAACATGTAGGAATCAATACACCCCTTTTTTCAATATGGCCTATAATGTCCTTTAAAGAATTTTGCAACCAAAATCTGATTAAAATAATCCTTCATCTTCTGCAACCCTATCAAAGATAACCAGCAAACCTCCCATTTCTAATGCTTGACTGATACAACATAGTTTATGCTGCTGTAAAGGAACTTTAATATATCACTTGCATCATAAAAATATGCATCTGGGGGCTGTTCTGGCTGAATAATTGCTCTGGGATATGTACTCGGTGCTTAGTTATCGAAATCAATACAACACTAATTCAGTGGTACAAACTTAACTAGGTTTTAAATTGATTAACATGGTTTAGGGTTGGATTTGAATTACTTATATTTCCAAAGAATAGATCAAAATGCCCCCACCAACATGTGGAGTGCCAGAGGTGTACATACTCCAAGCCAGAGAGGCCCTTACTCTTGCACAATAAGTAGAACATTTGGTGGTTTTTGTGTGGACCAAATGTATTCATTATTACATTGGACGGTCTCCTCATATTAAAACTATAAATTTCTTTACAAGTACACCCTAATTTTCCAATTTCTTCTCCACTTAAAACTATTGGTCTTTGATTATTTTTAAGATATTAATCTACGAACAGTGTGCCCATTTCAAAACAACTTTAGGGTATTCTTTTGACCAAATAAAAAGTCAGCGTACAAGCTGGAAACTTTGGCCATTTAACTACAGATCCCACTACTAGTATTGGCATGCCATGAGAGTGGTAAAAAGGAAAACAGGGCAGATAAGAGATGTGGACCGATGGAAGTAAGATAATAAAGGCAAATGAAGACCTCCACCTCCCCTTAGCACTAGTTTTTTTTAATTAAGATGAGATGCATGTGAAATATATATATCCATCATTCACTTTTACAATCCACATGATCTTCAAAGCTAAGTTCCAGAATAAATAAATGGGCCTACTCCCGTTGCTTTATTGACAGGGAAAATCCCCCACTCAAACAATAATAAAAGAAAGAGAGAAAAGCAGAAAAAAAAGGAGTTTGATTTATAAAGAATGGAAGGAGAAGATACGGAGATGATAATGATGATGATGATCAACAGCAGCAGCAGCCCTAATAATCGAAACAATGAAGCTTCCACTAGCACTAGCTGGAAAGTTTATGATAACCCTTTTTTTAATTCCCATCATCATCATCATCGTCAACAAGTGTGGCAAGGTAGCAAGCATCTACATCATCATCAAGTGTGCTCACCTGTTTCAGCTCAAACCATCGTAGACCCTTTTTGGGATCTTACCTTGTTTGGTCCTTCTTCAACCATGGATTCTGAACTGGATATTGCTCGAGCCCAGATCATTGATTTACAAGCTGAGCTAGATTATGAAGTTAAAGCACGTAAAAAGGCAGAGTCCCTCAACAAGAAACTGGCTAAAGATCTTGCCGAAGAAAGAAGAGGAAGAGAAGCATTGGAGAGGGTATGTGATAAGCTTGCAAGAGAGATTTCATTAGATAAAGCAGAGATTGATCGAATGAAAAGGGATTTCGAGGAAGAAAGAAAGATGTTAAGAATGGCTGAAGTATTAAGGGAAGAAAGGGTTCAAATGAAGCTGGCCGAAGCCAAGTTTTTGTTCGAAGAAAAGCTATTAGAATTGGAAGAAACTAAACGAGCATTGCCGGCTGATAAAGAAGATAAACCACCACCAGCATTCACAACCAATCTTTCTGGGAAATTTTCGAGGTTAGTTTTCAGTGAAAAAACATCATCAACATGTAACGATTCATCCATGGCAATTCAACGAAAAGCATCCCCAGAAACAGAGAATCCTCACATAAAACGAGGGATCAAAGGGTTCGTTGAATTTCCACGAGTGGTTCGAGCAATTGGATCAAAAAGTAGACATTGGGGTTCAAAGCTTGAATGTCAAAAGGCTCAGCTAAGGGTTCTACTTAAACAGAAGAGTCCCATTCGGTCAAATAGTCTTATCATGAGTTGAAGATATATTATCAGTGTTCTGCAAGTAATTTCACTTCTGGGTTTCTCTTTTCTGGATTAAATTTTGTTAATTTCTTGTTTTCTTTCTTTCTTTCAAACCGATTACCCTCAAAGCTCTTGGTCTTGTAAGATTATAAAAATGGGGGTAAATTAAATATATGATTTGGCTTCTGTAATTTACTGTAATGGTGTCAGAATGTATATGAAATTGTTGTGTTCATTAATATTATATGATTTCAAATTGGAAACCGGAAAATTTGTCGGTTTGAACAGATCTGAGTAAAGAAAATGTTGGATAGACTACACAAAATTCATTGTATAAAACTAAACAGCTGAATGCTCATTTCTTTTAAAAGTTATATATGGTGGACATATGCAGATGTTAGACTTTATTGCAAAGTTTGACAAAGATGAAAGTAATCAACCATTTTCTTGGGAAGAAAAACCTTAGGTTAGGGAAGGGAAAATTCATGAATCTTTGGGTGATCACATGTGCACTAAAATTGGTATTCGACATAAAGTGAAAACTAGTTCACAAGTCACTTTGCAGCTCGTAGAAAATAGCAAGGACGACTATAGGAAGCAAATTCGAGATCCAACTCAAGAATTGATTTGATATATTCATGATTCAAGTACTAAATATTTGATTTAATTCGATTTCAAATTTAATCGAGATGTGATTATTCCGTATAAAAAAATTAAAAAAAGTATGTACAATTAAAGGGTGGGTTTAGACTTTTAAAGCATTCCCAAAGTCAAGATTTTTTATTTATTTACCTTTTTTTTCAAAAGTAAAGATTTTTCCATAAGAAGCCGAAGGTAAAATGAGCGTAAAGTGTACCTATCCATGCTGCCCGGTCTTGTAAGTTTATTTAACTCGGGCAGATTTTAGATAAAGATTTTCTAATTTAAATATTATTTGTTTATTAATTAAATTCTTCTTATAATTTCTAAATTATGTACAATCTTTCGACTTTTAGAATCGAAGATATTAGGTGTTTAAGCGCTTGTTGCAACAACAATAATCCAATTCAATTAAGATTCATTCCAAAAAAATATTATTTAAATTTAATATAAAATATAATTTTTTAATGATAAAACCAGATTAACCGTGGATCAAAAAAATATTATTTAAATTTAATATAAAATATAATTTAAATTTAAAGAATATTTGGGTAATAAATAAATAAAAATTCATGTCGTGGATCAAATTCTAGCCATCACTACAGCAAAACAGGTTATTAGTGATATTTTTAGCGGCGTTTGGACAGAAAATATTGCAAAAGGTAGAGCAATAGCGGCGATTATAGTCAAGCGCCACTAAAGGTCAGAGCAATAACAGCGTTTATGGGAAAGTGTCGCTAAAGATTATGTTCTTTAACGGCATTTGTGAGGAAAGCGCCGCTAAAAACCATGTTCTTTAGAGGCATTTTTCCTCATAAACATCACTATTTTTAGCGGCGTTATCTTTAGCGTCACTTTTTACTGTGCTTTCAAAAGCGCCGCTAAATGTTTTAGCGGTGCTTATAAACGCCGCTATAGGCCCAAAAAAAGGTCACTAAAACTCTATTTTCCTATAGTGCATATACTAGTTTAGTGTATCCCTGTTTACATGTTAATTATCTTACTAGTCTATTCTCGTTAATAGTATCATAGTAATTCGTGTAATGTCTTAAATTACATTTTGATTTTTTACTGGAAAATAAGTAAATCAACCCTCATACATTGATGAAGGAGTAAAATGGTCCATTCATTAAAATTGTCCATTCGGTGTTCTAAATATAAGATATGATATCAAATCTAGACATTAACTTTTACACATTTATTCAGTTTGGCCCTTAGTCTTTTATTTGGAGTGAATTGGCTCGCATCCTTTCATCAATGACGTGAACCCCTCAATGGGTCAATATTACTCTCGATCGGGGTTTTATTTTTCAATTCTATGAAAAGTCCAAATACTTAAGATAACAGGTTTAACAGAATGAGAGCGTCTCGACAAATAAGGCTCTGAGTGGCACATGACCACCTACAAAACCTTTTGTTTTTTTCCTATGAAAACAAAACCCTAACCTTCCATTATTGTGCAATTGGTTGCCTAGCTATCCACTTATAAAAAATTTGAATTTATAAATAAATATTACATTTATCATACCTTTGGTCCACTTATAAAATCTAAAAAATTCCAGCAACAATATATTAATTAATTACCTTAGTCATTAATCTATTTATTTTTTATTATGAACAACTACAACCTAGAGTTAATTAACTTTTTTTTTCATTATTATTATTATTATTTTCTCCATTATTTTTATATACAAAATTACTAAAAGCAATCATGGGTACCTTTTATAAGATTATTAATGGAAAGGAGTTTATTGGTCTTAAAAAAATGTCATTTTATTATTGAGATACCAATATTAGTGAATCAAATTTTGGTAATCCTCCAATCCCCCACCCTTTTTCTTTTTTTAAGAATATTTTATCTTAAAATTTAGCAACTATAGTGATAACAAATCTATTGCAATCTTCATATATTATCCAAATAAGGAAACATAACTTCAAAATCTAACACTAAAGTGCTACTTTTCATTAAAAAGAAATTCACTCTACAATGCAACTGATCATCAAAGTTCAGTTGTTTCATTTTAAAAATATTGTACCAATTTAAACATTCATTAAATATATTATCGAAAAATATTCGAAAAACGATGACAACAATAAAATCTGAATCTTGATATTTAGATGTCAACTAAAGGCTTTTATCGTTGTTCATTAAATGTTATATTTTAAGGGTAAGTCTACCTTTGAAATTTTTGAAGTATCTAGTATTGCTGTAAAAGTTACGTTTTTTTTAGAAGATAAGATATTTATTTTAATATGATATTGTGCAGTAGAACATATGTATTTATATAATATTCAAATTCATTAATATTATGATATATACCTAAATTACAATTATAATTAACTCGTCATTATTTTCATGTGTACATATTATTTTAAATTAAATATGGTAAAAAGAACAAATAATAAAGATTTGGATGTTGTGCTCTTCATTTTAGTGAAATAAATTAAATTTTAAATTTACAGCTTAGATTTTATTCATTTGATCTAAGAGTTATAAATAATTTGGTTCTCATTCTCCGCCCAAATTTACAGTTTGATTCTCAAGCAGCCAATATCTAAGGGCTTCTAAAAATATTTTCTATTTTCATTTTCTATCTTTTTTAAATTAAAAAACACTTTCGATAAATAATGAAAACATGTTTGGGTAACTACTCTTATATTATAAAAATAAATATTTTTTTTATATTTATACGGATTCAAGTTAGGATACTAAATTTAATATTTGAAACTTCGTTAAAAAAAGATTAATTCATCTAAAGTTAAAACCCGTTGTTTTTATAATTTTGTGGAGTCTTTTTAACTTCACGCAACCTTAAGAAATTATCAAATATCCTTAATTTATATTTTTAAAAAATAAAAACTAAATAAATAAGACACATATGATTTCTTAAATTCGCTTGTAGAGTTAAAAAGCTCCATTTTAATGTATCAAATAATAATTTATATTTTAATTGCTTTATAAATTAAATAATTGTTTACCCAATTAAAATTTTTATTTATTTAAAATTTTCTTAAGATTCTAAATTTTAGTAAATCCTCTATGGGCTCAATGTAAACTTATTTTGATTTAGGTTGGAATATATTATGGTTATCAGTTATATTAAACTTTATAATAATTAAAATTTTGTTATAGTTATTAGAGGTGAGTATTCAATCGAGTCGAGTCGAATCTAGTCAAAAAATTTGAATTAGTTAAGTTGATAAATCCTATTTTGTTAACCGAACTCAATTTGAATTTTTTTCAAATCAAGTAGAAAATTTTTGAGTCGAATTAATGAATCCTATTAATTATACTCAATGTTGCATTTACATAGACCGATTATTTAACTAGTAGATGAAGTACAAGCTTTTAGATTAATTTTGAGTAAGGAAAAAGGAAAAGTGAGGCGATTCGAGACGGAAAATAAGACTAATGGGTAAAAATTTATCAAAACAACATAATTTTATCTTTTCTTATTTGGATTTTCGGATAACTTGAATTAGGGGTGAGTGTTCGGTCGAATCGAGTGAAATTGTTTGAGTTAAATTAAAAAAATTAATAATGTTAAATTAAAATCTTTTTACAATATAATTATTTCCATGTTAAAGCACATGCATTTGAAACCATATATATTTAAAAAAAATTTAAAGCAAAAAAAAAATTAGTATAATAAACTTGAATCATTAATCACTTATTTAGATTACAAAATTATTATTTCATAAAACTTTTAAATTTTTAACTTTTTTATATATTTTTTGGATTTTTTAAAAATTGTATTTTTTTTAAAATACAAAGTTTAGAATTTTTATAAATATTTTGAATTTTAAAAATTATTTTCAGTTTTTGAAAATTATATTGATTATTTTGTAAGTTTTGTTAAGAGAAAGATCAATTTGCTCATTTTCAAAATTGACAGGGACCAAAAGGGTATTTATACTAATTTGTTATTCGAATTGTAAAAATTCAATTCGACCCGAACTTGAAATCCGAAGTTTTTTATTCGAGTTGACTCGAATAACTCAATTTGATTAACTCAAAATTCAATTGTTTTTCAATTTTTTCAAATCGAATCGAGTTTTACTCATCCCTAATATTTATTCAAATTTATTATTTATAATTGTAATTCTGATTTTACTTTTACTTTTAAAAATGAACAATACATTATTTTAATATATAGTTAAAGTAGAATATACAGTGATTTTTAATTGAATCTAATAATAATTAAAAAAAATTTATAAATATTTAAATTTTTATTGTTTTAATTAAAACTATGGAATATAAAACTAAAGATAAGAAAAATAAATAGAATAATAAGTAATTAATTAATTAATTAATATAAAATTATCTTTCAGGTTTCAGCAACCTTTCACAGATTTGAATATCTTTCCCTATTGTTTAATCATTGACATTTGAAGTTGAACCTTTACGGCATCAAAGGAGTGAAGATTCATCAGCATTTGGACTTAATTATAAAAAAGAACTAACAAATTCAGAGTCAAAATGAATCATTTTTTCCCTCTTATCAAAATTCAAACAAAATTTGAAGAAAACCCAGGAGAAACAAGTGCATATAATTGCTCTTATCCATAATAAAATCTAGAGATGTTTTTTAAAAAAATATATATATACAGTAATTAAAAAAAAGTGTGAATATATTAAAATTCAAGTTTCGATTTTGTTATTCTTTTAATATCTTTAAAAACTGGAATTAAATTCTGGGGAAAAAAGAGAACTTAAAATCCACAAAAGAGACAAACAATTGAGACAAAAGAGATGGGATAAAAAGGCGGAGCCATTGACCCTTTCCTCGCTCATCGAACACTCATTTATCACATGAGGTTAAAATCTATTAAGGCACTGAATTTCTACAAAAAAATAAAAATATTAACACACCTTGGTTTGTGTGAAACTATGTACACATTAACTTCTCATTCAACTCTATTGGCGTTTACGATTAGCTTTCACCAAATTTTAGACGTAATATTAAGATCCGTAGGGTCGAATAAATTCAAATGTCAATAATTTAATTCATGTCCCTTTAAATTTAATATTAACCATCAAACATGAATTTAAATGGAAAATAGAGTGTATTTGTTGGATTAAAAAAAAAAAAAGATTCTGAATGCGAATGGCATTAACATTATATGTTACTAAAAAAACAGGGTCAATAATTGCAAAAAGAACAGAAATGGGATGAAAGAAAGAAAAAGAGAGAAAGGGAAGCAAAACTCTCTTGGCCCAAATTGAATGCATTGGTTTCTAAAACTGATTATGAATATTTATAAGTGGATAGCACAAATTAGTTACGGCATCACATCAATGAAGGGGTTTGGTCCCCCCACACGCTCACACGAAACCCAAGTGGACCCCATCCCTTCCTTTCACGTCTCCCAAGGCACGCTCACGCCGTTAACTTTGACGGTCAACTAAATGATGTTGAGGTTGGTTTTGACTTCTAAATGGAGAAATCTTATTTTAGGGTTAGACAGTAAAAATATTTGAACCTACGTTGTAATGCTATTTACAGATTTTGAGACTGTGTTAACGTCTTGGGGGGGGGGGGGGGGGATGTGTCTGTGTCAAGAGTGGGGGAGGGAGGAGTGAAGTGGGTTTTGTCTGTATTCCATAAGGGGTGCGAATGTTGGAAGCTAAGGAAGCAAAGCAAAACGCATGGCTGAAAATAGCGGCACCGCTACACCATAATATCTGTCAACTTTTCTTTTATATATTAGCAACAAACACAACTGGTTTTTGGCTTGAGATGCGTGAAGAGAAGAAAGAACAAAGGGGACTGATTTGCAGATTTCTGTAACTTTATTTTTTATTTTTTGGCTTGTTAAAAAGTGAAAGGAGTAGGTTAGGGGGGTGTTTAAGGTTTTTCTTGTCTTGTTCTGTTTTTCTTTTTAGATGGGAAAGGTGACATTTTGAAGACATGGATACCAGAAATAATGCTTTTGTAGGTACAGAGAAAGGGTTGGGAAGAACAGATGAGGGATGTGATGTTGGGTTAGGTTTGATGATGATGCAACAAGTTGAGGAGTCTTGTCCAAATAAGAGTTTCATGGCAATGCTTCCTCCTGATAATCATAATCACCTTTCGTCATCATCATCATCTTCTTCTTCTTCTTCTTCTTGTTATGTTGAAGGGTTTGATGGAGGAGCTAGTGGTGGTGGGCCCCTTGTTTGTAACACAAGCAATCAGGAACCATGCAGGGGCGATATATACGATGTTGTCGGTGCTGCTTCTGCTTCTTCTGCTGCTGCTGCAGTTGTGTTAAAGTCTCTGCACCATCACTCTTTTTCCGCTGACCCTCCTTTTCCCCACCATTCCTCTGGTAAAAAAAAAAACTCTTCTTTGTTCTTTCTTCATTCATTTTTTTCTTCTTCTAATTCTGTTTTATGAAGTAATTAAAAAGAGTATAACTTAATGCATGCTGTTCAAAATTTAATGAAAGTAGGAGAAATGGCAGCAGCGCCTGTGAATGCTAGAGTTCCTTTCACAGCAGCTCAGTGGCAAGAGCTGGAAAGACAGACCATGATTTACAAGTACATGATGGCTTCTGTCCCTGTCCCTGCTGAACTCCTTATCCCCCTCACCAAAAACCCTTCAAATGGTAAATCTTTTTATTATTTCTTCTTCTTCTTCTTTTGTTTAGATTTTTCTTTGCATTAATCATATATTTTTGTTGATATAGTAGCGATAAAGGGTTCTTTGGAATTGGGGTTTTCGAGCAATAGCTCGGATCCGGAGCCATGGAGGTGCAGAAGAACAGATGGGAAGAAATGGAGGTGCTCGAGAGACGTGGCGCCTGACCAAAAATACTGTGAGCGTCACTCTCATAAGAGCCGTCCCCGTTCAAGAAAGCCTGTGGAATTGCCAAACCACTCCAACATCAACATCAACAACAATGATCACAAATCACAAACAGTTCACAACATGGCATTTGATGGCACCACCAACCAACCTCATCAAAACCCACATTTTACAAACCACCACGACCCTCATTTCTTCACATCTTCATTTGATCAATCCAGGTAAGCTCTGAACATTTAATAAATGCATGATGTTGATTTTGTTTGTCTTCTAATGTTTTGGCCGGTGAAGGTGCTTGGAATGGTTCATGAAAGGGGAAACCACCGTTCCTTTTGCTTCTAACCCCGAGTGGCAGCGGACGAATTATGGGGTCAGTTTACAAGCTCAGCATCATCTAAACGAGCAATTCACCCCCAGTTTAGCCTCTTTGGAAGGCTCCTTGAACCTAAACCAAACACATTCACAAGAAACAAGAGCCTTCATCGATGCATGGTCAATAGCAGAAAGAGAAGTGGTCGAAATGGATGGAATTGGGAGCTGCAAACTCCCTGTTTCTTCAAACGAGAAGCTACCACTGTCATCACTTACATTATCAATGTCGGGTGGTGGGAACGAAAACAATCAAGAAGAAGACGACGAGAACAGTCATCACGAGATGCGTGGTACCTTGTCATGGATGGGTTCATCGCCTGGTGGACCACTGGCTGAAGCATTGTGCCTTGGCATCGCAACTAGTCAAACCCCAAGTACAAGTAGCTGTAGCAAGAGCACATGAGACATGGTGGACGGCGGCTGGTTGGTAGCTAAAATTTTCTTCAACCTTGTGGATAAAAAAAAAAAAAAAAAACTTTATTGCTATATTGGACAAAAGGGTTGTCTTTCTTTGAATGTTAGTACTGAAATGATGGGTTTTCCATTTGGGTTTTTGGAGCTAAGCCCAAAGGCCTAAGCTTTCTGGAATGGGTGAATACCCTTTGTTTGTTTTTCTTTTTGGAAAAAAGGGGGGTATGCACTGCATGCTTTGGTCTCTTACATCTCATAGCTCATTAATATCAGTGATTCTGAATTGCAGTGTAAAAATGGGAGTAGATTTGTTTAATTTTTCCATTAGAAATCAATGATTCCATCATTTATCATCATTAGAAGCTTACAGAAGGAACATGTTAACAATCTATCACTCGTCTTTTCTCATCACATTTAGTAAGTAGAGTACTACTTATGAATAAGGAATCCATTAATTATCATCCATAAATGTTTTTCCTATGTCATGGGTGTCAGACTGATATTTTGCTTCATTTTAACCCTTTTCTTAAGAAGAAGAAAAAGATAAACTCAAGTTGGCTGTTTGGTGTTATTACCAGGATTGGATTCCTGTTAATAACCATTCCTATTTCCCACTATTCATCAATCTCTATATCTAAATTCCATCTCTTTTTTTAACAAAATAATTTGATTTTTTTTATTTTATGCTAAATGAATTTGAATTATTATTTTTTCGCCTACAAAATATTAATTGCTAATCTATTGAATTTCATATTTAATAATATCATTCAATTCCAGTATCTCCAACAACACGAAATACGCAAAGTGTTAGAGCTTAGTCTATAATGTAATCTTGATTTTATTTTACTCACCAAAAAAAAATGTAGATACGAATGTGCTTAAACACATTTTTTCCTCCAAATTAAGGTTGATACGAATGAGCTTAGACATTTCTCCCTCGAACATCATGTGTTGGCTTGACGGTTAAGGGTGTTCATTGTCCTAGGTATGGCCTGAATTCAAGTCGCACTAGTTGCATTATTATTAGAGTTTTGCCTTCCCCTTATAATTTAAAAAAAAAAAAAAAAAAAAAACCTTCTCCCTCGTTTTGAAAATTTTAAATATGGACAATCTCTTCTATTTGTCTCTTAAAAAAACTAAAAATTTGGTAAATGATAATCATGGTAAGTGGATTTTTGGTTATAATAGGAGGTTGAGACTTTGTTCTATATTTGACGCAGAGCTATGAGGTATCTTAGACGACTTGATTGTTATCCATAACAGGAGATGGGAGAAAGTGTCAATTCGGCTTAGATAATTTGGAGGTTATTCAATCTATTAAAGAAACGTTTTCAAGACCTTATTATTCAGAACTTATCAAACGTATTCAATAAATTTTGGTGGAAGTAGTGCAATGAAAACTTTTATATATTTCTAAGAAAGAGACCACAAAAATTGATTGCATCACAAAGTTAACTTTCGATATAAATGAAGATCTACAATAGTTTGCAAAGAATTCATTATTTTTAAGTAATTTAATGTGATTATTGTGTTGGGATCTATTTAATAAAAAAATTAATGCAGAATCTTATGATTATACAATATCAAACATATTTTTTAAATTATGACTTAGTTTTTAATGATTTAATTCATTAGAAACTTTTATCCAGAAAACAGGGTTTTTGCATTTGGGCTTTATCATGATTAGGTGTTGGGAACAGAAAACAATGGCATGCAACTATTGGGCCAAATCTCATCTCAGAGTCTGAGATTGTTAAATTCCAAACAAAATATACCACCTTTCTAAGACCAAATGATGCTTTTTCAGATAAAATTAATGTGCTAAGAATGAAAACCATACATGAATAATCTCCTTCATCTCAACCACCTTAGATCAGTAGTGGAACATGGAGAAATTTCACCCCCAAAACTTTCAGTATAATAAGATGAGTAAAGTGATTCTTTCTCCATCCCATAATGACCCTCAAATGCACTCTTGAAACTAGGGCTTCTCAAATTCTGGCTAAAGCTACTACACCCAAGGCCAACAACATGATTTTCAGGTGCTGGATACGATAGTCTCTTCTTCGCTAACGATCCACCTCGTTCCCTCTCTGGTGTCGATGGTCTCTGTCTCGGTGTGCTCTGGGATCTTGCCTTAGCCTTCGCCGACTCTGTGGCTGCCATATAATTCGGCACCGTCGTGGCAGCTCCATTTACATACCGAGACATTCCGTTTGTGGTGCAATACGTGGAAGCTAAGCTAGGTGTGTTTGCTGCAGAGGTGTAGTATTTCTCTTCTTTGAAGCACCGAGGGCTAGCTGAACGTACTTGCAAAGGCTTTGTCTTGCAAGGGGAAGGTGTGGGTGGGAATTGGTTCAGAGAGAAACTATGGGGTCTTCTGATTGTTGGTGAAGAGTAGGATTGTAGCT
Organism: Gossypioides kirkii; assembly: GCA_005610355.1. Taxonomy (NCBI): domain Eukaryota; kingdom Viridiplantae; phylum Streptophyta; class Magnoliopsida; order Malvales; family Malvaceae; genus Gossypioides; species Gossypioides kirkii. The sequence goes on along the minus strand of CP032254.1, from coordinate 2,667,878 downwards.
TGTAACTATCTATTTCCACTGTTTTTATGGAGTCTTTTTTATCAGTTGATACCCGGTTGTTGTTATCCCATTGCTTTGTAGCCATCCACCGGTCAAGCCATTTTGTTCTTTCTTCAACCTCCTTTTCATCTTCAGCTGATGGGTTTCTTCTGGATCTCCATATCTTCAACATATGTTTAAAATTATTAGTTCATAATTAAACTTGCACTGGTACCAACATGAAATAGAAATAATAATAATTAAAAAAAAGAACCTGGTTAGAGAAAGCAAAAGCAAGTGCCTTTTCACGTTTCAATGCAGCTTCCTTCTTGGTTAGCAACAATGCTTCGATCTCTATACTAGTTTGTGGTCTATCGTCCCATTCATCTGTTGTACAGCTCATGTCTCGGGACTGTAGCATAAAATAAAACCATACACCAGCAAATGAAAAAGAGAAGAAAAAAAAGTTGATTAAGACTTACTTACAGCTACTTACCATGGACTTCCTCCTACGAATATCTTGAAGATATCTAGTCTCCCACAATGCATTGGTTTCATCAAACATGGACTTTCTTCTGTACCCTTCATGTGAAAGCCTTGCACGTTGTTGATCTAGCACTCGGTCTTGTACTCTAACCAAAGATTGCATGCATTTTAGTGCCAACTTTGCTTGCCTTCTGACATTGTGTCCTCTCACTAATGCTTGAAGCTTCACTAACCCTTTCAGTGCACGCAATGCTCTCCTAGCCTTAACAATCACAAAAAAGTTGTTAGATTGAGACCCGACAGTTTGTAGCAGATAATGACTAGTTTAATGATTAACTTCACTTACTAGGTAACCTCTGAAAGCTGTTTGAATGACAATAGCGGCATAGTGATAGTGTTCTCTAACATTGGCATAATTGGAAGGTCTAGAACTAAGCCTAACGATCTCAACAGCCGCTTGTGCTGTTGCCACAGCAGCTTCAGCTGCTGCAACGGCAATTGCGTGCCGTTGTTCCGCAAAATCCAATGCTGTTTCTGCTGAATTGTTAGCAGGTGGTGCAGCAGTACCTGTCGATGTTGTTGGTGTTGGTGTTGGTGTCTTTGCTTCACACTGTTGGACATGATTGATATTACTACTACTCCTTCTAAACAGCCATCTTCTTTTCTCCCTCTTCTGCACAACCCCAAAAGAAGCCATGCACCCACCACCAACTCAATTAAACAAATTATACTACAAAAAATAAATGCAAGAGAATGATGAAGTTGTTAATTACTATATACTACCTTTTCATCCTCTTCCTGATGCCCACATTCTTCTCTCCTTCTGCTACTCTTTTTCTCATAATCTTTACCTGGAGACCTAAAGGCATTTTTCACCATTGACAACCACGAGGTAGCAGTGTTCTTTCCCATGGTCAGGTCCAAGAAGAAGGAGAAAATGAAAGGGGATAGATAATTAAGAAGATAGGTATTTGTCTCAATTGATTCCTTCACAAATCATGAATATATTAAGTAAAGGAGAAAGCAAGAGAGAGAAGATGATGATATTCATTTGTTGCAGAATCTAACAAGATGGTACGACCTCCAATATATCTGCTAAGCGGTAGGTGTTTTCTAGTGGCATTGGGAGGGAAAAAAAAAGAACTGATGGGGGGTGGGGGGGAAAGTGTCAGATACTTTTGTCACAAATAACACTGTAAAATACTATCATATTATATGATAGAAGATGACATGAGAAAGGAGAGACTGGAGTGGTTTAATGTTGTCTTTGTTACATAAGAATCCAAAGTCACTTTGAAAATTGTTAAACCCTTTTCGATTGATGGGAGAGAGTGTGTGTATCTCATTGGCTTCACGTGTTTATAAGCAGCAAAAAAGACCGGTGATTCATTAGAAAAGATCAAGTGTTTTTTGTTTTTGTTTTTTTAATGTATGAAAATACCTCGAAGACCACCAAAAATACCACCCTTTTAAGTACCAACTTGAACAAAGGGAATCCCCTCTTTGAATGAGTTGGCTTCATTTCCATGGTGGACTGGTCAAACTTGGATTTTCTTGTCTAGTCTCCCGAATCCTTTCTTGTCTGAAAATACAAGTGTAAAAGCAAAGGACAGAGTAATGAATTTTTTATTGGCCATGCATGAAAGAGTAAACTCATAATTGACGTTGGAGATTTTATATATGTTGGTAATTTCCACTAGTAATTTTGTTGGCTTGTTTGTGAGAAGAAGAAGAAGAAGGGGGGGGGGGGGGGGCATGGTGTGTGATTAAAGGCTGTGGGTGGTACAGTCGGGTGAGGTCTAGTCTCAAATCCAAAGCCCCCACTTGATATTTGTTTTGGCGGTGTCCTTAAATGTACTTCGAGTTGATGAGTTCAGTCACAATTATTGTCACATGCTTCGCTCAACTCCCGGGAATGGCAGTCAGGACAGCACTCGGTTAGATGGGGGAGGCATTTAATCCTTCAATTTTTATATTCTATTTTAAGTAACAGTTAAATTGATTGTGGACGAATTCCCATCTTATCGAACCAATTATTTGTACTAATAATATATTTTTCATGTACTGTCACTTTAAAAAAATTATTTACTTTTACGTTTTTTTAAAAAATTAATCATATTAAAATTCGTGACTGTTATTTTTATTAATGTTATTTATAAAGTTTGAAGATATAATATAATTTATCATTATACCAAGATCAAATGCATATTAGTGAATATACATGCATTAACCGTGCATAATTTTTGATCGATGCAATTGAAATTAGATAGAATGGGCTAGTACAATTAGTATGAACCGAAATTTTAATTGGTGCAAAAAAGAGGGTTGATTTCAATGTTGTGTTATTGAAAAGAGGGCAAACTAACCAAAACCGATATGGAACCAACTATAATGATAGGATTAAAGCTCACTTGAAGTTCATATACACTAAAGCTAAAGCATATCGATGGTTTTGGACTTTAACCTATTAAAATGACCCACTCACTCAACTCATTGCAATCTTAAAAAATTTTAAGCCTGTAATGATAAGATATATTATACATTTAAGATAAAAATTTAAATTTATGTTTTAAAAAATATTATTGAGAAAAACAACTATGAACTTTAAAATGATTAATTTATATAGATTAAAATCATATATGAAATCTTTCTATCACTCTATATGTTGTATAGGTAAATTAAATGTTTTAAGTAATTAATGAAAAATAACATCTATCTTTAAAACCTTATACATTTATATATATTTGGGTTAATATGTAAATTTGTAACTATATTTTAAGTGAAATTTGAAATTTACCATCATATTTCATTTTGATTGGTATTTCTTATTGTCCTTATAAATTAAAAGTAATTTTACCTCTATACTTTAATTTTATATTAAATTTTGTTGCTTTGCTTTTAATTTGGTTGAATTTCGCTACTAAAGTTAATTTTCCATTAAATTTTGTTACTCAATTATAATTTAAAATAATAAGTTCATTGATATACTACTGCTTATTTTATAAAAAAAAAAACTTATTTTTTGTGATATATGTACTTTTATTTTTCATGTTTTTTTTTTCATTGAATATAAGCTCTAATTTATTTTATTTAAGTTTTAATATTTATAAGTTAAATTATTGTCAACTATTAAAATAAAATATTTAAAAGAATTATTTTATTAAATTATATTTTTAAATCATCAAAATTAATATTGAGTGGCAAATTTATTCACGTTTTTCAAAATAGCAATAAAAACAAAAAATTTCAATATGGCAAATTTGCATTTTAATCCTATGTATTTTGATACATTATTAATTCTTAGAAATTTAAAGTATTTGGAAACTTTTCCTTCTCTATTAAAAAGGCTATCTATTAAGGAAAGAACAGTTACAGCACACTCAATATGTCCAAAAAATATACAAAGCTAAATACAGTGGACCGACAAAATCCAAGCCCAGCCCAAGGGAAACCATACGCTCATGAAATGGGAAAGAGCATCCAAATTAAAGAGGGTGTTATACTATATATCGATAATAGTAGTAAAAATAATTATAAAACAATAAAAAAAACAATAACACGTAAATTTTACATGAAAAATTTTTATCATAAAAACCACGGGTAGAGTAAAAGAAATTCACTAATGTTAAAAACAACAATACAAGAGATTTTCTGCTACACACGTTTTAAAGTTTAAACAACCTTTTTATAATCAACGTCCAATAAAAGAAGTATAGTTCTTTAACTTGTGTGGTAAGGTCCGTAATTCGGCTTCAAGTCATAACCCATCATAGATCCCAATTTTGTCTCTTTATTTGATTTATTTAACAATTTGGTTGTAGCTCAAAATTTTCAAATCGAAATTCGAATCACACAATACTAACATAGGGTTTAGAGTTGTTGTCAACTGTCGCCAAAATTAGGGGTGAGCCGAACATTTTAAACTGGAGGCCAAAATTGAGTTGTAAAATTTTTGTGGTTATAAACAAAAAATTACCTTGAATATTATAAATTTAACCTTTGTTGTATATAAAAATTATAAAAAAAATACCTCTCAAAGTAATTTAAAAAAAGAAAAAATTTTGTATACAAATTCTAGAAAAATAAAATCTCAAAAATATTGTTGAAGAATTAATATACATGAGAAATAAATAAAATATTATTTAATATCAAATTAAAAACAAAAAAAATTAGGTCATTACATACTCCTCGATGTTTCTTAAAATGAAAATAGGAATATCTTCAAGTTTTATGCCCTTGAAATATCCAAAACTGATATGTAAAATAGACTTTGATGCCATTTATCAATATAATATTTTTTATTATATTTTAAAACAAAAACTAAAAAATTAATTATATAAAAGGAAGGGTGCTTAATTGAATTAAAAATGCTATAGATATAAATACATGAGTGTAGTTTTGTAAGGAGTTGGAGTTGCTTAGTTATATAACAAGTATAAGTAATACACTTCTATTTTTGAAGGTGAAGATATTCAATTCAATCACATTTGTTAGAGCCAATCATTGCATATAGTGCCTTTTGTTTTCTAATTCCCAATTTTAGATTTTAAGATTTAGCTGTACGAATAAATAAAACCAAAATCGATAAATATGTGTTGTATAATGATGAAAATAGACATTTAATTTTGTTTTCAGCCTGTTGTATTTACTTCTTCATTAAGTACACTATTAATTACTACCATAATTTCTCATGAGATAACTAAAAAGTTTGGGCAAAGAAATTGGCTTTTCCAATTGAAGGATTACAGATAAGCAATCAATGTCAATTCATGAAGTCAAACAACTCCCTAAATTTAAACTTCTTTTAGGGACCCTCTCTGTATATTTTTATCTAATCAATCTACCATTACTCTTAAATCCCATCGATTGCTAATTCAATTTTAGCTCGATTTATAAGTTCGAGTGTGCTGAAACACATTATCTTTTTATTTATGGATTGAGAAAGGGCTATGAGTAGTTTTAGACATTGTGTCAAAAAGAATAAATATGATCAAAACCTATAATGAAATTGTTAAAAAATTCCATCGGTTTTAATTGGGTTAATGAATTATTTGTCCCTCAAGTTCCACCCAATTATTACTTTAAATCTTAAAATTATACATGAACTTTGATTTAATGTGCAATTATATAAATGAAATTTAATTTTGTGCAATTATACACATGAAACTCTAATTGTGGTTCAAATGTATACTTGAAACTTTAGTTTTGATTTAATCATGTACATTTAAACAAATAAATACATTAATTTATTTTTATATTGGATGAATATAATTATTTATGTATGTAATATATAAACACAAAATAATATTATATCAATAATTGTGTTACTAATTTACAAAAATTGGATAAATCAAATTTTCATGTATAAATTTACACAAAATCAAAGTTCATGTAAACAATTACACATTAAACCATAATTTATATATAGTTTTTAGATTTATCCTGAATTTTTTTATCACTGTAGTACTTGAAGTATCTAAACATTAAGCACGTTACTTTAGCTGTTACTACTGTTAAACAAAAAGATGTCAAACACATTATCCCAGTTGTTGCTGCCATTAAAGAAAGATGAGTGCGCCACGTCACTCAATTTTATTTTATTTTATCTGAAATGAATACAACAAAATTAAAAATTAGGAAAAATTATAAAAAATTTCTAGAATTAAAAAAAATAAAAAAAAAGTCATAACCATGAATGTTTTTCTATTTTTTAAAAAAATTTAATTTTTTCACAATAAAACTCAAAAAAATAGCAAAAAAGAAAAGAAAAAAAAATTACAAACATGGAGTTTTAGAAATTATCTTTTCCACATAAAATTAAAAGGAGTTTCAGAAATTATCTTTTACACAAAAAATTACAAACATTATAAAAGGAGTTCCAAAAATTTTCATCTGTCTTTTATCAGTAAAAATGGTGAAACTTTTAATAGAAAAGATTAGTTTGATATTTGATTTAATGTACATGAATTAATTTACTATTTTTTGAGTAAATAAAATAAAATGTCATCCAACTCTTGGCATAAAGACGTTTGTAATACTTTTACCATAACTAATCTGTTGGATATTATTTCACATAGTTTCTTTTCTCTAATACACAACTAATCAGGAAAAGGATTGAATGAAACAGTGACACCACGTCATTTATGTCCCTTTTCCAATAGTTTTATACCACATCAGTATTTTCATTCTTAATTTCAACATTTTCATCCTGAAAAAATTAAATTATAATTAAAATCTTGAAATTTAGGATGAAATTGTTGATGTGTCAAAAAACTATTGGAAAGGGATAATATCTCTGTTTCAAGGAAATATAGATTCATTTAAAGAAAATTGCAAAGAATATAACACACGTAGCGTATGTATTTCTTAGTAAGGAAAAAGGGGATACCATTTATGTCATTAAAAACCATTTAAAGTTGCCATTTATAGTGAAAAGATGGAGCAGCAAACTAATGATAATTGTAAATGCAAATGCTCCTAAATGATTTTGCAATAATTGTGATTAACTCTCACTACTAATCTTATTTATATTTTTAAAAATTAGATTAGGAGGGAGTGGCAACGACGTACCATGTTAACCTTGTTGAAACCATGTGACTAATTTGATATATTTATAGATATACACCTATATGTATGTATCCATGTTATAATGAACAAATGACAGTTCCCTCTCAACATCCATCATCAATTCCATGTAGAAATTAACCAAGACTCGGTTTTAATGAAATTAGTCAACATTTTCATTTAATACGGGTTAAATTAAAAGTGTTCAAGCAGTTAATCAAATCGAACAAATATTAATTGAATTAATCAAACTTTTTAATCTTTTAACCGTTTTAACCATTAACCGAACCGATACAATATTTGATCAGCACACTTCCCCAATGTGAATTATGTGATGCAACCAAGTGGATATAATTATTTGTGTTTTTTGGCGTGTGAGACCCATGAAACACATGTGCCTCAATCCCATACTCTAATTATAAAGTCACCACTAACCTATTAATCAGTGTATGAACAGGATAGCTAACGAATTAAGGGAAAAAAAACATATTTAATCTATATTCCCTGTAATAATCCTTCATATATGGTGAGATGATTGGTAATTTGATCCATAACATCGTTTTTTTTTCCTGAGTGTAACAATGCTTTCCCATCTCATGGTTCTTCACCCTTTTTTATGCAAATACATTCATATACATATATACATAGTCATACATACATACATACATACATATATACTATGCCAGTCTTTTGTATGATATTGACATTTAGTTTTATTATACAGATAGATGGCATAAAGGGTCTGATGATGATGAGGGTGACGGTGAGGACGACTTGGTGAAGCTCCATAGATCATTCTCGTCTCTGTATACGTTGGAGTTTTGATTTGATCTGAGCAAATTTAAGTGCGATAATTGAACATCATCATCGTGACAGAGACTGAAAGCTGCATTAGGGTCATTAAAACACCATAGTTGCTTGCTTGTTTCTTGTTGACCATTTAGCTGGGATGCCACAAGTCGGTCCAAGGTGACCCAATCATTAACGCCATTTTTGGACTCACAAACACCAGCAGTGCCTTGTTGGTTGATCGAAGATGGTTCAGTTTCAGTCAGCATATCGTCGATGGATTGGTAACAACAAGGTTTGATGAAGCTTCTATCTTGATCAAAGAGTGTTGGGCTTTCCAACCTGGGCAGATGCATGAACCTTTCATGTACCCCATTGTTGGTGTTGGGGATATCCACGTTGTTGTTGCTCAATGAACCATTCTCCATCTTACAACAAGTCCTTCCCATGTGAAGAAGAATTTGATCTAGAACCCCATCGTTGCATGAATCAAGCATCTCCCCCTTTGAATCCAGACAAGTGGAGGAAGAGCTTTTAGGACTTTCTAGGGTTTTCTGATAATACTTCTTTCTAAATACACGACAAACCACCCAACCTTCTTCAGGCACTGAATCTCCAATGCCATTTGATGCCTGAACCCATTCAATAATTTCATATAAGCAAAAACAGATTCAACACAGAGGAATATTGCTCCAATATTACATACATGTATACTTACAGTAGAGTGATGGGTACTAGTACTGTTATGATCGAGCCTGTACTCATGCATAATCCAATCAGATTTTTGTCCATGTGGAGCTCTTCCTTTATAAAAAACCAATGTCTTTCTCAATCCAATCCTTTTTAAACCGCTATAAATAATCTTATCACGCCCAGTTGCTTTCCAGAACCCGGCAGCCGTTGCACGATTAGTTCGGGTCCCCGTAGGATACTTTTTGTCCTTGTGGCTGAAGAAGTACCAATCATTCTGTGGAGTGGATCCTATTTTGCACTTCTCTGCATAATTAGCCCACAAAAAAAAATGAAAAAAATGGGTTTGTTTTGTTTTAATATGGTAATGGCAGTACTAATACAGTAATACTACACCTTGTATATCCCATGGCTCAAGCTTGTTGAGATCAACTTCTCGAATAACATCAAGGTCTATCTTTTGAAAAGCCACTTTCTTTCTGAGATAATAGTGAAGAAGCTCCTCTTCTGTAGGATGAAATCTAAAACCAGGAGGGACCCGAAACTGCCCATTTATGGATAGATTCATATCTTCTGACATTGTATCTGATCTCTGCAATTTTCAGGAAAGAAAATTGGGTATATATCCTTGCCGGTATATATATAATACAAAAAAATCTTAGAAAAAATGAAATGAGCTAAGAGAAAGAGAACGAAGAAGAGCAATAACAAAGGCGAGAGAGAAGGGTGGAGAGAGAGAGGTGGGGGGTGTTTCGTAAAGGGTAATGCAGTCATGATAATTTATAATGGTGGTAGGTCAGGGCATAAATAGACCAAAAAATGCATGAAAAAGATAAAAGCATTGGTTTTCATGACCCAGTGTGTACTTAACCGTGGGGTCTATGCGCTAGCGAAGAGCCAACCACTTAAAACTAGGATTAAATTATGCTATTTGTCCCTGTACTATACATATGATATTGATTTAGTACATTTATTTTAATTTGGTTACTTTCAATTTTTGCATTTTTAGAATTTTAAAAGTTTAACCTAAACCAAATGCTAAATATTAAGTTCATATGATGCGGCAAACATATAATCGTATATGTAATATCATGTCCACTTGCTTTTTCCACATATTAGAGAACATAGACTAAAGGTATAATTCTATGTATGATACAAGATTAATAAGGTCAAGATTAAAATATCAAAATTAAAAAAAAAAGTACATAAACTAAGATTTATCAAATTAAAGTACATGGATTAAAATTTAAAAATTGAAAACTATCAATTTGAAAAGTAAAAAATACTAAATTTACAACTTAAACAAAGTAGAAGATCTAATCCCAAAATTTGACCTTAAAACTAGACACCCCTTTTTAAGAGAAAACATAGAAAGCAAGAAATTAAAATGAGGCGAAGAATGTAAAAGGGCAGTAGGTCCAGCTAGTAATGTAAACGGTAAAAAAAAAAAAACCGGTGGGTCCATAAGAAAATATGCGACAGCCGTCTCAAACGATGACCCTCGACCTTAATATCCATTTGAAATAAACCGCCCTTTTTACTTGTGTGCAACGACCCTGGACGACAATTGAGGAGGTAATGGCGTAGTGGTGATGTATGCATGCTTGTCATTGACGTAGGCTTTGCACTGTATTAAAATTACAATGACGTCGTGGAACAATGTATGTATGGTTGGTCCTTCTCTTCTATTGATGAATTACTATAGGTTTGCATGAATATCCTGCCTAGTTGAGCTACATGTCACATGATGTAACAAATTTATGTTCAAGCTAGCCATGTAAAACCTTAAACTCCATCCTTTCTTATCTTACAAATATATTTATTAAATGGTTTATAATTAAAATTAAATTGATATCTTACAAATATATTTATTAAATGGTTTATAATTAAAATTAAATTGATTATTTGATAAAGGGTGTCATAGTACATATTGGGTTACAAGGGAAGAGGGAAGGGGGGGTGTGTTAGTGTCTATGGCAGTAATGATGAAGTTTGCGTGGAAATTGACGGAGCAACCACTTTTTTTATACTAACCTTAAAACTGGACATTTCATCTCTTTTTATCACCTTCTTGTAGTTGTAGGTCGGACAATATGATAACGTGGTTGAATTTTGAGATTATAATCTAAGCTTACACATTCTACTACATAACTATATTCCGTTTATATGAATATCCTTTTAACAACCAAGTTTACACCATTTGTTTCATCTGACGTCTATTCTGATGCCAGCGGCACGTTAACATTTAGACCCAAACTCATACATTAAGAAGGTGAGAATGAATAGGATTGGTTTGATTTTAAAATGATATTCACTCTTTTCTTTTTCTTTGTTAAGTTTTACCGTTCAACTTTTTCAAATTAAATATTAATTTTGTCTACACGATGATAGTGGTAGTCTTCGTGTTAGTTGTTGGTCGCAACTTCTTTCATAATATATATTTTTTAATTTTTATCTACATTTTCACGATTTTTGTTTTGTCTACTCTATTTTTCTCTAAAAGTAGTGGTGGTTTTAGATTTTAGTTTCTAATCGTGTTCTAACATATATATGAGATTTGTCAACTACCAAACTTATTGAGAACTATTCTCAGAAAGTCTTATCTTGATGAAGCACGGTGATGATGTTCATAAAATTGAAATGAGATGAGGAAAAGGAGGACGATAGGCCATTTGAGACTTGACATTTTGTGTATCTATGATGCTATGAGTCTTTTGGGGCTTTTGACAATGGTTTCTTGGTTTACTAAATTTCAATTTTAGGGTAGTCTGATGATGCTGGGGCTAGGATGCAATTTTTAACGATTTAATCAAGGTGATACATATCTGATTTGTTTCTAAGTTCTTCTAATATTGCAATTGTTGTCAATTTATCTTTCTCCTCAATGGCGATTATTCTGTAAACATAGCACTTGTGCATCAATTTATACGGTCATATTTATTATTTATATTATGGGTCATACCTTTATATTTTTATTGTTCATTGTTCTCATTAATAATAGTAATTTATTAAAAAAACATAGTTATTTTGCTTTACTAATGTGATCAGTGCAAAAATTCCCAATTATTTGTGATATTTTTCCTCTTAAATTATGCTATATATTTATGTTCTTAATTGTATTATTTATATTTATATTTTTTATTACGGATTTAGGGAATAATTGGAGAAAAGGAATTTAAAATTTATTTTTGGCAAGTCTTTGTGGTTTGAACTTTTAACATAGTGCAATTTCAATATTTTGGTAATAACTTGGACTACAAACCTCCATTTGAGATCATAATATATAAATTCTAAGTGAATTGAAAGATCTAACTAAAGTTATTCCACGACTCAAGTTCAAAAACATCAACAAGTCACACAAAAACGGCTTAAAAGTACGAAGAGATTAGGTTACTAGGCGATCACACCGATAACTATAACCAATTTATTAAAAACATTAAAATTCATCTTTACATCAATAATCAAATCCTTGAATCAAATAGAGAGTTTACTTTGACTAGAGTTTCATCTCATTTATTTTTCACAAATTTTTAATTATTACTTTCTTTATTTTTTATTTTTTGCAAATCTTAATTTTAATTTTTAAATTTTTCTTAAAATAAAATCCCATCCTTTATTTTAATTATTTTAGTAATAGAAATAACATTAATTTCAATTTTAAAGGTTTTATTTTTGACGACTTTCACACCGTACAACTAACTTGTTCTAGTCCCTTTCTTGCTTTTGAAAAGGAAAATGGCATTTATTTAAAGAAAAATTAAATATTTTATTAAACCTAAAGAAAAACATATAAAAGAAATATTAATAAAATGTTTTCTTACGCTTGAGCAATAATTTTTTTATGAAATAATAATTTTATTTTATTTTCATAACACATTGGTTAGAGTATAGTGTTGCGATAATATTTTTTTATTTTTCAAAATAATTAAAATATATTTATTTTATTTAATTTTGGAATCATTTGGGCTTGAGTGTGATGACAATTTTTTTAATTTTTTGAAATAATATAATAATGATTATTTATTTTATTTCATTTTCGGGGCCTTTGGGCTAGAATTCGGTGTTGCAGTAATATTTTTATTATTTTCCGGAATAGTTATAATAATGAGTATTTATTTATTTCATTTTCGGGGCACTTGTCCTAGAGTTTGGTGTTGTAATAGTTTTTTGAATATATTAATGTGATTATATGTTAATATCTGTTTATATTTTATTGACATACACTTTGCACATATAGGTATTCGAACCCAGAACTCTTAAGATGAACAATATTCTTTTTTTCACTGGAGTCACTCGTTGAGTTCTTTGGTGTTGCAATATTATTTTTACTATTTTCTGAAATAATTATTAGCATTTATTTTATTTCATTTTCAGGACACCTTGGCATGTGTCTAGTAATGCAATATTTTTTTATTTTATGGAATAATTATAATAATTATTTTATTTTATTTTCAGGACACTTGGGTTTGAGTATAATGTAACAATAATATTTTTTTTAGTTTTTTGGAGAAATTGGAATAATTAGTATTTATTTTATTTCATTTTTGGGCACTTATGTTTAAGTCCGGGGATTCAATAATTTTTATTTTCTGGAATAATTATAATAATTAATATTTATTTTGTTTTATTTTCAGGGTACTTGGGCTTAAGTCAAATGATGCAATAAATTTTTTTTATTTTTCAGAATAATTATTTTTTAATTTATTTCATTTTTGGGGCACTTGAGCTTGAATTTGGTGTTGCAATAATTTTTTTTTGAAAAATTTATTAGTTATTTTATTTCATTTCCAAAGCATTTGGGCTAGAGTTTGTACTAAAATATTTTTCATTTTAGCTAGAGTCTAATGTTAGAATAATATCTTTTTTATTTTCCGAAAGAATTATAATTATTAGTATTTATTTTATTTCATTTTTGGGCACTAAGTTTGAATTTGGTGATGCAATATTTTTTTTATTTTTCGGAATAATTATAATGATTATTTATTTTATTTCATTTTCGAGACACTTAAATTTAAATCTAGTGCTACAATAATTTTTTTTATTTTCTTGAATAATTATAATAATTTTTGTTTATTCTTATTTAATTTTCAAGATACTTGTGCTTGAGTCTTAAATTGGTATGATTTTTTTGACAAGGACTAATTTCCTTAATATTAAAATTGAGAGTAGAATCAGGGCTTTTCACCGTTTTTGTAACATAATTTCAGTCGCGAATCCGCTAAGTCAGGGGTGAATGGGCTCGGGCCACTAATCGAAAAAGGGCTTGGATATTTTGAAGCCGAGCTGAAGAGAAAAGAATGAGAAAAAAAGAGGCGGACGCCAAAAGATTTCATAGTTGTAGTTTTTCTCATGTTTTATTCCCTTTTAGTTCCGGTCCGTCTCTGCGCGAGGAACAAAGCCATTCTCGTCTACCCCTGCGAACGCCGAGAAAGTCCCTCAAACCATCGCATCAGCAAAGGGTTTTAATGTTTCCAGGTACTCATTCTTCAATTACAACTCAATTTCGGCAAAAAAGGTAGCGCAAAAGATGTTAAATTAGCCCAACAGTTTTAGTTCAATGTGAATTGGGGGTGGTTAGGATAGGAATTTAGGATTTTTTTTAGGTTAGGTCTTTTTGATTATTTTTTTCTAACTAGGGTTTAGGATAACAAATATGAAAGGCCGGACGCAGCGGGCCGATACCCATGATGATTGGGGAGACGGTTCATGGACCGTGGATTGCATCTGCGGTGTCAATTTTGACGACGGTGAAGAGATGGTGAAGTGCGATGAGTGCGGCGTCTGGGTGCATACGCGCTGCTCTCGTTACACCAAGGGAGAAGAGTTGTTTGCCTGTGACAAGTGCAAGAACAAAAGCAACCGTAACGACAGCGAGGAAACGGAGGTGGCACAGTTGTTGGTTGAACTGCCAACGAAAACAGTTAGGATAGAGAGTAGCTCTACCCGACGGCCCTTTAGGCTTTGGACTGATATCCCCATGGAAGAGCGTGTTCATGTTCAAGGGGTTCCAGGAGGGGAACCTGGTTTGTTTAGTGGGCTGTCTGGGGTTTTTACGCCGCAACTATGGAAGTGTACTGGGTATGTGCCTAAGAAGTTTAATTTCCAGTATAGGGAATTCCCTTGTTGGGATGAGAACAAAGAAGATGAGAACAAAAATGGTAAGCAGAATGAGTTTGAGAGTGGGAATCCTGCTGATAATGGTGCCGGTGTTCTGTTTTCGTTGTCTAAAGAGAGGGTGTTTAGTGCTCCGATGCATCCGAAGAAGGATGTTTTAAATGAAGGGAAGAAGAGTGAGAGTGAAGATTTTGATGGAAAGCATTGGCAGAATGGAGTAAGGAAAGATAGGGGTGTACTTCAGCCTGTTATGGCACCCTCCAGTAAGCAGAAAAAAGATGAGCCTGGGGTGTTCAAAGATAGGAGTACAAGGAAGAAGTCTAGAAGTTCTGCTGAGAAAGAGGCTTACGAGAAGAAGAGATCTGTACAGCCCCATAAAACAGGTTATTTAACTTTGCAATTGATTTATTGCTTTATAAATATGTGCAAATGGAGAGATTCACTTCTTATAATTATTATTATATCATGAGAAATGTCGTTATTTCTTCAATAACTCTTGTTTCATACCATTGGAATGAACGGTAATGGTGAGCCTCATCTTTACCAGAGTTGGCATATGCATGTTGACTCCAGATTCTTTCTGTTTTTGTTTGCATTCTTATTACTAGTGTTTAGACCCAGCTGTGATGCAAAACAATTGGAATTTTATGAAGACAGAGTTCCAAAGTCTTACACGACTGGTGTCCAGAGTGGAAAGAACAAAAATTTGAAGGACAGTGTGCATCAAGAACCAACTTCAGATGGTAATCTTGCATCAAACCATGTGGTTGAAAGACCCAAGAACAACTCAAGTGGAAAAGAGCGTGCTTCAGATGTCTCCACTTCTAGCATGTCTGGACATGATTCAATTAGAATTGATGGGAAGGAGCAGAAGGCTGATGAGCAACATCCCACAGCTATGACAAGCACTCCAAAAACAGAAGATCTCGCTCAATTGCCATTAGTGAACAAATATACTGGGATAACTCCTATTAAAGAAGAGGTATCTTTGTTATGCTTTTCATTCATTGGTATCATGGACTGGATTTTGTTTCTTTTGTTATTTTGTCCGATATAATGGCTGATGGGACTTTATATATATATCGGAAGAAGTGCCATTAGTTGGTGTCACTAGGACTGTCACGGCTCCACCATCTTTAATTTTCTAGAAGCAAGCGTCTGGTGATGTGAAATCAAAAGCAAGTCTGTGATGATGTTTTCAGGACCTTCAAAACTAGCACGTGCAGTTTGCATGCAGTTTGAGGATGCATGCAATCCTCCATCTGCCTTTGTGTAGTAAAATAGTAGAGGGCTATTTGACAATTATTTCTGATATGCTTTTGGTTTCACACGGCATTTTATATAACCTTCCATATTCTTGCAACAGGGTGATGGCATGGCAATTGACAAAGTAGATGGTGTTGTAGTAGAAGGTTCTACAAGAAGTCCTCAGGACCATCAGGTCGATGCTTTGGCTAGTACTGCCCTGAAAGTTCAGGGAAATAATATTCTTAAAGATTCTAATAGCGGCATCTCTTGCAGCTTTGATAAATCTGATATTGAGGTGAAAAGAGAAATGAATGATGATGATTCTAATGTTGTCTTAATTAATCAACGTTCTAATCCTGATGATACTAAAGACACAGAAATATCTTTCCATCAGACATCAGAAACCTCCCAAATGAATGATTTGGTTGGAGGATTTTCACATTCGTCTGACAGTAAGGCAAGAATCAATGAATCAGAAATTGTTGCTGATTGTCATTCTGATAAAGCAAATGAGTTGTCTGGCCATTGTTCGTTGCTAAAATGCGATTTGGAGGGTTCAGAAGTTTCTGAGACTGTGAAGAAAATTTCTCCAGAACCCAACCGTATTCCTAGATCTTCTGAAGAGTCTAAACCAAGTATAAATGTTCTGAGCCCTGAAGAACAGTGTAACCAGCATAAAATGGTAGCATGCATTGGAAGGTCATCTTCCACCTCATCCGCTTCCATATTTGCTGTATCATCTGTTCCTGATAGCTCTAAACCTACGGATTCTCAGAATAACTCAAAGCAACAAGTAATACCTGACAACAATGTGAGCAGTAAGAAAAGCCACGCTACAAATGATGTGCCTAGGGATGAAGACAGACATGACTTATCACGTAAGGCAGTAAAAGAGCGACCAAAATCCTCTTTTAGTTCTACATCAAAAGTCCCACACCAAAGCAGGATTTCACATGCTTCCATTTCAAAAAGAAACATATCTGAATCAAAAGATTCTGTGCCTTCCTCATCTTTAAAGGCATCTTTGATGCAGAATAGTTCAGTTACGTCTGTCTCTGGTGAGTCTGCCAGCTCACTGCAAAGTCAGTCTGTTTCATACATTCAACAAAACAAGACATCGGCTTCAGGTTTCCCATTGAAGGGTGAAAAGTCCAGTCAGTCAAGTTCCCAGCCAGCATCTAAGGCTGCACATGCATCATCAATACACTCCTTTGCAACATCAAATTCCACTACTCTAAGTGATGAAGAGGTGTGAGATCAAGTTCCATCTTCTAATAAGATTTATACCTTTTCTTTCTAATTTTTTATGAAAATTTCAGGAGTTTCCTTTGACAAAATTTCCTCCCTCTTCAATTTCAGCTTGCTTTGCTTTTGCACCAAGAACTTAATAGTTCTCCAAGAGTACCTCGTGTTCCTCGTGTGCGGCAGGCTGGGAGCTTTCCTCAGCTGGCATCTGCAACTGCCACAAGCATGCTAATGAAACGCACATCTAGCTCAGGAGGAAAGGATCATAGTATGGTAATATGTCTACTTCATTATCTTACATTACTATTCCAACTTGTAATTCCCGTTTTAAGTGTTAGTTGCATTGGTAAAAGAGGTTTAGGAGAAGATTCTGCTTTGATGAATGGTTCTTAATTGATACATTTGTAGGTCCCTAGAAGAAAAAACAAGGATGCATCTAAAGATGGATCCCGTGGATCTCGTGAGCTTGATCATGAGGCTAAAAGAACTGATAAAGTGCTATCTTCACATGATCAGAGACAAGATCTTGGTTCTGCCATGGATGCTTCTGCTAGAAGGAATGACAAGAATGTACATACCACACTCTCCACAGCCACAAACAGTGGCCCTTCTTCTTCAACTGAAGCTAATGAACAAAATTTGTCATATGTACGTAGTTCACCTAGAAATTTATCTGATGATGACATAGGCACAGCTCGTGGTTCTGTACCTCGTACTTTACCTGGTAACTGCCTCTACGAGGAAGTCTGGTTTACAAAGTTTTCTTGAGTTGGGACCAATCTCATGTTTATTTGCGTAGCATCTAATTAACCATTTATAATATTCTTCATATTTTCAGGCTTGATAAATGACATTATGAGCAAAGGCAGGCGAATGACTTATGAAGAGCTATGTAATGCAGTCCTGCCGGTATGTTGCTTCTGTCGTGCAGAGTGCCTACTGTCTGCTTTATGCCATCTTTCACTTCTGCTAGTTCTTGGAGGAGAAATATTGCTTCTCATTCATTTCTTTTCTGCTTTTATTCCAGCATTGGCCTAACTTGAGGAAACATAATGGAGAACGATATGCGTATTCTACTCATAATCAAGCTGTTCTCGATTGCCTAAGAAATCGACAAGAATGGTCTCAGTTAGTTGATCGTGGCCCCAAGGTATGCACATACGTTGTGGCTGAGCATCTTTTATTATTTTGTTTGTGCATTGTTTTCTGCTGAGAGAATAAAGGGTGCAATTTTGAGTTAGAAATTCCTTATGGGACCCAAAACCATAAAATCAGTCTGGTGTGGACTTTTCTCTGTGGTTAATAATCATAACTTGTTGCATGTCTTGCAATTTTGTCCTTGTGGATTCTCCTTGCTTTCTCCTTTTGGTTTAGCCAATGAAAACCTGAGATGTTCTGAGCAAAATGGAAAGAAAATATATGCCAATGCAGCCTTTTGGAAAGTTTGAACTATCAATGTGAAATCTAAAGTTTATTCATCTATTGGCATGACAATGACATGGCTGTGAAGGGAGATGGGTTTTTGCTTCGACTCTTGTGATTATGAGGTTCGGTGTTCTGGTCTTTTATGCCAACATTGTTAAGCACTTTCAGTGATAATGTGGAAACCAAAAGTTGTGTAAAATTAAACAAAAACTAATAGAAAGAATAGGGAGCAAAGTCAAGGGGGGAAAAACCATGGGGGCTTGTTGTGAATATCTCCTGGACTATGATTCAGATTTTCTATCCTGTACATACTAGAGAATTGGCGTGCGGTTGTTTTCTATTTTTTGTTCTTCCATTTACATAATTTTCACTGTTCTTTTAAGTTTTAAAGAATATTCTTATTGTTGGTTTTTTATTGAAGATCTAAATGACATTATTGTGTACCAGACTAATTCAAGTAAGAAAAGGCGCAAGGCAGATGCTGAAGATTCAGATGATAATGAATTCGGCAAGGGAAGAAGTACGAAAGAGGTAGAAAGCAAAAGCCTCGAGTCACAGAAAGAAGAGTTTCCCAAAGGCAAAAGGAAAGCGAGGAAGCGCAGGCGACTGGCTTTGCAAGGAAGAGGAATAAAAGATGTCCGCAGGAGAAGGAAAGTAGATTTCAGTGATGATGATGCCGGACCCTTCTCTAACTCAAGTGAGGAGAGCATGTTCAGTGACGATGAGATCCAAGGAAGTGGAGCTTGCCCGATGGGAAGTGACGCATCAGCAAGCTCTGATGGGATAGGGTCCATGTAACTTAATAGCCTAGAGTCATGGTTTTCAACTGATTTTCAGAGATGAAGAAATGGACTCTTGGTCTTTAAACATTTGGATAGTGCTCTTCTGTTTCTCATCTCCCATCTGCTGATCACGAGATGATTCTTGTATTGTATTTGTATCCAGTGACCACCTTTTGTGCAGCAATGGGTTCATGCCAGATCAACAATTCACTATTTGCCTTCTTCCATAGGTCTGATGCTTGGTCGGCTCCACCTGTAGTTCCTGCCGGTTTGTCTATGGGTGTGATTGATATGTAGTCCTAGTCCTAGTTCTGTACATAGACGGATATTTTTGGTAGTATTATGTTAGAGACTACCGCAAGTTTTAACATAAGTTCCAACAGCATTGGCTCCTTTTAATTATTATTTCCTTCATAACAAGTATAAGTTGCCGTCAGATTTGATCATTCCTTCCTTAATATAATGAGCAAAACACCAAATATTTCTATATCATTTGTGGTTTTATAATCTTTGGACTGACTTTTGGAGTTCAACAATGCCTGCCTTTCAATCGGTTAATGAGTATATATCCCAAGATGTAGGAGATGAATTTATACTTTATAAAACATTAGGGGAAAGCAAATAATAAAAACTCATAATAATTTTTCAAAAAACGGGAGAAATCGAAGTTTTATGTTAATTTTCTTTTCGGTCAATCAAGTTTTATGTTTATTTAGATATATTATTTTTTAGGGTAAATTTTAAAAATAGTCATTTTTATTTGTCTGAGGTTATATTTTAGTCACTTATGTTTGAAATGTTACGTTTTAGTCATTTATGTTATTATTTTGTTACGAAGTAATCATTATGCCGTTAAGTTCTGTTATCTCCCTAACGGTAATCCTATGTGGCAGTTCAACTAGATTTTAAGTGCCAACTTGGATTTTCAAATGAGATGAAAATAAAATTTTAATTAATTAAAAATTTTAAACCTAAATCTTAGCTGAAAAAATCCTAAACCCATCTCTACACACCTCTCATCTTCATCTTCTTTCCTTTTGAAACCCATTAACTCAAAGAAATTTAATAGGAAGAAGATATTGGAACCAAAGATATTGAATCTTTTGGTTAATGAGTTTTAAAGATTCAAGATTTGAAACAGATTTGTAACTAAATATATTGGAATCAAAAGAAACTTAACGGGAAGAAGATATTGGAACAAAATATATTGAATCTTTTGGTTAATGAATTTTAAAGATTCAAGCTTTGAGACAAATTTGTAACTAAATATATTGGAATCAAAAGAGAAGAAGAAAAAGAAGATGGAGAAGAGAGGAAGAAGATGAAGAAGAGAGACATGTGAAAATAGGTTTAAGATTTTTTAGTTAAGTTTAGGGTTTAAAATTTTTAATTAATTAAATTTATTTAATTAAATATTTATTTTCATTCCATTTGAAAATCAAAGTTGACACTTAAAATCTAGTTAGACTGCCACGTAAGATTACCATTAGGGAAATAACGAAACTTAACGGTAGAATAATCACTCCGTAACAAAATAATAACATAAGTGATTAAAACGTAATATTTCAAACATAAGTGACTAAAATGTAGCATGAGACAAATAAAAGTAATTATTTTTAAGTTTACCCTATTTTTTATTAAATTGAAAAAAGGAAAAGAATGGTCATTTTCTATAATTAGCAAGTGGAGTATTCGGGGATTTTTTTACCTTTCTCTTTACTTGTTAAACAAGAAGTTAAAATATATTATTTGGGTCAAATATAAAATTCGAAAAAAAGAAAAGAAAAGAAAAGGAGAGTAATAATCTAATCTTCACAGGAGAAAGGAAAACAAAAACAAAAACAAAAACAACAGAGAAGAAAAAGAAATAAAAAGAAAATATAAAATAGAGTTTTTCAATCTATTATGATTTGGGTAATATCCCGTTTTATTGTTGAAGCCTATAAAAAGGTGAGTGACTCAGGAAAAGACAAGATCGTTGAAAAGACGGTAAGTTTAAGTTGGTTGCCTTTTGTCCAATTAACTCCATTTCTCCTCCCCCAATAATCCCTCTCTCATTTCCCGATCTGCTTTAGCTTTAGGGTTCTCCACAATATTCAAATTTCCCTTCTTCTTCTTCTTTTTTTAAAAGAAAGAAATATTTTGTTTTCTAATTTTCTTACATTTATTCGTCGACGAACAAGCGATTTATCTGTGCTTTGATTCTGATCTCTCTAGGTGATACAAATCTGCTTGATTTCTGGATTGGAGATTTAATTGTTGTAATTTCCTTTTTGGTTTAAAATGAATTTTGTGATTTGGTTGATGTTTAGGGTGGTAATTCATCGATCATGACGATTCCAGATTCGGGATGCGTGATGGAGAACGGAGCGAGTTGCTTGCCGAGCACGCCCGAAGAAGAGAAAAAGATCGTTACTGATTTAAGAAACGAATCCGAATGTAACTTGAAAGAAGGGAATTTGTATTTCGTTATTTCTAGCAGGTTCGTTTTAGAGGAATTTCGACCTTTTCTTCTTTTTTTTTCCTGGTTCCTATCTGGAACTTGAAGAAATAATTTGATTTTTTTATTAAACTTAATTACCTTTTTAAATCATTGTATATTAATTAATTGTATGATTCAGCTTTTTTTTTTCTTCATTTTCTGGCAGCTGGTTTCGAAACTGGGAGAGGTATGTTGGAATAGACGGTGATGAAAATTTGATTGGGAACCAATCTTCTGATTCTCGGCATATCAATGGAACTTCTTCGGTCGTGGCAGAAAGGCCTGGCCCTATAGATAACTCTGACATTGTTGAGAATGGAAGGGATAGCGATGGCAAGGGAAATGACATACAGCTTCGGAGAATGTTAATGGAAGGGCAGGATTATGTTTTGGTACCACAAGGAGTTTGGGAAAAGCTTCACGGATGGTAATGCTTCACCTCTTCCAATTTATTTATTTATTTATTTTTGCTAATATACATACTTTGGTTATAAATTTTCAAGTTACCAAACAACGTGAAGATCTATAGCCTTTATGAGTGGTATTTATTTGATGCTTTTTCATGTTAATTGAAATGGACAGACATACAAAGGATATGTGCATGCATTATCTGCCGCTGTAATTGGTTGATATTTTCTTCCTGGTTAAAGCAGTATATGCGACTGACTTGATTATATAGCATACACCTGAATGTACCTATCTTTACTTTACTTATTTGGAAGATATCTTGTAAAATTTGCTTTTGATTTTAATATATAGGTATAAAGGAGGGCCAGCATTGCCTAGAAAGATGATTTTGCAGGGTGTTTATCATAAAAAGTTTGATGTGGAGGTTTACCCCCTTTGTCTTAAGTTGATAGATTCCAAGGATGAAAGTCAGTCAACTATATGGTTAAGCAGAAAGGTATGGCTTTCATTTGCATAAACTGATGGTTTGTCCATTCTTTTGTTGCCTTGGTCTGGCCAAATGGAGGATAATAGTGATAAAATATTTTGTTTAAACAGGTTTTAGTATTGACATCTGTTCATTGTAAGTTTTGATGTCTAGGACAAAAGTGGAAATCCTTCCATTTCAAATCAATTGTTGAAATGATCTGGAAAAGCCTTTTGGTTTCTTAAGTCTTATTTTTCTAATGTCCTTGAAATTATGCATTTTTGTTTTAGTTAGACCATGCAGGTTCTAACTCCCTTTTTTCCTCACTTCTATTCTTTTGGTTGGATGTAATGTTTAGGCTTCTTTAACTGAGCTTTTCCAGAAGGTCTGTGAACTTAAAGGAATAGAGCAGGAGAAGGTGAGCATATATATATATATATATATATATATTGAGAATGTATTCCGAATAAAATTGTTTGCTTACATGTTTTGGTTATATTGCTAGGTTCGCATTTGGGATTACTTCAACAAGAGAAAGTATGCACAGTTGTCTGTTTCAAACAAAACCCTAGAAGAATCAAACTTGCAGATGGATCAAGATGTGAGCATCTTTTTGTTTTCCCTTCTTGTTTCGCTTCTTAATTGTTCTCCATTTACCTGTATATTTGCTGAAACATTACAGATTCTTCTGGAGCTAGTTGATGGACGTCAATCGTCAAAAATTGGCATGGATTCTACAGGAAATGACCTAGCTTTGGTTTCCTTGGAACCTTCAAGATCACCCTTGACAATTGCTGGGGGCCCAACCTTGTCCAATGGCCACTCAGGTTACAGATCAAATCTGTATCCAGGAAGTTCCTTAGGCTCAGGATTAACAGATATGGATGATGGCTTTGATGCATGTAACTCTGCTAGAAAAGGAGAGAAGGGGGGCTTGGCTGGATTGCAGAATCTAGGAAATACTTGTTTTATGAATAGTGCTCTTCAATGTTTAGTGCACACACCCCCTCTTGTTGAGTATTTCTTGAAAGATTACAGAGCTGAGATCAACACAGACAATCCTTTGGGAATGCATGTAAGCGTGCTTCTATCAATCAATTTCTTTTGTGGTTTAATGTGAATTATGGTTTGGACAATTTTGATACCTATTCTTGATCACTCCACAAAGTCTCTAACATAAGTTTACTTGTGCAGGGAGAGCTTGCTCTTGCATTCGGTGACTTGTTGCGAAAATTATGGTCCTCAGGGCGAACTGCTATAGCTCCACGTGTATTTAAGGGGAAACTTGCTCGGTTTGCACCCCAATTTAGTGGTTACAACCAGCACGATTCTCAAGTAAGTATTTTCTGATGTTTGAATATTTTGTTCTTCTGCAATGTTGGGAATTTAGTAGTATAGAGTAGTGGGAATTATATATTAGAGTATGTTTACGGTTTTACCACCTCTATTACATTGAGAAGACACCGGTATGGGTGCAATATATGTGTTGGACATGACTTGGAGCTTTCCAACTCGGCTTTTTCTTGTTTTGGCTTTATTTTGTTGCAATCAAAAGAAGCAGCAGCAAAATAAATGAAGGTGGCTGACTTGTTGTAAGAGAAGAAGAATGACGCATGCTTAAAAAAAGGAAGAAAAATGAGAAGTTAAGTGCAGATTAGGGTTGTGAATGCTTGAAGGATCCTAAGTTTTAATTTTTAACTTCTAATTATTCCAAGGCTTAGTGTGGAGTATATATATTATGCATTATACTTTAAACGCAACTTAAGAGTGACTTATGAATGTTGTTTGAATGGTATCTATATGTAACTTTTCAGGGTTACATTTTTTTTATCATATTTATGTTTTCCCAAATGATGGAGTTTCCTTTCTTTAGGAACTTCTGGCTTTCTTACTGGATGGGTTGCATGAAGACTTGAATAGGGTCAAACAAAAACCTTATATTGAAATGAAGGACTCTGATGGTCCTCCTGATGAGGAAGTTGCAGCTGAGTGTTGGAAAAATCACAAGGCGAGGAATGACTCAGTAATTGTGGATGTTTGCCAAGTGAGATATTTCTTATTTTGCCTGAATTCTTAGATTTAGAGTTGCATATAGTAGTCTTATTTAAAGTTATGTTAGAGAGTTAATAGTAGTATCAGGGTTTTTCTTCGGAAATATAATTACTATCTACGATTTGTTGCCAGTGCCCAGTGCCATTCTAAGCAGTTTATGATAAATTACTTTTTCTTTTTTGGGACAAATTAGAAGTGCCTTTTTTTATATATCTGTCATTATATAGCTTTTCCCATTCTTTAATATTAGGTTATATCTCAGATTTAGGTGCCTAATGCTTTTATTGTTCCTTGTTTAATATATCCCATGCTTAAGTAGTTGTTTTCATTCATCTAGCATGTCAATGATACATGACTTCAAGTTTTTGTGCCTAGCAATTAGGCTGGTTTTCCACTTTGTTACTAACAATTGGAATATTGTTAATAATGCTCCTGCTTCTCAGGGTCAATATAAGTCTACACTGGTTTGCCCAGTTTGCAGCAAAATTTCTATCACCTTTGACCCCTTCATGTATCTATCATTGCCACTACCTTCAACTATCACTAGGACAATGACAGTGACAGTTTTTTATGGTGATGGAAGTCGTCTACCAATGCCGTTTACGGTTTCTGTGCTGAAAAATGGTTTCTGCAAAGATCTCCTTTTGGCATTAGGTACTGCATGTGGTCTGAAGAGTGATGAAAGCCTTTTGCTTGCAGAGGTAAACATATGTTGAATTGGTTAATTTATTTCTAGCTGTTTAAATTATATATTCTCTTGATTGGCTGAAGTAGTAAACCTTCAATATCAGGTGTATGAAAACAAGATTTATCGATATTTGGAGATGCCTTTGGAGCCATTGGCTTCGATAAAGGATGATGAACATATTGTGGCATTACGGTTTCAAAAGAATGAGATAGGGAAAACTAGGCTAGTAATTTTTCATCGATGGCAGGAAAAGTAAGTTTATTTCTTTGTCTCTCTAGCTATTGAAATTTCCCCAAGCAGATTGTATTCTTTCAATCTGATTTACTACATGCAGTATTTTGATATTTTTGAATATTAAGGGTCCATCTTTTCTCTATCATTGCAATTGTCTACTGATTATATATTATTATCTTTTTATTATTATTTCTTAAGTAGTGTTTATATCTGTCTACACGGTTCATCAATTGTCTGTGCACACCATGTGGAATGAATTTGTTTAAGAAAATCTGTGGAAGGGTTCATGACTTTTACAGTGCACTAGGCATTGAGGAATGGACTGTCGTGGCTTCGTATTTTTCCTTCAAGTATTTGGAGGGCAGCTGAAAGTAGTCTCATACCAATCTGTAAAAAGCGAGAGAGAAAATGACGGGAGGGGGGTATATTTCTTCTATGTTTTGGCGCTTTTTTTTTTCTTTTGAGGGAGAAAGTCATATATGAATATGTTGAATAAGCTGTATTCTTCTTTGCCTCTTTTCTGTCTTTGCTTAAGATTTTGAATCAATATATTGGACTTTCCAGGGCAGAGGTTTTTTTAACTCCACTGGTTACTTATTTGGTGGAGGACCAATCAAGTGGAGCCGATATTGAAGCCGCTGTTTCTAAAGTATTGTCACCTTTCAAAAGAATTTCTTCAGCTAAGGCTCATGTTGGTAAGGAAAATGGCATTCTCTTGGATGGGCTTGATGAACAATGCAGCTGTTCTGATGCTCAGTCAATTGAGAATGCAGACCTTGAGGGTACTTCGTGCACAGACTTATCACTTCCACTCCGTCTGACCGATGATGGGGTTATGAACTTCAATGCTTTTAAGAAGGATACCCTCTTTGAATCAGGGAAGATCATAGGGAAGCTCTTAAGGGTTGTACTAGATTGGACTGACAAAGAACAAGAGTTATATGATTCCAGCTACTTGAAGGACATTCCCGAGGTTTATAAAGCAGGGCTTGCAGCAAAAAAGACCCGGCAAGAAGCCATTTCTCTATCTTCATGTTTAGATGCTTTCTTGATTGAAGAACCCCTAGGACCTGATGACATGTGGTAAGTGCTTAAAGCTTGTTCAAATGGATTTCAGATGATAATGTTGCAGTCTCTCGTTACTGTAACCGGTACCGACCTTAATATGTTGTCTTAAATTATTAATGCAGGTATTGTCCTCGTTGCAAGGAACACAGGCAAGCTATAAAGAAGTTGGACTTGTGGATGCTACCTGACATTATTGTTTTTCATTTGAAACGCTTCACTTATGGCAGATACCTTAAGAACAAGATTGACACATTTGTGAATTTCCCAATTCACGATCTTGATTTGAGCAAATATGTCATGAGCAAAGATGGTCAATCTTACTTATATGAGCTATATGCCATCAGCAACCATTATGGTGGTCTAGGTGGTGGCCACTACACTGCCTATGCTAAGGTAAACTGATAATCTAGCTGATTAGTGTTTTATTTGAATTTACGACATTCGTATATCTAATGATTATATTTGAGGCTTTGGTGTTTCCACTTCTCCAGTTGATTGATGAGAATAGATGGTATCATTTCGATGATAGTCACGTCTCTGCAGTCAACGAATCCGACATCAAGACATCAGCTGCTTATCTCTTGTTCTATAAGAGAGTTAGAACTGAATCCAAAGTGGAGGCAGGAGAGGCATCGCATAGTCATTCCATCTCTTAAAGACCCTCGATGAGTGCATTCTCAATACCATTGCCTTATCGAGCTGCCCCCATTCAAGGATAGGCAGCCGGCCTCACCTGCAACAACCACTGTTATACTACGATGATTTTACTTGTCTGAGCAGAAGCCGAGCGAACCCATGTTATAAAGATACAATAGGTGACCCTAACTCCGGAAACAACTCACAACGAAGCAGCGACGCAATTCAAAGGTAGGGGCAACTATTATTATTAGTTCTATTAAATTTTTTAATTAATTTTTTTTAAGGAAATTTTGGGGCAGGGAGTACTAGGTCTGCTTGCTTATATAGTTCTTAATTTGTACTATGAGCGAGTTATAGTAGCCAATACCCGTCTATAAGTATTTATTTAATCTTTGAAAGCCTTTAACGAAGCCATTTAATTATTATTAATTTTTAGGTATGCCATTTAATCTTGAAGATTGCCCTTTACAATATTGCTCCTAGTGGCCATCTTTTTCTTGTCAGTCCTGAGAATTTTGGACTTGTAAAAGAAGGGGAAAAAAAGTAGTTATCTAGAATCTTATTCTTAATGAAACCACTCTCTACCAACTGATGATAAATTTATTGCCTTTTTTTTTAATCGTTTTAATATTATTATTCTGATGTATAGAAAATATGTAAATAAGAAAACCCTGAATGATAGTACATCCTGTAAAACTATAACCAAAAGGTAGAAAAAAAAAAGGGAGAACGAAATCATAATCTATACTAGTAATCAAATAAGCTGCAGCCCCTCTCTCAACCACCAAACCTAACATCCCTGCAAAGACCAAAAGAAAGAAAATGACAAGTGAAGAAAGGATACGACTTGAGTGCCAACTAAAAAGGATCAAAAGCCAACCAAAATCATGTTGTCAAATGGCCGCCCGCCCACCCACCCACCCACCATCACCCAATTTTGATTTTTTTTTTTGGGGGCCGACATTGAAGAAAGTTTGATGATATTCCCTACAAACCACTGTTGGCGTACAATCAAAGAAAAAGAATTTTACCTTTCTGTAACCACCAAGTTAATGCCGTTCCTTTCCCTTTTCCCCTTAATATCTGATAAAAAGACCTTTTGAAAGCGCTTTGAGTTCCTCTTTGAATTACGACACCAACGTTTTAATCAACAACAGTGACGCCATCATCATCAACACATGTCCCACGAACGTACTTCTTCTCTGTTATCAATCAAACCACCAAAAAAAAAAAAAAACCCAGTAAATCTCACCATGCCACTGTTTGTCATTGTCAATAGGCAAAAAGAATCCATGAATCTCGTAAATCTTAATTATAGAGAACAGGAAAAAAAAACCCCACAATTAAAAGCGGGGGTTTTTAACAGTAAAAACGTGAACAAACTCTTACCGTCGCTGAAGAAATAGACAAATATCCAGTTGATGAACTCGTCGGAGAAAACGGCAACGTCATCCCATCCCCGATACTTCCACCGGCGGTATTGTTATTAGTAACACCAAGAGCATAGGCCGGTGTACCATCAGGCTTAAATAACCCATAATTCCTCTCTGAAGTTGGACCTGGTTTCATATTCTCATTAAACAAAGCAAAAACATATATGTTAAGATCCGAATCCGGTCTCAATGGAGTCCCTGCGTTTTGAGACATCAATTTAATCAAATTCCCATTGTATTTCTTTGCATTATCGGGTGTAGCCCCAGCTTCGTCTTCATCTCCCTTTGATGGCCACCCTGTTTCCGATATATGAACTGGGAGTTT
Organism: Gossypioides kirkii; assembly: GCA_005610355.1. NCBI lineage: Eukaryota > Viridiplantae > Streptophyta > Magnoliopsida > Malvales > Malvaceae > Gossypioides > Gossypioides kirkii. The sequence continues at coordinate 2,638,761 of CP032254.1, read as the reverse complement.
CTTGTAACCCAATGATTCTAAAGCTGAGTAAACGGCATCGATTTGTGCGTATAACATGTTGTCGTAGTGTAAATTCGTTCCTGGATCGGTTAACCCTTGGTTTGGTTGAAACAGAACAAAATCCAACGAAATTTGCTTCGGGTTTCCTTTATAAGCAAAGAACGGATACGCATTGATCAAAAAAGGTGACCCTGTTTTTTGATGAAAGCTCAATGTTTGGCTCAAAATATCGACTAAATCCTCGCGGAAAGCCCCGGCTGACGGTGGAGAAGAGGTTTGTAGTATGCCTAAAGAATGCGCTGTGGTTACTGTCACCTGTTTGTCGAGCCCGAGGTTTACAAGTGCCGTATGAACGCTTTGCATGGCCGGGACGAGGTTACCGGAAAGATTAGTATCGTTGAAAGTGAGAACCTCGTTTCCCACAAAGATACAGGTGATTTTCGTGTCCGGTAAATGGGCTTGCACGTTTTGTTTAATCCAATCTTGAGCATTGTTCGGGTCTCTCATCTTCTCCAAGTCCCCGTTGCCTAATCCGATCATGAATTCAACGCCGGAGTTGGCGAATGCGCCGAGCACTCTCGGATCTGCATCGTAAAGTTTAACTTTAGTGACCCCAATAGATTTCACGAGCGGCACTACGTTTTCAGGGGAAGGAAGATTGTCTGCTATATGCCCGTAATTGATCCCGATCGAATTAACCATAATTGGAAGCAAATAAACTGCAAATTCGAAAACCCAAAACGAAAAAAAAATCAGCAAGATCCAAGTAGATAATAAATAAAAAAAAAACCAAGAAAGTAAACAACCCAGTACCTGAAATCGAAAGAAAAATCGAAGCATGGCTAAAAATTCTCATCAACTCCATGAAAACAGAGCAGAAACTAGTAAAGAGTGATGAGTGTGTAAGTAAAAGCTGTGAATGGACACCCAAATTTCAGTCAGCAAAAGTGTTTGAAGATTACAAGACAACGAAATAACAATAAAAAAAAGTTTTTTTTTAAGTGTTCTTTGCTTATAAGCTATGAAATTAGACCGACAACTGTAATGGAGCCGGTGGGAAAAAGCAAGTTGATAAGAACAATGATTGAATGAGAATTCTCGCACAGTTTCTCAACAAGTGTTTGATGTCCGCACGCTGTTGTTGAAACCAAACAAAAATAAAAACAAAACAAAGAACAGAACAGAACAGAACAGAACAGAAAAGGGGGTTAAGATCTTTTCTGTTAAGCTCTAGTTTTCAAGGTCTGCGCCGGTTTTGAAATAGGTGGGTACATGATGGCTATTTAATGGGGGTGGTGAGAGGCGGTGAATTATATTGTCCCACTATTTTGGTTTAGATTTTTTTTCAAGAACCGAAATATATGTAAAGTGAGATTTTTTTTCTCAAAAGATTTGATTGATTATTTATGAATGAACGATGATTGTTTTATTGAACTTTTTTATATTTGTTTCGTATGATATTTTTTTTTATTTTTGTAGCTTCAAGCTTACTTCTCCCTCAATTTTCACATGGGTCGGCCTTCTACTTTAGGGTTTAGGGTTTATCAAGAAACTTGTTTTTCAAGTATTAATTATGGTGCTGGTTGAAAATCATTATTTAGAAATACATTAAAACAAATTAAATTCGAAATGATTAGTTTTTAAAATAGGTTAGAATATAATATATTATTCCTCTTTGTATTATGCATAAGTTGCACTATTAGTTTCGTATCACGTGTATATTGTGAACTTAGTTATTATTCTTTAATTTAATATTTTTTAATTTTATAATTACAAATTTAATATTAATTAAAAAATAGTTGTTAAATCTATTAATTAAGATAATATGTATTTTTTATAAATATTTTTGTGAAAATAGCACGACGTTACATTTATAATAATATGTTTGTCATATTAATTTAATAAATTTTCTTAAATTTTTTTTTTGAATATACTGGTGTGATTACATGGTAATATCTGTTCATATTTTTTTTAGTGAATAGTATCTGTTCATACTTTCTTAACCTTTTGATAAGGCACACACACCTTGCACACACAGGTTCTCAAACTCGAGACCCCTAGAATTAACATTCTCTTTTCCACTGGAACCATTTGTTAGGTTCTTTTTAGAAAAAAAGAACTTAATAAATTAACAACTACAATTTAATTAAAATGTTAAAATTTTAAAAATATAAAAACTCAAAAACCAAATTAAAATATAAGGTTTAAAACCACAATTTTCACATAGAATAAGGACTAATAACAAGATTTTGACCTACAAAAAATATATATCTTTGCATAATATGTTTCTAAAATATCGTGTGTGAGAGATTTTTTTTTACAAGTCGCTTTCAAGCTACTAGGTTATAAGTTTGAATCATTATTTATAAAATATTAAAAATTATATCTACATAGTAGAGGTGTTTATGGGTTAGATTAGGGTCGGATTTAAGCATGATATTAACATTCTTTATGTTTGTTCAAGTCCAACCCGAATCGAAATATGAGCTTAAAATTTTATGCAAAATCACCCATATTTGTAAAAGATTAACTTAAGTTCATTTTAAGCCTATCGATATTATTTTTAATTTTTTCAAATATTTATATTGTATTATTTTAATATTTAATAAATTTTATATTTTTTATTTATTAAATTTTTTATATAATCATCTTAACATTATTTTAATGTCTACATTAGAGTAGTATTATATATTTAGTATATGTTTTATTTTTTTTAAATGTGTTCTAAATTACATAATATAAAGTATTATAAACTTAAAAATGGATTGGGCTGGACTCAAGCATTGTTCAATGTTTAAACCCGATCCATATTATAAATGGGTCTAATTTTTTATCAAAGTTCATTTTTATCAAAGTCCATTTTTCAAACATAATATTTTTATTTAAATCCTCTTAAATTTCGGGTGGATCTTTGGATCTAATATTATGGTTTAAATTTGACATAAAATTCATTTATGAATTTGATAAAAAACAAATCACTTTATGTAGGATCCAATCCAATAAATAAAATTAAAGCCCAATAAAAGTGTAATGGCACCACAAACTAACTAATTTTATTTGCTCTCAGACATAATAATTTGGTGAAAATGGCTTCACCATTTTAGTCTTTGAGAAACTTTCACTAACACCCTGTTAGCTACTTAATATTATTTATCTCTTTATACAAAAATCTCCCAACTTTTCACCCTCAACCATACCATTGAGTGCTTTATATCAGTCAATGCTAATGGCAGCCCCACAACTTGACACATCTACTGGTTTGGATTTGCTTGCTTTAAGAACAATTCGATGTCGAAACATTAAAATTTTATTTAGACTCCGAAGGGCAGTTCATGGGGTGGCAACGTTTTCCTTGGCAAGTGGAGCAATCTCCTCGCCTTCGTTACCGGGTTCACTGCCGGCTACCTCCAGGCTCAACAACAACTTCTCCCACAGCTTTGATGGTCCCTGCATTGATCAACAAATTTCCCATCGTGTTCATTCTTCCTAAAGCTACAAATTCGGGTCATTACGAGGTTCTTAGCAAGGAACTAACTAACCTTCCATGAAAGGTCTTGTGCCATACAGTTTTGGATCATTTCGTTCATGGTTGGAGTGCCATATGTTGCAAGAGCTTTCTTGACAGTCTTTGCCACCTTATCCAAATCACTTGGATCCACTGCATCACACTGCAACACAATATCCCATAGAGATTAATGGCCCTTCTAATAAGTCTTGCCACACAAGTAATCTTTTTTTTTTTTAAAATACTTACTTCAACATTGAAAGCTCCCATTTGAAACCCTGTGAATCCTCCCTTGACGGTGTCGACGAGTCCACCAGTTGAGGCAACTATTGGCACCTGTACCACAGAGAAAATAGTGTATATGAGGTTTATAGATTCACTGCTTATGCAAATCCTTGAAACCGAATCGGTTTGTCAAAAGCATTTACGGTTCCATATCGCATAGCATGCAACTGGATGAGACCGCACGGTTCAAACCGGCTGGGGATCAACATGAAATCAGAACCAGCAATTATCTGATGAGCCAATGGGACGTTGAAATTGGCTATTCCTCTAACTTTGTCAGGGTATTGTGTCTCTAAATTCTGAATCTGTTCCTCCATGGCCTTTTTGCCAGTTCCCTGAAAGAAAAGATGTCATTGTCGATACTGTACTCATCGAAGCAACAGTAACAACCGCGACAACATTAAAATTCGACACTAACAAGGATTACAATCTGACAATTTTCTCCGATGAATCTCGGGATTGCTTCTGCCAAAACGTCTGAACCTTTCTGCTCTTCTAACCTACCGATGAAGCCAATCACTGGAACATTCCTGTCACAAGGCAAGCCCATTTCTGCTTGAAGAGTTTCCTTTAGTATAGGCTTTGCATCCATTACCTGAAATGAAAACTTATTATGGAACATGACTTTTAATACTCCACAAACAATAGATGAATTGGAAGTAATTCAAAGCACATACAGTTGTAGCATCATATTGGACATTGATGTGTTGGTCAGTGGCAGGGTTCCACTCTTGAACATCCATGCCATTCACAATGCCAGTGATGCCGGTTTTACGGATGATGTTATCGAGTTCAACGCCTTTATCTTCACCGGATATAAGCTCCTGGGCATAGTATGGGCTTACAGTCAAGACCTTATCAGATTCTAGAATTCCAGCCTTCATCCAATTAATTTTCCTTCCCTTGACAGGCTTGGGATACCTAACAACCAAAACAATATCAAGCATAGATCTCCATGCAAGTGCAACAAGAAAAAAAATAAGAATATACATGAGCAGCATCAATGGTTTCGTACCCATCGAAGAAGTCAAACGAACTCTTGAACCGATCAGGCAAATTAAGAAGAGAGAAATCCGAAAAAGGAAATCTTCCCTGATAGGCTATGTTGTGGATGCAAAATGCAACCTGCCCATATTTTATCAAACACAAGGTAAAGTTTCAAGCTTTTCTGCATGATGAATCAAACAAAGGCCATCAAGGCATCAAACCATACCTTGGCATTCATGTAGATGCCCCTTGACTGGTACATGCTTTTCAAATAACATGGTAGAAGACCAGTGTGCCAATCATTGGCAATAAAAATAACATCTTCCCCTGCAGCAGATGGTAAAACCCTAAACTCTTTAACTTTCATTAAGCAAGTGTTGAAAAACTTACAGAGGGAGAGAGTCCTCCATACCATATGGTCCTGAGAAATATCTGTTGCTACTTAAATTCAGAACCTTGGGTGCTTCCAGAGCAACCTGCAAACAGTGAAAACAGTGACATTACAGTGATAAAATCATAAACTACAGTTTAACATTGTACAATTTATACCTGGCATAACAAGCTAAACCGCAATTGATTGTCTTTGTAGTCCACACCTGCATTAGGGCCATAGATTTTTGATCCAGTTTTGCCCCAAACCTTCTCGAGGAACATTGGGTGATCGACAAACACACGATCAACTCCACGTTTGTAACAATGGAAGAATCGAACGGTCTCGATTTTGTCACCAACTTTTACCTGCAAATTAAGAGCTGATCCTTAAGAATGTAATCCAAAGATGGTTCACTTTAGTTGAATTTAACAGGATAAAATAAACCTTACTTCAACTAATACACTGGTATCCCATGCATCCATGTACTGATCATATCGAGGAGACACTGTCATAACACGATGTCCGTTGGCCTACAACACAGGCATTTATTAGTATCCCATCAAAATTAAGCTAAAACTATACAATACTTACCGCCATTGCAGGCGGAAGTCCACCAAGGACGTCGCCAAGTCCACCAGTTTTGCTCCATGGACCACACTCAGCTCCCACAAACACTAAGTTCAACCCTTTGCCGCAAATAATTTTGGCGCAAGGCCTGGGGTTTTCCTGTTTCACAGCTTGTCGGGCAACAGCCTTTGCATTGGTTCTCATCTGCAACCTGTCTAGCATGTTCAAAAACCTTAGACCATTGTGAGTCATAGCAGCCTGGTTCTTCATGCAAATCAAATTGGCGGCCTTAGTGTCTGCTCCATGGCTGTTGACTTGACAAATTGTCGAGAGAAGGTGTGAGGCTGTCACTGTGGCCATTGCAAGAAGCTGAGACCAAAATGAAGATGATGATGAAAGTAAAAACAATTTTAACCCCCAAAATCCAAAACAACACAACTTGATTCAAAACCAAAAGAAGAACCAAGCATTATAAACGTAACAAACAAGTTCGAAAATGTCTCGAAAGTCAAAAAATATTAGAATAGTATAGGATGATCAAAGAAGCAGAAACATATGCAAGTGGTTCAGTGAATCTCTCAAAATCAGTTAAAAGAAGTCAGGGGTCACTTCAGATTTCTCGCCGAGGATCAGCTAATTTGGACTGATTGCACACCACTGACCCCTACAAAAACGCCTGGCATTACGAGAACAGTACTTGAGCCAACTGCATCATCAACATCAGCTTCTTAAATGAATATGTTGCAAAATTTTGCCATTCTTCCATCTTCCAAAAAAATGTTCCTTCTTAAATGAAAATGTTGGTTTCCCTGAGATTGTTTAAGTTTAGTACTTGTCATAGTATAAATACAATTTTATCATTTTAATAATATTTTTATAATTTTTAAAGAGTTGAATCAAATTGTTATCATTTTTAGATTAAAATATAATTTTAACTTTATTAATTTAAAATTTTATAAATTATAAAAAATTAAAATTAAAATTTTATTATTTTAAAACAATAATGACCCTCTAAATCTCTACGCTCTCCCACTAGCCATGGGAATACCATCATAATCTATGTAATGTACTCGAGTTATGCACTGCAGTGTGGCAACTTATTTTTCTGCTTTTTAGTGAATACCAAATCAATTATTATTATTATTATTATTATTTCATTAAAAATAAATTTAAAAAAAATAAAGAAAAAAGGACAAATTTTCGAAATTAAAAAAGAAGAAAAAGACAAATTTTGAAATAAATATAATTTGCTTTTTGGTCATTTTAGATTTTGTGAATCAAACAAAACAAAATTCAGTCCATCCAAATGAATAAAACGAGATAATATATTAATATAGCAAAATCAATAATATATTAAGTAATCTTACATCTAAATAATTATAATCAAAATTAATTATAATAAAGCATGATCAAATTGATAAGCATATCATATTCAAACTTAAATAAAAATAAATTTTGACGTAATCACACGTAACGTAACTTAAATCAAAATAAAATATAAATTAAAAAGCAACACATTATCTACGAAGTAAAGAATCTAAGTCATAAAAATTGCAAGACCCCAACTTTACCATTAAATTAAAACTTAATCAATCAAAATATGATTTTTCTTTTATATAATATCTGCTTCTATTTATAAAACTTATCAATCCATAAATAAATACACTTAAACACGTTTAATTTCATGTTTTCTTATTACAGTAATATCAATCTTGAATGAAAAAGTAACAAATAAATTGTATTTATAATGTTGAAGGTTTCGTACCATAATATTATTGGGCATGAAATAGAGATTCTAGACCCATTGCAAATATCAGTATCTCATCACATAATTGGTTCTCAAATAATAAGATTTTTACGAATGCATTATCATGTTTTTTAACAATCATATTATAGATTCGGAATGATATCTATTTTTTTATACAATGTCTAGAACTGTTCATAATTCTTTTTCAACTTATAAATAAAAAAATAATGTGCGCATTCAAACCCACATCTTCTTTATTAATGATAATACACATGCTAACTAAACTAAAAATCAATCTGCGACTACCGTATTTTACCTAACTCAAAATAAATAAATAAAAGGAGTAGCATTAAGTTGGTTGTTGGTTTTACATCCCTGTCCGATGCCAATGGCTTTTACCTAACTAAATATATTTTTTATATATAAATCATAGACAATGGCTTATGTTAGTTTTCACCATAAATCAATTTGTCCCCAAAATGGTTTAAAATTTGTGCCTTTGCACTACAGAGAGGGAAAAAAGCCTATCACGGGTATATCCTTATTGTCATTTCAGAATATCTCTTTGCCACGTGCCACCTGCCCATCACTTGAACTTTTTAGAATTGGCTATTGAGTATATTTTGATTATTTTATGTCTGTTGTGTATATATTTCAACAAATTGATGTTTAAAATAATATAACAATTTAAGATGTTGAGTAAATATGAGGATTAAATTTGTTAAAATTGATATGATTTTGTTAGGAGATGTTATATTTAGGTATACATTTAAAAATATATTATATACCTTTTTATTAAGAGAAATATTATAAAAACTAATTTGAATTTAAATGTTTTCTTCGTGATACTTTTATGATATTATTATTTTTGCATTATAATTATTTTTCTACTTTTTTTAAAAAAAATAAAATAAACCCCCCACTAAACAATAAAAGAAAATTACCGAAATGAATCATTGATTCAATGTCACGTGGCAGTTGTCGAATGAAGCAAGAATTGCAACATTGGTGGTTTTGTCCCTATGTTTCAATTGAAGTTATCGATTGACGTTCATAAACGAATGTAGGGTTTAAAAAAAACGAATTGTTGCAAATGATTGAAAAGACAAGAATTTGAAAAAGAAAAGAATATGCTATTTATGGTTTTAACTTTCTTTTATATTATAAATGTTTTAATTTTGATTTAAATTTATAATGTATAACTTTTTAAAAATATTTATATTCTTTTTTACTGAAATAAAACACATCACAACATTCGTTAATTTCTACTATTAATTTTGTTACACAAATTTTTACTACTAATATTTGTTCTATCCAAAAGTTGTTTTGACTTTAACCTATGTTTTTAATTAAATTATTGTTATCACATTAAATTTATAACTGATTTTTAATAATATATATAAAAAAATAAGCATATATTATTTATAGATATCATTATAAATTTGAAAAAAAAAGTTATCGAGACTTAAACGTTTATCTATAAAACTAACTTGTAACAACTTTGCTATGCATTTTAAATTTTAAATGTAGCTCAACAGTATGAAAGATATTGATTAAAATACTAAAAAATTCACAAGTAGTTTTTTTAAAAATGTACTAATAATTTATAAATTTATCTTTATTAAATAAAAATAATATTTATATATTTAATTTTTGTAATAAACTTTATCCTTAATAAATATTTGGATTAAATATTTAATAATAAATTTTAATTGATAATTTTTAAATTATTTTTATTTTATAATTTTAATTGAAAACAAAATTATTTCAAACTTATCTAAATATAATAATGCATATAAAATCATGGATATATATAATATGTGTTGGAATAAATTTTTAAAAAAAAACTTGAAATCATGTTTTTTTAGTTAAAATCCAACTTATATGAATATAAATATAATAATTGATTCTAGGTAACATTTTGAGAAAACCTACAAATAATTAAATTACAATAATGTAAAATCATAAGCGATTTAACTCAAAATTTTTATATAACTTAAATAAACAATCCTACTCGTATTTTACAAAAAAAATAAAATAAGCATTTCATAAAAATACAACTGCTAAATCAAATTTATAACTAAAAAAAAATATTTACTTGCAAAGAATCCCCGTTGAAATAACAGATAAAATTAAGCTGTAAGAAAGCGATAATAACTTTTTTTATTAACTTCTTTTTTTAAATATTAAAATAATATTTCACATGCAAAACACTGAAATTATTTTTCAATTAATTAAATTTTAAAAAATAACTATTTACCATTATACAAACGCTACCATTATCGATACAAATACAAATTACAAAGTCGACAACTCCTAATTTTAATATTTCAATGTGTTACCTTTAGATTTAATTCCATTATAAACTATAAAGTTGAATTTTGATTATAAAAATAATTTATTTAAAAATACAGGAAATCAATAGGCCCTAAGGTATTGGAAATTCTAATTTCGACATCAAAATCAATCACAATTCACAAAGGGTACGAAAACGACATGAAATTACAAAACAAAACCACAAAAACGGCACTATAATAATATCCCACATCATATTCAAATATATAACAATTAAATTGAGAATAATTTTTTGGGAATGGGTTAGCGCGACTTTTCGAAAAAAGAAAAACGGAACGGAAGTACGGCGTTCTTTTGTGTGTCTAATGTCTCTCTTTTATCTGTGAGCTGTGACCAACGTCTCTATGAACCTCAAGCCATCAAATCGTGGCGCGAATTTCTCCCTTTCTGACGCCGTACGATTCCTCGACTCACTGTTCTGTGACTCCTAAATAATTAATTGTTCAATGTTAAGATCAAGAACAAAAAATTTAATTTAAAATTAAAGCGAATGAATCGTGCTCCTAAAGAGAGATTAAATGAGCAAATCTAGATCCAGAAACTCAAATTAATAGAATTAAGCAGCCAAAATTTCCCAGTAAAATATCTACTAAATTAAAGAAAAAAGAAATTTGAATAAAAAATAGAAAAAAAAAGCACTCATTAGACATTGGAAACGGGAATCGGTAAAATATGTAGTAAATTTGTAACGAGAAGAAGCATTTAGGCCAAATTTTCAAATTTCTGAATGAAAAAAATGCTCTAATTAAAAGGTGGGGGGGGGGGAATAAACCTGGTTGGAGGAGGTTGGAGAAAAAGAAACATATTGGACTCCGGCGGATGAAGACGAAGTGAGAGCCACCGTAGACGCAACGAGCACGGTCGCAACAAGAGGTCCAGATCCCTTCATTTTCCCGATTCCTTCCTGTATCAGCGATCGAAATTCAGATAAAGAGTGGGTTTTTTGGAAGCTCCGATGACGAATGGGTGAAATCCGACGAACTTCGCCGGTTCCCGACCACCTGCTTTCCCTTTTTTTTTTTCTCTTCCCTTCTGTGAATTCATATTAACTTTCTTTAAGGACTGTGGCCCTTTATATTTTTCTGAAATCGCCACAACGTCCCAGCTTCTTCAATTAACGGAATTTAATTTTACTCTTAGGTCCGATATTATTTTCTTTAAAAAAGAAAAATCAAAATTGTGTAGCTTTCTCTGCCACGTCGAGTAAACGGCACCCTCAAATCTTCTTAACCAATAGGGAAGGAGCGCGTGTACTTAAGTATTGCCAGCTTGGCATGAGGAAAGTGACAGCAGCCGTTGGATGAAATAAAAAGGACGGTGGCCTATACGTCTCTCCTAGTCTACCTTTGCTTTAAATTTTAATTTAATTTTATATTTATAAAAGAGAGGTGCGTTGATTGTAGAGAAAGGTACTGGAATGGAGCAGGCTCGTGTTTTTGAAAAATGGGTGGTTGTTGTTTGCTTAAGCTCGATACCGTCCGTGTCTGACTCAGTCAGTCAGTGAGTCAGTCAGTCCATCCCCTCTCACCCCTGCCTAGTGCTCCGTGTAGACCGTACCTTTAATTAACTATCGTTAAATTCTGCCATTAGTCTCTGTACTTTGTAAATGTTGTGGAATTAGTCCTTATACTTCTATTTGATCAATTTTAGTCTATGTACTTTTTGAATTGATCAATTTTAGTCTTTTTAATTTTCAAATTTTAGTCTTAACCCAAATAATCGAAATTAAATATATTTGATTAAATTCAATTACCAATCTTATAGTATTTATATAGTTGTAGATTTTGTCCATTGTCTCCAATTGAATCATTCTAAATCCTTATACTTTGTGAATTTTGAAATTTCAGTCTTAACATAAATGATAATCATTAATCCGTTAACTTAATTTTTAGTGAGTAATATACGAAAATAATAAGCAGACATGACATAACACAAATGATAATATATTTGACGCATCATCTTTTGAAAATAGCAAAACTTTACTTAATGAACTTAACAACTATTGTTTGGTAAGAACTGAAATTTTAGAATTTAGAAAGAAAATAGACTAAAAATAATCAAATAAAAGTACAGAGATTAAATCCATAACTTTTGCTAAACATAAGGGTTAATAGCAAATTTAACCTTTATTATCTCCAATCCTTCTCAATTTTAATAATGAATTAATTGATCTCTCTAAAAAAATTAAAATAATTTAATCCAAAATTGAGCAAATAAAGATAAATCCCGACAATTAATGTTTCTAGTCAATTATAAATAATTTTTTTGATATAATATTAAATCAAACTCTTAATATTTGATATATTCTATTATTTTAATATTGATTTTTAAAAAAATCTAAAAAATGTATAAAAAATAAAAAAAATCAAAGAGAATATTTATAAAACTTTATTTTCAAATATATATAATAGACAAATCGTAAACTTAGAAAATATATTAATATTAAATTAATAAAATTTAAATAACTGTAATTTTTTAAAAGCAATTAATTTACCCAATATTAAAATTAAAAAGAATTAAAAATTTTCTTTTAAATTCATATTGCGATCCGGTCAGATTTTGCTGCCTCAAAAATCTAATTATTGTAAGCTAAAAATATTTTACTTATTATTCTAATTCATTGATTTTACCCATTTATAACGCATTCATATTGGCATAAAAAAGTCAATGAGTACCGCCTTTTAATATTCCAACAGTTGTGGTTGTTAGGGTGGTCTCCACGGCGTGCCTTGATTCTGCACGGAATATGGACCAGTTGACATGTTGTATATGGACTTCCAATTTTCAATTTCAAATATTCAAATTCATTAGCCAATAACTTTGGCCGCATGAGATTATCTTGTAATTGTAATAATATTTTCAATGTTTCTAGAATTCACTTTGGTGCTTTCATCTGTACTTTATTTTATTACTATGTATTTTATTTTCTGATATAATAGAAATAAAAGCTCAGTCTAAATTTATTCAAAAATAATAATAATTGGGATGCCGCTTTTTTAGTGTCTTTCTTAATTATTATTATTATTATATCAATTTATTAATTAAATTAAAGCCGAATTAAGAAGGTGTAATCAAATTTTAGAGGTTTAGTTTTAATTTAATCATCAAATATTTGGTTTAGACTATACAAATCTAATATGCCATCTCGTTATTTCTTACTTTATTGTTTATTGTTATAAGGGTAAAATATATTATTGGGCTGTTAAGTTTTTTTTCCTTTTAAAGCTTATCAACGAGCTTTAAGCGATAATTTGATAATTTTACAAATTGGTACAAGAGTTTAATAATTTTATTTTTTACAGAAGTTATATATTTCGGTACTCAAAAGTAACGATGTTAACTTTTTAGTGTTTAGTTCGGGTTTTAAGTAATTGTTAATATTACTATGTTTGAATTTTTCATGATTTTGTTCATTGTCAATTTATTTAATTTTGTTTAATTTGTCAAGTATAATCCAATAAATGTGATTTAATTCGGGTTTTAGAGTTGACCTAATGTAAGTTGGTTGTTAATATTATTAGTTAGTTATGAATTATCATCAAATCAACTCTTAAACCTCAATTAATCATTAAAAAATTAATACATTGTTATATTCAAATCAAAATATATAACTTTATCAAATAAATACATCACATTGAAAAAAACACAAATATTACATTTCAAAAAGTGACAAACTCAAGTTTATTAAAAACAAATGAAAATATATATATATAAAAAAGCGATTTTATTTATTTTCATATAACAGATTATTATATTCTAAAAGTAGGAAATTAAAGGATAGATGTTAGATTGTAAGATGTCACGTGACATATAAACTTTTAAGACATATTATTGGTGGCACACAGTTTTTGAGATCAAAAGCTGTTTCTCTATCGTAAAAGTAAATGTTAAATGGGCGAAATATTAGGGTTTTGCTTTAATTAATGAAATTAGCACCGTAGAATTTGGGACAATACACTAATCACAGAAATGAAATATATTTTTTAAAAAGATCCCCAAATAGAGAAATTCTTCAAACAAAATTTAGTGGCATGGCATTAGATTAATTAAAGTCTTCTTATTTTAATTAATGAAAGTTGAGAGGTGTACATTGAAAAGTTACAAATAGAAAGACCTTTACAGCAAAAAAATATATATATATATCCCTCCCGTAAGGCCAAGACGAAAGGGTCCCTTGATTTTTTTTCAAATTTCTTTAATTTATTTGTATTACAATTTCTCAAATAAGGTACATTCATATTTCGTCCTAAACTTTTTAAATATTGTAAAGCACCTTAATTTTGACAAAAAAGGAGCGTTAAGATTTGATGGCTCGATTTTATTTTTATTTTTTTTAAATTTGACTGTTTGTAAAATATTTATTTTGGAATTATAAATTTAGTAACACTTTCCGTCTAAACCTCATTTTCATTCATTAATATTAGTTTCACTTTTCTATTTTTTAATTAATCAAATAACCTGCTTTTTTCTTTACATATGCAACCAGATGTTTATGTATTTGGATTCGCTTGGACTAAATCTAATAACAATCTGTTAATATTTTTTCAGTTATTGATGTTTCGATCAAATGGCCGGATTATCCACTTCTGTTTGTTGATTAATTTTCCATTACCTAAAAGGTTTTCAAAATAGATTTTTTTAGGCAAGGATTTTAATTCCTAACATTATTTTAAGGGTTAATCTTTTTCTTAAAAACTTACCTAATGGAGTATGATCTAGAATTCATTATAAAGTTTCAAGCTTGAAGCTTGGGAAAACTGTACATGTCGGTTCCCTCCTAATTGTGAATTTGGTGATCAATCAGCATCAAACAGTCCTCTCAAAGGGCTCACAAAATTTGAGAGATGAGTGATCTTATCAATGATGTAACCATGAACCCATGAACTACGAACTATCCATGCCATAGGGCGACTTCTAACAACCCTTTCTGGGTCCGACCAAGTAACAGCTTCAAATGACAAGCCGATATCGATCCACCACTCAGATGGTAAGGATAACATTGTAGTATATACCAGGATGTGCTGTATATATATATATATATATCCTGTTTAAATAGTTCTCATCTAACCTTCTAATGCTTCAAATACAGTGTAAAACAATGGGAAACCGCTTTCGAAGAATGATAAATGAGAATATGCGCGTTAATTAATTTAATCCTGTACCAACTGTCCCGGAGACAATATGATAGGCAAAAATCAGGGCAGATGGTGCTTTGATTGGTGCAACATACACAAATATATTACTAACCAGGTTAGTGACAGTGTGTTTTAGAAGCTTGTATGCCATATGGCATCGTCGCCCTCCCCGCATCGCTGATGCACTTCCTGCATTCTCTCCACAGACTTGCAAATGCCACTGCAGCTCCAATCAAAAGATGCACCACAAGGATTCCCTGCTTGAGCTTTCCACTCGCAATCTATCAAACAAATGTAAGGCATTGTCATGAAAAGATCGTTTCCATGCACGACTAAAATCTGGGACACTACTATGAAGATTCAACCCTTACCCAAGAGAGTACCACAGCAGAGGCTTCGTTCATCGATATGCTCGACATCAAGACCAATAAACCAAGAACCTAAAGAGACGTCTTCATTTGCATATCTATGAAGTATGTGCCTATAAAGAAAACAAACATATAGTTAAAGAAATATCATGTAATAGAATAGCATGGCAAAAAAGAAATTTACCGATTGACAGAGATGAAGGTTGCCAAGTCTTTGGAGACTGCGTATATTTGTCCGGTTGCATGCCGAAAGTATTTGTTTCCTTCCTCACCAAATTTCCAATATTCTGGCTCATGGTATTTGACCCCTCTATAGAGGTAAGCACGGTTAGATGAAAAGAAGCAAATACGATAATTTTAAAAAAAAAACTAAAAGTATTTAATCCTTACTTCTGTGCTAGAACAGGTCCAGATTTCATGCAACCGATATAAACACGGGGTTTTGATCTGTGACGGGCCAATGTAGAACCCACCATACCTGTAGTATAGTCCATATCAATATAGTAACCCTGTTACAGGTCTGTTCAAGAAAAAAATGTTGTATTGAACTTAGAGCCGGATCACTAACCCAGATTTACATGTACATCATCATCGACTTTAATATAAAAGTCTGCATCCCACTTAGTGACAGCTGTGGAAAAGAATATTTGGGTTTTCGATGATAATTCATGGTAACCTTCTATGTGATTCTGCCCAAACAAAAAGTAAAAGATGAGATTCCGTGTAAGCTTCTAAATTCTTTAAAATTATAAATATCGAGCTCTTCACTTTGTCATGTTTTTATATACTAAGATTAGAGAAAATAATTCATTTACTTGATCCAAGGCAAGAAAGCATGAGCATACCAGGCGCAAAAAATCCTTGTATTTCTCCTCTTCAGCTTCGATCCCTCGATCCAAAATACCACCCGGGGTTGCACTGAGAACAGAATGTACATGTTCAATAAGAATATCATTCAAGAAAGCTAAAAGTTGAATGCTTTCGAATTGTCCATTTGAACTTACCTGTGTCCTATGACAAATCGCATTATAATTCCCTTCTCTTTCTCCAACCTCTTTAATTCCTCCCCTGAGAACAATAAACCTTGAAAAATAAATAATTGACTAGATCCCGGCGAGTGTCTAATAGAATGCCAAAACAGTACTGAATCAAACCTTGAGGCATCCAAGTTTCCCTGATCGAGTCCCTTCGTTTCCTACTGCTGAATGCTGTTATAATTCCCATAACAAAGAAAAGTTTCGGGCGTTCCTTCAAGTTCTCAATTCCTGGTTTTGTAACCATCGGAGATCCTTCATTACTATCTCCCTTGGCAGCTCTAGCAGCAGCTAGCTGCACCTCCAATGAGGAGATTGTTTTGTCTAATGTCCTGAAAGTACGTATCACGTGAACACTCTTTTTAAGTTCTAAACAAATTTTAGACACCAAAGGCTAACTTTGGGCAACTAGTCTGAAAGACATAGAAACTTACATAATTACATCATGAGTTTGCGAAACTCGAGAAAGAATATCACCTGCCTCGACAGAAGTATCCTGGTGTAAATAAAACATAATATCATCAAGATTATTTGTATGCTATATAAGCTTTATGACAACTTTATACTCTATAAACTCGCCTTATCACAATTAACTAAGGGATGAACTTCTTTTCCCTCATGTGTCTGTACAGAAGAAGCCTCATCGATTTTGACAGGATCAGAACTAGTCCACAATCTGTAGAAAAATGAAAACCCCCATGCACCACTAGTCAATGCACACTTACATATGATACTATCACTCAAAAAACAAAGGCAACAACATACAGAAAGACCCTTTTTACATAAAGTGATTACTCATAGATGCATTAACATCAGATGACGATTTAATGGCCGTATTTATAGGCGATGTCCCAGCTTACCCCTAAACAGTTTTTTTGTTGTTTTCAGGGATCTCTTGCACTTAGCTGCTACCAGCTTATAGCTTTTGATGCAGAGGATAAAATCATCTTCCAAAAAACCAGCTTTTAAGTACAAAGTACAAATTCAACGAGATTAATCTCTTTTCCCACAATCATGCATTACTAAATCTGCCATTAGAAGAGAACCAGCATAGCAAGTAAGACCCCCCCACCCCGCCCAAATCCTGGACACTGATAGATCTAGCAAACCTAAGACCCAAATCTATTCATACAGAGGCATTTTGCTTGACACCTTTGCAACAAATTAACAAGATCCTTCAATATAAAACATACAGGAGCAGAAACAGCAGAGAAATGAAACAATAGTTAAAGCTTCTATTTTTTTTTAAAAAGCTTAAGACTTTGTCATTCAAAACAAGATCTCGATCATCCAAATTCCACTAAGAGAGAGAAAAAAGAACAGAACCTGTTGATAACAAGCACACCCAAGAAGAAGCTAGCAATGCAAAAGAAAGAAACCCATCTGGTAGAAACTCCATTGGCAGTCTTGTGAGTTCTACTCAAACCCATTGCACAAAAAAAAACCCTAAAGAGCTTCAGCCTTAAGGAAGCTTCCTCTTTTTTCTTCTTTTTTTTCTCAGAACTTTTTCAGTGTCAGAGACAAGAACCCATCAAGAGATAAAAAGAGAAAATCCTTAACAGCAACAGGTAATAACGACAAAACAATTCATGGAACCAAAACATATAGGAATTCAATTGGATTTATGTTCATATTTGGCTGCAATGGAGATGTAATATCAGCTGGCTTCTAAATCATGTTTTTGTTAAGCTTATATTATATGCTCCCCCTTTCATTGTTTTCTTTGTAAGAAAATTAATAATAAATATTTTTTAAAAAGTCACGACTACTCTTGAGCTTCCTACAATACCCTTTCATTCCCTTTCCTCTCGTCTTTTTCAAGCTTTAATTTTTTTTTCCATTTTAGATAATTATCCACTTATGTTTTTATTTAGGTTCAAATTCTTTTTTTATTCAAATTTGTTGGTTATTGAATATTATTCTCAGGTGCCAATAACTTTCTTCAACCTGTATTTTAAAAAATCTCAGATACAAATTGTAGATCAACTTTGAAAATTTGGCATTTAAATGTTGATAACTGCAAAACCTTCAAATACTGTTTCAGGTATTCCCCAACAAACAATACCCACCCAAATATAGCAACTTTGCTTGTTGCAATCAATTTTTATTGGAAGCAATATTCGAAAAAATACATCTTTAGTCTCACTCCATTTTAATATTAATAAATTACTTCATTTAAAAAAATTAAAACAATTTAATCTTCACTAATTTTACATAATTTTAATTTATATAATAACAAATTTAATCCTAAAAAATTTACACATTCTATATATATATTCTTCAAGCTAAAGTTTTTTAATATGCTGTTTTGAATTATTTTTAGATATTTATTTTTTTTACATTTTTTAAATATTTTTTAGAATTATGATCAATTTGATAAAATATCTAAATATTAAAATTATATGTAATTTACTGAAAACATTAATTGTCATAATTAACTACTTTAAGTTATTCACTTTCAAAATGATCAGAATTAAATTACTTGGATTCGAAAGGATCAATTCCTCAATATTTAAATTGTGAGGGATTGAGAAATGTTTTTACCAGCAATATTCTAATGCAGTTGTGGGGACTTTGGTTAGCCAATCACATACCTTATTTAATTCCCGTAAGCTAAACTAATCGACAATGTCAAATTAAAATTTAGGGGCTCGATATGATTGTTCCTATTCGTCCACCATATTTTATTTTATTCAATAATGTTTCCATGTGAAAAAACAATATCAAAATATTGGGGTTTTGTTCTAACAAGCAATCAACGAAGAAAAATATATTTAGTTATTGTTATCATATGACGATTATTAGTTGACGTTTATATTTTAATATATTATTAATTCTGTTAATGTCAAATCAATAAAATACACATAATTAATATTTTTATTTAATAAATTTTATTAAAAATATTTTTTTCATATAAAACGATGATTTGAAAAATAATGATTGAGTGTTATAAAGTTTTTTTTAGTACAAAGTATTTAATCGGGTAGGAAAGAAAAGAGGGATAGTTTGGTCCAAACAGGACAAAAGTGAAACTTGGTTTGCCTTACTGTATAATAGGCTCTACTTTTTTGTTTCAGAATTTAGAGTGGGTTTAATGGTTTATCATAAAAAAATAAAATGTTTATGGGTAAATTATAAAAGGGTCATCCAATTATTTGATATTTTCTTTTTTGTTATCTAATTATTCAGATTTTTCTTTTTTGGTCATCAACTGTCAAATTGTTAACAGAAAGATAATTTGGTATTTTAACAATTAGCATAATAATAACTTTAAGCCTCAATATTTATATATTGTATCAATTCAATCTTGATTCCAAAAAAATTAACCTCGGCATTTATACATTGTATAATATGGTCTTTGTTTTGCAATTTTACTTTTATTTGTAACATAAAAGGTTAATTTTAAAAAAATTAAAAAATATTATTTTGAATTGTTGGATGTTTTCATTTTTTTATATATATATTTTACCAAATATAATTGATATATTTGTTTTTTAAAAACCTTTTAGGTGATAGGATCACAAAGTAAAATAAAATTTAAAAAAATCAAATTACACTATGTATAAACATTAAGAGTTATATTTTTAAAATCAAAACTAAATTGAAGATTAAAATTACTATTATATCAATTTTAGAAAAAATGTAAGCAATTAATAAAGAAATTATTGTATAGGCCCTTGTCATAACCTAAACTATGGACCTAATTTATATTTCCATGTGATACTGACACGTAAATATAATATTCCAAAATCATTTTTTTTTTCAAAATTACTAATTGAATTACTTTTTTTTTATTCATGGTCGTCACCATCATCAACTAAATGCAGAAACTATTTCTAAATACAATATATATCCTGGAGTTCATGAAAAAAAAATAGAACAACTTTTATGAAAACAATGGAGAAACCGAGAACTAAGTTTTTATAGAAATGAAATCCAAAAGAAAGCGTTTTTTTTTACATGATCTCATGAAAAAAAATGAATTTTGATTTATTGGATTGAAATTGAAAAAAAAAAACTTGTATATCGACATAGAGAAATCCAAACAAAATTAATATAAAAAAATCAAACATCATTTTGTAATTTTTTATAGTTGAGTGATAAAAACATACCAATAATTAAATGATTACAATTACAATTTACCCAATATTTATTTTAGTCTATTTTAGATATAATATTGTAAAATAAAAAATATACAATATTTAAAGAAGGTTTATATTCAAATATTTGAACTTATATTATGATAAAAAAAAATCAAAATAATATATTAAGTAATTAATATTAAAAAAGAATTTCATTAATGAGAAAAGGTATTAAAAATCTTGCAAAATATGCTGGTCATTATTGACTAGCCAAATGGAAAATCAGTAGCACTCCAAACAATCTGCGCATATGAACAAAGCAACAAAACGTGATGACTACTCTTGGCCTCACCATAACGGCTACATGAGAAATATAGCGGAATATCCTTCTCATTCAAATGAACCCATATTGGTAAAAAAAAAAAAAAAGCCTCAGACAACACCAAACAAAATCCTTAACATTTAACAGAATAATATTACATCGCCATATCTTCGCCCAAACCGTATTCTCATCCAACAATTATCGATCCAAAACAAATTTTCAATTTTAAAATATTTTAATATATATTTTTAAATATTTATTTTTTAATATTTTACTATATTTTTTAGGACACTTTTTAATTATTTAATTCTACTTGTGAATTTAAAATTTTACTGACAATGTATCAAATAATTTTTTAAATTTAAAATATTTTTTCAAAAGTAATTAATGTAGATTATTTATAAAATTTAATTAGAATATTTAAATCATATTTAAAATTTATAGTTAGACAAATTTATAATGTTATTAACTTTTTTATTCAACTTGAAAAATTACTTGTTTAACCTAACATTTACTTTAATTGACATCTAACTATTTATAATGAATTATTATTTAAATTTAATTTGAGTGGATTTATAAATTAATTTTATTATTTTTAAAAAAAAATTAAAAGTACTTTTATTGAATGAATATTCAAACCGAGCTAATTTGTAACCCAGAGTAGAAAGACAGCGTGTCAACTCCAGGGCGGTGGCACTGAACATGCGCCTCTCCCGCATGAAAAATTAAAATTAAAAAAAAAAAAAAGCGAAATTTGAGACGACAAGACGTGATTAAATCTAATCATTGAATGGGTTCATATTTTCTTTTTTATTTTCTCGATTAATTGGTTCAATGAATCAAAAATTCGTGCTAAATAATATTGTAACATTTTTTTATACAACATAATATTGGAACATAGGATGTTTTGCCTCACTGTCTTTCTCTTTTTTTTTTTGGTCGAGCCTCACTGTCTTACTTTATTACTTTCTGAAAATTATTATTATCTCCATAAATTTTAAAAACATCTGTTCTCACTTTACATTGCCTTAATTTAATTTTTGCACCTCAAATTTTTAAATTTTTGTTGGTTATTTTTATTTTTTAAAATAAATATTTAAATATATATTTTTTTAAAAATCTGTAATATTTTCAATTTGGACTTTAGCATTGTGACATACTGTTAAAGTAAAGAAAAACCGAATTTAGGTTTTTTATGATGCATTTTTATATAATTTTAATAGTTTTATATAAAATAAAATGTTAATTTTATATAATAAAATAAGATGCGACCGTTTGATATACATTCTTTAAAAAAATAGAATTTTTTATTTATAAATTTGATAATTAAATTTATTTTAATATTTGTATTTTTTGTTCACTTTCGTATTTAAATTTGATAATTTTTATTTTAGTCTTTCACTTGAAACATATAAAAGTTTGATAACGTGTCACTTTAAAATTGTACCACATCATTATTACTTGAAAATTTATAATTTATAATTTTTTTAAAGTGATGATA